>OY728155.1:1297074337-1298571837 GCA_963277665.1 Viscum album
TTTTGGAAAGTTGATGATATGCGCATAATGGAGGGATAAAAAGATAATGAGATGTTTTATAGTATTCATGAGCTCATGAATGATATAAGGACTATGTGATATTATGGTTTGAGTATATAGAATTTTTGGGATTTTGATATGTGGAAAGAGTTAAATTTTGACAGCATTCATGTTTTCAGTAAGGTTCAATGGGTATTCATTTTTCTCGAGAATACATGATTAAGGTATTCATATGTTTGGAATGCGATCAAAAAGATATATCTTATGATATATGAAGGATAAATGGTGTTATTCACGTGCTTGTTATATGACATTTTTAGTAATCATTCTCTTTATACTATAAGATTAGACATAAGTATTTTCCAAAATCCTAAAGGTTGGAATGGATTAAGTTGGACATCAGATAGTATTTTTTAAGGATAGAGATTTTTGATATTATGATAGTATAGTTTTAGAAAGATGGAAAACCTGCAGGATGGATGACAAAACGTTGTGTTGGACAAGGTTGTGGGAATCAAACCCACAACCGAAGTGCGACAGGCCTTCATCGCCTACCAATGGCCAAAAGGAGGTCCTGGTTTGTAGAAATTAATTTTATTTTATTATGTTGTATGATAGATGATGTATAAGTCCATTTTTGGAACCATGTACAATTAACATCACCATAGATGGAATTATGTATATTTAATATCTTATACTCACCTTTTATTGTGATAGAGATAGATGGAATAACCTATCATTCTATCGCGTAATCTTATAATACATCAAGAATGTCAAATTCAACTTCATATCATTAAATAATAGATGAAGCAGAAATTGTTCATGGAATGACCAATGATGATTTTACACTGAAATCAATTAAGTATTTATCCTTATACAAACAATCATCAACATTAGGGAAATGATCTTGAAAACAAAAAATGTTTTCCCAGTACTCTCATATCCAATTAATCCGATGGTACCTTATATCATCACAAATTTATGGCTTTGAGACTGTTGGATTTTTCGTAGCCATGTTCTCTACCACTCTCCATCAGAACTTGATGTTTAGATTTCTCTTCCAAAATCCATATTTTTCACATATGTTCTCCTATGTAGAAACCCAGTGATTAGTTAATTTGGGAAACCGTTACATTTAATAATTTAGTTTTTAATGTTATGTTTTGGTATTCTTATTTATGATGTGGGTTTCTATGAATAAAAATTTCAAGTAGTAAACAATTTATTACCCCGACGAATTTCTAGGGTGAAATTCATTTTATGGGGGGTAGAATGTAACACCCCGAGATATTATGAAAAATATTCTTTTTAATTTCATTGATTTCATGTGTTGTACGCTACACCAAAAGATGCATGCACTATATGCATCACTGACTTGGCTTGCGTTACACGCAATCGCGACCTTCCACGATAGATTGTGTTTTATGCAATACCGAGTTTCACTAAACAACGATATGTTATATAAACTAGCCGTTATGAATAGTAATACCCACTTTTAAAAATTTTATAAATTTTATCATTCGAAATGGACTTCATTTTTGGATTTGGAATATTGAAATTATCCTTGGGTGAATTTTTGGTATTTTTCTGAAAACTTTCAATTTTTGATGAATAGTGGAAACACTGGGTTACTATTTAAAAACCAACTTTTTTTTAAATAATAATTTATTTTATTTAAATTTATTTTAGGTCAAAATTGATTCATAATACATATATAAGTTCATTGTAATTCAATGAAGTCATTTTATAATAATTTTAGATATATAAAAATTTTGTGGAACTTTTCACCGTCTTTTACCCACCTCTTAGGAGAATTTGGAAATTCACATAAAACCTAATTTTACCGCTTTTGTGAGTGGAATTTCGAAAATCTGAGAGACACGGTTAATATCAAGTACTAAAATGTGGTTCAATGAGATGAAAATAATTTTTTGTGAATAGTTATTTTTTACTTTTATTTACCACAGTTAAAAGTAAATAGGGTAATTAAGGGTAAAAATGATATTATTATTACACTAACACATTTACTAATTCTATTGGATAAGTATAATTCGATCAAAAACATCTTTTGAATAAAATATGACCATTTAGGTCCACTTGGATTAGATTAGGACATTTATTATTAATTTATTTAATGAAGGGTTAAAATAGTTAAAATCAATGTTTAATAACTATTTCATTTTTAATATAAGGTTATACATATGATAAATTCGACTATAAATTATCATTATAAATATAAAACTATTTATTACCTAATTTTATTTTATTTATAAATTTTAGACATTAAATAAATTATGTTATTTATGAGACAATGGTGATGTAGTAATTACCTAAATAATGAAATATTTAAACAATTGATATTATAAATACACAAATAAATGTAATTTTAGACATTTTATAAATTAAACTAATTTTATATGTTAAAATGACATGTTAGTATTGTTTTAATTAACTTTTTTCTAACTAATCATGCTGTTATGGTTTTCACAAAAATCAATTACCAAATAGTGTCAAAATTGACATAAAATAATTTTTAAAAACCAATATTATATTATTAATTGTTATTATATTCCTAAAAATGTAAGGATTCTCCAAGATACTAATATCATGATATATGTATCATTAATGGATCACTTGGGGGTCTCTTGGATTTATATGGTATGTTTATTAACTATATAATATAAAAATACAAAGTGACATGGTAAATGTCAATCTAATTAACTAAGGGTTAAAACTAAAAGATAAGGTCAATATAACGACCCAAACCTGACTAAAATCTATTGGTTGAGAGGATTTCGACCCATCCCAACCATATCTTCTAAATAAATCAATTTGGAGCTATTAAAAACCGAATATTTCTTTATTATAAAATAATATTTCCTCCTTTTTCTAAAGGTGCCCCTCTCCTGGCTTATAAAAAGGGAACCTCTTCCCTCTTCTCTTCACACCCTTTTGAGCCTTGAAGCTCGGCCAAAAATTGCCCATTTCTCTTCTCCACTTACATATAAACATTCTGGAGGTTCTATATTCTCAATAGACCAACTCTACTTCCTTAAGAGGAAGCATAAATGAGGTGCGTCGAAGAAGAGGTAATCTCTTCTTCTGATTCTCTCAAGTTTCTTTCTTCTTGTAATTATTCTTATTTAGTTGTATCATTATGATGTAATAACATCAGTATTACTTATATACTGATATGTTATTATAAATATGAAACAATCTTATTTCACCTTTTATCCATCCTATGGAAAATGAAATCACCGCGCGTGAGTACGTACAGAATACTGTCTCCACGCCATAGTGTAATCTATTTTCGACCACTACCTTACTTGGATGGGTATAATGGTGTAAATAAATATCTATATATGATTATTGTAAAGTGATATTGATTCTGAAATATTATACATACACTTCAATACAATTCCACGATCATGGGAATGATATCATCGCTCGTGCGTACGTACAGGCTACCGTCTCCACGACGCGATGAGATTCATTCTCCATGTTAACCACTCATGAATGATTATAATGTATACATAATGAATAACAATGAAATGTATGACATAAAAACAATACTGGATTTATGTATATATATATGTATGTCATCTACTTAATTCCATTCAAGTACATCAGGAAACGAAAATACTGTTCATGCGTACGGACATCCTACCGTCTCCGTGAACGGTGTGTTTCATTTCATTTATATATCTATTATATATATATACAGAATATATATGATATATAAATCATGTTTTAAATTATGGAAGTAATTAAATTGTGATATAAGTAATAATAATATCCAGAACAACAAGTCCAACCATCTACGATAAATGAAACAATTTTATCCAAAACGCTACATTAACATGGAATTGACAAATGAACGGGTGATAAAAATACCTAAGTGACCTATATATTATATAATAACAATGAATATGATTCTGTAATAATTCTATGACATTATTTAAATCATTATACCGGAGGTTTGGATACATACGAATCATATCTGACATAAGGTAAGGGATAATTATTCCAATCTCATTCTTATCCGAGATTGTTTATTCAGAAGTATTTATTGGGGTTATGTTTATTATCCATGTCCATATGTTCTCAAAATGTGTTCATAAAATGTTTACATTTCCTCCATGTATTTTTAAAGTCATTCTTACCTTTTTTTTACTTTTACCACATCTTATGGAAGGATTCTTTCTTTTGTTTACCATACGAGGTACTTTTTTACATTTCCGACAAAATGTTGAGAAGAATATTGTTTTTCACATATACGAAATGAATGGATTTTTACGGTTTCATAATGCCTAATTTTCATGAAGCTTCTTCTACAAGTTCTCATGGTTATTTTGAATAAAATCCTTTTATTTTAAAATTGTGTGGCATTTTGTGAAAGGAAAATTATTTTGAAGAAGAATGGATATTTTCGTCAAGATTTCATTTCAACTGTTTTAGCAAAACTATTTTCCATCTAAGATGAAATTATTTGGCATGTTTATGTTTCAAGTATTATTTATTTATAATTTACATGGCGTAATTTTTCTTATGATGAAATAATATCCATTTTTTATGTATTATGTTATGATGGAATGATGTTTAAGAATCCCATTCTATTACATGGTATATGCTATGATGTATGATTTATGATTATGTGGCACACGAAAGAATGAATTAATTGTGAGATTGGTGGGACCTATATCTCCATCCAATGCATTGGGTAAATATTTATATCTCATGAGATAGACATGGATGGAAGTGTAAGTTAATCCCATTCAGTGTTACAGGAAATATATGAGGAGTGAACTCGATTCAGAAAAGGACTTTTCCACTAAGATGGTCTTAGAAGTAATGCATTGGCTACTATGGAAATCATATCTTGTGCTTAATGGTTGCCACAATCACATGTTTTTTCTCATTATATTTTATCATGATTAATGTTTCTTTATTATCTATGTCTTATGTACTTCCATGTTTTATGCCATTGCTCAAGGTTTTGAAGTTTAAACATTATGTTCATGTTTTTATGTTCAATTGTATATGATTTGTTTTATTTTATCCATGATTACCCTTACTGGGCATTTCAGCTCACCCTTTATATGTTTTCTTTTCCCTTGGATTTAAATAAAGGTTTTAGGTAAGAAAACAAAAAGGGGAAGATATTTATGGGAGATGTTGAAGATCTTTCACTATGATTAGAATATTATGTTCTGAGTTTCCAAAGACACTAAATTATTACGGTCCATTGGTGTCTGTTTTTGTTTTGTATTAAGTATTCCTCAAAAGTAATGTAATGTCCATGTACGTCAATCTTCGGGTCTCTACAATGACCACAATCACTCACTATAAATATTTAGGTTTTACTCCAAATACTTAACTTTAATTTCCAAAAATTTCTCCTATTCGAAATAATAATTTGGTGGTGACCCTTTCATTTCCATTTCAATCTTATTAATAAACAAATTTTATTAACCCTATATTTGATTTGGGTTTTCCAGAAATGTATTTTCTAATTTTAACATATTATTTTTGAAGAACAATTTCAAATTTAAAGGATGCAATTTATTAAAGTAGGGGATAATGTAACACCCCAATAATTCATAGTACATTATCTTTTTAAATTAATTTAATAACATAAATTGCACGCAACACCGACATGGCTTGTGTTATACTCTATATTGAGTTTTTGTGAAATAACACAATTGTATTATAATTTTTTAAATGATATATTTATTTATCAATTAAATAGTGTAATATGAATAGTAGAAATTAAATTCTAAATTTTATTTATAAAGTCTACGATCTAATAAAAAATATTTATAATGAAATTTATATGTTTTGTTAAAATATTTATATATTAAAAAACTATTTTTAATAAAAGAACTATTTTTATGCACATTTGTGAAAAATAATAAAATCACTTTTAAGAACACCTAAAAATTGAATTTGGTAAAATAGACATCATTTTTTCAATCATTATATCAAAATTAGCATAGACTGAATTTTTTTATTTTCCTAAAAATATTTGTTTTTTGATAAATGTTAAAAAATAATAAATAGTTCAAAAAAACAGATGTTTTTATATAAATAATTATTTATAATATAATTTTATTTTAAATTATAAATGGATACTTAATTCCTATATTAGTCCAATGTAATTAATTTGAGTCATTTTATAAAATCATTATATATATATATATATATAATTTTATTAAACATTTTAAAATATTTTACCCACCATCTAGGCATTTTTGCGAATTTGCATAAGACATAATTTTACCACTTCTGCGAAATGATTATAAAAAATCCAAGAGACATAGTTATCATAATTAAGTAAAATGCGGTTCAATATGATGAAAATAATTTTTTGAATTTTAAATTTTAAATTTTATTTATAGTTGTAAAATGTAAATAGTGTAATTAATAGTAAAAATTATATTATAAAAATATATAAATACCCAATCACATGTTCTAATTCTATTGGATAATTTTTTTCGACCAAAATTAACTTTAGGACAAAAATATTATACCTTTTTATTCACATGGGTTAGATAAAGAAATTTATTATATTTTATTTACAGAAGATTTAAAAGTATTAAATTCAAATTTTAATGAATAATCAGATGTAATATAGGGTTATACATAAGATAAATTTGATTATAATATTCATTAGAAAGATAAAAATATTTCCTACATCATGGTATTTTATTAATAATTTTTATACATTAAATAAGTAAATTTATGCAAGACATAATGATGATGCAACCATTACCTTTATAGGGAATGATTAAAATAAATGATATTATATATATTAAATTAAATATCATTTGAAACTTATTATTACATACACAAATTTTAATGTTGCATTTGATATGTTATGGTTGATCAAATTAATTTTTTTCTTTGTAATCATGTTTTTATGACTTTCACAGAAAACCAAATACTAAATAGTGTCAAAATTGACATAAATGAGTTTTTAAAACAAATACTATTTTATTAAATGAAATAATATTCATAAAAATATAAAATTCAGAATAAATGACTTAAATAATTTTATATATTTTCTTATTGAACCACTTTAGGATCTCTTGAATTTATATAGTATGTTTATTAAGTGTACACTGTATGAATACATGATGACAAGGTAAGAGTTAAAATATTTAACTAAGGGAAAAATCTAAAAGATAAGGATAATATGGTGACCAAGACTTTTATAAAACCTATTGGATGAGATTATTTCCACCAATACTCACCATAGAAACTAAATAAATACATTTTTATCTATTTGAAAATAAAAATGATTTTATAATAAATTAGTATTTCGAGTTCTTCATAAAGTGCCCCTCACCTCTCTTATAAAAGGGTACTTTCCCATCTCTCATATTCACACCTCCAATGTCATTTTTCTCGGCGAAAACCTGCTAAAATATCTTTTAAAATATCTTAAAATCAACCTAGAGGCCATAAATATATAATAATGCCAAAATAACAATCCATGTTTTTCAAATACAAAAGAAGCACACGAAGAAGAGGTAATTATTTTATCTCCCCTTTCAATGTTATTTTCTTCTTCTACATCCTCATTCATTATTATTTCCATAATAAAATAATAAATCCAGTACCATATGCATACTAAGATGTTATTATAAATATGGTTCAACCATATTCATTATTCTATCCATCCTATGAATGAAAAAGTTACCATACGTGCGTATATATGGCTTACCATCTCCATGTCGTGGAGCAGTTTGTTATTTAGCACTTCCTTATATGGATTGGTTTAATAATGAGTATAATTGATGTGAATTAAAAATATAAAATTTTACTAATTCCGTATATATATTATACCATCCAATTACATATGATTTAACCATCAAAAAAATGATATTTTTTCTCATGTGTATGTACGGCTTACCGTCTCAACGACACTATGAGAATCATTTTCAACGATCACCCGTCAAAAAAATTTATAAATTTATATATATTTATATATATTTTAATAATTTGGTATATAACATAATATTTATACTGGAATAACATCTATTTTTTAGATAAATATATTTCGTTTACTTACTTCTATATTATACGATATAAAAATTGAAATAACTTTCATGTGTACATACATACTACCGTTTCCAAGAAAGGTGCCTTCATTTCATATATTTTTATATTATAAAAATTTATATTCTGAATATATATGATATATTCATATTTTTTTTATGGATGTATTTAAATCATAATATATCTGATACAATCAATAATAACATGCTAAAACATGTACGATAAAGAAAACGATTATTACCCAAAAAGTTACTTTAACATTACAATTATTATTAAATGGGTAGTATAATGTAATAAATGAATCATCTATGATATATTAAATATTAATATGGTTCTGATATAATTTAATAACATTCTATGGTCATTATATAAGAGGTTGAACATACCATTAACTAAAAGAATGTACATGTTAAGGGTTAATATCACAATCTCATTATTATTCACGGTTATTTATACATATGTATCTGCTAGGACATTTTTATCATCCTTGTCCATGTTTCATAATTTTTTTTTCAAAAGTAATCCTTTATGGTTTTATTGAGGGGAATATTTAACTAGATCATCATTTTAAATGTTTTAAGGATTTATTATTCTATATCTTTTTAATTAATGTCAGTGTTTTTAAAATGATTTTATTCATTTAATTATAGGGACCAAATTATTTAAAAAATTTAAATTCCATTAAAAAGATTAAATGTGTCATGGAACTCTTTGTTTAAATATTATCATTTAAATTAATTCCTTAATAAATTTGTGACATTTAAATGTTCCCACAAAAGACATATTTCACTCAAAGATTTTTACTGATCATTTTCAACTATATAAACATCCTCCATATGATGTTATTATTTATTGAGGGTGATTTATTATGATAAAATCATCTATATTTTATTGAATTAGTTATGATATGATGACGGTTGATGGGATATTTTTATACCATTCATGGATTTTGTTCAATATATTTACATTTCATATGATTGTTTTAATATGAATGATTTTTTTATGTTTCACAACATTCATATTAGGAGACATTGGAAATAGTATGTGATGGTTGAGGCATGCTATAGCTTATCGATGCATCAGTAGGTCTCATGAGACAAACTAGTGTCTTTGCGTAAGGCCTTGAAAAATAATTATTTTCAGTCTTGGTACGAAGCCCTGCCTATGTGGTTATGAAGTCCAGAATTTTTCATTGCATCATTATGAAATTAGGTATTGATATTTCTTGTGACTATTAAACCAGTATAATGTCTATGAGAACATGTAAATGGATTTATTTGACTTTTCCTTTCCATATTATGTAAACCAAAGTTTAAAAATAGTTTGTTTTAGTCCAATATATTGCATTAAATTTTATTGCTTATTTATGAATGTTTCTTCTATATTTTTATACTTACAGAGCATATAATCTCACCCATTTCGTATGTATTATATTCCCAAGATGCTAAGAAGATTATAATGATTTATATATAGGTTTAAGCTAAGTTAATAATGTCATATTCAAAAGATTATTTAAACTGTGTTTTATGATTGAAATTGTAATGTAATTTTCATTTATGTAATTTATTTTCAAAGACTGCTAAAAGGATTGGTCCTTTAGGACATGATTCCATGCAATCATGAATATATATTAAAATAATTCACAGGATTCAGGATTCTGGGGTCGGGGAATTATATATAACAATATTTTAAATGATTTAATCTTATATTATATATAATTATTATAATTATTATAAAGAAGAATATTTTTTTAAATTATTACTTTTTATTAAAATACAATGGTCCTTTATTTTTTTAACAACCTTTTCCCATTTCATAGAATCTCTATTAAGGGGTCACTATTCATAGTACTTTTATTAAACCACCTTGTGGTTTTACATAAACTGTGACATATATATATATATATATGAAATTTTATTCATTATTCAATTATAAACTGCCAAAATGGCATATCATTTATTTTCATTCGAAATAACTATTATATTTAATCTAGTTATTCATTATGACATGATTATGATACCATGTAACATCCCATTTATTTTTATCATTATACTCATTTATGTATTATCTATAACATTTTATAAGGCATTTATATGTATATTTTTTTAATCAGAATGGTAGAAAGAATAATACACAATGCCCAAATAAATTAGGAAATTGTTTCATCTCATAAGATTTTATATATAGTGCATGGGATGTGAGAATGTAACATTATGTTATGATATCTTAATAATAATCCTTGAGATTTGTCATAATGATACGTTTTATTTTCCAATGAATTATCATGTTGTATCTCATTGTTATCAAATTCTCATGCTCATATCTAAATTTACCTATTATTAATATTATGTTCCTTAATATTTCATCTACACATGTAGTGACTCTCTTATCTTTTTATATGATATTATGATAGCTTTTCTCAGTCTCTTAACTGTACACTTGATTCATTGTTTTTATGATTTCTTTTTTATCCCTTAAAAAATTTATCTTACAGTTTCCTTTAATGTATCCCCCCAAGAATACCCCATCAATTTGATCAATGTTTTTGGTTATATATAATTAGAACATTAATATATAAATAAATTTTAGTGTTGCCTATTTTTAAAAGATTCTATTTTAAATTTTATTCATTAATCATTCTAGACCTCTAGATTTAGGGTATTTTTGGATATTTATGATATATATAGTGTAATATAAATTATATATGATGTGATTCTGTATAGGATAACATCATTTGAAGGGGGTTTCCTATGAGATTCAAGTAATTTTTTGTATTTAGGTTGATGAACTCCATCATGATTGATATAGGGGGATGTAGTAGTCCAATATGGGTTTGAACGCTGCTCAGTGAAAATTATTCAGAGACGGGAAAATTGGTCAATGAATAATATGTGGTATAAAAGGGAATCCTTTCCCATACATAATAAATGTGTTAATAGAAATATGGATTTTTTTTGATCCGCCTCCTTTTGTATGATATAAACTATTAATCACACGATCTTATCCATGGTGAATGAAAAAAACTCATCAAGAATAGTCCCATGAATCTAATATAAACTGAGAATGGATGATATAATATTTTCAATATTACTATTTCCCTATGTAAATTAACATTAATAGGTAATTATTATTATGTTAGGGAAATTTATTGTAAATACAAAGGGACCCATATAGTTAATAATGTTTATATAAACATATGGAAGAAATCAATAATAATGTATTCCCAAAATACATGAATGAAATTAATATAGGATGATCACATAATCATAGTGTGGTCATTCCCTTTAATATAGGATTGACTTCTATCATGATTTAGCCATCTAACAAAGTCACTTTACCTTATCATTTCTTATAACCAAGAACTCTATTAAGTACTAATCATGAATCCTGAGTTGGGTGTGAGTAAAACCTAGTAGGCTACCACAAATGACATTCAGAACAATATCTAGTCAATAATAGTGTAGGAATATGCATAATTAACATATTAAAATAAATAAATAAAATTGTCTACCATTATTCAATTACTCTTTATTTATCCATATTACACTGAGTTCTTGAGGACACACTAACCTCCATAATGACTTTTTCATATTCCAGAGTCTGAACTATATCATGTCTCAATTACAATGCATCATAACACATGTGATTTCATTATCCGTTTCATTTTAATTCATTTTACGGACAATTGTAGCCATGGAACAATGTCAGCTCATGGGTGTAGAACGTCATGTATAACACCATGTTGGATATTGAAGTAGTAGTCCATGGACAAAACTCATTTATTAATTCATCATCATGGGATTTTGATGTAGAGGACCATGTACCACACATGTATATCAATATTTATCATTGTTGACTTATGATACAATAGTCCATGTCCAACACATAAAAGACAAAATTTATCTATATGGTAAATTTTTTATGACAACCTTGTCCCACACATGAATAAATTTTTTTATAACTATGGGATTATGATGAAGAATACTGTTTCCAAAACACTAAAATCACACAATCGCATGTCTCACAATATAAATAATTCTCATGTATCACAATATCTCATTTACCATAGTATCTAATAAATTAATTCAACAATTAATTAATCCAACTCATCATTTTCATATTTAAATAATTCTATTAATTAAATAAACAATAAATTAAATAATTAAATAATCATAGGAATCTACATAAATTAATACAATAATTAATTAATATATTTCTATATTTTCATAATAAAAATATTTCATTAACTATTTCAATAATTAATTAATCCAATTAAAAAATTTCATAATCACCATTATTATAAATAATTAATTTAAGAACAAGTTATACTAATTTCCACAGTCTACGAAATCCATGTTTCAGAATCCCTTAATTATTCATGTCAATAAATTATGCCAATCATCATAATAAAATCAATTTATGATCATATAATAGAAAATATACAATTACATAGGATTTATTGAGATCACGACCCTAGAATTTTGATTTTTGACCAAATACCTCATGTTTTACGATGAACAATCCAAAATAGATATACTAAATTTGATGCAGAACAAAAAAACTGATGATAATGAACATGATCTAGATGTGAAACCAAGATAGTTGTTCAAAATAGTCACGATCATACAATCTTAAATCATGATTTAGTACTGTGATGTCCCAGACCCTCATGGTCCTTTCCTTTTCCAAAATTCGAATCCTAAGGGTAGCGTCCTGGTGTGAGACTGATCGGCGCGACCGATCGGCGCCGTTGATCGGTGTCACCCAGCCTTGTCGGGGTTTTTCCAGTAGCGCCTCCTTTTTGCAGTAATTGAGTTTTAAACCCTATTTTGGCCCCTTTATGTTTGTTTAAATGCCCAATAACGGCAATTAATGGTGTTTAATCAAATGTTTAATGAGGTACCCTAGTATGTGCATCTTTTTAAACCACCCCAAAGGGCGGGGACCTTTTATTGACGTATGAGGCAGCGTGGTCAACCCACAACCCCGCTCCTTACGTGGTTTCTCATTCTTATCTCAACTGTCTCCAACCTTTATTAACTAAAGGGTACTCCTTGGGTTTCTTTTCTCGATCACCATCCCATCGATTCTTCTGCTTGTGCTTGAGTTCCTGAGGCCCCACCCATGTGAAACACACATCCCCTATTCCTAGCGGTGTAAAGATAAACTTCGATCATTGCTCAACCAAGTAGGGATTCCTCCTTTGTCACTCCTTACTTTGTATGATGCGGGGTGGATATTCTTTTTCCTTGTAAGGGGATTGATGAAGCCCAAAGATAATGAATATAATAAACGAACTTTAAAGAATGGGGGGAGGGGTTTGAACTATGATGCTGGTTGATTTATGCTCTTTTATGATTAATGATTTCTGATTTGTGCGGGCTTACTCCTACTGAAAATCATGGTCGTTGGTTGTCATTCTCTATGCACTAATAAACCATTAATTCTTGTGTTGGTCGTGTAAACGAAATTGTTTAATTAAGTATATGTGGATAAATAAATTGAAAGCACCATGACCAATCCTTTCTGTGATAACCCCGGTTAAAGTACAGAAAATTTGAAATCATGGAGTGTGTTAAATCTTATAAATCAGAAAATACTAGCATTGCCCTACATTGTGTTGGTGGTAGTGGTTTGGTTATTTCCTTTCACGGGCCGATTGCTGGGTGACGTGGGTGGGGGTGGGATCCCCTGTTGTTATGGTTTCGCTGGTTGTGAATTTAAGACCCGGTGGTTACATTGATTACATCATGAATTGGGGTGGGATCCTCTGTTGATGAGAAACTGTTGGCTCCTGGATCTTGGAGACATGGGACTGTATCCTGGGGTTTTCTTTGCTTCCATTACTTCGAGGGATCTCACTTATCCTTTTGCTCCTGTGACCTTACTAGAGGACCAGGTGTGAATTTTAAAGTTGATGTTTGACCGTACTCTTCCCTTGGCTAGTGCTTACGCTAGATAGTTGCCCATGTAGGTGCAGAAACTTATTTAAAAATTATTACTGAACATGTAAACCAGGATGGGGCAAATGGGTTTTGGTTTGGTGTGAGTTTCGACTTGGACATGGTAATGATTGTGTTCTTTAGGCTGGCTGAAGAAAAAACTAAACTGGGTTAGTGCTTTCTACCTATACATATACTTGTAGTTTTGTGTTTCTTATACGTACCCC
The DNA here is from genome assembly GCA_963277665.1 of Viscum album. NCBI lineage: Eukaryota > Viridiplantae > Streptophyta > Magnoliopsida > Santalales > Viscaceae > Viscum > Viscum album. The sequence goes on from OY728155.1 coordinate 1,297,088,568, forward strand.
ACCCAAGTCGAGCACTTAGTGCCGAACACCCCCATTTCATTGGGGAGGGTGTTTTCCCCAACACTTCTATTAGTGGATGGTTATTAACTCATTTCTTCTCCCTTTCCCGGATAGCCCATGTATCTTCGGGTAGGTCGTGATACCCTGAAGTCCATTATTAGCCCAAGAACCTTCGGGCGGGTTAGTGTGGTGGTTATGGCCCAGGTGTGTGCAGGAAGGTGGTTTCCCAAGTGTCTTCGGGTTGAGGCCCAGGTGTCTTCGGGCGTGGTAGTGGATCTTCTAGCCCAGGTGTCTTCTAGCGTGATAGTAGTTGTTCTGGCCTAGGTGTTTACAGGCGTGGTTATGTATGACAGTTGTGGCCTAGGAGTGTACGGGCGGGGTTTGGCAGTGGGACTGCGTGAGGTTATTGTTCAGGTGTGTGCGGGTGGGGTATGGTAGTGGGACTGCATGAGGTTATGGCCCAGGTGTGTGTGGGCGGGGTGTGGCAGTGGGACTGTATTGAGAATGGCAGGATTGGTTCGATGCATATGATGTCATTAATAACCATTGGGAAAGTGGGACATGGTGCCCAAATGTTGATGTTCTTTTATTATACATTACCTTGCTTGCGTTATTTGCTGAGTGTGGCCGGTGAGTGGGATGTATGAACTCATTGATAGTGTTGGCTATCTGCTTCTCACGAGAATTTAGTTCGTTCCCCCACATGTGCATGGGAGTCTTTGGTTTTTCCCTACTGAGTATACTTGTATGCTCACCCTATGTATATAAAACTGCTTTCAGGTTTCAAGGATGACTTCGGGAATCGTGCGGGACCATACTAGCACAGACCCTTGGGACAGTTGTCGTTTCCTTTTTCCTTTTTCTTGCTATATTTTTAGCTTAGGGTTTTGGTGGCTTGTATCATTTACTTTGAACACGCATGTGGGAATGGTTTACCTTTTTGGCTTTACTTTTCTTTCAATTTGGTGTTGTTGGGTTTCATCATCTTATCTCCTAATCCTATAAAAAAACGGCAATGCCTTCCATTCGTGTGTGATTTCCATACCCTTGGTTATAGTCGCCACTCTGGGACCTATTAAAGGCGGTTTTTGGGGGTCATTATCTCTTCTTCAACATAAATAATGAATGGAGTGGCAATCTGCTAACCCTTCCCCCCTTTTGGTGAAGGCGGGTCGTGACAGAATGGTATCAGAGCTGATGGTTGAGAGATAGGATAGATTCTGGAGTTAGGAACAGTAAGGACTACATGAGAATGTAGGGAAAAAGGGTTGGGTGACCATGGTGCATGAATTAGGCCAGGGAAGACCGGCTAGGACATGGGATTTTAGGGCCCCCCATGATCCGATGCAAGGACTCTGGACATACTGAACGACCATGTGAGGCCACAATGACTGCAGTTTAGAGTCCCTAAAAAAGTTACATGCATCATAATGACTTGTGTTCTCATGTTTCGTAGGTTTTTTGGGAATTGAAATCAATAAAAAGTTTAAGAAATTTTATGAACAATATTCTGCACTAATTCGGCTTAGGCATTCCTTGTTTACCTTGCATCTATGGCACCTGGGAGGCGGTCATGTGTGGTGTGGGTGATCGAGGCCCCAGAGACTACCTTGGTTGATCGACATAGAGTTTATCGAGAGGAGGCGTATGACCAATGGAAGAAGAAACTTTAGGCCTTCTATTGACAGACCCTCAAGAAGTATGATGGCAGCACCTCTTACATGAAGATGGAGAGCGATATAGAGGAGCTGGTGATAGCATTCGGCCAGATCCGGGCTCCGGACGAGTACTGGGTTCCTCTAGCTATCATCCAGATGCGGGGAGCGGTGCTTCAGTGGTGGATGATTTACCTGGGAGAGAGGATAGAGGGTGAGATGGCATGGGATTATTTCGAGAAGGAGTTCTGGGTGGAATTCCTCTCTTCTACGATGAAGGCGGAGAGGAGGCAGGAGCTTCTCTCCCTCCAGTAAGGGATTATGACAGTAAGGGAGCTGGGAATCATGTTCAAAGACCTCCTACATTTTTCTCCAGACCGCTTTCCAGACGAGGTGTCTCGGGCAAAGACGTTTAGAGGAGGCGCTCCGACCCTCCCTTTAGTATGTTGTTACCCCCTTCACCCTACCGACGTACTGGGAGGTCCAGAAGATTGCTGAGGTAGTGGAGAGGATACATGTTCTAGGAGGTGTGGAACGAGAGGGAATCCATCTGGGATCATCCAAGGGGAAGGCCGTCCGCACCAGGCCTCCAGCGTCGGGACTCTCCAGGTTCTGACCAGCATGGATTAGACCGTAGCAGTTCCAATTCCGGTCCCCTAGTCCTCGCCCTGTCCCTTCAGGCCCAGGACTAAGGTGCTTCGTATGTGGGAGCCATGGTCATCTCCAGAATCAGTTCCCGGACCGAGTACAGTACGACAGTGGCAGACATGCCCAATATCTGCCACAACATCAGCTTCCAGCTAGGCCCTTCCAGTAGCAGTAGCAGGGACAGCGAGCTACCACTCCTCTGGGGGCAGGTGTTGCAGGAGGAGTCCGAACTTAGGGCGCTCCTCTAGTACTTCGACTAGGGCATGTTCAAGGAGGTGGCCGACAGTCGAGAGGCCAAGGAGCTGGGAATGGGCAGTTGCACGCCGCAGAATTAGTACTCCGAGCAGGACCAGAGGTCTTTTGAGGTACGATAAGTTTGTTTATCACCCTTGCTCATGACTTGTTTGATACCGGAGCTTCGCACTCCTTCATTGCATCCAGTCTAGACCATTATTTGGCCTAGATGCCGAGAGAATTCTAGTTCCCATGGTGCTACGCAAACTAGTCAGAGGATAGACCGACTTGTTATATGTTTGTCCAGGATACATACAGATGACAGGGCCACATCCGTCTGTCAGGGATCTACTACTGCTACAGATATAGCCATACTATGTCATCCTAGGCATCGACTGGATATTATCTATGTGGGTCGTCATCGACTGATTCCAAGGAAGGGTTGTGTTCTCACACATGGGCAGCTAGCATGTTACTTTCACCGGTGAGTGGAGCAGTTAGAAGGGAAGTAGGAGAGAGGAACCACTACTCTCCTTGTTAGATGAGCTATCAGTAGAGTCAGTAGAAGTTGAGATGGTGGAGGTGCCAAGAATCGTCAGTGAGTTTTTGGACGTCGTCCATGAAGAGGCGATGAATCTACCCCCTCGACGTGATATCGAGTTTGGGATAGACATGCAGCATGACGCTCACCCAATTTCAATGGATCCTTATTGGAAGGCACCTTCGGAGCTATGGGAGTTGCAGATTCAGATTGATGATCTGATGAATAGGGGTTATGTTCGAACAAGTGCGTCACCATGGGGTTCTCCAGTTTTGTTCGCGAAGAAGGAAGATAGTGGTCTCATGCTATGCATAGACTACAGGAGGCTCAATCAGGTGACGATTAAGAATCGCTACCCTCTACCAAGGACAACGGATTTTTTGACCAGCCAAAAGGGGCAGGATGGTTCTCAAAGATCGCCCTATGGTCTGGATATCACCAGTTGAGGGTGAAGGAGGGAACCATCTCGAAGACGGCCTTCAGGTGCAGATATGGACACTTCGAGTTCATAGTCATGCCTTTCGGTGTTACGAACGCCCCAGCTGTGTTCATGGGGCTAATGAAATCCATCTTTCGGGAGTACCTGGATCAGATCGTAGTTGTGTTAATCAACGATATCCTGATGTATTCAATATCGGAGGAGGATCACACAGAGAACCTGAGGATGGTTTTGGAGGTCCTCCGACAGCACCATCTCTATGGTAAGTTGTCGAAATGCATGTTCTGGACATGAGAAGTGCATTTCCTTGGGCACATAGTGTCCGAGAAGGGGGAGTAGAGGTGGACCCATCAATGGTTGAAGTAGTTGTTTCTTGGGTAACACCCAAGAATGTGGCAGAAGTTTGTAGTTTCCTCGGGCTGGAAGGTTACTATCAGAGGTTCTTACCCAACTTCTCCTAAGTTCCAGCCCCTTTGACAGCCTTGACCAAGAAGGACCAGGTTTTCATGTGGAGTGAGCAGTGCGAGGTAGCCTTCAGCTATCTGAAGGAGAAGTTGGTTAGTGCCATAGTGCTGAGATTACCACAAGAAGGGGAAACGTATGAGGTGTTCGGTGATGCTTCAGGGAAAGGACCTAGATGTGTGTTGATGCAGCGACAAGGGGTGATTTCTTATGGGTCTAGGAAGCTACGCCCTCATGAGTGTAATTATTCCATCCACAACCTGGAGCTTGCAGCGGTTGTTTTTGCGATAAAGTTATGGAGGCGTTGCCTCATCGGAGAACGATTTGTGGCCTTCACAGATCACAAAAGATTGAGGTATATATTCGCCCAGCGGGACCAAAACATGCAGCAGCGAAGGTGGGTGGAGTTCATCCAGGATTACAAAGTCGTGATTTCCTAAACGTCAAGGAAGGGGAATGTAGTGGCCGATGCCTTGATCATGAGGTCATATAAGGATGTGGTCCAAGAGTCGGCAGACGCCTGGAAAGAGATGGAGGAGTTTGATTCCTTGCATCGGGATGCGAGGATGGATAGCGGTAGAGGTTGCTTGTACCAGATGACAGTGTTGTCTTCTCTGTTGTAGAAAGTGGAGGAGTCTTAGTGGGGAGACCCAGAGTGTGAAGTGATGCGTGACCGAAATTGACTAGAGCAGTGCTCTAGAAGGATGGACAGAGGATGGTTAAAACCAGATGTTTTTTAGGGAAAGCTGTTTGTTCCAAAGGTGATGCGTGGAAAGGTTCTCAGTGAGTTCCACAACACACCCCTAGCGGTACACCGAGGAGATTCCAAGATGTACCAGGGTCTGAGGAGATAGTTCTGGAGGCCCGAAGTAAAGCGAGCAGTGGCAGAGTTTGTGGAAAAGTGCCTAGTGTGTAAGCAGGTGAAGGTTGAACACCGTGTTCCAGATGGCCTGCTGTAGTCTCTGGATTCCCCCGAGTGGAATTGGGAGGACATCTCGATGGATTCTGTCACAGGACTACCCATGGTTCAAGGGGGATACGATGCCATCTGGGTAGTCATGGACCGGTTGACGAAATCAGCTCACTTTCTGGCGATTAAGGAGTCGAGTGCAGTGGATACTTTGGCATTAATGTACGTGGATGAGGTGGTGAAGTTTCTTGGAGTTATGAGGTCCATAGTCTCGGATAGGGATGCATGGGTTAACTCAGGAGTCTGGAGAAGATTGCAGCATGCAATTGGCACCCAACTACATCTTGTCACTGCTTTCCATCCCCAGACAGATGGGAAGACAAAGCGCACCATCCAGAACATGGAGGATATGCTACGGACATGCATTCTAGAATCAGGAGGATCATGGGTGTGACACTTTCCTTTGGTAGAGTTCTCCTACAACAATAGAAATCAATCTACCATTGGTATGGCCCTGTTTGAAGCCTTGAACGGAAGACCATGATGCTCACCTGTGTGTTGGACAGAAGTAGGAGAGGCAGGCATCCTTGGCCCGGAGGTGGTGCATAGCACGACAGAGAAGGTTCAGCTCATACGGGAAAGGATGAAGGCTACCCAGGACCGGAGGAAGCCATATGATGATAACAGGATAAGTCCCTTGGAGTTTGAGGTTGGATACCACATGTTCTTGAAGGTCTCCCCTTGGCGTGGACAATGGAGGTTCAGCTAGGGGAGTAAGCTTTCTACCATGTTAATCGGACCCTTCGAAGTGTTGCGGCGGGTAAGAGAAGTGGATTATCAGCTAGTGTTACCACTACCTCTACTGAAGATACATGATGTCTTCCATGTATCCCAACTATATCGGTATCTGCACAATAATTCACACGTCCTCAGCTAGGGAGAGCTGCAAATCGAGGATGACATGAACATTGTGGAAAGACCAGTGATGATCGTGGATTGAGAGGAGAAGGTTCTTCCTGGGAGAACCATTCCCTTGGTTCGTGTGTTATGGAGACATGGTGGGCTTGAGGAGAGTACGTGGGAGATAGAAGCATAGATGCGCGCCCAGTACCCAGAGCTGGTTTGACTCCCTTGTTGTTTTGTTCTGACCTTGTTGAGATGATTTACCTGGTTCTCGAATATATGTGGAATTCTTGTTTTGCTTAGCCATGAAATGAACTGTTCCATGTCCATGTGTGTGTGTGTGTGTCCGAATGTGTGATGATGGAAAAACCTGACTGCTAATTAGAACGCATTAATGTGGATGCGATTAATCCAGTATGGGCGAGTCAGTGCCACCCAAAGTAGATAATATCCTGACATGTAAGAAGGGACTTCCTGACTCATGTGTTAGTGTTTTCTGGATGTCAATGGGGTTCACTCCTGAGAGGTATCTTTCGAGGTGGTTGTTCAGACTCTCTCATTCCTTCTGAGTTATTTTGATTCTCGAGGGCAAGAATAGTTTGAGAGGTATCTGATGTGATGACCCAGACCCTCAGGGTCCTTTCCTTTTCCAAAATACGGATCCTAAGGGTAGCGTCATGATGTGAGACCGATCAGTGAGAGAAATTGGTGAGACTGATCACTGAGACTGACCGATCGGTGTCACCCAGCCTTGTCGAGGTTTTTCCAGTAGCGCCTCCTTTTTGCGCTAATGGAGTTTTAAACCCTATTTTTAACCCTTTATGTTTTTTTAAATTCCGAGTAACGCCCATGAATGGTTTTTAATCAAATTTTTAACGAGGTACCCTAGTGTGTGTGTCGGTTTAAACCGCCCCAAAGGGCGGGAACCTTTTAATGACGTATGGGGCCACGTGCTCAACCCATGACCCCACTCCTTACGCAGTTTCGCGTTCTTATCTCAACCATACCCGGACTTTTATAAACTAAAGGGTAATCCTTTGGTTTATTTTCTCGATCACCCTCCCATTGATTCGTCTGATCGTGCTTGAGTTCCCGAGGCCCCACTCCTGCGAATCCCACATCCCCTGTTCCTGGCGGCGTAAAGATAAACTTCAATCGTTGATCAACCAAGTAGGGATTCCTCCTTCGTCTCTCGTTACACGGTATCATGCGGGGTGGGTATGTTTTAGCCTTGTTAGGGGATTGATGAATCCCACAGTTAATGAAGATAATAAATGAACTTTAAAGAACGAGGGGAGGGGTGTGATTAATGATGCTGGTTATTTAATTCTCTTTCATGAATAATGATTTCTGATTTGTGAAGGCATACTCCTACTGAAAATCATGGTCGTTGGTTGTCTTTTTCTGTCCACTAATAATCCCTTACTTATTGTGTTGGTCGTGTAAAAGAAATCATTTAATTACGTATATGCGGCTAAATAATTTGAAAGCACCAGGACCAATCCTTTCAATAATAACCCCAATTAAAGTACATCACATTTGAGATCATGGAGTGTGTTATATATTATAAATCTAAAAATACCGGTATGTCCCGACATTGTGTTGGTGGTAGTTGTTTGGTTATTCCCTTTCACGGGCCGATTGCTGGGGGATGTGGGTGGGGGTGGGATCCCCTGTTGTTATGGTTTTTTGGTTGTGAATTTAGGACTGGGTGGTTACCTTGATTACATCACCAATTGGTGTAGGATCCTCTGTTGATGAGAAACTATTGGCTCCTGAATCTTGGGTACATGGGGCTATATCCTGGGATTTTTTTTGGTTCCAGTACTTCGAGGGAGCTGACTTATCCCTTTGTTCTTGTGACCTTACAAGAGGACCAGGTTTGAATGTTTAAGTTGATGTTTAACCGTACTCTTCCCTTAGCTTGTGATTACGCTTGGTAGTTTCCCAAGTAGGTGAAGAAACATATATAAACATAATTACTGAACATGTAAACTGGGATGGGACAAATGGGTTTTGGTTTGGTGTGAGTTGTGACTTGGACATGGTACTGATTGTGTTCTGTAGGCTGGCTGAAGAAAAACCTATACTCGGTGAGTGCTTGCTACCTATACATATACTTTTAGTTTTCTGTTTCTTATTTGCGCCCTACCCAAGTCGAGCACTTAGTTCCGAACACCACCATTTCATGGGGGAGGGTGTTTTCCCAACACTTCTATTAGTGCCTGGTTATTATCTCATTTCTGCTCCCTTTCCCGGATAGCCCAAGTATCTTTGGGTAGTCTGTGATGGCTTTAAAGCCATTATTATCCCAAGAACCTTCAGGCGGGGTAGTATGGTGGTTATTGCCTAGGTGTGTGCAGGTAGGAGTTTTCCCAAGTGTCTCTGGGATAAGGCCCAGGTGTCTTTGGGCGTGTCAGTGGATCTTCTAGCCCAGGTGTCTTTGGGCGTGACGGTGGTTGTTCTGGCCTAGGTGTTTGTAGGCGTGGTTACGTATGACAGTTGTGGCCCAGGTGTTTGTGGGCATGGTTTGGAAGTGGGACTTCGTGAGTTTATGTTTCAGGTGTGTGCAGGTAGGGTGTGGAAATGGGACTACGTGAGGTTATGGACTAGGTGTGTGCGGGCGGGGTGTGTTAGTGAGACTGTAGTGAGAATGGCAGGATTGGATTGATGCATAAGAGGTCTTCAATAACCAGTGGGAAAGTGGCGCGGGGTACCCAAAAGTCGATGTGCTTTTATTATACATTACCTTGCTTGCATTATTCGGTTAGTCTAGCTGGTGAGTGGGATTGATGAACTCCTTGACAGTGTTGGTTGTCTGCTTCTCACGGTACTTTAGTACATTCCCCCACTTGTGCATGAGAGTCTTTGGTTTTTCCATAATGAGTATACTTGTATGATCACCCTACGTATATAAAACTGCTTTCATGTTTCCAGGAGGTCTTCGGGCATCACGCGGGACCATACTAGTTGAGACCCTTGGGACAGTTGCCATTGTTGTTTTCCTTTTTCTTGGTATCTTTTTACCATGGCGTTTTTGTGGCTTGTATCATTTACTTTGAACGTGCATGTGGGAATGGTTTACCTTTTTGGATTTACTTTTCATTTAGTTTTGGTGTTGTTGGGTTTCATCATCTTATCTCCCAATCCAATAAAACAAAAAAGGGTAATTCCTTCCATTCGTGTGTGATTTGCATACCCTTGGTTCTAGTCTCCACTCTGGTACCTATTAAAGGCGGGTTTCGGGGGTCATGATCTCTTCTTCAACTTAAATAAGGAAGGGCGTGACAATCTGCTAACCCTTCCAACGTTTTCGTGAAGGCGGTTCATGACAAGTACCAACAATGTATAAACATCCTGATTTTACATGAGAAGATGATCAAGAGAGAAATATGTAAATGAGATGTAAAATATATACACAGATACGTAAAATTGTTACAATCAATCTTTTGAATCATGATGAATAGTGGCCTAGAAAACTTGAAATTCATAAGAAAGGTCAAAAAATCCATATATTCAAATATTTTTCATTATGCATTTATACATGTGGGTTAGGATTCTAAGACTAATTTGAAGGATTATTAAAAACCCATTAATTGTTTCCTTGTAGATGAGAAGAGTTTAAATAAATGTTCTCTTCAACCATGCACCTATTGGGGGGGGGGGGTACTTATAAGCGGGTGAATAGATTGAAAATTATTCATATATTCATGCGACCCCCCTCTTTTTGGGATTTCATGGTTTTTTAAGATAGGGTTCAAGATTTGGGAAAACTATGTGTCGGCCGTGCACTGCCTCCATCCTTCCAATTTCCCCCAATTCTCTCTCAAATTCACACAGTATAACAAAAAAATATATAATCAAAAAAGAAATAGAAGACCTAAATAAATTCACAATGAATTGCCTAAAATCATTGGTATCATATAATATATCCACCTTATAATAAATCATCCTCATGTGGTACACCCAAGCATCGATATGATTCCATGAAAAAAAGATCGGGCCACTGGTCCAACATATCTACTTCTGTCTACCATGTTTTTTCTGGACCATTCTCCTGTAGCCACAATACATGAACTATCCGTATGCCCTTTCCCCAAAACACTTTCACAATGTGATCCAACACATGCACCATATTTTCCTCAAATAATGCATATATTTCATGATGAAAATCATCCACATTTATCCCATTATAAGGTTTGAGGTGATACCACTAATGCTTTGGTACAAGAAGAATGTCATGCACAGGTTTATATCCTTATGGAAGAGATATTCATTATGCCATTGGTTTGATTCTCTCCACAACCAGAAATGCTTCAACAAATGATGGCACTAACTTTCCCTACCTCTATATGAAGTGGTATACCATTCTATAAGACACACATAGTAATACACCATCAAAATCATCATTTTATAGGGGTCATTAATGTTTTGCTACATATAAATCCAATCGAATATGAGTTGTAGCCATTGGTTTTTTATAAATCTTAACCTGTTCTGATATCTAATTCATGTGACTCGATCTCAACCACTCTTACTAACATTCCTACAAACATTATAGAGGAGATCTACATGTCCAGTCATAAATATCCTCATATGGTGCCATCAAAATATTTTATAGATAACTATTGTTATAGGATAACTCAACCAAAGATAGGTGCTTCTTCCAAAACTCTCCAAATAAATCTACCCACATCAATATAATCAATGTTCATCTAAGAAGTATAATATAAAAGCACTTTATGGATTATTTCAAGGGATAACATTCAAAATGTAATATTCTAAAACATTAACTTTTGAATTGACTACATATAATGAATTTTCATTAACTATCTCATTAAACATGACATAACAATCCATTTATTAAAAGTTTACTATTATTTTAACTTTATAATTGATTATCTATATTCTAAATGGCCATCCATTATTTCTAAAATGAAAAATAAGTTCATTATATTTTTTGTTTACTACCTCCACCAAAACACACATTGTTTTTCTCCACTACCATCTAGGATTTTTTTAAAATATTATTATGGTTAATTATTAAGAGGAAAAGTATAAAATAAATTATTTCATGTTCTATAATATATTAATAATCATTTTATTTATTAAAATAAATGTAGTTTGTAAAAGTCATAAATGTGGACAAAATTAACTAACCATATAACATTATTATTTATAAAAAATTAATAATCTTTATAATGGAACAAAAATGTGTATTTACGAGGATTTAAAATTTGGGATGGAAATTAATATCTTCTCACATGATATTTATATTTGTAGTCGAATTTATAAAAACATTAAATATATAAAACTAATATGAAATTAAAATAATGAAATGAAAACTTTTTAAACATTGATATAATAATTTATAAAAAATTGAAATGATTATCATTAAATAAATTATTATTATATTAAATAATATATATATATGTTTTTATGGAATATTTAATTAAATAATCAGATTCGATTATTCAATATATCAATAAAAATTGGAGATCAATTCTGGAACATGATATCAAATTTTTCTCGAAACCAACCTACATTACTAGGTTTTTTAATTCACTCTGTATACCTCATGTACACAATATATTAAAAAAATTTACTTCCCAAATATTATGTTTGTGTATAACAATAAAATAACAATATTAAATCACCATTATCTTATGGTGGTATTCATTTTTTAAAAGATATCATCTCAATTTAATTCATTATGAACATATTGTTAAATTGAACCTTTATATTTTCATTAACTCATTTAATATACAACTTATCAAATTGTCTTGAAGCATATATAGAATCCCAAAACACTTATTTATATAACAGAAATACTTAATTATTATTATTTTTTAAAATTTTAATTCATATTATTTTTCCCAATTAATTTATTCATTACCATTTATCCTTCATCCGAGCATTAGTTGTTCATTTAAAATTACACTATACAACGAATTTTAAAATATTCAATTAAATTGAAAATTGTTTATCATTATATTTTTTTTCTTTTAACCAAATTTATCTTATGTAATGTTTTCTTATAGAATTTTTGTCAATTTTTATGGTACACTATCGAGTTATGATATAATACATGATTATGCAACTCATTTTTTCTCTGGGTAATTCATATGTTTTTCTGCATGATTTACATTTATTTTAAATGATAATCATGTACTTATTATGATAAATTTTCTTAGATATAAATATTATTCATTGGGTAATTTTTATCTCTGATGGGATAATATTTATAATATTGGGAAATAACCATAATCCGTTATAGGTATGTTTCAATCATGTAATGTTTTCTATATAAATTGATATAAACTATTTTTATTTCATGATTTATAATATTTCCACATTACAATGTTTCAATATGATATTATGATTAAATATTTATTATTGAATTCCGTAAAAATATTATTCAAAATTCATTTCTTTTATTCTATAATTTAATTCCATATGATTCATATATTATGATTCAAAATCATTTTTATTCCCTCAATGGGATTTTAAACTCTACCCATTTGTTTATATATTCCCCTGTTATCCAATCTAGTTTTAGGAGATAAAATAGATATAGTAGATCATTATAGTTTTTAAAATAATGATGTTGTATTTTATTTTCAATTTGGAGTACTATGATCTTATTCTTTCAAATATGCTGGGTCTCTTGATCATTTTTATTGTTTATTGGATATTTTCTATACAAAATTTAACTATAATATTTATAAATGGATCAATTTACAAAGTATTTGATTCTAATTACTATAAATTTCATTATTTTATATAATGGTAAATTTTTTCAAGGAATTCTCAATCTTGATACCCATGAACTAGTTTCATCCAATAGTGATTAGGAACTCCAATAATGCATTATGGTTTGACAACAAAGGAATTGGAACAAGTGTTTAGGTATAACAAATCATTGAAAAATGGAATTAAAGACCACGAATCATAGTATAAGCATTATTTCATGAAATTGGTATCCTATAATTTTGAGTATCATATAATAATTGAGTTAAAATTAACATTAGATCTATAGAAGTTGGTCTTTATTAGGGGCATGATCACTACCCATCATGATTCCAGAAGAGATACCAAGAAAATAGATATTTGAATTTTCATATTTTGACTTTTGTTATATTTATTTTAGATTTTTTATCCGAATGGTATTTATGTGTATCCATGGGTGTTTTATTATTATTAGATGGGAATGGATTATGGGTTACAGAAATTCATTTGGTCTGCATGGAAGGATAAATAAGGCTATGACTAAATGATGGAACACCCAAATTTTACAAGTATTGTTTCAAGATTGGACCATGGAATGTCATACTCTATGACCATGTCAACAATGGTTCTATATTTATGTTTTATTTTATGTTTTTAGCCATATTATAAAATTTATTACAGTAGGAAATTAATAATGTTGTCATGTGATGTATTGATAATGTGGATCTAAATTTTGTGGGGATTTTTAATGATCCGTTTATTTGGGTGTGAATATTGGTATGAATTGTTTTTCATTATATTATTATTTCACAGGAAATAATTTTCAGGGTAAATTTATTTTTGGTGCATGTTTTTGAAACCAGTTTCGAATTTTATTGAATTTTTTATTGTTTCAAACATGTTTTAATTTATTTCTATTGGATTATTATCCCATCATGGTTATTCTAAGAAGTGATTGTTTTATATTAATGAAAATAATGTCTTTTTATTTTTAAAACATTCTTAATATGATATTGAATCATTTTTTAGTGTTTCAAATAATGATATTTTTGAATATTAGGTGGGTTATTAGATTTTCAAGAGTGTTAGTGGCCTTTTATGATGGGATGAATGTTTATGGAAATTCCATGGGAAATGAGAATTTAAATTAATAGATTTTTTTCAATTTTTTATAGAGCATGTATTTTTGATATTTTTTAATTCCTTATTGGATTGTGTTGTTTTTTAATTTAATGGAATTTTGGCATGTGTTTTTCCATGATTTCAAATTTTTTGGTTTTCCTCCATTGGACATTGAAACTACATATTATGATTTTGTAAATATAACTAAAATCAGTAAAATGATTTACTATATTTTTAAAAATAAAATTAATAAAGGAAATAGATAAAATTATATGGTTTTTAATTAGTGGTAGTTCATATATCACTTAACTCTTTCAATGACACTATGGTAGTAGAATGCATCATTATCAAATTTTAATTATAAGCGTTGTGGAAAATATCCACTATTGTGTGATGAATAGTCTATGTGAGTCATGGATAGCTTGTTTTGAAATATTATGATGATCAATATCATTGAGATGTTATAGAATGTTATTCATTAGGGATTTGTAATTGGTGTCTTTGGATCCTTGTATAATTGGCGTAGATTTTGTTTATTCTTATGCTTAATTTTACTTTTGGAATATCTTGAGTGAGAATATTGTTGTTTAATATTTTTCATGCTTCATTATTTGTTAAATGTGTGGATTAAGGTTTTGATGTAGGACTTATTTTAAGGGATATGAATAGGTCACATTCATTTGTTAGGATTTTGGATTGAGATGTGTGAGTATTTTGAGTATCTAAAAATATTTTTCCACCAATTTTGATTATTTTCTAGTTAGTTTAATGTGAGAATCAGTTTGGTTCATAATGATTTAGAAACCTAGTTTGGATTTCACAATTTTCATATTCTCTATTTTTTTATTCTATGATTATAGCCAACAATATTCATTGGATTGAGGCATTTCATGTGTCATTATATTTTTTATATATTTATGTCATGTTCTAGGTTCTTTTGGTATTATATTCTACTGTATAACCTTGAATTATCGATCTTATCTACTCCAATGATAATTGAGTTTGATATATCTGAGGTGTTTTGTATTGTTATTCCTCTTTGGAGTTGATCTAGATCATGCATATTTTGGTTTACATGAATCTTGTTTTTTTATATAATAATTTTTCAAATTATACATCGTTAAGGTATTATCCTTTTATATGAGTGCTATTAAAATAATCACCATTTATATCAATTAAAAATATAGTAGATAACCATGCTCAGTCGTTATTTATTTAATTTCCTTGGTTTATGATTTTGGTTATATTCTCTTTGGGGTTTTAAGATGAAAGCAGAGGATTTTTCATTATGATTGAATATATACATTTTAATTTTGAGTTCTATTTCTATTAGGTATCCCTTTTCCCCATTGGGTTTCCTTTGGGAATTATTCATTAAAATTAATAGGATTTGATTTATGTTTTATACTACATTGGTCAAGGATATTAATATTATAGAATGTGTAATGTAGGTAGAGTGTGAACAAACATACACCATTGTTACCAAATATATTATAATAATTTATCTTTTTTTGTTTATTATATGATTTAGATGATTCCAATTTATTTTTTTTATACAATTGTTCCATATTTAAATTGTTTTGACAAATTTTTTAGTGGAATCCATGTAGTATCCATTCTATATGGTATTTTCCATTTCATTTTTTATATCATATGGTTGGTCTAAATGGATATCACATTGTTATTCCATGCCATGGGAGGCCGAGGATAAATTTATTCATGTCTCTCAGTGTGAATGAGTATTGGTGTAGTGCTTGCACACAATTAGTGGAAACCATTATTGAAGTGTGAGATAGGATTTCATGTTTTAAGAGAGGGGGTTTTCATGGTATTAAAATTGTTTGTAAATATTGTGGCATTACCAAGAAAGGATTTTTTTTATTAGGTTGTTCCATATTCATGATTAGTGCATGGTTTTATAAACCAGGTAGTTTTTACATATTTATTGATATATTAAAAATTAGTATCCCCGCATGATGTGTGTTTTATCCTACTGTCCCAACTCATTTTATCATTGAACTATTATCCACATATAGCAATTTCATACCATTTATCTGCTTCTTTTATTGGTATCATAGATCAATAAAATAAAAATATAAGGAATTTCATCCTTTCGTGTTCTATATATCCCATCCCATTAACTTTACATGATATTTTACCATCATCTCATAACCCTAACCATTTTTCAAGATTGGTTCTCTGTTTAAGGAGGTTCTAACGATGGTGTATTTTGTTTCTAAGATTATAATTCTAATTCTTGTGCGAGAGGTTTTCACTCCGCATCATAGTTAATGAGTTGAGATTTTTGTTCTCCATTATTGATTTATTTTTTTCATTGGAATTCCACGATGAATATTTTTTAACAAAATTATCTCAAATAATTTCATCTAAATTTGGAATATTATTAATGGCTATAGTATGATTCAAATAGATTCCGAAAAAAATTTCCACCTGGAATGTACATTTACTACCCCAAGTGTGTAAAATATTTTATGGGGATATATTAATTGGTTTAAATGTTTAGAAGGATTACTCATAAAATAAAATTCTCAATTTATTCTCTGATTAGTTTGAAAAATAGTTTAAATTTGTAGAACAAGAATGAGAGAATTTCGAAGTGTTTTTAAAAATTCCCAATATTATCTTCAAATATAATTCGAATGAATCAATGGGGGGGGGGGGGAATTTGGGAGACCCTTTAAATGTGTGTGATAAGTTTTAAAGTTTTCGTTTAATATTAATGGTATATGACTTCATTCATTTAATGGATTTGATTGTTTTGGTAATTATGTTGGATTTGATTATTTTTATAATGAATAATATATTTTATGATTGGGTTCATGGTTTTAATTATTTTATTAGATTAAAAAATTCATTATTTTAAAATGTGAATTGTCATAATACTTGGAGATCTGAATTTTTTATTGAAATGGAGTTTTGTAAATGGGTTTCAAATGAGTTTCATTATTTGTGTTTTCATTATATTGAAAATATCTTATCTAATTAATATACATTATGGAATATAAATAAAAAACTTATGTAATGATGGTTTGTAAATTTATGAGACCCTAAATTGAGCCCCATGGGGTTTTTATCATGAATATGGATTTCGATAGAATGGGTAGATGAATTAATTTTCACGATTATTCTAAAATTTTTATGCATGGTAGTGAATGGGAATAATTTTTTTGGGTGGTGGGTGAGATATTATGATTACTTTTATATGTATGAAATTTTATTTCTGTGATGATATATTATTTCATAGTATACTTTTCTATATTTTTTCTATGTACATAGTATCTTTGTTGAAAAATATGTATTTTGATGTGGTAAATAAACATATATTTGTTCATTTCCTTTTATGGGACCCAATCTAACTGAGTAAACTGTAGAGATGTTTCTATGGTGTTTAAAAATAGTTTTAGGGAATAATATATATTTTGGGCCCCAAATTTTTTATAAAGTCCAAGGAATTCTGTTTGCATATTGGGATATGATATGTTTAGTAGTGATGTCTTAGGATCCACATCCTCAACAAATGATACAAAATAATGAGTCATATGATGTGTTAATGGACGATTAGATATATTTAGACAATTTAAGAAATTTATATAATGTATTTTTTGCAATCCTCTATTTTTGTAAGATTATTATGGTAAAATTATTGTATTAAATTATATTATATTCATATGTCATATCATGGTGTCTATTTATTATTGTATATCACATTTCACATGATTTATTTCATGATAAAAAATGAAATTATTTAGGATGGTTGTATTTAAGGTGGAAATGGTTTTATTATTTTTTAATCAACTTTTGTGAAATAGATTTCAATGTAAGTGTTTATTGAGAATGATTTTATTTCAGAAATTATTGTAATGAGGGACAAAATGGGTTTTGGTTTTGTGATATATAATTATTATCCTCTAATCCTAGACATGTAATTATATATTCTGATTGTTTTAATCAATCACGTTTTCTTAATTTATGAAAATGTTGGTGTTTTAAATTATCATTATGGAATGTAATTATAATATCTTATTAATAATGTGAAACCTAATCTTTAGAAAATGTTATTTATTCGATAATATTGTGTATTGTTTTAAAATCATATCTTTTTAATTTTTTTTGACCAATTGGTATATTTATCATAGTCCTATATTGTTTTTTCAGATTACTTTTCCCAAATAGTATCCAATCCACTTTAAATGATTGTCCATGGATCAACAATGGAATGCGATGTGTGATTGGTAGTCATAAGCAGTGATGTTTTATATGTTTATTTTCAATTTCCATTTTTATATTATTTTGGGACGTTGAATCACCCAGATATCCTAATAATAAAATTATATATTTTACACTAGGATTTTATGTCATTTTTCCTTGTTAGTTATATTATTTTATTATTATTCATTATTGGTCAGGTTTTTAATTTTTCTTACTAATAAAATATGTTATATCATTATCAGAAGGTAAAATCATTCTTAATGGGATTTTATGATAAAAAATAACTAGTATCATTCATATTGGAATAAATAACTACATTTAGGCCATATAATTGGGCTATTCAAGGAGAAGATTCAAGTGGTTTCATTAGACTATTTAGTCTATAATAATAGAATATGGATATCATTTTTTGTATACCATTAATATATTGATAATGTTGACATTTTTGTATCAATGTATTTCTTCAATTTGTGATCCATTATTTAGCATACATTTAAATACTATATCACTATGTATGATGGAGTTTCGCATGGAAGAAATTAACTCTAGATGACATAGAGGATTGATACATGAATTCATAGAATGTTATAACATTATTTTACATCAATATTAATGGGTAGAGTGCTGTTTTTCATTGACATCTGAGACATTTTTCTGTATTAATTAGTTATTGTAATTGGATGATGGCCTATGATTACCCCAATCAACACAACTATTTATTGGATGATATATTTATTTTTATTTGGAGGGAAATTTTCTTCCCTAGTGCATACTTTTCCTTTTTAAGTCGGGTGTATGTGTGGTACAATCATTCTTGTGATCTAATATGCATCTAGTTTCCGCTATTTGTGGTGCATCCTACATGAAATTTTTATACCCTCTCATTCATTGGATTCATTACAACACATGTTTTTTTATGCATACGGTCTATAGGTTGGTGGGTATAAAGATATTTAGCAATTGAGCTAGAGCCTTTTGGATATGGTTGGTTTTATAGATATCATTTTTTTATTTGTATAGGGAGTGACATAGTGTTTCTCTCCTTTATTGTGGTTCAATCGCATATTATGTTTTGGGTTTTAAGTCTTCTATATTTTCCATAATTCAATATCTCTTATATTTTACTATGTGGAATATTTAGTAGACACATGCAAGAATATATAAAAAATTAGATAGATTTCAAAAACTTGTTTGGTTGTTTAGGATTGAAAGCGGCGGTGATTTATATCTAACATAGATTTTATATGATAAATACTAACATATGAGTATTATGTCATCATCATCCTAGTCACCTACCCCAAAAAATGGAGGTGATGTTATGATAGAACACTTAGCCTACCACTAGGCTAGATTTTGACTATTTGAGTTGGGTCAAGTCACAAATCCTCTCCAATTGAATTCCTCTCATTAAGAAAACTAGATATCTCAATAATTCCTCTCACATTATCTTTTCGAAAAAAAATTCAAACTTTTTAGGACATTTTAAAAACATTTTTATCGATTGATATTTTATATTGATGTACATTTTCTTTATAATATTTTATTATTCCATTTTTTAAAAAGCAATATTCATTCCTCGCACTATTAAGCAAGACCGACGATTTTATCAATAATTAAGAAACAATTTTTGAGTTTGAGATGTGTTGTCTCTTCCTGCAGGGAGAAGGTGTAGGGTGGATTACCATGTTCCACAATACTACTCTATAAGGGGGATACATGGTCCATATTTATTCTTTTCTATATGATGGATTATTAGAGAGTACCCCCTCATAAAGACGGTAATGGATTCCTAAAATCCATGAAAATAATATTCATTCACAAAAATGAATTTTTCGGTGTCTTACAGGAACTTTTTGTGTATGAATTATTTTTGGGATCTCAGTTATCTTCAATAGATTCAATTTTACTATCCACATATCCCTAAAATACATAAGGATAAAACATTTTCAAAAGTCATTAAAATTTTATATTAGAATAAAATATTAAGTATAATTCCCTTTCACTAGCCATCTGAATAACCTTGTTTACGTAAAACCATTTTTCTAGTCCATTTGTGTGAACCATTCACTAATTTACATTGTCGGTTGTATAAATAGACCCATCTTTCACCCATTTTGAAAGGAAATGCAAACTCCTTTTTGACAATGTAAGGTGAGAGATATACTTACCCTAGTTTTTTACCTATTAGTTTTCCCTTATTTTAGTGGACCATGACGGAATGCCCAAACATTAGGTTAGCACCCTCATCCACACTTTGATGAACCATAATAGGGATACCCATACATTAGAAACCCACACCTTGGAATATTATACATGGTAGACCCACACTTCGGTGACTTGTACCTCAATGACCAATATATAGGATACCCATACCTATGATATACAAAATTTGGAGAGCCATACATGGTAATATCAACATGGAAAGCACCCGTCTAGGTGAAATACAAAGTAGTTGCTTCAACCAAGTCATTGACCTTGGGAAAACATTGGCACCTAGTAGTCCACAATTTATTTGATATACCCATGCACACCCTCTTTGAATTAATGACCAGCTACAGTTCCAAATTCTTACCCCAGCATGCTCAACACATTTACTGACCCCTATTGAAAATGGAGTGTTAGACCATGAAATATTTTGGCCAGGTCAAGCACAATTTTTGGATGTGATACATATAACCCCTCCTTTAATTCTAATTCAACAAGAGTTGAGACAATTGTCATTATTCTAGAAATACGGGTGTCATCATTTGAGTAAGTCCATGTAAACACTCTAAATAATATTGATATTACATACTCATCATGGATATTGAAACATGGGAATCCTATTATATTTAATCTCCGAAAAAACCACTAACACGCCATGAGCCATTATCCAACTCAGGGCTCCAAAAATATGGGCATCCACCTAGTTATAAACCCCAACCAAATCTCGGAATACCCATGAGTCAAGATAACTACCATGGTTCAAAAAATAACTATAAAAGTAGATAGAACCTTGAATATATTCTCTCTATACTCATTTTCCATGTCCCTCAAAACAACCTAGGTAGCTCTCCAAAAATGAAGAGAAGAATACATAATAGAGAATTATGTGGTTATAGTTCCTCCAGTGTGAGAAACTCAAGAGACATGTGTGAGGATCCATTTCCCCGAATAGAAATTGACAAACATGACGGTCTACTACCTAACGCATGACCTACAGAAGACGTTTCAAGAGACGCCTAAAAAATGGATTCTTGAAAAATTCCTCATCCAATTGTAATTAACCATGATTTCATTTTTCATTGTGTAACCTCTAGTTTATATAGTTCCATCACACTGAAAAAAATTTGGTCTACCTAGGTATTCCCTATGTGAGATCTCTTCATCATTTCTGTACCTCAACTTTGTGAGCCTCTATTGAGCCATAGTATATACCAACCACGGTAGAGAATATCAATCATTAGATCCATCATCTGAGGGGACCAAGCCAGTACATCTTATAATGCCTCTGGATATAGTGAAAATTTTAAATTAAACATCAATGTGTCTTATTGGTCATATATTCTAGTGGAAAATTCATTCATATTTTTAATCTATTAAATAATAGTCATCCTCAACATATCCTTGATAATATAATCAAATGAAAATGTGGTTACCCACAATGAGTATGGTGGTAGTTTCCTCTTCAATGTAGGTGATAATATCTATCATATGTTACCATACATGACCCCCTCTTCCATCTATGGAAGGGGCATGAGTAGAGAATATTGATATTGGAATCACTCTTAATGTAACTTCCTCGGCCATCCTATGTATGTTTTATCTGTATGGGTGTATTAACAAAAAAACTATATATTAAAACAAGAGGGGAGATGAAAACTTCAAATCCATTTCTCTCATTTATATCCTCATCCTCACCCACTATTGGATGAAGGATACGTTTTGTTTTTTTAGAACATCCCCATATTATTTTTTCTCAGCATTAAAATCAATCAAGCAGGATAGGAGATTAGTGATGATCATGGAATTTACACTATCATACACATGTATTGACATGGAATCATTTTATAAATCTTCCACAAATGTTCCATTAATGGTAGAATATAGGAATGGGTCCTAAAATCCATGTATCTGTCTGTAAAGGAGATATCCACTAATATAAATACCATCACATGGACACATTCCTAACGATGTAGAATATGGAAACTTATATAGGCTGAATCCCCATCCACTTGTATCTATGTTGGTTTTTATTCACTTCTAAATGTGATATGTAGGAAGGATCTCCAATGTGCATAACCATTACCCAAAAATCACCATAAACTCTTCTAGAACGTATCCCCTTTACATTCATTTCTATAATGGGAGGCTTCATCCCCTTTTAGGCCCATTAGGACAGTTATTCATAAGTATCACACCAAAATTGACAAGGAACATTATGCCTTGACACCCTTACAAAAAGTCATTAAACTACATGGGTTTAGACTTGTAAAATTTCATTAATGTTATTAATAATCCCAATTAAGTGGAACAAGAATATATTTTTTATGATTCCCTTCACAAGGATATGTATCAATCTCATCTCTTTGGTCTGATCCTGAAAAAATGACTCCCACTTTCTAGATTATGATAAATTATATAGTAGTCTATAGTGTGGCTCAAAACTCAGATTATAAAAATAAATTACATTAGAATATCATATATGTACATATAAAAGTGTACCATCAATAGATATCCTAATATAAAATCATTTTTCTATGTCAATGAAAAAGCCCAAAAACATATATATGATTATAAATCTAGTACATAATAATAATTGGTTGTTTAATTATTGGAGACCCAGCATAAATTTTAGATTTAATAAAGGATTTATCAAAATGTCTTAAATAATTATGAGATTCCCAATGTAGGAAATAATTCTTCAAAAAAGGTGAGATGATCCCAAAAAACCATTCTCACAAACAATTTTATTCTATAAGATTCATCATTCCATTTCCAAATGTCCACTAACATAAGACAGCTAGTTCGTGAAACATCATGGATAAGGTAACAATTGGATTTTTTGGAACTATAAAAAAACTAATTTGAATCCACCAATACATTATGAACCCAACAGGAGTAATTTTGAAACATATAAAACCCCTCAATTAGTCATCTAGCTCATGATATTTTCATTAGATAAAATTTTAGACCAATGTAAACCCTTACAAAATATGCTATGTTACTCACATGCAATGATCTATTTTCACTCATCTTGAATGAGAACCAAAGATAGATCCTAGAAAAAAATTATGCATTGGGTAATTTATTAGGATTATTTTTTGATGATGTGTTATTTTTTTTGGTTTTAAAATATAATCAATGAAATTTCAAACAAAAGACCCTTTGATCCCAATGGAATGTCACTGGATCTAGTAGACATATTCTTTCTCCCATACACAAGTGGGTTCCTAGACTAAATAGAGGACATAAGAACATAAACATGGACTTCAATGTAGGTTATCACATTCACATGTGATGGAATAACACCTTAATTATACTATCCTAACATTGAAAGCATATAGACATCCTTACTGTTCTTGATTCCCACCCAACCATCCCCCAAATGACTGTTGGTGGCATAAAAGTCGATGGAATATTTTTTTCATCTTAATCCATTTTTAGAGCCTATCCTAAGAACAATAAAGAATGATCCTCAATTATCATATAATGGAAAATCCTGTGGTAACAACCAACTCATATATACCCCATAAGGGTCCCTATAAGGGCATCTTTCCCATTGATGTCACTGCCAACACACCATGAAAATGATCCCTCCATATGATGAGGGTGTTTCGCTCAGGAGTCTGGCCCATGTGACCCAGATCTAAGAACTCAAGAGAATTGGATAAGTGAACCATGTAGAAACAAAAGAGTATGGACAAAAAATTATTCCCTCCAATGATTTCTAGAAACAAAATATGACTATAAATTGTGAGTAGGAACAAGAACCTTCTTTCACCAACCATGTCTTCCATCGTAGTTTGCATGAAACTAGTGAATCCCACCAACCAAATATGTTTGTAAACTGTGAGCATAAAGAAAACAACTATATGGATATACCATTCATTGTAGAATAATATGGAAGAAACTAGATAAGTCTTATAGTCCTATACATTATTTAATCAGTAGTAGAACCACACACCTTCACATATTTATAATCTCAGCCTGCAAAATCTAGCTGAAATCAAAGAAACTGCAGTTCAAGCAATTTAACAGGGGTCATAACCATACCTCTCCCGATGCACAATATTACTTTCTATATGTGCTAATACTAAATCATGAAAATTATTAGCCTCACACCCCTTCTCCTACCTCAAAATAGGCATCTATCTACATTCCATCCCATAAACTCCTGATGCTTGACATTCATCAGTGAATGGAAAAAAAATAATTCCCACATACTACTAACCAATCATGATATAATAATGAAAATGGAAGTGTTGGAGGGAAAAAATTGATCCCCACAATTGGGGTCACTCATCAACATAATACATGGGTCTCTACAGAACTGACACATATATATTCTCTCATCTAGTAGAAAAATGGGTCAAAACACATGATATATAGATAATGAGTTCGGTAGCATAACCTAGGTCCAACAGAAGTTCATCAGTATATCCCAGAGTTCACTCCATTGTAGGTACATATCCCTTCCAAAATTAACGAAAATTTTCAGAATATTATAATTGTGATGTGAGGGCTAATAAAAAATGCTTCTGAATATTAAAACTAGTATCCATAGAAACTATCACTATTCACCTAGAATAGGGAATACAAATAGAAGCATTACTAATGGAGATTGAAAAATGAGGACCTGGTATTTGATCTGACATTGTTTAATAATTGAGTTCTTGAATCCCATATTTTTCAATCTCTGGTAGCTCTAAATCCTACTCCTCCTTTAGAAAATTATACAAAAAATATATTCAGATGTGATGGTCCTCCATGTAACCCTACAACTAGACACTCCAAGGGAACTCCCAATATATCTATTAATGAAGCCATTCTTCATTTATAGAATCTGATCAATCATGAATGATCATATATTAATCAACACCATGATAACCCTCTATATGTCATAAGAAAAAATATTTAAGAGGTCATATGCTTTCTATCATCCACCCTGAAGTTCCTCTCAAGGCTATGCACTACATTAATTTCACATGCAGTCATATTTCAATACATGATGGATGTCCGCCCCATGATGAAATCTTCTTTGAAGTTTCCCCTTATAGTTACACATCACTTTTCAAAATACTTCATCCCCATGATGATTTAATTTTTCAAATACCCTTATAATGATATAATGAAGCCAGTCATTCCTAATGACTCATTTTTAGCTAGTGAAATCTTTTCCCAATAATAAGAAAGTAGAAGGAAATGATCATTCTCTAAACTACCAATACATTCTTTCCTTCCAATATGTCATATTTAATCTATTATGATCCTACTATTAATAATAATTTTGCAGGGAAAAGATAAATTTTTTCATAAATTGATGAGGACCAACATCTAAAATACTATGAGAACATTTTTTCATGATTATATATTTGGATGAATATAATGCACTAGTAATTTTTTGAACTATTTAATCTCCCTAAAATAACATTCTAATGGTGTTGTCAAGAAATTTGTGTAGGAAATCCACCTAAATATATGAAAAACAATTCATAAAATATAAATTTAATTGTTTAGTCACGATGAATATCCAATACAGATCACTTTAATATAAGTGATAAATCATCAAATTGAATTAGTAGACCTCACATATGCACGAAACTTGAAATTGGGAAAATAGAAAGGATCTAATCAATGAACATGTCTCATCAAATTATATGTTTTGTTCCAGCTAATTTTCAATACCCCTTCTAGTGTTCATATCATAGGATGGGATGATCCCAAATAATTTCCAATTAATTCATTCCATGAATAGAAAATTCATCTGAGGGTTGAATCATGTAATGTTGAATACATGGGGTGAATTTGAGAAATGAGCTTTATTATGAAAAAATGGAATGCTTAGTAAAACTATTCCAAAATGAATATCAATTATATCATTCCATATGATAGGATTCTATTTAATGAGTACTAAAACATAGATCTAAATATGTTTATAAATCCAAATTCATGGGGGAAGATAATTGTTAGGAATCACTAATGTATTGGGTAGAATGTTGAAGATGTAAAAAACATACAATTCACACTAAATATGTCTGAAAATACCTCTATAAAATCATGAGGTATGTTTTGTTAGATGTAGAAATACCAATATAAGATGAACCTTTGCCAGCATGGTTGGGGTTTTTTTAAGAAAACCTTTGAGGTTGATGTATTAAGATAAAAAGGATGTCGATATAGAATAGGGGAAGCTCTAATCCACAAGGTCAGGGAATATTTTTACCTCAACATCCATCGTAATATAGATTTTGATTCTTATCATTAGGGGGATGCTAAAAAAATGTATTTTCATGGTTTGTTATATCCTATGACCTAAATTCATCACATGGAAAACAAATGAATTTTTTGTGTAGACTCACATCAGATCATTAATAGGAAAACGATTCCAAGAGGACCAATGAATGAATGGATTATTCCTAAATGAATACACAATAAAAACTAGTCACCCAAGGAGATTTATGAAATACTTTAAATGCATTACACATCAATGAAATTCATTATAACCAAACCTAATGATTCCACAGAACATGAGTCTAATATAGAGAAATACGTGATGAAGGATTCTATTGATAATAAACTCCACACAGAAATAACCAATGTAGGTGTGTTGACATAAAATCGATGGATTTAAATGAATTTGGAGAGTACAATGACTTCTAAAATACTATTTACTTGACAATAATCATTATAAGAAATGGGTAATTCTAATTCCACACACCACCCACCTCCAACATAGACTGAACTCCAAACTATTGATCAAATATTTTCATAGTTTGATGATGATATGAATGTGTTGATAAATATTAATGATGAAATACTCAATGGAAACATCCATACATTATATTTTCAATAATAAAATCCTCAATTTTCACTTCTAGTCAATGCACATAAATTAAGAGTGATCTTCCTTGTAACTGAAGTGGAAAAAATACACCCATACAATTTGTGTTACTGAAAACCAATATATATAGACCTTATTTTAGAAAGATATCAATAATTCAATCTCATTTTTCTACAACTAGATTTTGGTTTGAAAAATCCATATAGAGTAGAACATATGGGTCCCCCCCCCCGAGTACCAACAGTGCTACAATAGATGGCCCTACATACATTTTTCCATTGATTAAGCTCTTTTTCATCCATACATCTTTAATAGTATTATCTATAACATTTATTCATTGGCATATTTTCTATTATATATGAATGAATAGTGTTCACTAGTGAAACATTAAAGGAAGCGTTACATTGAGTAGGTTTCTCTAACCCACCCCACACTAAATTTAATGAAAATATCATTTTAAAATTTTACTGGATCTGGGAACATAGAGTTGATCTTTATGCATTTTTTATCCCATTCTAATCACATGATGGGAATCCATTCTCAATAAGAAGTTGCGAATCACAATATATTTTTTTGAAAAAACTAGAACGTATTCCCTTTTAAGGTATAATATTTTTCTTAGAAGATCATTCATGAGACGGGAGGAACTCGTCGGTAGTGTAACTTTAAATTCATCACAACACTGAATAAGATAATAATCCATGACAAATCAAATATTAAATAGTGATAGATTGAAAAGGTATCAAATTTCATTCCATTGTGGAAGCTTTTTAAATACTCCCTAAACCTAAAGCTTCTACAATAAGTGTTTCTGTACATATCCATAGAGAATTTTCACAATGAGTCACACACCCCACTGATTCCTACGAGATGTATATATTGGTTTTGGGATCATGCCAATATCTCTATAATTTTAAAATTTTAAATATTATAAACCTTGGGTATGTATTGATTAATTTCCTCATATTAGGATATGTGAATGTGGATGGGAGATGCATCTATTATGAATATTAATCTGGCCAAAACACCAAGTCCATATATGTAGCCCCTCCATATTATGTGGTAACCAATCAAATGAATCTGGATATTTCATGGCCCACCAGAATACAATAAATGGGAATTGAAGAAACAAATTTTTTGAACTATGGAATAATTTGTTTCACTATGAGATTATAATGTCCCTAGATGCTTTATAAAATCATTGGAGAAAAAACTTCTCTGTTTCTGAAACCCATGTGGTCAGATATGGATAGTCTAGGTGATCACCCAAATTATATCCCCTTTCACTAGACATTGGGGAACACCATACATGAATTCATTATTTCAAAAGACCCTATTCAATGGAAGATCAACTCTACAAAATTGAATATAGGAAAACAACATAAAAAATATCGAATCTTCTTCCACTACTAACCCAGTGGATGAAGTGGGATGAATATATGTTTTTAGAAATGGTGTGAATGTTTTTAATGTTGTGATGAACATGAATACAATCAATCAAACACATGATTTTATTATTTCAATGTTGAATCTACTCACTATAATCCTAATTTATCCTTTTCTGGCAGAACCAACCCCCTCAGTTCCATGATCATTGAATAAATTTTCTTCCATAATGTGGAATTTTCATTGAATATGAAGTCATGTACATGAATATGAGCCTATAAAAATTGGAATCAATCCCCAAATATCTCATATTTCATGCCAAAAAACTAGAAAGCATGGACACCACCGTAAAAAGGACTACCACTAGATTTGACCCATGAGACATTACCCTCATTAGAAAATGAATTATTATTTAGTTCCATTAATACCATTAACTAAATGGATATATTATATGATCTCTAATATATATATGAACTAGAATTTCCTTCATCAAGTTGGGGAATGAGGGGAATCAACCAGAGGGGTTGAGGATATAGAGGAAGATCATATCATAGAATAAACTGATACTTCTTCCACACCGCTTATTATACATTATGAGAGGATAAAACATGCGGGAAACCCCTATAAAATTCCTATAATAAATACCTAAGATAACCTATCTACTAGGGCCCTCTCATACTTGAATATCTAGGAATATTGATTTGAAGTGATCGAATTTTCACACCAACCCTGATGAGTGAAAATACATATTCATCCTTAACACTAAAGGACTGGAGGATCATGAAAACCCATTCAAAAGGATGATCTTCATAAACATATTAGTACATACTATAAAGATCCTTTAAAATGAAATCTTTATATTAATAAACATATACCGGTATCCCAGAAGTATGAAATTATAAAGGAACTATCATTGGTTCAATACATATTATTGATCATGGATACTCTATGTCTATCAAAATACCTTAGTTTTGAGTACAAATATCATTTTATATTCCCTTAAGAGCTTGAATATGATGTTTCATATTCAGATTGATATTACGTGGCGATTTATCATGCAGAATGATCCTTGACCATCTCTTTTGTGGTTAAAGATAATGATGTCATTATATTGGGAAAAATCACTCTATTTTATGTAGTAAATAGAATAAATGTTATTGAAATCTAATGAGATACAATTTATCATGGTTAACGAGTCATCATTGTTCTAGTGTGAAGACTTTTTCAACTGGGTTACTGTGAGGGCCATATTTCCCATTACACTCTAACATTGTAGGTTTATGAAAACATTGATAGAAATTCCTTAGACGAATCATTTTCAGGTCATACTTTTGGGTCTTCTTATATGAATTATATTCTTATTATTCTGGAAACACAAGACATTGAATATTCTTCTAGTATTCCCATGGTTCCATCAACATGCATATGTCTAATCAGTATAACAAAAATTATTCAAGTATTGTATTAATGATTGAATCTATATGTTTCATGGTGATAAAGAATCACAATATATTGATTATGGATTATATCATAGGAAAGTAAAGTAACCCATGACTAATAGGGTCTCTCGACACACTTCCAAGAATGGTCTTGATATGAAAATAGTCAATCCCTTAAAAAATATCTATAAAGAATACATGATACCCATCAATGAGATCAAAGGTATGGGAAAATGTTTTGGCACATATTAATCATCCATCAAGATATTAGTCATAAAAATGGATCATGGAAGAATTGAAAAGGTGATGTAACTTCTTAGAAGTGACACAATCATGGGTAAAAATGTAATCATTCCATAACTAAGGATTTAATATATCTCTTATTCATCATCTAAGATAGAAGAATCCATCCTTCAACAAGGAAATATTGAAGATAATAAATCTATATTCCTCATATCACATAGTTGAAATCAATGAAATTCCACATCATCAGGTGGATCAGTGGATGTATCTTCATCTTTTCGGTGTCAAAATGTTGAATCTTCTCTTAAATAAAGATTTCAAATTCATCACCATCTTGAAGATGAGGAAATTAAATAATAAGTGGAATAGGATGAGGTCCTCAAGTATTCCCCTCGAATATTCAAGGTAGGATTACGTTCCTCCATTGATGAAAAAAATAAGTGAATATTGGTATTGAAGAGTACTAATGGCCCACATGGGATAGTGAAACCACCAGGTTCAATGTAACAGATATATA
This sequence comes from Viscum album, assembly GCA_963277665.1. Classification (NCBI taxonomy): domain Eukaryota; kingdom Viridiplantae; phylum Streptophyta; class Magnoliopsida; order Santalales; family Viscaceae; genus Viscum; species Viscum album. The sequence goes on from OY728155.1 coordinate 1,297,119,069, forward strand.
CAGATCCTTCTTAAATATACATCATTAAGTGTTCAAATCAAATTATACCAAAATTCCATTCCATGATCTCGAAAAGGTCACACACCACAATGAATTTTTAGAAAACCAAAAGGGATATAAATAGGTATCGAGAAGGTCATACCAAACTCCAAATGCTAAAATTGAGGCCAAAGATGATAAAAATATCGATAAAAAATTCCATTCAAGTTGTCCAATATAAAAAATAGATTTCTATAATTGTCTTGATGAAGATGAAGAATCAGAAAACTAGTGTTTAGATCGACATTAGAAGTCCCAACCAACACATTTTAAAACATAAATCCCCTATTCAAATCATGGAAATTATAATCGATTAAATTGATAGATATCAATCTCATTCTTCGTTTCATGATATTTATGGTTTAATAAAATCAAAAAACCCCTATAATATAAAGAATACGCCACATTCATGGCCCCATATAGAGTATTATTATATTGGGTGATCCCCATCAATTTGAATAATGTTCTATCTAAATACACTCATTTTATGTGTCATATCATCAAACCCATTTTTGAATGGTCTGTTGAATGCTATATTGATGAATTGGTGGTAAATTATCTATAGTGTTCTAAATAACAATAAAATCATAACAGCCTCTTAACAAAATATCGATATCATATCCTAAAGATGGACCCCTTAAAATGTGCTTTCTGAGGTACCATGTTAATTATTCTTGACATCCAATTATGCCATCATGGAATAAAATTTGATCACGGGAAGAAAAATGCTATGATTACTATGCATACTATATGAAACCTACAATTTTAATTGTATTTATAATAAAAATTTCATATATTCAATTATTTATTGAAAATCCCCTAGGAATTTGTTTCCCATTACATAGTTTATGAGAAAGCAGGTCACATATGAGGGGACTAATTACTTTCAGAATGCACTTCAAATTCTCAAGATATATCTTTTGAATCAACCAGAGTTTATACCCCCCATTGGGGGAAAATAATTCATTTTTTACGTGACTGAACTAGAATGATCCATAGGAAATTTAATCCCAAATAAGAATGATGGTTGGAATAAAAACATCCAATATTATATCTGGGAATCTTTGATTAACATGAAGACTCGTTTTCAATATATTGAGATGATATGCTTCACATTTATCATTCTATTCCAATCTATATGGAACAAACATCAAAACAATGTAGTCCATTTAGAATTTCAAAAAAATCCACTAAAATACATCTTGATCTATGCTATGATAAGGAGAAAATTTTCACAATGGGCACTGTTCTATTAGAAGTTTGACATTCTGTTCATGTTATTGAAATCGGTAAAATTGCACAATTTTATACAAATCGATACAAATAATATGCGTTTAGAAAAAAATTCCTTTAATACTGAATTTTATAATTCAAAGATCTTATCAATTCAATAGGTCCCCTGGGTATGATAGATATATTTTTATGGTTCATCCAAAATCCCAAAATGGAATAGAATTGAAGAACACAATACTAACGAGGTCGGGATGTGAGTTAAACTTATATCTCAAGAACACGTAGTATATATTTGATGCTTCCATTTGTAAAAATTTTATACTAACTATGATGTAGAATATTAGGTCCACATCAATTACATAAATATATAGTTCAAATTCCAATTTGAACATATTATGGTAAAAATTGTTTTAAAATTGGTAATAAAGCATATTAATGGTGACTACACCATTAGAAAGGAAGATATATTCCCCATTAATAACTATGTATAAGGACTAACATAATAAGACCCTTTAATTATGTCATTGAATAACCATCTGATATCATATAATTTACTGGAAGATTAATTTGTGAATGCATCTACAACTTTTTCTGATCTAACCCAAGATGAAACAATCATCAATATTGTTCACTGAAGAGAAGTCTCACATTTTTTTCATGCAAGAAAATAAGAAGTCAATGAGTAAATTTCCATCCCTTTAACAGACAGTCCCACAATTAGTTATAAGATTCCCACTATTGACTACCCTAAAAATGTAGTTATCTCCTAATAGAAATACCTAAAACAAAAAAACCAATGATGAGTGGCCAATAAAACTCTTTATTACTTCCTGTATGACTAGATTTTTAACACCAATTAATGATATGATGGAGTCCCTTTCCGATGAATTGAATGATAAGAGACTATTGATTCATATAAAGGATTATATAAGGAACCATGATGTTCCCACCTATCATGGATCAATATATCCTTTTATTTTAGGAACCTTAGATGATTATATCCTTCAATGGAGAAGTAGTACACACAATTCAATATGATGTGTCATTACTACCAAGTACATGATAAATTTATCCCTCAACTCTCAAAGTTTCTAAAAACATACAACTACTCTTGGTCATTTTACAAAGGGGAAATTATTTTTCTGTGATGTATCCCCCATCTATGAGGATGTATTTAAAATAAATCCTCTCTATTACGAACCTCTTATCTCAATGTTTTTGATGTAATAACCCTAAATGTAGTTGGTTAAAAATAATTTTCATCATTGATAAATATAATATAATTACGGGATTGGGTATCACTCAAACCATAATGAAACAAATGGCAATTTTTATGTTATGAATAGTTGTATAAGATATATATGGAAAATAATATCATATATAATAATTCCTTTTAATTATAATAATCATTAACTATAATGATATAAGCCTTCAAAAATACCTCAAAAAACATAATCGAGAATATGTTGGATAACGATAAAAAATATTGTCCTGAAAACTCTTACATTCCTTGTGGGAATACCATATAGAATCCCATACTTCCACATAGGGGATCCCATATCATCATGTTTATAGGATATAATTAGTATTTCCCATTCTGATCCAATCTGCCTGAATATTTTTTTTCCATACAGGATCATCCATCCATAGGTAATCAACAACTACAATAGCTGGATGAATTGGGGAAAATCGATGAGAAAAGACTAAAACCATGCATTTCATAGAATTTCATCAAAATCGGATAAAATTAGAATTTAACTAGAATGCTCTCTCTATCTTTTCCTTCTAGGGAGAGATTGTATTTTCCCATAAAGCCCTGAATATACCATTGACGAAACATCCCAGTGTAGAGAAAAAGTAGAATGTACCTTATTCCATACAGAATGTATAGTCTAATTAATCTTATTCCTTGACAATAATGAAATGAGAGCTTTTCATGAACCCTTCCAATGAATTTTTTCTCAGAAAATACTTTTTATAATCACATAAAAGATATATTTACTGCATTACATTAACCATCATATAGGAGTTACTTAGAAAATGATGTTAATATTTAAAGACGTCATCTTTACCCCAAAAAATTAAACTATATTGTATTGGTCATTATCGCATGATCTTAAATGGAAAAACATATAGATGTAGTCTTTTTAAATAAAAATATATACCATTTTTTAATATGTAAGAGTACAAACTATGTATACTACTGACCTATTCTCAAGACATTAAACTAAATGAATATTTTCATTCAATATGATGTAAAAAATTATGGTTCATAAAATTGATTGATGTAATAAAAATATATCTCATTTTGATATGTGCTTGAAAAAATCCCAATCTTTGGTGTTTGCCTCCCGCAAAAACTCCAATATAAAACTATGTGCAGCTTGATTCCACTCTCTATGGAGTATGTCTTGATTCCTAGATCATATATCCTATGAAAAACTTGAGTTAATGAAAATACCATAACATGTGAATACACACTATGATCTATATAGTGCAATCCAAAGTTCATGGATAATGTTAGTACAAATCAATCATTTGTTCTTGGATACCTTCCTTCCTCAACACATACTCATTTTTCAAGGAAATTTGGGATCTCCATATGTTTTGAAATGAAATTTGTAATAGAATTTATGATACCATATAACTACATAGTATGAATATACATTGATATACCCTAGTTCTGTATTAGATATGTCTTATAACAAATGATCATGTCATCCTGATTTATATACTTCCATAGGAGAAACATCTTCTATCTACATAATAGCTGTATAACATCTAGAATGAATCTACTTTTAATAAATGGTAAATGGTAACTTATTGTGTATTTATCTCATATAACTTATGCTTTTTGAATAACCCTGAAAAACATCATTTTCAATCACATTCCTCGCGTATGAGTCATGATAGAGAATCCATGGTTCAGTATTCCATATATCATTCATTATATCTAGGATGTATTGTTCTAGTTATAAGACATAAAACAATAATAAACCTTAATAATTCTTTATGATTTTAAATGACATGGTATCTATGAAATATAAATGTATTTATTCTTATTCCCATGATATACACAGTGATTCATAGATCCTATATCATAGTTCATCCGCCACAAGATCAAAATTCCCCATATATTCCTTTTAATCGTTTCTATGTGGTTAAATAAAATGTTACCTATCCATGTTTTCACACTAATAATTCTCATTTGGTATTTTGAGTATCTATAAGGTAATTCCCACATAATCAAGAAATATAATTTCATGATGTGGTTCTCATGGTCATAGATTCATTACCATAAAAGTTATACCAAAATCCTTACCACATGTTGTTAAAAATTATGATTAACATCTCTTGAATGAATTAAGTCAATAAATATTGTGTTTATTTGTTACAACAATGAAATTGAAATGTAGTGATACTCATATCGTTTGTCTTGGTCTAACCATAATTTAAAAATTATCCCACTCTTATTTATATGAGACAAATCTATATTTTTGGGTCTAGTGTAGTTTATCACCTCATTAATGAGAATGTATTAAACAAATTCTCCACATATGAGTTAGATCATTCTGAGTAAACTTTTATTATTTCTATGTGTGGATGGATTTTCTATTTTATAGGATAATTAGTGAAATATAGATCATATGTTTCATGGCCAGTCCAAATAATTTTGTCCCATTTGTAAGGTCATATGTTTGTAGGAATAATTACCCACTATTATTGTGTGATTTTAATATAAAATGATTCCTCTGTACTCAAGAAGAATCATTACACAAGACTAACTCTATGCACATGGAAATGTTAATCAACATATTCCTTCCCATTCTATAAGTGATATAATTTCTTATTTTTGAGGACACATATGGTTTGAAAATGAATTGATATGTTTTAGCTAGTATTTTCATACGTCTCCCATTAAATGGTTCTTTTAATTATATGAGAATTTTTCCTTATTAAAAACCTCTTCTATATCCATAATCCCCAAAAAAAATATCACAGAACCTAATTTTTTGAAATTTTGTTTTGTTATTCCATACAAACATTTCCCATATCACTCCTCAGATCTAGAATCACCCATATTACATCATTCAATATTACATTATTAGGCCAGAAGATGATGGAACGTTCTTGGAAAGATCACCATGATGTTTAAAGGAACTAATCAATCATTCAATTATAATAGACCAATAATTATACTCTTCAACATCCTTTCTGCAAGATGATAAATAGTAAAGTCCATGTCGTACTTGTACAACATTAAAGAACAAGATGATTCATCCCTTATTAGCGATGATAATTTTTTCTTGATGTAGTCCATCCATTGAATCATTCTAAATAATTAATATTAGTTGATTTTTATTACATAATAAAAATTAATGATACCATGATCTACTATTCTAGACATTTATTTTATGACAACCAAATTTATTGTGTTTCACGAATCATGGGAACAACCTCAATTAGGGTTGGAGATTCTGGTTTTTTACTATTATATATTCTTTTCAAGCATATGATCATATCATATCCCCACCCACATTACATAAAATTCATCATTTCTATGTGTGTTACCTCCTTCATGGAAAAATAAAACCAATAATATCCCTTCGTCCTCATAAACATTCCCTTCACAAACCACACATAGTGGTTCGGAGAAATCCTAATCCTCATAAAATCAACATCTTATGGTAATATAATAAATGATACCTAAATACACCTATGTTTTTTATTCATTGAAATATCCCAATAAGTATTTTTATTATTTTTCTCCAAATGGATTTCCAACTAGTGGAACATTTAACCATTGGTTAAAATTATCAAATCATTATAAGACCTAAAGTTATCATGACAGATTCTTATTTCCGAACATGGTTCATGGTTATTACATATGTATTTGTCACATATCATTTTTTGGATACATAAATATCAAAACATTGATTCAAAAAACCCAATTGTATATATGAATATTTTTCAAACCTTATTTGATAAAAAAATTGTGGATTTTCATTCAATAAATAATGGTCAATGTTGTCCGACCTCAATAACCATTTCTATTAGTCTAGAATTCAAAACACTAAACTACCCATCAAGTGAGAAATAGTAATAACCATGAGGAAAAACATCAAAGGGAACCCTATATAAAATTCATGTTTCAACATGATAAACATGAACTATATGTGATTTCAAAAAAATTGGCGAATATGAGAAGTAGGTATAAAACATTTTATCATTATAAAAATTCAAAGGGAATCCTAAAAATATTCATATATCACCCCATTTGTCTTTATTATATCTGCTATAAGAAAACATTAGGATGGCGATTTAAAAGAAATATTGTTCTGAGGTTATTTCATGTGACTCCAAAAATAGAAAAATAATTTTCACAAGACACCATATCATATGAAAATATTTGATTATCCTTCCACATTTGATATAGATCCAAATCCTAAAAAACTATTCTGGTATGTATCAATGTTCCATAATCTTACCATACAATTAGATTATTTTCACTTTGAATAAAACTTATTCTAAGGGTGGGGAATTTTTTTACAAATCAAAATTCACACCATGCACATTTTCAAATGATCGATGATATTATACTCAATGTAGAATCAAATGGTGACATTAAGTAGAGGTTTGTCTCCATGTTGGAAAAAGAAGAATGTTATATCCCCATGTGCTGTTAGAATAATCTTAATTGATGGATAATGGTTTCTTATAAATTCATATAAATATGGTGGCTTAATAATGATAACCAATATATAAGAGTAGGTTGTGGATTTGTTGCATTGCTGATAAAAATGTCCCAACAAATTAAAATACAGTGTTCGGTGTTTTTAGGGAACACATCAGTCTACAAATTATATCTACGAGTTTTGTTATCCTCAAAGTATTTTATTAGACTATTTTTTGATCCAAAATAAACATAAATATAAAATTTTATGAGTTTTAAAAGTCATTAAATGATTATAATGGAATTCATTCTCCTGTGAAATTCCCCCACATAGGATATTCTTACAACCCTATTAAAACAAGACCCCCATACTAGTCTATTTTTAGATCCATTTTTCTCAAGTATACCAATCAGTCTATAAATAGATCCATATTCCTCTAATTATGAGAAATATAGAAACTCAAAAATGAAAAACCATGGAGAGATATTTTCTCACCCTAGTAGTTTTCCCAAATAGTTTTCCCTTATTTGAGTTATATTCCATGGCTCATCCACACTAGGTTGAGGCCCCAACCCAGACTTGGGGGACCAATAACCAGGTGACCTATACATTAGAAACTCACAACTAGGTGAAAAATTTATGGATAAACCACACATGGGTGACCCATACCAGGGTGACCCTTACCTAAAACATAAATACTTGGGTGACTGATACCAAGCTAACCTATACGTGAGCAAGCCACACATGGGTGATCCATACATGGGAGAACTACATATGTGAGCCCCAAGCTTCGATAACTGTTTGGGTGAGACTCCTCCATGTCATGATAAGTGGGAAAATTTATGTTACATGTTAATCCATATAGGAAATGTTATACCCCCATTTCCCTACTCAAGTTTAGTGTTGGATTATAGTCCTTGTTCTCATCCACAGTCCCATCGCTAGTGTGACTGACCCCCCCCCCCCCCAAAAAAATTAGAGAGTCGCACAGTGAACTTTTTAGGACTAATCAAGGATTTTTAAGGGTAGTTAAAAAAATACCCCATCTTCCTTATAAAATATCCATGAGTAAAATTACCCCCATGGATATAGAAAAATTGTCATCCTCTTATGTGTAAGCCGCATAGAAACATCTAAATCACTATGGGTCAAGATACATCTCATGGTTACATAAAAATTGGAATACTCATAGGCATGTTCCTCAATAAAATCCTCTAAATCACAATGACATGAGATGCTCTTCATGAATCTAGAAATATGGTAATCAATCTAGGAGAATTCTCCCAACAAAACCACTAATTCTCCATGGGGAATGATCTTTCTCATGGTTCAAAAATATGATTAAGAGATTAAAAGAATCCCTAAATCTATACTCTACCATGTCTTTCCCCCAGTCCAATGGAACCTACTTGTTATATCTTCAAAATAATATATAAGAGGTAAATAAGAGGAGTATTTGTGTTATTTTTCCTCTAGAGTGTGACATAGAATACACCTTTATAACGAGCCACATCCACCTAGTCATCATGTGTTAGCAAAAATATATCTATCCTATATCAAGAACTTAACATAACAATTATATATACACATAATGAAAAACATTTAGCGTAGATAAAGGCCTTAACTGAATGTTTTTTCTAGTATTTATGTCGTCATGAGGTCACTTATAGCTCACATAGTTCCATGATGCTCCAAGAACATCAAATTTTTCCCTACACAAAATCTCGTCATCTCACTAAAACCAAACCTATGGGGGATTATATTGAGACCTCAATTATACAACATGTGTCAAAGAATATTGTTTATTATACCACTCATCATACAGGGACCAATAAAATACATCCACCAAATATTATAGATATGTGTGATCATATAAAATGGCACATCGACATGTCCAGTCGATCAAACATTCCAATGGTAAATGAAGTCCTAATATAATGAGAATTATTATTGGGGATGTATATAATTCCATAAATCATAAATTATTATTTTAATGAGGATCCCAACCTTGAGTATGGTGACATATCAATCATTTGGTTAAAAAGTAATATATATAGTCTGTCACCACTCCCTCATCCCTGCATCCATCTGTATAAATGGGAGGATGGACGATCTTGACTATGGAATCTCACCTATAGTAATACCTTTTCATTCTTACTAGGTTGTTTATATATGGGTGTGTATGTCCAAAACCATGTTAACAAAACAATATATAGGACTGACACCTCAAATCACTATATCTCTCTTATATAGATGACCTCACCAACCAGTAGATGATGGTTAATGTATAGTTTATAAATAATTAAATTACTCTTATTTCTCACAATGATTATGAATCACATTGACATAAAGTTTAGTAGTGATCATGGAATCTACAAAATCAAATACATTTATTAATATATAATCATTTTCTATATCTTCCCATTTCATTCCTTTAGAGTTGATCCCTAGGCTTGGGGCCTGAATGTCAAGACTCTGTATCAAACGGTCATTTCACCTATGAGAAAAACAATTAATGGTAACCATTCTCGATGAATCATGTAAAGTAATTCGACATAGTCTTAATCCCCAAATACTTTAAAATACATGGTAAATTATTACATTATAAATAGAATATATAGGAATCTTACCTATGGTCTAGACACAACACCCAAACTCAAACAAAACCATTCTCAAACATATCTCCAGTAGGGTTATATCTATCATGGGTGGCTACATCCTTTCATGGTCATTTGGGACACTTCATCATGTTTCCCAAACCAAACATTGAGTTGGCACCATCCACAAAGACATTCATATCGTATAAAACTAATCTATATGATTTTTTCTTCATCATATTTCCATAAAAGGAATGATGTTCCTCATTATGTTGCATCGAACTATGTGGTATTTTATTCTTTTCACATTGATACATTGGTATCCCATCTCATGGGCCTGATCCAAACAACAGAGTGACACCTTCTATAGGGGATGATGATAAGTTATAGAGTTCCACTTGTGTGGCTCAGAACATTCATTTGATAATGAAACGTATAATAATAACTTGTTGATACATATAAAATGAGACAATAAATTGAGAGCCATGGATACGTATTGATGTATTTATCATTAAATAACCTTATATAAAAAATATTCTAAATCTAATGCATATTAACAAGTGATTATTGATTAATGGGAAACCCATGTCATGTTTGGGATTTAATAAGATAATAATTAATATGACTCAATTCAATTAGAGAGTTAAAGAGTAGGACATAATTTCAACCAACTATCTTCACAATGCAGGTCCCTGAGACATCTGCTATAAGGGAACCATTGGATGTTTCTATATTTATAAAATATACTAGTTGGATTCTACATGAAAACATTGAAGCCAAATGAATGATTGTGAAGAAATCAAGCCCCCCACATTCACCCAACAGGCAGACAATATTTTTCATCGTAAATAACCATGTGTACCATACAATATAATGTAATCAAATACCTCCTAATAGTTTTAGTGTATCTCAAATATATTTTACTACATATCATTTATTTTTATTCAAAATAAACAAAAATTCTCTAAATTTTAAGTTACCACAACATTTTACTACAACAACCATAGAATGGAAAATCCTAAATATAAACTCATATCTCAAAATAAAAATAAAGAAATTTGAAAACCCCTAATTTTTTAGTAGATTTTTTATAAAATAATATCATTAATATCCATTATGACGTGGCACTCAAAATACTACTACATAACTGTTTCCTTACCAAATATTTTTCCCTATATTTATCACCATGAATCCATTCTAATTTCACAATTTTTACAGATTTAACTAATTCATTATTTTTTATATATTAGATAATAATAGTATTCAATCACCTTATTTAATATTTAACCACCATATATTCCATTATTCCCACATCTAGACTCCCCATGTTATGTAGATATTTTTTGAATTACTATAATATACTATTTATCTTAGTGAATTCTAGTTCACCATATTCAGATCACCAATTTGGAAGATAGCTTACTCTATAGTCATCAAAAATAGACATTGTACTATACCAATCACCTTCCTATATCTAATAAAATTTCATCATTTTTTTTATTTTAAACCCGATTTTACCATTCTAACTCACTCAAATTTATCGTAGAAAAATTATTATTAAAACATGATATGCATCTCACATTTAGTTTTCACAATCAACAAAATAACATAGTCAAACACCCATTGTACAAGATAAATTTCAATAAATTTAGTTTCAAACCACACGAACAGTAAAGGATATCATCATGATGTCCTTGAATTTCTTTCCATAAAGCACAACATAGTCTTTTACTCAATTTGGTTTTGTTATTATACCATTATCTAAAAACATCTATACATATTCAAATACTTTTTTATAGAATCTTATTCCCTTGGTTTTATTAATATAGAATGATAAACAATTTTTCCTCATCAAATATCCTTGAATGTTATATTAATCATGTCTCAATAAAACAAAACTCTTATTACCAATTACATGTTAAACCATCACAAAATTCCAGGCGACTAAATTACAACATGTATTTAAATTTTCATCATGATAGATACCACAATGACATATCTACCCCTATTAGATATTTCATCATTATTTAGATACCACATTATGTTTTCAAATTTCAATTTCATTATAATAGTATTTAATTTAACATGGAATATATATAAAAAACATTCCTTGATACAATTTATAATAAATATGTATACTTGAAATGAATTAAAAACATGGATAGTATCTCCAAAATAAATATATATAACCACATAATTAGATATAGTTGTAATGTAAGAGTAGAGGTGAACTTCCCACCATCTAACTGTAATGTAATGTTGTAGGTCATGATTTAAAAACCATTTATATTTAACATCCATCCTGTAATTATTTATGGGTTTCATTGTGAATATCGAAAGGCTTAATTTTATTTTCAATTTCATTAACTTGAAACCATGATCTTTTTTTTATTATTTATCTCCATTATTATGTAAATAATTCGTGTTATTATTTCCCTCCAGTGATGATTCTTTTTTAAATCATTTATAATGATTCCACACTTATATGATTTCACCTCCATTATCACTTATCACTTTTCATATAGCTGTATTTTATGGGAAACTAATGCATGTTTTTTTCATAATAAATAATTATTAACACTACATTGTATATTTTTATTATTGGTTAATCTTGTTTTGTGGTTTCATACTGACACTAGTTGGTAGTATTTGAGGAATCATTAAAATATAAAATATTTAATTAGAATAATTAAAAATGATTTTAAATCATTTTCAAGGATCTTTAATGTATATATTATGACAAACACCAATAAAATATAATAATGAATATATTTTTAAATAGAAACTATTCACTAAAGAGAATTTGTATCATCATTGATAAAATTGAATACATTTGAATGATATTTATAAGGATAATGAAGTGTAATATAATGGTAATCCTTTCTTTGAAGGTTTATATAGGTCATGTTAATCATCATTCATTCATATGGGATCAATTTATCTCCATGAAAAGCTACATCCCCAAACAAAAAATATAAGAAGAAAGATACCATCCATAGGTTGGGTATTCAAGATGACCATCATGATTCATATATAACTCCTTTTATTATATTAAAAATGAATTAAATAGAGTTTTTGGTTATAATTAATTATACAATAAATTCATGTGTCACATATATGAATAAAACTCCTCCCTCATGTATCACCATAGTATATGTTTCCGTAAATCAAGAAATAGGTGCTGGATTTCATTAGTATCCAAGAACATCCTTATAGGTATTGGCATAAAGTTGATAAAAAATGATATACACATTCATTGAATATAGGTCATTCCATTAGGGAAAAAATATATTTCAATCACCCATGTGCGATAAAGCCTCAAATTCATTGTTCCATTATCACTAAATATTAAATCATTTATAGTATCTTTTAAAATCATATCAAAAAGTAAATTTTGGTATTTTCTAATTTTTTCTAATATTATCATTAACTATTCCAAGTAGTACACTATTTGTAACATCATGAAAAAAAACATCCGGAATACTATTAGATTAACTCAAAAAACACATTGAGGATTTTTCTCAATGCCAAAATCACTCACCATTTATTCAACCAAGTGTTTAAACCCATGGTGAATTATATCATTGAAATAATTTGAATCAATTAACATATTATAGTAAAAAAATATCATTGTTTAGAAATAAATAAATGTTACTCAAGCTATAAATAGATGTATTTTGATCTGTATCATACACATTTATCCATACACATGTGTACACCAGTCTATATAATATTAAAACATTCATTCATATATTTTTACCTTTGTATACAAAAATATTCATTCATTGGAAAAGAATTACATAAATCCCATAGATCAAAATTATCAATATTAATTTTCACTGTTATTATTAAACATGTTGGTGTACACATCACATGTCATTCTCTATTATGGATAAGTAAATAACATTATCCAAATTAAAATGGATATAAAGATCATACATACTATTTATGGGTGGTATTATACTGTTATGTATATGTAAATCACTCGAGAAATGTTATACCCAATATATGTGAGGAAAAATCCAATCACCATTATCTACTAATCGATTAAATGATTAAAAACATTATTATTATCTAAATCCATATATAAACCTTCATATACAGGGAATAAAAATATTAATTTTCTCCTGATTGGTATATCTCAAACCATATGTAGTTTTGGACTCAAATATGATCAATGAACACCATGAATAATAAATAAATTTATAAAACACTCCTCGTAGAATACATCATGGGTTATCTAGTGGAAAAATTAATATTATTTTTGTATTATTCTTCATGAGAAAATATTTTATGAATATAGAAGAATATTACTCGAGTTACTCTTAAATTTATTTTTCAACCTATAAAGAATCATTATAAGAAATAGCAATGGATTACTAAAAGTCATAAATTTAGAGAACAATTATCATTACACTTCATTATATATATATCTATATATAAATCTTTTATAAAAAGTTATTGACAGTTAAACTAGAAATTAAAATCAATTGTGATACATTTTTATGTTATTCTAGTATTTTAATATTTAAAAAAAATAACATAATTACTTTTATATAGTATCATAATTATAATTTTCTAGATCATGCTTCTAAATGTTTTACATCTAAAGGGTTTTGATAACTAATTAAATCAATATATAATAAATGCCACATATCTATGCGACCTTCTAATAAAACCCTCCCACTAAATCATTTGTTGTAAACTTCTCTAATATTATATAGTTTGATTAATGGTGAGATCAATGTTTATTAATGAAACAATACCATTAATATTATTTTTATATGCATTATATACTATAACATATTCAATAAATTTATTTCCACACAAATAAAAAAATTGAATTCCATATGAGTTTTGGTAAGTAATGAAACAAAATCTACCGCACATATATTTCTAGGCATGCATGTATTTTTTCAAGACATTAACTAGTGAAAAAATAAATTCTTATCAAGAACAACATCACTATAGTTTTTCATAATTATAATAATGGATATTACCTTAATGACCTATAATATAGAAATGTGAGTGTAGTAATACATGATACATTTCTAAATTTGGAACACATTTACAATGAAAATACATGGTTTAATGTTAACTTCGATTAAAATTATACTTCAGATACTAATGATTTTTTACAATAACTGTATCCACAAGAGACAGTCAGAGATAAATATATTCATGATACACATCTATTAAATAAGCCTATGAGAGAAAATAGGGAACACGAGAGATATAATTTTCTATTCACCATGTTAGGTGAAACATTACTCCAATATAACAAAGAATGTCTCACCTATAGGGATGTAATAGATTGTATTGATACTGAAAAATGGAAAGGATCCATGAATTTTGTATTATAACCCATATAAAAAAATCATATTTGGATTGTTTTATACCCACTAGCTTATGTGAAACCAAATTTTGAGTAAATTCAAATTAATGAAAAGTGTGTATGTGTATAGTCATATTATCACCAGTAATGCCCAACTAGTAATAAAGGGTTTCATGAAATGTCAATGCATTGACTCTAATGATTCATTCTCTATGGTTTCTATTCTTATATTCATTAAAATATAAATTATAGTACCATACATTAATCATTATAAAATTAGGATAATATATTTTAATAATTTAGTTGAAATGGATTTTTTAGAGACATATATATATCCCAACACAATGTGATTATATTTTCAAAGAGTAAAAATAATGTACGCTGGATGAAAAAAATCTATTTATGGAATGCATAAGACACCGTGATAAGGGAATGATTATTTTGATGAATCCATAATATAATTTAGTGTATTTTATAAATAATATTATACATGTTTCTAGATGATTGATATTGGGGGTGACATCAATTTATTATTATTATATGTTGATGAAATATATTATTAATGGGATATGAACTTAATTCATATATTCCATGATGAATTGTGTAAATGTATGATTATACATTAAATAATTATGCTATGTAACAAATTATTCAGGACTCATTATTTATAGATAATGATCTTAGACGTTTCTTGGGTTAAGTCAATGTACACATATTAAGAAGGTAATCAAAAGATACACTAGGGAAAAATCCAAGAAGAGATTAATTCGAATACCATATATAATAAACCCCTCCAAGAAGATGTGTCCATAGAAACATGAAGATATTTATAGAAAGATAAGAATCCATCATTCTTCTGCAGTGATATCTATCATGTATTCCATGGTATGTAGAAAGATTCATGTTTCTATTTTAATATTAATGGTGGGAAAATGTACTGAAAATATGGGATATATACATTGGAAATTTATAGAAACATTCATCATGTAATTTCGATAGAATAGTATATGCTCATTTTTGAATGGATGATATGATAATGTTGAAGTGATATGGATAAACTAATGTTAGCTTCCATATAGAACAATATGATGTAAAATTTTGTTCTGGCTATGCATTTTTTCAGAATTGTGGTTTAGTGAGCTATATGAGTTCAAATAAGAATTTGGATGTCGATTATATAGTGGAATCAATGTATATAGTGGCATCAAATGTAGATAAGGAATATTTTTTTGGATAAATTATTTGTTTCCAAAATATGAATTTTATCTAGTATTAAAAAAAATTATACAATAATAATATTTTTGTTGTGGTTATTTCCATGGATACCATATCACACCCTTGGAAAATGCATATACATTGGATTTATCATTTCATGATAGATTTTTCATATATAGGTGATGTCAAATTCAGTATTGTATCCACATCTGATAATGAGGAAAACCAGTTGACAAGGGACATTTCTCCTTAGAACAATGATACTCTATTTATAACTAGGATGTTAAGAATTGATATAAATTAGATATAGTGAATGTGGGATTGTTTTGAGTGGGATCACTAGACCCAAATAAATTATGTAATTTGATAACCAGTACATGTATAATTATTTATTTATACATGTAATTATTAATTCCATTATAGTTTTGATACTTATACATCAATTTTTTTCATGGAAATTCCAATAAATTATGTGTGATAAAAAAAATTTATAGCTGTTCAGAGATATAATGATAACTATAATATAATATGATAGTAATCCTAAAAATATTTCATATGGTCTAGATACCTCATATTGATGGTACATAGATGATGTCTGACAGTTAGATTCTAAGGGGTCATAACTATTGAGACTTCTTCTCCAGATTTTCAATGAAGCTTATGTCGAGTTGATGATATGATGAGGATTGACCTTCCAATAGGAACCCCACGTGATTTTAGGTACATTGGTATTTAGTATAAAAGAATATATGTATTGGTATGTTGACATATGATTATTATCATTGTGTTCAATTTGATCATATTGTTTGATGCATTGAAAATACCCTATCATTGAACATATGATGACATATCTTGTTTTGGGTTCATTATTAGTTTTATAACACTTGTTTACTAATGAAGATACAAATTTTCACTTATAATTTGAGGAAGAGATATCTCATGGGCCATGGTTGACCTTGATGGTAGTTCCATCATTAAATCTATATTCATGGTACAAGAATGTAAGTCCATCTATTATGGTCATGAATTATATAAATAATCAAAATAATGATGGATGTAATGTGAATCCTACTTTATGATATATAATCCTACTTTATGATATATCTCATTACAAATAGGTTACATTACAGAGAAAATTTTCTTTGGATGTTGTCTAACTATGAAGGTATGTATCATCTTATGGGCCCTGATGGGTTGCACAAATATGATCAAGATTTATGGTTTAGACTCACTACTATCAAGTTAAGGACCTAGAGTGTCATATAATATGTGTATGAACATGAATCATTTATTTAAACAAATACGAGTTTAAAATGGGTAGTGTCCCACTTATTGGGTCTAGTGATTTTTTTTGAGATTTATCAATAACAGGTAAATTAATTCAATTACATTTTTCAATATAAGAATAATGATAATTTATTTTATTTAAAATGGTATTTCAAAGTTGTTTTATCAATATAGTGAATACGAGAAAATATATATTTTTCGAATGAACATAACATATTCAATGTTTGTAAAAAAAAATTGGGATAACAAAGGAAAAGTGAATGGTTATATAAATATACAATAACATATGAAAATGTATGATTTTTTTGTTTGAATATTCATTTCATTTATATTTTTAGATATTTCTTACTTATACACAATGGTCAAAAATAATTTTTTTTTCATTCAAGGGAAAAAATTGTATTTTTTTAATTTTTAACATTAGAATAAAATATTATTTTGTGTAATGAATATTGAGATTAATAATTTTGGACTAATATATATTGATATTCATTCCTATTATATCTTGTAAGGCTCTAAGAGAGTGATTCTAATGAATGAACAAGTTAAAATCTATATCGTTTAATCGATCCAGTCCACATTCTTCTTATAATATAAGCTATGTTGTAAGGATTTTATATATATATATATATATCCTTTTATGGAATATGTGAATCATATTTGGTGATACATGATATATGTTTCATGATTAGATGATCTATTGGGTTTATATCACGGAAATATTAAACCATCAAACAGTAATATTCATGAATCAAACTAGCGATTTCAAAAAATCATGGATAAATTTTTCTTCCCCTTTGATTTTTTTCATGATTAAATTGAATTAAACATGACCCTTAATGTCATCCAGTAATGGGTTTTTTAAATATTCATAGTTTTTATCTAGATTCAGAATCCATATTTTTATTTTATAAATATTTTACACTCTTGATATATAAATAACTAAACCCTAATATCTTAGTGTTAGAGGAAACATTATAAAATTGGAGTTTCAAAAAATAAATAATACAAAAGGAATTAAGATTTTATAATTTATAGTAGAATATATAATTATTTAAATATTAATGTAATGTATAAAATAAGAAATATTATCAATTGTTTTCTTTGAGAACACCCTTATTTACATCATTATATCCTAATATATCAATCATAATAACTTCACTAGAATACAAGTGAAAGAAATATTTATAATTATTTAATATCTAAATCTTAGTAAGGATATTAATACAATATAATATATCATGAATATATAATAAATAATCCATAGAGTGGTACATAAAGTAACACATTCAAATAAATCAATACTATGACATGAATAAAAATATTGCAGGAATAAGTGGTGATAATAATAATTCCAAATAAATAATTATAATATATTAAAACAAATATATCTTTTTTATAAATTTCCATATTATTAAATAGAAATATTGTTCCCCATCAATGCTTCCAATTCACAGCTGCGGCCACTATTTCTGTATTCTTGATGTTGTTTGGGACTCCAGGCTGCCATTGGAGCACTACTCCTCATACTTGATCCATGATTTCACTGTCCCCAACAGGATTGGTGTTAGGGGTAGACCTTACTCCCCATGGCATGTTTTAGGTTTTTTGGCATCCCCCCTTTGTGGGACGGATTAAAGTCAATTCCGATAGTGCCTCGAGGGGTAACCTTGGTCCCTCTCGCTATGGTTCCATTTTTGTTGATCACAAGGGGGTTGTCCTTGGCTGTTTATATGGTTCTTGTGGCCTTGTTTCATCTATCAAAGCTGAAATGATTGGTATTATGCCAGCAGTGGAGCAAGATTATCACTGTTTTTGGAACAATATCTATCTTGAATGTGACTCCACCACTATTGTTCTCACCATTTGGAATGGTTCCTATCATCTATCTTGGAACTTTACTAATCAGTGGACCAAATGCATAGAACATATTTATTCCATGAATTATTTCATCAGTCATGTCTATAGGGAGGTGAATTTTGCGGCAGATGGTCTTGCAAATAAGGGCGTCAATGGGATTTACTTCTTATGGTGTGATGTGATCCCTGATGATCTTCTCTCTTTTATTCAGAGGGACCAATGTAATCTTCCTATCTTTAGACTCATGTAAGTTTGCCCTTATTTTCCTCTAATAAAAGAGGCTTTCCCTTTTGATCTTGTTCTCATATAAAAATAAAAAAATAGAAATAAATTATTAATATCATAATTAATGATTTCATACTGTTATAAACCATAAACATAAAAAGGAGGAAGTTTTCTCCAACATCTTTTAAATATGGGTTAATCCTCATCCATATACCAAATCAAGTTTGTATTATTAGACATTATGATGTAATTAGATGATATATCAATCCCCACCTATCAATTGTTATGTAAAATTCATTCCACATATGAATGGGGAATATCATAATCACATAAAAATTTATGTAGATAAATAAGAATACTAAATGTTATAAAATAACAAATGAATAAACATAATAAACATAAACAATCTTATTAGAAACATGAAAAAAATTCTTAAATTTTTTTGAGTCAATAAAAATAATGTATTAATATTTTAAAATCAATTTTTTTCACCAATGTTTAATTTATTTTATAAATTATTTAAACAAAAATGTAGTTATCAATTAAATTTATTTATATTCATTGAAATAATAACCCTTTAATAAAAATTAAACAAATTCAATCTATAAAAATTTAGACATGATGATTTGTAAAATGTATTTTATACAATCAATTAGATTATATAAAATGTGTAAAATGTTATTTTAATATATTTTCTCAAAACACGTGGGAACTAATTTTTAGAATAATATTGTTTTAAGTATACAATTAGATTTATTCCTAACTCTTGAATGCAAAAAAAATATTACAATAAATTATAATAAAATTTAGTCAAATATATGTTATATAAAATTCATTAAAATATTTAAACAATAGGGATTAATTATTTTTATTTATATAAAAACAAAATGAAATTTTAAAAAAAGATTTTCCTAAAAACATTGCATTTACATTAAATTGTTTATTATTTTCATTCCAAATAAATGGATAAATAATGAAATAATATGTAAAACTAAAACCACATAGAATCCAAAATTTATTTAGTCCTATTTGTACTTTAAAATATAAATTCTATGTTTTAATGGTTATATTTAAATATTATATTTGGTGGGTCATTTACGCTTGGTGTTGTGTGTCAAACATGCAACTAAACATATTATTTTGTTTTAAAATATTATGGTGTAAAAATTTAACAATCTTAAATAACTATAGTCTCATTAACTTGTAATATCATTAAAAACTAAGTGATAGATATTTTAAAATACATTTTTGATAACCCTCATTGTTAAATGGGTTAATAAATATCTTACTTGATAAGAGAGAATGGAATGTAAAAAGGTCATATATTTTATAAAATAAATAGGTTTTCGTGAAGTAAATAATTAGTTTGAAGTGTATATATGGAAATTTTGGAAAATAATAAATAATAATGTAGAATCATTAAATCATTGATCAAAATAACGTGATTGATCAAGATAAATTCAATAAAGAAATTGTCATAAATCAGTTTTTGGTGATTGAACATTGACTCAACTGAAAGGAATATAAATGTATGAGATTATTATTTCTATACTCTCTTACTAAAGTGGATGGGTTATTATATGATCATGATGTAGAAAACCATAAAATATAATTATTTCATATGTTTTATTAAATAAGTATATTTTCATATGCTAGTTGTGATTTGATCAATAGAAACATCATTTCTTACTAAATGAAATATATATCCGAGAATAATTTTTTTGGAAGAAGCCTTAAAAATAAATGTTAATGTACTATAAAATCAAAAAAAGAATAACAATATATTACACATGTATTTAGTAAAATAATTTTTTTTAGAAAAATCTATGATAATACCTAAAATGATAAATGTTCATATGAATAAATAATAAATTAATCTATAAAATTTAACAATAAAACCAACGGTTTATCAGACATATTTCTTTAAATAAATATATCTATATACCAAATATTCCCTATAACCTCAACTTAAATAACATTTTTACCTCAACGGTTCATTAGTAGAATTCAACATAAACCTTTTAATATGTATTATTATTCTTCTTAATTAATTAGTCTTGTTAGAAAAAATGATATCATTTACATAAAATGAATACTAAAATAACAATAATCCCATAAAAACAAAATTATTTAATCATAAAATATGTTTCCCAAAATCAATCTAATATTTATACATTATACCCTTTTATTAAGAAAATTTTAATATTATCTCATACATCACCTAGTCTTGTGGTAGGTACTAGAACCATGTCTCACATCGATAGTGGGTTCGTCCTGGTGGTCTTGTCGAATATAAAAGTTTTTCACCCAATATATTCATTTTCATTTTGAAATATATGTTACTAAAATTCTAATAACATTCCAAAATTTAAAGGTCCTATAATAAAATCAAAATAAAAGATAAGATAACCCTTATTTTTCTCTCATACCTTAAATACTATGTTCACAAAATTAATGTTCATATATCTTAAGATAAATTATTTTCTAAAACATATAGTAAACAAATGTGTGGTTTTATCTATAAATGTATCCATAAATATACTTAATACATAAAAAAGACCATTATATTAAACCACAAAATGTGTTTTTAATACATTTCAGATATGATAATCCTAAAAATAATCAACATATAATAGTATAAATAACTATTCATGATTCAAAAAATTACTCAATCCATAGATGTTACATTTTTCTTATATCCAGCAATTCATTGAGAAAATACTTATACATCATAATTATTTAATCCCAATATGTAAACATTACAATATTTCAAGATAAAATATTTTAATAACATAAAACCCTACATGGTATATGAATTAGCCTTTGGATTAGTTCATTAGCATAGATAATTACAAAGTTTACTGCATTTATAAAAAAATAATAGATATCTAGATTGAAATTTGTTTCCTTCTATAATACTAAACATTCATTCCAATAAATTATTTCCAAATGAACCCTTTTTGAATTTATTTCCCATTGTGAAACTATTTTAGAAACACTTCCATATGTAGTATCTTGAAAGGGATTTATTTCAAGGAAAACTACATAATATCTACCTTATAAAATCCTTATGATGTTATAATATAGTTACACATAACAGAAAATTTAGTCATAGGGAAATATTAACTAACCTATGTTAGCCAAAATATAGATACAAATGTTTCTAATAAACATTGTATAATAATATATATATTGTCAAAGACCCTAGTAGCTGAGAGTTAATGGTTACTATATTACAATGTATCTATTTTAAAGATATCATATCTCAACTTTTTGAATAGTTTAGTAGTGTTTGTAAATTATATACTGGAATTAAAATTACATAAAAATTGAAAATGTAAAATATAAATTGTTATTTTATTTCATAACACCATAATTTACTTTTATCATATCCCAATATATAAATCAAAACACAATTTCTATCATCCAAGGGAAAGGAAACATCAGAATGGTGTAAGATCTAACCGTGAAAATGGGAAGGAATAAAGTGGACAATATCATGAATAAATAATAAATTCTAAAAAAATAAGGAATGAAAAATGAATGATGACATATCATTTTTTCAATTACAAAACATTAATAATAATATAGATGAAATAAATAATGAAATAAATCATGCCACATAAATTGTCACATGACATTAAAACATATACATCGATATATTAAAAAATTGAATAATGAAATTTACATCAATAAATAATCTCATAGTGAGGGAATGAATAAATATAGAAAACATAACCATTCATTTACATCATTATTCTGATAACTATTACCTAAATGGGTAAATCCTAAGCTAAATATGAAATATTATTTATCCCATAAGACCAACCAATCCATTGAAGGGATATAACATTTTCTTCCCATCATATGTTAGGACCAATTTATTGATCATTTAAAATTTTACAAACATAATAATCTAAAACATAATATTGAAAAAAACAAGGATGTAAAATTTTATTAATTTACCTAAAAATTATGCATAATCAATGTAAACATTCTTATATAAACTTGATTATAATATCTTTATAATTTCTAAAATCAAGAAACATAACCACAAACCATCTAGGAAATTATGAATAATGGTATAAACATATCCCCTCCACTATTAAATTGGTGATAAACCATCATGAGAAATAATGTGGATAGTATCATTACAACATATTCCCAATGGATCATAAATAGATTCAGGGGTTTTTTCATATTGAATTGAAAAAACATAAACTACATTAAAATAATTTTTAAGGAAAGTATCCATTTTAATATAAAAAATAAAATTTGAAACTAAATATTTCTTTAATATTAGGGAAAAATTTCATTGACATGAACATTGAAAACATGTAATGGGTGCTTCAAAGAAATGAGTGGTCATGATAGGAGGTAATTCCACATATGCATTTACAACATTCATTTTGAACTATTATAATTTTGTGAAAAAAGTTTTAGTTCAGTAATTGATAGGAAAATTGAATTTAAAAAAAACATTTAAAATATCAATACAGAGTAAAATGATCATTTAAAAATCACAGGAGAGATGTTAATTTTTTTTTTCTAATATATGGTTTTTTAAAAATGTAAATATAATTAAATATATTTTTTTATCATAAATAGAAATAATGTAAAATTTTCTACAAATCATTTTAATTATGAACGTAATTATAATTTTCTTTATAATATGAAAATTTTAGTAATAACCCATGTATATGTTATTTCATGATTTTCTTGAGAGATAAATTATAATATAAAATCATTTGATTATTAATTAAAAATAGTCCCTATAGAATATGGAATTCTCAAATAAACAATTACTATTATGGTAAATTTTGAATCATATCCCCCATAAAAACATATGAAACATTAAATATAATTAATATAATTTTTTATGGTATAAAATATGATAGGGGAAATATATACACCAAAAAAATAAGTGGTGAATATGGCATTTGTCTCACAGAAGTAAAAGTGAGATGATAAACCCTTACCTAAGGTCTGATTTCCATCACATCAATTATAGATATTATATAATAAATATATTGAATAACTATAATAAATATTGCCAGACCATATATGATCCAATTTAAGTCTTTTAGCACCATTTATTAGGAATTCGTTTTTAAAATCAGTGTTTCATATAATAACTACTTTATTTTTCATGTATATTTTGGTTTTTTAGATTTTGTACATATACATTGATAATGCTTCCATTATATATATAATTTAAATCATTGTATAAATACATATATAATAATTATATATGTATTTATAAAATTATATAAAATCAGTTATAGAAAAAATGGGATATACCATTAATGGAGCAAGTAGGTAATATCAATGCATGAATTCTATATGCATTAATTTATGGAAACAAATAATATTTAAAAACATTAAAATAAGTAGTTTATAATTTATATAATATAGAAAATATAAATATATCCACATTATCATTAATTTTAAAATAAATTGAAAAACATATCATGTATTTACGTAGAGGTGAAAGTCCACATATATGCACATGTGATGTTATATTTTTAAAATAAAATTATAGTAAGATGTTACATGATTTATTATAAATATATAAGAATATTTATATCATAAATTTAACATATAAATAATTTATAAAACATTATATCCATTTTTGATAGACAGTGTTGACAAACAAAATATATCGATTCATGAGGCGGTAGTCCAACATACACTTGATCAACAATTTCATTTCACAATTGATAGAAGAGAATATGGATATATGTTATTAAATTAACAAAATAACATAAAATTATATTAATTATTTTTTTGTAATTAATTTTTAAAATACATATGATATTTTAATGGTGTATATGTAGAAATAAAATAGAACCATTTGGTTAGGAATGATACCTATTCCCTGGAAAACCACTGTTTGTTTTCACTACTACACTTTATAAAAAGATATAATGATGAAAAATGGGAAATTTGGTTTTGGTTAGGTATTAAATGAAAACATTTATACCTATAATAGAAAAACTAAAGAGTAATTCCTTGTGTGAAACGCGGATAAGAAGGAGAACCTCATAATATTTTAATTGACTATGTTATACAAAAATTTATGACATACCATATGGAAACATTTCCTCATTATATAACATTAGATGATATAATATCAAAATATTTCTATAAAATAGCAGTTGGACATGTTTCTCTATTATTTTAACCCTTATCATTTCAGTATAACCTTCTATAAACCGGGTTTTACCTTAACCATAGTAACAAATTTTAACAATTTTAAATATTCATTATGACAAAAAATTAATCTTACTTTTTTATATATTATTAATTATTATTATTAAATATATTTATTAAATTATACATTTTCAATTCATATAAATGGTAGAAATTAATTTCAGATTAACCATACAAACGTGCTGAAAAAACTTTTTTCCTGAAGAATATTTGTCAAAATTATAAATATATTGAATATGATTTTTTTAAAATATTATTATAATATATATTACTGGTTAAAATATTGTATAATTGAACTGATATTTGTTTTAAAACCAAATTATATGAAAAAGGAACATGTAAATTATATATATGAATATGAAGCATTTAATACAAAATCAATATTCTTAACTATTCATCAGAAAATTTATTTTCTAAAAAAATTTACAAAAATTTTAAAAAAATTAAACATTAATTGATTATTTTAAAAAATTAATAATATAAAATAAATTTAATAAATATTTAAATAAATAGTTTTAAATTAATTATGCAAACCATGATATAATAGCTTTATAGACCAATATATTTTCGAGAATAATATTTGATAAATTATTATCTAATGTATATAAAAAAATATTAGATGAATCTTATGATATTTTATTAAATATATAATATTTAAGTTTACATTAAATATTCACCAGTAATGAATAATTTAATTTATTTAGAAAAGAAAACATTTCTCGTATAAAATAGTTTTCCAAAATCATTTTATTTACCTTTAAAAGATTTTTTATTATAATTTATAATATTTTAGTTTCAAATTAATTTCATTTAGATTGTTATAAAGCATATACTTTTTAATTTTTAGTTATTCATATCCTTACCTGCAAATTTAACGGATTGGTTATAAAAGTCATATTTAGTATAATATATTTATATGTTTTTTGATCTCGGTATTTCGTGTCATTTACATTATTGAATATAGTTCACCTAATTTTTAATATCATATAGCTAAATTTTATCCCTACGTTCGTTCAATTAAAAACATATAAGATGATATATTAATAAAAGTTGTGTTTCTTTTCATAAAAATCACTTTGTTTTCTAAATTATTTTTGTGTTATTATTAATCAATAAATCATTTATTTACTAAATTTGATAAAATTAACATAAATTTAGAAATATATACACCAAATCAGTATATTATTAGTTATTTTGTTAATTTTTTGAGATAATTGATTTTTAGGTGAACTTTGAAATATATTAAGTTTACTAAAATTGTAAAATTATTAACTATATCTTGAATTTAGTATAACATAAAATTGTATACAAAATTTCATGATCAATGAGGTATTTATTTAATAAAATTATTCATTTCGAATTACTATTTTTAATTTACCTAAAAAATGTTTAACAATTTATTAACTTATGTTTTATTTTTTATTAAAAGAAACTAGTTTTTTTATTTAATAAAAATTTATTTTTTTTTAAAAAAATTGGTTTAGGATTTATTTTAAATCCATATAACCAAATTATTTTATATTAAATAATTTTTTAACATTAATATAAAATAATATATTAATTTTTCCTACATATAAATTTTAAAAATAAAATACCCATTTTTCAATAACGTTGTTCTAATTGTCACAAATGTTATTAATAAGGCCAATTTTCATTAATCATATACATTTAATTTAATAAAATTTACCTAATATTTTAAATATATTGGTAAAAATATTCATTATGTTCGAATTTATTTTTAGTTATAGAAAATGAATTACATAAGAAAAATCTTGTTCATTGAGTAAAACCCAAAAGGGAAAAATGGTTATCCAAAATAATTAAAAGGTAAACAATGTTAAATAATAGTTTATATTTTTGTATTTCGGGTGATTATATAGAGAAACATATTTATAATCTATTATCATCAATTTTTTAGACATCATTACTTGTTAAAAATGTTTTTACAGTATACTAATTGGAAATACTTACAAAAAATAAATTCTCAACACATTTGAATGAGGCATATCAAAACACCTTCATGAACAATAATAAATATCAAGTTACTCTTTAATATAAGAACAGTTTTATTCTGCTGTAATCCATTATAAATTTATTAAGCATATAATGAAATGATTTTGGAAATTTTACTCCCCTTTCAAGGATCACTCCAAGGGAAGCTCAAAATAATCGAAGTAACTACTAATCATTCCATTATATATTTTAATTTACATATTACATTTCCAAATAGTATTTTAAAATTCCTATATAATATTTTAAAAAAATATCACCCATAATTTTATCATTATTTTTTAATATTCATGAAACACCATTCCCTTTTTTCAATAAAGAAAAAGGAAAATAACATTCATGTGTTTATATAGAGTATAACCTCAATGAAATAATGTATATAATTTTCAGATATTATTTCATAATTAATTAAAATTATGTCTAATATGATTCATCATAATAATAAAACCTTTATATTTTCATTATTTCTTTTAGAATAATTATATTACAACTATATAACTTCTTGATCATTATTAACTAATATCATGTTTCTCTTTAGGTCGGTCTACCCACCTATATGAAAAATACTATAAAATTATATTAATGACCAAAATTTAAGTAAATTATAGATAATAAATGATATATATAAGTAATTAATTATTTATATATTTTAATTCTGTATTAGTTACCACGATATCAAACTCAATAATTAAGATTAAAATTTATTTTCGTTAATAATCACTGAAACTTTCTCATCAATGTTCCCATCATTATGGGTTATAACTAAGACTACCAAAAAATTAAATTACGAAATTTTATAATATTATAAATCCTACATTATAGGGCCTTGTAATGTGTTGGAAATATTGTCTTCTAGATAATAACAAAGATATCAGTACTATTATGAACCCAAGTCAAAATAATGAAGATTAAACAAATCATATATTGACCACCGAAAATGACTAACTAATATAAATGAAGAGAATAATTATATATTACTTTTAAAATGGGTTATATATATTAATTTTTTTATGAATTAACTTATTAATTTTATTATAATTCTTATATAGTAGTTGTAAGAATATTAGAGGATGTCAGGAATAAATATAAGGGGTTTAGTGTCTCAAATCTAAATTCATAAGTCATATTTCATATTATGGTCCCTGATGTCTTTGATATACTTTTGTTACTAAAAATTCAAATTTGTTTTACATATTTCTAATATTAATTTAGTTTTTTCTTCTATTTCGATTTATTTCTTTAAATGGATTTCAATTCAAAGGATAATATTTTTTAGGGTTATTTTTTTATATTTTCAATTCCAATATAATTGAGTGATATATTGAAGCATCTTTTCTATTATATTTCGTTCAAGAATATATTAACTTCAATAAAAATTGATATATTTAATTTTATTATATTATAATTTATATTTTATGGTATTCCTTATGTGTTTTATGATGTATATGATACCATTATAATAAGCACAGTACTTAAATTAATGACCTTTAATTGAGTTATAATGATTTTCCATAGAAATATTTCATTAAATTGAGATTTATATCAACATTATATATAATTTCATTATACATTATCATCATATCTATAAGAAATCAAATCATAAATATGATTATTTCACATTAATGAATTTCTATCACAAAAATTAATTCCTTGTTTATAAACTATTAATCACAATAACTATCATTTTGAATCCATGTGAATATCTCTAATTAATAATAAAAAACACCTTATATATATAATCATTACTATATATAATCTCATGTTAAATTCACCATTAACATAACTTATTTTTAATACATCATTTTAATTAAAATTCGTATGATTTTTATTTTCAGCAATGGTATTTCATAATATCAAAATGCATTTCCTTCCATTCATAATCAAATGATTTATCATACCCACTATATTTAATCTAAAAATAATTAATAATTTTTGAAAGATATATTATTGAATATTATTATAAAATGATAGAGATTTAAAAAAAATAACATCCTCTTTTTGAATCCAATTTTGATTTTTCAAAAATACATTTATAAATAGAATTATTAAAAATAGAAAAAATTCATGTTGTTTTAAATTTAGATTTTATAAAATAAATATATTGTCGTAAATGATCAACTTTTTATTCATCCTAACAAAAGTAAATAATTTGTTAAAAAATTACTTCACATATAAGAAATGAATTTTCTATTTCATTTTATCGTCATCATTTATTATCTCATTCACTTATTCCACGGTAAATGTTTTTTCTTTTGAAATTAAATATATTTATATTATGTTTTATAGAAATCACTTTTTATCCATGATCAATTAAATAATTATTTACCCATATCTAATGATTTATCAAATGCTTATGATCTCTTCCATGAGGAAATATTTATAGGTATTCTCCCTTCAATGAATCCGAGATCACACCTTTCTTATATTTCCATTCCTAGGGTTATAAATATAACTATAACCAATTATATTTCATGATGGGATAATATTGTGTTTCAATTATACATAAATGTTCACATGTATTATAATATAACTATCATCTTTAGCTAATACTAAATGACATAAAATCAATCATTCATCATATTGATTTTCATTTATTAGATTTAATAATTACCATATGGAACTTACTTAAAATAATTCTAGGTTTCCCTTCTGTTGAGTCAATACTAGTGTTTGAAGGAAGTTTTTAATCAAAAACATTGGGTGTGTGGGTTTGGTGTGATTTATGTTTGGAATCCATCATTGTTATAATATATTTATTTTTAAAAATAAATTCATGGTATGATGTGACACTTTTTATATTTTTGTTCAGTCTCAAGGAAAAAAAATTTAGAAAAAAAATAATTTAATTTTTTTAATTTCCAAATAGGGATACTTATTTCATTGTTATTTCAATTCGACTCTTAAAATAATATATAAATTTTCATCTAAATTAATGATATAATATTTTAATATTTATTATCTTGTGCTTTAATATGTTATTATTATACCATTCACCTTATTTATTTATATAGGTCATGAATATTATTTTCTTAATGATTATTCTTTAATAATTATTTATTTCCAATGGGTTAATTAGGTTGGGATGTAATGGAGATTATTTTATGATCATGTCGAATAATTATATACAGTTTTCAATATGATAAGTGTTATTTATGATAAATCCTTTTGAAGGGTTATGTAGGATAAACCAATTATGTGGTTTGGATCTAATAAATAAATAAGATGATTTTATTTTTAATAAATTCTATATTTAATTTCATCCATTAAACAAATCATATTCCCTGGTTATGGTTTTTTATATCACGATATTCTTATTGATAATACTTTTTCACCTAATTAATTAATGGACCATAGTTTTGGGAATCCATTACCACTCAGGGAAATTGGTTTGTGAAACTAATTTATATAATGTACCATAGTTTTGTGAAACCTATGTCAAAAATGGACTATAGGATTTTAAAATCTATTTAACTAATGGGGTGTATATTTCCAAAATTTGAGATAGTAATGGGAGATAAGTTTTTTAATCATAATCCACAATTAATTGATCCCCTATTATTATAAAAATTCCATATATTCTTTTATTGATATATTTATATCACATGTCTTGTATTTGTGGCCATGATATTATTTTGTGGACTATAATTTGTTATCTTTTTTTTCACCTATATTAAATAGTATATGTTTTCCCATTGTGGATTAAATTTATTATTATAAAAACAAATAGAAAGCTATTATTTTTCTTTGTTATTTAAAATATGATATTTCTCTAAAACACATGTTTTCTCATATGATTATCACATAGCCTTGGTTATATATTTATGAATTATTTCTTTACAAGGAATCTAATATCAAGTGTTTAATATGTTTCTATTACCTAATATATAAAGATGAGTGTAACATATGAAATGTATAGAGTGGTGTATTATGATTCACATTTATATATAAATTTTTATAATAGTAATTGAATAATAATCTTATGACGATGGTCCTAAAATAAACCAAAATTTATTTTATGGTGTTTTTTAAGATGTAATGCTTTGAATAAGAAAATGATATAAAACAGGGAAATTTATACCTTGCCTCATCTGATTTTTTTTCAAATATAGTTTCTAAAGAATAGTTTTACCCTAAATTTGAGAGTGTAGGTTTGGGGTTCCTCATAAACGATAAACCATTTAGCATAGGGAAGCAATCTATAGTTAGTAGGATCCAAACAACAATTGTATTATCTCTATCATTATCTTAATGAGGCAAACCGATATAGAGCTAAAAAATTAGGAAAATCAATTATTTTTTCCATTCTCAATGAAACATTCCTCTTGTAATCCATGAACACTTATTTTCTGTATTAATAGATTATGTTATCATAAAAGGATGATAATTTACTTGGAAAACAATATTTCATCATCAACTCATTCCAACCCATTATATCACATCACACTTTTCTCATGGAACCAATGATATCGAATTTCAAGACCCCTGAACTATTATTTCAAATTTCTCAATCATGAATGGTGCAATACAAAATTTCATCCATTAAGGGCATCGATAACTCTATCAAATACATTAACCACACCTGTTGAGATATCAACTTCATACTATAATATTGAGTTCATAAAAACATAGTAATAATACCGTATTCTTATCAATGTTCTGTAATAACTTGGATTTCCATATGGGATTTATTTGCGAAAAACCAGTGTTTAGTATAATCTGGGAGGAATTTTTGGATCAATTCAAGGGTTGCTAATATTTAAAAAATTTCCAATTTTCCATCATCATGTCAGTACATCGGCATGTCAGTGTGTCAACATGTCAGTGTGACATCATGTTAATGTGTCGACATTAGTTGGTTGAGGCATTAGTATGTTAGAGTGTTAGTTGGTCGAGGTGTCGGTGAGTCATGGCATTATTAGGTCAAAGCGTCGGTGAGTTAGGGCATTGGTAGGTCGAAGAGTAAGTGAGTTAGAGAATTAGTGAGTTAGGGAATATGTTCTTCAAGGCGCCAGTAGGTCAAAATATTGTTAGGTTATTATGTCTGTAGCTCATTGTCGGTATGTCGCATTGGTAGCCGACCCATCAGTGACTCACCCATCATGACTCATTGGTTGTGTTTCATTATTTTTTCGAGTTTTTTAGCTTTTCCGCTCTAACATATTATTTGATGTAATCCGAGCATAAAGGATTCATTGGGTGTTTTAAGGGTGATTCAAAGAATATTAAGTATGTATTTAATTTTCTAATGTCCCAGAGTATTTGAGATACTCAAACTACATAATCTTAACCATAATACCACGATTAATGTCATTTAAAATAGTTATTCCTTTAAAATATGATCTGGATCATCAATGCTAAGATCATCCCTTCCTTTTGTGTTTTCAATTTACCCTTCGATCACCTAAATCCTTACTCATATGATTAGTCGTGTACCTATCATAGAGCCCCTCCTACACAGATTTCATGGAGCTTCGTGGTGCTCACGTGATCCCTTTTTCTAAGCGTAATGAGGAACATCGATTATTTAATAATATCATAGGGATTCCTTATATATCCTTTTAATTGTGAATCATGTGGGGTGGTTATACTGAATATTTATTTTGAATAACAGCAGACTACTTTTCTTAAAATAATAAATATACAAGTGGTAAATATTATCAAAATATAGCATTGGTTAGTAAAATAATGGGAATAGTGTGTTTTGATGTTGATAACCTATTTTATTTGTTATATTTGATTCATTTATGGATTTTTGAAACTTTATAACTCTTTAAATATAATACCATTGGTGGTATTTTTGTATGCATTACTGACATTTTGCCTTTTTGGTATACATCGATAAATAGCTGTAATATGAAAAACTATTAAACCACATATAATTGGTTAAATAAATTGATGCCCCATGATCAAACCTATTGGGTGATCACCCCGGTAATAATTATGTTTTATTAATGAACCTATACTAGTTAAATGGAAATATATATTAAGACATCATGTTGATTTCTATTGTAAAGTGTTTTGTTTTGTTTAGCCACGTATCATTGTCTAGGTTGTGTGGTGTTTCTATTTGGAGCACGGTTGTGGAAAAAAGTTAGACAAAGGGGTTAGTAACATATGAATGGGTGTGGTTAGTGTGTATATTAGGACTGTGGATTTATGGTATTTTATGTGGGCTTGTGTGGGGAAGTACATGGTTGTGATGGCATCCCATTTTTGGAGTCCGATTGATTGCGGAATGGATGTACTTATAAGTAGATTAATTGTCTTTGTATGTGTTGTGGCCATAGAATGGTTTTTGGAAATGTGATTGCAGTGTGGTTATGAGCTTTTATGCTCTAAAATTTCATCTAGCAACTAATAGGAAAAGGGGACCCAGAGTTGGTTTGTGAGAGAAGGAATTTTTTTGTATAACATTGAAGAATGATTTTTGGTAGTGGATGAACGGGGGGTATGTAGTGGGAATACCAAGCTGGTTTTGTTTTTTGTTTTTAAATGGCTGTTTTTGGTAGTTACCTACTAATAATAGAATAAATTATTGTGAGTCCCTCAATAAATATATTGAATTTGGATAACTGAAAATTGTTTTTTATTCTTTTGTAGTGACTATTGTGTGGTTGGCGTATTTGGGTACATAAAAAAGTGGTAATGGTGTATTCGTTTGTTTGGTTGTTTGAAACATGTTGGTTGGGATGAGTGTTTTCATACAGGTACATATAATAATTGTAGTTTATTGGGATATTTATATGCACCCCACCCTTGTTTATCACTATGTTTTGAACACAACCAATTTAGGGGGATGGTGTGTATCCCATAATCCCTGTGGGAGGATGGATGTCTTATTATTCACTTTCGTCTTTGCACCCTATTCCAGTTTATTACCTCTAGAACATATCAAATCTAGCTAGAATTGTTTAAATATTACAATATTACAAGATCCTTTAGGCTAGGGTTTGTTGTATATGAATGGACTAGGAGTTTTCGAGCCAAGATGATGTCCCCAGCATCTTTCGGATGAGGCCCAAATGTCTTCAAGTGAGAGTTGTGGTTGTTGTGACCAAGTGTTTGTGGGTGGGATTGTGTGTGGTTGGAGGACTAGGTGTGTGCAAGAAGGATTTGGATGTGGGACTGTGTGTGGGAAGAGTGGAGTCATCAAGCTGTTATCTATTAGGGATGAGCATTATCTAGTGGTAATGTGGTGCGGGGTATCCAAATATCTATGTGCTTATACTATTACATTACATAACTTTCATTATTTTGTGAGTTTGACTTTGTGAGGATTTAGTAGTTATTATTACATTATAGGTTCTTTTAGGTTCAAATATTTTTTCATTAGGACGTTAGTATGTTCCTTCACATGTGCATGGGTGCCTTTTGTTTCCCTACTGAGTATCCTTATATTCTCACCCTATGTATATAAATGGTTTGAGGTTTCCATGAGGTTTCGATGAACACGGTAGACATTAGTAGCTTGGGTGATGATATTAGTTATTTTTTATTCTTATTTTATAGTATTTTGTACTTTAATATGGATTTTTGTTGTACATTGTATCATATTTACTTATGAACATGCACGTGGTAATGTTTTTGGATTGACTTTTGATTTTGGTATTTGGTGTCCCATTGGATTACCATATTACCTCCATATATTATTCTTTAAAATACATAATTCCTTCAATATAATGTTAGATTCTATACCCATGTTGATATTCTCCACTCCATGGCTTATCTATGGCAGGACGTAGGGGTCATTATATCTCTTTCAACTTAAATAAGGAATGGGGTTTCACATTGTTGTACCTTACCCCATTTGAAGAATGTGGTTCATGGGTGAATAATATTAGAGGTTAATTTGAGGGATAGGATGTGGTCCAGAGTTAGGCAGAGAAGGGATTGCATGGAATGGTAATTAAATGGTGTTAGGAGATCTTGATGTGTGCGATTGTCCAGGGATGACCAGCCATGACACATGATTTTAGGGCCCACCATGATTGAATGCAAGGACATTAGAACAACATAAAGACCATATGAGAAATACATATTGCAGGTTAGAGCCCCATACGAATGTAACATGTATCATAATGACTTTTGATCTAGTGAATCATTGGTATTTTTTGAACTTAAAATAAATTAAGAGTTAAAAAATTTTAAAAGAATATTCCAACAATACCTGGGAGTAGGAGTTCCATGATTACTTTTTTTTTCTGTTGCACCCGGACGTCATCCACGTGAGGTATGAGAAGTTGAGGCTGAAGTGGTTCCCATAGTTTATTAGTAGAGGGTCAATGAAGAAGAGGAATATGCCCAGTAGATGAATATGAATTGTGCCATCTAGAGGATGCCTCTCGGGAATTAAGTTGTTAGCGTCTCATACATGGGGACAAAGAGTTGGCTCAGAGAGCTGGTGATCACTTTCAGCTTGATTCAAGAACAAATAAAGTACTAATTTCCTCTAGTACTGATCCAAATGCGAGGGGAATAATGTCAGTGGGTAACTCATTAATTTGAGGAGAGGAAATAGACTGTTTTTTTGTGGTATGACACCGAGAAAGAGTTCTGGGAAGAGTTTTTTCCTTCCATGAAGATGTCCATAATGAGTAAGGAACTACACTACCTCTTACAGGGGATTATTTCAGTTTGGAAACTAGGGATGAAGATAAAAGATATAATATTCTCTTCACAAAATCGCTTTCTGGATGAGGAGTCCT
This sequence comes from Viscum album, assembly GCA_963277665.1. Lineage (NCBI taxonomy): Eukaryota > Viridiplantae > Streptophyta > Magnoliopsida > Santalales > Viscaceae > Viscum > Viscum album. The sequence continues at coordinate 1,297,155,463 of OY728155.1, forward strand.
GAGCAACCGGCTTAGAGGAGGCACGCTGACCTTCTCTTCACTATGTAATTACTCCATTCACACTACTGACATACATGGAAGTTCAAAAGAATTATGAGGATGTGGAAATGATGGACATTCTAGGAGTTTTGATTCAATAGGAAAGACATCTGACGACATAAATGGGGAAAGTAGTCCGCAGTAGGTTTCTGATGTTAGTGCCTTCCATGTTTTAACTAGAGGGAAGTAGCACTCAACAGTTATAGTTTCGATATTATTGTCCCTACCCTTTCCCTATAGGCATGGGGATGAGGTTCAATTTTTATGGTTTTGTGGGAATTTTTAGAACCAGTGCCTTGATCAAACTCAGTATGATGATGGTGGGATGGATCAGATCCCACCACAATAGTAGCGGTTGCGAATCAGACCTTTCCAACAGTAGGGGTAGTGATCTCCCACTCCATTGAGGATGGATAGTTCTAGAAGAGGCTGACCTATGGGTTCTCCTTAGGGACCTGAACTAGGGAATGTTTGTAGAGGCGGCCGATAGTAGAGATGTAGTGTTGCTGGGAATGTGTATTTGCACGCCACAAAGGGAGATGTTCTAGCAGGGATATAGGTTTTTCGATATATGATCAATTTGTTTAGTGAACTTGTGTGCGATTTGTTTTATTCGGGAGGTTCTCACTCTGTTTATGCACCCGGTCTATCCTATGATATGAGACTAGACGTAGATAGACTTCCCATGTCCCTGTTGTTGAGTATGCCAATTGGTGGTCAGAACAATCTGTTTGATGTTTTCTGGGGTTGTAGACTAATGATGGGGATGCATTAGTCCAGTGGGGATCATCTTATACTATATATACAGCCATACAATTTCATCTTAGGAATCAAATGATTTTTTTTCTTTTCATGATGTTATCGGTTTCTTCTAGTGAAGGTTCCTATTCTTAGATATGGTACGCTAACACGTAGCATTTGTTGGAGAGATAAATTTTCAGTAGGGAAGCGAGCATGTGAAGCCTCTTCATTAATTATTTGATTAGGATTCAATATAATTTGCAGATATAGTGATTGTGGAAGTTCTATGGGTTATTAGTGAGATCTTGGATGTATCCTTGAAGAGGTTGTGACTCTACCCCAATGATGTGACATTGAGTTCAGAATAGACATGCAACCCAGTGAACATCCTATTTCCTTGCCTCCCTATCATATGTCATCATCTGAGTTACGAGAATTGAGGATTCAGGTTGATTGTCACGACCCTTCTTCAGGGCCTGTGTCGTGACTATCCCATGCCCTCCTTCTAAAGGCCGGGGGCTGACCACTAGCACCAAGGCATAATTCCCAATAACTGGGAAGGAATTTCTTTTATAAAAGTAAACAAAACATCACAGAGTACAAGTGGAAGTAATACACTAAGTACAAATGGAAGTGATGAAAAGTAAATGGGCTAGAATACAAACCCAATCGAAAGTACAGGTACAACTTAACAAAAGTACAACAGAAAATACAAACAACTGGAAGAATGGAAGCATCTCATGGGTCGTCCACCTCGGATCCTACCTAAAGGGTAGGTACAGATAGCGCATCTCCTGGATCATCCACCACGGATCCTACCAAAAGGGTAGGTACAGATAGCCTCCATAACGCTCTAACCCGTCAACCTCCTTCGAGTGTCGTCTCATCGTGAAGTCCACCTCTGGATACTGACTCGTCGTGAGGTCCACCTCTGGGTATCGTCTAGTCTTCGAACACTCGGCCTCCATTAGCACTGCCCGTCGTCTGCAGCCAACACAAAGAGGTGCGGGCATAGCCCGTGTAGGGGTGAGTATAATGATACTCAGTAGGGACCCCGAGACCCTCAAGGTCTCAATAAATCCAACAAGGATAACCACAAAGAAGATCTCAATAGATAACCTCTACTTAGGTATATTTCCATTCATATACCTATGTTATCAAGTAACCCATCTCAATCATGAGGAAACACAAAGATTATGAAATCAACGGATAACCACTTCCTAGGTATATGCCCATACAAATACCTAAGTTATCATGTAACCCATCTCAATCATGAGGTAAACACAATGTTCATAGACTCAGCTCAAAACCGGATTTTTCGTTATCAAAACCGTAACTGCTGAACAGCCCCGTCTCTGGAGTGTATAGTGATCCTATCATGACTCTGAGGTACTGCTCACTAACCTAAGACTACTGAGGTACTTCTACTGTCGAGTACCGCGGGTTAGCCACCCAAACGCAGTAGTGCTTCTCACCGGGGTCTTCCACCCAAACACAGTAGTGCACACCCCCTAATAGCCTGCAGAGGTACTCTCCAGATGAGTACCGCGGGTCAGCCACCCAAACGTAGTAGTGCTTCCCACCGGGGTCTGCCACCCAAACACAGTAGTGCACACCCCCTAATAGCCTGCAGAGGTACTCTCCAGACGAGTACCACAGGTCTGCACCCAAACTGAGTAGTGCTCCTTCCTCAATGGGTCTGCACCCAAACAATGTAGTGCTTCATCCACTGGGCTAGTCGACTCACTCGAAGTCGAGTCGGTCAAGCAGTCGTCAGGTTTCAGCCGGCTACATGGTTTCCGTACTCCGCATGCTCATCTCCAGGAGGGTCCGCTCCATGTGATACTATTTGGTACTCCAAGTATCGCAAAGTCCTAAAAATAAGTATCTAAAAGTACCTCCTTGTCATATGGGTCTTAAAGCAATAGACGGCGCGTCAATCGGATGCCCGACCTGTGAGTTATTAGCCTTTTCGTCCCCAGGGATCGGTTGGATTTCAGGTACAATCCAACCCGGCCTTACTCCAACTGTGTCCAAACCTCATGTGAAGTATGCAAAATGTTCCGTCTCATCAAGAGGAATCTAACAATTTCTAACGCACGTCAACTGGACATCCGGAGCTCAATATACCAGTGTTTCTGCTCCGAAGGCCCGGTTAGTTTCGTATCCGAACCAACCCAGTTGTACTCAAAGTTCTCTGAAACCTTGAGGGTAATATACCGAAACGATAGTTTCGATCCAAGGATCGCATCGCAGCTAACAGTACATCGATCGGAGGTTCGTAGTCCATGTTATGGGTAAAATACCATAAGAGGTCCGAAAGTGGGGGTTTCGGGCACGTACCGACCCGGCCAGAGACACCTTGGTCGTCCCGAATCGGGTCGACCTGAACCAAGTCCGTGTCTGGCCCGCTTGGGTGCAGCCCAGCCCAGCTTGGGCGGCCCGGCCTGGCGCGCTAGCCCGGCCGGCGTGGTAATGCGGCTCGCCCGAAACGGACGATGGGTGTGGGGGGAGGCGCTTCCCCCCTGCTTAATGAAACACCCCCCCCCCACAGACACATGGGGGCCGCTTCTACTTCCAGCTGGGGGTTTCGAAAACCCGGTCTTCCCCCTGACCGGCCGACCCACTCCGGCCGGCCGGCTGCGTCCGCCACGGGACCAACGGGTTCCATCATCCTACTCTGACGCCGACGGCCGTAAACCGGCCGCCGTTCCATACACCGCCACGGCCTATGGTCGTGGCCTTGGTCGGTCTGTCGTAGCGCGACGGCACCGTGCCCCTCCGTTGCGGCCCCACTATGGATGTTGTGCCTTTTTGGTTCTCTGGTGCGGTGCGACAGCACTGCGACTTGTTCGACTTCAACGACGCGTCACGATGGCACCACGATTCTTCGCCAAACTCAAAGCTTCCGCGCGGTGCAACGACACCACGCCGCCTTACACGTGCCGCAACAAAATCAATCAACCAAGGGGGGGAGGGGGTCGGTCATGTTCGTGTGGTCCGTCCTCCTCCCGTTATTGCGATATCAGGTAGCTCAAAACGGATAATAAACAATGATGGAAGTAATCAGGAAAAAAAAAAATCCCCCTACCTCGAGCGTAGTCGTCGAACGAGGTTTGTTGTAGAAAGGGATGTCGCGGAAATGATCGTCGTGGAAGAAGACGGATCGTCGCATCGTGGAGGAACGATGTCTCCCTTCCTCTGATGTGGAAAGAAGGAATGATAAGATGCGTGTCGGGTCATCGATCTCTGAGGAAGGCATCTCTCACTATCGTCCGTCGTTGGAGGTCGGCGTTCTTTGTTGGTGGTGGTGCATTCTTCGTGTTCTTGGACGAAGAACGAAGAACTTCAAGACTCCCCTTTTTCTCTGAAAAACTCAGCACAACAAGCCCAATAGTAATATAATATGACTCGTTCAAAATTGAATCAACCAATTAATTGAATTTAATTGCAACGTTTAAACCACCGAATTAATAAAGGCGTTTAATATTTAAATAAACGCATGAGTTGACATTCATTAATTGGGGGGGTGCGGGAGAATTACTGAAATAAAGGAGGGGTTAAGGAAGTTGAAAGGGTGGGGCTTGTGTGGGCCCCACCCCACTAATATCCTACATAGTGGATTAGTTAGGACGTGGGTCCCACTCAACCACTTAGCTTAGTTTAACACTTCTTTAAATAAAATATAATTGGTTGCACCACTTTTATTTTATTCCATTACTTAACCCAAAAATTTAATAACCACACCCAAGCAAACACAACTCTAGAAAAGGTTTTTCTAAGCAATTACCAGCACTGCGATTCCATCGGTGCCCTCGGATTTCGATTTTGAGCACCGGTTCAAAAGTTAGGAAAACCCACTCGTTCGTTCACTGAACGTACCTGAGCTAAACTTCGGAAAATGATTCCTGGAACATCAGGCCTCGTAATCATGTGTCGTCAGAAACTTCATTCTTGTAAAATTCCAAAGAAAATTAAGAAAAAAAATTTCCTTGAAATTTACGGGTCTTTACATTGATGACATGCGGAAGATGTTTTTTATCTGTCCAAGTGTGTCAGTGTAGGGTACTCCAATCTTGTTTACAATGATTGAAAAAATGGTATATGATTGTGCATAGACTACTAGAGACCGAAGACGATGAAATCTAATAATTGTTACCCCCTTCCAAGAATCGATGTCCATTTTTCCAGTTATAGGGGGTTGGATGGTTCTCTAAGATAGAAATGTGCTCTAGATATCAATAGTTGTGGATGAAGCAGGTTGACATCTTGAATACAATATTCTAGTGATATTATGGGAACTATGAGTTTGTGGTCATGCACATCAGTGGCATGAATTTAGTATCAGTGTTCATGGGGCTCATAAACTCTGTTTTCTGTGGGTAACTAGACCATCATGCCATTGTGTTAATCAATGATATCTTGATCTAATAATGATCAAATAAGGAACATGCAGAGCATTTGAGGATTGTCTTGGTGGTCCTCAAACACCCCCAATTATACAAAAATATGTCAATGTGAATGATCTAGATATGATAGAAGAACTTCTTCAGCGACATGATGTCTTAAAAAGGGATATAAGTGGACCCATTAAAGGTCAAATCAGTTGTTTTTTGGGAATCAACCAATAATGTAGAGAAGGTGTGTAGCATCTTAGGTCTATCGGGATATAATCAGGTGATCGCCCATTAATAGATTTAACTAGAAAATAAGATCCCTATGTGTGTATTGATATGTGATAGGATACATTCATTACACGGAAGGGGATTCTGGTCACTTCTGTAGTTCTTAGGTTTCTAGCAGAATGCTTGATGTTTGAGGTGTTCTATGACACTTACGATATAGGTTGTGATGTGTGATGATGAAGCAAGGAAGAGTAATCTTTCATGGTTCTAAAAAGTTATGTCTTAAAAAACATAACAATTCCACTAATCATCATGATCTTGTAGTGATAGGGTTCAAAATGATTTTTTGGGGCATTAACTCGTCAGAGATAATTTTGTGATATTCATTGAACACAATATCTTGAGGTATATATTTTCCAATTGAGACATGAACATGAAGCAGTGTAGGTGGAATGGGTTCCTCCCTATGTATGACGTTGATATCATTTACACCATAGGAAAAGGGAACACGGTGGGAGATTCCATGAGTAGGAAATTATAGAAGGAGGTTCTTTGGGAATCCATGAATGTTTGGATGGAAATAGAGGATTCACCTGATTTGAAGTAGGATGCTAGAATGGATTGTGGACGTTGATATCTATTTCAGATGATATAATGATATTCCATGGTATAAAAGGAAGAATAGTATCTATGCGGAGACTCAATGGTTGATGTAATTCATGATCGTGTAGACCAGGGTAATTCTCCTGAGGGATACTTAGAGAATGGTCATAATTGGATGCTATTCCTTGGGAAGTTTTTTTACCAGTAGAAATGTACATGGGAGTTCTCCATGAGTTCTATAGGTAACCCATGTCGGTACAACAAATAGTTTCCATGATGTACAGAGTCTTGAGATAATAGTTTGTTGTCCTAGGATAAACTGGTTTGCATTGATGTTTTTAGTAGAGTGCCTACTGTGTCACTTGGTGAAGGATGGGCATCACGATCCCAAAAGTGTATTACGAACCATAGATGTTCTTGAGTGGAAGTGGTATAATGCCTTAATGGATTGAATTATTGGATTATCTAGGGAATAAGGAGGATGTGACAATATTTGTGTAGTGGTGGATCCTTTAACGAAATCACCTCATTTCATTACATTCAAGGAGTCGAGCGTAGTAAATTCCTTAACAAAGTGGTATTTAGAGGAGGTTGTGTGGATGATTGGAGTTACAAGATCCATTATCTCATATTAGTACACACATTTTTATGTAGTAAGTCTGGATGCGATTACAGAATTCCTTGGGAACCTAGTTATGCCTTAGCGCTACTTTCCACCCTCAAAATGATGGGAAAACCGAGAGGACCATCCAGATGATGGAAGAAATTCTATGATCGTGTGTTCTTGACTATGGATTATTATAGGGATGAAATTTTCCACTAGAAAAGTTTTCATACAATAATAGATATTACATTACCATTGGTATGGCACTATTTAAGGATTTAATTGGAAGGACATTTTCTTCACCATTATACTATAAAGAGGTAGTGTAAACAACCCTTTTTGGACTATATGTAGAAGTGACCCCAATAATGAAGGTTTAGTTTTTACATGATAGGATATAGGCCGATCGGGACCAAAATAAGTCATATTTCATTCACTAGAGGTGTCCATTGGAGTTAGAGGTCAAGTACCATTTGTTCTTAAAGGTCTCCCCATGGCATGGAATGTGGTGGTTTGGTAGTGGGAGAATGATTTAACCATTTTTCATTATACATTTTGAGGTATTGGGATGATTTGGTGAGGTGGCATATCATCCGGCATTGCCACAATGGTTGGAGAGGATCCATGATATTTTTCCTATCTCTCTACTTTTTCGGTATCTACATGATGACCCCAACATCCTAGAATCGGCAGATTTGGATGGTGAGAATGACACACCATTCTTGGAGCGACCAGTAAGAATCGAGGATCATAGGGATAAGGTGATTCGTGGATATACCATTCATTGGGTCCATAGGTTGTGGAGGCAAGGTGGACTCGAGGAGGGTATATTGGAGTGGTAAGAATAGATGCATTCCCATTACATAGTGCTATTCTGCGTTCTCATTTCTATTTTTCTTTGTACCATACGTATGATGAAATGTTTGACCTAGCTTGCGGTATGATAATTTCTTTTCATGTTCTCTAATTTTGTGTGAAATGCCCTAACTATGGGGAGGGGAGAACATGATCCCTAATAAAGATGGATTAATGTGGATGCAATTAAACCCACGTGAGTGAGACTGTACCGCCAAAAGAAGTTAGTATCCAGACATGGAGGAAGTAGATCTCTAATACTTGTATCTGGATGGTGTGACCATTAGTGTCTTCATAGTTTTTTAGGAGATAGATGACAAGGAGTTGTTATGGGATTTCAAGGACTTCACTCCATTTGTAGAATAAAAAAAGTTGTTTTTCTCTTAGAGGAAACTTTATAGGTGGTTGTTCAAACCCTCTTTCTTCTTGATTAGTTTTGAATTGTTGAGGATGATAATAATTTGATTAGTATATAATGTAATATATCGGATTTCATGAAGCCCTTCAATTCTAAAAAAACCAGTGTTTATGGTGTTCTAGGAGGAAATAGTGTCTCATTTAAAATGTTTTTCAAATATCCAAATTTTCTAGCTTTCTATTGGCATATCATTACATCGGCATTTCAGTATGTCATCATGTTAGTGTATTTTCCTATTAGTGTGTCATCATGTTAGTGTGTCAGTTTTGGTATGTCGAGGCGTCAGTGATTTAGGGTGTCGATAAGTCAAGGTGTTGTTAAGTCACAACATCAATAAGTCGAGGCATTAATGAGTCTTGGAATCAGTAGAATAAGGAATTGGTACGTTGAGATGTTGATTTTTCTTTCCATTGGTCGCTCAATGTTGGTGGTTCATCATCGGAATGTTGCATTTGTAGCTCACCCATCAGTGAGTCAATTTTAGATTTTCCGAGTTTTTTTTAGTTTCCTAGTATCACAAATCTTATATATTATTTGACATAAACTGAGTTTGAATCCTTCTTCAATAGATTTTAAGGTATTTTCAAATGATATTAATAATGTCTTTAATATCCAAAAATCCTAGGGGATTTGAGATACTCAAACCATGTAACCATAACCAAGATCCAATGATTAATGCTTTTTAAAACTATCATTACATTAAAATATGATTTGTATCATTAACGATAGTATCTTCCATTTATTTTTTGTTTTTGATTTCCCCTTGGCACATCTAGAGCATTCCTCCCTAGAAGATTTGTGTGCATGTGGTAGAGCCTCTCATGCACAGTTTTCATGAAGCCCTATAGTGGTCATGTGATCTCCAGTTCATGGCGCAGGTAAGAACATCTATTATTTGATCATCTAGTAGGGATTACATCTATCTATATTTAATTGGGAATCATTCGGTCTTTATTAAAATCTTGATTTCCATTGAGGAACAACTGATTTCTTTTCATAAAATGTGAAATAAAAAATAGGTTAATATGATCAAAATATAACTGGAGTATGTAAAATAAATGGGATAGAGTTGTTTAATGTTTATAGCATATTTTATTTGTTATGTTGGATTGTTTTATGGATTATTTTCACTATGTTACCCCATAAAATTATGACCTTCATTGTTCACTTATTGTGAACTAGTGAAATTCTGTTTTTCAGGATACATAGATAAAAATTGTTATATGAAAATATATTATACCACATATATTTGGATAGATAAATGAATACACCGAGATCAAAACTATTATGTGATCAGTATAGAGACCCGAATCTTGAAGTACATGGACATTACATTACTTTTACGGAATACATAATACATAACAAAAATAGACACACACAGACTGTAATAGTTTAGTGTATTTGGAAACTCGGAATATAAATATCTAATCATGTTGAATGATATTCAACATCTCACATAACGATCTTCCCCTTTTTGTTTCCTTACCTAAAACCTTTATTTATTTCCTGTGGAAAATAAAACAGAATAATGGTGAGCTCGAATGCTCAGTAAGGGCAAAATAGAGAACACAAAACAATCCATACACATCTGAAAGCAAAAACATGAACATGAAATCTAAACATTAAAACCTTGAGCAAATACATAAATCCTGGAAGTACGTAAGGAATATATCATAAAGGAACATCAATTATGATAAAATAGCATGGGAATAAAACATGTATTTGTGGAAACCATTCAGTAATTGGTATGATCTCTATAGAAGCCAAGGCATCACTGCCAAGACCATCTTAGTGGACAAAGTCCCTTTCTGAATCGAGTTCACTCCTCGTTTCAGCCCTGTAACACCGAACCAGATTAACTTATCGTTCTAGCAATGTCTTTCTCATGAGATATAAATATTTACCCAATTAATTGGAGGGAGATATATTTCCCACCAATCTCATAATGAAATCATTCTTACATGTGCCACAAAATAAACATACATCATTCATAATAACTCAATGAGTAAAATGGGTTTCATAAAAATCATCCCATCATCACATAATCCATATAAATGAAATGTATATTTCATCATAAGAAAATTGAAACCATGTAAATCATAGAGACATTATACTTGAGACATACACATATGAAATAATGTCATCTTAGATGTAAATATGATTTTGACAAAACACTTGAAATGAATTCTTGAGGAAAATATCCTTTCTTCTTCAAAATCAATTTCTTTTCACAAAAAGTCATGAAATTTTAAAAGAAAAAGATTATTTTTTAAAATAGTCATGAAATATTTTGGAGTAAGATTCATGAAAATAATTATTTATAAAACCGTAAAAATCCTTTCATGCCGTATACGTTAAAAAACATTCTTCTTGTACTTCTGTCGGAAAAGTCAAAAAGTACCTTATAGGGTAAATAAAAGAATGATTCTTTCCATACCATGGGGTAAAGGTCAAATGGGTAAAATTTAGTATAAACATTCATGAATACACTATTATAAATCATGGACATGGATGATAGCAATATCCCCAGTAAACACTTACGAATAAGAAATCTCGGATAAAAATGAAATTTGCAAATTTATCCATTACCTTATGTCAAATATGCATCGTATGTATCAAACATCACATATAATGATTTAAATAATGTCATTGACTTATTAAAGAATCATATTCATTTTTATGATATCATATATGGTTCACTTATGATTTTATATTAGTCGTTCTTTTGTAAATTGCATGTTAAAGAGCGTTTTGGGAAAAATCGTTTCATTTGTCATCCGTGTTTTGACTTGTAATTATTCATATGATTACATAGATCATGATTACTTAATTCCAGAATATAAAACATGATTTATATATAATATATATTCAGAATATAAATATACATAATATATCGATAAATGGAAAGAAATACACCGTTCATGGAGACGGTAGGCCGTACGTATGCATGAACACTGTTTTCATTTCCTTATTGAGTTGAATGGAATTAAGTAGATGACATACACACACATATATATATATACATATATCCAGTAGCTTTATAATGTCACATATTTAATTATTATATCTTATATATACTTTATAATCATTCTTAAATGGTTAACATGGAGAATGAATCTCATCGCGTCGTGGAGAGGGTAGTATGTACGTACGCACGAGCGATGATATCATTTCCATAAGTATTGAATTGAATTGTAGTGGATGATACAATATATCATAATTATAATGATGTTATAATAACTATGTATAGTTATACTTTACACCATTATACCCATCCAATTAAGGTGGTGGTGGAAAATAGATTACACCACGTCGTGGAGACGGTATTCCGTACGTACGCACGCGCGGTGATTTCGTTTTCTGTAGGATGGATAGATGGTGAAATAAGTTTGTTTCATACTTATAAAAACATATCAGTATATGAGTGATACTGATTTTATTACTTCATAATGAAATAACCTAAGAAGAAAAAGTGGAAGAAGAAATAAAGTTGAAAGAATCGGTAACAGATATTACCTCTTCTTTGAAGCGCCTCTTTGCGACCTCCTCTTAAAGCACTAATATTGGTCTTTGAAGTACACCAGGACCTCTAGTATGTTTCTAGGGAAGCTAAGAAAAGAATTTGTCAGGGATTGGCCGAGAATGAAGGATCAAAGTGGTGTGAGGAAGAGAGGGAGGAGGTGCCCTTTTATAAGGGAGGAGAGGGGCACCATTGGAAATCATAAAAATATTTATTTATAATAAATCTAAACCCACTTAAAAGCCTCCAAAAATGAATCATATTAGAATACTAGATGATATAGGCTTGTAATCCCATCAAAAAATAAATTATAGACATGTTAGGAATTTACTTTGAACATTATCAACTTGATTTATCCTTATTTAATCAATTTAATTTTATTTGTGGTAATAACATTTTGAATATTAAACTATGATAAATAATTACTTATTTGTTGTGAATTTTCCATAATTGGATACTTTATAACATTATCTAAAATAGAAATTTATATTTATATTTTTTAAATATTTTTGTGATTTTTAAACAATTTTATAATTTGTTATTTTTATAAAATAACAATAGTGTCAATTTTGACACTATTCATTTATTTGAATTTAAATAAAATATATACTAAAGATATGTTCAAAATAAAAGCTTTAATAGATTTTTAAAAAGTAATTTGCTTCTATAAAATTAGTGGATCGAATTAAATAGTTCATATAATATTTATTTTATTATTTTTAAAACCATTTATTTGGTTTATCTGTTAATAAAAGAATTACTAACTTATTTTTGTATAATTATTTTATATACTTATTTGTGGAATAAAAATTAAAACTAAAATCCTATAATGAATATAAATATATTAACTTTCACAATAATACATTTACTCTATTTTATCATCTTAAAATCACAATATGTAAACTGTTATATTTATTAAATTATGAATGTGACAACTTTGACATCATTTAAAATAAAATAATATTAGTGTCATAATAGCTTTTATAAGGCTCCAAATGGTCAAATATTCGTCAATTGGATGATTATGGTATAATTTTTCATGAACAATAAGTTTTTGTCAGCGTTTTGAGCCTTTTATGGTCACTATTAGTTTAATAAAAACTATATTCTTGATTTTTCACTAGATAAACAATTTTTGCATCACTATTGTGTCACAATTAATAATAATTATTTAATCAATAAAATTTATAAATAATATCATATGATGTAGATAATTTCATCAGCTTTCTTTATACTATTCATGTTCTATGTTTCATGAAGTTTATCACTAAATTAATATTAATATACTTATAAGATTTGAGAGAGTGACATGTTGTCACTTTCTTTGGTTTTAATAATAATTAATTTATTTTGATGGAAAATATTCCATTAAATGATTCTAATCCGACCCTTAGGTGATATGGGTCGACTTTAAGTCATCCAATAGGATTTTTCCATGTGTTAGGGTAATTTTATAATATTATTTTTACCCTTAATTTCCCGATTTACATTTAACTATAGTAAATAAAATTTGTCGTAGTTACTATTCATAATGCCCAAAAAAAAAAAAGTAGTCTAATATAATTTGGACCCGCTGATTCAAAATATGGAATTCATTTTTCAAAATTCAATACACAATAATTTTCTGAAATTAAATTAAAATTTATCCCGTTGTCGAAATAAAACGTGTTTTTGTTTAAAACATTGCAAAAGATTGAATTGGTTAAACCTACGAATTCAAGTTAAAATCAATGATAATGACCTAAATTATATTAAATGGTAAAAATATATTCTATTTATACTTTTAAACCATTCAATATTATAATTTAACCATATAAATTATTACGATGAAAAAAGTTGTTTTTAATTAAAATATAGCGTGTTTTTACTATTCATTAAAATATGAAAGTTATCAGAAAAATATCAAAACCTTATCCAATGTAAATTTTTATATCTTTATTCAGAATAATATGTTTATTTTGTAAAATTGAACTTATAAACATGTAAAAAACTAGATTTAATGTGGGTGCGCCATCAAAAGGCGGCAAAACTGCATTTTTGGAAAAATACTAATTTTACCCGAAAAATTTATTTTGTTGACATAAAATGTTTTAAAAAATTTATAAGATGAATAATAATGTTATAAAATTCAAAATGTGGTGAATTATATTCATAATGGCTAGTTCTTGATAATATTATAACCATATATCGTTGTTTAGTGAAACCCGATATTGCGTACAACACTCTATCGAGGAAGGTTGCGATTGCGTGTAATGAAATCCAAGTCAGGGTTGTGTGTAGTGAAAGACTCTTTTTTTGTTGCGTATAACAAAATCCAACCATTTTTTATTTACACATTGAATATATATATACACTCAATGTTGCGTAGAATAACTTCTATCAAATGAACTTGAAAATGTGTATAACACGATCCAAGAATTGTGTTGCATAAACTGAAAGCTAATACGGTGTTGCGTATAGAACAAGATAATCTTGGTGTAGCAAAAAAAACATGACATCAAATAAATTAAAAAGAATACTTATCATAAAATCTCAGGGTGTAACATTCTACCCCCCTTAAAAATGAATTTCGCCCTCGAAATTCATCGGGGTTATAAATGGTTTGTTATTTGAGAATTTCTTTCATATAAACCCACATTGTAAAAAGGAATGCTAAAACATAATTTTAAAAAGTGATGTATGAAACATAACGGTTACCCAAATTAACTCATCACTAGTTTTCCACGTAGGAGATCATAGGTGAAAATATGGATATGGAGGAGAAATCTAACCATCAAGTTCTGATGGAGAGTGGTAGAGAACAGGGCTATGAAAAATCCTACAATCACAAATCCATAGATTTGTGATGATATAAGGTACCATATGATTCATCGGATATAAGAGAACTAGGAAAACATTTTTGGTTTTCAAGATTATTTCCCTAAAGTTGAGGAATTTTAATTAGAATAAATACTTACTTTATTTTGGTATTATATCACCGTTGTTCATGCCTTGAAAAATTTCCAATTCATCTCTTTAATAAATGAAGTTTAATTTGTCTTTTGCAAGGTTTTAGCAGATCATGTCATTGAATGATAGGTCATTCCATCTGTCTCAAACAAAAGGTTAGTAAAAGTTATCAAATATACATAAGTCCATCTATAGTGAGATTAATCATATTTGGTTCCTAAAATGGACGTATAATTTATATATTATACCACTTAATAAATTAAAACACATTTATACTAACTGGGGACTTCCTGTAGGCCAGTGGTAGGCGATAAAGGCATGTCGCACTTCGGTCGTGGGTTCGATTCCCGCAACCTTGCCTGAAGTGACGGATTGTTGCTCGTCCTGCAGGTTTTCCTTTTTCTAAAACTACATTATTATAACTTCCCATCAATAATATCGAAAAATTTCTAGCCTTAAACAATACTAACTTATGTCCAACATAATTTATTCCAATCATTCGGCTTATCCAAAATTCTGTTGTCCGATCTCATATTATAGTGAAAAAGATTACCGGAGAGTTCATATAACAAGCATGTTACTACCATCATTGATCCCCATATATCATAATATATGTCTTTTTGGTCACATTCCAAACATTCAAAGGCCTTAATCATGTATTTTCTTGAAAAATGAATACCCATTGAATCTTAGTGAAAAAATGAGTGTTGTCAAAAGTTAACTCTTTCCACATACCAAAATCCCAAAATTCTGTATACTCAAACCATGAAATCACTTTGTCCTTATAATAATAATGAGCTCATGAATACAATCAAACATCTCATTATCTTCTTATCCCTTCATTATGCACATATCATCTGCTTTCCAAAATATTTGAATCACTTTTCATGGATACCGGAACCATAAAATTATTGAAAACCACAATAGACTAATAAAACAAATATTATAATACACCATAAAAGTACCTCAACAACATTATTCTTGAATATCAATACATAAACACTTCAATCCATCCTCATCAATGATTGTCCTGGAATAAGTCCTTCCTTGATTTAGAAGTAACTATTTAGGTCATGGCATTGAGTTGAGTAATGCCCATGTTCTCCACAAATAAGAAATTGAACTCTATAACAGTCTGTCACTCTATGACACTTTTCTACACACAGATAACATATGTCCCTCCATTTGAGGTATTCCTCATGGTTCATCTTCCCTTCTTTAGAAATCTCAATCTTCCTTTCTTTATGCTCCTCAACATGCGAACATGGATAAAAGTCTATCTTCTTCTTATTTGATGAATTAGGAATATCAATAAATTTCACCTTGTTAATCATATATCACGATGAATGATTCGGCATAATCACAATATCATTCTCTCTAGGAATTATGCAATTTTGGTTCTCATCGTCACCAATTTGTGCATTGGATTCAATGTTAACCGAATTTCTTCTGGTTACCTCCATTGTCTAAAACACAAAAAGAATTCTGTGAGAGGAAAAAATCATGCTATGGAAAACAACATAATAAAGGGGGATTACCCTCAATATCTAACATGTTAGGTTAAATTCTTTGATCGTTATCGTAGTTCTAGGGCTATATCCTATACGTATATTTATCCTTAGGGACATCCCTAGACATACCTAAGAAATATCTCTAGGGATCCAACTAAAGTTTTCGCATCCTAGTTTCCAAAGGTTGACTAAACCTTTCCTCTGATACCAACTGTAGAGACCCGAAGCTTGACGTACATGGACATTACATTACTTTTTTGGAATACTTAATACATAACAAAAACAGAAACACAAGGACTATAATAGTTTTTTGTCTTTGGAAACTCGGAATATAAATATCTAATGATGTTGAATGATTTTCAACATCTCCCATAACGATCTTCCCCTTTTTGTTTCCTTACCTAAAACCTTTATTTATTTCCTGGGGAAAATAAAACACAAAAAGGCTGAGCTCAAATGCTCAGTAAGGGTAAATATAGATAATATAAAACAATCCATAAACATTTGAAAGGAAAAAACATGAACATGAAATCTAAACATTAAATCCTTGAGCAAAGACATAAATCTTGGAAGTACATAAGGCATATATCATAAAGAAACATAAATCATGATTAAATAGAATGGGAATAAAACATGTAATTGTGGAAACCATTCATCACTTTTTATGATTTCCATAGTAGCCAAGGCATCACTGCTAAGACCATCTTAGTGGCTAAAGTCACTTTCTTGAATCGATTTCACAACTCGTTTCAGTCTTGTAACACTGAACCGAATTAACTTACCGTTCCAGAAATGTATATCTCATGAGATATAAATCTTTACCCAATACATTGGAGGGAGATATAGGTCCCACCCATCTCATATTTAAATCATTCTTACTTGTGCCAAAAAATAAACATACATCATTCATAATAACTCAATGAATAAAATGGGTTTCATAAACATCATCCCATCATCACATAATCCATATAAAAGAAATGGATATTTATTCATAAGAAAAGTGAAACCATGTAAATCATAGAGTCATTATACTTGAAACATACACATATGAAATAATGTCATCTTAGATATAAAAATGAATTTGAAGAAACACTTGAAATGAATTCTTGAGGAAAATATCCTTTCATCTTCAAAATCAATTTCATTTCACAAAACGACATGCAATTTTAAAAGAAAAGGATTTTTCTGAAAATAGTCATGAAATATTTTGGAGGAAGCTTTATGAAAATAAGGCTTTATAAAACCGTAAAAATCATTTCATGCCGTATACATTAAAAAAACATTCTTCTTGTACTTTTGTCGGAAAATTCCAAAAGTAACTTATAGGGTAAATTAATGAAAGATTCATTCCATACAATGGGGTAAAATTCAAATGCGTAGAAATGAATTAAAACAGACATGAATACAATTTTAAAAATCATGTACATGGATGATAATAATAACCCCAGTAAACACTTACGAATAAGCAATCTCTGATAAAAATGAGATTTGCAAAATTATCCCTTACCTTATGTCCAATATGCTTCGTATGTATCCAAACCTCCTGTATCATTTTTTAAATAATGTAATTGACCTATTAAAGAATCATATTAATTGTTATGATATCCTATATGGTTCACTTATGACTTTATATTACCCGTTCATTTGTAAATTCCATGTTAAAGAGCGTTTTTGGTAAAATCGTTTCATTTGTCATCCGTGATTTGACTTGTAATTATTCATATGATTACATAGATCATGATTAATTAAATCCAGAATATAAAACATGATTTATATGTAATATATATTCATAATATACATATATATAATAGATCAATAAATGGAAATAAATACACCGTTCATGGAGACGGTAGGCTGTACGTACGCATGAATGCTGTTTTCGTTTCCTTATTGAGTTGAATGGAATTAAGTAGATGACATACATATATATATATATAAATAAATCCAGTATCTTTATAATGTCATATATTTCATTATTATATCTTATATATACTTTATAATCATTCTTAGATGGTTAACATGGAGAATGAATCTCATCGCATCGTGGAGACGGTAGTCCGTACGTACGCACGAGCGATGATATCGTTTACATAATTATTGAATTGAATTGGAGTGAATGATACAATATATCAGAATTATTATGATGTTATAATAACTATGTATAGTTATTCTTTACACAATCATACCCATCCATGTAAGGTGGTGGTGGAAAATAGATTACACCACGGTGTGGAGACGGTATTCCGTACGTACGCACGCGCGGTGATTTCCTTTTCCGTTGGATGGATAGATGGTGAAATAGGGTTGTTTCACACTTATAATAACATATCAGTATATTAGTGATACATACGTTAATACTTCATAATGAAACAACCTAAGATGAAAAGTGGAAGAAGAAATAAAGTTGAATGAATCGGTAACGGATATTACCTCTTCTTTAAAGCGCCTCTTTGAGACCTCCTCTTAGGGCACTAATATTGGTCTTTGAAGTATACCAGGACCACTAGGATGTTTCTAGGGAAGTGGATAAGTGAATTGGGAATGGTATGGCCGATCTTGAAGGCTCAAAGTGGTGTGAGGAAGAGAGAGAGGAGGTTCCCTTTTATAAGGGAGGAGAGGGGCACCTTTGGAAATCTTAAAAATATTAATTTATACTAAATCTAACCCCAATTAAAAACCTACAAAAATGAATCATATTCGAATATTAGATGAGATAGGGTTTTAATCTCATCATCCAATAAAATTTAGACATGTTAGGAATTTATTTTAAACATTATCGACTTGATTTATCCTTATGTAATCAATTTTATTTTATTTGTGGTAATAAAATTCTAAATTTTAAATTATAACAAATAATTACTTATTTGTTGTGAATTTTCCATAATTGGATACTTTCTAACATTTTATACCATATAAATTTAAATTTATAATTTTTAAATATTTTTGTGATTTTTAAACAATTTTATAATATGTTATTTTTATAAAATAACAATAGTGTCAATTTTTACACTATTCATTTATTTGAATTTAAATAATATATATATAGATGATATGTTAGAACTAAAAGCTTTAATAGATTCATAAAGAGTCATATTTATCTATAAAATTAGTGGATCACATTAAATAGTTTATATAATATTTATTTTATTATTTTTAAAACCATTTATTTGGTTTATCTCTTAATAAAATAATTATTACATCATTTTTGTATAATTATTTAATATACATATTTGTTCCATAAAAATTAAAAATAAAATAATATGTTAAAGATAAATCTATTACCGTTTACAATAATACTTTTACTCGAATTTATCATCTTAAAATCACAATATTTAAATTGTTATATTTATTAAATTATGAATGTGACAACTTCAGCATCATTTAAAATAAAATAATATAAGTGTAATAATCGCTTTTATAAGGCTCAAAATGGTCAAATATTCTTCCATTGGATGATTATGGTATAAATTTTCCTGACGAATAAGTTTTGGTCAGGGTTTTGTGCCTTTCATGGTCACTATTAGTTTAATAAAAACTATATTCTTGATTTTTCACTAGATAAACAATTTCTGCATCACTATTATGTCACAATTAATGATAATTATTTAATCCCCAAAAATTATAAATAAATTCATATGATGTAGATATTTTAATTAGTTTTCTGAAGACTATTCATGTTCGATGTTTCATGAAGTTTATCACAAAATTAAAATTAATATACATATAAAATTTAAGAGTGACATGTTTTCAGTTTCTTTGGTTTTAATAATAATTAAGTTATTTTCAAGGACAAAAGTCCCTTAAATGATTCTAATCAGACCCTTAGGTGACATGGGTCGACTTTTAGTCATGCAATAGGATTTTTCCAAGTGTTATGGTAATTTTATAATATTAGTTTTACCATGAATTAACTGATTTACCTTTAAATATGGTAAATAAAATTTACTGTAGTTACTATTCATAATGACCAAAAATAAAAACGTAATCTATTAATATAATTTGTACCCAATAATTAAAAATATGGAATCCATTTTTTCAAATTCAATACACATAAGTTGCAGAAATTAAATTAAAATTAATCTCGTTGTCGAAAGAAAATGGGTTTTTGTTTAAAACATTGCAAAAGATTAAATTGGTTTAACCTACGACTTCAAGGTAAAATCAAAGCTAATAACATACATTATATTAAATGGTAAAAATATATTCTATTTATAGTTTAAAACCATTAAATAATATAATTTAACCATATAAATTATTACGATGAAAAAAGTTGTTTATAATTAAAATATAGCATGTTTTTACTATTCATTAAAATAAGAAGGTTATCAGAAAATATCAAAACTTTATCCAATGTAAATTTTTATATCCTGATTCAAAATAAGATGTTTATTTTGTAAAATTATACTTATAAACATGTCAAAAACTAGATTTAATATTGGTGTGCCATCAAAAGGCGGCAAAACTGCATTTTTTGAAAAATACTTATTTTACCCAAAAAATTTATTTTGTTCACAGAAAATGTTTTATAAAATTTAAAAGATGAATAATAATGTTATAAAATTCAAAATGTGGTTAATTCTATTCATAATGTCTAGTTCGTGATAATATTATAACCATATATCATTGTTTAGTGAAACCCGGTATTGCGTACAACAGACGCTATCGAGGATGGTCCGGATTGTGTGTAATGAAAGTCATGTCAGGGTTGCATATAGTGAAAGACTCCTTTGTTGTTGTGTATAAAAAAATCCAAACATTTTTTATTTATACATTGAATATATATATATATACACACTCTATGTTTCGTAGAATAACATCTATCAAATGAGCTTGAAAATGTGTATAACACGATCAAAGAATTGTGTTGCGTAAACTGCAAGCTAATACGGTGTTGCGTATAGCACAAGATAATCCTGGTGTAATATAAAACACATGACATCAAATAAATTGAAAATAATGCCTATCATAAAATATCGGGGTGTTATAATCACCCTGGTTATAATTAAGTGGAATTAAAGAACCCGAGAAGGTTATATATGAATATATTTGTAGAAAATCTATTGATGGGTGC
Organism: Viscum album; assembly: GCA_963277665.1. Classification (NCBI taxonomy): domain Eukaryota; kingdom Viridiplantae; phylum Streptophyta; class Magnoliopsida; order Santalales; family Viscaceae; genus Viscum; species Viscum album. The sequence continues at coordinate 1,297,176,399 of OY728155.1, forward strand.
GGCTGAGTGCTATGTTCTATTGAGACTTGTAAATTTGTGTGGGTTTTTCGGTGCTACTGTTGGGAGAACAGTTGTGAGAACAATGTTGGACAAGTTTTTTGGCCTTGTTATAAGGTGTGTGGTAATTCTATACAACGGGGTCGTGGGTTAATGTTAGTTGATATGGGATTGTGTGTGGAAATATAGGGGTGTGCTGGAATCCCAGTGCGAGAGACATATTGATTACGGAATGGATGGACTTGTAGGTAGCTTAAATGCATTTATTTGTGTTGTGTTCATCGAACGACAATGGGAAGTGGGACTATAGTGTGGTTATGAACATATATATATTGGGACTACATATATGAAATGATATGTAGTTTTTCTAATGACATGGGTTGTGAGAGAAGGATTGGATGGTATAACATTAAAGATTTATAGTTGGAAGAGGTTGAACGGGGGTTTGTAGTGGGACTGCAGAGCTGGTATTGTTTGATTTTTTGATATGGTTGTGGTGGGTAGATTCCCATTAGTGTAGGAATAAATTAATGTGAGTCCCTTAATTAGAAAATGTAAAGTTTTTCAGTGAAAAATTGGTTGGGTTATTCGTTTCTAGTGACTATTTTGTGGTTATTCATATTGGGGATGCAGAAAAAGTTATAAATGTGGCCTTGTTTGTTTGGTTGTTTGAAACCCATATGTTGGGTTGAGTTTTTTCATACATATACATATATAAATTGTTATTTATTGTGATTATTATATGCACCCAACCCTAATTGAGAACTATTTGCCGGAAAGATCCATTTCTTGGTCCATGGTATCTTTCTAAACATCCCAGTGGGAGGACATGTGCTTAGTTACTAGATGTATACCTCACACCCTCTTCTGGGTTCTTATCACTCGAGAATATCTGGGAAGGATGTAATGGAGTGAGTCTTATCAATGTCCAAGATCCATCGTGAAATGATTCATTTAAATGAGTGTACTAGGTGCTTTTTGGATAGAATTGTTGTCACACATTTCTTCAGAATGAGGCCCAGGTTTCTTTGGGTGAGAGGCATTGTTGGAGTGGCTTATGTGTATGCGGGTGAGATTTTGAGTGGTTTCAGGACCATGTGTGTGTAGTAAGGATATGGTAGTGGATCTACGTGTGGAATGAGTGGTAATATCATGACGTTATCCATTAGGGATGAGAAGTTGAACATTGAAAAAGTATTGTGGGCTACACAAATATCAATGTTCTTATACTACGACTTTACTAGAATTGCATTATAAGGTGAGTGTGAATTGGTGGGGCTAGGCTGGTTAGTATTCCTTTGTCTCTGCTTTGAGGTTATACTATTTATTTAAAGGGTTATTAGTATGTTCCCTCACATGTTCATGGGTTTATTTAGTATCCCTACTGGGTACACATGAATTCTAACCCTTTTTATAAGAACTATTTTCAGGATTCCTCGAGGGCTTTGAGGACCACATTGGAAAGTACTAGCTTGGGTGTCGAGATTAGTTGTTGTTACTTCTTAGTCTCTTTTATTTTGGTATTTTAATTTGTATAGTTTGTTTGTAATTTTTATCATATTTACTTCATGAATATTCAGTTGGGAATGGCTTTGGATTTAATTAAACTTTTGGTATTTGGAGTCTCTTTGGATTTAACATCTTACCTCCTAATATTGTTTTTTAAAAAGGGTAATTAATTCCATATTATGTGACATTCTATACCCTTGGGGATATTCTCCACTATGAGGAATATTAAAGGCATGACTCGAGGCTCATTATCTACCACCACATGAGGAAGGATGGGAATGCCACTTTGATGATGCTTCACCTATTTTGAAGAGGGAAGGTCAAGAAAAGTTCATGAATTTTCAATAAGACACCTCCAAATATTATAGTACAGAAGAGAAACCCATCCCAAATATTCCACAATCCCTTTATAAATTTCCTTACCCTATATGCATTGATTTTATGGCTATATTATTTTATTTGTAGTAGATATCAGAAATTGAGTTCCAATGAAATTACTAGACTATTAGTCTTATTAAACTAAAAACATACATAAATATAACATCATATTTTAAAATATAAAATAACACATATTATTTCCATTGAGAACATTATTGTTAACAATAGTATATCTTTGTATAAAAATCATATTACATTTGTTGACATCTGGGGGAATGGATACATAAGTATGAGGTGAGATCATATGCCCAGTAATAGAGTTTATAATGTTACAACTATCATTTAATGAATATAGAGATAGTTACATTTAATGATTAAATTATGATAAATAAATTATATATAAATATTCACATGATGTTGAAACTTATCGATAAATTTCATAAAAAATCAAATAAGCACATGGTCATGAATCACTGATTTCATAATCATGTTATGAATAGATACATACAACATTAACATATCATCAATTCCTCATACCTAGAAATTATAATTTTCTGTCCCACTCATCACGTAGAACATCCAACGAATTCACCATATGAGTAAAAATGACAATATAATCAATATTCTTTAAAATATACAATGTTATAAATTAGAAAAAATAATAAAAAATGACAATGTTATCTAAAAAAATGATAAAAAATAATCAAGTTATTTACATTGGATGGTATCATAATATTATAACCTCAGTAAATAAGAAAAAGTTATTAATTGACGTTGAAATTAATGAATACCAATTTAAAATTTCACCGATTTATTTCATGAAGAAAATTCCATTTTTTTATGAAATACCATTTTTAATATCTAAAAATTCCCAACAAATTTATGATAAAATTTTATTAAGGAATTATATAATATTTTTTAAATTAAATTCATTGGAAAATATTATTCATGACTCTTGGAAAATTAATTCATATGGTGTATGTTAAATCTATGATGTAATTCACACCTTTAGTAAATGGATCCATGTTTTTTAAATGATATGAAGTTATATTTTAGGATAATTTTACAAATCCAATCATGGGTATTAATGAATTTACAACAGAAATGGTGAATTTTTAAACACATTCATGGTAAATGTTTAATGAAAATTTGGGCACAGATGAATAATTTCCCAACTAATAGATAATAAAAACCATATTTTCATAAAAGAATTATTTGGTATATTTAGTACTTATATAATAAATATGAATAAAACCATGTAGTTTCAAGAAATAAACATAGGTGAATATATATAGGCCATGCTTCATATATAAAAATCAGATATCATTCCCCCAATGTTGAAATTAATATAATTTTTCATGTATAATGATTATATTGTGAACTAAACCCTTACCTTAATCAATGATTGTCTCAAAAGTGATTTATACAATTATATAACAAATTTATATTTATTATAATTATACACTTTAATAATTTACATCCATATAATATCATATATCATCCACTTAGAAAATTTCGAGATCGATTTATTAATAATTATTTATTTAAAGTCATTGTTTCCTGGCATTATCTTTTTTTCACATAATATTCAATTGTGCAATTTTGGTCCTTGAAAATTTATTATTGTTCCATAATATCCAAAATTTAAACCATATTATAAATATAAAATCTAATAATTAAATAATGTTTTATATATATCCATAAAATGTATATATATATATATATATATAAATTAATTACACCATTCAGGGATATGATAAGTTCTATGTTAACATAAATATTATTACCATTATTCAATAGAAGAAATGAAAGAATGAAAAATAATTATTGATAAATATAGAATCATGTTATTATAATTAATAACATATATAATTTTTTTTCTTAAATAATTTATTCAAACTGTTCATATATAGTGGTGAAAAATTTAATTTCACCGCTAGGAGGAGACGATAAGATATATATACACACATGTATTGTTTTATTTATTCATGCGATGGAAATAAGTTAGAGAGTGGCTATTACAGAGTCATAAAAACAGTTAATAATAATTAATATAAATAAATAAAAATTTTATAATTGATACAATCAAATTTGTTGTGTTATGAGTATAAATAAAATTCAAAATGCTAAGTATAGAGTTATACCTCTTAGTAGAGAAACCACTTTTGTAAAACTTTTTAATAAGTAAATGTATAGTGTTTAAAAAAATAGATTATATAATATAATGTTTATTAAACTAATATGTTATTTTGGTTGGATTTTTTCTAATATATATGTCTCAAAGTGTGTGATGATGAATGGAAAATAGGTTCTTATTAATAAGTTAGGGGAGGGGAACTCTTAAAATTACTTAAAGAATTCAATTAATATGATCATTTATTTTAATAAAGAGACTGAAAATTGAAATATTTTGATGATAATATGATGATAAGTCCAAATCCTATCATTTAATACAATTTAGAAACGAAATTGAGATTTCATTACTATATTTCCTAATTTAAACCCCTTGTTTATCCTTTAAAAATTTGTATGATATATGTTTTTTTGACTATTTATTGGTCACTAATTTTATAATGAATGGATAAGTTACTAAAAATGGAGAATGGTTGATGTTTTCCACCATACACATTTACATGTATGATGATAGGCTTTTTATGATTTTTATTTATTTTTAAAAAATATTTTTTATTATTAAAATTAATTAATGTCAATTTTGTAACCATTCATTTACTTTGAAAATACATTACACAATATTATAATTATATTTTATTATAAACCATTAAATTATCTACGATATGTTATATTTAACTAATAAATTCAATGAATACAATAATTTAACCACATTGTATTGTATTTAATATTTTTAATATCATTTTTATTTTAATATTAATTAAATAAATAGTATGTTGGGGCTATAAAAGAATTTATGGTAATAATACTATAAATAAAAAAACTAAAATTAAATAAATTAATGTATCTATCACAAAAAAAATTAAAATGAGCATATCATCTTTTTTTCCTTATGTAATTTTTGGGAGATATTAATTCCATGAGAGTTACATTTGTTATTTACTCTTTTATAAAAAAATTATATCGGTGATAATCAATGAAAAAGGAAAAAAATTTCCATATATTATATAAATGTAAGTCAATTGAAAAATTTCACTCATCGTACGGGATAAATGAACGCATTAGAGAAATTTTAAATATTCATCACAATTTTTTAACACTAGTTTACCCATTTTAACCTTTCTCATGTAATAAATATTTATATTTGTAATTATTCAATATGATCTTACATAATAGGAAACTACATACTTAATTTTATGTTCCTCATTTAAACTATGAAAAAAATTTTTCATTATTCAATATATATGTCCTAATATTAATTAAAATCAAAACAACAAAATTTGATGAAAAAATGTCTTCTAAAAATAAATATTTCTAATGTAAAAAAGTTAATAAGTAATTAAATAATAAGTTTTTATAAAATGATATAAAAGATACTATTAAATATATAATTGTACTAATTCCACATTTAAAAACATTTAAATAAATATTTATATTTTTAAAATGTTTATATGAAATGACTATTTTGATTAAATATATGTCTTTTACAATATTCAATGAAAAATAAATTTTTTTCTTAAATTATTCCATAAAATCATAATATGAGATGATCATTTAAAAATTATATTTCATTTTATATGCTAAACTTTTTTTATATGAAATTAAATATATTATTTATTAAGAAAATAAATTATACTATTTTTAAAAAAAATTTAAAGCATAGAAAAAATTTAGTAAAAATATAATTGCTTCATATTATATACATATATTTTAACAAATGTGGTTATTAATATTAATTCAACTAAATTAACAACTATTTTATAACGATATACTCTATTATGGTTCATTTGGACATAGGGGTGTGTGTATCATATGATATCAAAAAAATTAAAAATATTTGGACATAAAAATATCCTAAAATATCAAGATATTAAATTCAACCTCACATAAATTGATTTTTTTTTTCCCAAATTATGTTCACTCTTATATAAATAATTGTGTATAACATTGTTTCATCACATCCTTTGGGACCCAATTAAATTTTACAAATATATGGTCTTTCCCCTAAACATTGACAAAGTGAGTTTTCTTGTTTCACAACACATTCTATATACAGTAAATAATATCCAACATTTTTCCCTTATATTAGATATAATTATATCATAGATTTACATATAATTTAGGAACATGTGTAGGAACATGTATTTATTTTATTATTATCAATATATTAAGAACAACATAAACAGAAGAGAGATTTATTGGTAGAGGTAATTGATAGGATATCATCCTTACAATAACATGAATTTCAATGGGAAAATTATAAAAAGGCCTAAGCTCGACCTTTATTCCAAATATTATATCATTTTTCAATGGATATATTAATTGGAATAAATTTTCACAAAAATTATTCTTTAGATCTTATATAATATCAACAGTATATGGGTTTTTCTAAATTTATGATTCTCTTAGAATCTAGTGAATGGATATTACCATATATACCATTTCAACATCAATATTAGATCCTTATAGTTATATTTCTCCAATTTTATTATACCATATGGGAATTATTAACTTGAGTCCATTTTTGAGTATATATGTATTCATATGATTACTTGATTAGAATATCCCTTTTGAGAAAATTCAATAAATGAGTGTTGTTGATCCCAACCGACTATAATATCTGTAGACCATGCTCTAAATTTTTTCTAGAGTCTGAATGGTCATACCATAGGTACCATTTTACAATGGATTATAATAAGTTACTAAACTAAACACTATTTTCATTTCCTACTACTGAATTCTCCAGAATGTATATACACTCCTTAGATCAAAATTAGGTACAATTGAGACTGGTACTCCATGAAATATTACATCTTCCGTAATTTATAACAGTGTAACAAGGTCAATAGTGAAATAATCTATAATGTAATAAAATTAACATTTTTTATGGTGATCATATACACCATACTTAATTTATAACTTAGTAAATTGGTCAATAGTGAAATATTATGTATCATAATAAAGAACACTTCATTGTATGGAGATGATCTATAAGAAATATAGCATTATACCCATGAGTTGTTTTGGCTAGTACAATGTCTATATCCTTCAAAAAAAATTCCCATTTTATTTTGTTTATGGCTTATGTTGTTTACATCCTCTAAGACTTCACCCTCTTAGACTCATCATGTTGATATACATTGTATTATGTTATAGATAGTTCAATATCCCTTATAATGTTATTCCACTATAATTAATATATCAAGACACAATACATCTTTCTAAATCCATAATAAATATATAATTATGAACAATTATATTCATCAAATATATAATTCTTCAAATATGGTCATGAAAATAGACACACAGGGTTAACGAAACATATCATTCCATTATCATTTGGGTTAAAATAAAAGAAAATTCCCCAACAAAATATGTAATTCTACCTCATCCTTTTGTTTTTTCCTAATAACCTTATGGATAGATTGATGTACATTCATATGGGAAAGATATGATCTATTTCCAATACATATTACTTCAATAACCATCATATATATATATATATTGGTCTCTTTCTATCCTTATGTTGGAAGAACAATAATTGTCTGTCTGACTGTTGGAATCAGCCTCCTTGTCCACCAATCATGGTGATGCTGTATTTATATGTCAATAAAATTAATCATCTCAAACTATATTTTTTAAAAAATATTTAAATATTTCTATGTAAATATACACTTCATTATATTTGAACCGGCATATAAATATATATATATATATATGAATCTTTTACCCATATAGGTAGTGCCTCTATTACATCAATTCAAAAATTAATGAGCTCATTTCTATATCAGTAGTTGTGTAATTTTTCTCATGAATGATTAATTAGATAGAGGACCATTCTATTACCATGAAATGATACATGAGGGTAAATCATAGTTTCTTCATAGAATCATCACTAATATTCTAAACCCATACCCACTATTGAGTAATTTAATAATATATGTACTAACAAAAAAATATCTATGGTTATATTAAATACTATTCACATTCGTAAATCTATAACAACTTAACCCCCTTCTGATTCATTATGGTGATTTTATTATATAGTCGTGATAATTATCTCAAAATGTTTCAGCAGTGTCCATCCATATATAGATAACTATTGTTCTTAGCTATTTTGGTTGGTCTATTCCACTACTCTATAACTTTACTCTTCAAATGATTAATTCATATACAGTCAAAATATATTATTCGATCCAATAATTATTTATCTAATTACAAAATTCACACTAGGAAAATATAGAATACATGTTCACCTTCCTCAAGTTCTTCACCACTATTCTAAAGTGATCTTTTTTACAATATTTTCATGTTGAATATATAAAAATAATTTCTATTAAAAACACCATAAAATAATCAATTTGTCAGATAAAAGAACTGTTAATAATTCCCAAGAAGAAAACAAGTGAATTGGTATGTACAAATTGTATTACTATAAATTTTAAAATGTCCAAATCTCTTATAAAATTTTGGATTGGGTACTTCCTCTGTATTAACCCTAAATTATTGATATCTAGATAGAATTTAATTCTTATAAATGTATTTATCACCCATTATTTATCAGAAAAATAATTAATATGAGGTATGTAAATCAGGTTATTAATATTTATCTTCTTATGATAATGATAATAAATTCATGCATCCATTGACTGATATTTTATTTTTAAAAAATAATGGGTTGTCCCCATGGAAAAGTATTATAGTGAGTTGATATCTTGGCAAAATTAAAAAATAAGGTTTCATCCTATATTATTATAAATATATTTTTTAAATTCTATTTGTATACATCCAAATTGTAAAACATTCAAGTGTGACTTATATTGAAATGTCAACACCCTGAGTAAGGTAATGAAAAGTTATGTCATCAGGATATCCATCTGCATAATAATGAAAAATTAGAAAATATTGTTTTTTTAGTTTCTCCCAAACCAATTGGTATAAACACAATCATTATTATGTATTCAAACACATATGATGGTTTTAAATTTAATTACATGTTCCAGTTTATCCATTAATTAATTGTTGATTATAGTTTGATTCTGACTATTTAATATATCTTCTCTTCCCCAATAATTGAAATAGTATTTTCACTATGATAGTCATACCATACAAAAAATAACATAAAACTCAACTATCGTAAGAATAAAAATATTTTCATGAATCACAATCCCACAAACAATTATCATAGATCAACTACCGATTTGAGACAGATTCATCCTACAAATATGATTTTTTACTACCGATTCAATATCTAATCATTGAGGATGTGTTTTGATACTTTTATAAAATTATTTATATGTATAACTATGTCTAAATATTAAATTAAATAAAATATTTACAATCCGATAGTAGATGATATGTGTACCTTTTACCAAGTCATTATGAACATCAACATCAGATTTAGTAAATGTATAATCAAGGGGATATCCACATGGATTACACTATAGAACATTCACTTGAAATATGTGTAATTAGTTTTAAATGTGTATAATATTCTTAATATTAAATAATTTTTTTTATTGTTTCCCTATACACTTGAATTTGTGAAAATAATGACCTTTTTATCCAAACATGTATCAAACTGGTATTACCTTTAGTAATGTACCTTGATGTTTTTTTCCATAAGTATCACATGATTGAAAATACATCATTTCTTCTATTCCCCTTGAGAGTTTTTTCATAGAAATAAAATTATTATATTACATTCATTCCAATACATATATGAAATATTATTCATTATCTATCTTAATATGAAAATATAATATATCATCAAATGATGAGATTGTTTGTGTGACTAGTTCCCTTTTAAGAATCTTATTACTCCCATTCAATAAATGAAATTTCATAATATTTATATTATGTTCATAGTGTGAAACATGGCTTAACATCTTTTTATATTAAAATTCATAATTAGAAATATTATCACTACATTTTTTTTAATAATCAAGAGTATTCATTTTATATATTCTCATTATTCAATGGGAAACTATTTTTTAGGATTGGTACCTAGATATACATTCATTATATGTTTTTTATTTACACCATTACCATAGAATTGTAAATAAACTACCACTATTGATCTACATCCCCGTGAAATGTTAAACCAAAATAAATATATTATCACTTTCATTACATACCATTGTGAAAAATATATATTCCATTGAAATTATCCATTTCATAGCTAAAAATGGATTTATGATTCCATTTAATAATAGTTATTGTTGTCTCTTGAAACAATAAAACGTAGTTTCAAAATATTTTAGGTTAGAAAAATTCTTTATATAAGAACAGTTATATTTCAATACATGAGTAAACATCCACAACATTATTATTATTTCATCAGTTCGAACTATAGCTCAAACCCCACCACCATCTTCATTATCTTCCATTAGAGGGAAATGCATTAATAATTTATGCATATTATTATGGATTCGACTTCATCTAGTATATTACATTTATAAAAAAATTAATACACTAGATATTATCATATCATTATGAATCATAATTTATAATTCAAAATCTAGTGAAAAAATTAGTGTAAATAAAATTTTATTTATAGATAATATTAAATCCATAAGCATTGTGTCCTTGGGAATATCATTATATAATTAAAATATTTTAAAATATTTAAACATGGGTTGTTAAGAAAATATAATTTAACCCAGGTATAATCTCTATGATTTTATATATTGTTTATCTATAAGTACCCACTCCGTGTGATCCAAAATGATGGTAGTTATATATTCAACCAAAAAGTTTCATTGATATTACCCAATTATGAAGTTGTTCCAAAACCAAATCAATTTATAGTATCCAGATAAAAATGTGTTTCTTGGAAGACCACTTAATTATACATTTTAAAATAGGGTTGTATTCAGTACCTAAAATTATGATAAATAATATCATAGGGTTATGTTCCAAAATCTATGTTTTCCTACCTCAACATCCAAAAGTTTTGATTAAACTTGTTCTGATACAGATAGTAAATAACATAGCCCTATATGACCAATTTTCATTTAAAACATTATATTGGTACTATAACCATGTAATTTCTTAATAATGATTTAATATATTAATAGTCCGGGAAAACTAGATAAACACATGAATCACATATTATATTTGTAATCATAAAATATAATACATTATATTTAGTTGTAAAAGTGTTGTACCTTCTTGTATATCCTTTTAGATCAATTGTAATAGAATTCATAGAATAATAAGGAAAGAAAACATAATATATGGGTGATCTCAGATGATTTTTATCGTAATATATATTGAGGAAGATATTATTGAATTAATAAGGTACAAATAATTTATTCATAATAAATGGTGATGAACAACTTCTATATAAATATAAAAAATACCTTCATACGAATCCATGGATATAATAATGTTTTTTAAAAAAATTTCAATTACAACAACCTCTTAAAAATACTATGGAAATCAATAACTAATTTAATTATTATTTAATTCATTATAGAGGACATCCTAAACTTACACTTAAGGTATTATGTAAAAACATGTTATAAAAATGGGTATGTCCATGTCCCAATTCCCAACCTATTTTTCTAATGATAACCATCAATACATCAATGAGATATGTTTTAATTACCCCCACCCATATGTTAATATGTCAAATTGATTCATTATTTGAATAATCAATACAACCTAATAAACATTCCTTGTAATCAAAAAAATTTATATTGAAAAATATAAATATTAAATAATGATAATTTCTCTAGTTAAACATATTATAAACTAAGAAGACAAAAACTTTGGCTAGTGTCATCATTCCATGATTATAACAATGAATTAAATATCATATATAGTATTTTCATATATATATACATTAATAAAAAGAATATATAGAAAAAAAATAATTACACCATTCATAGAGATTTTAGGTCTAATGTATTGATGAACATTATTTCTATTTTTAGACAGATGGAAAAAAGAAAGGTAAATAATTATTCAACATTATATAATTCCATTTATATCATAAATAAAAATTATATTTTTTAGACCTATCATTATAATCGTCAAAACATAGTGGTGATGAGAAATTAATTGAACACCAACATTGAGATGGTAAAAGGTATGAAAAAAAATTGATGTTTCTTCAGTCCATAGGATTAAATGGCAGTTTATATTGGTTGTTGTATACATATAATTATAATTAATTATGAATAATATAATTTATTAAAAGAATTATATGGATTCTGTTGATTTAGAAGAGGTAGACGAAGAAACAATTTTGAAAACATCTAGTTAAGAGTTATAACTCTTCATTATAATGCCACTTTTCTCTTACACCATTTGTATTGAAAGGATAATATTTTCAAAAGAAAAAATTATATAGGATGTTTTAATTTATTATATGAAGGTATTATAGAAGGTATTTTAGAAGCTATATTTCTATAAATGTGTGAGGAAGAGAGGAGAAAGGGTTCCCTTTTTGTATGTGAAGGGAGGGGTAATCAAAAATTTATATAAATTATTAAATTAATAAAAATTAATTTTCTGAATAATGTGACTGAAAATTTAAATATAATTAATATAATATGATTGTATATCTAAATCCAATAACGGAACTCTTAGTTTTAACCCATGTTAATGGATTTCATAATTACCCTAATAATATATATATATATTATTAAATAATTAACAATGTTAGGATAAACATAAAATTGACCAATAAATAGACTGTATTTTGATATTTCAAAACATATACCATTTTATTGGTCTAATATAGTAAATTTATTAATTTTTAATCTTCAATAATATTATTATTTATTATCAAATATTACAAATTCCATTTTTAAACTATTTATTTACGTTGACATTGAAGTCATCGTATTTTATAGAATTCTAATATAAACTCATTAGATATCCAATATATAATATTTATCTAAAAATAATTTGTATCACTATAATTTATCCAAGTTTCATTACGTCTCTTATTTTTAATATAATTTATTCTATATTCTATTTTTTGAATAAATATTATAACAGTGTCGCATAATAACTATATTACACTATTAAATAACTAATTTTTTTTAAAAAATACATTGATAACGTATACTATTTATCTATCAAATAATTTTTTATAATTGATCATACACTCTATTTTACCATATATAAAATATGTAATGATATTAACGTCAACATGGTGACATTTTGTGTTTACTATTTTCAAAAAATAATATAAAGGCCCTAATTATATTAAAATGACCCCAAGGGGATATATAATCTATAATATAATGTACATAATGTCATGTGTTAGTGAAATAATAAATCCTTTTCTAAAAGTGATAACCCTATTTTACCCATTTTATCCATACCAAAGTATCAAATATTTACCATGATTATTCGTTATAATGAGAAATAGGAGGATTATTTTTTAAAAAAATTCCTCATTATTAAAAATATAAAATTTATATTTGATATATTAAATTCACATAAGTGTATTAATTACATTTAAAATTCAACATACAAAATTTAAAAAAAAACTATTTTCCTAAAAAAATTATATTTATGATGTATAAAAGTTTTTATGAAAAATTACAATATAAAATTTATCAATTTAATTTATTTATATTATTAATAATATAAATTAATGTTTTTTACATTAATAAATTTTTAAATAAAATATTAAAATTTTATATTATTTAATTAAAAAGATTTATTTTTTAAATATCATTATTTTTCATTATTCACCGAATAATCATTCTTTCAAAATAGATAAAAAATTAATTTTCTGCTAAATTTTTAATTATTATTTTAAAATTTTGTTAATTTTTTCAAATAGATACTCTAAAAGTGTATGATATTAATTGACATATTTATTCATAAAAAAAAATTATTTTTGAGGAAAAATAGTATTTTTAATACATATAATGACATAACTATAAAGGAAAATTATTCATCAAAAAAATTCGTTTCTCTTAAATGTTTTCAGTAATATTTATATTACAATTTAATGTCTTTTTTATAATGGTATACAATATTATGGTTAATATATTCTTTAGGTTGTGTGTATCATAATCTAACAATGAAATTAAATTTATTTTAAGAAAATCATATCATAAAAAACATGAGGTGTAACATCTATTATCATGGAAGGATATGATATGAAACAAACCAATTATAACCATTATCAATCCCACTATGATCTAATAACTAATAATTTCGGAAATACATAATCCACCTACACGTTGGTTATTTCTACAAGGGAATTACTAATAATAGAAATTATACGAGTGACTTCACATCAGTATCTCATGCACAATCCAAGACACATAACTAATATTAATAAATAAACATTCCATCCTAATAAAAATTGTTCATAAATCCATTTATCTAAATAACCAAAGAAATTTTGAAATCATTGAATATTATATCTTGCCACATGATGATACCACAATGCCTCACATGACCTTCACCACTCAAGGGTATTACAACATGGATCGCTCTGTTATAATGATTCAACTTAGTTTCAAACATGATACCACCAAGAAATACATTGACTTTTCCAATAACACCCTTAACAATTTATGAAATATTTTTTTTAAATAATTTTAATTTTTTTTGATATTTTTCATTTCACACAACAATGATTATATAATTTTTTATAACAAAACACTATATTAGGAATGCGTTATATCCAAAACCAAATCAATAATTCACAAAATGAAAAAATTCTATTATCTTTAAATATACACAATAATATGTTTCCTTGTATTACACATTGTAAAATGTCCCTTCGATATATTGTGTTAGACGCAATGTCACTGTTTACCAAACTTCAATATACTATTAACACTGTTATTAAAATATTATTATGGTTACCGCCTGTACTTCAGAATAGAAGTTATAAAGAATACCAACTAAATTGTTAAAATATGATCTACACATGTATATTAAATGATTACTTGGGTTTTAAATTAGTTATAAATAAATGTATTAATTATTGTAGAATAAAGAAAATCCATTAAAAAATTCTTTATAGAATTTAAAATTTATCTCATAAAATAAAACTCAAAAATATTGAGAAATGTTTCCAAAAAACATTATATAATATGTGTCCAATAAATATTTTGTATACTCATGAAATAGATTTTATAGTTATAAGATAAGAATAAATGACATTAATGAATAATTTTTTTAAAAGTTATTTTTACTACCTTTTAATGGAGATCTCACAATAAATCTTATTTTCCACAATTTTAGAATTATTATGTCCTATAATAAACATATTTTTTTAAAATTAATTTTGTAAATTTAAATTTTCTTTCTTTTTTTTTAAAAATTTCTGAGATGTTTCCTATTTTGATGAATAACTAAAAACAAAAAATTTAAATTAATAAAAAATTTTCTATAATTTATTTTTGTAGTTGAATTATATATTAGTATATTTTTTAATTTCAATTATTTAAATTTCAATCCAATTAATCCAATTTATTTTATTTCAATAAATATCAAATTGAAATTATTTATAAATAAATTTTAACCTTTGAACATGTTTTCTAAAAACATACTTTGTCTTTATATCTTCAAGAACAAATTTAAATTAATTTATCCTAAATCTATTATTATAAGTTGAAAAAATGATTAAATAATTTTAAATATTATAAATTATAAGATATAATGACTATAAAATAGTTATTTTCTAAAATATTAATTAAATAGATTAAAATTATATACAATGATTGAGAGAAAAATTAGCATAAAAATGAATAAACCATAATCATAAGGGCGAAAATGAAATATAAAATTTTTTCAAAACACATTTAATATCAATATTTATAAATATAAACTATTGGATATAATTGTTACCAGTATGGGAACAACATTTTATGTGAAAAAACATGGGTAGAATTCCAATTTTAAAAATTTACAAGAATACCACTCCTCCTCCACTATAAAAATTCATTCATCACATCAACAAATTACCACATGTAATTATATTTTTATCATAGAAAAATTATTAAAATAAGATCCGAACATCCCTATATTTAGCTTATAATCATCATATTTTTTTAATTTAATTCAAGGAACCCTTTTGGTGCAAACCAAACAGAGACACCTAAAGAAGAGGTAACATCATTCCTCAAGATCATTGGTTTTATTTCCATTCTCCGCCCAAAAAAATATTATAATTACATGATTATATAATAACATAAGAAAAATATATATTCTGATTTTTTATAGTTTTATGCGTTTTTTTCCTACACTAACATGCATTTCTATGTAATGTGTAATGAACTTACCATTCTTGTGTACGTCGATCTACCACCCTAAGAAAATATGTTGTTCTTTTTTAATGAACACCACGAATGGTTTGAACTATTGATGGAAAATATACATTTATATTATATAAATTATATTTTATATTTTATATTGATTATTTAATTATTATATAACACATACCTTCATGCCTTCCATTTTGTGTAATACAGATAACATTATTTATGGCCGTGCAGACTACCGCATACTAAAAGTGATGTGATTCATTCACACTCTACATGGAATGTATTGAGGATGGGTTTAGTGAAATTATATTATATATATGACATTATATTTCTGTTCGAAGAAATTATCATATATATATATATACCGATATATGTCATTTAATTTCTATATTCCAATACGACAATAAATTATAGACAACGATCATGCATATATACAGCCTATCATCTCCAAAAAAAATGTCATCCCTTTCATATTTCTATATTTTATTAATTATCATGAATACCTATACACTAAATATATAAGGCCCCAGCCTTAAACCTTACTTAATCTTGAGTTATTACAAGATTACACATTGAGGATATTTTCGGGTTTAGAGTTTTAGAGAATTATATCATAAAACATGCATTACATTCCACATATAAACAAAGTGGATACATAAAGATTTTAATCTTCTTTCCCATCAATGGAAACATATTTAAAATAAAACATGGATTCTTTTTTGACACTTCCTTGACACTATCATCATATCATGTACCTTTCCCTTGACCTGTGAAAAACATTTCAAAAAAAACATGGGATGAGCATAAAAAGCTCAGTATGGGATATAAAAATATGGAATGGAAACATGGGTACATATATACATAAGAATGAAATCATACTTTACCCATAAAACATAGGCACTTTAATATACCTCATCAAATCATGAATAAATCATAGAAATCATAAGACATAAAGGTAACTTGAGGCATTCATAACATTCTTACGTAGGGAGTAACCCTCTTGGTTATGTTTGGAATACCCATCACAGTATATTCCCTAAATCTCTTCAGAGAAACCTTAACGTTTCACTCCTTCACGTTACCCAATGCATTAGAGAGCTATATCGGGCTCACCCGCCATTAGTCTATCACAGAACCACCCATCTTCATAATAATTCCCAAGAACCTCAACATAATCGTATCACATAAAACATGCATAAAGGAAACATAACATTTCCACCTTTCAATCACAATATATCAATACAACACATTGATATAAAAACATTATGAAAACAATTTTCAATACCAAAATAAATGAAAAGTAAAACATGGTATTTATTTTTCTTTTTCAAATAATGGTATGGCTTGTAGAGGAATCCGAAACTCAAATAATGGTCACGGCGGCGGAGAAGTTGTTGTCACCACATACGTATGACAAAAACATTCCCTTTTGTCGTTTAGTAAACGCTTCGTATAAAAAAGATTCCTTTTGAATAAACATAAAAGTCATGGTTGTTTATACACCGTATAAAAGAAGTTTGTGTATAAAACAAAATATGCCTCAATGAAAGGAGATTGAGACGAAGTCCCATACCTCGGGTCTGACTTGACTCGGTCATTATTTAATCTCCTGAATAATAAACTTGATTTAATTTCTAATTGTTAAAGAACCTTTTTCATGATCATTATTCCTTTTATATCACTTATTTCCATGTCATGAACACTATGTAATTATTTAAGTTAATAACGGTAGTTTTAACGATTATTGGTACTTGAGCCAAAAATAAGCCCTTTATAATTACAAGTTGTTCATGTATCCATTATATCCAGAACGGTATTCATGATTTAGATATCAAATAAGTCATATATATCCAGTACATTCATGCATTTATAATATTACATAATCATTTATAGGTAAGAAATAAAATGCACCATTCATGGAGACGGTAAGCCGTACGTACGCATGAACGCGACTTTAATTTCTATTTCGTATTTTATAGAATGGAATCCTAATGATATAAAGGTATATTATAATTCCAGTATAATATCATATATAATATCATAGTTCCATCCTTTATACGTCCCACATATGGTATTTAACGAATCAAATCACTTTGAGGGGGCGGTAGTCCGCACTTCCTTAAATGAAGATATCGCATTTACCCATAATGGAAACCATAAAGGTATGCCCAAAATGAAAAATAAAAAAGCTTAAGGAAAACATAAACATATTATATATCATATATAAATATATTTACATCTTAATGTTCACCTTTGAAGGTGTTAAAATAATGTTGAACAATCATCGTTTCGGGAGGCATAAATTCACCATCCACGGAAAAAGTATGTCCTTTAACCATTATATGTATGTGTGTGTAAGTGTAGCTCAAATAATTCTTATAAAAACATCCTAGTATATTGAGGATTCTAGAGTTTTTACAAAATAAATGAATAAAAAGAGTTTAGGGGTTGGAGAAGCAAAATAAAACAAAAGGACTCAAGTGAAGACATTATCTTAAAATCGGGTAACTCTCTTTGGTTTGAGCTCAAAGGATTACTTTGGAAGACCTCTGCCCAAATTGAGGCTTCAAGGAGTAAGAGAGGGATGTGGAGAGACAAAATGGGCAGGGTTTGGCCGAACCAAAGGCTTTGGGAGTGTGGGTAAGGAGGTAGAGGTGGGGGCCTTTTATAAGAGAAGAGAAGGGGCACTATTGGAAAGTAAAGAAATGTTACTTTATTTTAAAATGAGTTTCAGATTAAAAAGGTCCCACATTGATATAATTAAAGGGTATGGTGATAAGGGTTTGAAATACACCCATTAAATATGTTTTGGACATGTGTAATTCATATATTTTACATTATGATTTCATTTTATTTAAATCCTTTATTAATGAGGTAATCGCTGCATCATCATGATGTCATATATAATTTAATTTATTTAAATTCTAAAAATTATAAAAAAATACTATGATGTAGGAACTCTTTTTATCTTTTCAATTAATATTTATAATAAAAAATATGACTTTTATAACCCCATGTAAAAATTGTTTTAGTAAAACATCTCTTGTTTGTGTCATTTTTACTTTAACATTAAATAAAAAATTATTTATGTCATTTCCCAACCAAAGAGGCTCCATGGGGTCCCCAAGTTGACCCATGGATTGTCTTGGTCTTCCATGACACATAAAATGAGGTTAGGACATGTGTCAAGCTCATATCATATTATTAAAACATTATTTTTACCTTAAACTACACTAATTACCACTAATCGCGATTAAGAACTTAAAAGTTACTATTCACCAAAAAATTATTTTAATCTCATTGAACCACATTTTACTTCTTAATGACAACCATGTATGTTGGATTTTTGAAAATCAAATCACAGAAGTGCCAAAGTTTCATTTAAACGAAAAATCGGTTTCTTTAACTACCACTTAGTGGTTTCACTATTCAACAAAAATTGAAGATTTTCAGAAAGATACCAAAACTTCACCCTAAGCTATATTTGATATTCCGAAATCAAAAATGATGTCTATTTTAAAAAATTCAAAACATGTAAGTTGCATTAATTAATTTCATTACTAATTCCCACTGTCATGACAAATAGCGTTTTTTATGAAACAATAAGTATCAAAAGATTGACACTAGTTTAAGTCCAATTTCAAAGTGAAATAGATTCCAATGACCAACATTGGATAAAATGGTAAAAATATATTCTAATTTCACTTCAAAACCAATTAAAAATGTAATCTAATAATATAAATAAATTATATTCAAAATAGTTTTTGAATTAAAATACTACATTTTCACTATTTGTTAAAAAATGAACTTTATCGGAAAAATACAAAAAATTCACACAAAGTAAATTTTGATGTCCCAATCATAAATAATAAGTTTATTTTGACAAACATAGATTATAAAATTGTCAAAAGATAGATTTAAAAGGGGTTTTCCATCAAAAGGTAGTAAAACAATCTTTTAAGAATATTAATGTATTCCATGCATAATATTGTATTTATTTTCATTTTAAGCCTCTAAAACACTATCTTAATCATTAATATACATAGATAAAAATATCTATTACTAATTACTTACTTGGGATGTTACACCCTTACCTCCTTTAGAAAATTTCATCCCCGCAATTTATTTACTTATCGAATAAATGGGGGTACTTATCCCTCATTGCATTTTCAGATTTCCGTGTTGCCTCTTACATCATGTGGTTTTTCCACAAAACCATTACCTGATTAATCACCTTATTCCGTAACACTTGCTCTTTGTGGTCAAGAATCTGGACCGGTTGTTCCTCATAAGATAGGTTCTCTTCCAACTGAACTACCGCTGGACTCAAAACATGAGATGGACCTGTCATGTACTTTCTCAGCATTGAAACATGAAAACATTGTGTACCTGAGATAAACTTGGAGGTACAGCCACTAGGTAAGCAATGGATCCAACTCTCTCCAGAATTTCATATGGTTCAATGATCCTTGGAATCAGATTTCCTTTCTTACCAAATCGCATCACACTTTTCCATGGTGATACTTTGAGAAAAACATGATCACCTACCTCAAAAGAGAGATCCTTCCTCCTGTTGTTCGCATAACTCTTCTGCCTACTCTGATCTGTTCTCGTCTGTTTCTGTATCAGCTGAACTTTTTCTGCCAACTCTTCTACAAATTCTGGTCCCATCAACTTCCTTTCACCCACTTCATCCCAGAAAGCTAGAGTTCGACACCGCTTCCCATATAATGCCTGAAATGGTGCCATCTGTATACTAGAATGAAAACTGTTATTATATGAAAATTCAACCAAAGAAAGAAGTTGGTCCCAACTTCCCTGATAATCCATCGAACATGCTCGTAGCATATCATCCAAGGTCTGAATTGTTCGTTCTGACTTCCCATCTGATTGAGGATGAAAAACTATACTAAAATTTAATTCAGTACCCAACGACTTCTGAAGGCCTTTCCAAAAGTTAGAAGTGAACCTGGGATCACGGTCAGATACAATGGAAAGAGGAACTCCTTGTAACCTGACTATCTATTTAAGATACAAACGGGAAAGTTGATCTAAGGAAAAAGTATCTCGTATAGCAAGGAAATGATCAAATTTAGTCAAGCGATCAACAATAACCCATATTGCATTATTACCTCGAGATGTCTTCGGTAATCTCACAACAAAGTCCCATGGATATATTCTCCCATTTCCACTCTGGCCCTGGTAATGGCTGAAGCATCCCATTCGGTAACTGCTGCTCTGCTTTAACCTGTTGACATGTCAAACACTTCATAGTAAAATCAACAATATCTCTTTTCATTCCATCCCACCAGTAATACTCCCGCAGATCTCTGTACATCGTAGTACTGCCAGGATGAACAGAAAAAGGAGAACTATGAGCTTCACATAACAACTCTCTCTTCTACTGTGAATCACAAGGCACACACAATCTCTTCCCAAATCTCAAAACGCAATCATTATCAATGTTGAATTCAGGCAACTTACCTTTCTGAACTAGTTCTACATTTTTCTGCAACTCACTGTCTTGCTTTTGTGCTTTCTTGATTCTATCTGATAGAGATGATCTCACTGATACCTGAAACAAAACAGAAGAACTTCCTGCACCAACAACTTTTATGCCAGAGTTCATCAAATCCTTATCCAAAGGATCACGTTCCAAATGAAACATTGTTAATGAAGCATTACTTTTTCGACTCAAAGCATCAGCCACTTTATTTACTTTTCTTGGATGGTAATGAATTGTACAATCATAATCATTGATTAATTCCATCCATCTCCTATATCTCATGTTTAACTCTTTCTGAGTGAATATATACTTTAAACTTTTGTGATCAGTATATATTTCACACTTTACTCCATACAAATGATGTCTCCATATTTTTAAAGCGAAAACAACAACAGCTAATTCCAAATCACGTGTAGGGTAATTTACCTCATGAGTTTTCAACTGTCGTGAAGCATAAGCAATTACCTGATCATTCTACATTAGGACGCAACCAAGTCCTTTCAATGAAGCATCACTGTAGATAACAAACTCACCATTCATGGAAGGTAGTGACAAAACTGGAGCTTTCACCAATATTCTTTTCAATTCCTAAAAGCAATCATCACATTCTTTGGTCCAGATAAACTTAACACCCTTCCGATTTAGCTTAGTCATTGGACTAGATAACCATGAAAAATTTCTAACAAACCTTCGGTAATAGCCTGCCAAACCAAGGAAGCTATGAATCTCAGTTACATTTGTGGGTCTTGCCCAGTCTTCCACAACTTTTGTTTTTGTAGGATCAACATTTATCCAATCTTTAGGAACAATTTGACCAAGGAAAGAAATTTGTTGCAACCAAAACTCACACTTTCTAAATTTCCCATACAATTTATTTTCATTTAAGGTTTTCAAGATAACCCTTAAATGTCTTTAATGCTCCTCTTTAATTTTAGAAAACACCAAAATATCATTAATGAAAACCACCACAAACTTATCCAAGAAATCATGGAAAATTCTATTCATTAAGTCCATGAATACAGCAGGTGCATTGGTTATCCCAAAATGCATTACTAAAAATTCATAATGGCCCTATATTGTACGGAACGCGGTCTTCGGAACATCTTCTTCCATTACCTTCAGCTTATGGTACCCCGATCTCAAGTCAATCCTTGAAAAATACTGAGCTCCATGGAGCTGATCAAACAAATCATCAATATGAGGCAAATGATATTTGTTCTTAAAAGTGATGTGATTCAAGGCTCTATAATCAATTAAAAGTCTCATTGAACCATCTTTCTTTTTAACAAATAAAACAAGATCACCCCATGGTGATGTGCTAGGTCGAATGATACCTTTTTCTAATAAATCTTGCAATTTCTCCTTCAACTCTAAAAGTTCAATTTGAGCCATTCGATAAGGGGGTTTTGAAATTGGCTTCTCATCAAGAACTAAGTCAACAGTAAATTCAACTTCCCGATCTGGTATTATTCCAGGCAACTCATCAGGAAAAAAATCAGGATACTCATTTACCACTGGCACATCATTAATCTGAACAGTTCCTTTATTTTCAACGATGTGTGCAAGGTAACATTCATTTCCAAATTTTAAAAGTTTCTCGGCCTCTTGATAAGTTATCAACAGTAAGGGTTCATTCTTGTACACAAACTAAATGTTTTTCTGAAAAGAAACTTCTTTAGATCTACAGTAAATCATAGAATGGTAAATAGAGAGCCAGTCCATACCCAGGATAACATCAAACTCTACTAGAGGTAGAAAAATATGGTTTGCAAGTAGGTTCATTCCACAAATAAGGATAGGAAGATTCTAATAAATTATTTTTTCCTCAACATTTCCCCCAGGTGTTTTTACCAAAAGTTCAGGAGTCATTTCTTGAGATGGTATTCCTATTTTACTAGAAATGTTTTCAGAGATGAAACAATGTGTAGACCCCGAATCAAACAACACACTGGCATAATCTGAAAAAACAAAAAATTACCTGATACAACTTCATTTGATGGACCGACATCTACTGAAGTAGTTGCAAAGGATTTCACCACCCCTTTCTGCTTGTAGTCTAACTGCTTCCCATCACTCAATCTCTTTTTCGGACACTCGTTTTCATAGTGACCCATCTCATTGCACTTATAACATTTCACTAATTGTAAATCATATTTGGTCTTACCTTCACCTTGATCTTTTTTAGTGAAATCACGATCCTTATGTCCCATCTTACCACATCGGTAGCACTTTCCAGAATTCAGAAGACATTCCCCAGCATGACTTTTGCCACATTTATCACAAACTGGAAACATAGTTTTCTTATCATCAGACTTTTTTGAAGAATTCTTACCTTTCTCCTGCCACCTCGGTATCTTCTTCAGTTTGTTCCTATAGAACACTTGATCATCGGAAAACTCCATTTCCACCTTCTCAGCACATCGAAAAGGCAATCATAACTTTTAAACTCATGAGAAGCTAATGCCCTTCGATATTCTGGCTTTAATCTTGAGTAAAAACGATTGATTTTACTATCAAGGTCTCGGATAAAATTTGGAGCATACCTTTCCAATTGAGTGAACCTTTCTTCATAGGTAGCCACTGAGTCTTCCTCTTGCCTCAATTCCAAGAATTTCTTTTCCATCATATGTCGAATAACCTTAGGAAAATACTTTTCAAGAAACAAACCTTTGAATTCATCCCAGTCGAGAGCATCAATCTCATCAGCGTCCCTGATATTTTTAACCATCGAACACCACTGATCTGCTTCACCCTCCAAACATTAAATATCAAGACAAACATTTTGATTGTCTGAAGACCCCATGACATCGAAAATATTCTCCAGTGCTTTAATCCACCCTTAAGCTAGCACAGGCTCAGATGATCCTCTGAATGATGGGGGATGTTGCCTCATGAAATGTTCCACCACTAACATGTTCCTCTGCAGTTGATCTGGCTGATCTCGTGCATGGATACCACCACCATTTATCGCTTGAGTCAACTGCGTCATTACTGCAAAAAACAGTTCAGTTCCAATTCCGACCATCTCAGGATGCTGATTCGGAAGGTTATTTCCTTCTGTATGCATTCCTAGCACTGCTTCCCTGTTTCCTCTACAGAAAAAAATTCTGAACAAACATGTCTTAGATGAAGCAACATGGTAATGTTCAAATACTATATCACATAAATTTGACCATAAATTTTTTTTGGATAAACATTTAATAGAATTCTAACTCCTAAAGTTATCTAAACTGACCTATGATACCAACTATAAGGCCCCAGCCTTAAACCTTACTTAATGTTGAGTTATTACAATATTACACATTGAGGATCTTTTCGGGTTTAGAGTTTTAGATAATTAGATCATAAAACATGCATTACATTACACATATAAACAAAGTGGTTACATAAAGATAATATTCTTCTTTCCCATCAATGTAAACATATTTAAAATAAAACATGGATTCTTTCTTGACACTTCCTTGACACTATCATTATATCATGTACCTTTCCCTTGACCTGTGAAAAACATTTCCAAAAAAAACTTGGGATGA
The DNA here is from genome assembly GCA_963277665.1 of Viscum album. Taxonomy (NCBI): domain Eukaryota; kingdom Viridiplantae; phylum Streptophyta; class Magnoliopsida; order Santalales; family Viscaceae; genus Viscum; species Viscum album. The sequence goes on from OY728155.1 coordinate 1,297,201,703, forward strand.
GCATAAAATGATCAGTAAGGGATATAAAAATATGGAACGGAAACATGGGTACATATATACATAATAATGAAATCATACTTTACCCATAAAACATAAGCACTTTAACATACCTCATCAAATCATGAATAAATCATAGAAATCATAAGACCTAAAGGTAACATGAGGCATTCATAACATTCTTACGTAGAGAGTAACCCACTTGGTTACGTATTGAATACCCATCACAGTATATTCCCTAAATCTCTTCGGAGAAAACTTAACATTTCACTCCTTCGCGTTACCCAATGCATTGGAGAGCTATATCGGGCTCACCTGCCCTTAGTCTATCATGGAACCACCCGTCTTGATAATAATGCCCAAGAACCTCAACATAATCGTATCACATAAATCATGCATAAAGGAAACATAACATTTCCACCTTTCAATGACAAGATATCAATACAACACATTGATATAAAAACATTATGAAAAAAATTTTCAATACAAAAATAAATAAGAAGTAAAACATGATATTTATTTTTCTTTTTAAAAAAAATTATGGCTTGTAGAGGAAGCCGAAACTCAAATAATGGTCACGGCGGCGGAGAAGTCGTTGTCGCCGCATACGTACGACAAAAACATTCCCTTTTTTCATTTAGTAAACTCTTCGTATAAAAAAGATTCCTTTTGAATAAATGTAGAAGTCAAAGGGGTTTATACACCTTATAAAAGAAGGTTGTGTATAAAACAAAATATGCCTCAATGAAAATAGATTGAGACGAAGTCACATACCTCGGGTCCGACTTGACTCGGTCGCTCTTTAATCTCCTGTATAATAAACTTGAGTTAATTTCAACTTGTTTAAGAACATTTTTCAAGTTCATTATTCCTTTTATATCACTTATTGCCATGTCAATAACACTATGTAATTATTTAAGTTAATAACGGTCATTTTAACGATCATTAGTACATGAGTCAAAAATAAGCCCTTTATAATTACAAGTTGTTCATGTATCCATTATATCCAGAATGGTATTCATGATGTAGATATCATATATGTCATATATATCCAGTACATTCATGCATTTATAATATTACATAATCATTTAGAGGTAAGAAATGAAATGCACCGTTCATGGAGATGGTAAGCCGTACGTATGCATGAACGCTACTTTCATTTCTATTTCATATTTTATAGAATGGAATCATAATGAAATAAAGGTATATTAAAATTCCAGTATAATATAATATATAATATCATAGTTCCATCCTTTATACGTCCCACATATGGTATTTAACGAATCAAATCACTTTGAGGGGGCGATAGTCCGCACTTCCTTAAATGAAGATATCGCGTTTACCCATAATAGAAACCATAAAGGTATGCCCCAAATGAAAAATACATAAGCTTAAGTAAAAAAATAAACATATTATATATCATATATAAATATAGTGACATCTTAATGACCACCTTTGAAGGTGTCAAAAGAATGTTGAACAATCATCGTTTCAGGAGGCATAAATTCACCATCCACGGAAACAGTATGTCCTTTAACCATTAGATGTAGGTGTGTGTAAGTGTAGCTCGAATAATTCATATAAAAACAGCCTAGTATATTTAAGATACTGGATTTGTTAGAAAATAAATTAATAAAAAGAGTTTAGGGGGTTGGAGAAGCGAAATAAAACAAAAGGACTCAAGTGAAGACATTACCTTAAAATCGGGTAACTCCCTTTGATTTGAGATCAAAGGCTTCCTTGGGAAGACTTCTGCCCAAAGTGAGGCTTCAAGGATTAAGAGAGGGATGTGTAGAGACAACATGGGCAGGGGTTGGCCTAGAAAAAGTCTTTGGGAGTGTGGGTAAGGAGGTAGAGGTGGGGGCCTTTTATAAGAGGAGAGGAGGGGCACTTTTGGAAAGTAAAGAAATGTTACTTTATTTTAAAATGAGTTTCAGATTCAAAAGGTCCCATATTGATATAATTCGAGGTTGAGGTGATAAGGGTTATAAATCCATCCATAAAATATGTTTTGTACATGTGTAGTTCATAGATTTTACATTACCATTTCATTTTATTTAAATCCTTTATTAATGAGGTAATCGCTACATCATCATGATGTCATAAATAATTTAATTTATTTAAAGTCTAAAAATTATAAAAAAAATAAAAACATGTAGGAAATCTTTTTAGATTTCCAATTACTATTTATAATCAAATATTTGACTTGTATAACCCCATGTAAAAATTGTTTTAGTAAAACATCTCTTGTTTGTGTCATTTTTACTTTAACATTAAATAAAAAAATATTTATGTCATTTCCCAACCAAAGTGGCTCCATTGGGTCCCCAAGTTGATCCATGGATTTTCATGGTCGGCCATGACACATCCAATGAAGGTAGGACTTGTGTCGAGCTCATATCATATTATTAAAATATTATTTTTACCTAAAACTACACTAATTACCACTAATCATGATTAAGAACTTAAAAGTTACTATTCACCAAAAAAAATTATTTTAATCTCATTGAACCACATTTTACTTCTTAATGACAACCATGTATGTCGGATTTTTGAAAATCAAATCACAGAAGTCGCAAATTTTCATTTAAACCAAAAATCAGTTTCTTTAACTACCACTTAGTGGTTTCAGTATTCATCAAAAATTAATGTTTTTCAGAAAGATACCAAAACATCACCCTAAGATATATTTGATATTCCGAATTCAAAAATGATGAATATTTTACAAAATTCAAAACATATAATTTGCATTAATTAATTTAATAACTAATTCCCGCTTTCATGACAAATACCGTGTTTTTAGGAAACAATAAGTATCAAAAGATTGACACTAGTTTAAGTCCAATTTCAAAGTGAAATTGATTCCAATGACCACCATTGGATAAAATGGTAAAAATATATTCTAATTTCACTTCAAAACCACTTCAAAATATAATCTAATCATATAAATAAATTAGATTAAAATGAGGTTTCGAATTAAAATACAACATTTCCCACTATTCATTAAAAAATGAACTTTATCGGAAAAATACCAAAAATTCACACAAAGTAAATTTTGATGTCCCAATCATAAATAATAAGTTTGTTTTTACAAACATATCTTATAAAATTGTAAAAAGATAGATTTAAAAAAGTTTTTCCATCAAATGGCAGTAAAATAATCTTTTAAGAATATTAGTGTATTCCATGCATAAGATTGTATTTATTTTCATATTAAGCCTCTCAAAAACTATCTTAATCATTAATAGACATAGATAAAAATATCTATTATTCATTAATTACTTGGGATGTTACAAAATATATATGATATTTATATCATGATTTATATTATTTAATAATTAAACTGTGATCCAAATTATTGGATCAATAATATCAAGCCTATACATATATGAAAAACAACGTATATGTTCACCGAAACATAATATTAAAATGGATTTATTAATGAATAGGTAATATAAATTCATCACCATATAAAATATGTAATGATATATAATAATATAGTTTATGATAGGTTTTTATTAAAATTACATTTTCAATTCATGAGTGATGAAAATGTATTAAGATTGAGACGGATGAATGTAATTGAATTTGACTATTCATTTTCATTTTGAGAGATAGATTCCATATTCACCACTATATTATTTTTTGTGGTTGATTTACATGCTTATGACATGTTATGTCATTATTTTTCATTATTTATTCATATTAAATTCTTTATTTGATGTGTTTATTTTATGGGAATAGAAATTCTAATGTCACTCAATTAGTAAGAGGTTTTATCATCTCAATTTTATTTTTATGAGTATTATGATTTATTGGACACTTATTTATTTTGTGGCAGTTGTATACATCCATTTAATTTATAATAATATTATTAAAAATAAATTTATTGGTATTTACTATCCATTAGAAGATATTTATTTAATTGGTTTTGTGGTTCAAATTTATCCAAAGTTGTAACGTAATTTTGTTATAAATTTTGAATATTTGAGAAACATTCCATTTTATGAAACTATATTTTTATATGGGGTGTATATTCTTCATATTGAAATTTTATATCAGTAATCTCATAAGTTTCATGAAATTATAAAATTTAGGTAATTTTATTCTTTTTTTTTTGGAGATTCTGATTAAAATTTACCAAATATGTAACATTTTATTTCTACAATCTAATTATTTATCAAGATTTTATATTATTATATCTCCATTGATGAAATCGTATAACCCATTTCTCAAGAACTATAATTAATTTTCTTATACTATGTTTATCTATAACATGTATTTGTATAATAAAACATTTTCCACTATTTTCTAATTTAAATTTTTTGGAAAATATTTTTTATTAAAATTAGACTTTAGTTCATCTTTTAGTCAGAAATATTTATTTCTTCAGTACTATGTTTTAATAATATATGATAAAAAATACCATAATATAATCATCTATTGTTTTAAATAACATTTTTATCCATATTTTTACTTTTAAAAAATGGGTTTAAATGGAATCATAATGTTGTTTTTATAATAAGACATGTTTCGAAACTCTTAAGGTGAAAATGGAATGTTCTTCTAGTATGAACATAACAGTCATTATAAATATCATTTTTTTATTCCACCATTATAATTTTATATGGTTTTTTTAAATAATAGTTTTTATAATATTATTTAAATTTCTTGAATTTTTTGTGGGATTTAAATAAATGGGATTTCACAATGATTTTTTCCTTGTTTTTAGGTTATAAACCTTTATCAATGAATAAGAGAAAAAAATGTTGTCAGGATTTGTTTATGAGTATTCATGAGGTTTTCAAATAAAATGGTAATCAATATACATTCAATAATAATATACAATTTTTAATAGAAATTTTTAATTATTATTCCAAAGGAATTATATTTTTAAATTTTTTATTTGTATAAGAACTAGTAATATCTTTAAGAAATGTTTTAAATGAAATTATAAATCATTATTTATAATAAAAGGATTTTGAAATATTTTTCTATAATGGATTTCTAATTAAATAATTCCACCCATATCAAATGATTCATGTTATATTTCAATACAAATTTCCTTTTATGATAACATTGTTCTTTTTTGTTTATGCTATATTTGGTCTGTGATCCAAAAATAAAATTTGTATCCATATTTGAATGGTTTATGTTTATATGAAATGATTTTTAAATCAAACATTCCCATTCAAAAAAATATATTAAATGATAACCCAGTAATATTCAAGGGATATGAATTGATGAATTTATTATGAAACTGATATCTATTATATAGGAAATGATATGAAAAAACTGTTAGGACAACCATTTATTTTCATGTTTTATGACATGTTATTAATAAATCCTATCTATTTTATGGACCATGATATGATATGAGTTTTATTATTTGGGGGAATATGTAAAAATTACATTAATAGGTGAAATTTGGAACCTATGGCTCCCTCAAATTCACTGGTAAATGAATTATATCTCATGAGACATTGACGAGAAACATATCGATGGGTATTAACCAAAATTGAAAAAATGTGTGTCCTAATCTACTATGGGATGATGGGGGAACTGGTCCACTAAGGGGATATGGTGAAAATACACTTTAAGAAGATGGGTAAAAATGATCTACTTGGTAATATTGGGAAACTGGATCTACCATGGGAAGATGGGGAAATATTATCCCTAATAAGGAAAGGACAATGACTGGGGATTGTGGTGTGTTATGGATAGTATGTTTAGTCATCCTAAAATGTCCTAATTATTTTTACAATGAGACATGAATTATAGTTAATGATATTACATGTTTGTGTTTTTTCCACAAAATCTATGTCTTTTTATTATTGGGTGATCAGCTGGTTCATGTTATTGAGTATCTTTTGATTTGTGTATCATAACCAACTAATTTGTATCCCATTATTCTTATATATGCTCTTTGTTATATATGGTATGATCATAAAATATCCTAATCACAATTTCATAAACATATGATCAGGTCTATTATTACATATATCAATGATATAAATTTACTAGGAAATTGAGATCACCCATTTATTATGTTTTCATTCCCAAAGATATGAGGAATGAATTTCAGTGGGAGTAATAATGTGTTGAATATTCATCTATATTTTTGTAATATCAATGTATGTTAATCATGGGTCACTAATGTATGTATCAAAGGAACGGTTTAGTCAACCTATGAAAACATGTATGAGAAATATTTAGTGAGATCCCTATAGATATTTATAATTATATATCATATTATGTCTCTCTAGATAAGTATAACGATGAACTAACGAATCAGAAAATGTCATAGAGTTTTAGTAAAGGATTGTGTGAATGGTTTCCATGAAAAAAAATATAATGTGGATACTATAATTGTTTGTCAATCTTAGATTTATTTTCATAGGTTAAACTAAGATGAAAACAACATAATGATAATGTATCATTTCGGAACTAGTGAACGACAATAGGAATTACTGCATAACTAGTTTGACACTACAATGGATATGCATTAGGAATTCAAAAAGTCTTTCCGAGCCATCATGAAGGATTTAAATAGAGTATGATTATTAATAACCTAGGATAAACCAAAGGTTTTATAGTTTAATGAAGTATAATTCATTATTTAGAAATTATATAAGTAATTATTCCTGATTATTGTTTTCTAGTATAATAATGGTTTCTGACACTATGCTTTATTGTTTTATCAAATTGTAGAAAATATAATTATCGTCATTAATAATAAATTTCATTGATGTGGAATGTATGTGAATTGTGAAAAAAACTAATATTTGGAAATACATGAGGTTATTTAGGATGGTGGTATGAGTATTAGTTATCTAATTGAGGATATGGAGACTACAAAACATCTGAAACGCATGGGTTGTTATTCCAGAATTATTTACATTAAAATTAATAATCATTATTAGATTGAGGTTGACGAAACATTTAGTGTGATGCATATTTTATATTTTAGGAATACGGTGTTATGTGATTATATGATCAATCACGAGTAATGGTTTAAGAATAATGTTTGATGATTGAAATGTTCATGTTTAGGAACTAAAGAATTATGTTATATATATCATGAAGTATATGTTATCCATTAATTATTTCATAAAATATATTTAATGTTTCTGATTAACAAGATAAATGGATTTAATGTAAAGGTGATATTTTTATTAAGGCAAGGTAAAACATAATGTGACACTAATGTTGAGAAATTTTGTTTAGATTGTACGTATAGATGATTGATAAGGATAATAGAAATTTTATTGTACTAATTAACTATAAAAAATTATTTGTTTTTTGAGAAGTAGACTATGTTATCATTTATAATGTTTACAACTACTTTGATTAACACAACTTTTCCAATAATATTTAGTATTTGAAAGCATTAATTCATTCCAAACAAAATTTTTGTAATTCAGGTTATTATAATGTTTCAATATATTTTGTGATGAAGGCATAAAAAATATTTGAATGTGATAACCAGGATCGACATTGTGATATATAAGATATAAAAGTTAAGAATTTTTTTTCAGTATTTTTAAATATTTTCATCTTCCACATTTAAAAAGGATACACAATTAAATATTTCTAGAAAGATTAACGTAAACTTCTGATGATGTTTTTGAGAGTCATGTTTAATATTAGAACATGAGGATTTATATATATTGGATAACCTATCAAAACATGATTGTGCTTTTGGTTTTAAATATAGATGGGATGAATAATGGTTGATCATATGATCTGTTAGTACTTCATGAATGAAAAATTCACCTTGTTTCTTTTGGAGAAATACAATAAGTGTAAGTTTTTCAAATCATGACAAGATTGTGATATTTTAGTTATCATTGGAAATTAAATTATTTAATTATATATATTATTTTGAAAAAAATATATTCAACATTAGGAAAAATTTCATGAATTATGATGTTGTCATATTATCATCAATTTGTATGATATCAATGACCACTGTCATGCTTCTTCACTTTAGGGCATTGTGATTTATAACTATATCTAAACAACCAACATACTTGTGACCGATGATCTTTATCAAACACTATGATTATTTACACCTCCCTTCCTCATCCATTTTTCAATTCCTAGTTGTTTTATACTATTTGGAAACCCAATTGTCTGTTTCATTATGTAACTATTATATCTCCATGTTTCCGTTTTTAATGATATATTAGTATTAATGTTTTAAACCTGGGTCTCTTTGAATAGAAAATACATGTATAAATCATTTGATATCCCAAAAAAATTTCAAGGGGAGAATTCAATTTAAGGGTGGAAAAATGTAAGAAACTAAAATATTGTGAAATATTATTTTCAAATTAATTTAATATGTTTTATATTATTTATTTCACATAACAATTAATATATATTTTTCTATATGATAATACTAATTTTGGCTTCCATTATACGAAATTAGAAGTGTAGAATGTATTACATAAAAAACATATATTACCTTATGATACATGAGAAGCTATATTTTTATTATATTACTCAAAATACAGAGTCCCTTTGATAGCTTGTGTTGTACACAAGGCTGAGCTTAACCGAACTACAATATTGTATTAATTATGTTATTAAAAAGTTATTATAGTTATCAAATAGCCATTTTAATGGAAATTAAAAATAATATTATGTCAATTTTGAAAATATGACCTTCACATGAAAATAAAATGAATTGTTTTTTGTTAATTAGTTAGTAATGAATGTAATAGTAATTTTAGAATGATGAAATTACTTTTATAATGAAACAAAATTTCCATTTAACAAGTGAATTTTATCTCAATAAATAAAATGACCCATGATTGATTATTGTTATTCACTAAATTTATATATTATATACAAATTAAATATTATTTATACCCATCAAATATGTTTTGTAGGTATATGATATGAATAAATCCAATTTTAAAAGAAAAGATATTTATTTTTATAAAATGTAATTTTGCAGCATTTTAATGGAGAACCCTTTTAATTATTTGTGAAAAATTTTAAATTTTTTTAAAATAAACATCATTCTTGGAACTGTAGTAACAATATTTAAATAGGGTGAATTTTTTCTATTTTTCCGAGTGCTTTAATAAATTAATGAATAGTGAAAATTCTGAATTTTAATTCCATAATTATTTTTCGTCATTTTATTGTTATAGTGATTTTTTGTTTAATTTTTTATTAATTATTATTTAGATTACTTTTTCAAAAATTATTCCAATTTATTTATTTAGAAAAATTCACTTTCAAATTGGATAAAAACATTTCAAATTTTTAAATAATTTTACATTAAAAGCCCGCTTTGTCATCTAAATTGCATCATTAAATTTAAAATAATTTCATCCACTAATATGATTATAATTTGGAAATAAAGATTAAATTTTTTTATTCATAATGAATTATAATATTTAATATTCTCAAAATATTTTTTTTCTAATTTTTTTTTTGAAATTTATTAAATTTAAGTATAAGAATAAAGAGAATTGTTTTTACCAAAGGACAAAACCTAAAACATAAGTGTCAAAATGACCTAGAAACGGGTCCAAAATCAATTTTATGGAAAATTTTATACCCTATGTATTGTTTAATCTAATTAGGCATAATATTGGAGCCACATGGTATGCGAATAACATGGATGGAATTCCCATTTCAAAAATTTTAAAAAATTCCATTACTCATTCACTATCAAAACTCACTCACCCATTCCACTTATTCAAACCATTAAATCTATTTGGATCATCAGAAAATATGATAAAATAAGATAATACATCCCTACCTTCATCCCATAATCATACCATTATATTTAAAGGCATCCAAGTAATCCCTTTGTTGGAATCCAAGAGGAGATACCTAAAGAAGATGTAACAACCTTCTCAAGATCCTTTTTTTATTTTCACTCTCCAACCACCCAAATCATCTTATTCTATTCATATATAATATCATTTGTATCCAAATATTTCATATTTTTATTTCTAAAGGATGATCCTATAAAAACACACACTTCCATCTAATTGTTAACAAGCCTACGATTCATGGGTATGTCGAACAACAACCTCAGGAAATGATGTGGTTCATTTTTTCTATATAACTCGTATTGATTTTAAATTATGATTTAAACAATGATTTTAAATTATAGATATGATATTTTTTATTTATTCATGATTATGTAACAATTATATATAACACACAGTCATGATATCAATTTTTTGTAAAATTCATAACTTCGTTTGAGGATATATAGACTACAGGCTCCATAATACTATTTTATTTGATCACACATTACATTTAATGTATTAATGATGGTTTTAGTGATTTAATATTATATAAATTATTTAATAATTCTTATATAATTAATATATATATAATTTAATATCTTTCTTTTAGTATGATAATAAACTGAAAACAACATTCCTGCATCTTTATAGTCTACCATCTCTGTGAATAGTTTATTTCATTTCATATATCTATATTATATAGATTATTATAAAAACATATATATGGAATATATATATGATATTTATATCAATAATTAAATTTTTTTAAATATTTAAATATTATACTAAGTTAGAGGATCAATATTATCATGAAAAAATATATACAAAAAACAAAACATTTATTACTCGAAACATAACAATAACTTGGAGTTATTAATAAACTAAAAATATATAGTAATAACCAAATCATATATGGTATTATTTGAAATAATATGGTTATTTTATTTATTTATAATAAACTCATTTTTATTATTCAGTATGTTTGAACATGTATGGAGAATGTCAATACTTAAGCTTAGTTAATTTCATCTCACTTTCTGTTTCAGTGGGATACATTTCTTATTAACCACCTATTTATTTTCTATGGCATATATACATCCCTATGATGTGTTATAAATTAAATTTAATTTATTTATTGATATTAAAATTTATAATTTATTTTATTCATGCTTGTGGATAATGATTCTAAAGTTACTCATGTAGTATGTGGTTTTTTTGGTCTCACATTTATTTCTCTGAGACTTCTACCTTATTCACCACTCATTTATTTTATGTGGTGTATATAAAAACCAAACTTATTATATTATTACAATAATAAAAATCATGGTTTTTTCTATACATATTATGATTTTTATTTCATGGGTATTATGGTTTAAAATTTAACAAATCATTAATTTAATTTATTCTCAATTTTTTTTATATAAGATTCATTCCATGTTATGCCCTTATATTTATCTATGTGGTGTATATATATAATATTGAAAATTTATATCATGACTATTCTTATTTTCATTATATTTTAAGCCTAATTTAATTTTATTTTATCATGCTGATTATGATTTCATATTTCTAATGTGGTAACAGTTTATTTCTAGAATCTCTTCATTTATCAGAATTATTTATGATTATGATTCCATTGATGAGAACATATGACCTATATATTTAAAAAATACTATTTTTTATACTATTTTTATTATGATTTATTCAGGTAATAGTTACATTTTTTTACTGTTTTGTACATAAAATAATTAAGAAAATGTTATTTTTGAAATCTAACATTATTTCTCAATTTGAACAAATTCTATGTTCTTTCAGAACAATGATTTCAAAAAACGTTTTCGAAAAATATTTAATATTATCATATAATTTTGTATATACATTATTACCCAATAGTTACCTTTTTTAACAATGTATCTAAATGGAATATTTTTTCCATATGGAAATCATGGATGATTTCTAATAATTTAGGGTGAAAAATGAATGTTTGGCATGTATAGACTTACCCACCATCATGATCGTCATTTCCCTGAATGATTCATTGTGTGTTTACCAGGATATATTTAATGAAATTTTCCATAACTATTTGGGGATCTTTTTGAATTCCACTTGGTTTTCATGATAAATGATTTTTAAAATGATTGCAAGCATTTTTTTTATGTTTTAAAATTATTTTCGAATAAAAATGTTTTGAAATTTTTTTAGGGGTTATTTATGAGTTTCAAAAGAGTTTCAAATGAAAAAGGTTTTCAAAATATATTGAATATTACTTTTTATGTTTTTAAATCAATTTTAAAGGAAAATTTTTTAAAACTTTATTCTGTATTGAAATTTTTTCCCATTAATGAAAATTCTATTTTCATCAAGTAATTTTTTAAATGAACTTGTTTTTATTAATTTTTAATAAAAGTATTTTGAAATTTATTAAAAAATTAATTTTTATGAAGTGGTATTTTCATTTTGAAATTTATTATTTGATATTTCAGAATATTTCTCCATCTACGTTAGTAGACAAATTTAGAGTTTAGTCTTTACTACAGATAAAATATAATAATACCATTCATATTATACCATTAATTGTTTCTGTTTAAATTGAATAATGTTTATGACACCCTTTCCTCTTCAATATGATATATTCTGTTGAAATATATTTATTTTCACATGTTATTAGTTTATGAAATTATTTGGATACCAAAACCATTACTATAAGTAATGATATGATAAAATGTAATTATATCCACTTAATATCATGGGTTATGATAGGATGCTTATGAAACAAGTCTCCTTTTATGGATCATGATATGATACATGCTTTATTATCTTATGGAATGTGTATGTATGAATTTATTAAGTGATGGGAGGTAAATATATCACCTTCCAGTGAAATCGTTAAGGATTTGTATCTCATGAGATAATGATGGGAAATAAGTAATAATATTTACCTAAAAGGGAAACATGTGTGTCTTAATAAAAATTTAGAAATAGGCTGGTCCTAATCCCCAATCATATGATGTGGAAAGCCAATCCACAATGGGATTAATGGGTATCCCAATACTATATGGGATGATTGGAAAACATGGTCCAATATACGATGATGGGGAAACCTAAACAACTATAGAAAGATGGGAGGAAACTGATAGCTTATAACTAATGGATTATAAATGGAGATAGTGGTGTCTTCCTGTATATATGTGTAGTTACCATGATGTTCCCTGATATTTTTTTTGGAAATCTGGCCAAACTTATGGGGACTGATATTACTTGTTTATGTGTTCAACAAAAATTTTATGTCTTATGACAATGATATGATCACACGGTTCATATTATGGATTATCATATAATATATGTGTCATTAACAACCAAAATTTATTCTATGATTCATTTTTATGATCTTTTTATACCATCTAGGATATTAAAATATCATGATCATGTTCTCATACAAATATTCTCATTTTTGTGCATACATATCTCTTTTATTTTCCAATATTAATCATTCGTAATCACCCCATTCATATGTTTACAGTCCCCTGATTATGAATAATGGTTTTATTTACGTGTATTAAAATGTAATATCATTTTGATATATGATTAAGATCATTCATCAAACACTAAGAATATGTTCTATGTTTCCAAATACACAATAATATTATAGACCTCAAGAATATACTTTTTTAATGTGTTGAATATTTATCTAAATTGATGTAATATCCAGGTAAGTTATTTCTATTTCACTATTTTTTTTACTACTATAATTTAATAAAAAATCTTATGATGAATGTATTATTGTATAATTATTCCCAAAACAAGGTAAAACTGAAAACAATTCAAAATTCTCGATCACCAAATTCCTTAGAATAATTGGAATTTTTTATCTTATTCCCATTATTCCAAAATCTATAGTCAAATACTCTCATACACTTATCACCACAAAAAACCCCATCACATTCTACTAGGGAAATAATGAATAAAAAATCTCTCTAACCATTAGAAGGAGATGAATAACTGTCATACTTAACATTGATTCTATAACCAACATTCAACCGAGAAAAAAATAGCCTTTCCCTCCCACTAAATATTTTCCTAGTCCATGTGATATGTCTTTATAGAATATATATAAAGAAAATAATAATACATCTCACTAATTATTCATTACTAAACCCACAACCCTAATATCCTACCCAATATAGGGGATCATGTATAACTCAAAACCTAGTGACTATTTATTCATTACCTATACAAAAAAATACCTATCAAGGGAACCCATATACATTCCAATAGATCGCCTGATAACCACCATACCCAAATCCCAAAAATTTTCATTCCAACCACTCATCATGAATAATTTTTACAATATTGGAATGTCCACAACCTCTATTTACTATCTTGAGAAACATGTATAATATTATATAGGAAATTTTCAACTTCAAATAGGAACATAAGTGCATATCTCACCAACCATGGCCTTGTAATCAACACTAGAAATATTGTAGTCAAATAAATCTTATATGAACCACAAACCAAGCCCTCCCACTAAAGAGCCTCATCTATTATTTCATCTGAACTATAGAATCACCATTTAAATGTAAAAATATATTAAAACACCATCTATATATAATTTAATTGTTAAATAAATAAAAAAGATAATTTGAGAAAACATTATTTATTGTTAGAATTTATGTAAATATTAATATATGTTTCTGAAAATTTATAAATATTTTTTAAAAAACAATATGTATTAAAGCAATTAATTTAAATTTAATTTTTTTATTATTTCAAAAAATTTCAAATGAGAAATTATTCATTCACATGATTATATATATCTAATCAGAATAATATATATATAACATAAAAAAACTTTTCATCCTCGGGTTCGTAGTAAAATAAAAAATATCAATCAAAACTAGAAAAAAATGTTTTATTTACAATATTAATAAGAATATTGAAAAAACCACAATATCATTGTAACATGGTTTTTTTATTACCAATTTCTTACAAATAATCAATTTTAAAATCTTGTGGATGCTCTAGTACTATCTTTTATTGGACTACACATATTGAAATTAAAAACAAATTTAATGAAATTCTATAAAATAGTTTTATAATGTCTATAATTGAAATGAAATTTTATGGCCAGAGATGAAGATTCACATTTCCTTCATCATTCCTCCCCATATGCCTGATGTTTCCGATGTGTGGTAAAAGGTTATAACCAAAATAGGATACTATAATCAATCTAACCATGAAATTTTCATAATAACACACTATTCTGACTACTAATCTTATCTATAACCAATTCTCTCTTACTAAATGTTATGAATCTTTAGAACAACCTCAACTATACCCCACTCACTGATGGTGGTATGTGGATGAACCCAATTGCAGTTAAAGAGGGGTCGCTGAATATCTACTTCACATTTTTCTTATCATGTTCATAGAATATCCATATATTCACATGAATGGTAACATATGTACAGACCCATCACCCAAAATAAAACTATGGACACATATATATAATATCATGAATCAATCTGATCGGTAACTAATTTTAACCATTATTATACAACTAGTCCTCACAAAAATAGAAACTATTACACAATATTACATAGGTATTTCTAAGACCTTTCAACTATATTCCAACAAATTCCAATATCATAGTTTTTACTCAAACACACCCATGCATAACACTTCTCATAGGATTTACCCAAACCCTAATGGATACTAATAATACACATAATCAATATAATCATATCCAATTAATATTTTTTCCATGCCCTAAATGGGAAACATCTCCCTTTAGGATATTTTCTATAATTTAAGCAGTCAATTTTCATAACGACATAAAGATGTCATCAGCCCTTTTCTTCCCTAAAGTCATCATTGCCTAAATAATATCAATGATAATTAAGAAAATATCATTCAATATGTATAATTAATCACTAACATATCACACATATTAACTAATTCAATGACCATACCATATATTTGGCCAATCATGATTACCCCAAAAACACTATACATAAAAAATATCAAAATTCATAGGAACTCACATAACCATATTATATATTTTATAACAAAAAATAAATCTTATCATAACAATATCACCACAATTTATCTAATAATAATGGGTGTGAGGGTCTGTAACGAACACAAGACCCAATTTCCTTGCAATACCAAAAGAATTCCATACACTAAAGCCTTATCCTAGGGCCCCCATCACACCAGAGATAAAATATCATTATCCTGGCCTTATCATAGTCCATTCATCGCTATATATGTTATTCCAAATCATTAAAAATAAGATTATACCAAATTAGAGCTCATTTATTTTAGATTTATAGTTTTAAATCCCATATATAATCTCTATACATTGATTTGAACACTCAATCCATTCCAAAGAGGCACGACTCTAGCACATCAATATATATAGGATACAACATAATCCATTCTATAATCCTCAACCATAAAAATAATTTCACATGTATCTGTATGAGAAAAACACATTTAATAGGGTAAACTTAATTCGTAACCACCCACTATGGATACAAAGGTGTCAACTCCTCTAATATCAAATCTCATTTTTTCTTCACTTACGGAAAACATGGAAATTTGATAAACATGAAAAAAATAGAATTTATTATAAAATATATGAAAAATTAAGGATATGTTAAGCTATATTAATAACATACCTTATACTCATTGAGGGATATTGTTGTCATTATATGACTCTTCATTCTTGTAACTAAAGATCCTTTGAGTGAAATTTGAATAAGGGAGGTTGATGGAAAAATTAGACAAAATGTGTTATGTGGCTTCTCATATAAGAATCTACAAAATAAGGATGAGTTCCCAATTTAAACAATGATAAATATTAAAAAAATTACAAAAATAACTAGATGACCATAGATTAATGTTTAGGAGTCCATTCGATAATAAATGCCACTCGAGGGCCTCCTAGATACGAGTGGTTCCCAAACGTACCCAATGCAATAATTTCAAGAAGATGAATGTTCTTCTGTTATATATCTTTTTCTATAACCCCTATCAAAAAATCCAAATACTCCCATCTACTAATAAAACATGTGTACAATAATACCATTGGCATATCCTAATTCTTATTTCTATATCTAAATTTTGATTATCAAAACAGCACATGATTTATTGGTGAAACATCGAATTCCATAATATTATAAAACCCTTATTATTGAATGTTATATTAAAATCCATTTGAACTCCATATTTTCAATAAATGGTCAGTTTAATTATCACTAAGTAAAAAATGATATCAAATCATTTTAAACATATCAACTCTATCTCTTAATTTATAATATATGAATACATTTCCATGATTCATCACCACTTTACATATAAAATAACATCATTAAAACATCATATCATATCATAAAAATTAATAAATACATATAAATGTAATTTTTTACATGATTTCATGTTAAATATAATGTGTCTCTGGAATTTTATTTTTTTAGTCATTATATCATTGGCTATGCCTACCCTAAATTGATAATATATTTTATATTTCTTATCACCTATTTTATTGATATCCTAGTATATGTCACTAGTAACTTATTCTCATAATTTTATTTAAAATATGTATCTCTTGAATTTTCATTTCAAAATAACTATCAATGATGATGTCCAAAAATTTACTACCAATTTCATACAAAAAACATAATATCCCTTAGTTGTCTATTCATGTATAATCTACCACCTCAACTATTGGTGAATCCTCGATTCATTATAGTAACAAAAATACTGTTATTTGGTGATGGTCATTGAATATTTCATTTAAAAGACACAATATTGTTAGATAAATGGTCGTATAAAATTTATACGTTTAATAAATTTAATATAATCTATCAAATACTGATTACTAAAAACAAATATGATCTTCGAAAAACAATAGATATATTAATTTTCTATAATTTTTAGATGATATAGTGGAATTTTCATTGATATTTAAAATCGTAACATAATTGGTATTTACAGCTTCCACAACATCTCATAATTTTCAATTCTATATCTATGAGAAAATGATAATTTTAAGTGTATAATAAAATAGTTAGAAAAAAATGTTTTTTGGGTTGGACATAAAGCCTAAAAAATTTAATTGGAATTAATTGAAATAAAATACCCTTAAAAATATTAAAATATAATATTATTATAGTTTTTTTTTGATATTTTATCATAATTTATCATTAAAATACAAAAAATTTGAATTGTTACATTTTAATAACATGTTAATTAAATAAATAATTAATCCACCGAATATAATAAATCTATAATGAATCCCAAAATTACACTCAATGTAAATTGAGATATTTTTTGATTAAGAAAACCACAACTAAAATATTTATAAATTCATTTTCATTTTAATAATTAATATTTTCCATAATTTATGAAATTACAATAATGTAAATTATTTCTAAATTTGTCAAATCAATTTTGTAAATTAATATCTAATCTTTATTTCACATTGTATAAGATATTCTATATAAATTTATTATAAATTAAAAATAACCATTGATATATATTTAAAAAATATAAAATATGCTTCTCTTTAATTATATTATTGACATATAATCTTGAAAAATTTTACTTTTAGGAAATTTGTAGAGTAAAATTTTCTTTCAATGTATATATTATTTTCAATATTTCCGGGAATTTAATTTTTTCTATACAAGAGGAATTTCAAAAATATCACATTCTATTTATATAAAGTTTCCCCTATAAATTAAAATATATCATAATATATTATTTTTATTCTTCTTTTACGTACTAATTTTCATACAAATTATCATATCCATATTATATTAAAAAAATATTTATCTTAACACTTATAGATATCATATTTGAATTTTAATTCCTTTTGTAATGTCAAAAAAAATCAACAATCATAATAATATATCCTTAAAACATGATATAATTCTAGTATTCAATATATATAATAAATAAGAATGAAATAAATATCTATACGTGCTATAACATAAAATACTGAATTTATTTCTCTTGATATTAGTGGCAACCCTCTAATTAAAAATATATATATCCACATTAGAATGCATTAGTGTATGATGATCAATAATAAATTTTAAATAGATCAAATATCATTATAAATTTTCATCAATTTCATTTTATAGAGGATAATGTAATTTTATTTTTTATACTCCCATGAAAAAACTACAATTTGATACCAATATGGAGTCTTATTCATAGATATATTGTCAATTCGGAAGAAGGTATGTTAGTTTTCTGTGTTTAATTCAAAACATTTTCCTTTTTAATAAAAATTTCTTTAATGATATTTTTTTATTAGATCAAAACTCTATCTTTTGGGATCATAATAATGAAAAACAACATGGGGGCAAGGAAAGGTCACTCAAAATGAATAATATTGTCTTTAAAAATCCATGTCTGTTATATCTAATCTTACATTTATTTTATATTTATTAGAAATTTATTAGAATAATTGATTTCTTTGGAAAAAGAAAAATAAACACCTGACACATCATTGTGTATATCATACCTTCCTCTATTAAAATAAATGTGTTATATAAATAATATATATAGTAGATAATGATCATATCCAATGGAATTTATTCCCAAATTTTGTGTGAGTTCTAATAATTTCATTAAGAATACATTCTATAAATGAATATATCATTGATATCATATTTATAACATTGTATGTGTTAAGAACATTGGTACACTCTCATTATCATGTATATCCATTTATATTTAAAATGATTGTTAATGATATTATATATGTTTATTTATAGTAATACCTTCAACTTATATAGATCTCAATATTTACTATCTATAGAAATTCATTATATTTTTATCATGTTGATAAAACCCCTTTTTATATATAGAAATCTGTTACAGAAGACATTAATTTATAAAAATCCATAAATGTTGTTGTGTTCATTGAAATATATATTTTTCATAGTTACCCTTATATCCAAATTTCTCAAATGATATCTTTAATTCATATATAAAATTAACCGTAATTTTTAAAAATATAGAAAATATGGATATTACCATTATACATTTATATTTTCAATGATATAATAAACTATTTGACATAAAAAATGATATACAATCAGGGAATGTTAATATATTAGTGGTAGTTAATTTTTGTCACTATAAATTATAAAATATTATTTAGAAAACATATCGCGGGGTTTTAAAAAGATTTACATTATCTACAGTTAATATATTTCAACACAAAAGTTAAAAACTATAAAATTTTAAACAAACTATAAAATAATTCACCATGATATTAATAGTTATAAAAAAATTGTAAATATATTTTAATTAATCTAAAATAATCTATAGAAAATTTTTCAAGCATTAGTATATTTAATTGTCCTATATATTTTGTAAACAATGAATTGTTCCAAAATAGATTATAGACATTAACATCATCAAAACATTTTTCCTATTATCATTCATAAAAATATGATATAAATTTTTTCCAATCAATAATTAAAATGAACATGTCCAAAATCTTCCAATATATCATATTTAAAAAATTCTTATTCCACTAATTATCTCTAATATAGATGTATATCACCTTTTATTAAAATTATTGAAAATTTTTAATATACCAAATATCATAATGATTCAATATAACTAACTTATACTAAAATTATTATCTGAGTTGTTAGCTCCGTTGATATAGAAGACTATGAACTACCGATGTCATCATATTAATGTCCTCATTGAAATGATTTTTCTTATAAATAATTTTTAGAGAATAATCTCTATGTGAAACCATTATAATTAATTTATTTTAAAAAATATCATATCATTTTTTGATGGAAATAATCCTTAATACAACAAAATTATTCAAATATTAATATGATGAAGAATAAAACCAATAAATTTGGATCCAATGATACCCTACCATATTATGAATGAGTCCTAAACCCCTATTATAATATCAATGGAAGGGATTCCATTCACAAAATGTCCATCCTTATTAATAGTAATCTATAGGTAAAGGTTGTCTTCAATTATAACCAAGATCATCTTTAATATTTTCTAAGAATTATTATAATTTCAATGGGATAATTCCCTTTCAATGTAAAATCATTTTTGTTTCTTTCCATTAGAGTTCACAAATACTATACCTCTCTTTTATATTTACTTTGTTGGGTCATTTGGGATAAATTTCCCATTTGTTAATATCTTTTTCTAGCATTTCAAGGTATATTCTAGATACTATATAAAATTTTGATCTTATCCGTGTTATTACTATTATTTCTATAAATGTTGGTTTATGGATATTTTTTAGTAAACATGATCAATATAAACATACATATATTTTTATATTACTTAAATATTAATCATATATCACATTAAATAACAACATGAAACCCAAAGGATTCGTATATTTGTGATTAATGACATCAAAAATATGTTTTCAAATATTTTAATCATTTCATATGTAGTTTTCTCTAATGACACTCTTTTTGAGACATCATACATAATTATCTTCTCCATGACATGTGGAAATTAACCATTAGAAATGGAGAACTATGACGCCCTATAAGGGTGATCATGAGAGATATCCATTGAAGATCAGATCTGAGAATAATATATACAAATGAGTTTGAGAAAAAAATCTAGGTTTGTATAAATATCTTAATAAAATAAGACCAAATAAATCATAGATCAGAAATCCTTTTTCATTAAATATAGATTTTGGGAGAACATCATCCATGTGAATAAGGGTGTGGAAACATAGTTAAATAATCACAAGCCATGAAAAAATTACATTGGAATAAATTTAACAAAATTAAAAGGCATAGAAATAACACTATTTATTATGTAGTACTGAAATATATATAATAATGTAGTAGTGAAATTCTATAAGTGTATTCAATTTTCTGAAAAACCACTATAATTATATATCATGAAAAATAATGGTCTATATAGATCAATTAGGGTTTTATAATTGACGTTCCAGCCATAAAATAGTTGATAGAGTCCCTAGAGTGTATGGGTTCACTCCATATTCTCAATTATATCTTGAGATAATAATTTACCAATTGTATAATAGGTCCATATAATTCTATTACCACAAATAAAATAATAATATTACATATATATATATATATATATATATATATATATCTGGCATATGGACATGAAAAACTCATAAATCCATCATATCATAATATACCCTAGTAAAATCAATGGGTATCAAAATTACATTAAAATAACATGATAATCGAAAAAAATAGAAATAATATGGATTGTATAATTATAGAATAAATGTAGTGAGGAATAATATAAATTAATGGATACAGATATAAATGACGATCCTTTATAAGAGAACAATAATTTTTTTTGTGAGTAAAGAATAAATATATTTTTATTTCAGTGACATTAATCAAAAAATGAATAACTCAAAAAATTGAATAAATATTGATTTATAATAAATTGAATACATGTAACAAAATAATAACTAAGAAAAATTTTAATATTAAATGGAAAATTATATCACTTAGAAGTATTAATTATGGAGGATCCAATTTTTATAATTTTTATGAGACCTAATGTTGGAATAAAACAATCACACTAAACACTGTGAAAGAATATTTATTTAATAAATATAGAAAATAAAAATAAAAATATAATTCATAAGCTAGGTTTACGATATGTCCACATAAATTAAAAAAATAATAAATAGGATATAGAAGAGAATAATTTTTAGTTTAAAAGAAGAGATACTTCTACCTCTATAGATAAAAGTAATTTTAGTCAAATTTCCATTTAAAGGTGATAATATGATTTTAGGACATCTAAAATCACAAAATAACCATATGAGAATAATATATAATAAGATTAATATATAAAAAATAAATATCTTCCTTTAATGGGAATTCATGAATAGTCAATCTCAAATTAATATGTGATTGGAATGTGATTCCTTATATCATCACTAATAATATAATAAATGTTCCATGGAGAAATGAAAATTAAATAGATTCTTAGATCACATTAATTACAGGAAAATTATTGTAAAATTAAGCTAGGGGTACTGTATAAATAAAATATTTAAAAGGAAATCTGAATATGGGAGAAATCTCAATAAAAAGAAATTCTAACAGGAAATAACAGACATTTAATTTTAATTCCACGAGGGAACATTAAACTCTTTTATTGAAAACATTTTAATATTAATATGTTTTTCTAAAATATTATATATACATATTACAATTTATAATCATAATTTTTAATTATTTATTATGCATATATTAGTTATATGTATCGGATATTCCTTATCATATGTTATTAGTATTCATAAATTTATATATGATTCATAATACAGATGTATGCCCAAATAATTTTATATGAATTTCATCATTCAGATATTCATATATTCATATGTTCAATTTAATAATTTTCCATAAAATATTTATAGAATACCTCTATCATTTGATATATATTATGGTTATGGACAATGGGAATGAGATCCATGATGACCATATTTTGGATAATTTACTGATGACTATGTGATAAATAAAACCAGTCATTACTTTTTTATATGATATTTTGAGAACCATATTTTGGATATTTATTAGTCTTAAATATCATATATCTCCATTATTTAATTATTTATATAGAATAATGAAGAAAATGATGAGGTCAATATTTCAATTTTCATATAGGTAGTCTAACTTTACCTGATGAGAAATTTTTATACTTCTTAATTAGTAAAACATTATATTTATATACTAGTTTATCATTTAATTAATTAATCAGTTATTTCAATAAAAAAATAATTATAATGTGGATGAGGATTAAAAATATTTGAAATAGTAATGTTATTTGGTAATGTATCTGAATAACATAGAATCTCGTTGAATTAACTATATATGGGCATTGTTTCCTTCAGAAAGAAGAATTCTAGATTCATTGTAATATTTTAAAGGGTTATGATGTGTTATATGCATTTATGATATAAAATATATATAGGTATTAAATAAATGTATGAGGAGTGGATTGGTTTTGTTGTGGTAGAGGAGATCTCATTTTATAGGTGAATAAGAGTTATAATTCACTATATACTTGTGTTTTGTAAATAGGAATGATAGAATCATAAGGGAGATCAGTATGTTTTGTGGAGAAAGGTCGGAAAGTATTTTTTTCATCCTACAAATAAAAAAAATTCTTTTATAAAAATAAACAATATTATTAATTACCAAAACACCGAACCAGATTAATTGACTACCTTTTAAACATCTTTTTCTTATTTTATTATTTATCTAGTTAATTATGTTTTTAATCTGACTGTCAGAGGAACAGTCTAACCCATTTTGATTGTGATGATTCCAATTTTTTAATATATTTTATCTTATTCAATTTTTAATTATGATTATTTTTAAGGTTAATGAAATATGTAATATATCTAGAATAATTGTATTTATAAAAAAAATTCATTTTTAGTATAATATGTGTTTTTACTCATATTTCTATTAATGTAATAGTTAAATAAAATATATTTTTTTACAATTTAATCATTTAATTAAATCCATCAGAAAAAGTTATCTAATTAATTTATTTAAAATGGTCAAAAAATATTTAGTTAAATAGTTCATCAAACTATATATTGCTTTTAATGATAAATTATTTATATCTTATTATATTAAATTTAGTGATTTATCTTATAAAAATTTAATTTTATTGGTACATTATTATTAAAATATCGATTTAAATTTTATAAATACCTAAATTGTTTTTTTAAAACTAATAATATTTATAATAATAAGTCATATATATTAAATTTATAGTTACTGTGAAATATTTCAATTAAAAACATGATTTTAGTCTCCATATTTATTATTTTAAAAAATATGTTTTCAATTAAAAAACATACCCCTTGGATATAACCAAAATATATATATCCAACCACCATATAATGAATGATCATATAATCTACAACACATTCCCAGTAACAGTATATGAAGTAGTCAAATTGCATTCCTATATATAGTCATAAAAACATTCATATAATAATACAACCCATTTGTTTAATTATTATTAAACATTTATATTATATTTATACATCAATTATTTATTTATATAGTTTCAATTGGGGTGATAAACTTCATAGAAATCATTGTGGATAAATATTTTATATCATTGAGAATTTTATTTAATTATAGATATATTCTCTTTGAGGCCTTCTTATTGTTTTTTTATATTGTATTGTCAAAATTAATTACTTTTTTCATTAATTATAATAAGTAATATCAATTAAATTTATAAAATTTTATTTTAGATTATTGTATCCTGTGAATCAAGATTTTATGATTATATTTTATTTCATAAAAAAATAACTAGTAAAATCATGAGATGTTACATTCTACCCCCTTTAATGATCTTTTCCCTTGAAATTATATATATTCTAATTTTAGTACATGTGATAAATTTATTTTCTACTACCTCATATGTGGTGCATGTAACACATCATGTAATTGGGAGAGGTTTTGAGGATGTGCATGATAATATGTTTTCATACCTAAATTTTTAAGGATTTATAATTGGGAAATTTACCTATGGATAAAATTTTCCTTATTTTTATGTCTCATAATAATAATTTATATTGATTTTCAGCTTAATGAATTCAATAAAAAATGACAATATAGATTTAAATAGTAATTATTATCCTTTTAACTAGTGAAATATATTTAGTTAATTTTTTTTAGTGAATGGGATGAATCTTATATAAAATTTATTCTGAATGATCTAGTCCCATTAGTTTATTCTTCATATGATCACATTAGAATACTAGTGTTTTTCATCTCTTCTGGTGTATAACCTCATATAGTTCCATTTGAATTATATATTGTAAATGGGTTTTAAATGAAAACACTACTATGAGAAGGTGTTGATTCAAAAATACATTGAAAAACATGAAAAACGATATCATTATATCCGATAGTGTTTTAATTATCCTTTCAAATTTACCATTACCATAAGCAGGACAAGATGTTTTAAATCTTAGATCATCATGAAAAACATGTTAATGATGTATATAAAATATTTTGGTAAATATTAATATTTATCATATAAATTTTATAATGTAACTCCATGAATCCTTTCCAGTTCATTTATGTATATAATAGAAACATGATTGAGTGATACATATTCTAAATTAAAAATGATATGTCTTATCATTTGGGGGTGATCCACTATAATATCAATTATAATATGGCCATCATAAGTACTCGATAGTCCTAAATTAAAATCCAAGGTGATGATAACTCATGTCCATATAGATAGAGTTATTTCTAACATCATCAATATTTTTTTCATTTTTATGTATAATTATTGCAAAAAAAAGAAATAGGATACATACTTAATTATCATTCTCCTCAGGTTCTCCCACAACAAATTTTTCATTAGATCTCTGTATATCATTTGGATTCATCTATGGATAGAAAACTATGATAAATGTCCATCATCCAACATCTCATTATTAAATTATGACATTTAATGAACACATATTCATTTATCAAATCATATACATCAATTATAGTATAAATTGAACTCTAAAATATTACATACCATTTTCTATAGAATCATATCCCACTCTATTCCTCCTTGGTCATTATGATGGTTGAGGGTGGAATGGTTTTTTTGTTATCATACTTTTTCACCACTTTCGTCCCGATTTCATGGATAATTATATTCAAATCTATTTGTATGATATCTAATTCAATTCTCATCATGTTTAATGTATCAAAATCCTTCTTTCATAAAGAATTTTCCACTTTCCGTTTTCATCTTATAGTGATAATTTATTTAGAAATTTTTGTCCATAATCAACTATAACCATCACCTTTGGTGCACATTAACCAACTTCAATATGAATAAATACTATAATATCATGTGATATTTCTAAATTTCAAATTCTTTAGAATATAAATATTGTATCCATATCATTAATGAAAATACAAATAAACTAATATCCAAATCAATTTACAGGTGATTATAAATTAATTTACATAATTATTTTATTCATATATATATATATATATATCTTATGAACCTTAATTTATTGATTCTTCTATGTATCTAATTATTTAATGGAATGTTGGAGTATATTTACATAAATTTTCTAAAATCATGAATTCCACATGAATATTATTTATTATGAAAAAGGACATTTCAATACAATGTGATGGAGCTCCATACTGAATATCGTATTCGAAATATAACGAAATATACTTGGATAAATATTTCTATCATGAATACCACTTTCACGATCAGAAATACAATAGATTAGATACCCATGGGATGAAAAATTGTAAAAAATATAAATCTTGAAAAAAAAAATATTTCTTGTATTGACACATATAATCATACTTTGAGACACACATGTATTTCCTATAGCAAGTTTAGAGAACAAAACATGACATGAAATTTTCATCCCCAGTAAACACACATTCAGATGTCACAATTAATGATCGAAAAGGCTCTTATGGGAATAATAAATGATTATTTAGATGATTTTTGTAATATCTCGGGTAAATAAAGAATAAATAATTTTCATATTTATTAATATTTACGAATTAAATATTAATTTTAATTAAATGGGGTTTCTACGTTCGATAGCGTACTCGATACGCAGTGATGAGTTTCTTTGAAAACTTACGTTGCACACTAGTAATAAAATTATTTTATTTTAAATGTTAGTTAACACGTAGCTGTTTTACTAGAGGGAATGGATATAAATAACTAAAATATGATTATATATGTTTTTTTAATGTTTTTACATTTATCTAATAAAGGATAAAGTCTTAAAATACAAAAAAAATTCAATTTTAGGCATTTATACCCTAATTTTCACTAAGGGTTCACTTATCACCTTTTGACGGAGAACATTCATTAAATATAGTTTTGATAAATCTTTTCAATTGTATTGGACCAATAATAACTCTTCTTTAGAATCGGGACATCAAAATTTACTTTGTGTAAATTTATGGTATCTTTCCGATAAAGTTCATTTTTTAATGAATAGTGTAAAATGTTGTATTTTAATTCAAAACCACTTTTTAATATAATTTATTTATATTATTATATTATCATTTGAATTGGTTTTAAAGTGAAATTATAAAATATTTTTACCATTAAATCCAATAGTGGTCGTTGGAATTAATTTCACTTTGAAATCAGACTTAAACTACTGTCAATCTTTTGATACTTATTGTTTCATAAAAACACGCTATTTGCTCTGACAGTGGGAATTAATTATTAAATTAATTAATGCAACTTATATGTTGTGAATTTTGTAAAATAGACTTCATTTTTGAATTTGGAATATCAAATATAGCTTAGGGTGAATTTTTGGTATTTTTTTGGAAAACATCAATTTTTGATGAATAGTGAAACCACTAAGTGGTACTTATAAAAACTGATTTTTCGTTTAAATGAAATTTTACCACTTCTGTGTTTTGAATTTCAAAAGTCCGACATACATGGTTTTCATTAAGAAGTAAAATGTGGTTCAATGAGATTAAAATAATTTTTTGGTGAATAGTAACTTATTAAGTTTTTAATCGCGATTAGAGGTAATTAGTGTAGTTTAAGGTAAAAATAATGTTTTAATAATATGAGATGAACTTGACACATGTACTACCATTATTGGATGTGTCATTTCCGACCAGGACAAGCCATGTTTCATCTTGGGGACCCCATGGAGCCACTTTGGTTGGGAAATGACATAAATAACTTTTTATTTAATGTTAATGTAAAAATGACACACACATGAGATGTTTTACTAAAACAATTTTTACATGGGGTTATAAAAGTCAGATATTTGACTATAAATAGTAATTGGAAATCTAAAAAGATTTCCGACATCATAGTATTTGTTTTATAATTTTTATACATTAAATAAATTAAATTATTTATGACATTATGATGTTGCAGTGATGACCTCATTATTTAACGATTTAAATAAAATGGAAAGATAATGTAACATCTAAGAACAACACATGTCCATAACCTATTGGTTGAGTGGATTTCGAACCCTTATCACCTTATCCTAGAAATACATCAATGTGGGACCTCTTAAATCTGAATACCATTTTAAAATAAAGTGACTTTTCTTTACTTTCCAAGAGTGACCCTCCTCTCCTCTTATAAAAGGCCCCCACCTCTACCTCCTTACCCACACTCCCAAAGCCTTTGGCTCGGCCAACCCCTGACCATTTTGGCTCTCCACATACCTATATTACTCCTTGAAGCCTCACTTTGGGCAGAAGTTTTCCCAAGGAAGCCTTTGAGCTCAAACCAAGGGGAGTTACCCTATTTTAAGGTAATGCCTTATTTTGAGTCCTTTTGTTTTATTTTGCTTCTCCAACCCCCTAAACTCTTTTTATTCTTTTCTTTTGTAACTACTCCAGTATACTCAATATACTAGGATGTTTTTATAAGAATCATTCTAGCTACACTTACACACACCTACATCAAATGGTTAAAAAACATACTGTTTCCGTGGATGGCGAATTTCTGCCTCTCGAAACGATGATTGTTCAACATTATTTTAACACCATAATAGGTGGCCATTAAGATAACACTATATTTATATATGATATATAATATGTTTATGTTTTCCTTAAGCTTCTGTATTTTTTATATTGGGCATAACTTTATGGTTTCCATTATGGGTAAACACGATATCTTCATTTAAGGAAGTGCGGACTACTGCCCCCTCAAAGTGATGTGATTCGTTAATGCCATATGTGGGACGTATAAAGGATGGGTTTAAAGTTATTATATATGATGTCATACTGGAATTATAATATACCTCTATATCAATATTATTTCCTTCCATTAAAGTATGAGATAGAAATTAATGTAGCGTTCATGCGTACGTACGGCTTACCGTCTCTATGAACGGTGCATTTCATTTCTTATCCCCAAAAGTAATGTACTATTATAAGTACATATATATAATGGATATATATGATTTATGTTACATCTAAATGATTAATATAATTCTGGAATTAAAATATACATACCTCTAATTTAGTTTTAATTCCATTAATATGACATAGAAATGAAAGTAGCGTTCATGCGTACGTATGGCTTACCGTCTCCATGAATGTTGCATTTCATTTCTTACCTCTAAATGATTATGTAATATTATAAATACATGTATATGATGGATATATATGATATATATGATATCCAAATTAGGAATGTCATTCTGGATATAAAGAAACTTTGACCACACGAACAACATGTAATTTTAAGAAGTCCACTTTCGACTTAAGAACCAAATATCGGCAAAACAAACATTATTAAATTAAATGGTTACATAATGTTTATAACATGGCAATAAGTGATATAAAAGGAATAATGAACTTTAAAAAGGTTCTTAATCAAGTATAAATTAACTCAAGTTTAGTATTCAGGATGTTAAAGAACAATCGAGTCAAGTCAGACCCGAGGTAAGGGACTTCGTCTCAATCTCCTTTCATTGAGGCATATTTCGTTTTATACAGAACTTTCTTTTATACGGTGTATAAACCCCATTTGAATTTTACTTTTATACCAAAGGAATCATTTTCTATGAAGCGTTTTACTAAATGATAAAAAGGAATGTTTTTTTACGTACGCGTTGACAATGACCTTTTCCGCCGCCGTGAGTACTATTTGGTCTTTGGCTTCCTCAACAAGCTGTGATGTTTTTAAAATGAAATAAATACCATATACACTTTTATGTATTTTGGTATTGAAAATGGTTTTTATAATGGATTTTTTATGTCAATATATTTGAGTGATATATTGTGATCAATGTTTTGAAATGTTTTCTTTCCATTATGTTTGTTTTATGTCTTATGATTTTATAATGGTACTTGGACATTTGACGGGTGGTTACGTGATAAACCATATGACGAGTGGTGCCGTGAATACTAGGTCGGGTGGTTAGGTTATAACCTCCAATGCATTGGGTATGGAAGTCGTTCATATGGATATTCCATTAAGTATGTATGGAAATTGGCCGTATGGCTATTCCATTAAGTGATATGTGTGGAAGTCAACCGTATGGTTATTCCACATAAGTATGTTTATGTCCCAAGTTACCTTTATACATGTTATGTGTTCTTTTTATGGGTTTTATGGTAATACTTTGGTTACAAAAAGTTATGTAATGATACTTTATTCAGTGAAGAGTTTTTACTACTTCATGAAGGTGAAGGTATTACTTTGTTAGAGTATACATGGTTTACTTGATGTTTGAATAAATAACAGTTTTCATTCTTTCTAAATCCCTTACTGAGCTTTTTATGCTCACCCCAAGTTTTTATGAAATGTTTTTCACAGGACTTAATGTGGAATAAGGTCAAGGGTGGGATCAAAGGAATGTCATGCTATATAAAACATGGAACTAGACATGTTTCTTTTTAAGAGTTTTTTTATTATGGAAACTTAGTAGAAGTGTATACTTTGTAATATTTTAAGATGTAATAGTTATGTTCTAATTCTCTAAAACTCTAAACCTGAAAAGATAATCAATGTGAATTATTCATTTATTTCAATATTAAGTAACGTTTAAGGATGGGGCCTTATAGTTGGTATCAGAGGTCGGTTTAGACAACATTAGGAGTTAGAAAAGTGTTAAATTATAATATGATTGAAATGATATAACATTTATAGATTACCATGTTGCTTCGCCTAAGATATTTCTGTGTTCAAAATGGTTATCTGCAGAGGAAACAAAGCAGCTATGTTGGGACGACATCAGGAGGAAGACAACCTTCTTAATCAGAAACCTGAGATGGTCGGAATCAGAACTAAACAGTTTGTTGCAGTGATGGCACAGTTGACTCAGGCTATAAATGGTGGTGGTATCCATGGATGAGATCATCCAGATCAACCATATAGGATCATGTAAGTGGTGGAACATTTCATGAGGCAACATCCCCCATCATTCATAGGATCATCTAACCCTGTGCAAGTTGAAGGGTGGATTAAAGCACTGGAGAATATTTTTGATGTCATGGGGTGTTCAGAACTTCAAAAGGTTAGTCTTGTTGTTTACCATTTTGATGGTGAAGCTGATTAGTGGTGGTCGATGCTTTGAGTCAAAAAAATAATGCTTCATTAACCATGCTACGTTTGGAACGAGATCCTTTGGTTTTTGATTGGATGAACTTTGGCATAGAGGTTGTTGGTGCAGGAAGTCCTTCTGTTTTGTTTCAGGTCTCAGTGAAATCTTCTCTATCAGACAGAATCAAGCAAGCACAGAAGAAAGATAGCGAGTTGCAGAAAAAGGTAGAGCTGGTTCGGAAAGGTAAGTTGTCTGAATTCATCACTGATAATGATTGTGCTTTGAGGTTTGGGAAGAGATTATGTATGAATTGTGATTCACAGTTGAAGAATGAGTTGTTATGTGAGGCTCATAGTTCCCCGTTTTCAGTTCATCCTGGCAGTACTAAGATGTACAGAGATCTACGGGAGCATTACTGGTGGGATGGAATGAAAAGAGATATTGCTGATTTTATTGTGAAGTGTTTGACTTGTCAGCAGGTTAAAGCAGAGTGGCAGTTACCTAAAGGGATGCTTCAGCCTTTACCAGTGCCAGAGTGGAAATGGGAAAACATATCCATGGACTTTGTTGTGGGATTACCGAGGACATCTTGAGGTAATAATGCAGTCTGGGTTATTGTTGATCACATGACTAAATCTGCTCATTTCCTAGCTATACGAGATACTTTTTCCCTAGATAAACTTTCCCGTTTGTATCTTAAAGAGATAGTCAGGTTGCATGGAGTTCCTCTCTCCATTGTATCTGACCGTGATCCCAGGATTACTTCTAACTTTTGGAAAGGCCTTCAGAAGTCGTTGGGTACTGAATTCAATTTTAGTACAGCTTTTCATCCTCAATCAAATGGGCAGTCAGAACGAACAATTCAGACCTTAGAGGATATTCTACGAGCTTGTTCAATGGATTATCAGGGAAGTTGGGACCAACATCTTTCTTTGGTTGAGTTTTCTTATAATAACAGTTTTCATTCCAGTATACAGATGGAACCATTTGAGGCATTATATGGGAAGCGGTGTCGAACTCCAGCATTTTGGGATGAAGTGGGTGAAAGGAAGCTGATGGGACCAGAATTGGTAGAAGAGATGGCAGAAAAAGTTCAGCTGATTCGGAAACACATGAGAACAGCTCAGAGCAGGCAGAAGAGTAATGCGGACAACAGGAGGAAGGATCTCTTTTTTTGAGATAAGTGATCATGTTTTTTTCAAAGTATCACCATGGAAAAGTGTGAGGCGATTTGGTAAGAAAGGAAAGATGAGTCCAAGGGTCATTGGACCATATGAAATTCTGGAGAGAGTGGGATCAATTTCATACCGAGTGGCTTTACCGCCGAGTTTATCTCAGGTACACAATGTTTTTCATGTTTCGATGTTGAGAAGTATATGCCAGATCCATCTCATGTTTTGAGTCCAGAGGTAGTTCAGGTGGATGAGAACCTATATTATGAAGAACAACCAGTCCAGATTCTTGACCACAGGGAGCAGGTGTTACGGAATAAGGTGATTCATCAGGTAATGGTTTTGTGGAAAACCCATGTTATTGAAGAGGCAACGTGGAAATCTGAAAATGCTATGAGGGATAAATACACCCACTTATTTTGATAAGTGAATAAAATTGCGAGGACGCAATTCCCAATAGGGGGGAAGGATGTAACATCCCAGGTAAATAAAGAATAAAGAATTTTCATATTTATTAATATTTACGAATTAAATATTAATTTTAATTAAAAGGGGTGTCTACGTTCGATAGAGTACTCGATACGCAACGATGAGTTTTTTTGAGAACTTACGTTGCACCCTAGTAATAAAATAATATTATTTTAAATGTTAGTTAACAGGTTGCCGTTGTACTGGCGGGAATGGATAGAAATAAATAAAATATGATTATATATGTTTTTTAAATGTTTTTACATTTATCTAATAAAGGATAAAGTCTTAAAATACGAAAAGAATTCAATTTTAGGAATTTATACCCTAATTTTCACTAAGGGTTCACTTATAACCTTTTGACGGTGAACCGTCATTAAATATAGTTTTGATCAATCTTATAAATTTTATTGGACCAAAAATAACTCTTCTTTAGAATCTGGACATCAAAATTTACTTTGTGTAAATTTTTGGTATCTTTCCGATAAAGTTCATTTTTTAATGAATAGTGTAAAATGTTGTATTTTAATTCAAAACCTCTTTTTAATATAATTTCTTTAAATGATTAGATTTTCAATTGAATTGGTTTTAAAGTGAAATTATAAAATATTTTTACAATTAAATCCAATAGTGGTCTTTGGTATTAATTTCACTTTGAAATCGGACTTAAACTAGTGTCAATCTTTTGATACTTATTGTTTCATAAAAACACGCTATTTGCTCTGACAGCGGGAATTAATTATTAAATTAATTAATGCAACTTATATGTTGTAAATTTTGTAAAATGGACTTCATTTTTCAATTTGGAATATCAAATATAGCTTAGGGTGAATTTTTGGTATTTTTCTGGAAAACTTCAATTTTTGATGAATAGTGAAACCACTAAGTGGTACTTATAAAAACTGATTTTTCGTTTAAATGAAATTTTACCACTTCTGTGTTTTGAATTTCAAAAATCCGACATACATGGTTTTCATTAAGAAGTAAAATGTGGTTCAATGAGATTAAAATAATTTTTTTGGTGAATAGTAATTTATTAAGTTTTTAATCGTGATTAGAGGTAATTAGTGTAGTTTAAGGTAAAAATAATGTTTTAATAATATGAGATGAGCTTTACACATGTCCTACAATTATTTTATGTGTCATGGACGACCAAGACAAGTCATGGGTCAACTTGGGGTCCCCAAAGAGCCACTTTGGTTGGGAAATGACATAAATAACTTTTTATTTAATGTTAAAGTAAAAATGACACCCACATGAGATGTTTTACTAAAACAATTTTTACATGGGGTTATACAAGTCATATATTTGACTATAAATATTCATTAGAAATATAAAATTATTTCCTACATCATAGTATTTGTTTTATAATTTTTAGACAGTATATAAATTAAATTATTTATGACATCATGATGATGCCGCGATGACCTCATTATTTAACGATTTATATAAAATGGAGAGATAATGTAATATCTAAGACCTACACATGTCCAAAACCTATTGGTTGAGTATATTTCGAACCCTTATCACCTTAGCCTATAAATACATCAATGTGGGACCTCTTAAATCCGAATACCATTTTAAAATAAAGTGACTTTTCATTACTTTCCAAGAGTGCCCCTCCTCTCCTCTTATAAAAGGCCCCCACCTCTACCTCTTTACCCACACTCCCAAAGACTTTGGCTCGGCCAAACCCTGCCCATTTTGGATGTCCACATACCTCTCTTACTCCTTGAAACCTCACTTTGGGCAGAAGTTTTCCCAAGGAATCCTTTGAGCTCAAACCAAGGGGAGTTACCCGATTTTAAGGTAATGCCTTCTTTTGAGTCCTTTTGTTTTATTTTGCTTCTCCAACCCCCTAAACTCTTTTTATTCTTTTCTTTTGTAACAACTCCAGTATCCTAAATATACTAGGATGTTGTTATATGAATTATTCGAGCTACCCATACACACACCTACATCTAATGGTTAAAGAACATACTGTTTCCGTGGATGGTGAATTTCTGCCTCCCGGAACGATGATTGTTCAACATTCTTTTAACACCTTCAAAGGTGGCCATTAAGATTACACTATATTTATATATGATATATAATATGTTTATGATTTCCTTAAGCTTCTGTATTTTTAATTTTGGGCATACCTTTATGGTTTCCATTATGGGTAAACACGATATCTTCATTTAAGAAAGTGCGGACTACCACCCCCTCAAAGTGATGTGATTCGTTAATGCCATATGTGGGACGTATAAAGGATGGGTTTAAAGTTATTATATATGATTTTATACTGGAATTATAATATACCTCTATATAAATATTATTTCATTCCATTAAAGTATGAGATAGAAATGAAAGTAGCGTTCATGTGTACGTACGGCTTACCGTCTCCATGAACGGTGCATTTCATTTCTTATCCCCAAAAGTAATGTCATATTATAAGTACATGTATAAATGGATATATATGATGTATGTTACATATAAATTATTAATATAATTCTGGAATTAAAATATACATACCTCTCATTTAGTTTTAATTCCATTAATATGACATAGAAATGAAAGTAGCATTCATGTGTACGTACGGCTTACCGTCTCCATGAACGGTGCATTTCATTTCATACCTCTAAATGATTATGTAATATTATAAATACATGTATATGCTGGATATATATGATATATATGATATCCAAATCAGTAATGTCATTATGGATATAAGGAACCTTTGACCACATGAACAACATGTAATTGTAAGAAGTCCACTTTCGACTTAAGAACCAACTATTGACAAAACATACATTATTAACTTAAATGGTTAAATAATATTTATAAATGGAAATAAGTGATATAAAATGAATAATGAACTTTAAAAAGTTTCTTAATCAATTATAAATTAACTCAAGTTTATTATTCAGGACGTTCAAGAACGATCGAGTCATGTCGGACCCGAGGTAAGGGACTTCGTCTCAATCTCCTTTCATTGAGGCATATTTCGTTTTATACACAACATTCTTTTATACGGTGTATAAACCCCCTTTGACTTTTACTTTTATACAAAAGTAATATTTTTCTACGAAGCATTTTACTAAAATACCAAAAGGAATGTTTTTTTTACGTACGTAGTGACAACGACCCTTTCTGCCACTGCGAGTACTATTTGGTCTTTGGCTTCCTCAACAAGCTGTGATGTTTTTAAAATGAAATAAATACCATATACTCTTTTATGTATTTTGGTATTGAAAATGGTTTTTATAATGGATTTGTTATGTCAATATATTTGAGTGATATATTGTGATCAAAGTGTGGAAATGTTTTCTTTCCATTATGTTTGTTTTATGTCTTATGATTTTATAATGGTACTTGGACATTTGACGGGTGGTTACGTGATAAACCATATGACGGGTGGTGTCGTGAATATCAGGACGAGTGGTTACGTTATAACATCTAATGCATTGGGTATGGAAGTTGGCTGTATGGCTATTCCATTAAGTATGTATGGAAATTGGCCATATGGCTATTCCATTAAGTGATATGTGTAGAAGTCGACCGTATGGTTATTCCAATTAAATATGTTTATGTCCAAAGTTACCTTTATATATGTTATGTGTTCTTTTTATGGGTTTTATGGTAATCCTTTGGTTACAAAAAAGTATGTAATGATACTTTATTCAGTGAAGAGTTTTTACTACTTCATGAAGGTGAAGGTATTACTTTGATAGAGTATACATGGTTTACTTGATGTTTGAAAAACTAACAGTTTTAATTCTTTGTGTATCCCTTACTGAGCTTTTTATGCTCACCGCAAGTTTTTTTTGAAATGTTTTGCACAGGACTTAATGTGGAATAAGGTCAAGGATGGGATCAAGGTAATGTCATGCTATATAAAACATGGAACTAGACATGTTTCTTTTTAAGAGTTTTTTTTATTATGGAAACTTAGTAGAAGTGTCTACTTTGTAATCTTTTGGGATGTAATAGTTATGTTCTAATTCTCTAAAACTCTAAACCTAAAAAGATCCTCAATGTGAATTATTCATTTAATTCAATATTAAGTAAGGTTTAAGGTCGGGGCCTTATAATGTTATTGTAAAATAGTAGTTTTATTACAACATTATGTCCTGAGGTCCATTATAAAAAATTTATAATGTAATTTTAATTTACCGAGGAGGTGGTTTTCAAGTTAAATAAGAAAATAATTGGATTGAATGTTAATAAAAAAATAATAGATTCGACGACTATGTTGGGAATGAAAATATATGAGGATTTTATTATCATTTAGTATTATTTTAATTCGTTTCCATTGATTTTATTATGATTTTTTATTAATGTGCTTCAATTCCTCTTCTAATTTTTTAATCTATCACTCTTACCTCATTCCCACATGATCTCTTTCCCCATGAAGACTAGTGGTTGACATGGGGATCTACCATGGGGGAGGTTTAATGGATTTACTAAATTAATAATCCTTATGTTTATACATTATTTATTTCTAATTATCTTAAATAAATGGAAATTTCATGGCTATAGTGATCATCTACCTTAAATCAAAATCAAATCCATATATATTATTTGATTTACATTAATTTAATCACTTTCT
The DNA here is from genome assembly GCA_963277665.1 of Viscum album. Taxonomy (NCBI): domain Eukaryota; kingdom Viridiplantae; phylum Streptophyta; class Magnoliopsida; order Santalales; family Viscaceae; genus Viscum; species Viscum album. The sequence continues at coordinate 1,297,239,803 of OY728155.1, forward strand.
TCTGGTAAAATATTACTATAGAGGAGTTGAGGTTCCTCAAAAGGGTGAAATGAATTACGGTGAAGAAGAGTATTTTAGGGAATTACATTATCAGTTGAGGTATTTTAATATTTTGTTATTGGAGGGGATGAAATAGGGAGTTCTGAAGGAATATATAAGGAATAAAAAATTTCACACAAAATAAATTAAATATTTAAAATTCATCAATGAATTTTAATAAATACATTATTAATATTAATATATAATGTATTAACGTAAAAAAGGAACATGAGTACCTAACACTATTATCAAGGCCTTTCATTCCCAACAGTAATGTGTCTTTATTTTCTTCTTCTTCATGTAATTTTTTTTTATTTTGTTAATGAATTTAATTTTTACAACCCCAAATAATCGTCTTAACTATAAAACTAATTCATTTACATGAATTGATCTAAATTATTTACCGAATTAAAATATACAAAATTGAGATGACCCTTGTTCTCCATTATTCTATATTAGAGAAATAAATTTTCTTTTGTACCACCTAGAAATACATATTTTAAATCTAGTACTTTTGTAGTGGGGATACATAGTCTTCATTTCACATTTTCTATTTTAGAATTTTTAATATTTTTAATTATTTAAAAAAATACATCATTTAACAATATTGTTTTCAAATAAGGACTATTATACATGTGTAGATTAATCACAAGTGAAACAACATCAATAAAAAAATATGATTCAATAATAACCCAAATTCAGGATTGTAGATATTTTAAAGAACCCAACAAGAGAAAATATGAAAGGGTTTCTTACTATTATTATGATTTACAAGAGATACATGAACATAGAACAGAGGATGAACTTGATCCTTTGGAGGAAGTGATTTTCCAACTAATTGTTAATGGTAATTATACTAAAGAGATATAGGAGGAGTTTCCTATTTATCCATTCAATCTTGATCATTAAATTTGGGAGTGGATAGTTGAATTATGCATACTAAATGATTTATTGATGAGAAATAGTGTAAATTTTTATGTATTAAATTTTTATTGGGATGAAATTAATGTTCCAAATGATCTCCCCATATTTTTGAATGTTGAATCATCATAACCCTTATATTTTTCTCAATATTTTGATAAAAAAACACCACCAAAGTGGTGAAATTTCAAGAAGGACTACAGAATCAAGAGTAAGTACATCAATTTACTATAATACAACACAATGATATAAAGTCCACTAAATTATTGATTAATTAAGAAAAAAAAATAGGAGATGATAGTTTAATTAATTCTACCTCATCTTATTTTTTTAAACTGATATGAGTACCACCCCCACATCAATAAATATATTGGTGTACATGAATTGATTTTATCCAAAGAATAAATGATATACAAAATGACACACCTAATGAGTAACATATGAAGGCAGTCTAATAAATTGAGCATTTATTATATTGATAACATGAAGAGATACAAGTGTCACTACATACTAAAATAGGGACACAAGATTCTCATAATTTAGGTGATGAATTTTATATTGAATATTCAAATATAAATTTTGTTTTAATTAATTTACATTTTAACCCTCCCTTTTATTTTATATTAATAATACATACCTTATGAAAACTCTTGATGATTACTAATATCATTCAAATGTCGAAACCAGAAAAATAGGGGATCAATACTTAATCCTACCCATTCCATGAAGGATAAACCACATTCTGAAGGAGTTAGATATTTCATAGTTAATGAACGGGGTCCTCCTAAATAAGAAGAATGAATTGAATATTGGAGATAATATCATATAGTGGTCATAATATAAGAAAAACAACCTTACATCAATCATTGGATGATAACTGGGACTACCCATCTAGAGGCAGTCAAAACTCTAGTTCTACTCTTGGGCTCAAACCAAGGATTATCTTGAATTTGTTTTGATTAAATTTATATGAATATTAATATGAATTAAATATTTTTGAATAATTTATTATTATTTTTCATTATTTCCCTGAATTTCAGACTTGAATTGTCTTGGTCCTTAATATTTTATATTTCATTTCACAAGTCCATTTGGAAGACAACAAAATGTTGTTGGAGGAAATTGGGGATATATTATACACAGAGTTCATAAATTAAAAATTGAATTCAAAACATGAATTGAATTCCTATAAATAATTATTTTCACATAATGAAATGAATTCATGTCTTATAAATGACCATGAAAATATCTTTAAAATTAATATTCACGCATGGAAAATGGATCCATGTTTTGAACTGATGTAAAATATTTCCTTATAAGAAGAAAAAGAACAACCCACGAAGAATAAATTTATATTGGGGAGAATGATTTTCAATTCATTATTTTGTTTAATCTCATAATTTTTAATATATTTTAGTTCAATAAAAAAATATCATTCACAAAATTGATCCTTATAACTCTAGTATCAATATTTTAGTAATTAATTTTATCAATTAATCTTTTTATTCTGTTTTAAATTTAACTATTAACTTGATAATATGAATGTAATTGTTGATTATTGTTAATAATTGTTGAAATTGTTTAAAAAATAGTTACTTTTTAGAATGATTTGATGATATTATTCTATATTATTCATTAATTTTGTATGCATTAAATTTTTTAAATTGTTATTTTATTGTTTATATTCTTCAGTTATATGAGTTTTTTTCACAAAGAATATGTTCTCATCCATGATAAAAATTATAAACAATATATACAATCTCAATAAATATTATATTTCATGAGGGGCCCTAACATGTTTGTATTCTATAACATGATTTGTATCACATCAAGACTATGAATGAACAAAATCACTTTTAATATGATTGATGAATTATTTTAATTATCCACTTTATCCTTGGAACAAACTTTAAATTGAATAATATTTTCTACCACAGACTAAATCAATGACATTGATAGAGAAATAGCTACATTTAAGGATTATTATATCATTTACTACCATATTCACTGTATATTCCCGGATTATCAAAGGATTAAATATGGGGGTGTTATTTTTACATGATAGATCATGACATAAATCACTGTGGTTTTTTTGTTAAGGGTTTTCATATGATTTTCATGGAGTAATTGTATCATATATTATACATTATTATTAACCTCTCTTTCTTAAAAAATTAATCAATGATATAAAAAATAAAAAAATGGTTTGTGCCTTTGGTGGTTAAGAAATAATCATTACTAGAATGATGATATTTTGTTTGTATATGGTTGGGTGGTATAATTGAGATTTTTAAGAATAATTATCAAAAAAATATGAAATAAAAAAAATAATAAGAAAAAAATTAAATAATATTGATAGGGTGACCCATTATTTATTTTTACAATTATAATGTGTCGAAATTGTTATTTTTTGTTTGGGAGATCAATTTTTTTCTAGAGTATTTTCATTGAGATTTTATTTTTATATCTTGAATTATTTTATTGAATCAAACCACCTAATTGATATTTATTTTTTTTCATGAACAACCTAACCTAGGCCTCATTGACATTGGATACATAATGCAATGTTATTAATGTAATGTTTTACTTTTTTTTATTATGCGGTGGAGATGATAAATTAATCTAATGTCTATGATAGATGACCTTTATTTTAGGTATAAGAAACAAATCATTACATTTCATACATTCATAGATGAGTAAAAAATAATTCCATTGGAGGTAAATTATGATTTTAATACACATTAATGATTAATTAATAAATATAAAATTATAGAAGGATGGGAACTATTATTTAAAAATCATGAATGTGAAGCACATGATTATTTTTATTTTTATAAAAAATGAGGTGTTTAAAAATATATAATTTTACACATGAAGGGTTATTTTTTGTTAACTATCATTTTTTCTATATCACTAAAAATTAAAAGTTTTGCAATTTGATGTTCCACCATATGGTGGTTGAGATTACTTGATTGGGGACCAGAGAGATCTATTTGTGGATAAAATTGGTTAAACCCTATTTTTCATTTTTTTTTATATAAAAAATTATTTTCTAACCGATTAATTTATTAATTCTTATAACATTTAGTTGTTTATATATTTTATTGAAGGATATAATAAATATCTTGAACCAAGAAAAAATGAGAAGAATTAAACCTTAAGATGATGTCTCACAGAAAAGGATATTCCAAAGAAAATTCCATAAGATCAATAATATATTATTGATTTTATAATAGATCCAAATATACTAGAAACCCAAAATTCATTTATTCAATCCCACATTCACAATGTAAAATACTTAGGAAAAGTGATGTGGTGGAAATAACAAGGTAAAAAAGGGTAATTCATTCTAAATCTACATATATCCTAGAGTAAAACATATGGGAAGACCATTAAACACCCATGGATGAACTAATGATAGTTTCTATTATTGAAATAATCCATGAGTTGTTTGGACCACACAAAAAGATGTTCTAAAATCCCTATACAAGACATTAAAGGTTTCAACATGTTTAAGAAATAAATGTTATGATTAATGTGATGTTTATCAATGATTTAATCACTCCATTATAGATTATGTTCCATGTTGTCAAATATATGAAATAATTATGATCACCAGGGGTGTGATTTTTCGTATAAATATATGTCAAACGGATAGATAGAAATGAATATTTTTTATGTTATTCCCCTATACTGGGATTATAGAAATGTTAGTTTTTTTATTTTCATTTAGTATTAATTTTATTGATTCTTAAATAATTTTTATTCATTTATTGTTAAATTGTTTCAATTTTTTATTCCAATATATTAAAATTTCTTTCATCCCTCTTTCCATGATGATCCCTTATGCTTCTAACAACCAGCGATTAACCTGGTTTTGGCCTTGATGGAGTTCTGGTGACATTTTTAAATTATTTCAAATTAGTTAGTCAATTTTTTAATAATATTTTTGTTATGTGTTACTTAATTTAATGGATATTGTGACCATAATCCAATACATGACATTTTCATCCAACTAAATTCATTGATTTTCATTCTTTACCACCCTTTTATTGGGTAATATCATCAAATAGTGGATTTGATGTTTCAGGAGGGGATGAAACTAAATATGATAGAGTTGATTCATTTAAGATATTATAATCTCTATTGACTTATTATTTCTATTTATCTATTATAGAAGGAGAAATTGGTAGTTCCAAATAAAGTTATCATAAACAGATAACTCCACACTAAAAAATTAATGAATAGATATAAATGAATGTGGTTTCATAAAAAAATTATCAATTTTAATTTAAACAATAATAAACTAAGAATAAAGGAACCCAAGTTACTAATATTAGGACTAAAACCATTCTTCCCGAAAATAATTATGTCAACATTTACTTCACCATGTTTTGATATTATTAATTTTTCAATGCATTCTTTTTTCAAAACCCAAAACAATTTTTTCATCAAATAAAAAAAGTAGTCTCTAAGGATTGTTTTTAGTGATTGATCCAACAGAATTTCTCGTCAGGTGATATTACCCTAGATAATCAATTTAATGTACAGTAAATTAAATTAAAATTTTCACTACACTAATAATTGTACATCAAACCTAGAACCACTACTAGGTAGCTAAAAATTATTTCTTTCACTTTTATTGTTTTTCACATTTTAAATAGATTAGATTGTTTAAATAAATTATATAATATCCATTTTCTGAAATCTATTTATATTTAGATTATTATGCATTAATAGATTACTAGAATGTGAAAAAACAACAATAATAAGTATATTAATAGATAAGGTTATATGTGAAGAAACCTAGAGAATACATATAACAAATGAAGAAAATTTTAACTAGGGTTTCTTAATTTGATTGTTAATTACAATAGGAAACTAAAACTAAACCTGAGTTAGAATATATCCATTTGAATGATGTTATTTTCTAACTCAACATTATTGTTAATGATCATAGTGAGGTAGAGGATAAATCACCTAGAGTTCCATTCAATCTCCCTCAATAATTACACGAGGTGATAGTTGAAGGAAACATTACTATTGATTTATAAAAGAAAGATCATGTATATTTAGAAAATATTTAGATTGAATAGGAAAAAATGATAGAAAGAATAATTTCCCCAATCTAATAAAACATGATTCTTCAACATGTTTAAAAAATTTCTAGTATTGGAAGAAGAAGACACCATCCATGCATTGGGATTCAATGAAATTCCTGTTGATCCAAAATTAAAAACTAAATCAACATCCATAAAACATCAAGAGGTAGATCCCACTAATCAAGTGAATTAATTCAAACAATGTTAGAGGGATTAGCATTTCATTAATTGAATCATGATAGCATTGAAAGAATCATTAATTCCTTCTTGTTTATCAAACATAAAAATTTATAAACACCATGAAAAATGTGCTAAACTACAAAGGATATAGGAATTTCAGTACCTACGTTAACTGATAGATCCAGGGTTAGAGAAATTATTAATTAAATAAAAAAACCCAAACAAAATTATTTAAGAAAAATAAATCCATTCTACTAATCATTTTAGTGTTGAAGATAGTAGGAGAAGAAAATATAAAAAGAATTATAAGTAGCTATAAATCATTGATTAATAGGATTAAAAGGTATTAGATAATTAATTATCAATAATGTATTCATCAAAATCGGGTCCTAGTGAGTTAAATGGTCTTGATAAACACACTCCATCCAATTTCTTCTTTTTTTATGTCTTGGTACATCAAATTTCAATGAATTGGTATCCCTAAACCTTATTTTAAAAAGGGTAGGTATGAACTCAATGGCCATGGTGGAATTTCAATCCATGGATCTCATATTAAATAGATGCATTCAATCGATCTTGGAAATGGTCATGCTTAAAGATTGAAAAAATGAACCCAATACCTAAACAAAAATTTTGGTGTCATGCTCCAAAAGTCACCATATTACCATAATATTGCTAAAAATTATAGTTCCCTACCATGAAACATAAAACAAGTGAACGTTCTAAATATAAGAAATATTTTTCATTTGAATAGAAAATTCAATATATTAAACACTATAAAATATATCTATGAAATACACTTGTAACATCACATCTAATTTTATTTGGAATAACATCAGTATCACTTTCAATGCATTACACTTTTTTTTTTCATAAAATACATTTTTTCCTAGTAGAGGATGATAAATAGAAATATTGACCTGATTAGAAGAAACTAGATCTCCCTAAACACACTGATCAATTATTATAGGAATATGTTGAATATATTCAATAAGATCATTATAATGACCCAGTTAAACATGAAACTCAATGTGATAAGGAAGCATTTTATATTTATTATTTAAAATTTTATTTTTATCAAATTAAATTACATTTTTAACTAACCCTTTGATTATTATTTTAAAACCAAATAACTAGATAAATAACAATAAAATGAATAACTGTTGTAGAATGTACCGATTTTTTTGGCAATCTATATATCATTCTCCACTAACATGCAGTTAATTTCTCACTACAAAAAGAATCATTATGGTGTACTTCATCCATTGATTTTTTTCTATTTAAATGTATTTATATTTCATTACATAGACTAGGTATTATAAATTATCTTGTCTCCAAATTACTCTCTCTATTTAAAAAATTTATATATACCTTATGAATTGATGATTTATTATTATAATTATTTAATAGCGATGATATAACAAGAATTTTTTTATTGAGATGGATGCATACACATAGTTCACACTATAAAAATTGTATTGACATTGAAAATTGATTTCATGTCTTGAATGAGATTTATTTTTTTAAAACATATTAGAATATATCTATAAAATATAAATACCAACCATGAAAAGAATTAACGTTGAAAAATGATGTATAATAGAACTGTATATGAAAAAACATGTGAAACCCAACACAATCCATATTTGAAAGAGATTTATGTCATTCAAATATTTGATTTATTTTCTATCATAATTTCTAATATATTATAGATCATTGAAATAAAATTTAATTCCTTGACTTAATCCCTTACACTCTAGTATCGATCTAGGAAGAATAAGTTGGTTATGATTATCATTATTATGTGTTCTAGTTTTCATATTTGACATGAATAAGTGACTGAAATTGTTAAATTAATGGGTTTACTTAACATTTATTGGATAAATTGGAAAATTATGAGAAATGTTAATGAGTTAATAAATATAGATTATACACAACTTTGATTTGAACTTTTTATTTTTTTAAATAATATTAATTAGTTTATTATTTTTATTCTTACTCTAGAGTAGTTGTGCATAATACCATATGTTCCCATCCCTTAAAAAATTCAGCCAATTTTTATAATTTCTTCTATAGTACATTTCTTGAGAGACTCGAGCACATATATTTTATAAAACATTGATATCATCTTATAAATTCTATAACTAAACATACAAACATTAAATATGGTCGATGAATTATTTTTTTGGCCATTTATCAATAAACCCTCCATGATACTCAATCATATTCCTCCACATAGGATCCATAAATGACTTCTTAATGAAAATATCAACATTTAAAGAATATTATACTTGTTCATTCCCCACTCATATAACGTTTCATTAGATTTAAAATACCAAATGTAGGGGATCTAAATTTCCATTGTTGATAGGGACAAACATTATTTAGGAGGTCTTAGTAGTGGGTTCATATGATTTTTTGGGAGGATACATATCTAGTATTGTACTTTATTATTCATTGCTATTACATAAAAAAATAAATCATAATTATTAATTAAATGAATATAGTGGGTAGTGTCTATTGATGATTAAAGGAAACTATTTAAAGATAGATGATATTTTTATCATATGTAATTATGTGTTGGATGAGATATTTTTTTAGAATAATTTTCAAAATAGAAATATTATAAAAAATTTCACAAAATAAAAAAATCATGAATCAATTGATTGATATTAATACATTATACTAACATGAATGATCTACCAAAAATGATCTATAACAGATCTGAGATGAAATTATTTATTCATTATTTATATCGACATATTATTTTGGTATCAAGATCTATAATATTTAGATAAATAAACACATTAATATTTTTTTATTCATTACACACCTATCATAAACATCAGAGACATGTATATATTTTTGTAAAGTACAAATAATTAAATTTAATTTTTGTCATTAAAATATCAAGACACTCATTTTCTTTCCACACTATAGTAAATGACTTGTACAAGACAAATTGTCAGAACAAAATTGAATTTATTACCAAAATATATGTGTAAAATAATATTTACATAGGAGGTAAATTGGAAAATTATTTTATTTGAAACATGAAATTTTATTCTCAATTTACTCGAATTTTTTTCTTCATCAATAAATTTAAATATTGGGAGAGTAAAGTTCATTTTTACTGTTTTCAGATTACATGATTAAGGAAAATAATGTTATAAAATTATTGGAATTAATCCAAAAATATTTTGATGAATTTTATAATATAGAAAATATTTTTAATGTAAATAATTTATTATTTTGGAAACTATTTTATTGTTTTTTAATCTTATTATGTTATAGAATACATAACTAAAAAAGGGACAAATTATATTGAATTTGAGATGAAAATGATGCCTCACGACATAGGATAACTGAAGGTCTAATCATAGAGCCCAAAATTAATTTTCCATGGTTAAATATAAGATAATATTTTAGAAAGAAACAATTCATGTTCTAAATCGAACAATAATGATGTGAAATAATTTTTAAAATTGATAAAAATGATGAAACTGGAGGAATAAAAGAAATGCTAGACCAAATATATATATGTCAAAGTGTAAAAAATATGGCCACCTCATTACACTATAATGGATGAGATATATTGGTTTTCAGAGAACATATCTTGTCAGTTTTTGGTCTACCCCATGAAACACACATTGTTAAATAATTATTCATGATGGGAATTTCATATATGTGACTAAAAAATGAATCTCATGATGAATTTAATATTTAATGGTACTTTTAAAACCACATAATGGATCAAGGTCTATTTACACCAAATTATGACATTATTACAATTCCATAGGGTGCCATTTTCCCTATAAACATAGGGAAATGTGGTGAAAAAATATGTTCGTGATTATACACAACGATTAGGAGTATATTATATATTTTTCTTTTAGTTTTATTTTATTTTTTTCAATTGATATTCTTATTCAAATTTTCTAATGGTGCATCACATTTTCCTTAAATTTCATTACCTCTTTATTTTCCCTTATTGTATTATGATTTATTATACATGTGATAATTAATGTCTAATGAGAATCTTTTCCTTAAGGGATGTTTATGAAATTTCCTTCATTATTGTTATTTAATTCATTAAATGATTTGATTCTAGATATGGTATATGTGAGAGAATTATATGGGTTAACTTATATTATAAAACTACGTGATTTTGAAATAAAAATAATAAATTTTAGTTACATTTTTTTCATCCCTATAATTGAGTAAAATTTTCATTGGGTGGAGATGATGTTTCATGAATGGATGAAATAACATATGACAGTGTTGGGTCTTTTAACATATTAACTTCTTGATTGAGATGTTTATTCAATTTTTCTATTGGAGGATGTGAAATTGTTTTTGACAAATAAATATCCCAATTAAGCACAATTTCAATCAAAACAAATTAAATTATAGTAATTCATTAATCCGGTTTCTTAAATGAACTATAAAATTGTACAAAAAAATTAAAAATGAAGGAACCTGAGTGACGAACTATTGGTCCAAGACCATTATTATCTTTCTTCATTCACTACTAATTTTTCCATATGTTATCATATTTTTATATTTTTATTTTCTTGTTTTCCAATACCAAAAAAAAATTATTTTCATCAAAAATAAAAAAAATAGTTTAGGTGACTTGAAATTAATGATTGAATCGACTTCAAATCTCATTAAAGGTGATGACCATGGTCAGACATTATTCAACCTTAGGAAAATAAAATAGCTTCCACACCTCACTAGGAACGGTGTATAATCTAGTAAAAAATCATGCTAATCCATAATTGAAATAAGATAAAATCTTACACTATATCATTCTTCAATAGAAAACATCCCAATATCTGGTTTTTTTCATTATTTGATATCAAAACTCTCCTCAATTAAAAAGTAGTGTGTGTAAAAGTGTGGCATCCCAGATTATATTTACATCATTGAAATATTTTTTCATATTCAAAAATCATTGTAATGATAATCTCTTATTATTTAAAGTGGTTAATAAGGTGGATAATAGTGTAAAATGTCTCACAATGAATTTGTGACATATATTTAATCCATGAAAATATGTTTCTCTCTTATTATGTTTGGTATGATCCATTTATAAATAACCACTCTCTTTAATATATCCAAATATATAACCTCACTTATGATGAAATTACTTCAGAATGATAAATTATATTCTCCAATTTCACTCCTACTAGTTCTTTCATAAAACGAAAAATTTCTCATGAACTCTATTATATTTCACTCATCATCATCTATATATTCTATTCCCATAGAATATATGAAAATATATACTATAATGAATACAAAAATTGATCAAGGAATTATTTAAATACTATAATAATCATATACATGACTATATCAAGGGAATATGTGGGTTTTTATGATTCCATGACGAATTAATAGTTACTATATCTGGTATTGATGGTGTCCTTGGGTAAATGCTTTATTTTCACACTTATTTGATTATATACATAAGGGTAGTTAATCATTAAAAATTATCAAGACCCTCAAAACTGATCAAATATGTTTTCCACATGAGGTGAAGGAAACTTATTATTGATCTGGATTTTCTGATGTTTGTGATAATCAATGTAGAGTGTAATTGATAAACATTTTCTTATAAAAAATGGATTATGGTAAAACATGGTTAACCATTTAGGATTATCAAATCATTATCAATATTATTTTTATATTCATCCAAATCAATCTCGACCACTATATATAGAGTCTTTAATATTATTATAGATGTAGGTATATGTTCTATAGGAAAATCATCCCATGATTTGGGCTATTATGAAGAATCAATTCTATAATTACACTGACATATTCCGACAAAATAGTAAAATACTCAATATTATATTTTTTGTAGCCATATGATCAAAATATAAATCTTTTTTGGGTATTAAAACCAATTTTTTTTGTCATTATCATTATATTTCATGGGTACCCATTCATCGAGAAATGACCATTGTTTAATTTTGGATGTGAAATGTGGTATCCATATCCCGATAACTAATTTTTTTACTTTGTGGGGAGAGAAAATTTGTTCCCAAAACCATTCCAAATTCCGATAAATGAATAATAATTTTACGTGTTTCAATCACATTCCCAAATAACTCAATTAAATATAATTTATAGACATGATTTTTATTTATCATTCATACAGATGTTCTCACTGATAATTAAATTTATAGTCATTGGGGATTAGAATTTAATTTATATATGAACTTTTTGTGATATTAAGAAATTATCAGATTTAAGATCAAATAAGATATTTTTCATAATGAACATTTATATATTAACACCAATTTCATATCAAAAATCCCATACAAATACCAAATTGATTAGGTTGAGTGGCATAGAAAATATAAGGTCAATAAATTATATAATAATCAAAATAAATAAAAAAACTTATTAATTTATGACACCTTTAATTCAATATATGATATTTTAGATACATCATACATTACATAAGGATAGGCATATGGTTTTTCAATGTTCTATCCCCTTATTTGTAATGACATAATCACCAAAAATAACTAAACCCTTCAATAAAAACTATAGAATGGACTGAATCTATAATGCCCCCTGCCCGAGAGCCACTAAATTGATGCCCTGAGTCTGGTCAACACGTGACCCTAGGTTAGCCTGTCATATTCCAAAGGGTTAGAAACTAATAATTAGGGTCTAACAGAACATGTTGGGAGAAATTTATATATTTATCAGTGTATTCCAATAAAAATAAAATATGAAATGACATTATAAATAAAAGGAGAAAATAATTAAAATCTATTTCCCACACCTATGTATTATCCCACCAACTAATAATAAATATGTTGTTCCATATAATATAATGTCATGTGTAATGTAAACATAAAATAAAGACAAATAGAAGAGTCGATTGAATGGTTATTTACTCCATATCTAGATCTCTCATCCACGCATGTCCCATTCCCAAGTCTACGATCTAGATTAATGACTTTTTGCTTGTCTCAATTTCCAACTATGAATCTTGATATGGTTCCCAATGGAAGACCAAATAGGGTGTGAGTACAACGTAGTAGGCTAATAAAAATGGTGTCTATAAAACATTCAATCAAAAACATAAAATTTAAGAAGATATATAGTGAATAAAAAAATATGAGATAAATAAGGTTCCCTTAGTTATCATGGTTTACATAGCCACTGGCATTATTTTTTCCATGGGTTAGGCATTTTCATCACGTATACTAAAAAATATGTCGTTCATATAGAGTATTTATTAAAGGAAGAATATAGTTCCACACATCACATGGGAAAATATCTTTCAAAACGTAACATAAAACACACCTTATATCTTCAATATATGTATTATTATCCCTGATAAATGTTAATGGGAATTAAGCCTCTTTCCAACTCTGTAACATTTGACTTATAGTGGTGTGGTTTATATCATTAGTCTAACTGAAATCATGGGCATATAACCTCAATTCAACAAAACATAACCACCAATCTATGTACAAAGACTTATTCAACCATTTCATACATATATCAAACACATTCCATGACTTTTTTTAACACAATTAGCATTTAAAACAATATTTTACTCAACACACATTCCATTTCATACCATCGGAAAGTTACACATTCCTAATTACTTATCGTAACACATTTAACAAACCCATCTTTCATGTTTCATAACTCAATAACATGTATACCATATATGTGCCTTAACCAATTATAACATATATTTTCTATTTAAATAACTTATTCTATTTACCATCATTATTATTTACAAAACTTATCCCCTCAATACAGTTATCATTAAAAATGTGTGATTCATTAAACATATTTACAATTTTAAAAATGATCCCCATTATGTCATGTCATAAACTAGAAACAATTACCATTTGTTCCATTTGAAAACTCAAGAATACATATCACATTATTTTGAGGGGATCTATCATGAAAAAAATCAATTCAACACTTTACTACTAAATTATGTGTTCAAGGAAGGGTCACACCATGTGGGTGTTCATTAACTCAGTCTAATCATGCTCAATGATATCCATGGGAATCACGAGGTATTAAATTCACTAATTATCCAATTAATTATTCATCCCTACCATTCCAAACCAAAATGATAGTAGACCACCACAAGCACAAATGCACACATAATAAACGTTACCACAAGACTATGGGATGTAACCTGTTGACCACCAACATCGTTTCCAAATAAGATCTCTTACATAACCATAAACTTTGATTTGAAAAAAATTAACCATTGAATCCTAAATTAATGACCAACTTAAAAAAAGAGGTATTTAGGGATTTAAGAAAATACGTAAGATTACAAAAATGATAATCTAAAAAAAATTAGGAAGAGGATTTATACACTCAACAAAGCTTCTTTCGGCACCAAACGGAGATTCAAACATCATTGAAATTAGGTAGGTATATCCTTGGGATTAATAGTAGTTCTTCAAAATCACTAAGGATTCTAAAAGAAAAATGGAAGAAAATCCCATGATAGAACACTATTGTTCCAAGGGGGAATTGGAAAATTTTCCAATTATTAATTGCCACACTATTTGGGAAAATAGTGGAAAACCGTGTTGATTGTACATTAAGAGATGATTTGGGTCACAAAGTCTACTTGGGAGCCCCACAAATTTCAACAAACCATGCGTTTCCCATTATATATTATCATTTTATTGGGAGGGCCTCATGAACAGTTAGGCTGGGAAACGGGCACCGTTTGACAAACCATGTGATCTTGTTGTTAGTGTATAATCGTTAAGAGGTTTAGGATACATGATTTGGCATGGATATCCACATGGTTTTGAAAAAGACATGTTTCTCATGTTCTTATCTAATTCTATGCGTAGTCGGCCACATAGTTACCTTTTCATAGGCACATAGTTTGTGCTGACCATGTACCAATCCTATATAGTGGATTAGAAGTATATCTTTGATCCCCTTTTAATGGAAGAAACTCTCTTTAACAACATCGAGACATATCATATCCTAAAAACATTCAAATAAGAAATTTAATGTGATTTATACCAATATATAAAAAATGAAATAACACATTAAGATTCAAGGATCATATAACCTCCCCTCCATATGAATGATCATCCTCAAGCCTCCTTACGATTTCAATGTATTGATATTGATATATTAATCCCGCATACCCATCTCCCACTCCAATGTATATTTTAGAATATTAAAATATATCCACATACCTCAAACCAATGGAACATATTTTTGGCATAAAAAATTATCTCTACAATCTTTAATATAAATCAGATTACACACAAAGGATACATTGACCATAATCTAAACATCATCAACAACACATCGGGTTTTTCGATCTCATATAGTCTGAGATGTAACACCTAAAAAACAACATGTGTGACACTATACCTCTATGAAGGAGCCAATTGGAACACCACTGGTCGGATCATCTCCTCAATCTAAAATGACCCCACATACCAATGTGCCAACATTCACATTTTCTAAATCCGACAGTGACCCAAAATTGGAGACAACTAAATAAACACATGATCACCAACTATAAAATCAACAGCTCGAAAATGTAGATATGTATACAATATCTACCTACATTGAGCCACATCAATTTCATCCAAAAACAACTCAACCTACTATGATGTCTCATTTACGAGACTTGATTCCAACAACACTGATTTCCCAGACTTCATCCAATATAATAGAGAAGCCCATGTCAAACCATATAGAACCACATATGCTTCCATATGACTAATTTCCTGGTAACTATTCTTATAGGAGACCTATGTGCCTCTCCCTTGAGCTAAAAAATTTAATGAAATATTACATTAATGTATCATATTGCAGTAGAAGAGTACACTCTAACTGCCCATACTAGGAGTGAAAACCATACTAAAAAAGACATGGTTACCAAGTTCCATTGGTAACACCTTCCATAAGTGTGACATAAAACATTGGTCATAATATGAAACAATACATTATGGATCCTAATAAAATCATACTATCTCTCGAACATAAAACTCACCTAATTTTTCAATAGTTAAGGTCTCTCATATCGGTATGAGATGATCCACATTAGTCAGCCTATCAAAAATAACCACATTGATCATTCATATGAAGAATAATAATAATTATAAACACATAATCCATTTTAAACTAAAAAAATACATTATAAGAATGGAAGATACTTTTCTAATCCACTGATTTTTGATTCTTGGGCTACACCCCTAGATAGTTGTGACACAACATTACAAAACCTACAACCACCTTCTACATCCCTACAAACAATACTTAATTTGAATATCATGACTTGAATTGAGAAAAATTGGGCACACCATCCACATCGTGGAAGGAAACTGACACAAAAATTATTTTTCACAAACATGTAGGTATGAAGAAAATCTATGAACATATATGATATCCTCATCATAAAAAGGCCATTTAAAAGGTAACTTCCACCATTCAAAGAATTCCTTCAAGTCCTATAATGCTTGATACTCATAATACATATCTTTGATCCATAATATATGCATGGAATCAACTTCTATTGATACAAGGATCATCTACCATTGACCATACCGAACCTCTATATGCATCTTAGAAAACCACCCCATCATCATACATAGTGAGAAATATTCCCAAACCACCAGATTTTAAGTATTCTGGTTGAAATCATGTACAACAATCCTCACATTAACTGATAAATATGGCACCCAAAAATTCAAGGAATTCATGTATTCAATCCATCATTGATTCTGAAAATTCATATCATTATTAGAGAATATGTAACTAAGGCTATTCAGATATGTATTAATAATAAGACTCTCAAAAAAAAAGTAATGTTTCAAACTCATTAAATATTAATGCAACATGGACAAATCAAGATAATGTGTATGGTAATTTCATTCAAGAGTCATCAACTTCCATGACCTATACACCATAACTCGATAATCCATCATCAGTGCTACCTTAAGACCAACATCTGATGAATCATAAAAAGATATAATCCATGACTACAATGTGTAGGATCAGAATATGTGTAATAATAAACCACTTATTATATTCTTTAATACATTCTCACTTTTTCCATACATATAAAACTTAATTCCCTTATTTGTTAAACAAAAAAGTGTGTCTTCCTAGTGGGATAATTATTGGATGAACCATTGATAATATCCATCAAAATTCAATAGAAAATTTATATAATAAATATTCATGGGAATATACTATGATAGAACTTCCTGCACAATATCTATGTTCACTAGCACACATCCCTTAGATATGATGTTACCCACGAGTTAGGTGAGTTTGATCTAGAAATAAAATTTATATAACATTCCTCAAAATCTATTCCATCACAGTGTACTCAAGATTTTTTCAATATGATTTTCATTATCTTCATGAGTCCTAGTGTACAAAAATATTTCATCCAAAAAAATATAATCTAATCAATGTGTGAGTTAATATTTTTTTTTATTAGGTCTAGAAACACTAATGTAACATTAGTCAAACCTAAAAAGATCAATAAAATCTCATATAACCCATATATTCTCCAGAATGAAGTCTACGGTGTATCATATGGTCTCAACCTCATTTGATATAAACCTGGTCTCAATTCAATTTTGGAGAACACAAAAGCACCTCATAGATTGTAAAAAAATAATTGATTTGAGGAAGCGGATATTATTTCTTTACATTCATGTGATTCATCCTCTGATAATCAATCCAAAAATGAAACATATCATCCACCATATTAATAAAAAAACTATAAATCTCCAAGTTGGCGTACTCAAAAAAGAAGGCCCTTATTTTCCAAATCCTCTAACTATGTTTTATGTTCCTATTGTTTTTCTAGTTCTATTATATAGCAAGGAACCAAATCAGGATCTACTCTCCGTATTAATTCAATTATTAAATAAACATATATATATCTGATGAGGTATCCTCTTGAAGTCCCCATAAAAAATTATACTAGTCGATCGACAACATAATGAATGGAATTCTACTCATTTACCCAATAAATAGGCACAAGACATGACACTTGGGCAGTGAGATCAACGAATTGGTTATAGGCTGTCACAAAGTGGCCATATCAGATATCACATTTGCCACGATGGATGAATATATCCCTCTACAAGGACATGGAGATTACCATATGTCTATAATTTTTAATATGGACCTGATATAACCAATGAAAATACATCCCTAGAATAATTTGATAACCTAATATCTAAATAAAAAACAAGCCCAACATGAAATGTTACCCACAAACCTAAAGGGAACACTCCTTAAACAACATGATATTTTATCCCCAAACCCATTATGGTGTATCATTTGACATAACCCCATGCATATGATCCACTACTCGGCCAAAATCATTAAAAAACTCCTCATATATAAAATTATATTAGAAAAATATATGAAATAAAGCACTAAAAATTGGGAAAACTGGTAGAATCATACCTAAAACTATCGATGGTGCATCCTCGCCACCTCCATTTGTAGAATGAAAAAAAGTTTCTAATATGTCCCCTATAATTGAATCATGTCTAATTCCTTGGTGTTACACTACCCTTATGTTAACTTTTCCCTTTTCATGGAGTACCACATATACATCGCTGACCTATACCATATGTATAACACAAACATTCTACCTAGTTTGGGGTTCTTGGCCCCATGGATACACTTTTCATAGGTCATGATACTTCATTGCCACCCATACATTTAGGGTTTATATAGAACCTATGCAAAAGTCACATCCTGATGAATTCATGGGACTCAACTGGTCATTGGGGAAATTGAAATTTCATGTGTCCTAGCCTAACATTCAGATTATAGATAATACGATCTCTACCTCCATAATATGTATCTCTTCTCTGATACATTTTCTAGAACCTCATTGGTAAAATCCCTTGAAATTTTTCTTACTAGTACCAAAATATATGACACTATATCACCAATATAGAACTAAATTCCCACCACCATAAGACTCCTTTACATTCAATCAAAAAATAAGGGCCTAATCCAACACATCATCAAATATATTTAACAAGAATATATTTAACAAGTACATGATATCAGGTCTAACTATGTCATTACATTTTTTTTCCATAGCTACCTTATTCCGTTCAAAAACTAGAAGAAAGCATTTCTTACTAGTGATGTGGCTGACAAAATCCATCACTAACATAGACCCTTGGTTCAATATCAAAAAAATTGAATTCTTCTTCTAAATGACAGTATTATAGTAGAAATTTTCTCAGAACTGTTCATAGAAATATATCCATATATACCTTCTTTCTTCTCAGTTGAAACATAATACCTCACCAACACTTCACTAGTCGCTGCAACATATTAGCTATAAAATTGAGTCTCATCTCACGAGGAGTCTTCAAGTTATATGGAATCATCTAGATAAACTATATCTAGATCATTTCTACATCTGGTATATCCTCCCCAACAAGAATTATATAGTTTCTGTAACTGGAACTCCTTAGTCTTGTCATTCATACTCATTAAAACCTTTCTTGGCTCCCATTCATATATTTTTATAAAATGAGAAATGTTCTATTAGAAATTATCCTATTTGTTTATCCTAGTGATTACATTTAATGTCAATGACATATCAATACGTGCTTTGTGGGATGGGGAATGAAGGTGAAGTATTATGGATCCATTCATTTCATATTGAATTAAATATTATACATAGATTTTAATCAAGATTTTTAATATGGGTTTTATTGAATATAATGGCCATCCAAGTAAGCTGATTTTCATGCTTCAAACAATGAAATATGCAGAACATCAGGTCGACCACACCCATGGTGCCTAGGCATGTCATCACAAAGTTGAATTTAGAGTTTTATAATCTCAATGTAGCACATTGAGTGAGCATGTTAATTGTATGGGGAAAACCTCGTGTAAGGTTGGGAACATGAGTGCGACCACAGAGAACCAATATGAGGTAGTACCTGAAAGGGTGTTAGATATTTATGGGATTATTAAAACATGGTAAGTGTCATAAAGAACAAGTAATCCATGAAAAATTTCGATTTTTGAACATGTTTTTGTGAGTTATTGTGTCTTTGATTCAATATCGATTGTCTAACAGGTAAAGATGCTCGATTTATTCATCTCGGGCCATCTGATCAAGACCATGCATCATATTTTACCTTAGACCATCAGACACATAATCGTACGATGTCATTGTATTTGTGAAACCATGATCAAATTTCTGCCAATATCTAATGATAATACCTGTTGTATGTGGATCATGCTGATCTTACAATATCATTCATGAAATAACATTATCATGAATGCAATGAAACAAAGAAGATTGGACATGGAGGAATCAGAGTTAGTTATAGATAATTATTATTTTTTATGATAAATAACTCAATTATTATTATAATTAAATGCATGTTACATGATATGAAGACTAGGATGACACTATGGAAGATATTCTCAGACTCATAGAAGAAAAATTCCATCAAATGCACTGTCTATATGAAAGGTTTCGAATTCAATGATTGTTTGATGATATTCCTTGGTAGATCCGATGTTTTGGGGTTATATTGGGTCCTGGATGAGGAATTAGATAAAATTCATAATCATTGTAAGGTGTTGTGATAGTTTTCTAAAAATAATGATCCCTTGATTAAAGTTTGATTCCACTTAGTATATTAAAGTGTTTTTATTTCTATGAAAAAATAGAGCCCCCAACAAAATCTCTAGGTTTTGAAAAGTAGAAGTTTTTTGAATTTTTTATGCCTATAAATGGTAGGAATACCCCAAGGCCCTTTTAAAAGTGAATATAACTCTTAATGGTGATTTTTTATTAATGAGTTCCATATAGAATTTACTTGGATGAAGAACCAGTTCCATGTAGATTTGTATTCTATGAAGAAACAATAACATGTGATCTTATGGTCTATGAAAATGATCAAGATAACATGAGATATGTTTCACAAACACTAACCCTTGGGATGAAAATCCCATGGGTGGCTTCTACCCATTCAGTTTTGTTTAGAAGAGGTAGTATGGTACACACCTACGCGGTTATCTCATCATTTTGTATTAAAATCATTGATTATCAGTGGGTGTAAAATGAATAAAGGGAGAGAACAATTTGTGTTCAGGTTTCATGAAAAATATCTACACATACATAAATTTATGAATTCCCATGAAATGATAATGAAAGAATTACATGTAAAAAATTAATTGAGAATGAAAAAACAACATGGATAGATTTTGAATGATCATTATTACATAATCATAATCTTGATGATGTTGTATACATAACTTGAAAAAATATTTTTGAGGCTTGGACTACAGTCAAATGAAATAATTCATAACCAGAGAATTTATTTCACTGTGGAAACTAATCATTAATGGTGATCAAGATTATTAAGAAATAAAAATATATTGAAACATAGATTATTATTGTCAATTGAATCAGTACACAAGCAAGTCAGATCCTTCAAGACAATGGATGAAGATAATTAGATCATCCAAAACTAGATAGAACTATCAAAAGCAATACATTGATGTTTAGGAGTATATAAAGTTTTTAAAATAATATGGTCTAGTTGGGGTTATATATAATATAAAAAGGTAATTTAATATTGGGGTTACAACTAGAATTTTATTGGGGACTCTAAATAATTTTTTTTTGTTACCATCTTTTGATAATGTAAAAAATCATGGTTTTGGAGTATAACTAACAAGAAAAGGATATGGTTTTTGTTTAGAACCTTATAAAAACTTGTGTTATGTGCCTTTCTTTTTACAAAGTCATTTGATTTAAAACAATTAGATATTTAATATGTGGATCGAGGGCTTAACAATTCATAGAGGTTAAATATAGAATAAAATAGGGAAATTAAAAAAATTGGAAATTTTTTTAAATGGGTTCATTAATTTAAACCTCCCCTTTAAGTGATAAAATAAGGATTTTGGTATTTGAATTAGAATCAGATCCCATCATCCATTTTAACGGTTCTACTGCATTTTGAAGATGGATAATCTATATTCATTCAATAGAAGGGATGTTCGTAAATTTGAGTGTATTAATTATCACTGTTGGAAGAATATGATGTTACCATATCACCTTTCACATGGACTCGAGGATAGAGATATTTCAACAATTGGATTTTTTTTCTATTGATGGTTAATATATTTGGTAAGGCACTGAGAAAGAAATATAGTAGTCGATGGAAAACTTCAAAACACAGTTTTGAGGCCTCTTTCATAGAATATTTACAGAATGAATATGGGACTCAAAAATTCCACTAAAATGGGAAAAATTATAAAGCAGCATAGAAGGGAACATGAAATTCAAGGAATCCAAATTGCTAATTTATAGGAGAAAATATGAAGATAGCATGATGGGTGAATAATAAAACATTGATCATTATTTCACAATAGTCAATGAAAATGTTTGTTACTTTTGGGGTACTGGTGAAAACACGGATGATTCAAATATTAAAAAAATGATGATAAATATTCCTGAAATGTTTGATTCAAATTTATTAGCTTTATAAGATTATGATTGCCTTTCTCATTATTAATTACATAAAATTATCATTTCATATAAAAATCAAAAGATCCCGATATTGAAGAATATGATTAATGATGAGATGGATTTTGAGGTCATGAGATTACTCTAAATCATAGATGATGATGTTTTAGAATCAAGTGAATTTGACGATGAAGAAAAATGTGCAGAATATTACAAAATCCATGATATTATATCAAGGAAATTTAATAAATTAATATTAAATGGACAATGGAAATTACCACCATGATGTCACAACTGTAATTTCATTAGAAACCATGCTTAAAATTTTCCTAAGAAATAATTATTTTCACCGAAGATAGATGAATAAAACACACATAAGAAGAAAATAGATAGCAGTAAAAAAGATTCAATCAAATTTCATTAAATAAATAAAATTTTCTTTTAAGGATAAAGAAGATGTTATGTGAGAAATGAATAAGATGTATAATGTACATCAGGAATCCAATTAGAGGACCTAACTAATTTAATGTGTCTTATAGAAAATGTGGTTGATACATACAATTGTGATGACGATGAAATTGAATGGACAGATCTATAACACATGATGAAGAATGAATTATATTTGTTTCTTGAGAAAAAACCTTGAAATATAAATGAAGGTTATTGAAAGAAGCATAAATTATAACTGAGGAAAATTAAGAATGGGAAAAGAAAATAACATTTATATTGAAAAATTAAAAATGATTAAACTAAACTTAGTTGAAATAGAAAATATTTTAAAAGACGTTATGGAAAAAATTTACCACAAAGAAGAATATATTTTTATGACTTATTATAAATTCCATTAAGCAAAAAATAGCTTGAAAAAGATCAGAGATAATTTTAACAATGATATCGAGGTCCAGGAAGAATCACCATGCACTAGTGAAATGATGGGATCAAATAAGCAGATTAATTTAACAATCATCAAATATCAATATAATTTTGTTATCTCTAACAATGCAGGTCTAAAAATAAACTAAATAAAAGTTTTTATTAGAAATTAAAACGAGAAATCATCTTTTAATATAATGGTAGATGGAAATTCTTGAATAAGATTTGGTTCTCATGAATTAAAAGAGGCTCAATTTATGTAATGGAAACAACTATTATCATCAATACAAGGATTTTTTGAGTGGGTTAGAACAAGGTTTAGAGGTTACTACTAGTGTCATGGAGTGTTTGGGAACAAAAAATATTTGTTTTGTTATTACATTTCCTGACGAGAAATGAGGAATGAAACAAGGGGGATCTATTCTAAAAACAAAAAATTAATACAAAGTAAGAGTTAAATAATCATAAATTCATCTGATTGGACAAATCATTAAAACATTTGAATCTTTAGAGGAAGTTAGTTAATGTTCGGATCTGTAACTCCATAATTGTAAAATGTTCCTAAGTATTCTCCCTAAAAACACTCAATGTCATGAATGGAGATAGATTTTGAAAATAAATTAATAAATAAACATGTTTTTCTCAAGAATAATTTAAATACAGTAGTAAAACCAACTTAGGATTCTTGATAGAGGATGTTGATGACACAATATCGGTGATAAAATTTTTTTTAACATGTATAGAAAATCACGAAAGAGGATTCATGATCCCTGGAAATTATTTTTCTATGGAAATTAAGCGAGTGGGAAAAGAAAATATTGAATCCAAAAACATGAAGTCGATTGATATGTTATTTTATGATGGTTTAATGAATAATATTCATAGTATGATCATAATTTGTGATGATGGACATTAGGATTTGTTAAAAAAATCATGTATCATCAAGAGCTCAATGGATGTAAGTACCATCCCTCAAGAAAAAAGGGCCATTGGAAATCTATTCCAAATTGGCGATTCTATTAATTCATGTTAATTGAGAACCATGAATGAAAAAAACTATTGGCATAAAAGTCATGGCCACCTTGGTTAAAGGAGTATTTGTAAAATCATGAAGTATGATATTATGAGAGATCTTCCAAAGAAGAAAAGGGAATCAAATGAAATTTTTGAAACATATCATAAATAAAAATTGTCCTAATGTTCATAAAAAGAAATGTATACACTATCTACTAGGACACTTGATGATATCCACACTGATTTGTGTTTGCTAATGAGAAAAAAATATAAAATAGAAGATCTATATTTCATAAAATTTATTGATTATTATAATTGAATAAATATTTTATAATTATCAAGCACAAGTCAGTGGAAACAAAAATGTTAAAAAAAATTAAAAGGATTACTGGGAAGGATATCATTCACTATATGAAGAAAGTGGGATCAGATAATGGTAAGGAGTTTACATGATATTCTTTTTAATGTTTTCATTTCTAGAATGTAATCAATAATCTATATATCACATCATGAACTCTATATTAAAATAGGGTATCTGAAATATATAACAAAAACATATTTGAAATGGGAAGAACTGTTCTAGCCGAACATGACATCTCAACATTTTTCTAGAGATGATCTATATGTTCATTTATACATATATATAACAGATGTCAACTAAGGTAAGAAACAGAATTGACAACTTATGAAATGTCGTAAAACAAAAAACCAAATTTTAAATGTTTTAGAGTTTTCTTGAAGTACAGGAATCATAATTTCTAAGAACATTAATCGAGGAATATATGACGAAAATGAAGAGGAGTGTAATTTTAATAGGATAAAAATCTGATGGTAAATGCAGCAGGTGATAGAACAAATTTATAAACAAGATGGGTGATTTTAGTGACGTCATAATCATTAACAAAAATATCAAATATGATATTATTGATAATAAAGATTATGATGATTTGGTAGAAAATGGTATAGTAATGCAAATAAATCGAAACTATAGAACAAATTAAATATAAGTATTGAGACCAAAAATATCATTGGTTATCAATAATAACTAGTTAAAAAATAATAATATTAATAATTGATGATCAAAATGCACTTATTTCTCAATCTGAACCTCATACATTGGTTGAAGTAGATGATCGTGAGAAATAGATACAATCTATGCAAGAGGAGGTGGATCAAATTTGGAATAATTCCACATGGGATCTTGTATCGAGACCCAATATAATGTTAGTGGTTCCATGTGGGGTCATAGAAAGAAGATAAATATGAAAGGTGATGTTTCAAGAAACAAATCCATGTGAGTATGATAATATATTCACAAATAGATGGAGTTTACATTGAGGAATATTTTTTAGTAGATGGAGGAATTTAAACCATTAGAATATTATTGGTTGTTTCATCCCACAAGCATTATAAGGTTTATCAAATAGATGTAAAATTTTCATGTCTAAATGGAGATCATGAAGAAGAGGTATATATCTAACAACTATAATTTTTTATTCTATAAAAACATGGAATAAGTGTATGCAGTTTGAGAAAAGATTTGTATAGATTATAATAGGCCCTTAGAGCCTAGTATACTAAATAAAATGGTTTTTTATGGGATATGATGTTTTTCAAGGGTATAGTTGGTAGTAAAATTTATATGAGAGAAATGAAAATTGATAAAATCATAGTAATTATATATGTGGATGATATTATGTAAGCTTGTGACATTAATGGTTCATATTAATAATTTTATAATCAAATGAAGATGAAATTTTAGATTTCTGTGCTTTTTTATATGTCATTTTTTTGGATTTCAGGTTGAGAAAATATCAAATACCATATTTCTGTAAAAAGAGATGTATGTAAAGTAATTGGAATGGAAAATGAAAAAGAAGTATCAACACCGATATTTGTTTGAAACAAATTATTCAAGGATGAAAAAACAATCATTGTTGATCAGAAATAATTTAGTAGAATCATTGGGAGACTATGTTATATCACACCATAAATGCCAGATATAACACATTTAGTGACTATATGGCAGATTTTAGCATGATCCAAAAGAGACTCACTTTTTAGAATCTAATATATGTTTGATATATGTGAACGGAACTCTAAAATATGGGATTTTATACAAACACAATGCATACATGATGTTTTTTGGGTTTACATATATTCATTGGGCTGGTGACTATATTGAAAGGAGATCGACTTCAAGTGAAACCATCTTTTTGGGAGAAGGATGTTTTATTTATTATAGAAAAAAAGAATAATTCTGTAACATTTAGTATAGCTAAGGAAGAGTAGTGGAAGATACACATGTATGTACATAGATGATTTTGGTGCAAGTGAATCTAGATAATTTTAAAACTGAAGTAGAGAGACCACTATTGTTTTTTCATGATAATCAATGTGTAGTGGATTATCTAAGAATCCTATAAAACATTAAAGATAAAAGAATATTGATTTCATAAATCATTTTATAAAAGAAAAGTTTGTTAGTGGAGATATCATGCTAGAATAAATTTCTAGTAATTATCAAGTTGAAGATATTTTCACCAATGTAATTCCATCAGAGAGTTTTGTTGAGTTAAGGATGAAACTTCATGTTCAGTCTTATCCTCTAACATAAAGAATAAGATAAGGTCTCTCCATAATCCACAACATATAGATACTATTTTACTAAATTTCAATGAACATAAATTGAGTAGGATAATTGTTCTTTGAAGGATTTTTATGATTTTTTCATTTCATTGATAAATATGATAATTTCCAACCACATGGATATAAATTGGTACATTTAGATCACGATTTTACATGAATTTTTGTATATTGATATCATTGTAAAACTTGGTCATATCTCTCTTTTATTCTAAACATAGTAAGCCCATATAGACATAAATTTGATTAACAAAATGATATTTTCAATGTGAACTATGTGATATGATCCCACTTTCATAAACATTCATTATGATATTTATTAAAGGGATGAGAAATTGTATTAAAAATCTACCCATATACCCTTTTATTTTGATTTCAAATTAAGGGATAAAAAATATGAATATATATTGACTCCTAAAAGAGTTCATAAGAGATATTGATGAAAAAATACGAAGTGGGAGATTTTTTATCCGATTGATTTCATTTTTCCACCATGATATGTCAAAGTGTGCTTTATGAGATGATGGTTGAAGATGAAGAGGCATTCCACCATGAATTTATAACTGAATTCCATTTTATAATTATAATTTTATCAACATATTCTATATGGGGTTTATTAAAAATTAATTGGTAGAAAAGGTAGGTGACCTACAGGCTTCATCCAAGGGTATGTGCAGAACACCGGGTCAACTACACCCAGGGAGGCCATCAAAGCCAGCCCGTAGTGTAATGTAGGTCCGCACAATTAGATATATCACACGGGGATAGCCCATGCATAGTGTTAAAGAAAGCTTATAATATGTTGTGTGCATGAGAGTGCCCCTTGTGAATCGATATGGGGTAGTATCAATATTGGAGGAACATAATTATGAGCTACATAAAATGAACTGAGTGTGATAAATTACATGAAAATCATGAAAATGTTTGATATGAGAACATTTTTTATGGGTTAATAAAGCCTTGATCCAATACCAACCATCTGATGGATCATGCTTTTATATTTATTCATCTAGGTTCATCTGATCGCGACCAAGCATCCTCATCTACCATCGACAATCCGACAAATACCGGTATGCTATCACTATAGTGGGGTCACTCTGATCTAATTCCAGCAAATATCGAACAATAATACTTATTATATGAGTGTTATTCAGAATCTATGAAATCATTAATACAAATACATTTTCATTCATGGAATGAATCAATAAAGATCAAACATTGGAGATGAAAACTGAGTGTAATAGGATTCTTGGTGTTCAACATTGATTATCTCAAGATTCATCAACATGAAATTCATGTAATAAAGAATATTGATGAGGATGACACCATGAGGATGATCCTCAGACTCCCTGATGATAAATTCCATTAAATGTGGCATCTGTTTGAAAGGGTCCCAAAAATTTTGTATGATTGATGAAATTTGATGGAAAGACATATATTTTATGCGTTTTAATGAGCCACTGATAGAGAAAAAAACATTTATCATAGGAAGTTCATGGAACAATGATCCCCACCTATAAATAAACGTCATTTGACAAATGGTTTTTTTCCACTCATGAGTTTTATGTTCTTCTGTTTATCTAATGAAAAAGATCCAATGTGAACCTATTTATTTTACAAACGGTATAGGTTTCTAAAATAGATTCTTCCTACATAGAGAAAGAATACCCCATGACCTTTTGAGAAGTGAAAATAACTCTCAAAGGAGCTTTGTGAATAACCAATTCCACATTTCTTGTACTTATGTGAAGAACTAGTTCATTGTAGATTTCATTTGAATGAAGAAAAAATTATACATTATTTTATAGTAGGCTCAAAGGTTTGAGAATCATTGAGATAATGTATACATAAATTTCCCCTTGAGAAAAATATCCCACACACTGCTTCTACCCATTCGGGTTTGTGCAATGATGTAGTAAGGAACAAACCAAGGTGATCATCTCCTGGTTTTTGCATAAGATCCATTGATTAACTATGGGTGTAAACAGATGAAGTGGAGTGAATAGTTTTTGTTATGGTTGAATAAAATCAGTATATACCTACATGAATACATGAATTCCCACGAACATGGGAAGAAATAATTATGTGTGAAATTTTTTTTGATAAAGAAGAAACAACGTATGTCGATTATGAAATATAACTCTTTCATACTCATATTCTTGAAGAAGTTGTGTGAACCACTTGAACACATATAAGTGAGCCCAAGAAATCACTTATAAAGATGAATTATTAGCCCAATAATTTGATGGTCTGATGTAACTAATCATTACTTGTGATCATAATTATTGATCAAGAGCAACTACTTCGATCATATATTGATGAAGTTACCTGAACTGGTGCATGATCAAGTTAGAACCAACATGATAGTGACATAATATCATTATATCATCTTCATGTGGATAGAATAATCTATATAAAAATGATGAAAATAGGGGGTATTACTAGTTTCTGGAAGAAGAAGGTGCATTTGGCATAACACATATATTACCATGTTTCGGTAATGTAAACAATTTGTGTTTCGAAGAATAACAAACACAACAAAGAGTAGGTCATTATATTGATCCATGTAAATCCTTGTGTTATGTGCCTTTGTTTTACAACATCATTTAGAGTGAGTCTAATATAAATATTAAGAGTGGATTGAGGCCTTACATATATATAGAGGTTGAAATGAAATATAGATGGAGGATACTAAAAAATATATGTGGGTCACAAATTCACCCCTCCCCTCTCAGTGATGATACATTGATCTATGTATTTCTCTATTCACTATCTCCCTAAATTAATTGGATATCTTAACCCACTATATGATTCCAATTATCAATGTTATTATAATTTTTCCATACTAAAACATATCATCATGGTTAAATTTCTCTATAATTCAAAACACACATCCCAAAAAATATAACATTACTCTTCCACAAATTTCAAAAAAGAAGGATCTCTATGTGCCATAAACAACCCATTCTTCATTAAACATTACAAATGATATGGTATCATCGATATCACTACCCTTGTATAACCCTAACATGGTCCTGGTAAACACATGCTAAAAAATATACATTTTCACAACAATGGTATTAGGAACCCTTTTTAACCATGTTTCCTTTACAACATAAATATTTTTACTTTTTGGCACTATTATATCACTATAAATCATAATAGACATGATTTAAATCATTATTACTATTTATTATTTACAAATACAAAACCATTCCATTACGTTCTTTTCATTTACACATTTAAATCTTCTTTATTATACAACATTTCTTTCTAATTTCTAGGAAATGTGATGCACTCTATCAGCACATCCAACATGTACATTATGTCTATACCTATCATGATGTAGGTCACATATCTCCTTAGGTGCCTAAAATGGAACATGTATGTGAAACCATGTTTCCTTTAACAAATGAAAAATATACAATATAATAATCAAATCATATAAAAATTGCATCACCCTAGGAGAAATTACGTCCCACTATATCAATAATCATCGATAAGAAAAATCCCGCCTAATGTACATCGGTTCATCATCATTCCTGTGGTTTCTTCTCCATTGCATGAGCTCATTTAAATGGCTAAAAACATACTAGTATACTAAATAAATTTCTATATTATTATGAAAAATTATATATATATATATAACCCATATAATACAACATTCTCCTATCACGACCCGAGATCCACTAAACCATTTCACTGAGTCGGGTCACCACATGACCTCAAGCATGCCTCCTCGCATGCAAGTGGATACCAAATAACAGTGATCGTCTAATATAAAAAGAGTGACACTATACCATCTTTATCAATGTAAGACTCAATAGATAAAATACAAATTATATGATAAAATAATTGAAAAACATGCATAAACAACCATTTCCCAAAATATGATACATGAATAAATCTAAACAATAAATATTCTATATCACACAATAATGTTTCAAGTGATATGAAATTCCAAAATGCAGGAAAATTGATGAATCCACAAAATTAGTAATGACTTGATGTCTGGTTCTCATATCTATCCATGTCCCATTCCCTTGTTAAATTTCTAGCATAAGGCATTTTCCCATGTCCTGAACTACAACCATGAATCCAGCTTGGGAACTCAATAGTATCCCATGTAGGTTTGAGTACAACTAAGTAGGAATCCAAAAATTATGTCTACAAATAAACCATTATAAATATATAGTGTAGAAATTACATGATGATTAGTGACATTAATAAATGATAATCAAGGTTCCCTTAGTTGATAGAATTCACATATAGAATTACATTATTTTTTACTTGTGTATAAATTTTTCTAAATCAACATGTATCATAAGTAGGATATATAAACAATGTATAAGGGGAAGAATATTGTGCCCTATATCACAGGGAAAAAATCACAACAAACATAACATATAACACATATTTTAGTCTTGTTCAAGGAATTATTATACCATGAAACCATTAAAGGAATAGGTCCTTAGTCTGAACCCTATCATGTTCATTATATGGGTGAGTCTAAGAGACTCATTCTTACTATGAATAATGAATGTTCCCTTATTTATCAATATTCACATATTGCCTTTTATTATTTCTTCCATGGGTAAGGAAATTTCATCAATTACACTATGGTTTATGTATACCTTCCAAAAAATAATCACCTGGAAGAATAAATTTCCAAACATAACTAGTGAAAAAACATGAAAACATAAAATTGTAGTTACCTTCGATCCTCAGTCTATATATTCTTATCCAATGAAATTATTAGTGGAATTGGGCCTCATTACGACTCTATAAACCATTAATTATGGTGTTGGGGTTTTGAGCATCATTCGAAATGGATCCATAGAAATATAACCCTAATTTAATACCTTACAACCACAAATCCATGTAATCATTCTTCTACAACCATTTAAAACAAATATTAAACACAAAATAGAAGTCATTTAACACATTCATCCTTTAAAAAAATAGTTTTTTGAACACATATTCCATTTGATATCGTATCCCATTTAAATAATCCAAATTAATTGCCTTACCCCATTTAAAACATTCATCATTCAGACTTAATGACTCATTAACACATATAATATTTAAAATCATATATCATTTAAAAATTACCATCAAACCATATTAACTCATTTAACACATACATCATTAACACCTCACAACTCACTAAAATATACACCATTTGGGTTCTTTATCTGATTATCACACATATACAACATTTACATAACAAAATCCATTTAACAAAATCATTATTTACATTCCATATCCCATAAATATGTTTATCATTTACAATACATGCTTCAAATTACATATTTACTATTGTACCAAACAACCCCTTATTATATTTCAACAACTAGGCCCAACAACAATTACATCAATTTCATAACACTAGTAACAAAATAAATAGTTATCATGGGAACTATTTCATAACAATTCATTTCGATACTTAAATACTCAATTCCATGTTCAATGATAGGTCTTGCTACAATTGTGACCCTTAAACCATTTTATTCAAACTAAATTCATTCCACGTGAATATTGAGGGGTTAAATTCACTAATTAAAAAATTAATTCATCATTTCTAACATGTAAAACCAAATGGACTACAAAACGAAACAAAATCACTCAACCAAATAAACAAATATTTGACAACAAGACAATGGGATATAACTTTTCGATAACCCACCTTTATTCTGAAAAAGACCACTTCGTTAAACATATACTTTAATCTGTAAAAAACAAACATTGATACCTCATACTATCACCATATATAAATTGTTAGATTTAGGATTTTAGATGAATAATAATGATTCAATTAATTCTACTATATAAAAATAATAAAGAGGATTGTTAGCTAATCCTGAGTATTGATCTACACCCAACGACTCTCTATACTGATTATAAATGAGGGACAATGATCATTGAGATCTTTAAGTGGTCATGGATCATATCATAGGATTCTGGAGGAGTAATGGATGAGAACATGATTTCAAAAACATGTGTTCTAAAGAATAAATTGTAATTGTCCACCTATTTAAATTTTATAATATTTGGACGTGTGATTGTACAAACCCTCAATTGACCATCTAACACACTAAATAATAGAGAATATGGGATGTATGGTCTAGCCGGGTACCCTAAATGGATTGAAAACCCATATAGATCTTGGTCTCCATGTTTTTTCATGTGGGATGACCAAGACACACAGTTTGGATATGAACCCTACATGATATGATTAATCAATTAGATCTTGTGTTAAACGATCCCTCCATGGGGATGGCCATGCCACATGGTATGTCTAGGAACCCCAAACTATTTGAAAAACATTCTCGAGCCCATGTACCTACCTCTATTCATGGAATAATAACCATATAATTTCTATGGTCTATGATAAAAGTTAGTTCTAACCATGGGGTTACCATGCATAGGGTACCTGCTATAATTTTCAATCCACTTTATATTCACTGAACCCTCAAGACATTCCTATGACATCTCATATCCTTAGTCTAAATTCTACTAACCACATTAAATGTGTTTTAACCTAAATTCGTACAAGGTAATACCCTGATTATGAGTCTGCGATCTCACGCAACAAAAAAAACAAAAACATATTAAATCATTCGAAAAGAATATTAATTACATCTCATTATAAATCAATAATTTTAAACTAAATTATTATTATATTATGATATTTCATACACATCCATCTTATTCAATAAAAATTTTAAAATATCCCATAAATAATCTTAACTTATTGTACATTTTTAAACACATCATAGATAATAATAATATTTATAACCTATTGAAGATAAACAATACACATGAAAGTATCATGAGATCAATATGGATAAAAATAATAGACATTAATTTGCGATCATATGCTAGCATAAAATGAATTTGTGTTCCAAAAATCATAATCAAGGTGTATTTACATAATGTAACTGAATCATTCCTAATAAAACATGTTACCTAAATCACTGGTCATGGAATAATTCTTGTGGAATAACCCAAGTCATGATCAGTAATAACATTGAATCAAGAGTCAACAATCATAATCCATTAAAACATAACATAGGCATTAAAATGTGGAATTTACATTAGAATGTAATATCATTCATCATATTATGGTTCTTTTAGAAGACCAAAATCACATGGTGGGTAAATTTTTAAAGTGTATTGACATTATGAACAAATTCATGACATGTTTTTCCATGAGATTTAATACTTTACCCAATCCATTTGAGTGTTTTTTAATTCCAGTAACACTAATATCTTAGATGAAATAGTCTCATGGAGTTTTGGGATAAAACCCCACTCCCATTCAGATAATGATATAATTATTTACCTATGTAATTGGAGGTCAAAATAATTCTTATCCCTCCTACTGTATAATAAAAAAACAAACATATGTGTCCAACATGACCATTAAAACATTCAAAATTAATTGGTAACATAATTTACCAATGGTAATGAAATATGAATCATTAAAACATTAGGACAACATTATATTAAATCATCTAGTGAAACTATGAATTTGGAATCATGCAATAATACACATATAGTGTCATATAGAAAATTAAATTTCAAAAAATACATTACAAATATACTTTTAATATAAATTAAAAATTCATAACGAAAATTATATATTTATATGGATTGTGCTATATTGAAAATAATAATTTAACAAAAAACCAGAAGAAATATTATTTGGGATAATATTAAAACCATGATAGGCAACATCATTGTGAAAATGGTTATAAATATATCAAACATATTCATATATGAAGAGATACTAATAGAATATTGTTTTCGTAATTTTTTTACAAAGAATCAATGTTTGTTAGAAACCCATATGTAAAATGTAAAAATTATATCACTTTTCTTTATAATTTATTTTTAACAATCAAATTTATTGTATCATAGAATCATAAATTATTAAATCCATAAAATAAAATATGTAATATGTACATTTACGAGAGATATTACTCACTAAAATGAATAGATATAGTCGGATCTACTTATGAATATCCCTTAAGTGGAATTTTAATCAAATGTGAGATGAAATAGTTATGAGACATTTAAAACCAATAAGTGTAATTATTGGATGATAATTCATGCAGTTTTAGGTATAATGAACTATGAATTTTTCAATATTCCAATTAAATCATAAATAATCTTGATTACATAATGATATTTGAAAATTAATCCTTACGAATTTTATAACATTTAGATAAGAATAAAATAAAAGAAAAACATTATTTGTATTGGAAAAACCCAAGAGATTCATGTGTAATAATATGAAAGGAATTCATGGGGTAGTATACACACAAAATATTAAATGAGGATGGTGAATACAAAACATATCTCAATAATATGTAAATTGAGACAAGAAATCCCTTAAATTTACTGTCAACATCCATTAAAGCACATTAACCTCATATATAATTGACCTAACCTTCATAATATCCTTTTTTTGAATACTATGTATATATATTATTCTTTAAACTTTTTGATTGTAATAATACATTAAATATATATAAGGTACATATGGTTTATTTTCATCATAACATTTTAGGGGTTTTGATTGTCTCAAAAAAAATTATAATATTTATTTATCTCTATTATGATTGATACCAATTTCATCATTCCATGATTAATAAATATAATAGTATTATTTACACAGTTATTTATTTATTCCCAAGTTCATATGATGGATATTATGGGTATCGTTCATGAGAATGAAATCCATGAGTAACATGTTTCTAGTAATTTACAAGATAATTTACATAATATTCATGAGGATATTCACATTAATCATTTAGGAAACATATTATTAAAATATATTAACCATTAATATGATATATTAATTATATTATTGTTTTGATATGTGGTCAAGCATAATATGATGTTATTTTGATAGAATCATTCATGTTGATGGTTG
This sequence comes from Viscum album, assembly GCA_963277665.1. Lineage (NCBI taxonomy): Eukaryota > Viridiplantae > Streptophyta > Magnoliopsida > Santalales > Viscaceae > Viscum > Viscum album. Next base: position 1,297,276,047 of record OY728155.1, read on the forward strand.
AACTATCCTGATTAAGAACATGTTTTTCTAATAAATGACGATGAGTTTTTAGTTATATTATATTTTTATTATTTTATTATATTCATAGAAATTTTAATATAGAATCAGTATAGTGGGGTATAGGATTTTTAATGATATTAAAATGTAATGTTCTATAAATATTATGATAATAACCGAGATAGTTGGTGAATTCATTCAATCTAGATAGGGGTCCCTTCAAAATGAAGGATTTAGGCTTCCTTCAAGGAACACAAATTGACCGAGAATCGTTATTGGATTTAAGAGACCCAAAATTCTTAGTTTTTACTCATATTTTATAGTTAAATGCTTTTTTAATGGGTATACAATAGCTCAATTATTTTGTAGAAATTATAGGTAATAATTTAGAAACTAAAATTCAAAATAGGGTAATGATTAAATACAATGATTGTTTGCTATGATAGGACTTGAATTGCTGGTAGGAAATGTTTGATTTTCACCCACTCCTAAAAAAATCCTTCCTGAATTTATAAATAATATCGTAAATTTCAAAAGTTCAATCTACCTAAATTTACCATTTTTAGCCATTTTTTCATGATTTTATTACTATAATAATTATTATATTATGAAAAATTTTAGATGGGTCATATTACCATTTTATAACATTATTATTCAAATTTTGATCCGATTTTATACAATAAATTTATAATAGTTTTAGATATAAATATTAAATAAAATCATGATATATATATATGTATATATTATTAAAGTATTAATAGAAAAATAACATTGTAACAAGTTTTTGTCCCTAATCACATATCATATAAATTACTAGTTAAGTGATAAAAAAAATTATATATTGAAAAATAAAATTTTATTCGTCATTAAAATTTAATCAATTTAATTTCTAAATTTATCTTTAAATAATATTCGAAAGATATAATATTTTACATTATATAATGCTTACCATATACTTATTTATTTTACTCTTCATTATATAATCATTAAATTTAATCCAAATTCTTTTAAGTATTTACTTGAATTTTATAAATATATTAAACAAATTATAATAATATTTTAAATATGTACGACATGGAAGAATATAATTTTTAATAATTTTTTTGGATTAGATGCTATTTTTTATTTATTTATTATTTTTTATTACATTATTTGAAATTACAAAATATACAATTTTTTTACAACCAATAAACATATATCAAATTACTACATATATAATGGAAGTATATTAATTGGAAATATTCATAACGATTGAATATATAGCTGTTAGATTTTGTTCATATATATAGGATTAAATATTTTTTAAGAATCATTCATACAACTCATTAACATATCTTTAAAATGTATTTTATGTTTACAATTCATTCACTTATTTTGATACATACATTTGGGGTTATTATCATTTTGATAATAATATTGGATAATGTTTTATATTCATTGTATTTATATTTATGTAAGGTTTTGTTCCAATGGTAGATATTTATTGCTGATTCCATTTGAATTCTTATAATATATTAATTTTCATCTTATATTTTATTAACTTATGGTAGTATAACTTATTGTTTTTATTGTAGATAATTTTTCATATGTGAAATTATATATTAAATTTCATTATTTTATGAATGTATACAATAGGAAATAATGGGGGTTTGTAATTATTGGTCCAGAACATCTAGGATAATTACTCTATTAATGTTTAGTCTTTTAAAATAGAATTTTGATTATAGAATTCAAATTTATTTCAATAAAAAATATATTTTAGAATTCAATGTATTTCTATTCCATGTAAAAATCAACAAATTATTAAGATATTGAAAAATTAAATTTGGTGGTATCACTATAATAATTTGAAAAAATTACTATAAACACCTAATAATCTATCAATTGTTTCCCATTTAAACAAATCAAATATTCCACATAATGTAATTTTTATTGAATTAATAGATTCTATCATTATAGATTACTCATTGTAATTGAATCATATATAATATATTTCATCATTTAATTTTCTTAGTTACATTAATCACAATTATTGATGCTAAAAAACTAAAATTTAAACCATTAGACTCAAATTCCCCTTATAAATGTGGTGAAACTTATTATATTATTGTGGATATGTCCATGGAGGATGTAATGATTGTGTACAAATTCATGATTTGCATCATTGTTACAATGATCATCCATTATAATTAAATTCAAAAGAATATTAAGAAGCTTGTTTCCTCTACCCGAAAACGTGTGGAAGCCATATATACCGAACAGGTTTCTCTGATCTGTATTTAGGATTTGATTAGAAAGATAATGTCCTAATGTTAAGGAAAAATTGGACATGGTAATGGTACATTAGTACATTTTCCTATAAATATCTCCCACATCTACATCCAGATTGTTGTGTTATGGAATTAATCACCACTATAATTCTAGAGGTTGATAAAGAAATTATTTCTTTAAATAACCATGACAGTACAGATTGATACAACCAAATGATTTATAAGAAACTAAAAAATTATTTAAAAATATGGAATATACCGTGTTTTAATTTTATTGTACCTATGAATTAGTTATCATACCGACCATCGTGAAAACAAAATTGTAAAAAATAGACCAATCAATGTGTAAAGAAGATGATTATTATTTTTCTAAATGATTTTTTCACTCTGCAATAAAAAAATTGTCACCACAATCATGGAATAGTATTTAACCAAATTCTATATTGGGTTAGACTCTAATCCAACATCCTTCCAATAATGTAATATTTATAAAGGATATGGTATATATGACCAAACAATGGATGGAAATCAACCATGAATAAAATAGAATTAATCCTTTGTTTGGAATGGATCCTGTAACAATGATTATGTGAGATAAAATTATAATTTTTCATACTTAAGGCTATTAAAAATAAATAATAATTACATTGGAATAAAAAATAATTTTCCTAATATTATTCATTGTGATAATAAAAATTACGGTGATAAAGTATGGATGAGTTTTTAAGTAAATTTGAGAAGTTGATATAGGGATTTGATAAGGCTAAAATGAAGTTTCCAAAATCATAATCTAGTTTAGTAATTTCTAAGTATCCAAACATATATTTTTCTCCACATGTTTTGTAAATCCTAATATATTTTATCAAGTTTATCATGATATTTTGACCATTATTATCATTTCTGGAAATTAGTTTGTGTTCCAAGATCAAGAGAATGTAATGTTTTGACTGGTTGAACTAATGGGAAGCATAATATCAAAAAGGATATATAGGGGAATAAGAATTGGATGTAGTTGGATGAGTTAACATTAACTATATAATTAATATTAACAATTCTATATCAAATATATATATAGTTAATAATTTTCTTCCTTAAAATAGAATTGTGAAAAATTAAATGATCTTAATTATTTTATGAAAATATTATAAGATGAAATAATTAATTTATATCATTATCTCATTATTATCTATAATCATCGATTAAATATATGGGATGTTTAAATAACATCAATTAAAGTATGAAACTAAATTTTAATCAAATTTCAAGTAATTTATAAAACATTTAAAATTATACCATTAATTATTCATAAGAAATTTTAACTGTAGGATAAAAATAATCCAAAAAATTTAAATAGAAATTAAATGTTAAAATAATATATATTATATAATTTTACTATACATAAAAATTAAGGAAGGTTGAAATCACTCGTAAATATTTTAGTTGGAAACCCCATAACAATATGGTAAAAATTATTTTAATTAAGGATTTTATTTACATATTATATAATTATGTAAATGAAAATTATTATAATTAAAGGATATATAAAAAATTATAAAGGTAGAAACTAAAATTTCAATGGTATAGTAGTCTATTAAAACATGGTTGTATGAATAGTAAAAAATTATTATAATAGTAAAAATTTCATTATAATTAATATTTAAAATGAATATATACATATTTAAATGAAAATATATAATTATCATAAATGTTAATTTTATGAAATGTGTAAATATTTACTTTATATAGCTCAATTGAAGTAAAAATTTTTGGAATATGTTTTATTATGATTTTTTATTTTATATTATAATTTTGAATATAATTTAATTTATTAATTTAATAAAAATATAGATATATTTTAAAAAATATATTGTAATTTTTTATTCATAAGATTAAAAATATTTACTAGAAATGTTTTCATATTATTTGGATAATAATTTCATTAGTTTTTAATAGTTAAAAATATATATTTCTAAACTATCATTCTTTTTAAAACTATTTTTCATTTTAATAATTCCCAATTTTCCTTATATGGTATCATATTATTATTAAAAAAGAAACAAATGATTAATTTATATGTGAATACCTAACTCATCCATTCAATAAAATAATATTCTGTGAAAAATACAGTCACATCATAAGGTCTTGGATAAAAATATGATGTCTAAAAATGGGCATTGAGAAACAAGACTTTCAAGTAAATTTTAAACTAAAATAAAATCTTTCTAATCAAATATATCTACAAAAACTATTATTTTGAAATATTATGATCTAAGAAACACATTGAATATAACAAAAAGATGAAATTTAAATATTTATTAATTGATTTATTTCATAATATTTATATAATCCCTTGAATTTCAAACCCTCCTGTTAAAATTATTAGATATTGGATCTATGGTACCTTGTTTATCTTAATGGATATGAAAGACATGGTAATCATAGAAATAAATCTAAAATATTATTTTTAATTAATCATTTAATGGATTCATATTTATCATGGTTTTATAAATATTTTCTATGATTTTTCAATAAATAATGTATTTAACTAATTTTATTTGTCATTTTTAGAAGGTTTTTCAATAATTAAAATCGATTATTTTGAAAAATTATAAAAAGTAATTAATTTTTGAATTATCTAATCAATATCTTCATTCCCTTATTTCATAGATTATTTCTAAAAACATTGAATTTTGGATATTACAAAAAAATTAAAATTTTTATTAAAACCTTCATTTCATTTCAAGTATTTAATAAGAAATAGCATGTTTATATTGGTATTAATGTGGAATTATTACTTCTAAATTAATCATAACCTAAATAATTTTATATTATACATCTTTATGATTTTCATCATAAATCCATTTTTATGCTTTAACGAGGAATTTTTAGAAAAATTGTTTTTATCATGATTTTCATGATTACATTAAAATTACTTTTTAAAATCAAGGAAATTTAACATAGTAAATTTTTTAATATTTTAAAACAATATTTCTTAATATTTAAAAGGATCAATTTTAATTTTTCCATAATGAAAAATTACCTGAGTAAAAAATTATCATTCAGATATATGCTAAAAGGGTTAATAGGGTAGTTAAACTAATATATACTAAATCATATATAAGTAAAAATGAAGAAATATAATTTTATGATTTTTTTAAAAAATAGTAACAGATTTTATTCTAAATAATTCCATTATGATAAACTTTCTATATAAAATATACATTATATATTTAATAGGATTATGCAATTACCGGAGTGCCACACCCCAAACATATAAATGGGAACCTCCTATCATCCGTTAATCAAAAACATTGATCCACATTATATTGCCAATAAATTAAAATTTACATTCCCAAAATCCATACCCACGTCATATAGGTTCTGGTCTCAAAATATTAATAACCTAAGAAGGATTATGGTGAATGAAAATGGATGTTTTCTAATTAAGAGAAGTAATTATTAACTAATTACCTCATGTAGATTTATTATTCTACATAAATATATTATTATTTATCACTTTTTAAATAAAAAAACTATTATATTGCATATATTTAAATTTCAATATATTTTCCATTCATAAATTTTTCATCTTTCTTCCATTATATTGTAAATGAAAATGTCATTCTGGAGTACATGTACAACATAAGAACTAGGTACCAATATAATTCATTTTTCATTTCAACACTACATAGTTGGTAAATAGATCAAATTAATTAACTAATTAATAATATATAATAAATGTGTGGTTGTTTATAATTAATTGATTATCAAAATTATTTTATCTTTACCTAGAATAATGATGAAAACACCATTTATGTGGTTCTACATACTACCATCTCAATTAAACTACTTATATAATTTTTCATAAAAACTATACATTTTTATATTTAAAAGTACATCAAATGATTAAGTATTTTTGTGAAAAAAATTTCCATATTTTTTATTTATGTATTCCATGAAATAATTTAAAATGTTCAATGCGTCAATGTTTTCTTAATGTTCTAAACCAAATGTAATTGGAAAGTCCAACAATAGGTAATCTATTACAATTAGTATTTTAAACATCGTAACAACTAAATTAAATGTAATAGTGATAACGAATCAGTCAAAAAAAAATACTCCTAATAATAAATAAAACTAATTTTTTATTACTCACGAGTGTACACATATGAATGGAATTAGTTGTGACTCAATATAATTAAATATTTCATTAATGTATTCCTTCTAACTATAATTCTTTGAAATCACGATTCTTTTTAAAATTTCAAGAATTTTGTTATTTTTTATGAACTTTTTATAAAGGTTATTGTTTAATATATAGAAATTTATTTACTATAATTAAAAATGGAATATTTTCAATGATTTTCATATGTTTTATATTTTATTTTTTACCAAAGTGTAACACGATTATTTTTTATGTATATGGAATTAAATGAATTTTCAAAATATCATAGTTATTATAAATTCTTAGGATTACTCGATAATTTAACTTCATCAATAAATTTATATTATATTACTTCTAATAAATGAATTTTTCATTGGTGATCGTACTCAATGAATATGGATATGTATAATTATGAATATGAAAAATTGGCAGTTTCTTTGATTATGGGGTGAAAGGAATTTGTTTATCTAATTTATGATGAATGAAAAAATTCTATAATTATTTTTCATTATATAGAACATTATAATTTTAGATAATTATGGGATAGCCAAAAAAATCCCACAATGAGGTGTGATCCTAGTGTATCTCTTCAATTAAATGGGTAATGAATTTGTGTTTAACAGTGGAAATGACTGAAAAAACTATAGAAATTGATATTTTTAATGTAATTGACATTAAATTAGACTATCATAAGATAATTAGTTAAAATAGTTTATAAATATCAATATAAAATAGCTATATTTTTATTTTAAAAATGGATTTTATATAGATTGTCTGTTTTCATAAGGTAAAAAAATGGATTAACAATTGATGGTGAATTATTTTTTTATAAATGAACCTTTTTCATGGGTTCTCCAATACACAATAACCCTTCATGGATTTAATATTATAAATAAGTTTTTTCAATTTTTTTATGTATTAAAAGCATTATATTAATAAGTTCAAATTTTTTATTTATGGTTTCGGTGATACAATGTATATAAGGTATATATTATCACAAGATTTAGTATTTTTCATAGGAAAAAATGGTTTTCATTAGATTTATATATGTTAATAATTTTTTTCAAAACACAATGTTTTCAAAGGTTATTCATAACACATATGTTAGAGAATCAATTACATCAAGGTAAAACATTCTTCTTTGGGATCATCTTAAAAGAAAAAAATTGTTTTGAACTAAACAAGGGTGTAAACATAATTCCGAATTTATATGGAAAAAATGATCACTATATGGAATTTTACACATTATTATGTAATTCTACTACATATTTTTTATAACTATAAAATAAAAGGATACTTGAAATATTGAAAGTTGAGATTTTTTTATATATCATGAATTTATGGTTTGATTATATTATATGATGTTGTAGTCTGTGTGAATTAAAAGGTTTATATATATTTGAGTTTTGTATAATATCAATATACACTATTAAGATATGAATTTTTATATTTATATTTTCCTGAGTTAACTTTTGATTATTTTCATATTGTTTCATCAAATCCGCTAATGTTGAGAATGTTTATTCATAGAGTAAATATGGTATATGATGTCATATATAATCAAGAGGATAATTATTGACCAAATATATATCATAAAATGATTATAAAATTGTAGTTTGTTTTAAAACTAAATTATTTGAGACATACAATTAATGGTGGAACCCTTTAAAAAATTATTTATAGAGGAATCTTTTTGTAATGGCTCATTTTAGGAACCAAAACAAATTATATTTCAGTGGATATTTAAATATATAAAAATAATAAGGAGAGGGAAATGAATTGAAAATAAAATTAAATGTTTTTGGGAGATAAATATCATCATATTTAATTCATTTTATATTTCAAATTGAAGTTGAATCCCATCGAAAGGGTCTCTAAATAATTATACTAATGAAAATGTTTTGTATCATTCCATGTAGTGGAAGGTCATTAAAGATATTTTCCATCAAATTTAATTTTCAAATTTTTACATACATTGATAGTAATCTCAATTTAAAACTTGAAGGAAAAAATAGGACAAAACAATAGCTTCTTAAGGACAATGTTTTACTGGAGTGTCTAGGTATCAAGGAAATTTTAGTTTATATCATTATAGTCAAATTTATATATGTTACATAGAACTAAAACCTTGATAAAGATAATTATTATGATTTATAGAATTATATTGTTATAATGTTTTTTTCCATTATGCTCATAATTTTGAGGTAGATTTTTTGGACACATTTGTATTTAATTAAAACAAATTCATGATGCTTATATGGTGGAATTACATACAGAAAACGTACACCCTGATTTATGGAGGTAATCATTGAAAAATGTTCTAAATGTGGTAAATGAATATTAAATAATATTTTATAGGATCAGGGTTATTTAATAATGTTTTTAACCTCAATAATCTAGCTCATGACTATAAGAAATGGTGTTGGGACATAAATTAATGGGAAATTGATAGTTAGGAAGTATCAATATATTATAATTTCAATGAGTTAGGAAATTACATTAACACATTACTGATGTTAGTTACTCAAGGGGGATAATAATGGTTAGAAACGTAAATTTATGATTGAATATCTATTAACTAAAAATGCAGATGTGGAAGCCTAAAATTATGTAATGAATGGTACAATAGTTTTTTGGTCAAAAATTTCAATTTCATTGTTTAATTCCCTATATACACATAATTTTCAATATAAGAAATTATCATGATAATTAGACATTCTATATCAAAAAAATGATGTTATATGTTTTTTTATAAACACATGGGGGAAGTTTAATGAAAAACTAATTTTTAATAATATACCTTCTACCATAAATGGAATTTTATTCCAATACATATTGGTGTGTTAATCATTTTAGATATTGATGGTACTCGTAATGACATGATATGATTCACTACTAAGACGGTGGCTAGATCAGTGGGTCACATGGCCTCATGTGCACCTCCCCATAATCCAGAGGCTAATGACTCGATGTGAGGGTATAATGAGGTGATAGTTTGGAGACTATAACCTCATGTCATAGTACCACAATGTTTTATTAGATAAAAAATAGAATGAAATATTGGAAGTGGTAATAAATGAAATACATGTTGCGGACAGATAATATAATTTCTGAATAAAAATAAAATGGCTAATTCTAATTACATATAATCATGTATTAAAGGTCATGGGTTATTACAGAGTATAAGTAGATTAACATAAAAAAAAGAAAATAAAAATACAATTATCATCCCCTTAAGAATCTTGTGAATGATCACTGGCATACTCCCTTAGATATCATACACACAACACCCCACAAGCAATTAATCCAATGACATTTAATAAATAGTATCTACATGGTTATAAAATGGAACCCGAGCTATGTGTGAGATAATAATCACATTAAGCTGACACCCATGGTGTCTATCATAATCCATTACATGATATATAATGTAATTTAGTTAAAACATATAAGTGGAAGGATAAAAAATTAGTGCTGAATAAATAAACAACCACCTAGGTTCCTAGAAGAATCATGGTGGTTATACATACTTTGACACCTAGCTATATATCTATTATTGTGTGTAGATCCTCCTGAATTAGGATGGGTCACCTAAATTACGGGAAGATTATCTTACTAAAGAGATATCACCTAGAAAATAAAATTAATATATTACATCTACCATCTGGATAACCAAAATTTCTCCCTTATGAATAATTATAATCTCTCCCTTTATAATCATGTGACTCTGTATCAAGACCTTAAAAATACGAAAAATTCATACACTCAGCCTTTAGGATATTAGTACCATTGTTTATATCCCTCAGTTTATATGAAAATGTGCACCAAATCCTCTAGAGGAAACACCAATAGTGAGTCCTCATATATCCCATATAATCATAAATACGTCCCTCATTTATTATTTACCCATGCGACTTTCCCTTTGGAGGTGCAGAAGAACAAGTACCAATCCCCGAGGAGCCGACATTAGATATTAGTAATATCTAGAAAAAACACAACATGTCAATCAATATCAGACCCCCAATTATCAATCACATTGATTTCATATAATCTCAAATGATAAGTATGAAAAATCATAGTTCTATTATCAAAGAAACTAGATTTATCATCAATATACACAATGATCAATTTAAAAAACATATCTTTAGTCAACCCAATTCAATTCATTATTATAGGTTCTTAATTACCATCATTATTTTTTAAAACCCATTTAACTAATCATTCGTCACAAATTTCATTAATAAATTAATTAGTTAATCATATCATATAAGGTTAATATACCATATTTAATCAAAAAATATATTATTATGCCAATTCAAAACCCCATGCTAGAAATCTAAAATTAATGAAATTTATTATAGGGTATTAATGTCAAATAGCCTATGATTAATAATTTCCAATGCTGGAACACCAATTAGGTGGTTTCCTGTCTATGTCTCTAGACTTATAAACCTGCGATTATTTTAGTTATGGATTAAAATGAACAAAAGAAATTTAATATCATTTGTTTAATTTATTTGGTTGCATGCATCATGCTAGGGTGATCAAATTTAATGCATATATATTTAATTATTAAAATATACAACAAAGGATTTAACTTATACCACCCACTAGAGGAAGAAAGTGGTAATAATATACATTGTAATAGGGTATAAAAATCATGTTCATATTCATAATTTAATACATGATACAAATCCCTTTCATTTATAAAATTATCCGAGGAATAATCCATTAAGTCCTTACATTTTATTATAAGAATTCACATATGCTTAAAAAAGGGAATCGACATACCATCCATTGGGTTCATTCCATTTAAAACAATTTTTTCATTTTAAGATAGAAAATCTGTCATAGATTATCCATTTTATTTAAAACCACTCATTCAGTTTAAAAAATGTTAGAAAATTCCATTACAATGCACCACAGGTCAATGAAAAAATAATGTCAAGGAAAAAACACAAATGGCCACATAAGAAATTACAAGTCCAGAGAGACCAAGCACTAATGAAGTGTCTTTGGATCATTGAAAGACATATGGGACATGTGACACATCATTTAAAAAATCCTATAGATAAAGAATCACCTTAAGTCATAACATGGTATGTATGATAAAGGGGAAACTCATTTCATAACAACAGTAAGGACAAGTCTCAACATACTATATACAAATTATACATCCTGGTATAAAAGAAAAACACAGACAATATGTTTGGAAATCCTAAAAGTCTACTCACTTATTTTTAGATTGAATTCACTACACCTATGTTGGAGGGGTTTCTTTGATATAATCATTAATGTTATTATCAAGCGATCATTTATCACGTTTTACACTTATATCCGGAATCATAATCAGTTTACATTGAATGGGAATTTAATAAAAATAATTTACCTCATTAACTAGAATATAATAAAAGTACAATAAAAATTTATTAATTAATTCTATAAATTAAAAGCCAAAGTCAGGGTAAACTAAATCATGCAGATGACCAAGATGAACACGTTGGCACTATTTTCAACGAACGACGACCACTCAAAGATAGTCCCCATTTTCACCAACATACTTCAAATATATATATATATATATATATATACTTCCTAATACAATGTATATTTTCACCTCTCCATTAGGGAATATGTACAAGTATGATATATATATATACTCAAACATACCTCCTTTTGTGAGTGCACACCCCCAATGATGATCAAAACACACTAAAAAGGAACTCAAATCATTATGCCAAGGTCTAACACAAATAGGAAAATTATAAGGGGAATAACACATTAAGAACCTAATTTAAAATGATATAGATTATGTATCCGAAATAAACATGACCTCAAACAATGAAGGAAAGATCAAATGACTGTAGAAAATTCCAGATATTTATTTAAATTTTATAGTACTATCAGAAATATGAAAAATCCAAAAAATGATAAAATGATGAACAATGGAAAAATTACCAGAAATTGAAAACGGTTGTCTGAGATGATAAAAAACGCTTCACATTTAATGGAGGTTTCTGGAACACACCACATGGGGTCTTAAGAGAGGAACCACATTCCCAATGAATGGAATAAAATCCTCAACTGGTTTTACCTAAACCCGGTGTTTTTGGGGGAACCACACCATGCAATGGAGAATCCAAAAATCGATTGTAAATAATATAGATATGGGATATGATAGAATACCATTAATAATCAAGATGAAATCATGGATAAACCAGTGATAACTAGTGTGGAAAAGTAGGCCATATGGGGTTTGTCGTGTGAGGCCTATATGGGAAGGGGAAGGGGCTCATCGTGTAGGTCTCCTGGTGGGGGGAGAAAATAAGGGGAAACCCCTTATTGTATTACTAAAATACTAAAACAAATAAAAATAAATATAATTATTATAATAATTATTAAAATAACATTAAAAATATTATTATTATGATTAAAAATATCTTTTATTTTATATATTACATTTTTATATCATGAAATTTAATTTTTATTAATTTAAAATTAATTTAATTTAATTATTAAATGGAATCACATTGTATGGTTTTGGGTTTACCATGCGTAAGAAATAAAGAACACCTATCCCCACAAGTAGTAGGTCACACGATCTACTACTGAGGGTTTCATTGATTGAGGAAAACAATAGACCCAATATATACCACCCAATCATGGGAATTTCAAGGATTGGGAATGGCAATGCATTGTTTCAAGAACAGCCAATCAAGTAAAAACCAAAATTTAAATTCCCATGTAATTTTGTATATTTCAGAGGATGGGTCCTTATAACCAACTCACTATAGAACATATCATCCCAAAGAAATCTCTGGAAATAAAAAACACTTCTCCCAATATACTAGGGTCTTGAATACTCATCCAAATTTTCATTTTGGGTTTCCTAACACATAATTCACCTTCATGATTTTTCAAATCACATAACACTTATGATTATATGATATGATCCAATAAAAATCACACTCTTATCACATAATGATGTGCCATAAATATTCCTTTACGATCCATTTCATTAAACTATAGAGACTACTAGTTGATCCACTCCATCCCACCATTCAAGAAGGTTCTCAATATTAATGGTTTACTTTTTACAAACTAAACTATTATCCCTTCACCCATGGTATCATACATTCACTACGAACATGCTCACTAATGTGTGTACCTGACCTTCAATGACATTCCATGGTTAAACAATCATCAAGACCAAAAAATAGTCTAGGGAAAGCCTGTTTTCAAAAAACATAGCGTAAAAATAACCATCCCAAGGTAGTATATAATCCTTGTATTCAAACGAGACATTTTATAAAGCTATGATGTCCACATAAAAACACCATCAGATCCTAGAGTGAAAACGTCCAATAAGTTATGTTATAAGAAATGGTTGATGTAACACCTCACCCCATGTTACCCAGAGTCAGTGAATTGTTACATAACATTGGCATGATCCCATGGGATCAAATCCCGACAGACTAATCAGTTTAGTAGCCTTGGATGTTCAAGAATGAAACATAAGTTTTAAATTACATAATGAAATGAAAAAAACAACATTGTGTCTGCTTTTAACCCATTCAGCTCCCTTATACAATCCCTACAGGTAATTCCTAATATACTTTTTTCATCCTTGGAATAATAAAACATAGAATTGGGGGAGCTCAGTTGCTCAGTGAGGATATCAATATAGTTGAAACTGTCATAAATAAGCACAAAAATTTATGACAATGTATAAGACTAAATCACAAGCCTTTTAAACATAAAAATTATCATAATATGAAAAATATAAATCAAATAATTCCATTTACATATTCATTTGGATATTCTACTAGTAGAATAATCACATGTAATTTTTATAGAAAATTTTATAATGATGGAATGCATAATTCCAATCATCAAAACCACATAGTCAGGGCCTCATGCACAGACAACAAATATGAATTTTTTAAAGACTTATGAACATACATTTGTTTGTCTCATGAGACCTACCGCTGCATTGAGGAGTTATTGTAGGCTTCACCCATCACATTCTATGTCCAATTCATTCCTTATATGAATAGGTTGAAACATATCATAAACATTTGTTTTCAAACTAGAATACGAAATGTTAATACATTAACCATAAACCATGAATGATATAAAATTAAAACATCCAAATTAAATCATATAACAAGACCTTAAATTCAATATGGAAGATTGTATCATAATAAATCAACTTCAAACAAGTGTATAATCTCTCATTGGATGTTGACATAGATGAAATCAAAACTGTTTGAGAAAGATATGTCTTTCTATTTTGAAATAATTTAAATGTATTGTATTTATATAAGAAAACATTTATGTTTAATATAATTTTATAATGTTGTAAGGGAATATTCGAAGGTGTTATAATGGAAGAAAATAGTTTCACCCACTATATATGTGAAAAAAACATTCGTTCCATAATTTTGTCGAAAAGTTCGTAAAAGGACTTATTTGGAAAATGATAGAAAGTTTACTTTATAAACATATTATTAAAATTAAAACAATGGTATAAATGTCTTTATCCCATAGTCTAGTATAGTGTAAATTGGTTTTGAAATAAATTCATAGGAAACAGGGATGTGGATAATAAAGAGGTCCTAGTATATACACAGGTATAAACAGCCTCAGATAATGAAGAGATTGTAGAATTAACCTATAACATGTACCTTTATTTTATCAAGGGTATGTTAAAATCTTGTATAATAGTGAAATAATTGTTATTATATTATATAGGAACCATATACCTAATGATAATATCAAATATTATCATTTAATATTTCATTGTTAATAATATTTTATTAGTATCATCATTTCAGGTGTTAAATGATTTGTTTTTATTTATATTTGTTGTTATGTAAGCCATGTTTGTTATGGATAGGATGTATTTGATTAATATAAATAATTATATTACATTCTTACTCATTTTTTTAATAAAAAAGGAAAAATTTTCTTGATTCGTTTTGATGGGGAATAAATTTCATCACCTTCGGGAAGACGGCAATTCTTACTTACACACGAGCAACAATATAAATCTATTGATGGTGAAATCATATGTAATGAGATGGTATATCAAATATAAATAATAAATAAAATGTTATGTTAATTTTTACATCATTATTACTAATTATTATACCCATCCAAATAAGGATGTGTTTGAATTAAAAACTTCACCATGACATGGAGAGGGTAAGTAGAATGTACTCACCTATGGTGACTTTTCATTCATAGGATGGATAGAATACTGAATATGGTTGTGACATATTTATAATAAAATCACAATACTTATATGTTTTGGGATTTATTATTTCGGTATGGAAACAATAAAAAAAGTGGAATTGGAAAAAAGATAAGAACATTGAAAGAGGTAGTGAAATTATTACCTCTTCTACTGCTATTTCCTTTTGAGTTGATCAAAAGGGCTACATAGGTTTGCTTTCTGATCAAAGTAAGGCCTATAGGTCAAAGTGAGGGTAGCTGGGAGGATATTTAATCCAGGATTTTATGAGCCAAATGGCATTGGATGTGTTATTTGGAGAGTTGGTAAAGTACTATTTTATAAGAGAGGTGAGGGTCACTTTAAGAAAAGCTTGAAATATTATTTTATTATACAATAATATTCAGTTTATAATGGCTTCAAAATGATTTCTTTTTAGAATATGGTGTGGATAGGTTGAAAAATGACATCAAATAGATTTTAGACAGGTTTAGGTCACCATAAAAACCTTATCTTTTATAGTTAACTCTTAATTAAATAGTTTAACTTTTACCATGCATTCTTGTATTATTATAATAAAAAGTTAATAATCAATCAAAAAAAATCCAAGAAAACCCCAAGTGGTACATTTTTGACATATCGAACCATATCTATGTCCTTTAGCATAAACTTAATATTTTTGAAATTTTATACCAGTTAATAATATTGTGTTTGTTTTAAAAACTCATTTTTCTCAATTTTGACTCTATTTGGTATTTGGTTATTTTGAAAGTCATAAAAAATTTATCACTTACAAAAAAAATTATCTAATAAACCCTAATATATCTTATTAACATATAAATTATTGGAACTCATAAAAAGACCCAATTTACATTTATTTGGATATTTATAATAACAATTATTTCAATCATTCGTTAATAATGTAATCACTGCATCATCGTTGTCTCATAAATAAATTAAATGATTTATTGTCTAAAAATATTAAATAAAATACCATTATATAGGAAATATATTTATATTTATAATGAATATTTATAATTGAATTTATATTATTTATAACCTTATAATAAAATGGATTAGTTTTTAAACATGGAATTTAACACTTTTAACTTGTTTTTAATTAAAACAATAATAAATACCCAAATATATTCCAAGTAGACCAAAAAGAAATATTTTTTTTCTAAGGTTGAGTTTTGAAGATATACACTTTTACAACAAAATATGGTCATGTGTTACAGTAATCATAATATCATTTTTACCTTTAATTACCCTATTTACTTTTAACAATGGTAAATAAAAGTCAAAAGTTAGTAATCACCAAAAAAAATATTTTCATCTTATTGAAAATAATTTGACATACTGATGTCAACTGTGTCTCTAAAATTTTTGGAAATCAATTAACAAAAGTGGTAAAATAACGTTTTATGAAAATTTGCAAATGCACATTGAAGTTAGATTAAAACGGTTAAAAGTCTAAAAAAATTATAATTTCAATATTACTATAAAATGAATCCAATGAATTACATTGAACATATATATGTATTATGTATCAATTTTTACATAATATAAATTAAAAAATAGTCAGTTTTTTACAATAACATAGGTTTATTCAGTATTCATCAAAAATTTGAATGTTTTCAGAAAAATACGAAAAGTTCACCCTAAGCTAATTTTGATATTCCGATTCAAAAAATCAAGTCCATTTTGAAAAATATAAAATTTAAAATTTAAAAAATTGCGTATTAATATTCCTAATGGATAATTTGATTAGTCACGGTGTGTTATAACTCGAATTTGCGTACAATGCAATATATTTCATTATTCAAAGAGATGCATATAGTGGAAGCATGAGGGAGTAACATTCATCCCTCCAAATTATTTCGTCCTCCAAATTTCTAGAATATTATATCATAAAATGATTCTGGTGGTTTTTCAATATATGTTCCTCGGGTTCCAATGTTGCCTCTTCCATCGTATGGTTTCTCCATAGAACATTCACTATATGATTCATCCTTTTTTTAATACCTGTTCTTTAGTATCAAGAACTCAATTAGGCTCTTAAAAATAAGACATGTCATTTTCCGGTTCTATTTCATCATTAGTTAGTACATTTGTTGGGTCAGGCATGTATTCCCTCAATAGTGATACTTGGAAAGGATTATGAACATTGGAGAGACTTTGAGGCATTACCAAAAAATAATCTACAACTCTATTTCATTCTAGAATTTTAAAAGGTATGATGTTAATGGAAAATAATTTACCCTTCTTACTGAAACGTATAACACCGTTCCATGGAGATACCATCAAGAAAACCTGATCTACTACATGAAATTCCAAAACATTCCATTAGTTATCACATAGCTCTTTTGCCAAATTTGTGATTCTTTGATGTGGGTTTGAATAATCTTTACCTTTTCCATTGGTTCCTAAACATGTTCTGGGCCTATGAGTTTTCGTTCAACAATATCAACTGAACAATTTGGTGTGCAACATCCCTTTATTTATAATGCTTCATATGGTTCCATTTGAATAGTTTAATGGATTCTATTAGTATATGAAAACTCTACCAGAGGTAAATATTGATCACATATACCTTGAAAGTCAAGTGAGAACGATATCAACTTGTATTCTGAGGTTTGAATAGTCCGTTCTGATTGTCAATAATTTTGAGCGTGGTAGGCAGTGCTCAAACAAAGTTTGATATCCAAGGGCTTTTGAATAAATTTCCATAATCCTGATGTTAAACGGGGATTACGATAAGAAATAATCGATTAGGTTACTCTAAGATGTTTTAAAACTTCATTAATATATAGTCTTGTTAAACGTTCAAGTGGTAAACCTTCTCTTATAGTAAGAAAATGTGTTGACTTGGTAAGATGATCATCAATGTCCCATATTGCATCATTCATTCATTGAGTATTTGGTATCCCCATGACAATTTCCATCATAATATCATCCCATTTCCTCATAGGTGTGGGAAGAGGAAGCATGAATCATCTATGATGTTGTCTTCCTGCCTTCACCTTTTGAAAAACCATGCATCATGAAATATAATCAGCAATCAACCTCTTCATGTAGTCCGAAAAAAAAATGTTTCTTCAAACATACTTACATAATAGTTCTACCATGGTGTATAGGGAAATTAAATCTATGAGCATCATCAAACAATTGTTTTCTTAGTTCAGGTATGTCAGGAACAAAATTGTCTCCCAAATTTCAAAATTCTATTGTTATAAACTAAGTCAATCAATCTCACATCATTCTCAACATTAATTTTCTTTTGAAACTCTTCATTTTCAGTCTGAGAACATTTTATTCTTTCTTGTAATGTTGGATTGGCTACCATTTGAAAAAGTAATGATGTTTCACCTTCAAGGAATATTTACATATCCATCATTACTAGATTCATGAACATTGGATCCCTTTCAACACTCATATTGTTCAAAACTACATGACCATAAATTTTCAAAGCATCGTCCACCTTATTTTCCATCCATGGTTGGTAGTGTATAGAGAAATAATGATCCTTGAGTAGTTCGATCCAGCACCATTACCTCAAATTGAGTTATTTATGTGAAAAAATATACTCCAAATCTTGTGATCAGTATATATCTCACATTTTTCAAATAGATATAGTGTCTCTATATCTCTATAGAAAATATTAAAGCTACTAACTCAAGATCATTAGTGGGATCAGTTTTTTCCTGAATATTTAGATGTCATGATGCATAGGTAATAACACTATCATTGTGCATGAGGAAACAACCATGTCCATTCTTTGTTGCATCACTATAAAAACAAAACCCATCACTCCCTGATGTTAGAGTCAATATAATACCATTGACTAATAATCTCTTAATTTCTTAAAAACATTCTTTACACTTTTTTGTCCTTCCAAATTTATCCCCTATATGTCTGAGCTCGGTAAATGGGTTTTCCAATTGGGAAAAATTTTGGATGAAATTCTGATAATAATATGCTAAACCAATAAGACTACATACCTATGTTATTATCATTGTTATTGGCCATTATTGTATTGCACTGGTCGTAGAAGGATCAACAGAGATTCCATCCCTAGAGACATTATTCACATGAAAAATTATTTCCTATATCCAAAATTCACACTTGCTAAACTTCCCATATAATTCATTTCTTCTAAAGGATTTCAGAATAATGCTCAAGTGATTTTCATGATCCTAATAGCTTTTCATGTATATCATGAAATAATCAATAAATACCACTCCAATGTAATCAGGATATTACATGAAAACACTATCCATTAGTTCCATGAAAACAGAGGAAGCATTAGTCAGTCCAAAAGGAATTACAGTAATCTCATAATGCTCGTAACTAGATCAAAATGATGTTTTTAAAATGTCTTCCTTCTTTACACAAAAATTATGATATCCAAATCGAAGGTCAATCGTTGAAAAATATTGAGCTATATGAATTCAATCAAATTAATCCTTAATGCGATGTACAAGATACTTATTCTATATCGTTATAACATTGATTACACTATAGTTAATGCACAACCTGATAGATCCATCATTCTTCTTAACAAAAATTGTTGGTCATAGTGGATACTCAAGAGGGGGGTGAATTGAGTTCCAATTTAAAAGTTCTATTAAAAATATTTCTCTTAAAATTCCCCAATTAAATATCAAAGTTAAACTGTAGTTAATTTATATAGAGTGTAAATGTTCAATCAGTTTCTCAAAGATTGATTAGGTCTCACTTAAATTAATCTAAAGATTAAATTAACTTTTGAAACTAACTTACTGATCTACAATAAGTATAAACACTTTCTAATTTAACTATCAAAGTAGCCTTAAAATAATTTTGTATTTCAAAGTAACAACAGCGGAATATGAAACATATATATAGAATTCTTATGATTTAAACTAAAAAGCACAGTATAATTGACCAAGAGGTTCAGTCTTAAGATGAGAGTTAATCCTCTTAACAATTTATATAAATTGATCCACACCCTAGATCAGGGTAAACAACAGTGAACACACTATCCAATTACAAAGACCTCTACCACAGTTCTTTCTGGGAAAACAAACAACAGCTCACAACTGTTCAAGTCTTACTTTGACCTCTACCACTATCCGCAGTGGGAAATAAAGAGTTATAAATTTTTAGTGAGGATTTAAGAATCCTCAAGTTTAGCTCAGTAGATAGTGTATGTGTAAAATAAACAGGATACACACACTGCTCGAAAAGTAAATGAAAGAATCAGTAAAGTGAGAATAAATTTATAATAGCTCTAGTGATTGGCAATGTACCTCTAGACTTGATTGGTTGGTCAAACAAGCTTCTGAGTCCTTCTCTAGTTTCTGCTCATACAATAGAGTGTCGTTTTATTCTTTCTTCTACAGCTTATCAGCTTTAGTGCATGAAGTGTTTGTTGTGGTTCTTCACTCAAGATGCAGCTTGTGGTTTCCTTTAGAAGAGTGGATTCAAGTATATCCCGGATTCTTGGAGTATGCATATAGCCTTGTGTGAATGTACCACGTTTGAATGATGATGAGCCTTTTTCTTTTTAACTCTTTGTGTGCATTCATAGTTCATTGGTTCTTGTTATTTCATCATGAAAACACCACCACCACTACTTCAGCTAGGTCTTTATCTTCCTTTTTATAGATTTCATCTCCGAAAAAAAGGAATGACAACCTTTGGCATGGGTACTAGGTACGGTTCCCTAATTTGGCAATAGAGATCATTAAATAACATTAACTGGATTAAAAACATCAAATGTAACTATTATATTAATAGATAAATAGTATTGACAGTATAGAGTTTGACTGGTTGGTCAATGATAAGTATCCTTCCTTTGGTAGACGTGTACGGTGGATTTTGTGTAGCAGTTCTTCTCTGGTTTCTGCTTCGAACTTTCATCGGTAGGTCATTGTGTCGGTAGCTCTATGTATTAGTAACTACCTCTATTGGAAGACTTACTCTATCGGTAGCTCAATGTATTGGTGACTCTGTACTTGTATCGGTAGATCAGTAGCTCCTTGCATTGGTAACTGTTTGCACTTGTATCTGTAGACTTACTCTATCAGTAACTGTCTGTGAACTGGTTCTATCAGTAGATTTCTTCATATTTGTATCTTTGTACATATCAGTGATCAAGGGTATAATATAAGACTTAAGCATACCGATATACCTATTACATCGGTAGCTCGGATTCTGTTGGTAGCTTTGTACATATCGGCGACTGCCTATCAGTAGACTAAGTCTATCGGTACACTGAGTACTGGTAGTTCTTTATCAATATCTATATGCAGATCCGTGACTTAACACTTATCAGTTTTATGCAAAACACATCCAATTGAGTTAGAATTAATTTATAACTTATATAAACATAGATAACCATCGATTAACATATCTCAAGGATTATTTTAACATTATGATCATCTTGATAACAGAATATCATATATTGAGAGAATTTGAATATAGATAATCATTAATTGTGATTATCATAACATATGAAAGCATAATTAGGATTATCATAATAGGTGAGGTCAACAATTTCCCCCTTTTGATAATCACAACCTATGATATTATGATTTAAAAAAAATAGTATTATAGGATATATCATCAAATTCAATTTTATCAGAGAAAATAGTTGGTTATAGAACATAATTTATCAGAGATAGAATTTTATGTTATAGTATAAGAGAATTAAAAAAATTCAATGATATCAAAGGTAAAATTTAGTGGTATTATAGAGTTAAATGAAATGGTATCATAGGGGAAAAGCATTATATCTCTTCCTTAGAGAAAAAATTCTCCCCCTTTGATATTTTCTCCCCATCATTAATTATTTTCCCTTTAATACGTCTCCCTCTTTGATACTTAGAGAATATTTCTCCCCCTTTTTAGAATCTTGGAAAAATATTTCTCCCCCTTTGTGATAATGAAAATGTGGGAAACAACAAAGAGAAGATAAACAAAATGAGAAAAGAGATAAAAGCCAGTTTTATTGCATAATGAAATAAAACAAAATACAATTGATGCCTATCAAATAGTATAGCCACTAGATCAATCCACGTCCTCGATGTGAGATTTTACATTGGTAACAGAAGAGGATTCAGGTGATGTGGATGCATGTGAAGGCTTAGGAATTCCAAAAATGATCATTAGAGGCTGATCCACAGAAAATGTTCCTGGTCTATACTTAGGGGATCATTGAGTGATGATAGGTGTGAGGCTTAGAATTGCTTGGGCAGGAGTCATCTGAACTGGAGAAGCAGCAGAGGTAGAGGCTGGTAAAGTAGGAGGGACAATCACTGGCCTAACATCAACATGCAGTAAAGGAAACAACAGATTTCTGAAATCTACAATTATTCCTCCTCCTCTCTCTATACCAGATATGAAGTCATCCTTGTTCTCCATGAATTTTTTCAACGCTGGAGTCAATTTCCTTAGCTTTATAACTTGTTCTCTGAAGGCTTGATTGACAGGAGGCAGCTTCAAATTCTCTATCAGAAACATGAAGTGACTCGTCATTTGGATTTTCGTGTAAATCTTTTGGAAATAAGAGTCTACATTATCTTACACTTCTTGCTAAGAGGCATAAGATTCTCACATATATTCTTGGACTATCATAATTATTTCTCGAGTTGAATCTCTAGTAGAATGCACAAATTTTATCAGATCAGATGAGTCCATAGAGCCACTGGTTAAAGCTGAACCAGGCACCTCCTTCATCATAGCTCGAATCTGATTCAAATCTACTGAAGGTTTAGATGCAATAGAACCAACAGAGAAGGTTACTATTTTCTTGACGTTCTTGGTCAACCCACTAATATGATTTTGAACTTGAGAATCCTGGTTTTTAACATGATCTTTCTTTGAGGTTTTAAAACCTTCGAATACTGAAACCATCTTGCTTACCACACTCTTGACATAGGCTAAGTCCTTGTCTACTTGGGATTTTGAGCTCATGTAGGAGTCCAATGAGATAAAAAATTTCTTTAAAGCTTCAACATCTTCTTCTATCCTAGTACTTGATTCTGTAAGTCTTTAACATCTTCCACAATTTTATCCATGAAGGTTGATAAATTACAACCTACAGAGAGTTCAAAAGATATTTCTGACATCCTAATCTCTTCAGAAAAACAATGCATCATCTCAGAAACTGAGGCATTAAAATACTCTTTCATCTCATCCATTATGGATTCCAGATCAGCCCTGGTGATCATATCAGCAGGTGAAACTGGAACAGATGCTCTTTCAGATGCTAAAATGGCTACTGAGTCAGTCAGGATTGATTGAACAGAAGAGATCAAAGAAACTTCCATCTTCTTTACCTCTTCCACAAAACTGTCCTTAAAGTTATTCTTTAAAGTATCCAGGTCATGCATTCTTACCACATCTTCAGGTAGCTACTCAGTCTCAACATCATAAATTATTTTTCGTCTATTTAGAGATTCTTCATTTTCAGAATTAGGATAGTTTAAACCACAAACAACAAAACCTGGGACTTCTTCCCAGTCCTCAATATCAATAGCCAATGTAACTATTCCAAACGTGGTGTTATGCTCCCCCTCAACCGGTGCATCCTCAAGTAAAACAATAACATTCTCAGCAGCATTCTCAGCAGGTCTCCCTTTTTCAGCAGGATCTTCCACTATCAATTCTTTCACTGCAATAGCTAGAGTGTCTTCCAAACTAGGCAAGGGTATGTCAACTTCATTTTCATCCATAGAAGTCACTAAATATTGTCCAATCACTGGTCTAAGGCTCAAATCAGCTGACATAGATTCTTCACTTTCATGAGTATCTTCATCATTCTCTACAAAACCCACTTCAACATCCTCTAAAGCAGCTTCTTCCTTATCTGATTTTTGTTGATCTAGATCTTCAGGGGTTGGGCTTGGAGCTAAGTCAGGGTCTCCTCCTTTATCAGCAGATGACTCTTCCTCTTCTGAATCATCACTGTATTATGGCTCCTATTCATCAGGTCCCAGACCTGGATCCCTCACATCCTTCGGTCTTGAAGGATGATCCATATGATTGAACTTATCATACAAATTCTTGTCATCAGTGACCAATTCACCTCTCCATGGGTTACAATTTATTTTCATGTATTGGAAAATAGTACCGGTAACACACAAATTGTTCCTTACTACCACTGTCTCATCTTCAGACTCAGCTATTCCTTTCACTTTGATCATTAATGAGATCAACATGGCAAAGAACAAGGCATTAGTTTTTTACTTGGGTATAATAATATCCTCCATTTTAGTCATCATCAATCTTCATAGATTCACCTTGACTCCATGTCTCAAAAGATGCAGGAGATAGATATCATGATATCTTAAATTTGAAAAGTCTCCTCTCCTCGGTTTTAAGACATGCTGAACAAACTTGAACGACAATCTGTTCCCTCCGTCCATTTCAATAGCTACAACTTCCCTTTGATTTCCATCACCAGTAAGTTCCTCCAAGGCAGTCTCATAATGAAATATATCACTAGTAGGTGGTATAGCTCTCGACACATATCCAGATACACCTTCGTGTGGAAATTTTAGACATTCATCCCACTCAATCGATGGAAATGACAACTCTTTTACATTTAAAAACAAATTTACTCAGTTCCCATCTTCAAATTTCTCAAAACTGACATAGTCATAAAATTACTTCACATGATTCTAATAGTAGGGATCATTTATGTTTGAAAAACAATATACCCATTTTTTATCTTTCAACACTTCGAGCTTTAATGATTTACATGCCAATATCCATTCCACGCACAACTCTTTTTCGATTACAATAACTCCATTCTGTAAATGAGGATTTACTAGTCGTCTTCCTGATCTTGTTCTACTAGCACTAACACCTTTTGATTCAGACCTCAGCTTCATTGCCTTAGGCTCTCCAGCAACATCTCTAATAGAAGGGAGTTTGTTTTTTTCCATCTCGGATTCAAGGGCTTTAGGGTTATCGAAAGATTCGAGAGCTAAGGTTTTAAGGCAAGGGTTTGAGGCTTAGTGGATTGAAGTATCTAGGACATTGTTTTTATCATTTAGAAATCTTAAAATAAATAAATGAAATGAAATAAAATAAAAAGGATTCAGATTCTGGCGGCAGAGAGAAGGTTAAAACATCTCACTCATCGTTAGGGTCTATCAGTGAAAATTCCTATCAGTGAGGTTACATCGTTGAGGATTCACATCAGTGAGAATTTACATCGGTGAGAATTTACATCGGTGAGAATTTACATCCGTGGGAATTTACATCGGTGAGATTTTATCGGTGAGAATTTATCGGTGAGGATTTACATCAGTGAGGTAGATACCGATCAAGGTTTATCATACCAAATTCATGTCTAATGTAACGTAACCTATACGAACTCACTGGTTTTGTGAAAGCATAAGCTAATTGATGTTCAGTACCAGTAAATTCAAGAGTAATATCACCCTTTTGGTAATGATATCTCATGAAATTGTGTCGTACATCAATGTGTCTGGTTCTAGAGTGAGATACAGGGTTGTTCGAGATGTTTATTGCACTAGTGTTGTCACGGTTGATTGAAACATGCTTAAATTAATATTCATAGTCCACAATAGTGTGTTTCATCCACAGTATTTGTGTACAGAAACTACAGGTAGCTATATACTCTGCTTCGGAAGTGGAAAAAGCTACAGAATTCTGCTTCTTACTACACCAAGATACTAAGGATTTTCCTAATAAATGACATTTTCCTGATGTGCTTTTTCGAACCAACTTTCAACCAGAAAAGTCAGCATTTGAATAACTCATTTACTCAAAGGATTGTCATTTGGGGTAAAACCAAACTAAGTTTATAGTGTGTTTAAGATACTTAAAACTCGTTTAACAGAAAGTAAATGAGATTTTTTTGGATTATCATGAAATCTTGCACACATACATACACTAAACATATTATTTGGATGACTATAAGTAAGATAAAGTAAGATTCCAATCATACCTCTGTAATTGGTTTGATCCACTGGTTTCCCAGTTTCATCTGCATCCAATTTACAGACTGTACTCATAGGAGTTTCACATTCCTTAATACTATCCAAACCAAAACGTTTTAAAATATTTTGTGTATATTTACCTCGAATCAAAATAATACCATTTTCATTTTGAAACACTTGAAATCCCAAAAAATATTTATGTTCTCCCAATAAACTCATTTCAAATTCATTTTTCATACTCTTTTATAAATTATTACATAAGGAGTGTTTAGAAGATCAAAAAATAATTTCATCAACATAGATTTGTACTATGAAAACATCTTTTGACATTCTTTTAATAAAAAGAGTTGGATCAGCAATCCCTTTAGTAAAACCATTTGAAATAAGAAAATTACTAAATCTATCATAATAATATCTTGGTGCTTGTTTTAAACCATATAAAGATTTAGAATGTTTAATTACATGATTTGGAAAAATAGAATTAATAAATCTAGGTGGTTGTACGACAAAAACATCATCAATTATAAAACCATTTAGAAAAGAACTTTTGACATCCATTTGATATAACTTCAAATTCAGATGAGAAGCATAGGCCAGTAAGATCCTAATGGATTCTTATCTGGCTACAAGTTAAAATGCTTCCTCATATTCTATACCTTCCTCTAGACTATATCCTTGTGAAAATATTCTAGCATTGTTTCTAACTATGTTTCCAGATTCATCAACATTATTTCTAAAAACCCATTTAGTGCCTATTGACAAAGTGTCCTTAGGTCTGTCAACTAATTCCTAGACATTGTTTCTTTCAAATTGATTTAACTCTTCTTGTATAGCCATTACCCACAATTCACCATTGATTGCATCATTTTAATTTTTAGGTTCTAGTTGTGAACGAAAATCTTGATGTTCAACCTGGATTCTTAGAGAAGCTCTAGTCTGTGTCCCTCTATCAAGATTACCAACAACAGCATCCAAAGGATGATTCTTTAGAATCATTGTTGATCTAGTAATGGTAGGACTAGAAATATCAGGTTCATCTCCAGGTTCGGGTTCTATAGAAGGAGATTTTGGAATATGTCCATAACTAGATGTTTTTATAGCAGGTTCATTAGATTTATCATTAAGGTCCAGAACACTCAAATCTTCTTCAAGATTTTTAGGAGAGGTTTTAGGCTCATGTGGATCAGCTTCATCAAACTTGATGTGAACAGATTCTTCCACACATTTGGTTCTTTTATTAAATACTCTATAGGCTTATCTAGTTAAATAATAACCAAGAAAAATTCCTTCATCACTTTTAGAAGAAAACTTGTCCAGATTATCCTCTGTACTGTGAATAATAACATTACAGCCAAAGACTCAAAAATAACTAACTTTAGGTTTTCTGTTATTCCACAACTCATATGGTGTCTTATTATGGACTGATCTGATTAAGACTCTATTAATAATATAGCAAGCTATATTCACAGCTTCAGCCCCAAAGTAAATAGGCAAGCCATATTCGTTAAGCATGGTTCTTCCAATTTCTTGAAGGGTTCTATTTCTTCTTTCTACTACAGAATTTTTCTTAGTTGTCCTAGGAGCAGAAATGTTGTGACTATAGCCAACGTGTGAGCAATAAGTTTCAAACTCTATATTTTCAAACTCACGGCCAAGATCACTTCTTAGAGTTTTAATCTTAAGTCCACTATAGTTGTCTACAAATTTAGAGAATTTAACAATGTAAGAACAAGCTTCACTTTTGTGAGATAGGAAATATACCCAAGTATATCTAGAAATGTCATCTACTAGGACATATACATAGTGCTTACCATTTATACTAGAAACTCTAGATAGTCCAAACAATTCCATGTGAACCAACTCGAGAGGTTGAGAAGTAGAAACTTATTTCTTTGATTTAAAAGAATCTATATGTTGCTTTGCCTTTTGGGAGGGATTACAAACTTTGTCATTTGGGAATTCAAGTTTAGGTAGATCTCAAACTATGTTCTTCCTAGTAAATTTTCTAAGTGAATATATTTTTCAGTTTCCTAATCTTCTGTTCCAAATCCAATATTCTTTATTAAAAGCAATTAAACAAGTAATTTTTTTTAAATAACGAATTTAAATCAACAGCATAAAGGTTTTCATTTCTTAATGATGAAAATACTAAAACATTCTTAGAGTTAAAATCATTACAATAATCATTTTCAAACTTAACATTAAAACCATCATCACATAATTGAGAAATGCTTAATAGATTAAACATAAGTCCATAAAAAAATACTTTAGAAATTAAAACCGAATCAGTGTTACCAATCTGGCCTAGGCCGATGATTTTTCCTTTAGAATTATCACCAAAGGTTACATGGACTCCATAAACCTTGATTAGAATTTTTAAGCATTAGAAATCTCCAGACATATGTCTTGAACATCCACTATCCAAGTACCATACCTTCTTGTGAGAACTCTTCAAGCATGTTTCCTACAAAACAGATTTAGATAGAAAATGATTATGGTACCCATATCTTCTTGGGTCCAGAAAGGTTAGCAATCAATGTTTTTTGTACACATATTTGTCTTATGGGTCTCATATAATTTACAGAATCAATAGATTTTGAAAGATACTTCATTTGATCTATAACCATATAAATAACTAGTTGAAGAATTGGAATTTCCATAAGTAGAATAATCAGAATTTTGTCCAGACTAAAGAATAAATCGAGTTTTAGTGAACTGTCTCTATCCAGGTTGGTATCCCAAACCAGTAGTGTATTTTGGTGCAACTTTCTTACTCAACATTTGTTAAGAGTATATTTTCCCTTTGTGAACTATTCTAAGTACAATCTATGTTGTTCATTAGACATTTTCAATTCATTATTTTCCTTTAACAGTTGAGAATTCATTATCATTTCTATATTAAAGGAAGATTTAACATTGACAGTGAGAGCATGTTGTTTCTTTAGTGACTCATATTTGTCTTTAAGTTCATTACACGTATCTTCGAGTGTATTTCATTATTAAAACATTTCAGCCTTAGAAGTATTTTCATCATTTCATGAATCACTTTTATTTCCAGAATAATAATCATTCATCATAGGGGAAATAGGTACCTCAGAGGTATCAGTCATGAAGCACATGTTGGTACGATTCTTTTCAGAATCAGAAACTTCAGATTCACTTGTGATGTCCTCCGAAGCACTGCAGGTTTCTTTCATAGCTTTCTTGTACTTATTGTCCTTATAATCATTTTTATTTTTTAATTTTAATTTTGGATAGTCATCTTTGATGTGTCCTTTCATCTTGCACTCATAGAAGACTATATCATCTTCCTTATCATATTTCATCCAATCCTTCTTCCAATGTCCCTTGTTGTCATACTTCCCTCTGTAATTATATTTTCTAAAGAACTTTTTCTTCCTATAAAACTTCTCAAATCTCCATGCTATTTGAGCCATTTCAGCATCACTGTCTGAATCAGAAACTTCACTGGTTGATATTTCAGTAGGTGAATGCACTTTCTCCTTGTATTTTCTCTTTGAAGTAGTAGACTTGAATGCCTTGTATTTTCTCTTGGGTTCATCATCATCTTCTTTATTTATCTTAATTTCTTCCTCATACATCATTAATTTATCAAAAAACTCTTTTAAAGGGAGAGCCCCAATGTCACATGATTCTCTGATTGAAACAGAAGTGCCCCATCCATATTTCTCATAGACATCTTAAGATTCTCATGATTTGTTCTTTTGCTGGAACAGCCTTTCCAAGTGAGCTCATAATATTGACAATCTCATTGAACCTGAGATACATGTAAGAAATAGGTTCATCAGTTTTCATTTCAAAATTATCATATATATTAGTATATGTATTTAATCTCATTTCTTTAACATTGGTTGTTCCTTCATGAGAAACACCCAAAGTATCCCATATTTCATAAGGATTTTTTCAAGAAGAAATTATATTAAATTCTTCATCTCATAAAGCACAGTACTTGGAATTCATATATTTACAATTATTATTTTAAGCATTCTTTGTAGGTTTGTCCCATGTTGTTCTTTTTTGTTCTTGGAATTTTATATTGAGATTCTATTTCAGTACAGATATCAAAACCCATACTTTCTAAATGTATATTCATTTTCAGTTTCCACTGGGAATAGTTGGTGCCATTGAAGAAAAGTGGCCAGTTAGTAGTAGAACCCTCTAGTCTATTGTCCATAACACGATTTTAGAAAGTAGTTTTAAAGAGATAAAATTTAGAACTAACAGAAACCCAATATCATTAAAGATTAAACTAAAATAAAAGTTGAAAAATTAGATGTTTTGAAAATTTATGTTAATAAATAATCCCCTGATACCAAATGTTGGTCGGAGAGGACACTCAAGAGGGGGGTGAATTGAGTTCCAATTTAAACTTTCTGTTAAAAATATTTCTCTTAAAATCCCCGAATTAAAAATCAAATTTAAACTGTAGTGAATTTATACAGAGTGTAAATGTTAAATCAGTTTCTCAAAGATTTATTAGGTCTCAGTTAGCTTAATCTGAAGATTAAATTAACTTTTGAAACTAACTTACTGATCTACAATAAGTATAAACATTTGATAATTTAACTATCAAAGTAGCTTTAAAATAATTTTTTATTTCAATGTCACAACAGCATAATATGATACATATATCTAGTACGCATATGATTTAAACTAAAAATAATATCAGAATTAACCAAGAGGTTCAATTTCAAGATGAGACTTATTCCTCTTTACAATTTATATATATTGATCTATACCCTGGATCAGGGAAAACAACAATGAACACACTGTCCTTGTATAAAGACATCTACTACAGTTTATCATGGGAAAACAAACAACAGATCACATCTATCCAGGTATTACATCAACCTCTACCACTATCCACAGTTGGAAAGAAAGAGTTATGAATTTTTAGTGAGGATTTAAGAATTCTCCAGTTTTCATGGGAGACATAGTGTGTTTAAAATAAATAGGGTACACACACTGCTCTAAAAGTAAATAGAAGAATCACTAATGTAAGTCAGAATGAGTTTAGAAGAGCTTAAGTGATTGGAAATTCATCTCTGGACTCGTTTGGTTGGTCAAACAAGCTTCTGAGTCCTTCTCATGTTTCTACTCACAAAATAGAGTGTCGTTTTCTTCTTTGTTCTACAACTTATCAGCTTGAGTGCATGAATTGTTTTCTGTGGTTCTCCACTCAAGATGTATCTTGTGGTTTTCTTCAAAAGAGTGGATTCAAGTATATTAAGGAATCTTGGAGTATGGATGTATCCTTGTGTGAATATACCACGTTTGAATGATGATGAGCCTTTTTCATTTTCACTCTTTGTGTACCTTCTTAGTTCCATGGTTCTTGTTGTTTCATCATGACTACACCACCACCACTACTTTCATCTTGGTCTTTATCTTCATTTTAATTGCTTTCAGCTCAGGCAAAAAGGAATGATCACCTTTTACATGGGTACTTGGTACGGTTCCCTGAAATGGAAAAAGAGATCATTAAATAACATTAACTGCATTAAAAACAACAAATGTAACGGTTATCTTAATAAATAAATAATATTGAGTGTATAGAGTTTGACTGGTTGGTCAATCATTAGTTGCCTTCCATTGGTAGACGTGTACGGTGGAATTTGTGTAGCAATTCTTCTCTAGTTTCTTCTTTGAAATTACATCGGTAGTTCTTTGTGTCGGTAGCTCTATGTATCAGTAACTCCCTCTATCTGTAGACTTACTCTATCGATAGCTCAATGTATCGGTGAATCTATACTCGTATCGGTAGATCAGTAGTTGTTTTCACATGTATTGGTAGACTTACTCTATCTGTAACTGTCTGTGAACTGGTTCTATCGGTAGACTTCTTCATATTGGTAGCTTTTTACATATTAGTGATCAAGTGTATACTATAAGACTTAAGTATACCGATATACCTGTTCCATCGATAGCTCGGTTTCTGTCGGTAGCTTTGTACATAATGGTGGTTGTCTATCAGTAGACTAAGTCTATCAGTAGACTGAGTACCGGTAGCTCTTTATCAATATCTATACACAGATCAGTGACTTAACACTTATTTGTTTTATGCAAAAAACAACCAATTGAGTTAGAATTAATTTATAACATATATAAACATAGATAACCATTGATTAACATATCTAATGGATTATTTTAACATTATGATCATCATGATAACAAAATATCATATATTGAGAGAATTTGAAAATAGACAAACATTAATTGGGATTATCAAAACATATGAATGCCTAATTAGGATTATCAAAACAGGTGAGGTCAAAAAAAAGAATAGGGGATCCACATAGAGAAACACAAGAGCGAATAAAACCATTATTACTCAATTCATCTAGTAGTTTATTTAGTTCTAATAATTCCATAGTGTCCATTCAATATGAGTTCATCGATATGGGATGTGTACCAGAAATTAAATCAATAGAAAACTCAATTTCTCATTCCAGAGGATGTCCAGGTAAATCCTATGGAAACACATCAAAATATTATTACAAAATAGGTATGTCCTCTATTCGAACATTATTTTACTCCCCCATAGTTATTTCATTAACATCCTCCCCAATAATCAAAATTTTTTGAGCTACATGGTGTGGATCTAGATAGGAATTAGGTGGTGATTTTTCTACCATAATGATAAGGGACTCCTTATTTTCATCGAAAATTGTAACCTCCGTCTTCTTAAAATTAATTTTCATATCATGGTTTGAAATCTAATCCATATCGAGGATTATATCAATTTAAATCATGTGTATGACGATAAAATCATCAGATAAAGAACATTTATATTCCTTAATGAAGTCTGATTCACAAAAATTTGTTGCAATGATACTTCACGTAAGAGTTTTGACAGACAACTCTATTGTTAAATCAAAATAGAAATATCTAATTTTTGTAGAAAATTAAGAATATATGAAACAATGCGATGCTCCAGAATCAAATAATGAATTTTCTAAACCCATGGAAACAATTAAATTGCAGTCCACCACATCATTAAGAACTTCAACATCAGTAGTAGTGATTGAATAGTCTTGGTGTTGCTCCCTTGGGCTTTTCTAAGGTATGTTCTTTGGAACTTAGGACATTTAATTCCATAATGCCTCGTTTCTCTACAATTGTAGAATTAAATATTGAAAACCTCTTTCTTTCCCTCGTAATCAAGAGGTTGGTGGCCTTTTTCACCACACTTGTAACAGAATCTTGTTCCCTTTAGGAAAGTATAAGGGTGTTTCTTCCCACAGTTACGGCCGGATAAAAATTCAACATTTCCCTTCTTCCCATTATTTCCATTTCTATAGTGTTCTGTAGATCTCTTCTTCTCTGTCTTGGCTATAAATTTACAATACTTAAATACTTATTTTTCTTTCTTTATAGCACATGAGACAATATCTTTATACGATTAGAATAATTGTGAGACTAATGCTCAACTGAGATATGGTTTTAACCAATCAAAGATTCAATCAATATTACTCCTTATGTTTTGTATATAATCGTATGAATGCCCTTCTACCATTGTAATGTTAGCCTCATACTTTGCGACATTCCCATTATTGTTTGCCTCAGACTCATAAATTGACTTTCCGTATCTACTCGATGGCCACTAGGAAAGTATTTTTCTAACAAAATCTATTTAAACTCCCTCCATTCCAAATTTGATAATTCCTCATATTCCATTGTGTTTTGAATTAATGACCACCATTGATATTCATCACATGTTATGTGATAAACTACCATGACAACATTTTCCCTTTCGATACTACTCAAATCATGATATAATATCCTTAATGAACTTGTCCATTGTTCCGTTACAAAAAGATTTGTAGTCCCATTGAATATTGGTGGTTGTTTCCTCAAGAAGGGGTCTATCATTGATCCTCCACATTGTGGATCAGGGTGTTCCATATGGGTAAAGTTATTATTCATAACCAGAGTGAGTTGTCCCAGTATGCTGATAAGCTGATAAGCACCAGTGGCATCACCATATTTACTATAATTATCATGAGTATGATGGAAATACCTACATGGATTACATGCATTGTTATAGTTCCGTTCCTTCCACTAGGAACCATTTCTAAACAATGGCATACACAATATTAGTTTATGAATCGTAATGCATAATTTCAAATTTTTAAAACACACAACATAAATTGATGAATTTATTGATATAATCCATAATCATAAAAAATTAATGAGCAGGTGTATAATTATAAATCCTTCATAATAGTTTAAAAATAAAATTTTCATTATCCAATGCATATCCCTTGGGAGTGTCATAACCAAGAGTGCAGCAAGGCCCATTATCGGGTACCAGGATAACTCGTGTCAAGCCTAAAACTCCTTGTCAGTGTTTTCACTCCTTGGAACATCTATGCCAGAGCTACCTCTAAATATTCATATCTATACATTGATTAATTTCATGTAAAACTCAAAAACTATCTATATTACCAAAATTCTAGGAATTTCTTCAATACTAATACTCAAAGTCTACCTTAGGGTATTGTTAACAAATTAGAGATTCTATAAATATAGTTTCTATGCTTTATACTAACCTTCCTCTAATACCAAATATATTTCCCCAACCCTCGTTACACTGAGTCGGTACATTATTTTATATCATTATAATTATCACAAGGGATCAAATCCAAAATGACTGATCAGTTTTGTATCCATGGTATTACTAGATACAAACATAAGTTTTACATTACATTAAAATATGAAAAATAAAAAAGTTGTGTCTCCTTCTAACAAAATAGACTCCCTTAGACAATTATTTCAAATTAGAGGTAATGTATTTCTTTGTATCCTGTGAAAAATAAAACATATAAAGTGGTTAGCTCAGGTTCTCAGCAAGGATAACAATATAAAGGAATCATTAATAAATAAGAATAAACATTTATGCAAACGTATAAGACTAATATACAATCCTTTTACACATATAATTCAGCATAATATGGCAAAGATATATCAAATAATTCCATTTACATATTCACATTGATATTCTTCAAGTAGAATAATCATATGTAATATGAATAGCCTATTTTATAATGATGGAATGCATAATGTCAGACATCGTATCTATATATTCACGGCCTCATTCCAAGACTACTTATATGATTTTCCCAAGACCTATTCCCAAGACACTAGTATTTATAATGGGACATACCAATTCATCGAGGAGCTATAGTGGGCTCCACCCATCATTTACGACTTCTAATGCATTCCTCATATGAAAAAGATGAATCATAACATAATTATTCGTATAAAAACTAGAATACAAAATGTTAATACTTTATCCGTAAACCATGAATGGTATAAAAATAACACATAAAATGTATAGAATATCACAATACCTACAATACAATATGAAATATAATATCATAATAAATCAACTTCAAAAAACATTAAAATTGATCAAAGGGTGTTGACATAGATGAAAACCAAACTGTTTGAGTGAAATATCTCTTTCTATTTTGAAATAATTTAAAAGTATTTTAAATATAAAATATAAAATTTATTTTTAACATATTCTTATAAAATTTTAAGGGAATCTTCAAAGGTTTCATAATGGTGTAAAATCACTACACCCTCCATATATGTTAAAAAATAATTATTTCCATAATTTTTTCTAAAAGGTCGTAAAGAATTTTGATTGGTAAATGATAGAAAGATTCCATTATAAACATATTATAAAAAGTATAAAAGGGTATAAATTAATTTAAAACATAGTCTAGAAAATAGTACAAATTTGTTGAAATATGTTTTTAAGAAACACGGATGTGGATGATGAAGTGGTCTTAGTAGATACTCACGTATAAACAACATCGGATAATGAATAGATTGTATAATTAAACCATATCTTGTACTTTTCCTTGATTTATGGTACATTAAAATCCCATATAATAGTTAAATAATTGTTATTATATTATACATGAACCACATAATTAAATATTATATCATATATGATCTTCTAATATTGGTTTGTTAATAATATATCAGTAATATATTCGTTTCGGGTGTTAACTAATATGTTTTCATTTATATACATGGTTACATAAGACATGTTTGTTATGGATAGGATGTATTTGATTCATGTCCATAATGATATTAAGTTCTTAAATATTGTTTTTAATAATAAATTGAAATTTATTCTTGAATGGTTATGGTGGGGACTGAATTTTATCGCGTTCATGGACAAGGTAATCCATACGTACAAAAGAGAGAAAATATCATTCTATTGATGGTGAAATAGTATGTAATTGGATTTTATATAATTAATAAAGAATCCTTAAATTGTTATATTTATTATTTAAATCACTTATACTCATTATTGTACCTATTAATATAATGATGTGTTTGAATAACAAACTAAACAATGATGTGGAGATGGTAAGTCGTACGTACGCACATATGGTAACATGTCATTCATTGGATGGATAGAATAATGTATATGTTTGTACCATATTTATAATAACATCACATTATGTATAATGTTTTAGAGTAATTATTTTTGTATGGACACAATAAATAAAGAGGACGTGGAAGAATAAATGAAATTTGAAAGAGGTGGTGAAATTATTACATCTTCTTCAGGTGTTTCCATTTGAGATTATCAAAAGATCTCCCTATGATGGATATATGATAAATTTAAGGCCTCTAGTTTTTAGGGTATTTTGAAGGATATTCGAGCAGGGTTTGGCAGATCCAAATGGATTTGTAGATGTGATTTTGAAAGAAGGGGAATTTCCCTTTTATAAGAGAGGTGATTGTCAATTATGTAAATGATTGGTATATTAATTTATTATATAATTATATTCGGATTATAATGGCTATATAATGATTTATTGTGAGGATAATGTGGGTATTGGTTGAAAATATATCATCCAATAGGTTTTAGACATGTTTAGGTCACCATATAAACCTTATCTTTTAGATTTAACTCTTACTTAAATAGTATAACTTTTACAATGTATTGTTGTATTATTATAATAAATTCTTAACAAACATACTATAAAATGAAAAGGGAACAAAAAGTGGTTAGTTATTGACATATATATCCTTATCTATGGTTTTTGGAAGAACCATAGATTTTTAGGAATATTATATCAATTAATAAAATAGAATTTGTTTTAAAAACTTATTTATGTCAATGTTGAAACTATTTTGTATTTGGTTTATGTAAAAGTCATAAAACATTTATCACATCAATAAAATAATTTAACCAACCCTAAAATGTCATCTTAAAGTAAAATATTGGTAGAAATAATCAAAATTTTAATTTAAAATTATTTTATAATTTATAATATCAATTATTTTAATCATTCATCAATAAAGTAATTACTACATCATCATTGTGTCAGTAATAAATTTAATTATTTAATGTCTAAAAATTCTACATAAAATACCAATATATATTAAATCATTTTATCCTTAAAATGAATATTTATAGTCTATTTTGTCTTATGTATAACTCTATATTAAAAATGGTTTAGTTATTAAACATTGAATTTAACAATTTTTACACTTAGTTAAATAAAATATTAATAAATGTCCAAATCTATTCCAAGTTAACCAATAGAATCATATTTTATTTCTACGGTTGATTTTGGTCAAAATAAAAATATCTAATAGAATTAAGACATGTGTTCAGGTAATTATAATTTAATTTTTTACCTTTAATTACCCTATTTACTTTTAACTGTAGTAAATAAAAGTCAAAAGTTACTATTCACTAAAAAAATCATCTTATTGAACCAAATTTTTTTATTGATGTCAACACTATTTCCCAGATTTTCTAAAATAAGCTCACAGAGGTACTAAAATTATATTTTATCAATATTTTCAAATGCACCTAGTAGGTTGGTAAAAGACATTAAAAAGTTCAATAAAATTTTATATATCTAATATTATTATAAAATGTCTCAAATTAATTACATTGAAAATATATAGGTATTATGTATCTATTATTACCTAATATATATTTAACTAAAATATTAATTTTTTAAATTAATATTCAGATTTAAACAATAACGTAGTGTTTTTCACTATTCATCAAAAATTGAAAGATTTCAGAAAAATTAAAAAAATTCACCTTAAGATAATTTTGATATTTCGAATCGAAAAATGAATTCCATTATTAAAAATAAAATTTAAAATATTTTAGAATGTGTGAATTACTATTCATAATGGCTATTTCGATTTGTTGTGGTGTGTTTGAACTTGATGTTTCGTACAACGCATACTATAGTATTGTTCAAAGAGAAGCATACTGTAGAAGATTGGGGGTGTTACAGCTGGTGTACAAGATTGCATCCAAGAAATTCCTACATGGTTATCCATGTTTCACTAAAAACTATCTAGGCCTCATAAATAATCAAGCATTCAACATGCAATGTAGCTAGACAATATAAGAATCCCACGAAATTTAAAAATACAATGTGGTGTAAGTCCAACGATCTCTTTATGTATCCATAATAGAATCAAGATATGGGAAATTATCATCTCCCATGGAAGACTAATATGATAAGATCTTAATGATTACTAGAAATAAAATATCCAATCTACTTATTTCCAGTGCCTTAGAAGATATTAGGTTATTTTTAGGGAGAATGAATCCATTATTACTCAACTCCTCTAGTTGTTTCATTAGAAACACTGATTTCATTGTGGGAATTTTATAAGGGGTCTTCAATATGGACCTTGAAAGAGGAATTAAATCAATAGAAAACACAATTTTTCATTCTGGAGGATGTATAGGTAAATACTCTGAAAACCCATCAGCACATTATTGCCCATTAAATAAATCCTTTATTTGAAGATTCATTTCCTCACCCATAGTTATTTCACTCTATTATTCCCCAATAATTGAACTTGGTAGACCAGATAGGGGTGGATCTTGATAAGAATTAGGTGGTGACGTTTTTTCTCTAATGATAAGGTACTCCATATCATCATTGAAAATTGTAACCTCCTTCTTCTTATAATAAATTATCGAATCATGGTATGAAATCCAATCCATACTGAGGATTATATAAAATTAAATCATGGGTATGATAATGAGATCAGTAGATAAAGAACATGTATATGCCTTAATGAGGACTGATTTAAAAAACATGGTTGAAATGATACTTCCATTAGTATTTTTTACTGATGGCTCCTTTGTTAAATCAAATTGAAAAATATCTAATTTTCATAGTAAACTTGAAAGATATGAAATAATGCTATGATCCTGAATCAAATAAAGCATTGGCTAAAATTGATGAAACCATAAAATTACATACCACCACGTCCTTTAGTGATTCAACCTCAGTAGTAGTGATCTTATAAGCTTCTCCATAATCCCTAGGCATTTTCTGAGGTATGATTCATTGCCGTTTAGGAAATTAATTTGCATAATTCACTATTTCTCTACAATTTTAGCATTCAACATTGAAAACCTCTTTCTTTCCCTTACAGTCACGAGCCTGGTTCCCTTTTTATCAACAGTGTAACAGACTCACATTTCCTTCAGGCAAGTACCTGGGTGTTTCTTCACACATATACTACAGAATGGATATTCATCTTTTCCCTTCTTCCCATTATTTCTAATTCCATATCTTTTAGCATATCGATTCTTCTATTTCTTTTCTTGATAGCTGTATGACTTAAAGAATTCCTTTTCTGTCATGATAACTCACGAGAAAAAATCATCATATGATGAAAAGGATTGTGAGAGTAATGGTCAAAAAATTAATGGATTCATCCCAACTAAGAATCAATCAATATAATTCCTTTAGTTACATTTATAATCTGTTGTATGCCTTTATATCCTTGTAATGTTAGCTTCATACATTGCGACATTATCATCCTCCTTTTTCCTCACACTCAGTAAATGTCTTTCCATATCCGTTCGATGGTCATGAAGAATGTATTTTTTTTTATAATTTTTTAAAACTCTCTCAGTTCCATATTTGATACTTATTCATCCTTATTTGTGTTTTGAATTAATTATCACCATTGACTTGCATCTCCCGTGTGGCGATAATCTGCAAGGACAACTTTTTATCCATTTCTCTTTTCCCCAAAACATGAAATATTTTCTCTAGGTAACATATCCATTGGCAGCTACAAATGGATATGTAGTCCCATTTAATTTTGGTTGATGTTGCCTCATTTAGTAGTTTAATATTGATCGTCCACATTGTGGATCAGGGTGCTCTATATGGGTAAGGTTGTTATTCATAACTCGAGTGTGTTTTCCCAATATGGTGATAATCTAATCAGTACCTGTTGTATCACTCGATCCACTATAATTATCATGAGTAGGAGGTCAATCCATACATGGATTACGTACATTGATATAGTTTTAATTACTTCTATTAGGAACCATTTATAAATAATGGAATACATTAGATTAGTTTATAAATCACAAATCATCATTTTAAACTAGTAAGACACTTAACATAAATTTGAGGGTTTATGGATATAATCCATAATCATAAAAATGTTCTCTGTGAGGAGGTATATACTAAAAAATCCTTCATTAATGATTGTACTGAAAATGGGAATTATCCTAATCATATCACCCTGGAGTGTCGTAGCAAAGATTATATCAAGGCATATTATTGTGTACCCGGATACCTCTGGTCATTCTCAGAACTCCTCGTAGAATTTTTCACTCCTAGTTACATCTATTCCAGATCCATCTCTACTTGTTCATATACAGACATGAATATATTTCTTGGAAAACTCATAAAATCTCTACATTACTAAAATTCATAGATGTTCTTCTATACTAATCTCAAAGTTTATCTTTAGGTAATGTTCTCTATTCAGAGTTTTTATAAATCAAGATTTCACGGTTTTTACTAAACTTCCTCTGAACCCAACTATAATGCGCCGAACCTAGTTACCCAATGTCATCCCATTATTACATAACATTGGCATGATACAATGAATCGTGTCCTAAAAGACCGATCAGTTTAGTAGATTTGGATGTACTAGATACATACAAAAATTTAACATTACTCATGAAAAAAACAACATCATGTCACCTTTTAATACACTTATATACCATAGCTTATTATTAAAGTTTAATGACAATATACTTCTTAGAATCCTTCGAAAAATAAAACAATGAAACATGTGATCTCAGGTGCTCAGTAAAGATACCAATATAGCGGAATCATTCATAAATAAGAATAAACTATTATGAAAATTTATAAGACTAAAACCTATGTATTTTAAACATAAAATACATAATAATAGATAAAATATAAATAATTTAATTCCATTTACTTATTCACATAGATATTCTACTATTCTAAAAATCAAATGAAATATCAATATCCAATTTCATATTGATGTAATGCATAATGTCATACTTCATAAATACATAGTCAAGGCCATG
Source organism: Viscum album (assembly GCA_963277665.1). Classification (NCBI taxonomy): domain Eukaryota; kingdom Viridiplantae; phylum Streptophyta; class Magnoliopsida; order Santalales; family Viscaceae; genus Viscum; species Viscum album. The sequence goes on from OY728155.1 coordinate 1,297,318,081, forward strand.
TCCCATGACTACAAATAAAATTTTTCCAAGGTCTTTTTCCAAGACATTTGTTTGTCTCATGAGGTCGACCGATGCATCGATGATGTAAATTGGGCCCCACCTAACTCATACTATGTCCAATGCATTCATTATATTAAAAGGTTGAAACATAACATAAATATTCGTATATAAACCAGCATGCGAAATGTTAATAATGTAACCATAAATCAAGAATGGTATAATAATAACACATCCACATTCAAACATATCACAAAACCATAGATAAAATTTGGCACATTTATTCATAATAAATCTATATCAAACAAGTGTAAAATCCATCAAATGTTGTTGACAAAGATGTAATCAAAACTATTTGAGTGTAACATCACTTTTTATTTTGTAATCATTTAAAAATCACGTAATTATAAAAGAAAAAATTTATTTAAAAATTATTATTAAACCTTATAAGGGATTCTTCGAAGATGTTAATAGTGTGGAATATAGTCATACCTGTAGTATATGTTAAAAAACATTCTTTCAATAATTTTGTCCCAATGGTTTTAAATGACCTTGTTTGGAAAAAAACAGAAATATTCATTATAAAAATATCATAAAGAGTAAAAAAATGTATAAATTACCTTAAACCATAGTATAGGAAATATAAAAAGTGTTTTGGAATACATTTTTAATAAATAAGCATTTTAATGATAAATAGGTATTATTCGATACTCACATATAAAAAACCTCAGATAATGAAGAAGTCGAAGAATTAATCCTTACCTTGTAATTTTCCATGATCGAGGGTATATTAACCTTTTTTATAATAGATAAGTCATTGTTATTAAATTATACTAGAACTACATAAATAAATATGATATCATATATGATCTTTTAATATTTCCTTGTTAGTAATATTTCAGTAGTGTCATCGTTTCAGGTGTTAACTGATTCATTTTACTTCATATGATTGGTTATGTATGCCATGTTTGTCATAAACATTTGGTATTTGATTCATATACAGATTTATTTTAGGTTCTTAAACATTATTTTTATTTATAATATGAAAATTATTCATGATTTGTTATGATGATGTATGAATTTCATCACGTACATGGTGACAGTAATCCTTACCTACACACGAGCAGAAATATTATTATATTGATGGTGAAATAATATGTAATTGGTTGGTATATCATATAAATAGAATCATTAAAATGTTATTATTATTAATTACAATAGTTATACTCATTATTATAACCATCTAAATAGTGATGTTTTTGAATGAAAAACTACACCACGATATGGAGACGTTAAGCCGTACGTACGCATGTATGGTGACTTTTCATTTATAAGATGGATAGAATAACGAACATGGTTGTAAAATATTTATAATAAAATCATAGTATGTATATGGTACTGGAGTAATTATTTTTTATGTAAACAACAATGAAATAGGAAGTGTAAGAAGAAAAATCATTTAAAGGGGTGGTGACATTATTACCTCTTCTTCGGGGGTTTCCTTTTGAGTGGATCAAAAGGTCACCATAGGTAATAATTATGATTAAATTAATGCCACTAGGTTAAAGTTAGTGAATTTAGGAGGATATTTGATTTGTGTTTGGTTGATACAAATGGCTTTGGAGGTGTGATTTTGAGAGAAGGGGATGTGCCATTCTATAAGAGAGACGAGTTCCACTTTAGGGAAAGCTTCAATTGTTATTTTATTAAACAATTATATTTGGTTTATAATGGCTCCAAAATTATTTATTTCAATTTTATGGTTTGTATGGGTCGAAAAGTTTTCATCCAATTGGTTTTAGATAGGTTTAGGTCACCATATTATCCTAATCATTTAGATATAACTCTTAGTTAAATAGTAGAACTTTTCCAAGGTATTGTTGTATTATTTGAATAAATTGTTAATAAACATAAATTAAAAATCCATGTGATCCCCAAGAGGTTCACTATTAATTTATCTAACCTTATCTAAGTATTTTTTCCATTAAATATATTTTTATAAATATAATATCAATTAATACTATAGTATTTGTTTTCCAAATCCCATTTAGGTCAATTTTGGTTCTATTTGGTATTATGTTTTTGTGAAAGTCATAAAAACTTTATAACTTTGAAAAAAATTTATATAATCATCCATAACATGTAATATTAACCTATAAATTTTTTGGATGTTATAAAATGTCTAAATTAATATTTATTTGGATTTTTATAATTTCAATTATTCTAATCATTCATAAATAATGTAATTATTGGATCATTTTTGTGTAAAAAATAAATTTAATTATTTAGTTTATAAAATTTATAAATAATATACAATTATTTAGGAAATAATTTTAGGTTTATACTGAATATTTAGTTTAGAATTTACGTTATTTTTAACCCAATATTAAAAATGTTTTATTTATTAAACATTTAATTTAACATTTTTAACTCTTCTTAAAATACAATAATAATAAATGTTCAAATGTAATCCAAGTGGACCAAAAGGATCATATTTTATTCATATGTTTTATTTTGGTCGAAAAAAGCTTATCCAAAAGAATTAGGACATGTTTTAGGGTAATTATAATATCATTTTTATCTTTAATTATCCTATTAACTTTTAACAGTGGTAAATAAATATCAAATGTTAATATTCACGAAAAATTATTTTCATCCTATTGAACAAAATTTTATTTAAGGATATAAATGGTGTCTCTTATATTTTTGAAATTCAATTCACAGAATCCGCAATATTATGTTTAATGAAAATTTTCAAATGTGCCAGGAAGTTTGGTAAAAGTAGGTAAAAAGTTAAATAAGATTTTATATATCTAATATTTATATAAAATGAATCCAATAAATTTAATTGAACCTTTACTATAATTATGTATCTAATTTTTCCTAATATAAATAAATAAATTAACAAATTATTTAAATAAAATGTCAGTTTTAACTAATAAAGTAGTGTTTTTCACTATTCATAAAAATTGAATGTTATCAGAAAAGTACCAAAAAATCAACCTAAGATATTTTTGATATTCAGAATCTTAAAATGATGTCCATTTTGATAAAAAAAATTATAAAATTTGAAAAAATATGTATTAATATTCATAACAGTTAGTTTGATTGGTCGTGGTGTGTTAAAACTTCATGTTGCGTACAAGGAAAGCTATTGCATTATTCATAGGGAAACATACCATGGAAGGTTGAGGTGTTACACCATTATCATTTGAATTGACTCTCATCATACTAATTAAAACCTATTGTATAATTAGTAAAATTTTACTACAAAACATTTACATAAACATGTTATAACACCCCAAGATTTTACGCTATGAATCTTCTTATATAAATTGAATTTCGGCTATAGTATACGTTGCACACAACAAAAAACATAAAAAAAACCACAATATACTATTAAATATTATAATTTTAATACTATTTGTTAAAATGGATGTAATTAATATTTTTAAAAATATTATGAGTAAAAAAGATAATAATTTATCAAAATTAGTTTATATGTATGACATAAAAATTAATTTAATTTTAAACTTTAGGTGGCTAAATTCTGATAATGCCAAATTTGATTCCTTTTGATGTTAGACTTGTTTTAAATATATTTATTGACAATTTATTAAATTTTATTTCTAAAAATAAATAAATTATTTGAAATTGGATTATAAAAATATTCTTTTATTGAATTTTAGAAATTTTTACGATAAGGTTCATGTGTTGATGTATAGTGAAAAATAATGGATTTTAAATGAAAACGTATTTTTCATCGGAATAATTTATTTTGTAAAATTATATTATGGATTTCATTAAAATTAAAATGATATTATTATTTTTCTCATTTAATCTAATTTATGTCATTGGAATCAATTTAATATTGAATTTGGATAAAAAAACATTACACTCTTTTGAACGTTTTCAATTTAAAAACATATCTTCTAATTTCATTTACGAGATTAATTATAAATTAATGAATATAACTCTTATGTCTAAAATTGGAAATAATGGGTTAATTATTTTTAATCATTGGGTGAAAATTATTTAAATAGGTTTCAGTTATTTTATTTTATTATTAATAGTGATTTTGGGAATTTTTTTACTAACATAGTTAAATCTATTTCGAGTAATTTAGGGTAAAAATAATATTATAAATATTATAAAATTAATGTAAAATGTTAAATAATTTCATTATATGAGTGATTTTTGACTAAATCCATCCTTGGTAGTAGATTATAACCTTTTAAGGAATTTGGGTGAGATTAATTGATTTATTATATTTTATTGAACGATGTGATAAAGATGTCAAAGTCAAATTTTTAATAAACAAACAATTTTAATAAAGGGTTATACATATGATTAATTATACTATTAAAATTTATTTTAATTATTAAATATTTATATTTAACATTATAATTTATTTTTAATGTTCAATAAATAAATAATTAATTTAATATCAAATACAATTATGATGTAGTAATTATTTAATTAATGTAAACTTAAAAAAATGATATTAAATGTATTAAAATAAATATTACATAAGTTAATTAATTTTATGAAATATTTTTTTGATAAAATTGATAATTTAGTGATATTAAAGAAGTTTTTTTTTAAAATAAATTAGTTTTAGTTATTGTTTAAAAAGTAAAACTAATGAATAATATAAAAATTATCATTAATGACATTTTAAACTAAATAACAGTTTTTTAAATGATATTAAATTCATAAAAAAACATATATTAATGATAATTATTGGAATGAATTTAAATTTTTCATTATGTATCCATTTATGGTTAATTTTACATTTATAGTAACTAATTTAACCTTCAATGTGTAAAAATAAATGTTGTCACTATAAGAGTTGAAAGGTTAAAATATAGTATAAAACCAAAATATAAAACCAATAAAATGATATAAACCACTATATAAATTATTTCTTAAGATAATTTTTACCCATAAACATATAATATTATAAATAAATCAATTTTAGAACATTTTAAATTCAATATTAATTTATATTACATTGATAGTTTGGGTGTTTCCAAAAGTGACCCTCACATTAATTATATAATGGAAGATCTTCCCACACTTTGTATAAGGCCCCAGCCTTAAACCTAAAATAATCTTGAGTTATTATAAGATTAAACATTGAGGATCTTTTCAGGTTTAGAGTTTTAGAGAATTAGATCATGAAATTTGCATTACATTCCACATTTAAACAAAGTGGTTACATAAAAGGCAGTATTCATTCTTCCCATCAACGGAAACATATTTAAAATAAAACATGGATTCTTTCATGACACATCCTTGACACTATCATCACATCATGTACCCTTCCCTTGACCTGTGAAAAACATTTCAAAAACATGGGATGAGCATAAAAATCTCAGTAAGGGATATAAAAATATGGAAAGGAAACATGAGTACATGTATACATAAGAATGAAATCATACTTTACCCATAAAACATAAGCACTTTAACATACCTCATAAAATCATGAATACATCATAGAAATCATATGACATAAAGGTAACTTGAGGCATTCATAACATTCTTACGTAGGGATTAACCCTCTTGGTTACGTTTGGAATACCCATCACAGTATATTCCCTAAATCGCTTCAGAGAAACCTTAACGTTTCACTCATTCGCATTACCCAATGCATTGGAGAGCTATATCGGGATCACCCGCCCTTAGTCTATCACAGAACCACCCGTCTTCATAATAATCCCCAAGAACATTAACATAATCGTATCACATAAAACATGTATAAAGGAAACATACCATTTCCACCTTTCAATCACAAGATATCAATACAACACATTGATATAAAAACATTATGAAAACCATTTTCAATACCAAAATAAAAGAAAATTAAAACATGGTATTTATTTGTCTTTTAAAAAAAGTATGGCTTGTAGAGGAACCTGAAACTCAAATAATGGTCATGGCGGCGGAGAAGTCGTTGTCGCCGCATACGTACGACAAAAACATTCCCTTTTTTCATTTAGTAAATGCTTCATACAAAAAAGATTTCTTTTGAATAAACATAAAAGTAAAAGGGATTTATACATCGTATTAAAGAAGGTTGTGTATAAAAAAAATATTCCTCAATGAAATTAGATTGAGACGAAGTCCCATACAAAGACGGTATCCTTGGTTTATGGATAAATCAGTTACATAATTATGTGTGACAAACGAATACACAAAATATAAGTGGATATTAAGTGTAAAAAAATAAGAGGATATTCACACATATTCATATAACGACATGTTCAAGGACTACATTTTTATCCCAAAGAATCAAATTTGGGATAAGAAGTTCCCTTGCAAACATTTGACAGCCTAACGACGTCACTACAAAATTCAGAAAATGAGTTGATGAGAGATAAAAAGGGTATCTCATCACATGGACATAAAATTTAAATCAATAAGGATATACAAGGACATATCCCAACATAATAGTATGTGAATTAAAAGACATAACAAAAAATTCTTTTAAAAAGAGGAGGGTGAAAGGTTCCCTTACCGACATGGGTATCTTTCGAAACATACGCCCCGTGAAAGGAGGACAATACATCATTGATGTAAATACTCATAAATGAAAGTATATTACACAATGGGTAAAATAATGTGCAGTACATACACCACTCAAAGGAAATTTTGGCAAATGTAGCATAAATCTCACGGGAATAAAAGTGAGATGAAACATCTGTTACGAATACTCGGGAGCCAAACGGCGCCACTTAAAACTTCCAAAATGGATTGATGAGAGTAAATAGGGTCTCTCATCATATCAACATAAAGTTTACAAAAAGATTAATATAAAATAACATCCCCCATCATAACAAATAGGTGCTTAAAAGAAGTGACAGAAAGGAGAGTTTTTAAAAAGAAAGAGAGAGGTTAGATCTCTTACGAAAATTCGGCAGCCTAACAGCGCCACTCAAAACATCCAAAATGGATTGATGAGAGGAAATAGGGTCTCTCATCATATCAAAATAATGTTTAAAAAAAGAGGAATATAAAATAACATCCCCCATAATAACAAATAGGAGCTTAAAACAAGTGACATAAAGGAGAGTACTTAAAAAAGATAGAGAGAGGTTAGATCTCTTACGAAAATTCGGCAGCCTAACGGCGCCACTCAAAACTTCCAAAATGGATTTATGAGAGATAATTGGGTCTCTCATCATATGAAAATAAAAATTACAGAAAGATTAATATAAAATAACATCCCAATAACAAGAAATACGAGATTTAAAAGGAATGACATAAAAGAGTGTACTTTAAAAGAAATAGAGGAGTCGGATCCCTTACCTCAAGTACAACTTGTCTTGTTTGTTTCTTTATATTCCTGAATAATAAACTTTGGTCAATTAATAATTGCCTAAGTACATCCTTTAGAGAGTATTATTCAGTTCATATCACATATTATAATGTTATAATAATTTTTTAATAATGTTAGTCCACATCAGACGTTTTTGCCGATGTTTGGTACATGAGTCAAAAATGAACTTGTTTGAAAAAAGATTGCCCATGTAGTTATAAGTAAATAATTTCGAGAATAGTATTAATGATTAAAATATCATATATATCCAGTAAATATTCATTTTATACTATTCCATATCATTTGGAGATAAAAAAACGAAAAGCACTATTCGTGGAGATGGTAGGCCGTACGTACGCATGAACACTACTTTCATTTTTTTGTCATATTAATGGAATTAAAACAAAATGAGAGATATATATATCTAATAAATCCAGAATGATATCAATAATTTAGATTTAATATATTACATATATATCCATTATATATATGTACTTATAATATTACATAACATTTTGAGATAAAAAATGAAATGTACCGTTCATGGTGACGGTAAGCCGTATGTACGCATGAACGCTACTTCCATTTATATTTCATATTTAATGGAATTAAAACATAATGATAGATAATAGTATTTTAATTACAGTATGGTATCATATATAATATCATTAAATATATCCTTTATACGTACCACATCTGGTATTAACGAATCAAATAACTTTGAGGGGAGGTAGTCCACACTTCCTTAAATGAAGATATCACATTTACCCATAATGGAAACCATAAAGGTATGCCATAAGTGAAAAATAAAGAAGCTTAAGTAAAACATAAACATATTAAATATCATATATAAATATAGTGTCATCTTAATGGCCACCATTGAAGGTGTTAGAAGAATGTTGAACAATCATCGTTTCAGGAGGCAGAAATACGCCATCCACGGAAACAGTATGTTCTTTAACCATTAGATGTAGGTGTGAGTAATTTTAGCTCTAATACTTCTTATAACAACATCCTAGTATATTTAAGATACTGTATTTGTTACAAAATAAATTAATAAAAAGAGTTTAGGTGGTTGGAGAAGCAAAATAAAACAAAAGGACACAAGTGAAGACATTACCTTAAAATCGGGTAAATCCCTTTGGTTTGAGCTGAAATGCTTCCTTGGGAAGACTTCTGCCCAATTTGAGGCTTAAAGGAGTAATACAGGGATGTGTAGAGGCAAAATGGGCAGGGTTTGGCCGAGCCAAAGGCTCTGAGAGTGTGGGTAAGGAGGTAGAGGTGGGGGCCTTTTATAAGAGGAGAGGAGGGGCACTCTTGTAATGTTACAAAATGATACTTTATTTTCAGAAGAGTATTGGATTTTAAAGGTCCCACATTTATGTATTTCGAGGATAAGGTGATAAGGGTTATAAATCCACTCATCCAATAGGTTTTGGACATGTGTAGGTCTTATATATTACATTATCTTTCCATTTTATTTAAATCGTTAAATAATGAGGTCATCACTGCATCATCATGATGTCATAAATAATTTAATTTATTTATTGTCTAAAAATTATAAAAAAATACTATGATGTAGGAAATATTTTTATCTTTCCAATGACTATTTATAGTTAAAAATATGACTTGTATAACCCTATGTAAAAAATTTTCAGTAAAACATTTCATGTTTGTGTCATTTTTACTTTAACATTAAATAAAAAGATATTTATGTCATTTCCCAACCAAAGTGGCTCCATGTTGTCCCCAAGTTGACCCATGGATTGTCTTGGTCGGCCATGACACATCCAATGAGGTTAGGACATGTTTCTAGGTCATTTAATTTTATTAAAACATTATTCTTACCATAAACTACACTAATTAACTCTAATCGCGATTAAAAACTTAATAAGTTACTATTCACCAAAAAATTATTTTTATCCCATTGAACAACATTTTACTTCTTAATGACAACCATGTAAGTCGGATTTTTGAAATTCAAAACACAAAGATGGAAAAATTTCATTTAAACGGAAAAATCAGTTTTTATAAGTACCACTTAGTGGTTTCACTATTCATAAAAAATTGAAGTTTTTCAGAAAAATCCCAAAAAATCACCCTAAGCTATATTTGATATTCCGAATTAAAAAATGAAGTCTATTTTACAAAATTCAAAACATATAAGTCACATTAATTAATTTAATAATTAATTCCTGCAGTCAGAGCAAATAGCGTGTTTTTATGAAACAATACGTACCAAAAGATTGACATTAGTTTAAGTCTGATTTCAAAGTGAAATTAATTCCCACATCCACTATTTAATTTAATGGAAAAAATATATTATAATTTCACTTTAAAACCAATTAAAAAGATAATATAATCATATAAATAAATTATATTAAAAAGAGGGTTTGAATTAAAATACAACATTTTATACTATTCATTAAAAAATGAACTATATCGGAAAGATACCAAAAATTTACACAAAGTAAATTTTGATGTCCCAATTCTTAAGAAGAGTTTTATTGGGTCCAATAGAATGTATATGTGTAAAAAAACTATATTTAATGATGGTTCACCATCAAAAGGTGATAAGTGAACCTTTAGTGAAAACTAGGGCATATACGCCTAAAATTGAATTCCATACGTATTTTATGCCTTTATCTTTTATTGGATAAATGTAAAAACATTTAAAAACATATATAATCATATATTAGTTATTTCTATCCATTCCCACCAATAAAATAGCTACATGTTACCTACCATTTAAAATAATATTATTTTATTATTAGAGTTCAACGTAAGATTCCCATGAAACTCATTATTGCGTGTTGGGTACGCTATCGAGCATAGCGTCCCCTTTAAAGTCATATTAATATTTTATTCACAAATATGGAAAAATATGAAAATGTCATATTCTTTATTTACCTGGGGTGTTACATCCTTCCCCCCTTTTGGGAATTGTGTCCTCGCAATTTTTAAAATTGAGCTTGAAAACATCCTTGAATGTCCCACATCAGAATAAGAGTCGGTAAAACAATCACTTTAAAATAAAGAAAGATAAGTACAAAGGTCACCCTAGTTAACCCATACTAGGATTCCAAGTATGAAAACATGGACATGGAGGTGAAAACATAGGGTCATGTTCTGATGGAGAGTGATAGAAAACATGTTTAGGAGAAAGGTAACAACAAGAAAATCACAAACGTGTGATGGGTTAAACGGTATTCGATTCCCCAGTAGGAAAATTTAATAGACAAAATTTTTGTTTTAAGTTACATTTTATTGAGGAATTTATTCATAAGGAAACATAATCACTTATCATGTTAACTTTCAACTTTTACTAGATTCCTTAATCAAACTCATATTTTTTTCAAAACACGAGTATTTAGGAAGACTTGTTCGCATTAAGAGTACTATAATAAACATCTAGAGTGTAACCTAATCGACAAAAGAGAACTATATACTTCCCATGTCTTTAGACTTTAACCAAAACCAAAACCAAAAAGTTTAGTACAAGATTAGATAATCCAGAAAAGGATAACCCTTTATAAAAAGAAAATCAATTCTTAATCTCCAAAATTTGTCCAACCAAACCCAAAGTTCAACAAGGACCATTCTATAATCAATTTGTCCATAAAATTCTTCAATGTAAACCAAACTAAGATTGTAACCCAAATATTTGAAGGATTTAGTCACATAGTCTTCCAAGTTAAATCGTAACATTTATCTCCAAACAACATCAGTTTCTCCTAAAGTCTCGTATTGAAAAGTAATTAACCTAATCACATATCCTCCATGATAGGTTAATCATTTTCATAAATAACCCAAAATCAACTTACTCTTAATTCATAAAATCATATAACTAAAAAGAATCAGTCAAACTAACCAGGGACTTCATGTAGTCCAGTGGTAGGCGATAAATACCAGCCGCACTTTGGTTGGGGGTTCAATTCCCGCAGCTTTGTCCAACGCGACGGGTTGTCACACAGTCTGCGTGTTGCCCTATTTCCAAAACTATATAATTCTTAAAACATCGCCCAAAATGACATAAAATCTTCAAAAATGATCATAAAATATTTTAACCTCAAGTTTATCTCATTCCTTTCATTTTCCATCATATCATAGAGTAACCCATAATTACCTAAAAAGTAAGGATCATATAAACCCTAATGGTTACCTTAATAATTATTAACTAAATTCCCACATCAAGTTGGCCATCTCATACATGATGCATTAGAGAAATAACCAAGGTTGAAGTGGTTTATCATGACTCCTTGATAGTTGGTTTAGAAAAGACTTGCGATTCCTCATTGAATCCCCCATCTCATCTAGTCTCTTAATCAGAGAACCACCATAGTTTTCTTCAAACCCATTGTCACTTTGGTGCCTGCTAGATCCAGCCATTTAATCAAACCAAAAAGGTCAGTGTGAGTATATCAACATAACCATCATGTACTAATGAGGAAGATAAACACTAAGATATACTTACTCATTCACTTTATCTAAAACTAGGACTCTTTCTGAAATCCTAACCATTATGGTAATGTCACTTGTGCTTAGAGAATACCCTAACCTCTAAAGTTATCTAAACCGACCTCCGATACCAACTATAAGGCCCCAGCCTTAAACCTTACTTAATCTTATGTTATTACAAGATTACACATTGAGGATCTTTTCAGGTTTAGAGTTTTAGAGAATTAGATCATGAAATTTTCATTACATTCCACATTTAAACAAAGTGGTTACATAAAAGACAGTATTCATTCTTCCCATCAACGGAAACATATTTAAAATAAAACATGGATTCATTCATGACACATCTTTGACACTATCATCACATCATGTACCCTTCCCTTGACCGATGAAAAACATTTTAAAAACTTGGGATTGGCATAAAAATCTCATTAAAGGATATAAAAATATGGAAAGGAAACATGAGTACATGTATACATAAGAATGAAATCATACTTTACCCATAAAATAAAACCACTTTAACATACCTCATAAAATCATGACTAAATCATAGAAATCATATGACATAAAGGTTACTTGAGGCATTCATGGCTTTTTTACGTAGGGATTAACCCTCTTGGTTACGTTTGGAATACCCATCACAGTATATTCCCTAAATCTCTTCAGAGAAACCTTAACGTTTCACTCCTTCTCGTTACCCAATGCATTGGAGAGCTATATCAGGCTCACCCGCCCTTAGTTTATCACGGAACCACCCGTCTTCATAATAATGCCAAAGAACCTCAACATAATCGTATCACATAAAACATGCATAAAGGAAACATAACATTTCGACCTTTCAATCATAAGATATCAATACAACAAATTGATATAAAAACATTATAAAAACCATTTGAAATACCAAAATAAAATAAAAGTAAAACATGGTATTTATTTTTCTTTTAAAAAAAGTATGGCTTGTAGAGGAAGCCGAAACTCAAATAATGGTCACAGAGGCGGAGAAGTCGTTGTCGCCGCATACGTACGACAAAAACATTCCCTTTTTTCATTTAGTAAATGCTTCATATAAAAAAGATTAATTTTGAATAAATGTAAAAGTAAAAGGGGTTTATACACCATATAAAATAAGGTTGTGTATAAAACAATATATGCCTCAATGAAAGGAGATTGAGACGAAGTCCCATACAAAGACGGTATCCTTGGTTTAAGGATAAATCAATTACATAATTATGTGTCACAAACGAAGACACAAAACACTACTAGATTAAGCACCAATAGCGACCGCCAAAAGCGGTCGCTAAAGGTTTTTAGCGACCGCCTTGCGACCGCTTTTGGCGGTCGCAATTGCTCCGTCGGTAAAAACCAATAGCGACCGCCAATGGCGGCCGCTAAAGGTCCTTTTAAAAAAAGCATGTTTCATGTCCGCGGGATAGTGTGGGTGCGACACGGACGCGCGGGGGCACGAGGCGGAACCGGAGACCTTGAGTGGTCGGCCATGGCGGATCTACGGCGGCGGAGGGAGGGGCGGGTTTGACGGCATGTGAAGGAGGGGTGGCCGGAGGGGTAGGGCGATGGCATGTGAGGGAGGGGTGACTGGATGGCGGTGACCGAGGGAGGTAGCGCGACGGCGGGGCGCGACGGCAGGCCGCGACGGCGGGGCGCGACAGCGGGGCACCAGCGCGGCAATGAGGAAGAGAGAAACGATGGGGCGGGAAAAATCCCGCCCATTTATTTCCGTATTAGCGACCGCCTCTGGCGGTCGCCCGTACCCAGAGGCGCAGAAGCCAGTTTTTTTAGTAGTGAAATATAAGTGGATATTAAGTGTAAAACAATAAGAGGATATTCACACATATTCAATGAACTACATATTCAAGGACTACATTTTTATCCCAAAGAATCAAATTTGGGATAAGAATTTCCCTTGCAAAAATTTGACAGCCTAACGGCGTCACTACAAAATTTAGAAAATGAGATGATGAGAGATAAAAAGGGTATCTCATCACATGGACATAAAATTTAAATCAATAAGGATATATAAGGACATATCCCAACATAATAGTATGTGAATTAAAAGACATAACAAAAGATTTCTTTTAAAAAGAGGAGGGTGAAAGGTTCCCTTACCGACATGGGTATCTTTCGAAACATACGCCCCGTGAAACAAGGACAATACAACATTGATGTAAATACTCATAAATGAAAGTATATTACACAATGAGTAAAATAATGGGCAGTACATACCCCACTCAAAGGAAATTGTGGCAAATGTAGAATAAATCTCATGGGATTAAAAGTGAGATGAAAATTCACTTACGAAAACTCGGCAGCCTAACGGCGCCACTAAAAACTTCCAAAATGGAATGATGAGAGGAAATAGGGTCTCTCATCATATCAACATAAAGTTTAAAAAAAGGGGAATATAAAAGAACATCCCCCATCATAAAAAATAGTAGCTTAAAAGAAGTGACATAAAGGATAGTACTTAAAAATAAAGAGAGAGGTTAGATCTCTTATGAAAATTCGGCAGCCTAACGACGCCACTGAAAACATACAAAATGGATTGATGAGAGGAAATAGGGTCTCTCATCATATCAACATAAAGTTTACAAAAAGTGGAATATAAAAGAACATCCCCCATCATAACAAATAGGAACTTAAAATAAGTGACATAAAGGAGAGTAGTTAAAAAGAAAGAGAGAGGTTATATCTCTTACGAAAATTCGACAGCCTAACGGCGTCACTCAAAACTTCCAAAATGGATTGATGAGAGAGAATTGGGTATCTCATCATATGAACATAAAAATTACAGTAAGAGTAATATAAAATAACATCCCAATAACAATAAATGTGATATTTGAAAGGAATGACATAAAAGAGTGTACTTTAAAAGTAAGATAGGAGTCGGATCCCTTACCTCAAGTCCAAATTGTCTTGTTCGTTTCTTTATATTCCTGAATAATAATCTTTGGTAAATTAATGATTTCCTAAGTACCTCATTTAGAGATTATTATTCAGTTAATATCACATATTATAATGTTATAATAATTTCTTAATAATGTTAGTTCATATCAGACGTTTTTGCCGATGTTTCGTACATGAGTCAAAAATGAACTTGTTTGAAAAATGATTGCCCAGGTAGTTATAAGTAAATAATATCTAGAATAGTATTAATGAATAAAATATCATATATATCCAGTAAATATTCATTTTATACTATTCCATATCATTTGGAAATAAAAAAATGAAAAGCACCGTTCATGGAGACGGTAGGCCGTACGTATGCATGAACGCTACTTTAATTTTTTTGTCATATTAATGGAATTAAAACAAAATGAGAGAGATATATATATGTTATAATTCCAGAATTATATCCATAATTTAGATGTAATATATTACATATATATCCATTATATATATGTACTTATAATATTACGTAACATTTGGAGATAAAAAATGAAATGTACCGTTCATGGAGACGGTATGCCGTACGTACGCATTAACGCTATTTCCATTTCTATTTTATATTTAATGGAATTAAAACATAATTATAGATAATAGTATTTTAATTACAGTATGGTAACATATATAATATCATTAAATATATCATTTATATGTACCACATATGGTATTAATGAATCAAATCACTTTGAGGGGGTGGTAGTCCGCACTTCCTTAAATAAAGATATCGTGTTTACCCATAATGGAAACCATAAAGGTACGCCATAAATGAAAAATACAGAAGCTTAAGTAAAACATAAACATATTAAATATCATATATAAATATAGTTTCATATTAATGGCCACCTTTGAAGGTGTTAGATGAATGTTGAACAATCATCGTTTCGGGTGGCAGAAATTCGCCATCAACGGAAACAGTATGTTCTTTAACCATTAGATGTAGGTGTGTTTATGTTTAGCTCTAATACATATTATAACAACCTCCTAGTATATATAAGATACTGGATTTGTTAAAAAATAAACGAATAAAAAGTGTTTAGGGGGTTGGAGAAGCAAAATAAAACAAAAGGACACAAGTGAAGACATTACCTTAAAATCGAGTAACTCCCTTTGGTTTGAGCTCAAATGCTT
Source organism: Viscum album (assembly GCA_963277665.1). Classification (NCBI taxonomy): domain Eukaryota; kingdom Viridiplantae; phylum Streptophyta; class Magnoliopsida; order Santalales; family Viscaceae; genus Viscum; species Viscum album. Next base: position 1,297,333,946 of record OY728155.1, read on the forward strand.
CCTTGAGAAGACTTCTTCCCAAAGTGAGGCTTCAAGGAGTAATAGAGGGAAGTGGGGAGACAAAATGGGCAGGGTTTGGCCGAGACAAAGGCTTTGGGAGTGTGAGTAAGGAGGTAGAGGTGGGGGCCTTTTATAAGAGAAGAGGAGGGGCACTCTTGTAAAGTTACAAAATGTTACTTTATTTTCAAAAGAGTTTCGTATTTTAAAGGTCCCACATTGATATATTTCGAGGATAAGGTGATAGGTGTCCGAAATACACTCATCAAATTTGTTGTGGACATGTTTAGGTTTTAGATATTACATTATCTTTGAATTTTATTTATATCGTTAAATAATGAGGTCATCCATGCATCATCATGATGTCATAAATAATTTAATTTATTTATTGTCTAAAAATTATAAAAAAATACTATGATGTAGGAAATATTTGTATCTTTCCAATTACTATTTATAGTCAAAAATATCACTTGTATAACCCCATTTAAAATTGTTTCTGTAAAACATCTCATGTTTGTTTCATTTTTACTTCAACATTAAATAAAAAGATATTTATGTCTTTTACCAACCAAAGTTGCTCCATGGGGTCCCCAAGTTGACCCATGGATTGTATTGGTCTCCCATGACACATCAAATGAGGGTAGGACATGTTTCTAGGCCATTTCATTTTATTAAAACATTATTCTTACCATAAACTACACTAATTACCTCTAATCGCGATTAAAACTGAATAAGTTACTATTAACCAAAAAATTATTTTTATCCCATTGAACCACATTTTACTTCTTAATGACAACCATGTATGTCGGATTTTTGAAATTCAAAACACAAATATGGAAAAATTTCATTTAAACAGAAAAATCAGTTTTTATAAGTACCACTTAGTTGTTTCACTATTCATCAAAATTGAAGTTTTTCAGAAAAATCCAAAAAATTCACCCTAAGCTATATTTGATATTAACAATTCAAAAATGATGTCTATTTTAAAAAATTCAAAACATATAAGTCACATTAATTAATTTAATAATTAATTCCCGCTATCAGAGAAAATAGCGTGTTTTTATGAAACAATAAGTACCAAAAGATTGACACTAGTTTAAGTCTGATTTCAAAGTGAAATTAATTCCAACAACCACTATTGGATTTAATGGTAAAAATATATTCTAATTTCACTTTAAAACCATTTCAAAATATAATCTAATCATATAAAGAAATTATATTAAAAAAGGTTTTGAATTAAAATACATCATTTTACACTATTCATTAAAAAATGAACTTTATCGGAAAGATACCAAAAATTTACACAAAGTAAATTTTGATGTCCCAATTATTAAGAAGAGTTTTATTTGGTCCAATAGAATGTATAATATTGAAAAAACTACATTTAATGACGGTTCGCCATCAAAAGGCGATAAGTGAACCTTTAGTGAAAACTAGGGCATATACGCCAAAAATTCAATTCTTTCCGTATTTTAAGCCTTTATCTTTTATTGGATAAATGTAAAAACAATTAAAAACATATATAATCATATTTTAGTTATTTCTATCCATTCCCGTAAATGCAACAACTGCATGTTAACTACCATTTAAAATAATATTATTTTATTATTAGAGTTCAACGTAAGATTCCCAAGAAACTCGTTGTTGCGTGTTGGGTACGCCATCGAGCATAGAGTCCCCTTTAAAGACTTATTAATATTTTCTTTAAAAATATAGATAAATATGAAAATTTCATATTCTTTATTTACCTAGGGTGTTACACTTTGTCACACAAATATGAGCCTTTCATCTAGACCAAAACATTTTCAATTATCCTCAAAATATCCTTATAAATGTTATGGATAACTTGGTCTTATGAGAAGACTTACCTAGATCCCTTAAGAAGAGAAATATCAGAATTCATCCAAGGTAGATGGAATCAATTTTACCAATTCATTAAAGTTAATTTAATCTTAGATTACATCTTCTTGTGTTGTATCTATTATAATTTAATTACTCTATTATAATAAAAATTATTTTATTTCATTATGATTATGGTATAACCATATTTCACCAAATATCCATCATAGTAAAAATGAATGCCATGTGCGTGCATACGTGCGACTTACCATCTCCACACCTTAGTGTAAGTTGTTTTAGTCAATATATTATTTGGATGTGTATAATGATATATATAATATAAAAAAATAAAAAATATGACATGGTATTGATTATTTATAATTAATATTCCATCCAATTTTTTATCCTCTAACCATTAAGGTAATGATACCACCACTTGTGTGTACGTACGTCTTACCATCTCCACGACATGATGTGGACCATTTTCCATATTAACCATTAATTAACGATTATAAAAGTTTATAAAATATTTTTTTATAATATATACAAAATTAATATCATTATATAGATGAAATAAATATGTATTATTCATAATAAACATGTCATACCTGACAAGATGTGCATATTAAAATGATGATGTTGACACCCAAAAAAAGGGTTATAATGAAATATTATTACAAATCGATATAAGATGATAATATATGAAATCATAAATTTGAATATTATTATGGTATAAATTAGAAACATTCCTTAAAATATTATAGAGTAGTTTAAGTAATGTTTAATAAATTAAAAGATCGAGGTAAGGGTTAATTTCACAATCTCGTAATTATTCGGGATTGTTTATACATAAGTATATGTTGGGAAATATTTATCATCCATGAAAATGTTTTGTAAAAATGTTTTTGAAAATATTTTTATTATTATCTTAAAAATATTTATTGTATTTTTTTCCAAGTTATAATTTTTTAAAAATGGTTTTAAATTACAATTTTAATAATTCTCCAAATGAGGTACTATATTACATTTTCGACAACAATACAGGAAGACTTCTTTTTTACATATACGGCATGAAAGACTTTTTTTCGTCATGAAACGATAATGAATTTATTTTTACATTACATGTTTAAAAGAATATTTTAAATGAAATATTATTCTTTTAATTTTTTTTAAATTTTAAATAACTGATTTCCATGAAAAAAATAGTATTTCATTTATGAAATTTTTAATGAATTTTATATAATATTTTCATATATGTCAACATCATTTGTTGGATATTTTTGTTGATTGATAATGATATATAATGAAAAAATCTATAATATTTTATCAAATATTTAATGATTAATTTTACTTTTTATTGTCTATTTTGATACCATTTGATGTTTATGGTTAAAGAATTCACATTTCCTGGGCTTGATTTTCTATTTCAATGTTAATGTTATTTATGATTACATATAAGGATTTAATTAGTCATAGTATATGATGGGTGGGCACCCCTATAGCCTCATGATGCACTGGTATGTATGCTAGTGTAATATATTTTTAATATTATCCAAGTCCATACAAATTTATGTATGATTTCTTAGTCAATGATTTGATGGTATGTTTATGGTGTCTGAAAATATGAATTCACATATTTTGTGATTTGTTATTTATATTTTAGGAGAGTATTTGATTATTAGAATATCCATGGGAATAATTATATGGAATTTTTTTTTCATTTATAATTGAAATATTATGCTCAACATTATGTTAAAATGGATTATGTTTCAGTTATATACCTTCTGATAGTGTTATTCATAATTATTCATAATAGCTTCAATTTTATGCATACCATTACAGATCATCTAAGTCCTCCCATTTTTTATATTTTATTTTTCCTAGGATTCCATGATATATATTTGGATTTATATTTAGGGTTAATCTATGAAAATAATTAATATATCAATGTATTTCCTATATCCTATATTAGATTTTCAATTTTAATGTAATATTCATGTGTGTAATCTGTTTTCCTCAAATGATAAGCTGAGTAGTAACTTCAGAATAGAGTCTTCAATCTATTCTAATGTAGTAAAGTGAGTCACCGACTCAAGGATAATAGGTGCAAGGTCATTAAAATTGGTATTAGAGCATGTTTTGTAGATACTTTGGAATCTATATTGGTTATCGAATGAAAAATTATTATAGAATTAAAAAATATATACATATATATAATCATATTATTTATATATTAGTTATACCAAAATTTTTCATATAAGAAAATTGATTTATTAGTTTTTATATTGTAAATTATGTTTCATATTCTTTTGATCTAATCTATTTTATATAATTATTTATAAATTGAATCTAGATGAAGGAATATAAATTATATCAATGCACGTTATCCTTGTATTCTTTTACATCATAAGAATGATAATGGTGTTGGAGTTGGATCTAAATCTCAAGTTAAAAAACATATTACCATAACGGGAAAACTGACTTAGGTTATGAAAAATAACAATACCCTATAGAGAATCCAGATGAATAACAAAGAGGAACAATTTTATACATCTTAATGAGAAAAAAAACTCCACCATTTGTTGGGTTGAAATATACATTTGTAGTTGAAAAGTGGATATGTTGCACAGAGAAGATATTTATTTCCATGGGAGGTAAACAGAGGGACAATTATATTGTGGTAGTTGATCCTTAATTAAGACATTCATATCAAATAATTCAATTAAAAAAATACATAATTAATGGATATAAAATAGAAATATTAAATGGTTCAATTTTTTGGAAATGTTTTTAGAAAATTATTTTCCTCACAAATATCGAGAAGATTTTGGGATTTAGATTTCTAATTTGAGAAAATAGGATAATGTTAATGTTTCAATTAATTAATCCAACATTACCTGATTATCAAGGATTACTTTGTACTACATATTTAACCCAAGAAGTATTATTGATCATTTCTATTATTGTTTAAATCAATTTCCTTGAAGGAATTGGTGTCCAAACATTTCCAATCATATGAATTTATAGTCTTGTGTGCAATCCGGATAGAGAAAAAATTTCATAATTATAATGTCATTTTGTAAAAATAATTGAAGAATATAATGTAATTCCATGAAAAAATATAGGGGAAAAGGGAAAGAAATTTTTTACTTCATGTGTTAATTATGGAAAGAAACTGCCATGTACTATCCTAAATGGAATTGGAGTTTATTTAAAATGTAGATATAATAGTCTCCGGGCTAGCGATTTCAAGGAATTAATGAAGATGAAAAGTATAATGTTTCAACGATATAGATATGGAAAACTATATAAAATAATGTCTCAATAGGAACTATAATATAGCTCAGGAAAATCAAATGGATCAAACTAAATCCTTTATTTTTACTACATTTCAAGATGAATATTTAATATATTTCTTAATTTTTGATTCAAGAATCATGTTATGACATTATGTTTATAAGAATCATGATATGTATACATACAATAATAAAGTATATATAATTTATAATTTTTTAATCATTCACATTTTCAATATGGTTTTAATAGAGAAAATGTATTCACATATTTGGATTGTGATAAAAATATCTACAGTATGCTGTTTTGGGAAAATGTAATGTAATATTGACTATTGGAATTTAGTGAACATCATTATAAATTTTTGGAAAATTAATTTTAACATATGTATTTTAAATGAGTCTTATGGTTGTAATGGGTTACGTTTATCATTGGATATAATGGATTTTGGTTAATGTATGATTTATCATATAGGATAGAATATGATAACTGTTTTTGTATTGATAAAATATAAAGGCCAAATGAATGAATCTTGGTTCTTATGATTCATAAATGTTATTCAGGTGTGAAAAATTCTCATTGTATATTAATTTATTAGTGTAAGGGTTGATGTAAAAAATAGATCTAAGCACAAACAAAGGATGATATTATCTTTATGACATGGAGATAAATAATGTAAGATTATTTTTTGAAGTAAATATTTGTATATTAATACAATTCCTAAACTCTGGGACATAAAATTGGAATGGATAACACTATTTATTTAATTTTCATATCGATAAATCAATATACATTTTAACCTGTCACAATTTTATGGTTTTGTGATGGTAATTTTTCGGATGACTATGTTCTCTATTACTCTAAATCAAAAAAATTATAGTTTGATTTCACATCTATGATACAATTTTCAATTTCCCCTAATTTTATCCTCTATAAAAGAATAATTTTTAGGTAAACATATCATTTAACATTCCCTTTTTTAGGAGGATTTATTATTGACCCTACTTCTGATGTGGGATTCCGAAAAATGAATTTTTATTTATCAAATATTTATTCTCAGTGTGAGATTTGATATTGAGAGGATGAAATTTATTATAGTAGGAGATAATTTGACAACAAAATATTTTATGGTATGTTTCTTCTTTAATAAATTCAATTTCTTACATAGTATTTTTTGCACACAAAACCAAATATAAATAAACCACATTATACTATTCAATAATTTTATTTAAAAATAAGCCTTAAAAATGAATAAAGAAACAATAATGAAAACATTATGAATCAGCAGTTTTTAATATTCATCTATATGATATTATTGGCATAATATAAGAATTAATGCAATTATAAGCATGGAAAGGATATTTTTTTATAAAGGCATTTTAACTACCTTTAGATAGCAGTCTTATTTTAAATAATGTTAATGAATAATTTATAATTTCTATTTTTAATGAAATCCTATTATTTATAAGAAGAATATGAAAAATTAATTCTGATTAATTGTTTTTATTTTTATGATAAGTTTTATGTTTTAAGGAATAGTGAAAATACTAAAATTTATATGAAATTTTTTTTTATTCTAAATAACTTATTGTGTTTAATTATATTATTGATATGTTTTAAAGTAGAATTAGATAAAAAAATTATCAATTTATATAATTTTGTTCATTAGTATCAATTTCATAATGAATTTGTATATACAACATTTCAATCATTTGAATGTTTTCACACAAAAATGTGTTTCATTTTTCAATCAACATGATTAATTTCAAATACATTAATATAACATCAGTTGTTTTAATATTGAAAATTGATTCTATATTTGTAATCATTGGGTCCAATTTATGTATATAGTTGTCTTTTATTTTATTCTATTGTGAATATTTTCTTTAGTAATTTTTTATTATCACATTTTAATGCAAATCAATGAATTAAGAGGTCTTTTCTTTGCATTATTAATAAAAATGAGGAATCGGCCCAAAATTTTTCAAAAAAATGAATTAAGCGTTTAAATAATATAGTAAATAATAGAATATTACCATCACACTTTTTAAAATTAAATTATATGAGTTATTTTCAACAAAATTAATTATTTTCTTGATATTATAACATTTTTATGACATGTTTAGGATTGTATGACATTTATTATATATTCTTTAATGAAAAGACAATGATGTCATACTCATATTTATAATAACTATATAATTTTTTATATTTAGTTATATAGAAGGAAATTTAACCTATTTATATTAATTTTAAACCTAAATGTTTATGTTCATCAGGATAATTTTTAATTATTTTTAAGAAATAAATAATTACTTTAAAGTATTATACAATGAAAATGTATAATTTTTCCAATTATTGAAAATATTTAATATATTATATTAAAAATATTTAAATAAATATAATTTTTTGATAAGTAATAACAAATTATAATTTTATAGATAATTTTTCAAATGTTCATGATATTCTATATGTCTGGGTTCAATGATATATTGTTTTATTGATTTTTTGGAAATTATCAAAATAATGAATAATATAAATATTGTCATTAATGTTATTTTAAAATATAAAATATTTAATTAAATGATATAAAATTTAAAAAATATTAACATAACTGAAATGGTTAGGGTGAATTTAAATATGGAATAAGTTATTTATTTAATGTTTGCATGGAATTTTATATATGAACTATATTAACTATCAAAGAGTAACAACACATGTTATCATAGTAATAGTTAATGGGTTTAAATAATGGGAAAAAACAAAACATTGGCAAGGAATGTGACCAAATATTTTATAAAATTTATTAGTTTATATGATTTAGACCCATCATAATCTATGGATATAATTAAATCAATTTTGAATCATTTTTAAGTATAAATTAATTTATATTAATATAATATTTTTTGTGTATATAAAAGTGACCTTATCATCAATTATTAAAGAAACCCAGCTCCCTCACTTCATAACACCACATTGAAAATATATCAAGGCAAAACAATGAAATTTTATCCTCGAAAAAATGATATAGAAATTATTGAGATCCTGGCCTTACAAAAATTCCAAAACTAAATTCCTTAAAAAGAGATCTAAAGGAAGTCTTTCAAAGAATAGGTAATCATTTTATATCATTTCATTCAAGTTAATTTATTCGTATACTCCCTATTCATATCTTGTATCCATTATAAAGTAATTAATATAATATTATATACTTTATTATATGTTATTATTATTATGTGACATTAATATTCCACGTTTTATCAATCCTATTATAAATGAAAGCAACAAACGTGTATATGTATGGCTTGCCATCTAAACACTGTGGTGTAATTTTTCTTTCATCTGCACATTATATTAATGGGTATAATGATATAATTAGTTGGTATAAATAATAAATATGAAAATTTATTTATTATTTTTAATTAATATACCATCCAGTTCCTTACACTTTCATAATTAATGGAATCATATCATTACTCATGTGTTTGTATGACCAACCATCTCAACAACACAATCTAATTTAATTTCCATGTTATCACTTAAATTTTGATTATAAAAATGATTATAATGTGTAAATATAATACCAATGAACTAAATATCATTCATTAAATTATTTAAATATATCTTATTCATTATATAAATGACTTACATAGAAAGAGGTGCATAAGAAAATGAAGTAGTTACCACAAGAAACAAGGGTTATAATAAATCATTATTAACAAAATGATATAAGAGGATCATATATGATATCAAAAATACAGATATGGTTCTAGAGTAAATTAATTACAAGATTTAAACCACTATATATATTTTTACAAAATTTTCAACTAAAAGAATGTCCACGGTAAGAGTTTATTTCACAATGTCTTTATTATTCTTAATTGTTTATACGTATCTGTTGGGGAGTATTTATCATCCTTATCCATGTGGCTTAAAAAATCCAAAATACATTAAATAATATCCTAAAATATATTTTAATCCTTTTTTACCATGTTTTATGATTTCTAAAATAGTTTCCAATGAAACATTTTTAGTTTTCCAAAGGAGGAGATTTATGCTTTTTTCAAAAAAACTATGAAATGCATGTTTTTTAACCTATAGAGATTGATATTCTTTTTATGTTTCCATGACACATTATTGTGTTGAATATAAATTAAAAAAGTTTCAATATTCTTTTCATTGAATATATTTTCTTCTAAAATTTCATTTAATTATAAATAATAGATATCAATGTAAAAAATGATATTTCTCTCAATAAATGTCTGATGATTTTATTAGTGTATTTTCATCTATATCAAATCTTTTTATTGGATATTATGAATGATTTAGTTTGATATATTATGATACCATATACCATATCCTATTAAAGGATTTTGGTCGTTATTAATAGGGATGTTTGATTTTGATATCATTCCTGGTTTATAGTAAATGTTTTCATGTTTCATATGATAGGTTCTCAGTATGAATGTTACTGTTTATAATATATTTATATGATTAATTAATTGGTCATAGTAAGTGATATAAAGGTCCCATTATAAAATTTGGATGCATTAGTAGGTCACATTAGAAAAACTAGTTTGGGTTTTGGTTGAGACCATACATCTATTTGTGTGGTGTCTTGGACGAAGCCACGAGAATATGAATAATTGTTGATATTCCATGTGATTATTAGATTGTTAGAATATCTATATGAATAAAAATTTGGAATTATTAATTTTTTATTTATTAATTTTTAGATGGATAAATATTATGTTCATGTAGTTTTTCATTCAGCTATCTACCTTTCAATAACATTTACTCTCTTTTATTCGTTATATCATTCATGGTATGCTTACCCATACTGAGCATGTGATATCACCCCAATCTAATGATTTATTTTTCCATGGATTCCAAGTTATATATTATGATAGATATTTTTGGTTATGTTATGAGAATATTTAGTCTCTAAATGGATTGACTATACTATATGTTATATTTTCAAATATAATGTAATTTTAATGTATGTAATCTAGTTTAAAAAACTAATTCACTGATTAGTCCTATAGGATTCGTGTCTCCTATATATGTTAATATAATAATGTGAGGTTGTGGCGCTAGGATAATATTGTTAGAGTTTTTATAGTTTATATAAGAGAATTTTTATATGAAATATTTAATACTATATTGGTAATAGAATGAAGCCCTTTGATCGAATTTTGAAATCAATCAAAAATAAACTATTCATATGATTTAGAGACTAGTTATACCAGTAATTTCAATTTAGGTTATGTGACTCACTAATATTGATATTGTAATTTTTTTTTCATAATGTTATGATCTAATCTCGTCTATTAAATATTTTAGAAATTGAATACAACTAAAAGAATGGAAACCATATCAACACATGTAATACATGTAGGAATTGATCTCTTTTGAAACATATTGATTCTAGAGATATGTCATGAACTGGTAATGAAAAACTTATAATCATACGAGGACAAATAAATCCAGTTATGAAAAATAACCTTACCAATATTGACCCTCTAGATCCATAATAAAGAATAATAAAATTAGCCATTATCTAGAGACACCAACCAGTATAATTATGTAGAACTAAAATCTATTTTTAGGTGGAAATGGAGAAGTTCATTAGAGAATATTTTTATTTATATAGGAAGTAACAAAATGGAGAAGGTTTTCCTGATATTTAGCACCTCTTTAGATATTAAGATCAATGTTGGTCCTTAATTAAAAACATGATGGATGAATAATAAATAGAAAACATGGAATGAAATGATTTAACGGAAAAATTATTAGAAAAACATTTCCTCGTGAATGGTGAGTGGATATTGAGAGGATATTTTTGAGTCTGACTGAAATGTATGATGAGAATGTTTCAATGTATAAATTCTATTTTATATGATTATTAAGGATTTTTACCAACTTCATACATAACACAATGGGTAATATTGGGCATTTATTTGAGGGGTTATAGAAATTTTCATCGCTCAAATGTTTTTACCATATAATGATATACTCTCACATTCTATCAATATAGAAAAATAATTATCTCTATATTATGAAATTAAAGGAATTATATAAGATTAGATATGTTTGGATCATGAGATGGATAAAGAGAAAAATGGAATGATTTATTTTCTCACATGGGATAATTGTGTAATGAAACATTGTGGTACCTGGCTGAAGGTTATGGGATTTTACTAAAAGGGTAGAGTGAATGGTCACTAGGATCGTGGTTGTAAGGGATAAAAATAATTTTTTAATGTTCTATCTTTTAGGAGTAAGTATATGGGCCACTACACAATTGAATATCCTAATCATCGTGAAAATATATCTATGAAAAAACAATGGGATCCCAATAATGCATAAGTTGTTACTATATTTAATGTGAAATAATTAATGGTTTTGTTTTTTGGGAATCATTAATTGTGTTATGAAAACTAGTTATATGAATAATTAGATATATAAGTATTGTACATTAGTAAATTATCTTTATGGATTTATATGTATCCATTTTTATATGTTTTTAGAAGATAGAGGTATTCATCTATTAGTTTTCTAACCAAAAGATATTAATTGTGATTTTTGGTGAAAATATGGCATTATCTTGATTATGGAAATTTACTTACCTCACTAATAAATTTATTGGGTCTGAATTTGAATACACACATTTTTCAAGAATCTTATGGTTTGAATAGATAAATTTGAACATTAGATATTATTGATTCTGGATAAATTATGATTTACCATAATAGATAACCAATGTTACCCATGTTGGGTTTGAGAACAATTAATGGCTAAAGGAATGAATTTTTTAACTTTGGACTCATTAAATTTCATCTTCTATGAAAAAAATTCATCTTGTGCATTCATTTTTAGGAGTAAGGGGTAAAATAAAAAAAGATCCTTGAAATACCAAAGGATGATATTTTTATTATTAAATGGAACAAAATCAACTAATATTATATTATCATATTTTTATATAGATAATAAAATAATCCCTTAACACTAGGAAATTAAATCGGAACAAAAAATGATACTCATTTAATTTTCCTACTGAGAAATCAATGGTTACTTTTACAAATAAATATTTTGTGGTTTTATGAAGGTATACTTTTGGTTTTCCATGTTTTATATCAATCTCCATCTAAACATTGTAGTTTTATATCTCTTGAATGTCCCCATATTAACTTCTCATAAATGATCTTCTATTAAGAATCATAATTTTGTTACAACCTTATCATTTTCCTTTCCCACTTATTAAGTAGATGTCTTATTAACACTATTTTGGATGTGGGACTCCCACAAATTAATTTTCATGTATCAAAAATGTTTTTCCAAAATGTGATTTTAAATTATGAGGATTTAATTTAATCATGGTGGGTCAAATGTAACACAAAAATTTAATGGTATGTCAATTGTTAAATAAATTCAATTTCATTAATAGTATACATTGCACACAACATAGAACATAAACGAATTGTAAAATACCATTAAAAATTATAATTTATATATGATTTGTTAAAATGGAGGGAATTTATAATATGAAGACACTATCAATATATTTTTTTTGAACATTGATCCAAAATATTGATTAGGTATAAATATGAATGGATTCAATTTTATGAATTATAATAATATATTATTCTAAAGGTTGTTCTACCACATTTTAATGTTGCACTAGTTTTAAACCCTGTTATTAACAGTTTTAGAAAATCTATATTAAAATTTTACTTCTTTATTGATATATTAATGTAAAAATTTTATATTTAATTAATTTTTATTTCTTTTTATAATATGTTTCATGCTTAGAGGAATAGTAAAAAATTCTATATTATAATTGAAAATAAATTTTTCTTCTAAATAATTTATAATATTAAATTAAATTTTGTATTTCCCTTATAATAAAATTATATAGTTTTTTATCATTTCATATAAATTAATGTCCTAAAAAAATTTAACATTTTATTTTCATAAAAATAAATTCAATATTTTGATCATTTTCACTTGAATAATTTTAATATCATATAGTCAATATGATTAATTTTAAATTAATTAATAAAACATTTGTGTTTCCAATTTTGAAAAATGTATTCCATATTTTAAAATTTACTATCAAAATTATGTAAATATGTTTCTTTTATTTTTGGGATGTATTAAAAAAAACATTTGTAGTTTTTTTTCTCAACACAGTTTAAGGTAAATTGTGTGATTAAGGCTAACAATAATAATATAAATATTAGAAAATAAACCCACACATAATAAATCATCATTTTATGAGTGTATTTCTACCAAAATAAGTCATGGGATGAGATTATACACTTTTAAGTCCACATGTATGAGAGTATGACATTTATTATATTTTATTTAATGAACAGTTAAAGATGTTATACTCATACTTTTACTAACTAAATCATTATTAATATAGGTTTATAAAGAAGTTAAATTTAACTATATACCTTCATATAAATGATAAATTATTTTTACACATCGTAATTTATTATTTTTTATTTTTACGAGTTAAATTATTACCTTAATATCTTATACAATAATGATACTATATTATTTAAATTATGGAAATATCAGATAAATGATATTAATTTTTTTAAATATAAATTTGTATAATTAACGTCTTAAAATAAATTTAAAGTGTTTTTAATATTTGAGTAGTTTTGGTTCTTATATAACTAGTCTTATAGATATTTTAAAAAGTGGAGGTGGTGAATAGTATCGAAATTTTCATTGATTTTATTTGAAAATAAATAATATTTTATTAAATGATGTAAAAATAATAAACAAAAATTATTTTTTGGGAAACCTAATTGGACAAGGTTAAATATTTCTTTTATGATTAATTTATGTTTCCATTGATATATTATATTATATATATTAATCGTTAATTATTAAAAACACAGGTTGTCACGTCTAGAAATAAATGGTTAAAATAAGAATTTAAACCCAAATATAATTGTATGAAGGAATCCTAAACAAGTCTAAAATTTATTGATTTAGGGTATTTAGACAAATAATAATATTATATTCATTTTATAACTCTTTTATCCATTTTTCATTGTAAATTAATTTACATAAATTTAATATTTTTTTCATTTTTTAGAAGTAACCTTTACCTCAATTATTTAATGGTACACCCTCCTCCACTTCATCACACAACATTAACTATTCTAGTTCAACAAAACCCTACCCATTTCTGATCCAAAGAGCCTTATAAAAATATTTTTGATTCTATTATTACAAAAAATTTAGCCCTACATCCCATTAAGGAGATCTAAATGAAGTATCCCAAAGAAGAAGGAAGAATTGTTTCAATTTTATTCACGTGAATATCATTTTCAACATAATCGTAGTGTTTTGTATCCATTAAAATGTTATAAATTATCTATAATAAATATTATGACATGTTATTTAGATTATGGGAAAACTATATTTCACCTTTTATCCATCCAATGAAAAATGAATGTATCATGCATGTGTACGTATGGCTTATAGTCTCCAGGCCGTGGTGTAGATTGATTTACATCACCACTTTGTTTGGATTGGATTAATGTTTCATATAATGGATATAAATAATATATGTGAAATAATATTTATTTTGTGTTATTAATATACCATCCAATTCCATTCCCTTTCACAATTAAGATAATGATGTCATCGGTCATGTGTATGTACAACCTATTATCTCTCTGACACAATGTGATTCATTTTTGATGGTAGCCAATCATAAATGAATATAAAAATATATATATATTGACTAAATAATATATATATATAAATATATATATAAACTCAATATAATTATTTTTCTAAAGAAAATATATCATATTCATATGAATCATGATTTACGTAATACACCACACATACTAATATTGTGCAGTTAACACCTGTGTAAAGGGTTATAATGTAATAATATTAACAGAATTACATAATAGGATCATATATGATGTGATAAATATAAATATGTGTATAGTATAAATAATAATAATTTATAAACCTTTATAATTTAGATAGAATCATGATCAACTAATGGAGATTTAAATGTAAGGGTTAATTTTAAAATCTCATTATTATTTGACATTGTTTATACATAAGTATCATATAAGAAATATTTATCATATTGGTCCATGTTTTGAGAAAAAAACCAAAATATTTTTACAATTATCCATAAAATTTGTATGTTATTTTTTCCCATGATTTTAATTTTACAAAATGGTTTGAATGGAATATTTTTGTCATTCTCCAAATGAGGTATATTAAAACCTTTAGACAAAAGTATAAAACAATGGTTTTTTATCTTATACAGAATGCATGGAATTTTACACCATCATATAATTTAGTGTAATAAATCTTCTATTACATTTACTCAATATCCTTTTCAATTAAAATTTTTTCTTTTAATAAAATTTTTCATTTTAAATTGCTGATTTCAATGTAAAAAGGTGTATTTCCCTCATGAAATGTATAATGATTTTATTAGATTATATTAATATATGTAAAAATAATTTGATTAATATTATGAATTATTGAGTTTTATCTCTTATGATACCATCTACTATATTTTATTGATGATTATATGATCTTTTGGACTATAGATATATTATACTAATACTATTCATGGTTTAGTGTTAAATTATTCACATTTTTTATTCTAGTTTTCCAATATGAATGTTTATGTTGTATATATTTTTATAAGGGGAATGAAATTGAATTAGTATTTGATATGAGTGGTAATATATAGCCACTCCAATAATTAGTTGGTCTCATAAAACAAACTAGCATGGGTTTTGGCTTTGGCCTTACTAATTAATGTATGGTGTCTTGGATGAAGCCTTAATGACATGTTTATGATGTCCAACATTGTGAATTCCATAATTACAAGATTAGTTATATATATTACATGTAATTATTAAATTAATATAATATCCATGTGAATAACTATACGGAATTATTTAATTTTCATACATTCTTACGGTATTATTCTCAAGATTATATTGAAATTTCATTTGTTTCTATAATATACAATTCCATAATGATTACACTTATTTTTTATAATTAAATACAATATAAATTTCATTTTCTGATAATATGATCTTACCCCTTTTGTATGGTCTATTTTTTCTAGGATTCCATGATTTGTGTTATTATTGATATAAATTGTAAATCTAAGAAAATATTTATCCTCTAAATGGATTTATTATAAAGTATTTTATAGTTTCAATTGTTAAGTAATGATCATTTATGTAATCTAGTTTTCTAAACTGCTAAACTGATCCATCTATTGAGATTCAATCCTTGTATCAATGTCAATTTAATAATTTGAGGAAAAAGCTCAGGGATATTAGGTTCAGTGTCCATATTATTGGTATTGAAGATGGTTTTATAGAAACCATGGGAACTAGATAGGTTATATAATGAAACCATATGATATAATTTGGAAATATATCCAAATATTTTAATATTATGATTTATATAATAGTTATACATAAATATATAATTTTAGTTATGTGATTATGTAGTATTAATATTAAATGTGGTGTTTTATAATGTTAATATCTATTTTTTCTTATTCCATTATTTATAAATAGATCATAACTAATGGAATATATATTGTGTCAAGACACATGATTCATGTGGGGATTTTCCACCTTTTCAAGATAATAACTTTCGAGTTGGATCTTTTACCAGTACTGGAAAATATATAAACATAATGTAAAAAAGACCCTATTTATGAAAAATAACATTACCTGTATATAACATCTATATCCTCTACATGGAGGGAAAATGTTATACTGATTCATTAGATAAAAAAAACTCCATCATTAAATTGAACTACAAATCCATTTGAATATGAGATGTAGATGAGTTATTTAGATGTGATATTTGTTTCACAGGAAATAAATGAAAGGAATAATATTTTCATGGACGTTTATAATATATTATGAGATTCTGATCAATAGTGCTCATTAATTCAAACCATAAACAAGTAATAATAAATATGAATCATTTAATGGATGTATTTTATAGAAATTAACATCTAATTTTATCCCTCACGAATAGAGGTATGATATAGAGAGGGGATTTCTTTTTCTTTGATAGAAGGATGATGCCCAGGTTTCATAGTATGATTCCATTCTTACACTATTACAAAAGAATATCACAAACTATATACATAACCCATTAAGTAATATTGCTCATTTAATTGAGGGGTTAGATACATTTCTATGAGTGTCATGGGTCAACCAAAATTTATAATAATATAAAGATACACTCTCATGTGATATCATGATTGAGATATAAATCATTATATATTTTGAAAATAATGTAATGAAAAGAGGAAATTAATGGTGGATCAATAGAAGGATGACTGAAAAAGGGGAAAGAAGCTTTTTCATACTAGTGATAATTGCGGAGAAAACACCTTTGTACATACTTGAAGGGAAAAGATGTTTATTATTAGTGTTGAGAGAATATCTACCAGGATCATTATTACAAGGAAAATAAAGAACCTATAAATGTGAAATAATTCAAAGGTAAAGAGATGGGCCCCTACACAAATGAATTCCCAAACTATAAAGGAAATATAGGTTATAAAATGAAAAGGGATCAACATCAGTAATCTATGGATACTACAGTCAAAGTGGAATAATTAATGTATTTATTTTTTTGGATTCAAGAATTTTGTTTTCATATTTTGGTTATATGATTCATTATATATATAAGGATTCTACTGAAGTAAATCTTCCTTAACGATTTGGTAGCATTCATATTTTCAATAATGTCTTCAAGAGGCCAAAGTATTCAAATATTTAGTTTGGGGAAAAATATCTATATTATGTTGTTTTTGTAAAATATTACGTTATTTTGACTGTTTAAATTTAGTTACATTGCTCATAAATTTTAAGATAGTGAATTTGAAAAGATGTATTTTTTATGAGTATTAGAATTGGAATGGAATAAGTAGAAATACTAGATATAATTGTTTGTGGTTATTGTATGATTTTTTATATAGGATACAATGTGCTAACCATTTGGGTTTAGATGAAATTTAATGGTAGAATAAATGACTCTGATATATTATTACTCATAAAATTTCAGTAGGAAAGAAGAATCCATCTTGAACATTCACTTATAGGTGAAATGGATGAAGAAAACATAAATTGATGAACAATAAATGATGATATTATAATTATGACCATGATATAAATATAGTATGTTTATTTTCTCAATTCATAATCTTGATATTAAAATAATTCTTCAACTATAGAAAATAAAAATTTAATAAAAATGTTACTTCTTTAACTTTTAAACAGATAATTCACTGGTCACATTAATAAATTATAATTTTATAGTTCACTCACAGTATACTATATGATTACCATGATCAATATCATCTCCATTGGAACATGATAGTTCATTTTCTCTTATTTATAAATTTTTTCATTTTCCACTAGTTTTCTCCAACTATAAAGCATAATTTTGTGTTAACATTTTCATTTCCACTTCCCTCTTATTTTGGGGATGATTTATTAAACCTAATTTTGATGTGGGATTCCCATAAATGAATTTTCACATATCGAACATTTATATTGAAAGTTCGATTTTAAATTTCAAGGACACAATTCATTTATGAAGGGGAGAATGTAACACCCATTAATTTAACGATATGTCTCTTCTTCAATAATTCATATTTCTTCAATAGTAAACACTGCACACAACAATTAACATAAAATAAATGTGATATAATATTAAATATTTTTATTTTAACATTAACTCATTAAAGGAAGGGATTAAATATAATTAAACACAATATAAATCAAATTTTATGGTCATTTATCGATAATATTGTATATCCAAGAGATAAGAATGAACTAAAAGACTATTTTTAAAGGTCGTTTTACAGCCTTTTGATGTTGCACTTTTTTTAAACATAGATATTGACACATTAATCAATTATATATGAAATAATAAAAATTAAATTTGAAATAGATATATCAATAATTAATTTGGTTTATTTTTTGTTTTTTTCTTAATAAGATCCGTGTTTTAATCAATAGTGAAATATATGTGATTTTAATCAAAAATCAATTTTTCATCTATATAATTTATATTTTTAAATTATATTTTTTATTTATTAAATTAAAATTATATTAATTTTTTATAATTTAATCTATTTTTGATCATTTTAATCAATTTCGAATTGAATTTGGATAAAAAAACTCTTCAATCTGTTGAACTTATTCGCATTAGAATCTAGTTTTCTTAATTTATTATCAATATTAATTTTAAAATAATTACTAAAACTTTTATCATTTTAATTTTTAAAAAAGTGTTCAAATTTTGAATCAACATGTTCATATTATAAAAATATTCTTTTTATTTTTGGGAATTAAGAATAGTAACATTAGTAATATTTTATTAACATGGTTAAAGGTAAATTGATTAATTAAGTGTAAAAGTAATTTAAATAATACTATAAAATAATAGTATCACTCATACAAATTTCATTCAATGAGTGTTTTCAAGGCAGAATAATCATTGGGTTGAAATTATAACCTTTATGAGTCAACAAGATAAGAGTATGCCACTTATAATATTTTTTATAGAGAAGATATAGAGATTATAATCATATTAGTAAGAAATATATCTTTTTAATATAGGGTTATACATAATATAAATTTTACTATAAATAGTTTCATGAAATATTATTGATTTTTTGTCATCATGATAATATATTTTAATTTTTCAGAAATAAACAATTAACTTAAAATCTTATACAGTGATGAGGCTATAATTATTTAATTAATTGAAATTTCAAATAAATGATATTAAAAATAATAAAATAAATATAAGATTAGATAATTACTTTCATCCAATAATTTTATAGATTCATTTGAAATGTTAGTGATATTTTAGATGTGTTGGTTTGATGAAATCATGTTGTATGGATTTGTGTAAAATTTAATGGAAGGAATATTACCAGAACTGTCAATAATGATATTTTAAAATTAATAATATTTTATTATGGTATATAAAATTCATAAAATATAAACATCTTATAAATGATTAGAATAAAGATAAATATTACCTCAATGATAAATAAATTTTCTGGGTATTTTATAGTAATATATTATCCTTCAATTATTATGAACTCATGTGGTTATAGTAAGAGTTCAAGGGTTTAAATAATTGTTAAAACGAAAAAATAAAGGTAATAATGTTACATAAGTATTTATGAAAATTAATTTATTTGTTTATTTTAAAATATAATATTATATTCTTAGAAATAAATTACATTGTATCCATTTTTAATAGTAATTTAATTTATATTATTTTAATGTTATAGGAGTCTCAATAAGAGTCCCTCATCACATTTATAAAAGGGTACATTCGAACTCACTTATTCAAACTTAATAAAGCCATATAGCACAATAAAAAATTCCCATTTTTAATTAAAACATTCGTATACAAGCAATTTTTATCTTGGTCCTACAAAAAGACTGACCATACAACCATTAAGAATTGGTCTAAATAATGTCCGTCAACAAAGAGGAAATCATTTTTCCAAATTCATTCATGTTCATTTCAGATTATAAATCATCTTAATTCATTTTATCCATTTTATATAATTATGTACAATATCATATATTTTTATATATCATATTTTGATTACTGGATCACTATATTCCACCTTTTATGCATCCTATGAAAAACTAATGCACCATGCGTGCGTACATACAACTAATAATCTCAATGCCATGGTGTAATTTTTATCATCACCATATTACATAGACAGGTATATATATATATAATGGATATAAATAATATATATGACATCATATTGATAAATTATAATTAACACACCATCCAATTCCTAACCCTTTCATTATTAGCTGAATGATATAGTCGATCGTTCTTATGTACAACATACATTCGTCGTGATGCAATCTAAATCATTTTCCATGTTCATAATTAAATAATTATTATCAAAATATGTATAATAAGAAAATATAATATATATTAACTTAATATAATTATTAAGGTGAAGTAAATATAACATATTCATATGAAATATGACTTACAGAATAATACATGCATAATAAAATGAAGTAGTTAACAAATAGAATGAGTGTTATAAGAAAATGTTATTAAAAAATGATATAAAATAATCACTTATGTTATCATAAATAGAGATATGGTAATAGTATAATTTAGTATAATTATTTAAACTAATATTCCTGATGCTAAATGATGTTCAACTAAATTAAAATGCAACTTAATGGTTAATTTAACAATGTTGTTATTATTTGGGATTTTTTATACATTTGTATCTGATAAGGAATATTTATCAACCATGTCCATGTTTTATAAAAAGTTCCTAAATATTTTTAGGGTTATACTATAATTTTTTATCATCTTTTTAAACATTTTTTACTTCTTATAAAATGTTTTCAAATGAATCATTTTTTTCAAAATTTGGTACTTTATGGATTATTTGAAAAAAATAGGAATGCATTTTTTATACCTTATTGGAATGAGAGGATATTTTTTTGTCATTAAACCTCAATTTATATAGGAGACGATTAAATAATTAAAATATTATTTTCCATTAAAATGTTTCTAATAAAATTTATCACCCTTGTAAATAACTGATTTTGATGTAAAAAATTATTTCATCCATGAAAAGTTTAGTGATTTTGTTAGATTATATTCACCTTTTTCCATATATTTTGTGGCATCATATTTTTTAGTGTTGTTAATATATTGTAATACAATATAAAATACAATTTAAAGGATTTATTATCATTTTGATTGTGGATGTTATTTGGATACCTTTCATGGTTCATGAATAAAACTAATAACTTTTCATGTGATAGTTTTTCAATTATAATGTATATGTCATATATATTTTCACATGGGAAATGCATTGTAATTAGTAGCTGAAGGGTGTGGCCCGATATAGTGGCTTGTCTGAATCTTTTAAGGTATGTTTTTGATATATGACAATATGTATTCCCTCATTATGATATTAGTTATTAATATTCCATGTGATTAATTTATTATTAGAATATTCATTTGATTAATTATATTGATTAATTATATTATATTTTATTCATTCCATTTAATGATCAATCTTATTTTTTAATGTATTGTGTTTTAGTTATATACCTTTCCATAGTGTTTATGATCATTTATTCATTATATCTTCCGTTGTAAACATAACATTACTGAGGATATGTGTAAACATCATTCTTTTGATTTATTTTGTCAAGATTCAATTTATATATCATGACTGATATGTAGGGATAATCATGAAAAATATTTCATCTATCAAAGAGTTTTCTATATTTTATTTTACTACTTCAATTATAATATACAGTTAATGTTTGTAATATTATTTCCAAAACTGCTAAACTAATCAATCATTTAGGATTCGAGTCTTGTATATAATCAACTATAATAAATTGAGGTACTAGATCTATGCTACTAGGTTCATCTTTGTTGAGTGTATTCAATTATATCATATCATATATGATTCAATTATCTATTTATATTATATGATTATCATCAATTCCATGTTAATGTTACGTTTCGGGTAACGACCCCTTTTCTTTTCACATGTGTATAGATTTTCTATTTTATTGGTTTTCATAATTATATAATTTTTTAGACATTTTTTAATGATAATGATTTAATAAATACCTTATATATTCTATATATATGTATTTATAATTATCTAAAAAATATAAATACTAAATGAAATACAACAATAATAGAGACGGTAGGTCGTACGTACACATGAACATTGTTTCCATTTAATTTTCATGTATAATGAAACGAAGAAAATGATAAAAATAAATAAATATAAAATACTTTTAGTTGAATTATTATGTACTATATATAATATAATTTCAAAAAAACATACTTAAAACGATTTATTTACTATTATAATGAATCACATTGCATTAAGGAGGCTGTAGTCCACTCATCCACAAAAAATTTAACATTTCTCCACAAGACAGAAATCCTGAAGATATTATTTATTTATTAATTCCAGAAGCATAAATAAATAATAAATACAATTTATATCATTCAAAAACTTATTTTTCATACAAATTTTCTACCATGAGAGTTAATAATGTAAAACTGAACAACATCATTTCGGTAAAGGGTAGTTTTCCATACATAGTAATTTTAAGATTGTTACCCATTAGATAATGTGAGTGTATGTTTATGTAAATATATTATAATTATAATTACTCATTATATATTGGTTAATGATATTATTATTTAACCATATTATAATAACAATTGAGGTGGTTTGGGGATAAAATAAAATGAAAAGGTTCATTTATGAGTGTTATATCATCTTTGTTTATCTCCTTCTGATTGAAACAAAAATACATATTTGGTAGGATTTATTCACAAAGAATGACTTCTAAGATGACACGAGGGATAATGGGAGAAGATTTGTGTATAGTTTGGGAGAACCAAAAAGGTTCAATAGTGTGAGTAAATTATAAGGATATATGGAAATTTTTATTAGTGGGGAAAGGCACTTCAGAATTTCACAATAACTAAATTTATAATAATTTAACACTCAATAAAAATTCATATGGTTCAATTTAATATTTTATATTACATTACAATGATTTTATATAATAAAAAAATATTGTAGAAATGTTTTTGTGTTATTTTAATACATAACATTCTGACTAATCAATAATTAACCCATTTTAATTTTAATTATGTTATCCAATTTTTCTATCCTAAGAGGATATAATTTGAAATTATAAATTATATTATGTCCCTTAAATAAAAAATTAATAACATTTTAAACCATATGTAATAAATATTGTAAATATTTAATATTTTAATGATTTATAAATAATTTAATTAATTATTATTTTCATAAAATATCATAATTGTCAATTTTTACATCAACCAATACATTGTCATGATGAACAAAAATATAGAAATATAAATTCAAAAAAATGACTCATACTAAAACCCTAAAAATATATAATAACATAAACATATTATTGGATCACATTATCTATGAGAAGCTATATTTCATTATATATTTCTAATTACATTTAATTTATTTTTTTCTTTAATTTAAAAGTTACTACCTCATCTTATTGTGGTTTTTTATGATAAATATTTATTTTCTAAAAAAATTATATGTTAAAATAAACTATTTATGATTTATAATAATATATATTGTTGATAGGATATTTTATTTTTCCAAATGTCATAAATATTATACTTTTTTAAATTAAGAGTGTTTCATTTTGTAACTCTCTCTAATTTTAATAACAACAACTTTATTTTCATGGAAAAGTGCCAATTAAAATATTCAATTTCAATCCTTATGTTTTAAGAGTCATATTTGATACCCAATACAATGTTTTCAAAATTTTAGGGTCATTTTGTTGTCCATACCACATTATTTTCAACTTAAATTAATCAATTATCCCTTTACGATTGTAAAACAAATTAATAAAAATACTATTCATATGGGAAAAAAATAAAAATGGCCAATTTAATATATATAGAAGTTCTGATTAAATATAAAAAATACTCTATTTTACATTTTAATAAAATTATCTTCTAAAATTTATTTAAAATTAATCTCGTTGACGGACTGGGAAAACATGTTATTAAATTGAAAACATCTGAAATATTGAAAAGTTTTAATATAAAAATTCTATATGAAATTGATTAAAACAACATAATTTATAATATATGATAAAATATATTTCTAATTATACATTAAAGTCCTTAAAATAGATAATTAGATAATATAAATTATTTTTTTAAAAAATCTGTTTTCAATAAAAGTTTAATATTGACATTAATCATCAAAGCATGATACTTATCAGAAAAAAAATCAACCAATGTAAATTTTGTTATTATTATTTAAAATAAGAAATTATATTTTCCTATTTTTATTAAAAAATATTAAAATTTTAAATTTAAATTGGTTTACTATTTTAAAGTGTAAAATTTTCTTTATTAAAAAATTATTCTTTCAATTCTAAAATTCGATTCATTATTTTATCATTCCTTGAAAAAAATAATATGAATGTTCAACAATAATTTTTTTGTTATAAATATATATATATATATAATATAAATAAATAAGACTAGAATTTTAATTTATTCGTATAAAACTCACTTGTAAATATTTAAATAATTTTTTACAAAAAACATTTCATTTTATTTGAATTTTATTTAGATTTATTTATAACTATTATGAAAAAATTTATGTGTAAAATACAATTTCTTAATTTAGTTAATCCTACTCATATCTACCATTCTATCCACTAGGATATAACTTTTTTTTACACAAATATAATATTAAAATTATGTTTAATAGTGACTCATTGTTGCGTATAAAACAATATAAGTCGGTGTTAGGTGTAACAAAATACATAAAAAAATCTATCTCAGAAAAATCACGAGTTGTTACATTGAGTAAACTGTATCTATATCCAATGTAAAAAAATCCTCGGTTCTTTTTATGTGAGGTATTTGTTGAGTTTGAAGTGGATAAATATGTATTAGTATATAGAGTGTGGTTATTCTATGATCCAAATGGTTTGGTCACTAAATATACTCATCATTGTTGGTGGACTATAAAAGGGGAACTCAAGAACTGACCAAGTTATTTCCACTTCCCATCAAGATAATGAATTAATATGTGGAAGATGGTTTTTAAACCATAGGTATGAGATATTATCATTCATTATTGTAATTTTCCTTGTAACCTCACTGATATTTTTTAAAACATGATTCAATGATCATAATAGTGGTATTCATACATATCTAATAAAGGATGTAGATTCACATATCTTTGTGGACAATTATAGTCATGTAGTAATCATGGAAGAGACATTGCGTTAGCACTAGAATTCTTATAATGGGACCCACATTTCAATCCTACTATTATAGAGGAAAATTCTTTGATAAATGATAGTATGTTCTCATGTTTTAGTATATTATTTCCTTAACACTCAATTAAAAACTCTAAGAGATTAATTTTAGAAATTATCGAGATAATTCCTTCAATTTAAGAGTGTTCGGTCTCGATGAATCAATTGGTTTAAAAAAATAGACACATCTACTGGTGTCGTGTAGTTTTGTTGAATTATGTCAAGCTTAGAACCTCATTAATAAATATTATTCTTGAAATCATCCCCAATTCCTCGTGTGGCTCAGAGTTGGCCCTTGAATCACAAATCCTCTTCCACACCACACAATATTATATTTGGAAGGTTATATATCTTCCATCACCAATGATTACTCTAGATAAATTTCCATTACAAATTCCTACGCTACACAGCATGTTCACAACGATGAGATATCACATATTTTACTCATAGAATGTTTAATAAGGCATAATGGAGATCCTAGAATGGTGGGAATAATAGTAATTGTCAAATCACCTTATTATAATTTTGAGGATTTCAATAGATTCCATAGATCAATAAAAAAAATATCACGTGGAAACAAGTTAGTCTGAAGATGCGATAGAGAAATAATTCCAAATTTATAAATAATCTATATAGTAGAACATCAAATTATATTACACTGGTGGAACAAAAAATATATTCTTTAAACATAGCTAATTACTACAAGGATTATACACATTGTTAAATGAGGTTATTAAAAATGGGGTATAAATCCATCACCCAGATAAAGTAGATTGATTCCTAGTACTCACTGGTCTTCAAAAAAATATTGATGAGGCCAAAATATATATCAATAAAAAACATAATAAGAGTGATATAATTTTTCAGCATCTCAATTATCTAATATGAGACTTCAACATATTGAGATTACTCTTCTATGTGTTATAATGATATGAGAAATATTTTTTAGGTAGGTCTATCTAGATAATATTTTCAATTAATCAATATTCATTATAATAGAATATACTATTAATATATGAATAATAAAAATGGGGATAATACGTATTTATCTTGAAATTAAACATGAACTAGAGAAATAACTCCATAAACATGATGATATTGGTGATTGCATTAGTTCGAAGTCATTTATTTTTTTTAATTACACTGACATTTTCCTAGACAATAAAATGGTGAATACTTGTCGGAAAACATTTCCTTTTCCCAGAATTAATCCCTTTTTGTCCCAAACAATAATATTCTCCATTAACTAATAGTTTAATGACCCTTGATTTTGGAAAATGGAGACTCATATTTTAGGATTAACTTATTAGAAAATAATATTGATGTAGTTTATGGTAAGGAATATTTGAAAAAATACTGTGAGATAATATTTTCTTGGTAGACAATGTCAAAGACATAATGAATTTAGGGCCAAGAGGCCACAAAATCGCATTGTTGGAAAGGTTGTATCACATAATGTGGTTTATATTGTTTAGGTTCATGAACATTAGAATAATTTATAATATTGTTCTAGATGATCTGACAATGGTTAAAAGGATTTATAATTACATGTCATATTCTTTTCAAACGAACAAGTACATTGTATAGTGGTAGAACATCAAAGATTCAATAACTTTTAAATGGTTAGATTATTTTCTTTCTAAATTATATTCATTTGTGTTTTAAAAGAAGATTATGAAATGGGACAAATACATTCAGGGTTACCACGTATCATATTTGGATTCTGGGATCCTCTATGATGTTGTTAGTGTGAATGTATATTGGGCCACCCTCTCATAAAGAACATATGATTCTACTTGATGTGATATAATGGGGGTGAATATTAAAAGCTATGTAGGGAAATGTATAAAAATTATAAATATTTATCTTATAGTCAGATATAAATTCTATTATGTTCAATGAAGGGTTATAATGATTTAATGGCCATTAATTGATATTAGTTATGCTGTATGGTTAATCAAAAAATGGTTTAGGTACACCAAAATGTTACAACAACATATAATGAAAACATCATAAAGGAAAAATAAATATAAGAAATCATTTATGATTATTTTCGCTACATAGGAGGATCTAACGAGAACAAATTTTATTTGGATATGTTCATATAGTTGACCTTATAAAATTTGTTCCATATTTTGAAATACACTATATTATCTTCATAAGCACAAAAAATTAGAGACATAGTCAGTGAAGTCTTGAAGTTTTCATAGTATTACCTTTTCATGATATCAATATGATATGTTTGTTTCCTCTCCCATATGTATTTTAGGTTCATTTTAATTGTACTATTAATTTCTACCATTAAGTTTCTTACAACTCTGACATAGATGTCTAGTGATTCAATCTCAATGGGGATAGTCAAAGATAACATTAATGGAAGAAATATTTCTAAATAAATAGTTCTAGAGAATTATTAATAATGATTAATTTTAGGATGTTATGACTATTGTATGAATCAACTATAATATCTAAATATTTATAGTGGTATAAATATATAAGGATAACCCAATATTATTATAAAAGGGTGATTGAGAACAATATAATATTCAAATGGAGGTTATTAGATTGTAATTCATGAAATGGTATAGTTATATGATGTAATACGACATATTATGTTTTGATGATGGGTTTCATTTTAATGATTAATGGATGTGTGTGTGTGTGTGTCTATATATATATATATGTTCTCCCTCCCCTTAAGATGGGATTCTTCTTTATGAGAGTCGAGAATATAGGGGGTGAATATTTAGGATCGTATCGAAGAATGTTTTCATATTTTAAAAATATCAACATGGATATTATTATATATATTTCTAATAGTTGTTCAATGCTATCAAAATTTGGTAAATTTAATTTACATTCAAGAGAGATGGGGAAAAACTCTAATGTTTAATTTATTATATTGAGACTATCAAAATACATTTCAAATGATAGAAAATAAAAGTTGGTTTGTTTCTATGTCTAGAATATATTTTATAAATTTCACTACATGTCATAAATAAATTAAGAATCCTTCCTCATGTAGTCTTAAAATAAGCATCCCATTGATAGATCTAGATCATGTGAATTTGAATGGGGAATATAAAAATATTTATATTTAATATTATAGTTTGTATCAGTATTGATGAATATAGAGTCTCTATGTATCCAACATTAATTATATTGAAACCACACATGGTTCATTTATGTCCATTTCCTCACACATATATGGATCTTATATTATGAATATGGAATTTTTTATTGATAAAAATTTAAAAGTGGACAACGATATAGGATTTACAAGTCAATACATATCATATAGATATAAAAATGAAGCTATAAATTATTATAATATATAGATTAAATCTTAGATATGGCTCATATAATGGGGTTGGAAATTAGTTCCTTGTAATTTGTGGGTGCACAAATGATAGAATATCCAAAAATCACTATATATCAAGAAGAAATAAGAATAATGACAACTATATTTTTTTGAAATTGTTTTAGAACAAATATTTTGAAATATTAATTTTCAATTGATGGGATTTATGTTTAATTGTATCACATGAGATCATATAATCACTACATAGAATGTGTTACATGAATCATGGTACACATTGTTCATAAATATGGTACAATTTCTTAAATGAATCAAAGTAGGGGTCCAAGGGAATTTTTCTTTATTTCATAGATCCAGCTCATGAAAAATTATTTTACAATAAATTGATGTCTTTGAAAGGGAAGGAAGTAAACCATATATACATAAGGTCTTATTTTTGGGATGAGGAAAGATATATTTCTTTTGGTGTATTATTTTTGCAGGAAACATATTCTGGACATGTAAACCTCATATAGTATAAACGTTATAAATAGGTTTAGATCATGCGTTAAAGGGATAATATGTCCCACAAATTTAATACATTTTTATTAGTTTAACATCATGTTATAAGGACATATGCACTATATAATTTAGTTTCTTATAAACAGGACATATGTGACATTCATTTTAGGGACTTTTAAAAAGGACCATAACTATATAAGGTATTTTATAATAGCGATGATGGAAGTATATTCATTTTATGAAAATGTTGGGTGGAATATTTTGTAATATATTTCAATTTCATGTGACCTAGACACAACTCCATATATGTTAATATAGTTCTCCTTAGTTATAACAAGTGATTTTATTCAAGTAGACTTATATGATCACACTAATCATGATCTTTTTAAGAGTTGAAATACAGTTGGGGAGCCACCCATAATGGGTGATAGTGCGTGATAAGGGAGAAAATAAAATTTAAGGGAATTATCAATTTTTAATGTTAATCTAGTGGATTTTCAAATGGGGGAATTTTTAACGTCTGTTAGGATAATAAAAGTTGGAGACCTTTCAGAAAATTTTATTACATTAAAATGAAACTTGTTTGAGGAATCAGAAACATGCGACGAATGATTCTAAAATAATTTTATGTTCATTTAAAAAATTATAGTTATAAAATTTAATCTCTCATTCATATGATTAATTTTATATATATAAACATCTGGAGGCAAGGATGCATGTCATGTAGTTTATCCTTATGTGACCTAGATGAAATGTGATTAATTTAACTTCTTAAAGAATGAATTTTTTTTAGGTTTATGTATCATGTAAATTAATTCATGATAAACCATCCATTTGTGGATGGTTTTATATTTTAATTTTCCCAGTGAACATGATTTTTAACCCATTTGGTAAAACCATATAAATAATGTAAACTCCATCCCACATTTTCAATAATTTTTTATACATATTCATTATTATCATTGGGGTTCTACGATCCAACACGATTTATTCCTTTAAAAATAAAATATGGTGTACCTTATAGTTGAAGGTTTATGAAACTAAATTTTGTGAGACTTCTCAATTTTATATTCTATAAATCTCTTGGAATCCATTCACATCTGGGACAACATGATTGCAGTTAACTAGTTATATATGGTAGTCCAAAATGAAGGTAATATGACTTCGATTGGTAGTACCCCATGTATTCTGTATACATTTAAAAATGGAAAACCTTATATAGAATTATATTTCCTATTTTAATATCCCGTCAAATCGTATTTTATATTTCCATGAATGTATATCTTATTTCAATAATTTTTTTATAAATTATTAGATAGAATTTTTTTGAAGGATTCTAAATATCAATTTTCTACTATATGGTATCATAAGTAATGGTTATAATGGATATTATTTGACAGATTAATTTCCCTCAACTGAAAACAATAAAAATTAGTGTCATTTGGTGTTAGTTTCATAAAAGGGAAACATAATAATATTTCAATTAATGAAATATTAAATTTAATTACATCTATTATGCTAATCACCTTGAATGGTATATCGTCACACCAATTCAAAAAACCTCAGTTGACATGAGGGTGTATTTGAACTATCAATATGTAGTTGTGGGATATATACCTATGAAATCTAATCCTCATATTGAATATGTCCCTGAATACTTAGGGTGTACAAAAAATGTAGGTGCTAGTGGATGATGTTGGTGTATATTAGACACAAATTTAATTTTATTGTTAATTCCAAAAAATCATGTTTCATTTTTGGAATGAAATTTCCATCAATCCTAAAATGAAGGGAGAAATTGATTCCTGATTGATTTGTGACATATACTCTAGAATGATCATATTTCCTCATTTAAAAAATTTCCAATCCTTTAAGTAATTTGATAAGTACTCTATTAAAGAATCATTTATAAGTGAATTAATTTGTATTTGGTCAATCAATGGGACCAAATTTTACTAATAACCATTTGATATACTATTTTTGGCTCAATAATAAGGGATAATTTTACATTAGTGATTTTCTGGTATGGGGGTATCCTGTCATATTTAGGATAATTTTTTGAGGACCTTGAATCTTCATTCTCCAAGGTGGAGTTACAATTATTTGTTTTTTATTATATTTTTTATTGTTATAGAGATATCAATTTGATGTGTGATTTGAATAACTATTTATTAAAATTTGGGATATTTTAGTACTATATTAGTGCATTCTAAATCCCTATTTTAATCATTTTTTTATAATTGCACACGGGTTCATGTATTCTCTCTGTGAAATCTTCCAATAGTTTATAAAAATGATTAAATAATGGGTTTTCATACTCATTTTTTATGGAATATTCATCCATAACATTCTTAATAACCAAACCAAAATCAACATTAATGTGAATTTTTTTGTTAAAAATTTAAGACATGACTCCAAAATGATGATAATAACATGGTTCATAGCTTAATTATTAGTGAACCCTTACAAAATTTAAAAACAGTAAGATAATACATCTTTATCTATTGAAATGAGCATAAATCAAATGTAGACCATATTTCCACCTTGTTCATGCATTAGATTCCCCATGGGAATCGTAGAATATTTATAAAATTTTATATCCCATAAATAAGGGGGGTATTGGATGATAAATAGATATTTGATGAGGGTATCCATAAAAATTATCTTATTCTCCAGGAGAGGGTATTCTATATTAAAAAATTCCAATTCATGAACTCTAAATACATTCAAACATACGATACTCACATCAAACTATAATAATAGGACAAACAAAGGATCTCACCTCCATTTTTGCATCAGGAGACTGAGGATGCATTTGATTTGGTAAATGTGAGACACAATAAATAAAACATGGATGTTCATGAAATTCATGAAATTATATATCATTATGATCATAACGATGAAAATAAATCACAATAATAGAACATATGCTCTAGAAATAGTTCATTTCTAATATACGATAACAAATTTATTTCCATTCCTATATCATTTTTCTGGGAATGGTGTACGCCAATTGGTAACTCTTGAGCTTCTACATGAAGGATGAAAATAATTATTCATAAAAGATCCATCAAGATGAAAGGGTATATAAATAGTCTCAGAAGTATATCCAAGGGTTACTGACATCCTTCACCCCATTAAAATTGTATTAACATCCTCATCAGTATTGTGAAGGGTAATCATTTCTTAGTGAATATCTTAATGAACCATATGATTATTTTATAAATCCATGAAATCATATGAATTAATTAAGGCGTTGGGTAGGGGAATATATATAAATTCACATAGTCTTAATATATTTATCTTAATACAAATATAGTTCACCACTAAATGATATAATCTTCCTGGTGTTTCCCTATTCGTGAATTTTCAGTGGTTCATTTTCAAGTTATATTGATTTATCTTTTTGAACACAATTTCAATATAATTAAAATGATTAAAGTTATTGATATACATTAACACCAGATCATAAATATATACCTTTAAAATCTATTCAAATATGTGTTTGAATATATTTATATAGTGTCTTAATATATTCTGAAAGAATTCACTAAACATAAGGGAAATCCCAAATAGATGTAACCCCTTAAGTATCTATGAATGAAGCGGCCTCTTATTAATTATGAATAATATATAAATGACTTTATTTAGTATTACTATCAATCCTGGAATGGTCCTTGAACCAATCATTCAGGTTGATCATTACATCTAGGATTATGTCCACGAAATCAACATATGGTTAAATATTGTTATGATATTTATAATAAATGCAATCCAAAATATTTATGTTTTCATATATACCATGAAAATATTATCTAGAGACATTTATATATTGAGTACATAGATTATTTTATCCAATATGAGAATTCCAACTTCAAAATTTATATTAGAAAATAATGGTTTCATGAATTTTGCATATCACCTACTTATAAATACGATGATCTTCTTGAATCCCTAGATGATGTGTGACTACCAAAATTAATAACCTATTAATCTTTGTATAAAACCAAGAAAATAATTTCTAGTGATGCTTTTGAATGGTGATAAATTTATCTTATTCACATTGATTGATTCCATCAGTAACCAATGTAATTTTTTTCTCTTCATTTAGACAATGATTTACTCAATTTATATCATCTAGAACGGTTGAGGAATGTTCCTAAAATTATAGGTAGTAATAAAAAATATCCTATACTTCCACTTATATATCTCTATATCATGATCATAAAGGTTATAGTTGTTCAAAAATATTATGTACATCATAAATGGAAATATATATGAAGAAACTACCATTGAGTGATAAATTGATTACTTTTTATTAGAAAATTTTTCACAATATATCATATTATGATCCAAAAAAGGGTTTCAATTTGAATATACTATGGACATTATCATCACCGTATAAGGGTTGTAAACCATCCACTAGGGATCCAAGAATTTATATAGGGGAATTATTATTGGAACAAAAATCACTTGTGGCATATAGTCTAAGTATCTCACATGTTCCCCTATATATTGTTTGTAATCATCGTTCATAATAGATGAAAAAATTTATATCATGAAAAGTATAAAACAAATAACTTTTTCATCTAGGTCTTGATCATCTTGATATATTTATTTTCTCAAACTCAGTACCTCATTTTGGGTGATGGAAAATATATATTTGTATCCAAGAAATATCAATATAATTTTAGGAGAAGACATCAATGAATTTATGGTTTTGACCTAGATAGTATTTCTTATTTCCATTAGTTTTTCAAATATTTATGTCAAACTGCTTCTATAAAATGAACCTTTTATGTATTTAATAACATGTTATCTCTATATAACACTATTAATATACCATTTAATAATTATTTCAAGAGATTATGATGTTGTGATGAAACCACACCATTTCGGTGAATTAATGACTTATCACATCTGTTAATAAATCTTTTTAAAATAATTAATATATAAACCTTAGTAAAAACAAAAAAAATCATTATGTAGGGGTTGATTCATAAGAAATTACTACAAATATGTGTGTGTTACAATGTATAATAAATTTAAATTTCATTATAAAAGTTATTATAAATTATTATTAGTGAAACGATGGATATAAGTTATGGTGGTGAGTAAAAAAAACCAGAAAACATATTAGAACAAGAAATGCCCAGATATTGAGATAAAAAATCATATAGAAAAAAAGAAAAATACAGATTTGTAAAAATGGAATTTAATTTGAATATTTTTATTCTATTTTATATTTTTTATTTCTATATATATGGATAAATAATTATGAATTAGTTTTAATAAATATCATAATTCCCTTAAATGACCAACCTTTTGGAAAATCGATCATATTGTTCCTCAATTGGATCATCCATTAATCCATAAAATGTTGATATTAGTTTAACAAAAGAATAATTTTCCTAGTTAATACTAATTTGATACCCATGGTGATCCATCCTCTTCTAAAATTTTTTATTATATGAATAATACTTTGAAAAATTAATCCATGAAATTTTTTCAATAGTTCCAAATATTTCAATAACTATAAAGTACATAAAAATAAAAAATAAGGTTTTTTTCAATAGTATATTTGACATTAATATTGTAACAATACTTATTAGTGAAATATCATTCCACAATTTTTGTTTCATCTAAATACCATGATTACATTATGAAAATATTTGAATAAATATAAAATATGCATTGTATTATAGGAAATTCACAAATATTTATAGATAATAAGTTCTTAGTGTGAGAGATAAAAATTTACTCATAATATCCAATAATCATATGGTTCCTAGTCCACCCATGGAATTATTGAAAGTATACCCGATAATGTATCTCTAATTGATCTATCTTCCAAATTTTTATTTATCAAATATCAATAGTTTTTTTCATAAAATCACAATGATTTAATAGTTACAACCACTCAAACTCTCCATAGGCTTCATGTGGAATGTTCACAATATAACTTCCTCATTTCTGGTGACACTATCTAGGATCTCATAACCGAATACTTTTCTCCATTAATTATCATGCTAATAAGTGATAATTAACCCAATTTTGTATAGTATTCATGTATAGTGTACATGTTTCATTGTGATAAAATTAGGGAACACTCAAATAAGCCTTCCCATATTCATAGTTATGAAAAAAATTCAATGTTGACTTTGCGAAAAGCTTTTCTAGTTTGTGAATTTGTCATTACTCCGTAGAGTCTTATAATTATTTTAATTTTATTATTCAAATCCTCATCATAAACATGTTCTGAATAGATTAATTTACTAGGTTGTGTGAACTGTTTTCTAGTTCTATTGTTGAAAAACAATCATAAAAATTACAACACTATATCATAGTTGAAACTACATTGTCAAATGATAATTAATCAAACCCTAAAATTATGAAAATTTTGACCCTAGTTAAGCTAATGTAACATTATATGTTATTATTCTATTTATAGAATATGTTAGGTAACATTCATCATTGTCGAGGTATATATAATTTATATAATCATCCCTTGTGGTCGTTCAAATTTAAGATATTCATCGTCAATGTTGCTTCATTAGAATTTATCAGTATTGACTAATTTTCAGGAAAACCACAAGATTATCCATAAAAATCATTCCATCCACATCATTTTAGAATCTGAAGTCATCTATCCACATATATTTGGCCCTGAAAATATAAATTGATCAATCGATTCATCATATTAAATAATCTTTTATGACTCATAAACACTATTGTCCATCCTTGATACATTTGTTTATTATATCATGGTATTCTATGAATCTTCCACATAGTTGATTAATGTTAATTAGTTATAACCCATATTCATCATTTTATGAAATCAATTACAATACAATGGTTTGGTTTCTGACCCAATCTTCAAATCTCATTACAATTCAACTCATGTTGGGCATCATTAGTTTCTCCTTTCATTTTCATATATTATATATATGTCAGATCATATCTCAATTTTCTTAATTTTATTAAAATTATGATTCAACATAATCATGATCAATAACTAGATGGTAAAAATTGTTTATATGATCTTATTATATCTTCCACAGTGAGACTAATCCTGGTCTGGATACCAGGTTTGTAGATTGGGACCCCATCTGCAACAACATATAGGCTTAGAGCATGGTTATTTTATCTCTGGGGATGAATCATTATGTGGTGGTACTATTGAATATGGGGAATTCATGATCAATCTATTATAAGATGAATCTACGAGGATATAGGATCTATGGAAACAACAGATTTAAATAAATGGTTTTTGGTATTAGAAGGGACTTACAGGTAGTATATACACACATTATCAGATTTTCCTACTCCATGGTGAATGATTGTTTCTCCCCACTATATATTTTTCACATCTATATTATTTTTTCAACATTTTAAAATGACATAGTAGAATGTAATTATAAAATCACCACATAATCACATCAGGGACATAGTTGAATAGATTTGACCATCACAATTTAGTACCAGTAAAAATACATTATTAGAGAATAATTTATTCATGTTCTTTCATGGTGGTACAAAAATCATGTTCATAGGATATAAAAAATAGAAAATTTTGATCAATGTGAAACTCGAGGAAAAAAATTGAAAAAAATTTAAATAATGAATTTCCCATATTAATTTTAAAAATTATTTAACAGATTTAATTTTAATTTGAATTCCAAAAAAATCACTAAGACAATCCATGATGTTATTTAAGATTTATTTACAAAAAAAAGAAAATAACTAATCAATATAACTTGAGAAAAGAATTATACAAAATGTTCAATGAATCATCACCAAGAACATACATTATATTTTTATATAAAAATTAAATTAAAGAGTGTAATTATTTAAATAAACCCAAAAATTAATATTTTTTATAATGTCTTTTAGTGAATAATGTTTTTATTACAAAATGATGAAATGTTTGATAAATAACATATTTGTGTAAAACTGCTAATAATAAAAATTCAATTAACAAAAAATATATAGAAAGTAGTGTTTATATAAAACCACATCAAATTCACATAATCATATTCAATGTATCTCTTAAATTATTCAATTTAATTATATTATTTAAAATATATCCTAAAATGAATAATTATCCTACCCTGAATGTAATTCATATTCTGGAATTAGAGGAATCGTTGAACCATCCCTTTTAAAATGTTATATTTACTAATATAATAATTTCTATCACTAGATTACAACAATTCATATTAATTTTCTAGTAATAGAACTATAGACAAGCTATATTTAAGTTGAATTAAAACAACACCATGATGAACCATCAATTACCTCCCCTTATGTTATGTAAAAAATTGAATTAGATTCATCTTTATTTTAATAACTACAATTACTATTTTACTATTCAATTGTACTCTTCATCATATAGGTTAAATGTCCTACATAATATAATATACTCATTTTGACCCTTGGGAATTGTTATTTTAGGTATTTACATATATTTATTTTTGTATAGTAATATGCATCACAATTATTGAATTTGGATTTTATTTATTTAAAAAAACATGTGATGCATAAGACCCCATAGATTCAGTGAGTGATCCTAGATTATAATTTTAATCAAGTTTCTATTTAATTATATGATTAACATTTCAGTTGGATCTCTAAGATTTTTGTTTCAAACATGATTCATCCACTACATCTATTATTAATGAACGGACATCGTAAAATAATAATGTAAATTTCTAAATGATCATACGTATCACAATCCATTTTAAGTTATCAAATATTATTTCTATTAAAATAGTAAACAACATCACAAAGAAATCATGAAATTTATGAAATTATATAATCATCTAAACCCCTAAATTGACTATGATATTATCACTTAGGTAGGAATCATGGGATTTCAATTTTTATGTCCATACTACAATAAATATGTTTTTATTAAAAGAAATAGCGATATAATACTCAAAATAGAGGCCTTTTGAAAGTAAAATTCATTGTGTTTGATTTAAATTTTATTTTATCATTTTTATTTATCATTTAAAGACATATTTATCCACAAATATAACCCAGAATTATTCCCAATTATTATTAGTAATGTGTGAGAATCAAAAAAATACATATTAGTTGAAAAATTATTTTGAAATTAACATTTCATAAAAATCATGTTTGCGGGATTATAGTGAATGTTCTAAAAAATCCACATTCCATATATTGAAACAATTTTAAAAACATATTTTTCATTGAAATATTCCTAAATTTATTTTTAGTATAAACAAAATAATTATTAATTTACATTAAAATAATTTAAGATGGAATACGAAACAATGTAAAAAACATTTTATGGGTGTTACCATGTTTAAATAAAATCCATTTAATATGGTTTTAAACTCCCAGGAAATTATAAATATTCACACCAAAAAAAGAATCACCCAATTTATTTTAAGGAAAGTAATGTAATTACACTTCAATTAAGTTTAAATACCATGAAAACCCCCAATTTGAATATGAATATACATACATCACCCTCTGAATTTAGTGGAACTAACATTTTAGTTTAGTAAAATTCACTCTCCCATTTATCATTAAGAAATCATAGTTATAATGCTCTAGTTCCTAAACATTGAACGTAATAATATTATATTTCATTATTTTAGTTTTGGTAATGAAAACAACAAGTTAATTGTTTTTAGGATAATTTTATCTATAAATATCCAGCAAGACAATTTATTGAGACTTTGAGATCATTTTTTTATTGAAATGCAGCATAGGTTTATATTTTATAATCATTACTGATGACATGATTTTATATTGTGAGAAAAGTATTATTAACATTTTTATGTAATGAAAAATACTGATATTTTGATATAACAATGAACCATAGGTTTACTTCCTTGGTACATAAGGTTTTTAGACTTAGTTGGACATTATTAATGAGTAAAAATTTAACAAAAAAATTAGAGGTAAATATATAACCGTGACTATACTAATAATTATATGAATTATCCCCTTACCATTAAACAAATATTGTAAGTTATACTTCCAAACCAACTAAACAACATTTTAGTATATAATTGTTAATACTGTGATTTTCGAACCCCTTGGTTTATATTTTCCTATTAAAATGTTTCAGCATCAAATTTAATAGAAAATATATTTTTTCAACCATAAACACTCTTTTCTATATGATATATTCATTTTAATGATTTCATATCATTATAAATTTTATTAATTCTTAAAAAATTACCTTTTAATTTCATACATCTCATTAAACTCCAACAACTTTATCTCTCAAGTAGACAAAATTTCAAAGTTCAGGGAACCAACTCATGATTAGGATTTGTGATTAAGTTCCACACATAGATAAAATTTATTATAAATGTGTTTCATATTTGAACAAACTAAAATGTGATTTTTCGAAGAATTTATTAAAAATCTCAAATACTCATTTAATTTAATTGACCTATCATTCTAGTATCTTGAAATTTTATTCCCTTTAATTTTATTCATCTATATAATATAAATTCAATCCATACATCTACATTGTGGGTGATATGAGATAAATTTCCCATGTAAAAATCCATACATCTCCATTAAATAGTTGATCAATTAATTTTTCAAATGAGTGAAATTTTCTATTTTTAATTTCCACAAAACTATGAATCAGGAAATGAAATTAATCATAATAAAAAATGAAACAAATATATCATGTTTTTTTGTATAAAAATATCCTCAACACACAATGTAAAATATCCAAAAATGAGTGTGTATTTATTCATATGTGAATAGGGCATTGGAAATTCCATATCCATACACCATATGATAGAAAAATTAACCTACAAAATTCTTATTTACTGGAAGCTAGAGCTTATACCCATATTTCCATGCCTCATACTTGTTTTAGAGCCTATCAAAATACTCATTACATATATATACATAATATTATTATAGAAACTATTCTACCATGCTATATGGTATTTAATATCACCCCTTATTATAAACCCCATTGTGAAGGTTGATAAATCTCAACCATAGGTTCCATCTCCTTACTAAAAATATACCTCCTTCAAAACCACTAACAAATTTCCAAAAAATCAATGGATCTTATTTACATTAATAATCCATTCAAAAAATTAATATCATAATTTTGTTTTAGCAATGATACATGGGTATGATAGAAATTTTGATAAAATTTTCCTAATCTAAAAACTTTTTTTCTTATCTATAGAATAAGAAAACAACTTTTCATTAGCAACTGAGGTGTAGATTTATTTTCATTCATTAATATGGCTAATTCGTCACCTATATGTGTTTTTAAAACCCATATTTTCATCTAATTTATTATCCTTTATTTCCATATCAAATTTCAGTAATATATATTTCCCTTCAATAAATCTTGATTTATATTATTTCTTATCCAATAATTATTTAAGATTAAAATGATCAGATAAAAATATATTCCTATAAGTACTAAAAATGGTTATTTTTTTGAGAAATCTTCCTTATTTAAAAATATATATTAGTTGTATAGTTATTTTTATACAACACTTAAAATATGTTACTATCATATTAAATCACATGAAGCATCCTCTCCAACACAATTCTCCAAAATAGAACATATATAAACATGAATATCCTCATACATAACCTCAATAGGAGAAATTATGTATATTTTAATGAGATAGGGTGATATATTGAGTCACAATAATAGTTTTTTATGTGACTGTAAAGACATATCATTAATAATAAATTTTATATACATAATATTATGTGAGTATAATAGCCTCGTTTTTTGTACAAATACTTATTTAGTATCCTATGAAAACTAGAATGACCGAAAATAATTTTATACCATCTATCATTATCATGTGGAATAGATTCTGGATCACATATATTTTAAAATTTTCCACCCCAATTCAAGACATGGAATCCTTTTGACCCATGAAAAATACATTAATGACTATGAATATTTACTTTTCATAGTTGAAAATTCGTTTGGTATATTTAGAAAAATTATTAAAAATGTGTTTATAACTATAAAAAAATCCATAAAAACATTATCTATCATTATAATGATGTTTGATAAAATTTTAGTAACCCCTAATTGAAAACCAGAAGGAGTACCAAAATAACCAAAGGGTGTTCAATGGTTGTAAAATTCTCAATATGGACAACCGAAAGTGGTGTCCTCTAATTTATCAGAAGTTGTTTAATTGTAGTTGTAACAAAAAATCCATACTAATAAAAAATAACTGATTCCATGATAACCACTCTAATGTTTTTTCATAAATGGAATTAGGAAATGGAATTTCAAATTTCAGTTAGTCAGTTTCACGTAATCAATGAATACTTTTTTTTTGTTATAATGTGATCATGATTATTCCTATAATTTTTTATAACTATGAAAACACTCTTTTTAGTGTAAAATTAATAGAGACACCCCAATGATTATTTTATATTAAAATAATAATTCCAGTATAATTTAATCTATTCAAATCATATATAAGCACTTACTTCATGTTTGGATTTAACCTTTTCTTCCCCTACACATTTGGATTTGGATCATGCTCAATGGGTAAATTATAAATGATGTATAATGGAATGATTAAATATTATATATAGAATAAATAGTGATAGAGTTAAATTTCCATAAGGCA
Organism: Viscum album; assembly: GCA_963277665.1. Lineage (NCBI taxonomy): Eukaryota > Viridiplantae > Streptophyta > Magnoliopsida > Santalales > Viscaceae > Viscum > Viscum album. The sequence goes on from OY728155.1 coordinate 1,297,376,476, forward strand.
TTCGACTGATTTTATTTTGGATTTTCTTTTAAATTAATATTGATAATGATTAGAAGTAATTAGTTTTCTTCTATAATGAATATTTCAAATGTGGTGGAAGTAAAATATTCTCTACATTATGGGTTTTTAAAATATTATAATATGTGGGGACTAGTATGTCCAAATACATAAATGTTTTTGATAAGCTATTAGTGAATTTTGGGATTATCATTAATTTCAATTCCAAAATCAATATTTTACTCACTTAAATCCAAATTTGATGTCTCACACATCTAAAAATAGAAACTAATTTTCAAAATAGATTCTCTCATAAAATACTAATTTCAAAAAAACTACCTCTATATTTTTAGAATTTTATTACAAAATAATATATTGAATAAAATCCAAAAAAATTATTATAGATTCCATGATCACATTAAAAACAAGTCATCCATGTGGACCATTACAACAGGTTTATATATACTGTTTCTATCTGGAATAGTGTCGAATTTATTTTATCAATATCAACATACTAGGAATACTCCTGTTCAATTTTAGAAGTGAGTTATACAACCACATATTTTTATCCAATACATTAAAATGATTAAGTTAATATCATAATTCAAGAAAATAATCTATTTAATAGCTATCCCCTTTAGAAGGTTCATTATAATTTTTGTTTTTTGATATTTTACTGACCTCTATGCTCATGAATATTAAAACATTAATTATCCTTAGATACATTAATGTTAATGCATATATTGGACATGAATAGCCTAACTATAAATATGAGTACTTATTCTTACACTCAATATATATAAAAGGAATATTTTTGAAAATGTTTAGATTCATGACTATAAACCTATAATAATAAAATCTACTAATTCGGTGAGTAATGTATGGAGAATATTACTATAATACTATAGAGTTAGGGTGTGGATTTTTAATCCTAAAGTGTTAAGAAACAAGACAATAATGTTGATATTATTCCCAAGTTAACACATATAGTTAATCAGAACACTCACCCATATTGTGCATGAAATATCACTGCTTTTTATTACATGATGATTGGGATGTATCCTATTTTTAATATAATAGAAAACTCTTATTTGAGATTTTACATTGAAAATTTTCCCAAATTTCATTCTCGAAATTTATTTTCCCTGATGAAATTAGGTAATATAGACATCTAATTATGGATTTAAAGAATTTTATAATAAGTTATTATTTATTAATATGTTTATGATATATTATAATTTCATTTTCATTTTTTTAATTCATTAATATTATTTAGAAAGAAATTGATGGATTAAATTCATGATAATTACCTTCATTCCATAAATTTATCATTCATTCATATTTTTTCCTTTATTATATATTATTTTCATTAATTCTTTATGTGAATTATTAGCTGGCAAAGTGGGAATACAAACTATTTTCAATATTTTATATGATATTTTATTTTGTTTTTTCAATTTTTTTCTTTCAGTTTCTTCCTTATTTTAATTTTTGAGGATTAAGGTCTTTATTTATAAAAAATTAAAATTATCATTGGATATTTTTTATATTTATTTTTATTTTACCATAAAAAATACAATCAAATAATTTAGACAATTTCTTACATTGTAACTTTGGTTTTTTGACAAGCAATCAGTTTGTAATTTATATAAATCTTTTCATCGCATTTTTGTGTCACAAAAAAACAAAATTTTTTGTAAATTTACAATTGTATGATCTTTATTTCAAAATTTATCAGCCTTTTGTTAGGGTTGCAGTGTATTCCAACCGTTTTGTATGAATCTAGCCAGATTAGAAGTTCAATACATCCCCAACTCTCTCTTTGAGGGATTGTAATGTTTATAGTGTTTATGGTTGTATTTTTTGAGTATGGATCATCATTTGGATGGATTATCGAAAAATAACTATAATTATTTCTCATTCTCAAGAGTTTTTGAGGAATTATAAAATATTGAAGACAAGTTTGTGAATTCCTAAACATTCCAATGTCGGGATGTTCCTCCATATGTGTGGAATTATAATTTTCATAATAGAATAAAAGATATTGAATTAATATTAACTAGAATTAATTTTCCCTTCTTAAATATGGATATCTACATAGAACACTTGTTTATGAATTTTTTCTATACTATTTAATATTTGATTTATTTTCTACCAGTTTTATCACTAATATACCACAAGATTATTAATCCACAAATGTTTTGAGGCATGGGTCAAGATTACTATAATAAGTGTACATGAGAAAATTTATAGATAAATGATATTTTGGACACATCATAATATTCATCCCAAAAATATACCATGATTCATGGAATAATTGACCCTCATCCTAAATACTTAGACTGATTTATTAACATATTTTAGTAATTAAACTCATAAAATGTTATTTCATTATAGATTCATTGTACAGTTGATCCCAATTATCATTTACATCTAATTATATTTTTTATAACCAGTTCAATTCATTTTCATTAAGGAAAAATAGGATCACTCTCAGCATGGTCATTCCTCACTATGTCCAATAAGTGGTTTCAGCTAAATGATATTAAAGAAATCCATAAATAAGACAATAAAAAATAATTTTCTATGCCATTGAATATTTATTTTTAGGAAAATATTGATTGTTTAATATAACAATTTCAATTCCATGGGGAAATCCTAATGAATGATTTATTTATATAGAAAATAGGAAACCTAAATCTTTTAATATAGTGCCTCACTATTTCGTTATTTTAGGGTGGATTATGGATATCGTGATGTCAATTATTTAGATTCACTATGATTGAATATCATCCATATCAATTCTTATTTTCTGTTTATTAGAATATAAATGACTGTTTACTTTATCTATAATATGAACTTTTTAATTCCAAATATATATTTTTCATTAACATATTTAAATAAATTATGTGAATATATTTCATTGAAAATAGGTTTTTTCTGTTTTTTTGTCTAGCGGTTTAATTTTCTTCACAACTATTCACTCATTTTCATCTTGTAAATGATGAAAAATAATAAACCAAGAATTCATTAAAATTGTGAAAACGTATTATTTATATATTATATTGAAAATAAGTAAATCAGTGAATATGTGTTAATAAATATTAACGACTTCCAATTGATGTGTCTAATCAAGTAGAAGAAATAAAATATCAATAAAAAAATCATAGAATGAAAATGTATTATTTAAGTGATGGAATTAAGTTATGGCAGTGAGATAAAAAATAAACATGGATGAATAAGTTAGTTACATAAGATAGAGAGCATGAATCACTGAGTATATTTGGATCAATCTTGATGTTAAGTGGTTAGATCCAATTGAATGGATATTATTTAAACTTTTTTCTTTTGGTTTTCATTCATCATCAATTTAATAATAATTCTCGAAAAGTTAGTAAAATTAATACATGTTTTCTCAGATGACCTTCATGTGGGCGAATAGATATTATAATCCTTAAATAAAAAAATCATCTCATCCACAAAACAATTTCTGTAGTTTTATATATGAATTTGTATATGATATATTTATAATATATTAACCTCAATGTGATTTCCTATTACTTGATGGATTTTTATATGATTAGTAGAGATAAAAAATGTATCCTACAAAAATATTATCATTTTTCATTTTTTTAAACTATTCAGTATTTGAATAATTAATATGATGGTAGATTCTGAAAATACGTTACACATGAATGATATTATATTAAAAACTAAATTTATAATATTCCCATGTTTTATGATTAACCAAATGTTGATTCATATATTATCAAAATGTTTAAATAACTCTAAAATAGACATTTCAGTTTGTTAAAATACTAAATAATGAAATATAATAAGTTCTCTATTGGAGAACTCAAAACCACCTACTAATATCCATGGACGGTAGATTTCATGCTCCTACAATAATATCCCTTCTAGAATCTCCTCTGGTGTATTCTAGATCAAGAACTCTTATATACTGTTATTATTCGATAAAAAAATGTGTGTTCATTAATAATATTATTTTAGATATTATAAAATTTTTCTAAAATTCTACATGGATTCCATGTGGTAGGTCACAATATAATAACATACTTTCCCATCACTCTAGCCAATTTATCCAACTAGATGGGGGTTTACTTGTAATTATGCATTGATAAAGAACCACAATATCAATTCTATATTGTTTCATGTTGGATGTCTTAAGGGTCATTGTAAATAAAATATCAAAACCTTAAATCCTCCATCTTTGATTCCACTAGAAGAAAAAATATATATATGTAGACTTTGTAAAAGGGTTTTATTATATGGGAAAATAACCATGAAACTTCAGGGCTTTAAAGTATTTTTATTATATTTTAATAAGTCGCAACATGATGTTATTTTTCACCAAATTATTTATTTGATCATGGCTAGTTAAATACATCATAATTTTTGTTAAACAATTCACTAAATTTATGAGGTATTTCATGATCGTGTATCCTTTTTCAACAGATTATTCACCAAACCTAGAACCATGGAACATGTTTTCCTCAATTCATCTAATTTACCATGATAAGTTCTCATACTAAATATATTGAATTCTAATTCCATGATTTTTTTTCAATATTCATCTTTCATATAATAATATATTACATTTTTTCAATATCAACCTATTAAAATTCAGTGTGGCTTTCATGGTATGAACCCTCAATAAAGAATTTCTTAAAACAATTTTTATGAATCATCACAAATCATCATAACAGAATCAATCAATAAGATCAAGAAATCCATAAAATGTGGATTACTATTATAAAATACTAAACACAACCATCGAGTAATCAATTATAATAATTACTTTTGTCGTGTCAATTTTATAGTTATCCAACATGTATTAAATAGTGACTTTGAAGTCTTAATTGGATTCAATTAAATCTATGTTGATGAAAATTTGTCAAAAGTAATATCCTCCAACAACTACATAGATTACAACCCACTAAATTATTATAACCAAATATCCAAATCCTTTTCAGATTCAACATCGTTCGATACTACTCTTCTTCATATTAAACCTCCACAAATTTGGTTATAATTTAATCAACTCATATGGTTTTGAAATTATTCATATTTCTATCTCATCCTGGGAAGACTAAAAATTGAGATATTAGATTTATAATCTCTATAATTTGGTCTTGTGTTCCTTATCAAGATATAGGAACCATATTTTTGGAAATTAGCTTCATCAAAAGCACATGATCGATATCAATATTGTTATATGGATCTATATAGGTGAATTGATGCATGGTTTTACCATGGATGATAAAGGATGTATCCTCAATTTATGGTAACATAAATCTATGATGGTTCAGGACATATGGAATTGAAATTGGTAATTTATTGGATCATGGAATAATATGTGAATTAAATTTAGAATATAAAAAAATGGAAGGATGACAATCTAATAAAATGTCAAAAAAATATTCTCAAGATATAAAGTTCATGGTCATATATTATTATCCGCCATTGTGCTAAAGTTCGTGGAACTATTCAATTTCAAATTGCCATGGCAGTATAGTTGTGATTTATTTTTGAGATTCCCTATTCATGTTATTAGAGAAGTATTAAAAATAAATTATAGCAGAATTCATTGTAAATTCTTCTTGGTCTTGAATAATGAAAGTTTATATGATATAAAATACTGAAAATTATGAATTCAATCACTATAAAAAATTATTCCAATAAAAGTAATTGTAACAAAATTTCCTAAATTAATATTAATCATTGATTTCCAGATTATATGTCAAATATATTTCCATAACAATTTATTAAAATAAAATCATCGAATTTATGAGATAATTTTCTTCGAAAATATTTGTGAAATCCAAAACACAATGTGATAAAAATTATTTTTAAAATAATTCATAATTAATGATTATTTAAATAAATAGAAGATTTTTTGTAGACCAATTGACATTATAAAGATGCTGATATATCTAATAAACACAAAAAAACATTTTAAGGAATATTTTCAATGAATATATATTATAACATGAAGTGATAAAAGGTGTAACAATTATATGATTTCCATAAACATTCTAATCAAAATAAAAATATTATCAACAAATAAAACATGTTGGATGTTTTAAAATAACTCTACATCAATAAACATCTGAAAAATTATATTGATTTCCTTATCTTGGAAGAAAATCATATTTTAGGGCCCAATAAATGGTCTAAAAATTGTTTTTAAACATGATTTTCAGAGAGGATATCATTAACTTTGTTTCGACCGATTGATTGTCAATGTAGATGGGGATAAATTATTCTTTAGAAAATTTAGGAAACAATTTGTTTAGACTAGGGTATGGTAAATAGATGTTCCATTTTCCATAACATATCACTAAAAATAGTCATTATATAAATTTCAATTTAGGTACAATTGTTTATCATATCCATTTATAAGAACATTTTGATATTGTTAAATAAACGATATTTTCTTGTGGCATTAAGTTGGATCAATATATATTTGGCACAACACCATTATGTATAAATTTTATTAAAATTAAAACATAGTAAAAGGAATTCATCTAATGCTTATCAAAGGACCATATAGAGGTGAGGAGTACCCAAAATTGAGAGTATAGGTGGGGTTGTATGTAATTTTTTAATTATATTATATTATTACTCTAAGGGCCCTAGTTCCCCCAACACGGAGTTTTTATATAATTAGATTTATTGCGGAATGTGAATGTTGTATTAATGAATTATGTAAAAAACTAATATATGATTATATTATTTCATTGCATTATAAGAACATTTCTTGATATCCATGGTGATGTCAATAAAAATTTGAATCAACTAACTAGTCCTATAGTATGAGAGGTTTTTACTTATAAAATTATAATATAGGTGTAGATTGATACCCCTCTTGACCCCATTGGTAAATATGTTTGTGAGCCTCATATGAGTATATATCATCTTCAGAAACATTTCCCACATTATATATTATTCTATGAACACATCACTCATGGTATTATTATCCTCTATAGTATATTCTCATCAATCCTCCTACAAAATGTATTATATTGAAATAAGCCTTATATTCTTATCTAATTTAATAATCAAATAAATTTCATCCCAAAAAAATTTAATTAATCATATACCAATTCATCATCTGATTAGAATTTTGTTTGGTAGGGTGGTGATTTCTAAACTATTTACTAGTGTACATCAAATTCTCTAGGTGTAGAGGGTTGAGAATATTAGATAGTTTAAACTAGATTAGGGATTGATAAAGATTATTCTTTTTCTTCAACGACCTTATTCATCCTATATTCAGTATTATTTCTTATAGAAAACTGATGTCTTGACTCAGGTTCTTTGGTTACTACTAGGGGAGTTAGGGTCATAATTAATTAATTTAAATAATCCATATGTAAGTTATATTCTTGATAAATAATATTCTAGACCATCCACTAATTTACATAGTTTGAAAATTTTTATCACACAATTTTACATTCTCATTCCTCTATTGGTGAAATTATGGATAACCAAGCCCTGTGTTCTAGTGATTTTTCTTATTTTAATAACTCTGTAGTCAATATAATTATATATTTTTTACATAATTAAAATGAATTCTTCAGTATTATTTCTTAATATCTTGTGATAAGTGAAATAATTGAAGTGATTAGTAAGATAAAACCTAATTTTATTCTTGTCTTTTTATAATCTAATAATATTTTTTTCCATGGATGCGATAAAATATCATGGTACATGTAACATCCTAAAAGAAAATTTATTCTTCTTTCGTTCATAAAATTTTATAAAATTATTCTCCCTCCTCACATATTATCAAGTAAATTTCTATTTCGTTGGTACTATTGTAGATTTTTCTAGTAATATTGATTATTTCATGGACCTTGTGATCAAAAGAATTTTAGTTAGAGTGTTACAACTACCATTTCTTCCATACCCACATTTCTTTTCTGGTTAGTAAAAATGTGTCACAAATTAGTCCAAAAATAATGGGGAGTATCATTATTCTATATTTTTTTTGGGATATTTATATTAATTGTCTAGTAATTTTCAGTATGATGTTATTTTTTGGTAAATCATCATAGAAATTTATTAGACATAAATATAAAAGAGACTCTTAAGGGGGGAAATATCTTAAGAATATGTAAGACCATTTGACCTGAAGATAAAATTTGGTATAATTTCGTTATATTTTTCCTTTAAATTTGAATATATAAAAATTATTTTCATTCTAAATGAATTTATAAAAAGGAAAAGTAAATAAAAATTAATATATTTTATATTTTCAATTGATCGGGCATGGAGCATACAATGTCAACAACATGTGTCCCACTAATGATCTATGAAAGGTCTAATTATGGGTGCTTAATTTTTCTAATATATTCCCATCATAGGTCCACATCATGCCACAAAATATTTCAAATATTGTTCTTGACCACTATTGACATTAAAGGGTGGAAAATAGAACTCCAAATACTGTTAGAGTGGTTGGTCTCATCCAACCATGTTGGGTAAGGATTTCAATCTAGAATTACTGAATCAGTCTTCCCCTCACTGAAATCCATCCTTGGGATGTGGTATTAAATAAATTCATAATAAATTATTTTTATCATTGATTGAGTAGTATCTAAATTATGACTGAAGGTGATGCATTATGTGGCCGAATTACCTATTTTAATTTTCGAAACCTTGTTTACACAGTTCTTATGTGATTGTAATATATGGAATATATATCAGGTCATAGTGGATGGAAATATAAATAATCCATATCTATCTGTGTTAGTTCAAATGTTGTTGTAGGAATGGAATTGAAAAATTAACTAGATTGTTATTTATTTATAGATATTTTTGTTTTTTATTGTGAATCACCCATTATAGTGATTACATTGATTCCCACCAAGAGATTTTATTCATCAGGTATACTAACCATGTGATGTTGAGCATTGATATTTACCAGTTATTTTATATTTTTTAGATCATGATAATATATTCTCAATGAATGGTATAATCTCTTGTTCGGTGGGATTATTAGATGTCTATACTACTTTTACTTTATCATTTCCAAAAAAGAATATATGGTATTAGAAATTTCGTTCCTGGGCAAACATTTTTATATTTTATCTCTGATTTTTAGTATACACACAATCCTAAAGTAGTTCCATGTGAGGTTCATGTTAGAATTGATCCTCCTCATCCTATTCAATTAGATTCATATTCTCATCTACCATATTGTTATTAGTGACATTAAATAGAGAATATTATGTGGTTAGAATAATAAAATCAATATTATTAAAACTATAATGGGTTGTCTCACCCCCAAATTATTTTTCATGTTATATTTCTATATCAGTTATGGCTATCTCCATCATAAAAGGTCCATTATGATTATGACCCCTTCAGGGTTGTATGTTGCCACCAAACACATCTCTAGAGTGATTATTATATGGAGTTACATTAAAGTATCTATCAAATAATCTCATCAACAATGTCCCTATTTATAATTTTATGTATCCAATTGGAAAAATTGGAAATGATAAATCATTTGAGGCTTTATGTAGGTTGTTGAAAAATTACATTAATTTTTCCTTTAAGGTACATGTATGAATGATCCAAAGCCTATAGTATGGGGTAAAAACTTCTCGAACTCAATAAAATCAATATATTTCATGTCCATCGATGATCCCAAAGGTTGTTATGATTGATAATATGCTGAAAATTCCCATATCCTAGTGGTATGTGATTTTTATTTTATTATTACTAAAGATATATTCATTGAGGATAATCATCTTTGGCATGATTTTAAAATCGGAATTGGTTAGATGATGAATATGATTTGAGATTATTTAATTTGATACATGCTTTATAATTAGAGGAGTTGATTTTTTGATGTGTGAGTCATTTTCATCATTTTTATAGTATTGATTTGAAATATATTGAATATTCATTATCAATAATTATTACATCCCAAATGTTTTGTAGTACCTGGGTTGAGCTAATATTTCCAATAAACCTAGGAACTTTATAGATCGTTTACATGACCCTATAAAATAACCCTTCAAATTTTCTTTCATAGTAAACTTTTTTTACCCATTAGTGGCATAAAATACATCGATCTAAATTCACCCAATACTAAAATATGCACATCAGATAATTTACGCAAAATTATATTCGGATGTGTGTTCATTCAATAAGGGAAACCATGATTCAGATTCATATATTTTATTTTTTCATATTGGGGATCATTCTAACAAATTGATATACAAGATAATTTTATAAAACATCTTACATATTTTCTTATGATGATTGACATATCCATCTTTTGTTATTTTCTCCACCGTGGGCTGTAAGTATGTTTTCCATAGGTTATGGGGAATATAATAACATTTTATTCCATTTTCTGTTAATGAATCTTATATTGTGAGTATTTTATAATCCATAGCATAATAACATATCACACTTTGAGAGTTATCACAAAATATATATCATATTTTCATAATTCATAAATGAATATTCCACTTCTTGATTAGAAGATAGTTTTTATGAAGATGATGACATGATATCTATGAGAGGTGGATATCATATATATTTTCCCAAATCAACCCTTAATCATAAATAAATATTATTTTCCGTGAGAGGGAACGACATGTAAATTAAGATAATAAATATTATTATATGTCATTATTATAATGTGCAATTTCAATGGATGGACTTATTTCGCTAGGTGTGATATATCTGTGGTGAGGATTTCAATAGTGGATGTTAGGGAATGATTCCTCATTATATATCTCTTTATTTTCACAATGAGGATTTATGTGAAATATATAACCTTCTATGTTTAATGAGTACAGGAAAATAACTTATGATACTATTTATAATATTTTTATATCAGTGGAGATGCTATAATTGATCAGGGTTGGAGTACTATCATTTTCCTAATCAACATATAATAACCAATGTTTTTTTAGTGGCTCCTCATTATGATGAGGAGAACATATGTAGTATTTTGGAAACCCTTTCTAGTGTAACCATCCTAAATTCTACCTATGGTATCCTCATAATATGATGGTGAACAATTCCTCTATTTTGGGGTGGATTTTGTATTCCCCTACAGTTGGGTGACAACTCGTATATACCAGGGTGTTCCTATGTTATGTAATATTGAATAAGGAAAAACTAATGTGTCCTCCAGAATATACCATGAAATCCAGAATGAAATAGAAATATTATCTCTATATTATTCTTCACCAGGATAATCTTATGACCCTCCAAATTGTTAGTGGGAATATTCTCCAACAATTATATTTTACATGAGGTGTATTGATGTGATCCTTTAATTTAATGAGAATGATGATATTACAAACATATGTTGGCCACTAAAATATGATTATTTTCACTTATGATTTTTGTATACAAAGTTAGATAGGAACCTCATGTAACATGGACATCAATTTAATATTTACAAATGTATTACATTATAATTGGTCTTATTCTTTCTAATATATTTGTGATAAGATATGCTCATTTCTTGATGTGAGTTTAGGATTATGCTGCAAAATTGTATTATTAATGGAAATATAAACCTGACAGTGTACCAAATATTTCATATAAATCGGTTTATGATCATCAAGAATTTTATAAAGAATATTTGGTTACTCTAGAGTAGTTCTATGATGATTTATTTGAATAAATTTGGCGATGGGAGGAGAAATATTTTCATATACCTTTTGTATTTTCAGAATATGTTGACTGATCTCCTCTATGCCTGCTAGAATATACCTCCTTTTATAAAGAGTCTATGTATTAACATATTTATTCCCCTAGGGTTATTCCATTAAATTTTACATAATATGTTCCATTGATCTTGGAATATATTAGTATAATTTTACTCCTTTTTTGTCAGTGTATGTCCACTTGATTGATATTGGGGAGAGACAACACGAAATCAACTAATTTTATATTATATAATTGCGATATACATCATCAAGAACAAAAATATGAGTTATGTATATGGGTCAAAATAATATTAATAAGTGGTTTTTATATATTTAAACCATTATATTTATTACCTACCCCTTAAAAGTTTAGATTTGATGATTGAACATGTCATGGAGAATAGGGGCATAGACCCATCACTAGATTATTTTAGCCCACTAGAAATAGAAAGACATTAAAGATTCCATATCATGTGATATTTTGGAAAAGGAATGGCATAATACATTAGACATAGGATTTTGAATTGTATAGGTTTTTTTGTAACAGAAATGTTGTTTACCTTGGGAATCCATCCTTTTCAAATATTTATTAGTTTTATCTCTAAATGATTCCATAATATCCCTGTGACAATGGTTGATTGATTAATAAAATAATGCGTGATGACTCCAAACATTTATATAGGAAGAAATTGGAGACACATTTCTAATATAAGGATACCATTGAAGAGGTGGGTTGTTGAATTTCAATAAAAATATAATCTACAGAGTAGTTGAGGCATTAGATGATGAGTCTAATGTTTTAGATAAAATAGATCATTGACGTTTTTTCTACATAAAAAGTAAAATGTAAATAAAATTAGTCATTGGTAGAGAATAAAATTTTATTATTAGATATTTAAATAAATGCATCCATCATTATGATTATAAGTTTCACATAGGGTAAAATATTTTTTTGTAAATTTATTTTCTGTACTCATTTTGATATAATTCACACATACTTTTTAAAATATATGAGGTAACTAAGACATTAATCATGATATCATTGGGAGTAAATCAGGCATGTGGAAGGAATTTTTGGATTATAAAAACCTATTGGTTGCATTACTTCATACTATAGGACTATCTTATCAATATAATAAATATTCACAAAGCTTAACCAATATTATTAGTAACCTTACTGGTTTTGTAACACACCAAGATATTAATATTTTATTTCTTTTAAATAAGTTAATGTATTTGATAACCTATCATTAAAAAATAGTATGAAAAAGTGATTCAACATATTATATGAACATTATTAATTAACTGAATATGGAAATCAATGAAAACCCATTACATTTAGAAGATAAATAGAAAATATGGGTTAAAATTCAAGAAAAAAGCTATATTAATATATTTTATTATCCATTAAAAGATGAATTTCCAAATTTTAAATTTTCATTTAAATAAAAACTGCATTTTTTTTTCTTTATGCCAATATTTTAATATTATTAGTTTTTAGCATTTTTTAAAAATTAATATTGGTAGTTGAGAAAATGATGGATTTTAAAAAAATTCAATTTCTATTTTTATATAACTATATTATGAAAAAGTAGAATATTGAAAACTCATTAAATAATTAAAATATAAAAATAATAAATAAAATTATGTACTTTGTCTGATTCATCGTTCATAAAATCCTGTTATCAATAATTTTTTGAACTAATATAAAATATATCATTAATTTTAAAAATGTTTGTGGTATTTTATTTAATTAAAATGAATTCGAGTAGAAAATTAATTTTGAATTTTATTTTAATCATTATATTTTTTATTAAATTCATTGTACATCAATTTATGCCATTGATATTTGAATCGCTACTAATTTTATCATATAATGTTTTATAAAAGTATAATTAAATCAATTTTCAATCAAACATTAATTGTTAATGTCATCTTTATTTAAAACATATACATTCCTAGATGTATGAATTTTATTTGATAAAAATCATTATAAAATTGAATCAAAAATATTTACATTATTTAATATGTGGTATTTTAATGTTTTCTTTTAAAATTAGTTACTACTTCTAAAAATAATTCTCACTATAAAATTAAAAGGGTTTAATTGAGTTTAATCTTTTCTAAATGATCAAAAATACTTAGAAAATTGTCTAGTATTAAATTTTTGATAATTAGATCGACCTTTAAAATTTTCCCCCAACATTTCAACTATATTGTATCTATAGGATGACGATAATTTCATTATATTATTGATAAATATTATGGTGTTTCCATATTATTACAGAATTTCACTTATAAAAACATACCACTTTTACTCAACTAAGTTACACATCAGCATCCAATTCATCATTGAAACTCTAACAATTTACTCTCTATATATCCATCCACCACTAACATAAGGCCTCTACTAACTCAATTTTCATCTTATTCATTTAAAATTCAAGGATAATTCCATGGAAAATTAAACACCCAATTTAAGCAATATATCACTCTTATGTTTTATTGTTAATCTTACTCTTCCAAATGTATTTTTTCCATAATGAGATGAAATTTATAGTACAATTATAAAATTTATTTGTTGTTATATTAAGGGTATAGAAATTATTTACCAATAATTATCAACTTAGAAAAAATGATCATCAATCATTTTTCTTTTCACACTACCTCCTCGATAAAGAATCATTTAATAATTTCTTTTATAGTTATTATTATTAAAAAAAACATATTATAATATAGTACACCTTTATAAAAAACTCAAAAAATATTGTAATATTTTTTTATAATTAGATTATCTCAATCAAAAAACCAAGTTGAATATTCATTCTCATTAAGATAATATGTGTTTATATTCTATATGGTTAAATATCTACCATGAATGATCCTTGAAAATAAAATAATTCATGAAAATGAGAATATGAAAACTAATATAATTAAATAATAATAAAATAATTATATTTCATATTTTTTGAAAATAAAAATAATGTATACAATATATTATTAATAAATAACCTTCGAGTGTCAAAATACCTGTAATCTGATATTATCAATTCCATTTTCACATACTGTATCAGAAAATATATTGAATAAAGTATAATAATTTCAAATCAACACATGTAAAATAATATAAAACCATACATGATACATCAATACTGATACTAGTATCAAATGATGTCATATTATATCAAAATTATTAAATATGAAAAGAGTAACTAAATTTATTTACTCATAAGGATTATAATACGATATTACTAATTAATGTATTCTTGAATAAATTACCATAATAACTATAAACGGTAAATATTTTTGAGTATGGTAAAAATGTAATATATTATTGGATACATGTTTTTCTTTATATGATTCTAGATAATCAAAAACTATGAAGAGTAAATAAGAAAATAATATTTATATAAAATTTTTCTCATTGAGACAAGTTCGATACTATGAAATGAATTTTATATATGTAGTTTATATAATGACTATGTGATATATGATATAAAAATTATTTTTTAATAAATATATTTTATGTGAAATTAAAATTAATCTTTTTCAAGTGTTTTAATAAATGTGTTACTCATGAAATAATATTATTTGTCATGATACTAATTCATTAAAACATTTTTCATACTAAGAACCAAGATTACATTATGTAAGGTAATCATATAACATGGAAATGATTTTATCATACACTATTAATTTCATGGTATTTAGAAGAAAAGAATATTTCCATATTTCAATGGCTATTTATAGTAATTTTTCCCCAATATTAAGGATATTTGAAAACTCAAATCCCTTAAATTTAGTTATAATGATTTATCATGAACATTATTATGCCATTAATATGTAATACCACCATAATATTTTAAATAAATTTATAATACACTTCACAAAAATTATCTTTAATTAAAAATAACATTTATAACACCTCTTATAATGTGGATTTTCAATGATAGTAATTTTAAATAATACAACATTTATATTCCTAATCATATTGTTTGGATCCACATTTTGAAAACAAAAAGTTATTTTATTTTAAAGGATCCATTAATGATAATTCATTTAAAATTAGTTTTTTTAACAAGATATCACCACACATTTATAAAAAGAATATTCTATGTAATTCATACCATCATTTTTAACATAAATTTTTCCTCTGTTTTCTAAAACCTCAATCATGTTTCTATATTCATTTGATTTGGAATATTTAAAATGGTTTTCTCTATTGGTATTTATTTTCCATGATATTCCCTTGAATTTTTTTATATTATTATTTGGGATAAATGAACTCATAGTTCTAGACATTCTAAATCTAGATCCCATTAGGGGTGGTACCTTTCATGAATTATTTTAAAAGGAAGTTTTCTTTTCTATGTATATATATATATATGGTTTATTTGTTAACTTGGTGTATTTTATTTTGAAACCATTCACCTCTTTCCAATGTTTGGATTATGGATATCATTTTCTAATATTTACCTAATTATTATCTTATTATACTATATAGTAAGAACGTCACATTTAAATTAATGCATGATGGAAGATGTTAACGTATAAATAATGTTATTATATAGTGATGTGATTTTTTTCATTTTGAATGATGTTATTTATAAATGGAATCTTGATTGAAAATTGATGACGAATTATTTAACCATCCAGCTTCTTTATTTTAATATATTATGATAATTCTATTCTTTTTATTGATAATGGGAAATGTATTGGCATTCCAAATGGTATTGTTCCAATATGTGTCGTTATTTGAAGGTTGAATATCTATTGTATGAATATCCACTTAATTTATTATGACATATTATGCTCATGTTATCTATAAAGTAACAAACCCTCTGTACCAGATTCAATAAATAAGAAATGTTTATTATATATATATATATATATAAACAAGCTGAACAATACATAATAGTTTAAACACTACATGACATTTTTTGGTATAGAATTTTAAGAATTAAACAATACAAAACAATTTGTCATAGTTTTAAAAAAGTAAATAATTTCAGTAATGAGTTATATATCTTTATATGAGGACATGCTTGTAATAACATTAATGATACATTTGAAAACATTTTAATGATAAGGTTTGATCATATAATTTCCCTGTAATGGGTTTTAAAATTTGTTTATAACTTTTTTTGAAATATAATTTTTAAATTAAATTTTGAAGAATAAAATTGAATATCCATTGAACATACCATAAGAAAAAATTTTAAAATCCCTTTTTAAATTATCATAGAAATTATTTACGCTTTGAAAAAACTAAAATACTTTGAAAATATATATCCTAAAAAATAATTTTAAAATCATCCTGTGTTATTTCTGAATAAATTATACTTTATTTTAAAAAAAATCAAGGGGCCACATGAAACATTTATGGCTATCATATCCTTCACACATTCTTATGTGATGTGTTCAGTAACAAATTCCTTACCAAGTTTACAATGTTCATGTGCCTATATATTTTTATCAATTTAACACTTCCTTAAATAAATGTTCATTATTAATTATAGTTTATTCTTTACATTCATAGAAACATATTTAAATATATTAGAATTCATATTTTATATTACAAACAACCAAATGTCTTGACACAAGACAAATCATTAAATGATTGAAAAAATGACATCCATGTATTTGATTAATAAAACACATAAAAACTATTTTTTTAATATAGTTTCTGAAAAGATATTATTTACATATTTTTTTCATTATATATATATATATAAATTTATTTATGCATACATCAATATATATATACGAGTGTGTAGAATGTCATGAAAATCAATAAATATGGCCACAACTATGATAAATAATGATATATATATAAACTATTAAATTTAAATAATATGATTCCATGAAAATAATTTATAAATATAAGATCATTATAATATTTAAATTTATAAATATATAGTAAAAAATAATAATTTGAAAAAAAATTGAACAATATGTTTAATATCAAATAAGCACTCTTATAAAATTAGAAACATAACAATATAAAATTATAATCATAATTTTTATATTTTGAAAAAAAATTATTTGAAAATAGAAATTTAGAAAACAACCATTTCAATTGTAATTATTCAGACTTATTCTCAGGAGTGACTAAACCATTTTAATTTTTCTTTACATTGATTTTTGTCTTCTTAACTTTAAAACATGGAAAAATAAAAACAAATATACTCCCACTCTTATGTAGTCTACCTCGACACACATGGTGTAGAAATTATAATATAGAGTAGAGGTACTTTTCTGAGAATCCATATTTGTATTCTCACGTCCGGATGGTTAGATGAATTTAAATATTTTTCTTTAGAAAACTAGAGGAAAACAAAAAAAATCCAAAATCAAATTTTTTGGATTTGATTTATTTTTACAGATAAATCATACACAATATTTTGAGAATAAATATTATATATTTTATCTGGATTAATTTATTTATAATTAATAAATTATTGTTGGTGTATGTTCTAGTTTTGATTTGGATTAATACATAGTTGATATGAATCCCACCAAAATGTCAAAAAAATTAAAAAGTTCATTAAAAATATATAAGGATGCTTTTTTATATTGATATAACTTTAATGTGATGAGAAACTACTTCCAAATTGATTAAGAAATAAAAAATACTAAATGAGTTAACCATACTTGTTGAGAAAATGTTTTATGAATTATAAAAACCTCAGAAAAATTATGGCATGGGACATTAGGAAATGGATGGAAGAAAAAAGGAATTTGGCCACATAATAACCCGATTTCAATAATATTGAGACTATAACAAATAAAACTAGCTTTCATCAAAGAGTGGCATCAGATAAAGAAAATTTTGATGATGGAAACCTCACTAAATCCTCTTCAGATATCATATTTTTCATTTCATCCCCTCATCAACACTCAATCTGATTTCAAACTCTTGAAGTAAAACACAATACTCGAATCTACCTCTTGCATGCTCGGTCTGAATGATTCGAAGGCCTTCACTATAATGGATCTCGATAATACTCCTCAACACATCACATGGACTCCTAAAATTAAGACTCCTAAGAGGAAATCTCCTAAACTGATGTCTTGGTTGATCAACTCCCCCCTTGTTTGATTTTATAGAATCTTCTATTATTATTATTATTATTATTATTATTATTATTTATCTCATGATATCAAATTCATGCACACATATTTATAAAATAAAGTTTCATAAATTAATAATAATAATAACATAACAATTATAATTAATAAAATTTTAATTTATATATATTATATTAAAATATTCTATATAAAATTTATAATTTAATATAATAATCACATATATATATCTTATAAATCATATTTTTGAATGTGAATCCATTCAATTGTGTTTTAAATTATTTATTTTTTTTATGAAAATTTATTAATATACATTCATTAAAAATGATATATAATTAATAATAAAAAAAATTTATTTATAAATTAAGAATAAAAAAATTATTAATATTTTCATAATATTATTTATTTAATATATTTATATTTTTTTAAATTTTATATTTTCATAATTATTCTTAAATTTTATAAGTACAACATGTAATTAAAATAATTCATTTATAATTATTTTAGAATCTATTTTAATAAAATGTAGATTATGTTATACAAAAATAATCAAAAAATCTATTAATAATTAAACATTTTTTTAAAAATGATAATTTATTTTATTAAAGTAGTATATAAAATTTTAAATATAAATTTGTTGTTATATATTATTTCTAAAAATTTAAAATTTATTTATAAGATTTATAAAATAATATTTGAAAACTATATTTTTAATAAATAAATAAATAAATAATTTTATTATTCATCATGTATTATTAAGGTAATATTTTTAATTAATAGTAAAAAAAATTAGTTAGATTATTTAAATTTTTTTAATGATATTTATTATCATAATTAATTCATATTTTATTTGATTAATTATACTTTTAAAATCTTTTGGAATGTTATATCCCCCCAAAATCAAATTTCTCCCACATTATTTGTTCTTCGGATTGAAAAAATATAAGAATTCCCATCATCAATATTATGAATTTTTTTAAGGAAACAAATTTAGCTATCCATTTTAATGAAAAATATATCACTCATTTTTTTCGTCAAATGATAATGTCCAATGTCATAATTTGTCTAGACCATGACTGTTATACCAAATTTCATTACCCAAACCTATGCTTCCGTATTCATTAAATAAAAATGATGTGTATTTTAATATATCTTAATATATACTATACTATACACAACACATTATACCTTTCTAGACCTTTTCTGTTCTATGTTCCGATGAATTACAAAATATTTTACTATTTATCAGAGATAAAAAAAGAAAAGAAAATATTTAATTTTCCTCATGTTTGATATCTATTTAAATTACCATTTAACTTTAAAAACAATTAAGATAGCAGTGAAATCATTTTTAAAACATGGGATATGAAAAAAAATTACACATTAAGTGGTTTTAAAACCATTGAAACCCCATTTATGAAATCTCTTTTTGATTATAACTTTTCAAACGTTCACTTTAATTTACCTTCCAAAATTTTTGTAATTACAATTGGAAAATATCATTGAAATTATTTTTAGATTAAAAATACTATAATAATTTTTAAATAGTTATGAACAAAAATGTCTTCAAAAATAATCCAGTGGTTTTTTATAAAAACATTATTCATTCTTTAAAAATTAAAACAGGGGGATAAATAAATCATTGAAGGCTATCATGGCCTATACACATTCAAGACAGGTGGGTTAATTCCATAGTTACCTACCATGATTACAACATTCATGTTCCTAAGTTCATAATATATTATGATTTCATTATATATATATATATATATATATATTTTTCTCCGGATCTTGAACATTAAATTGAAGGTGGTATATTAACTTATTTATATTTATATATATTTATTTATATGTACATTCATTCATAAAAAGAAATATGATATATTTCAAACAAAAAAATCCCAATTGACTAGACCATTAATTTAATGACATAATAAATTTCATCTATATATTCAATTCATAAAACTCATAAAACCCATTTTTAAAGAAGATACTACAATAGAATAATTTACTTACTACTCATGCATATATATATATATCTGTGTGTGTATATGGAATGTCTTGAAAATCAATTAATATGGCCATAATTATGATTATTATTGACATGTATGTATATGGGGAAATGAATAGAAAAAATTACATGAAAATAACGACTAAATACAAGATCTAGAAAATATTAATATTTGTACACGTACCATAAAAACATAAGTTAAAATAATAATGAACAACGTGATTATAAAAAATAAACTCTCTTTTATAATTATAATATAGAAAAGATGAAATTAAAATCTCAATACCTATTTGATATTTAAAATTAATTTTTTGAGAAATTAAATTTTGAAAATATGCCTTACCATTATAATTAATCTAACTTATTAGAAAATGGGACAACCCACTTTATATTTTTCTCAACACTGATGATAGTTTCTCCTTCACTATAAAACACATAAAAAATAAACCAATGATACTGTCACTCTAATACATTCTTTCTTCAAACAAATTGTGTGTTACAAAGAATATAGTGTAAAGGATGTGTTGTGAGAAATCATATTTATAAAATCACTCGAAAATATTTATAAATCACTCAATCATTTCACATTTATAATAATGAAATGAATGAAAACATCCAAATAAATATGTGTGTTCTGAAGTTAACTCTTACCATGCAAGAATAAACTGAATTTTGAGAATAAATATTATATATATTTGTAGGACTATTTCAATCAATCGTAATTAATTGTCAAAGTTATATCTTATTATTTTGATTCAAATTAACCATGAATCAAGAAAAATCCTATTTTAAGGTAGAAAAAAATGCACCGATCATTAAAAATCAATAGAGGAATATTTGATACTGATATAAATTTAAATTGATTAACATATACATAAAATTTAGTGGTGAAGTAAAAAAAATCCATAATGTGACAAACAGACATGTTTACAAAATGGGTCATACATTGAACAAAAATTATAAAAATGATGACATTGGACATTTCATGATGGATATAAGAAAAAAAACCATAGAAAACATAGTAACCCCATTTTGAGAGGATTCATACTCAAAAAAACACGTACCTATCCGGAATGTGTGATATTGGATAAAGATGATGTCGATGAAGAATGCATTTCCAGAACCTCTTCACAGTTTAGATCTTTCATTCAAACCTCTTACCATATCTCAATTCGAGTTTGGACTCCTAATTTGAAGCCTCAAACATGAATCTACCTCTTTCACGCTGGACCGGAATGAGTCGAAGTCGACGACATTGATTAATCGTGATCTTCATCCTCAGTGCAACGCTCGTCCTCCTCGAATCTAGACCCCAAGAAAATGTTCTCTGGATATTATGTATCGATTGATCCCCTTTAGCCATAACAAAATTTTGGACTATTTTATTATTAGTATTTTAATTACATCATTGTATCACCATGTTTACATAGATTTTTAAATTTTAGTTTTTTAGAATAATATTAATATAATGATCATAATTAATAAATTTATAATTTAAAAATATTATAGTAAATTAGGAAATATAAATTTCATTATACCACATAATAATAATATATATATATTTATATTACAATTCATAATTTTAAATTTAAAAAACATTAGGTGAATTATTAATTAATTATTTTATTTTTAGAAAACTTTTTTAATAATCATTCATTAAAAATATTAACTATTTTATTATTGAATATATTGATTTATAAATTTATGAATACACAAAAAAAATTAATTAATATTTTCATAATTTCATTTATTTTATATATTTAAATTAATTTATCTTTAATTAGTATTTTTATCATTTTTCATATATTTAATAAGTTTAACATTTAATTTAAAATTTCATTTACAATTATTTATAATATTGTTAAATAATTATTTTTATTTGTATTACCAAAATAATAGAATATATCTATTAATAAGAACATTTTATTTTAAACAAGATAAATCATTTTTTTATAAAAGTAGTTTTTATAATTTAAAATATTAGATCAATTAAAAATATTATTTCATCACAAATATAATTTATTAATAAAAATTATAACCTAATATTTTATACCTTTATTTTTTATAAAATTAAAATTAAGTAATTTTTTATTTCACCATGTATAATAATGATGATACTTTTAAAAAAAATATAACGCAATATTAAAAAATTTAGTTTATATAAAATCACTTAGTTTTATAAAATATATTTCTCAATTAAATTTATTTAAATTATAATCAATTTATCAATCATTTATAAATTTTCTAGGATTTATATCTTCCATTATATAGACATTGAGAAATGTATTATAATTATTGACAGTTATTGACTTCTAAAATGGTTTGATTTTATAGTTGATTTTTATATTTCTCATTATAATGATATCCATATTTTATTTTATATGCGGATACAAATGGAATGGTAATAAATTATTTATTCACTATTATGGTAATTATGCTGGAAAAAATAAGTTTATTGGTAGATTCAATAATTATATATCCTTTATACCCATTTGATAGGCCTCATGAGAAACAATATGTATCGATAATTGGTGTATTCCTTGTTAGTTGTGAAATATGATTTGATTGTGGTAAAAATTACATATAACGTGTATTAGAACACGAAATTGCAAATATTTTTTTATGACCATCATTATTAATTCCATTAGTTTGAGAGTAATAAAAACAACATACATATTTTTACTTATTTTCCTGGATATATAATTCATCTAGTTTCAAGTGGATTATGTCTCCTCGATGTTAACATATTCCTATCATAATATTTATAAATTTTTATTACTTCTTTTTATTAGATATATGTTTCCCTTACTGACTGTTTAGGATAACCCCTTTCAAATATTTCCATTCCCCAAGTAATGATTAAGATTATTATGCATCATATGATAAGAAAAATTCAATGTGATGATGTATTTATGGGAAATATTGAATACTAATCATTAATTATTTAGTTATATATATATGTATATATATCAGATTTATAAATTACATTATTTGAATAAGATATTCCCTTTATTAGTTTATGATTTTTCTTAATTCCAAAAAGCTCTACACCTGAATAAAATCCTCAGAAAGAAAGATATTAAATAATGATTTTTTCATTATTATTAGTAATGTGATGAATTTTATAGCTCGTACCAAACCATATGTGTAATGTATATTTCTATAATCATTTAATAGGATAAGCGGGGATAGTGAATCATAGTTTTAATTAGAGGAATATTTTAGATAAAATTGGATATTATAATTATATATGGTGATAATTTACTTAATGAAAAATTATTATTGATTAAATATTAAATGGTATAGATAACCCTTTGTGATATTTATATGATTTATCATTATGGAAACAACGAACCTTTTATGTAGGAATTTTGATAACAAGGTTCAGTGATCACCCCAAGAATAAATATGTTAACTATTATAGTTGACTATTTTTGTTAGATAACATAACATAAAAATAAACATGTATTAATCAAATGGGTCCATAAATTGAATGATTTAATAAAAATGTTAACTATTTTAGCTAGATAACATAATATAAATATATCCATGGATAAAAACATAGTGAATAAATGGAACTATATATTCAGATTGGGATGAGAAACCCTATGATTATGAAAACCTAGATATCATAAAATTTGATTTACAATGTTAACATAGACAATGTTCCAAACACCCCCTGGAAGATAAATATGAATTCTCATCAATGATCATGTGATGCAGATTATGATGGAAAGTGGATCCAATTTTATATATGTTAAATATATAATAAAAATCATGGGTAAATTACAATGAAAAGATAGGTAAATACTACATCTGTGAATATTAAGGTTATCAAACTAAAAATTTTATTGGAATGAGATAAGCTATAGATATATTTTTCCTCAATTTAAAAGGAATTAGAAATTCTAGGACTCAAGGTACCATTCCAAGGTCCAATGAGGGAGATGATCTCCAATTATCAAATGAACATGGAAACGACATTGAATCTAATACTAATAAAAATTGATAGTGAGTTATTACTCAGAATTTAATAGTATCCTATGCCATATAATATTTTACCAACCACGTGATATTGACTTATAAATAATGCCAACAATGGTATTATTTTTATATAAATCATTTTCATAGTTTTCGAGAAGTTATTAATTATTGATCGTGATCTTATTATCTCTATATATTCTTAATGAAAAATCTTTGGAGTTATATATCTTCAAAAAGAACATATAATAATTGTTTATATAAATAATTTTTATTTGACATATAAAAAAACAAATAATAATCTAGAGGTTTATGATTATTTTGGAGTTATATATTGAAATTACTCAAATATTATGAGTCAATTTGTGAGGATGTAATTTAATTGTTAGTGTATAAAGTAAAACCCTAGAATTTTATTATATGATTAATATTAAATAATTATATGTTTTTGAAAATACATCATTCAAAAAATATTATAATAAAATTAGTAATTAATATTATATGGTAATTTATTTAAATACATTACCTATAGAAGATAATTAGTTAGTATCAGTTTAATATCTATAAAGTCAAATTTATTTATATTTTAAAATATTTAAAAGAGAATATTCACATTTTGAAAATTTATTTAGATAAAGAATAAATTTTTTTAATATATAATAAAAAAATTAATTCTTATGAATTATTTATCGTATTTAAAAATGTATTTTTTTAGTAGAAAATTGTGGGATTTACAAAAAATATAATTCTCCTGATCTTGTAACTATGTATGGGTAAACCCAAGGATTAAAATAAATTAAAATAATAATATATTAAATTAGATATTTTTTTTTAATTTTGAGATATTCTATGATTATATAAAACTTTTTTAAAACATTTTTCTATCTAAATAAATATATTAACTTAGTATAAACCCTATTTTTGATATTCTATTGTTATCATAAATTTTTTATGTTTAGTTTTGGTTTTTATTTTTCAAATGATAACATTTATTCCATTAATAATAAATCATTTTATCTATTTATTTTTAACATCCATTATTATTTAATTATATATATTTGTTAAAAATATTAATAATTTATTTAAAAAATTTATTTAATTGTTTACGTGATTTTAAAATAAAATAATTGCTTTTTCATATAAAATAATTTTCTGATAAAATGAATCTCAAATTTTATATCATAATATTTAAATTAAAATATATTTTCAATTTTAATTATGTTCATCTAAATAAAATAATATGGATGAAATTTAATTATTGGGAAAAAGTAAAAGGTGTAAATTGATTTTATCCTATTATAAAACCCATCAACCATTTACAAAAATTATTGAATTGAGTGTTTGATATTTTTATTATCCATCTAATGTTCTCTAACATTTTTCCAATTATTAAGACTTAGGTACATCTAATTATTGTTACATTGGCAATAAATGTAACGGGTTTTCAAATTTTCTCCTACATTCACTTATAAATAATTCAATATAAACCCTTAAAAGGACTACTTATGCTTAAAATTACTAAATGTAAATATTCTAACTAATTATAAATATAATTAACTCTGACAATAAATTTCCATTGTTCAATAATAATAATCATATTCCCTTCAAATTCAATGATACTTATAAATTAAAATCATCTCCCCATTATTTATATTATCTTCCTCGAATGTTTTATTATTAATCAGGCTCTTCCAAATATATTTCCACTAAAATGATATATTGATGTTATTATAATATTCATTATGAGATGATTTTAATTAATTTTTTCAATATTTAGTTACTCATTTATATCCACATATAAAAACAATGGAATGTATATCAGGTATGTGAGCTAACTACTGCCTCGAAGAAGAATCTTTTTTCATGTTTTAATACTAGTTTTTTATTATATTCGAAAAAATATTCAAATATAGTTTGAAAAGATAAATATATATAAAAAATACCATAATAAATCATTACTAATGATAATTGGTCTATTTAAACACCTACTAGACCGTACTGGAAAATTAAGCTAATGTTTTTTATAATTCAGACTGTTTAAACACAAAGAATAGAAATGATTAAAAATCCATTCATTCAAGACAATGAAAAACTAGATTTTAGATTTTTCAGTCTAATATAAAAGTATATATAACTTTTTTAGAAATATTCAATAATATTTAATGTTTATTTTTAATAAATCCACTTCGGTCATCAAAATTACCATAATTTTCCATTATCAATTCAGTTGTCACATAAGTTAACAAAATTCATGCGGAATGTTATAAGATCAATTTAAATTAATATATGTTACATATAATGAAATATTAACTGATATATCAATAATTAACATGGTATAAAATAATGTGTAATGATATAAATATTATTAAACATTTCAATTAATTAACATTTATTAATGCCTTATGGTCATGATACACTATAAATAATTATTGAAATTATGATAAAAATATTATTATAATTAATATACAAATTTAATATTTATTACTAACCTTTGGAAATATGATATTATAGTATATATGTTTGTTTTACATGAGTATAGATATTCATAAACTATCAAAGGACACAAGGTATGGTTTTTTATCTGAATATCATCTCTTTGAGACACGTTTGATGTTATGATCCTATTTTTTAGTTTTCTTATATAATACCAATGTATGATATCATATAATAAATTATGTTTTTATTGTGATTTTTAATGTTGAATTTAAATCCCTCTAATTGAATGATTTTCATTAATATTTTAATCAATTTGAAATATTATTCATTGTATCAATTCTAATTCCTTGACACTTATTCCATGTAAAGAAAAATGTATTATATGAATGGTGTATAAAATAACGATATTTTTTTGTCATAATAATATTTTTCATTGATTTATTTTTTGAATATTTTACCTTATTCAATTTTCAGTTGAAAACAATTCCTACTAATACAGATTTTTTGTATCCAAATATACCCATCACAACGTTATAATATTTTTACCTCCATAATTTTTATTCAATACATGGGTTCTCCCACCGTAATATATTATGTTAATTAAAAAATAAATTTTAGGAGAAAAATTTATTAATAATATTAATGTATTATTATAATATTTACATTGTGGGTTTTCAATCGCAATAATTTTATTTATATAAAATATCTCATTCATAATAAAAATTTTTAAATAAACATATCATAATGAAAATATTTTTTTATTTTCATAGCTCCATTATAGTTTTTTATTTTAAATGTCATAGTTTTAAATGACTATCCCTTAACCTTTTTAATAGCCTATTGGATGTGAAATTTAACTTCCTACAGTATATCATTGTTAATAATTTATTTTAAAACATTGATTATATTTTCAAATGATTTTACATTTCCTTTATCATATAAATTTTCTGTAATATTTTTTATGCTTCATGTTTTCTGATACATCATGTATATGTTCCCAATTACAGGAAATGGACTTGTTATAAACAACAGTCCAATTGTGGATCCTTTATTAGGTTTTATCACTTACATGTTAATTTTAATTAATATTTTTTCATATATTTCATCATCCTTATTGGATATCATTATTATGAATGAGACATGTTCACTAAATTCCATCTAGTTCCTTAAATTTTATGGGTTATGATCATTTTATTCATGTATTGAAATATCCACATATTTTTTTCCAATATAGTTTTAACAACACATTTAACATAATTTGTAGTGGGTCATGTTCAACAACAATTAAGGACATTCAATATTCATTGGAAATGTATCATAAATAAACAATTTTTTTTCTAAAATAAATTATTACGGGATTGTTAAATAGGTATTTTTATCCATTAAAATATTCCTCCATATATGTTATTATCATTCTATACCATTTATTTACCTAGGGTAATGTCTGGATTTTTTATATATTTTTATGCCTATATGGATGTATAATGAAATGTTTAAAAGTATGTTCGGAACGTCCACCTCTACTAATTTTATTGTTTATGGTCATATTATCTCATTCATTAATTTTAAGAAAATAAATTTCATTCTAGATTATTATTGATGATAAATAGAGTGTTATTATGATTTTTAATTATGTTCCTTTAATTATATGATATCAAAATTTTGTTAAGTAATAGGGTTCTTTGGTATTGGAAGGAATATCCTTAAAAAATCATAGAAAAATAATTCATTGGGTTTCAGCAGGTGACATGAATGACCAAGAATTATATTTCCCATCGATGCATTTAATTGAATCATGAAAAACAAATTGGGGTATTTTTTGCATCTCATTCAAATTTAGAAAGATATATTGAATTCCATATTGATGAATTTTAATATGTCCTTGAAATATCCATGAAAACATGTTTTTGAATTCTGAAAGTATACATTCCATAATAATGAGAATTGTGTTTTTGATATCTATGTATTCTTTAATTATATTGGATATAACATTCACCTTGTTTAATAATGATTATGACTTCATATTGTTACCTTATTCCTCCCAAAATATTAATTCCATTTTTATGCCATGAATTTTTCATATATATTTTTCTCTTACAATGTATTTGATCTCAAGTCTTTTGATGTTATTCTTAACCATGTTAAGATGAAAATTATTACACATGAAAATTTTAAAACTAGAGTAATTTTGACAAAAATATTATAATGATATTGAATATATATCTAAAATTAAAAGTATTATTATTTATAATTAATAAAAACCATTGGTATAAAATTACATATACATAATAGTTTATGATATTTTATAATTAACTAAAGAAATATTCCTGAAAGGATCTTATAAATATATGAGATGAAATAATAGTTTTTATTTTGTAAATATGGTGGTTATATATACTATTTAAAACATATTATCAAATTATATATAATTATAATGTGTCTAAAAGAACTGGATATATGTGTTTTGTTCTAGTGCATCACCGGTTACCCCCATGAATGATAGTTTATAAATGTTATAATGGTATATTAATTTAATTCATCTCTGTTGGTTTCTCTACAATTTAATTCCATATCATGATAAAGTTGTATACTATTACTGGGATTAGGTTAATTATGAGATTATTCTACACACCCATCAAAATGGGATCAAATAAACCATTTTTCGTAACTAATTACGGAGACACACTATAAAATTTTTGGTAGTATGAAAAGGACTAAGGTATCCTGTTATTCATCATTTGATATGTATAATTAAGGTTTCTATTATTTGTCAATGTGGGAGTTAGGCATAATAATTCAATTATAGATGCCTTCCAATGGAATTTGGATGAGTGAGGATGGGTTTCATGGGGTATATGGACAATTCAAAGAAATGTTATTTTACACATAGAGGATATAATATACTTCAATAGGGGGATTGTTTTAAATATTATATTTCCCAATGAAAGGAAATTATATGGAAATATGGTAGGGTAAAATGTAAAAATCAGCATTGATAATATATCAACATAGGTAGTAAAAATTATATCATACTTTTTATAGAGTGATTAAGGATGATGAATATTTTATGATTATTTCACAATGGGGAAATGTTTAACATTACGGAGATATGGTGGAGATTGTTTTTACAATTCTAGGTGGTGTCTATTATATATTTTCAATGATAACAGTCAGATCACATGTATTTTAAGTGACATTGTTTATGGTTATTGTATGAGACCATGAAATTCAGTTTCGTATCATGGGTTATGTGCATTTTCTACATAGTTAAACATCTTGATGCATTAACTATGTCATTGAGGTGGTGAAAATTTGGAGTGGAATGTAGATTATGAAAATGATGCTACCATATAATCCATCATTGATAATTTAGACCTTCATTGGAAGTGAATATGGATTTGGGGCATGTTCCAATGAATGATTCCCACAATGAGATATATGTCTTCCAATAAACCTAGTGAGAAGTTAAATGATGAGATAAACATGGTGCAATTGTAATGATCATCCTAATTCATTAATCCATATTGTGTATTAAGGTTTCATTAAATAATATATATGGTATATTCTTGGGAAATGAATGGGGGTATGGAATAATTTTTTTAGGTATTAAACTATTAAATACCTTATGTCTCTTTCTATATCTATATAAAATTAATTAATCTTGGTTGATGTAATAATTAATTTGTTTTTCTTGGGTTTCTTGTCTGAAAAAACACATTATCCTCCCATTTATCTTCTTAGTTCTAGGCCCTATTGGGTAGTGAAATTTGAGGAAAGGTGAGAGTTAAATCCAATAAAATAATACTTTGGGATAACCCCATATATGATTAAAATTTCTATCCCAACACACCATACTAAGAATAATTTTATCCTCCTCTCTGATATTCTTCCATGGTTTCCTCTTAATAAATAACTCCATTAATGATTATTCATGATGCCAAATATTATCAATGTAATTCCAAATTAAAATGTGTTATTATAAAATTTCATTAATTATTATTCATGTTATGTGGACTTGAAGGAGGTATTAATTTTTTATTATTTATTTTTGGTTTTTACCTTGGATAATTTAGGCCATGTGGTCATATTTGAATCTCTAATACATGTGGAAAAACATTTTTTACATGTTTTCCCCTATTTGGTGGAGGAATAACAATGAGAGGAAAGAACCCAGGTGTGATATACCTGAAATTGGATTAGTGAAGGTGACTATGTTAAATGGTGTGATCACAAAACTACATATGGTGATCATTAGGTGATCATATGATGAGTCTGCCTCCCATCTATGAAAAATTATTTTATTATGTCGATTGGAAAATTTGAATTAGTTCATCTAGCCTTGAATCATATTGTCCTTTTATAGAATAATTCACATTCAATGGGATTATATATTCTTTGTCCATTGGATTTACTAATGATTTTTTAGGGTTTTTATATTTGTAATATCATTGAACCACTCTCCATTTCCATCTCTCAATTCATATCATTTTATCAATTCTTCGGTATTATTTCAATTTTCTCTCCACTAATTTCTTAAAATTGAATCTAGGTAGTTATATGAAATCCCTAGCGATATGGGGAGGTAAACTGATATGAAATGTGCATGTCACATCGAGTCCCATCTATATTAAATTCAAAATAGATTAATTTGGAAGCCATGTAATAATCCATGACCATATAAGATACACATCATCATGAAAAAATTCAAATTCAAAATATCATTGACACACGTGTCTTCTTCTTTATATGGTAGCATCTTGTGTCCACTTGATATGTGTGGATATAAGCTAAAAAATGATCAATGCTAATATCTGGTGGTCAAGTTTTTATCTAGGATGGAAACATTAAAGATATATGTGAGAGGGAGGGTCTCATGCAGTTGAATGATCACTTATGGAAATCGATATATTGTTTTATTAATATTTTATTCTACTGGTTTATGACATTTGATATAACAGTCGATATATTCAAGATACCATTATTCTAATCTATAATATTTTTTTATTTCACTTTCTAGAAAATTTGATGTCAACATTAATTAATTTATACTACTATGAAGATTTTATTTATATCAAAAAAAAATTAAGAAATTACTATATTGGTTGAGGATAAAACTGATGTGTTCGATGAACCACGTTAACTTGAGGCAGGAAAATCCTTAAAAGGAAAGGTTCAAACTGAAGGAAATATTTCCCTAGCTTTTTTATTATGCTTATATTTTTAGATCATTTATTCTATGATCCCAATGAAATTCAATGATGTATAGAGTGAAACCAAAATCAATAAAAATTTCCAATAGAAATTAGCTCTGTAAAAAACACACTAAAATGTTCTTTTAGAAAAAATATTCATAGGAAGAGTATTGTGATAATAGAATAAAATAATTATAGATAATTGATTAATTAGTAAAAAGATTAATTTGATGTAGATAAATATGATGCTCTTGAGAAAAATTTTTAAAAGGAAGAAAATGAAAAGGGGGTAATCATAGAATAATAAGGTCTTACTAATACGAAGTTGTAACTCATGGTCTTTCTATAGGAACATAATATTAATATAAAAAAAACAAAAAATAAATTATCTTTATTGATGAAATACTCTTTTTTATATTGATTTAATTGATGATAATTATATTATATAGTGCGTAAATTATTATTTTCATAAAAATCATAATATTTTTGGATAAGTTATTAGGCTCAATATAAATAATAATTACCATGAAATATTATTAAGGACCATTGTTCTAGTATAAATGACAGATATATGAAGATTGAATTAAATTAATATGAGTTTCCCAATCTAATAATAAATTTGAAATAATAACTTTAATCAATTAATCCATTTATGAAATCACATTTTGGAGTGATCCCCGATTTGGAAGACATAAAAAGAAACGAATTATCATTAGAATGTGTCGACAAATTTTTATTTGATAAATGTTTTCCATTTTAGGATAATGTGGATTTAGAATCCATTTTGAGTTAGTATAGAAAGAAATATGAAAAACAAGAGAAAATGGAAGTAGATATTTAGTTATATATATATACACATCAACTTCTCATAACTAACAAATATAGATATATTTAAAAATAAATTTATTGGGTTAAAAATATTCCTCAATTATATCACTCTTACAAATAATAGATAATTTTTCTAGAAACAAGATATTTGTTGGGAAGTGACAATGCGAATATTTATCCTCTAATTAAATATCCATTTTTTTAAAATCATGGACATTCTATGTCAATATATGATGTGGAATGAAGCTACATTAACAACGAAGAGCATGATAATTAAAATATGTGAATTATATCATCTCCATCAACTCTGAGAAATAATATATTATATGTATATTAATATTGATTCAATAATTTTTGGTAACAATACATTAATTGTAGTATGAGAAATAGAAGTGTTCTCACATTTAATGTCAAATGTAAGAAAATACCAAACAAATCATTCAGATCCTATTAGTAAATCGATATTATTAATATGATGGAGATGATGAGTTTTTGTACAATACATATACTCGATAAATGTAAGTGTTGCCACCCTTTACCTCAAGTAATCCATGTATCTCAGAGAAATAAAATAATAATAATGATAAACAAAAATTATTTTATATTATTTTCAAGGATGAAATGAATGATTTAGGATTTATTCATGATAGTTTGTAATCATCTCATATTATATTATGTGAGAATTGGTTAAAATGAAATGGGGAATATTTGTTTGAACAGGTCAATCTAAAAATGATGGATCCAGGAATATCATAACTTTGGGATATAATATATTAGGAGTAGATAAGATGAAGAGGATAAAATTATATACATTGACGGTATATGTTAAAATATCTTAATTGTTTGTCAACTCTAAAAAATAATTTTCAAAATTTATATGTGATCTGAATGGTTACATCAGTAAATGTCTAGAAAAAAACTACCATATTAAGGGATAAATAAAAACTATTTATCATTACCAAGTATATAGAAATATTAAAACCAATATTTTTATCTTTATAGATAAAAAGAGGTTAAGATACTACCGTCAAGGTATCTTTATTATATAAATCATTAAATGTTTTTACAAATTTAATTCCATGGTAAAAATTCAAAAGTACAAGAAAGATTAAAAAAATTACTCTTATGTATTAATGTGATGAATGATGGATTCACATTATTATTGACCAAATAATAGGAGGGAATCAAATTAGCATGATCTGGTTTAAACAAATTTTTTGACCAATGAAATATCTAACATTCATGGAGAAATTTATTTTCTTGTATTTATTATATATGATAGTATAATGGATTGTGTCAAATTTATGAAAATAAAAAGTAAGGTCATTGATTTCATGAAGATATATCTTAGAAGATTTAAAAAGGAGAGAGGACTCAAGAAGAAAATTCTTCAATCTGACTATAAAATAAAATAAAAACCCATTGAGTTTGATAACAATATTGATATGAATTTAATTACAAAACATATTTCATCGAGGAGAACTAAAAATTATTTATAGATAAATGCAACATGAATGAAAACATATTATCCAAAATAATGTATGTTGAATGTGTAATTATAAATATTTGATAATGTAAGGATTAAAAGTTGTAGTATATACTAATAAAAGAGAATTACGAAGTCTGAATTTGTATACAACCCACTTCTGAAATGTGGAATGGAAGAAAACCCACAATAAAACATTTTTCTTCTGCTAGATTATGTTTTTTGTCCACAAAATGGTAATTAAGGAGATTATGTTTTTTCTCTAATTGAATGGAACATACATTGGATAATCAATGAAGAGTATGGCTTAAACATTTTATAACAAACGAAAAATGATATTTTTTATGAACTAATTATTATATCAATTAAGAGGAAGGTGTAATGAACGATAAGTTCAAAAATAATGAATTGAATAATATATAACATAAAGTTAAAAATGAAACAAAAAAAATATAGAATACAATTAATACCTTTATTAATTATTAATCGATAAAATTTTTTATTGATAGACCGATTATAATATGATATTAAGGATATAGATAGTTAACCAACATCATGAAGGAGAAATAAAAAAGTAGTAGTTGATCCATATAATAGTTTTTGAAGTAGAATTTCACCAACACATACAAGACGATTTTATAATTTAGAAAATGGTTCTGTACTAATGATTTTGAAATCTACCCCTTCCATGGATGAAAAATTTTGTATCATAAGTTCGATTTATGAATTAATAACTTGTTAAAATTGTAAATAAATTAGACACATTATCTTATTAAAAATTCTTAAGAATCATAATATCATTATAATGAAGTGATTATTTAGGAATAAATTTTATGATAATATATATTATATTCAAAATAATGATTTATTGGGTTGTAATGGCTATCATCACATATAAGGGGTTCATATAGAAGAATCATTTTCACCCATATATCTCATGAAATATATTAGGCTCTTCTTTTTGATGTATATATTTAAAGGATATTCGATTTACAAGATGGATTTAAAAATTTAATTAATGTATTCCTTCCATCAGGAAGATGTTTATATTGACTAGATGGTGGGATTTTTTATTTTCAATGATTTGAAAAAATTGTGAAATTTGAATAATGTTTTTTATGGTTTTAGGAAACAACATCAGTATTGGTATTTTCAACTACACACATACATAAAAGAGGCTGAATTAAGTTGTGATGTTTTTATCAACATCTATATTTAATCATATCCAAGGAGGTATATTTTGTGGATCCATTTTTTTTAAGATATAATCATTAGTGGTATAAAAAAAGAATAAAATTATTTTATAACCTATTAATATATTAGGTTAAAATTTACCTGGTATGTAAACTCGTGCATTTTATTAAGTATCTAGTTATTCAAATGATGGGATATATATTTTTATCCCAATAAATATATGTGAGAAAACAACACATGATATTAAATATCCATTTTTATAAAACAAATTATGGGTTGGTTCTTGTTTTGAAAAATATTACAAAGCATAAATATTAAAATCATTTACATCCATGTTTTTATATGAGGATAATTAAATTTCCAATTTACATTACTATAACAAGGAAGGATGTTGTATTGACCACATTCATCGAAACCCTATTTCAGATTATTCTTATATAAGTGTAACGCCCCGACCCCAGCTACCCAGAGTCGGTGCATTACTTCGTAACATTGGCATGATCACAAGAAAAATCAAATCTCGAAAGACCGATTAGTTTAGTAGCCTTGGAAACACTAGATATAATCATAAAGTTTTACATTACATTTCAAAGTGAAAAACTACTACAACAACAAAGTCTTCATATCCACACTATTAACCCCTCATAATATCCCTGCAAGTCAATCATAATTTACTTCTTCACTACCTGGGAAAATAAAACATAGAAAAGGGGTGAGCTCAAATGCCCAGTAAGGATAACAATATAGCGGAACATTCAAAATAAGCATAAACATTTAAGGCAATGAATTACTAAAACAAAAGCCTTTTAAACTTGAACTTCAACATAGTATGGCAAAAGTAAAATGAAATAATTCCATTTACTTGTTCACATGGATATTCTACTAATCGAATAATCACATGAAAAATCAATAACCACTTTCATAATGTTGGAATGCATAATGCTAAACGTTAATTTCTTTGTCTAGGCCTCATCCCAAGACCTAGGGGTTACTTCTAACCGGAACCCAACCCGGAGTGCCTCTAATAACCGGAAACCAACCCGGAGTGCCTCTAATAACCGGACACCAACCCGGAGTGCCTCTAATAACCGGACACCAACCCGGAGGGCATACTTTTACCAGTCCCTAACCTGGAGGGCTTACTTTAACCAGTCCCCAACCTGGAGGGCTTACTTTTACCGGTCCCCAACCCGGAACATACTTGTTTAGCACATTCATCTGAAGAAAAGTTTGAAATATAACATAAACATTCGGATTAAAACTAGCATACGAAATGTCAATAGTTTCACCATAAACTATGAATGGTATAAAATAGCACATCCACAGTCAAACATATCACAAAACCTTCAATACAATATAGAATTTTTGTATTATAATAAATCAACTTCAAATAAGCGTAAAATCCATTAAAGGATGTTGACATAGATGAAATCAAAACACTTTTTAGAGAAATATCTCTTTCTATTTTTGAAATCATTTAAGAGCCATATAAAATAAAACATTTTCTTGAAAATATTCTTATAAGCTTGTAAGGAAATCTTTGACGATTTTATAACGGCGGAAAATAACCGCACCCGCCGTATAAGTTAAAAAAACATTCTTATCTTAATTCTGTCGAAAAGGTTAAAAAGGACCTTGTTTTGAAAACGACGGAAAGTTTCCTTTATAAACCTCTTACAAAAAGTCAAACAAGGGTATAAATTAATTTAACCCATATTCTTGTAAATTATAAATATGTTTTGAAATACATTTCGAAGAAACATGGATGTGGATGATAAAGAAATCCCAGTAGATTATTACGTATAAACAACCTCAGATAATGAAGAGATTGTGAAATAACCCTTACCTTGTACTTTTCCTTGGATGGGGTAGGTTAACCTCCTGTATAATGGTGAAATAATTGTTATTAAATTATAAAAGAATCATATACATTAATATGATATCATATATGATCTTTTAATATTGATTTGATAATAATATCTTAGTATTATCGCTGTTTCGTGTGTTAACTTACTCATTCTCTTTTATATGTTTTGTTACATAAGTCATGTTTGTTGTATCTTATTCATATCCAGAATGATATAAAGTCCTTAAACATCATTTTTAAATCATTAAATGATAATTATACTTGAATGGATACGATGGAGAGTGAATCTCATCGCGTTCGTGGAGACGGTAGTCCGTACGTACGCACGAACGCTACTTCCATTTAATTTTTATTTTAAAAGAATCGAATCAAAATGATACATAGGTATATTACTGTTCCAGTATAATATAATATTTTATATATGTTACTTAAGTTCATTAACACCATCCTTTATACGTTCCATGTGTGGTATGAACGAGTCATATCATTTTAAGGGGGCGGTAGTCCGCACTTCTCAAATGAAATTATCGTATGTATATACAACATGAAACGAATAATGGTATGAAATAAAATGGAATTACAGAAGCTTATATATAAAATATATATCATTAATATCATATTTAATTACAGTGCCATCATAATGGCCACCATGAGAGGCGGTAAGATGTATTTGAACAATCATCGTTTCGTGAGGCGTTAGTTTGCCATCCACAGAAACATTATGTTCATCATCCATTAGATGGAGTTGTGTGTATGTGTAGTTTGAATACTTATTATAACAACATCTTAGTATATTGAGGATACTGGTGTTGTTACAAAAGAAAGGAAATAAAAAGATTTTTGGGGTTGAAGAAGCAAAATAAATGAAAATAATTTAAGAGAAATCGTTACCTTTAATTTAGGTAACTCACTTTGGTTGGAACCAAAGGACTTCTTGAAATGCTTTCTGCCTAAGGGGAAGCTTCAAGGAGGAGGATAGGGATGTGGGGAGCTTAGTTGGGCAGAGTTTGGACGAGCCAAGTGGCTTGAGAGGTG
Organism: Viscum album; assembly: GCA_963277665.1. Taxonomy (NCBI): domain Eukaryota; kingdom Viridiplantae; phylum Streptophyta; class Magnoliopsida; order Santalales; family Viscaceae; genus Viscum; species Viscum album. The sequence continues at coordinate 1,297,415,300 of OY728155.1, forward strand.
TGAGGAAATGAGAAGGAGGAGTGCCCTTTTATAAGAGGGGTGAGGGGAACCTTTGGAAAAGCTAGAAATATTAATTTATAATAAATTCATATTCGGTTTCCAATGGCTCCAAAGTTGAATATTAAAAGGTTGAGGTGGGGATAGGTCGAAAACAACTCATCCAATAGAATTTAGACAGGTTTGGGTACTTATATGAACCTTATCTTTAAGTATTAACTCTAAGTTAATTAGTTTCACTTTTACAATGTCTCTTTGTATTTTTATATAATATGGTTACTAAACTTACTATATACATCCAAGAGACACCCAAGTGGTCCATTAATGATTAACCTATCATAATATAAGTCTCTTGGCCGAACCTTAGATTTTTAGGAATTTAATATCAATTAATAATATAATATTTGTTTTAAGAACTCTTTTATGTCAATTTTGACACTATTCAATAGTTGATTTTTGTGAAACTCCTAACAGATTGATTACTTCGAAAAAAGTCAATTAAATCAATCCTAATATATCATATTATCATAGAAAATTAGTTTAATTCATTAAAAGTTTCATATTATAATTATTTGGGTATTTATAAAATCAATTATTTTAATTTTTCACTATTTTAGTAATTACTGCATCATCATTGTGTCATAAATAAAATAAATTATTTAATGTCTAAAAATTATAAATAAAAGATCATTATGTAGGAAATCTTTGTATCTTTCTAATGAATATTTATAATCGAAAATCCAACATGTATAACCCTATGTAAAAATTGTTCTTCTAAAAGATGTAAGCTTATGCCATTTTTATTTTTATTTTAACTTTATTAATATAATGTGTCATTATCACTTACAAGTGGATCCATGGGGTCCCAAAATAGACCCAAAGATGCCCATGGTCGACCATGTATCAACCAATAGGGTTAAGACACGTTTTAGGGTAATTTAGTATTATTATAATATTATTTTTTTAACCCTTATTTACCGGATTTACCCTTTAACCATGGTAAATATAATATTTACCACAGTAACTATTCAAAATGTCTAAAAATAAAAGTTACCTATTTACACAATTTGAACATCCTGATTCCAAATATGGAATCCATTTTCCTAAATTCAAAACACAGAAGTGGCAGAAATTAATTTAAAATTAATTCCCGCTGTCAAAACAAAAAGCGTGTTTTTAAGAGATAATAACTATCAAAAGATTGACACTTGTTTATGTTCGGTTTAATTGTAAAATTATGTCCAATGACCAACATTATATTAAATGGTAAAAATATATTCTAAATATACTTTAAAACCACTAAAATTCATAATTTATCACTATTAATTATTTTGATTAAAAAAGTTGTTTTTAATTAAAATTTAGAAATTTTCACTATTCATCAAAATATGAAAGTTATCCGAAATGTACCAAAATTTCACCCTAGGATAATTTCGATATTCTGAATCCAAAAATGAAGTCCATTTTAAAATATAAAATATATATGATTTCAAAAATTAGGTATTACTATTCACAATGGCTAGTTTAATTAGTTGTGGTGTGTGTTAGAACTCGAGGTTGCGTACAACACACGCTATCACATTATTCAAAGAGAAGCGTACCGTAGAAGCTTGAGATGTTTTATTTAAAATTTTTTTTTGATGTCCACATTTAGTCAAAAGTTTAAAATATTTTATTTAAAAAGGGTTCACTATTAAAAGTTTGTAAAACTACAATTATGTCTAAGAAACTCATAATATGGATTCTAAAATTATAAGGATTATATAAAGTTTAAAATTTAGTTAATACTATTCATAACCTCTTTTGAATGGCTTGTTTGGTATGTCATGGTGCGCTTGAACTCAGTGTTGTGTGTAGTGCAAGTTATTGAATTATTTTGAAGAAATAACACACTATGAAATCTTGGGGTGTTACATTCTCCCCTCCTTCAATAAATTGCGTCCTCGCAATTTGAAATTGTTCTTCGAAAATAAAAGGTTGAAAATAGATAATATATTTGTGAGAAAACCCACATTGGAAATTGGGTTACTAAAATTTAGTCTTAATATGGGGGAAAGAGAAATGAAAGGGTCACCACCAAATTATGATCTTGATTAGGAGAACATTGGTGGCAATTAGAGACATATAATCGGAGGAAAAACGTAAATATTTATAGGTAGTGATTGAGGTCATCAATCACAAACAAGTGTATAATTGAGGTCCTTAAACTCATCAATCTATGATGATTTGAAGTACCATCGGTTCAACAAAATATAGGGTATTGGGATAACACATTTTTGACGTTTCAAAATATCTTAGTTGAAATCCCACATCGAAAAATGAATTAACGAGGCCTCTATTTAAAATAAAGAGTCGAAAGTATGAAGATTACCGAAAATAACACATACTAGGGTTCCATGTAGGAAAATATGGATATGGAAGAAAAATCTAACCATCAATTATCTGATGGAGAGTGGTAGAGAACATGGCTATGAAAAGGCCAACAATCCCAAAGCCATAATTTAGTGATGATTTAAGGTACCATCTAGGAAAACATTTTTGTTCTAAGATGATTTTCTTAATATTGAGGAATTTATTTATGATATTGGCTAAGATCATAAGGAGATATACTTACTTTATAATTAGAGTTTTATCCATTAATAAATTTCTACCACAAACTCATCTTTCACTCTAAAAGATAATAGAATGTAAAAAAAAATTCTATTTACACTATTCGTATAGGGTTTCAAAATAAACGAATTTATAATTCATCTACAAGATCTTTTAATAAAAACTACATTATTAAATCCAGGAAATCTCGTGGGCCAGTGGTAGGTGATACACCCTTGTCGCCCTTCGGTTGCGGGTTCAAGTCTCGCAGCCTTTCCGGACGCGATGGGTTGCCGCCCGACCTCCGGGATGTCCTTTTATGGCAATCCAAAATAATCCAAACTAGAACTATCCAAAATACTTCTATCCAAACTCACAGTCCAGCATTTATAAGTAAGGTAAACAAAATGTAGAACCTTTTTACCCCGTAATAGCATATGAATACCTTCATCATGTATTCTTTTAATACACCGAAACATCCTGAATTACCATATTCCTTAATGATTACATTCATGCTCCCTTATTCCATATAGAAAGATGGATATACTTCATTAATCCAAAAATGTTTTAAACCCCAATAATGATGGAATATACAAATCATTAATCAGTTTCAAGGTAGTCAAGAATATCCAACATAATTTATCCAAATCAATCATGTATTATTCTAAAATCACTAACTCGGTATCAGAACCATATTATGGTTTATCTTTCTCTCAACCATATATTTTCCAAAAATTTATCCTGCTATTGAGTAACTTTTCTTTGTTCTACACAATCTCAAGTCCTTAATGAAACAGTACTGCAGTACAATCCTTATATACTCCATAATTATTATAACAAGTACATTGTTGATACAACACTCAATTGACATAATCAACATAAGAACTCTAATCATTCCCCTTCATCTGTGGTAGTATCATAACTTGATTATTATCCAATAGCATCATTTGCGGCCTAGTCTGATGACTGGGACATAGGTTCGCGTAGTGTCCAAACTCCTTGCAAATGAAGCATTGTACATTTGAAACCATTTTCTTACCCTTGCAGTCACGTACTTTGTGCCCTTTTCCTCCACACTTATAACAAACTCCCATTCCTTTCAGGCAAGTTCCAGGGTGTTTCTTTCCACAGTTACCACATATGGGAAAATTCTTCTTTTCCCTCTTCCCTTTATCCATTTTTCTCTCTTCCATCCTTTTCTTCTCTTGCTTCCCTTCAAAGCCATAGGACTCAGTAAACTCTTTACTTATCTTATCAACACATGATATTATTTCTTCATATGATGATAATACATGGGAGACTATTTCTCTTATCAATTCTAGCTTAAGACCATGAAAGATATGATCCTTCCTTCTCTTTGGATCATGTGCATTTCTGGAGTTCTCATTCCTTCTACTGGGCGCCATTTCTAAACAATGGCATAAACTAGATCAGTTTATGAATCAAAATACATAATCCCATACTTATAAAACACTTAACCTAAATTGAACTATATATGGATATAATCCATAATCATAAAAATGTTTTCTTTGAGGAATTATATACTCATAAACCCTTCATAATGATTTGTAAAGAAAATGAGAGTTATCCTAAGCATATCCCCCGGGAGTGTCGTAACCAAGAGTGCAGCAAGGCCCGTTGTCGTGCACCAGTTCCCGTTCGAGTCTAGCTCAAAGCGGTGTTTTTGGGTTTTACCCCTAGGTACATCTGTGCCAGAGCCGCCTCTACCTGCTCGTATCCAGACAGGGATGTATTGCTCGGAAAAGTCACAAAATCTCTACAATACCAAAATTCTAGGAAGTTCTTCTATATTAATCCTCAAAGTTCATCTTAGGTCTACATGCTCTAATCAGAGTTTATCTAAATCTAGCTTCCAAGGTTTGTACTAAACTTCCTCTGATACCAACTGTAACGCCCCGACCCCAGCTACCCAGAGTCGGTGCATTACTTCGTAACATTGGCATGATCACAAGAAAAATCAAATCTCGAAAGACCGATTAGTTTAGTAGCCTTGGAAACACTAGATATAATCATAAAGTTTTACATTACATTTCAAAGTGAAAAACTACTACAACAACAAAGTCTTCATATCCACACTATTAACCCCTCATAATATCCCTGCAAGTCAATCATAATTTACTTCTTCACTACTTGGGAAAATAAAACATAGAAAAGGGGTGAGCTCAAATGCCCAGTAAGGATAACAATATAGCGGAACATTCAAAATAAGCATAAACATTTAAGGCAATGAATTACTAAAACAAAAGCCTTTTAAACTTGAACTTCAACATAGTATGGCAAAAGTAAAATGAAATAATGCCATTTACTTGTTCACATGGATATTGTACTAATCGAATAATCACATGAAAAATCAATAACCACTTTCATAATGTTGGAATGCATAATGCTAAACGTTAATTTCTTTGTCTAGGCCTCATCCCAAGACCTAGGGGTTACTTCTAACCGAAACCCAACCCGGAGTGCCTCTAATAACCGGAAACCAACCCGGAGTGCCTCTAATAACCGGACACCAACCCGGAGTGCCTCTAATAACCGGACACCAACCCGGAGGGCATACTTTTACCAGTCCCTAACCTGGAGGGCTTACTTTAACCAGTCCCCAACCTGGAGGGCTTACTTTTACCGGTCCCCAACCCGGAACATACTTGTTTAGCACATTCATCTGAAGAAAAGTTTGAAATATAACATAAACATTCGGATTAAAACTAGCATACGAAATGTCAATAGTTTCACCATAAACTATGAATGGTATAAAATAGCACATCCACAGTCAAACATATCACAAAACCTTCAATACAATATAGAATTTTTGTATTATAATAAATCAACTTCAAATAAGCGTAAAATCCATTAAAGGATGTTGACATAGATGAAATCAAAACACTTTTTAGAGAAATATTTCTTTCTATTTTTGAAATCATTTAAGAGCCATATAAAATAAAACATTTTCTTGAAAATATTCTTGTAAGCTTGTAAGGAAATCTTTGACGATTTTATAACGGCGGAAAATAACCGCACCCGCCGTATAAGTTAAAAAAACATTCTTATCTTAATTCTGTCGAAAAGGTTAAAAAGGACCTTGTTTTGAAAACGACGGAAAGTTTCCTTTATAAACCTCTTACAAAAAGTCAAACAAGGGTATAAATTAATTTAACCCATATTCTTGTAAATAATAAATATGTTTTGAAATACATTTCGAAGAAACATGGATGTGGATGATAAGGAAATCCCAGTAGATTATTACGTATAAACAACCTCGGATAATGAAGAGATTGTGAAATAACCCTTAACTTGTACTTTTCCTTGGTTGGGGTAGGTTAACCTCCTGTATAATGGTGAAATAATTGTTATTAAATTATAAAAGAATCATATACATTAATATGATATCATATATGATCTTTTAATATTGATTTGATAATAATATCTTAGTATTATCGCCGTTTCGTGTGTTAACTTACTCATTTTCTTTTATATGTTTTGTTACATAAGTCATGTTTGTTGTATCTTATTCATATCCAGAATGATATAAAGTCCTTAAACATCATTTTTAAATCATTAAATGATAATTATACTTGAATGGATACGATGGAGAATGAATCTCATCGCGTTCGTGGAGACGGTAGTCCGTACGTACGCACGAACGCTACTTCCATTTAATTTTTATTTTAAAAGAATCAAATCAAAATGATACATAGGTATATTACTATTCCAGTATAATATAATATTTTATATATGTTACTTAAGTTCATTAACACCATCCTTTATACGTTCCATGTGTGGTATGAACGAGTCATATCATTTTAAGGGGGCGGTAGTCCGCACTTCCTCAAATGAAATTATCGTATGTATATACAGAATGAAACGAATAATGGTATGAAATAAAATGGAATTACAGAAGCTTATATATAAAATATATATCATTAATATCATATTTAATTACAGTTCCATCATAATGGCCACCATGAGAGGCGGTAAGATGTATTTGAACAATCATCGTTTCGTGAGGCGTTAGTTTTCCATCCACAGAAACATTATGTTCATCATCCATTAGATGGAGTTGTGTGTATGTGTAGTTTGAATACTTCTTATAACAACATCTTAGTATATTTAGGATACTGGTGTTGTTACAAAAGAAAGGAAATAAAAAGATTTTTGGGGTTGAAGAAGCAAAATAAATGAAAATAATTTAAGAGAAATCGTTACCTTTAATTTAGGTAACTCACTTTGGTTGGAACCAAAGGACTTCTTGAAATGCTTTCTGCCTAAGGGGAAGCTTCAAGGAGGAGGAGAGGGATGTGGGGAGCTTAGTTGGGCAGAGTTTGGACGAGCCAAGTGGCTTGAGAGGTGTGAGGAAATGAGAAGGAGGAGTGCCCTTTTATAAGAGGGGTGAGGGGAACCTTTGGAAAAGCTAGAAATATTAATTTATAATAAATTCATATTCGGTTTCCAATGGCTCCAAAGTTGAATATTAAAAGGTTGAGGTGGGGATAGGTCGAAAACAACTCATCCAATAGAATTTAGACAGGTTTGGGTACTTATATGAACCTTATCTTTAAGTATTAACTCTAAGTTAATTAGTTTCACTTTTACAATGTCTCTTTGTATTTTTATATAATATGGTTAATAAACATACTATATACATCCAAGAGACACCCAAGTGGTCCATTAATTATTAACCTATCATAATATAAGTCTCTTGGCCGAACCTTAGATTTTTAGGAATTTAATATCAATTAATAATATAATATTTGTTTTAAGAACTCTTTTATGTCAATTTTGACACTATTCAATAGTTGATTTTTGTGAAACTCCTAACAGATTGATTACTTCGAACAAAGTCAATTAAATCAATAATAATATATCATATTATCATAGAAAATTAGTTTAATTCATTAAAAGTTTCATATTATAATTATTTGGGTATTTATAAAATCAATTATTTTAATTTTTCACTATTTTAGTAATTACTGCATCATCATTGTGTCATAAATAAAATAAATTATTTAATGTCTAAAAATTATAAATAAAACATCATTATGTAGGAAATCTTTGTATCTTCCTAATGAATATTTATAATCGAAAATCCAACATGTATAACCCTATGTAAAAATTGTTCTTCTAAAAGATGTAACTTATGCCATTTTTATTTTTATTTTAACTTTATTAATATAATGTGTCATTATCACTTACAAGTGGATCCATGGGGTCCCAAAATAGACCCAAAGATGCCCATGGTCGACCATGTATCAACCAATAGGGTTAAGACACGTTTTAGGGTAATTTAGTATTATTATAATATTATTTTTTTAACCCTTATTTACCGGATTTACCCTTTAACCATGGTAAATATAATATTTACCACAGTAACTATTCAAAATGTCTAAAAATAAAAGTTACCTATTTACACAATTTGAACATCCTGATTCCAAATATTGAATCCATTTTCCTAAATTCAAAACACAGAAGTGGCAGAAATTAATTTAAAATTAATTCCCGCTGTCAAAACAAAAAGCGTGTTTTTAAGAGATAATAACTATCAAAAGATTGACACTTGTTTATGTTCGGTTTAATTGTAAAATTATGTCCAATGACCAACATTATATTAAATGGTAAAAATATATTCTAAATATACTTTAAAACCACTAAAATTCATAATTTATCACTATTAATTATTTTGATTAAAAAAGTTGTTTTTAATTAAAATTTAGAAATTTTCACTATTCATCAAAATATGAAAGTTATCCGAAATGTACCAAAATTTCACCCTAGGATAATTTCGATATTCTGAATCCAAAAATGAAGTCCATTTTGAAATATAAAATATATATGATTTCAAAAATTAGGTATTACTATTCACAATGGCTAGTTTAATTAGTTGTGGTGTGTGTTAGAACTCGAGGTTGCGTACAACACACGCTATCACATTATTCAAAGAGAAGCGTACCGTAGAAGCTTGAGATGTTTTATTTAAAAAAAATTTTGATGTCCCCATTTAGTCAAAAGTTTAAAATATTTTATTTAAAAAGGGTTCACTATTAAAAGTTGGTAAAACTACAATTATGTCTAAGAAACTCATAATATGGATTCTAAAATTATAAGGATTATATAAAGTTTAAAATTTAGTTAATACTATTCTCAACCTCTTTTGAATGGCTTGTTTGGTATGTCATGGTGCGCTTGAACTCGGTGTTGTTTGTAGTGCAAGTTATTGAATTATTTTGAAGAAATAACACACTATGAAATCTTGGGGTGTTACAATAAGAGTGTCTCATAGAAGATAAATGCATCATGAGGTAAATTTGTGGTACACTCAATTATGCATTTCTCTATGATATGGGAAATTACCAATTTTTATCTAAAACATCATAAGAAGATAAGGCTGGTGTTGTGATAGATCTAATTTTTATGTGTTACAATACATCCATTACTGGAAAAAAATTGATTATAGTGGATAAATAAGGAATAATAAAACACATATATATACATGAATGGTGAATAATATGTATTAGAGACCATGTATTTCACTCTATAAATATTAACAAAGAAATACTCGATGGATATTTCCATGAATAAAAAAATTTGTTATTTTCTTTGAAAATAAGTGTGTGATAGAAAATATAAATAAAAATGTTCAACACTCTCACAAAAAAAAACTAAGATATGTTATCAATTATTGAAATAATAAATGGAATACGGTATTTTCCCTATGGATGATATCTAAATTAACATTAATTAGGTAAATATCATGAAAATGTTATTGTTTACATTGATGTTTGAGAATTGTTAGTTGAAAGTTGGTGTTCAAATACCTTCCTAATAAGGAGGTGTTTTACAAAAACATATACTCCCTATTTAATATATTTTATTTAATATTTCTTCATGATTGGATGGATGTTTTCATTGGATTTATTGTCAAATGGTTATCATGTTCTATTAACTTCAATTTTTGTTGATATTTTATTCCATCATGTGGCTTTTGAGATCTAGAGAACTATCTTATTTAGGTTGATTTTATGGTATTGAATTTTATTTATAGTTAATGATATTAAATTGTATATTATTAAATATATTACAAAATAGAGATAAGGGTGTTTCTAGAATATCATGCTTCATAGAATTCTATCTTGATCTATGGTTTTTACTTAAATATTTCCAAACATTGACTTTTAGTGATAGATTATTTATTATATTTCCTTCTAGAGAATCTACAAAATAAAATTTACCTTTTTATTTAAAAAACCTAATGGTGTAAAATGTTGGATCCAAGGGTCTCTAAATAAAATAATCTATATGGGTTTTTATAATTTTTTAAAAATTCTACTCATAGTATTTTATTTCTATGGAAGATGATATTTATGATAAAGAAGTTATTCTATGTTCCATAACTGAGAACATTAAGAATGCTCTTATTATTTTAGGGGTTCATAGTTCTTCCATTCTGGGTATAGGGTTTCTCAAACATTGGGATAGCCTTGAAAAACCCCAATATCCTAGGATCCACTATTTTATTGGATGGGGAGCATGGTTTTATCTAACTATCCACCAACCATGAATATCCATCATTCCTTCTAATTTTTTCGTAATTCATCCAATCATACTCCAAGGTAAATCCCCAATCAAAAGTGATCAACATAAGAAAAGATAGTACTTGTAATCATGTCTAGCTCAGATCCAAAAGGGTTGGGATATAACAATCTCCACATGTTTCCTCCTACACACACCAATGTTTCCACAATACACAAACTATCAATATAGTCTTTCCTTGACACACTTTATCACTGTTATCTAACACATATATCTGATGCTTCTCAAATGATACATCTACCCCAATCAAAACATCATCCACATAGATCACATGATAAGGGTCAGGGTGATGCTACATATATTTTGATATAAGAAAAACATCATGCATAGTATTGTATTTATGTGGAGTATCCAATCAATATTCCAACAACCAAATTCTCTCTAGTACCTAAAACTATCCAATGATCGATGGATCTAGCATTCTAGACCCTTGAATCCTACGGTGAACCAACCTTGTAGACATTATAAGGAATATTTGATTTCCCTATTTAAACTCTAGGGGTCGTCGATTCTTATCTGCAAATAGATTCTATCTAATATGAGCTATAGACATGACTTTCTTAATTATCTACACTTGTTGCAATGTCTCATATATGAGACTAGGTCCAAACATCTCATACTCGCATACCTCCATCCATAATAATAATGATCTTTCTACCCTACCCTAACATTAACCACATTCTTCATATGTATCATTTCATGATAACTGTTTTTATAGGAAAAATACCCCAAGTCTATGTGTTTCTATCTAGACCCACATATGTAAAGGAAACACACTTGAAGAAAATTTTCACGCAACTTTATAGGATTCACCAACTACACATTTGTATTTTGGTGGAATTCTGTACTCAATAATACATGTGTACTGAGCTCCTTCTATAATATTTTCTAGATGTGTTAAGTGTAATGTGAGTCATGATCTTATAAAATTTTCAATGGAATCATCCATGTGAACTGTCTCTTGAATAGACAATACTCCTTGATGCTCTTCAGATAATGTATCCTGTATAATAAAACATTATCAAATTGTATTAGTAGAACCACACTAATAAAGATAACATCATTATTCATTGGAATCTCTATAATACCTACCACAAAGAACATTATCACCCTATCCCACATCTATTCTAGAATGGTCTATGGCTATAGAATACCTCCATGTTATTGATTCTCACATATCAATTGTTGATAGGTGTAGTATCATGTCACAATCCCTTATATTAAAATTTTCATGCATGGTCACAAGTATTATGTTCATAGTATGTGGACTATTTTTCATACACCAAGATGTGCCTCCCAATTAGATTTATGAAATTCATGTATGGTCTCCTCTCCAATGATCGTAGGCAGAACAACCAGTTTGATGAAACTGATCATCTAATCCTCATCTATGACCCAATCGGAAGGTATGTCCACTAATTCATATATTTCCATCAAGGTAAATATTTTTATATACTCATATATCCTATTACTAGTCTTGATCAAAATCATATAATGCACTCTAACTATTACCAGAGTCATCAGTTCTTGAATCTCATGAACCACCACTTGCATCTTCCGTAGTAAAGCCCTAATTTTCAACTCAACACTAGACTCTTAAAACATTAGAGTGTGGGTTTTCTATCACAAAGTGTTATCTATATTGTTTCTTTTATTAGTTATACATTTTAGTTAAAAATATGAAGAATCAACATACTAAAACCATATATGACATTTGAGATTCAAAAATTAGTGAGAAAAGATATACCATACGATTTTCAAATCAGTAAACAATGTAAAATTCTCTCAAAATAGAAAATGTTTCCATTGAATTAAGGCATAAACCACTAATACCAAGTAGTGGTCCTGCATAGGGTGGTTATTCTCATGTTTCCTATACTACTAAGACCCACAAACCACAACTATGGATTCCTTCATCACCCAACTCCATGTCCAATCTCTTAAGAATCATAATTTTCTTTTTTCATACTTGGAAGAGGTAGGATCATGATCAGTGACAAGGAAAAATAGTCATTTACCTACTGGAATGAATTATCACATGATTCCGAACAATAAAAATTCATCCCCTTTATATTCATGCACAAAATATACCCTGCGAAATGGGAAATTTTCCTGTTGAATCATCGATAATATCTTTCTAATTCCATAATGTTAAAAAAAATTAATATGTTTTTGGGATGTTCTAATGAAACCTCTACCTAAACATTCTCTATGTCCAACAAAATATCATAAAATAAAAACGTAGGTTTCAAACACTGGTTTCCTAATAGTGATTCATGAACCATCTCTTATTTGGAAGAAAATAACAAGAAACAATTAAATAGTCTTCATTACAAATGGGAAGATTCATTACATTTTAAATTGAGATGGAAAATTATACGATTTGGTATTTTAATGGCCCTGATGATGGAAAATTGATCAAAACTAATCCATAAATTCAAAAATAATAATAAACTACAATTTAGGATGATTTCCAATATAAATACATGAAAAAAGTGGAGGATCCAAAGATTAATCAATTATAATTCACATCATTACAATGTAAATAGAGTATATTTTTTTCAAAAGATAATCATGATAAATAAAATTGTCAGTTTTTTTCATAAATTTTGGAATATTTTTTTACTTTAAAAAAATGGTATTCCAAAAAACATTGACCATATATTCTTAAGCCATTTAATATTTGTCAAATTGATTCTCAAATTACAACTAATATAGATGTATGTGAAAGAAATTGATTGTTGATTATTTCTAAAATCAACTATATGTTGAATATATAACGGAGTGATATAGAATATTCAAATGGTACAGATAGAATAATTCAATTTTTTCTATTCATTTTTGAACCCCATAGAGTTTAATGTGTCTATCAGAATAATATATTAATAATCATTGTTTCTCGAAATTTCCCAATATTGTATGGTAAAAATATGATGAATAATGTATAATTTCGTTAACATTTATCTCCATCAATAGAATATGAATCATAAAATAGTGAGAATGTGACTAGAGATAGATACCTTATAATATAATTTTATTTGAAATATTTCAAAAGGGGGAGAAACATATATCATAAAAATGGTTTTTATAAACCTAAATATAATAACTTTGTTTTCAAATGAAATAAATAAAAAAATTTATTTATATAATGTTATTTCCAATGAATAAAAAAGCATATTATTGAATTAAAAAATTAAATTTTCATTTTTAAATTTATATGGAATACATTATTCAAAATTAATTGGTTTATTTATTTATACATATTTTCATTAATGTGTATATTTTATCAAATACTATTCATTTTGACAATGATGATTACTAATCATAGTCTAGGTAAGAAAAAATTTCATATAAAATATTATACCTCAAGGCACCTATACCCTCTTACTATTAATACCCAATATAGAACTTATTAATGAAAATTATTAAAATAATAGATATTAAATAAATTATCTCAATATTCAATATTTTATGTATTATTATTAACTTATACATGTTATGGACTCACTGAACGAAAAATCTATATTGTTTTAACTATATTAAAGGGGAATCAAAAAGAACTGTTAACATAATTATTTATATATTTCATTTTACTCCTCCGCTAAAACATTTTATATTTTAAAAATAAATACTTCTAAAATAATTTTTTAATTTTTAAATATGATACATTGTGTTTTATACATCTGGAATGTTTATCTAAGAACGTTTTAGAATAAGAATATCTTTTGTCACTTCCTACAATGATACATCAATACATGACCGGTTTAACAACCTTCAATAGATATTTTTTTCCTTGTATATCCCATATTTACATGATGGTTGATATAGAATTAATAATATATATTAAATTATAATTTTTATTATAGTTCAAATTACTATAAACATTTAACTAATTAGAAAATAATAATTATAAACACAGAATTATCATATTAATAATGGAAGAAATCAAACAACCATATCCTTATAAAATAAATCATTAATTAAATGTTCAAATATAGTTACTAATAATGATACATTATAAAAAATAAATATGTTTAACAAATATTTAATCAATATTAATGTTTTAATTAAAACATTGTCCTTAATTAGGATATTGTTTGTGGATATGTAACATGAGAAAAATAATATGGGGTTTTTTTATTTTCCCCCATTACGGATTCAATTCTCCTTTTATTCTCTATCATCATTTTTATCACTTATTTCTATCCATGGAAACCTCGGCATAAATTTTCTTTAATTTTTTTTCTTTTCATTCTACATAAAAGATTCTATTTTTATTTAATATGATGTTTTATAATAAATTATTTCACCATATTTAACATGAAATCATTTTCTATATCTTTATTCTGGATCATTATATGTGAAGTCAAAAGCCAAATTTGGCAATACCTAAACTGGACGTCCATATCATCTCATACTACTTATATAACAGTGTTACGTATCCCCATGGGCAGCTGAAAAATACCTGGGCATCCAAAAATAACCATTAATATTTATTACACCATTAAATTTTTTTATAAAACAATATATTTAAAAAAAATGAACTAAAACAACATCTCAACATTTATCTTGATTAAAATAAAACAATGAACAATTTAAAATCATGTAAAAACATCTAGATAATGAAAACTATATAATTCATACATTTTATTAAGTAAAAACAAGTACCTTCCCAATGAAGAATTAAAAAAATGTAACAAAATTTCATGTGTTATATAAGGCATCATCCCATCATGCCACCACTATAATTTGAACTTGACTAAACAAAATACACACATAATTTAAGTTGTTATTTTTCATTTCCATGTTAGATATAAAAAATTATATAAAAGCCCAATCAGTGTATGAATGGTGTGATAACAAAACAAAATGTGGTCCCTCCAACTATTCTATAATAACACCTTATTAAATAAAGCTATTTTTTTAAATAAATATTTATAAAATAAGTTGAAGTAAGGATTTTATATTTTATTTTGAAGGGATAGATAAACTATTTGTATATATAATTTTTTTTTAATTTTATGAATATGTATCAATTTTTAAATAATATATAACACCATTGTAAGGATTCATATGGTATCTCATGTATGGAATAACAAGGAGCCTCACAAATTAATAGGCAAGGACAAAATAACTGGGTTTTGTATATACATTCGTAGAACATTTTGTTAGGTTTTGGGGGTCACCACCATTTCTGTGAAAACATGTCAAACAAATTTATTACAGTTATAATGTGTATCTAACTAGATTAAGGATAGGAATACCTATTTGTTAATATAATGGAGTAAACACACAATGAACAATCTTTCACTGGCTTTCCTCCTCTAAAGGAGTATTCATTTAAACAATTCAAAAAAAGTCATGGTTGTTTTTAAAAAAATATATATATATATATATATCTTTATAAAATACAATACAAACCGACCAAAATACTAGAGAAACATGCCTTTAAAAAACATTTCAGTATCTATAAATTTGAAAATTTTAAAATAAATAATGGAATCAAACAAATTACTTTAAATAATATGAAAAATTGTGTAATAATATTCAAGAACCCGAGGTTTTTGAAATCAAGCATCTTCACAAAAATCCCATCTTAAAACACCTCAAATCACCAACTATGGTATAAAAACCATATACCAAATTCAGATGAGGCTCCTAGGATGAATGAAGAAACCCTAAACTATAAATACTTATCAAGGAATTAAAATAAATCACTCGCATGGTCCTCATAGACTTTTTATAGTAGTGAAATACAATAGATAATGGGGAATAATAAAAGGAAAATAAGGAAAAAAACAGAACAAAAAAGTTCATAATGTTATAGTGAAAATTAAAAAAACAAATCCTGAACATAGCTGATAATAACTAAGAATGATATAGTTATATCTTTGTTATATACTTATAAAAAGAATAAGAGAATATAGTCAAATAAATATAACATCCTAGTATACTCATAAGAAAATATATATATTGAGATTAGTATTCAGTACATTTAAAAATATACACCTAATGACCATAATGGATTAGTTTATTTGGAGACTACAATACCATTCTTCTTATTTCATGATTTCTCAACAACATCATAGATAATGATATTATCCATAGACACACACACATTAAAAACAGCCATCATGAACTGAGAAATGAAAAATAATATATAGTGAGTATAGATGCTCGGTAAGGGGAACTAATGGAGATATCATTAATCACATAAATATAACATAGACATATGATTATGAGAACATTAGTATAACATTTTAAAGACCCACACTAGATAACATAGATCATAACCGTGAGTTATTTAATAACTCTTGTAAATTCATAAGACATGGAACATAAATTACCTCAATGCATAAAATATACAAAACAATAATAATGACCTAGAATTTGCAAAAGGGAGATTATCATATTCTGAATAAGGAAAAAAAGAAAAAAAAAACCTATTGTTTTAAGAACATGAATTCAATCTATCATATAATATTATGGACATGAATTCAAGGTCCAAAAATATGCTTATCGATATGAAATCCAATTCCATGCATAATCCAAGAAAAATAAAACCCAAAACCATGATTAATCTTATGGAATTTTAAACCTTTCACATTCATGAAATTGTGAACCTGAAATGAGGTTCACACATAAAATGACTACTCAGGTTGAATCCATCATTATCCATCTCATTGGAGTAATTTGGAATAAAATCACTGTATAGTTATAATCCTTTCATATTGATGACACATAACATGAATCTTAATCATAACCAATGGGAAAGGTGGATGTTCCCCATAAATTTAAGCATTCCATCATTACATAACACAAGGAGATATTGATAATTAATAAGTATGGTACCATTGTATTGCATATGTAATAAAAAATTTCAAACATCAAGGGTTATTTTTTTATTAATAGTATGACCATGAAAATAAATTTAATATTTTCCAAAGGAAAATTGAATTTAACCATTGAAAATCAGCATATTTTAAACTAAAATTTCATGAAAAAATTTTAAAATGATTATATTTGACAAATAAATAGATTTATAAAATTGATACTTTATGTCATTTATAATTTCGGATGGTGGAATATTCAATTAATAATAACATGTTAAAAAATTATTTACATTTTATGTAAAATGTAAAGAGATATTTGTTCATAAAGAATCAAGATGATTCATTTCAAACCATTTTTTAAATAAGTCATCCATGTAAAAGAACTACATTAATAAATTATAGGATATATAGACACCCAATACATTTACATATATTATTAAATTATTACTAAATATAAATAGATTAATACAACTCAAGTATCCCAAATGAAAAGTTTTTTGTGATAAATAGGTTTATATTACAAAAAATGATTTGTAATCATGGAATCACTATTTTTTATACTTAGTGGCATCCTAAATTTTGATTCTTCCCCCAAAACTAGATGGGATAACCAATTGAAAACATAATGCTAAAGGTGAGTGAAAAATTATTATAAGGGTCTAGATTTTCTATATAAATATAAGATATTAATCAGATGGGTAACATGATATCATAAAAGAGAATCATCGTGAGTAATAGAAAAAAAAATCCAAAAAGAACATGGTATCATAAGATCCCTAATACATTGGAATGTTGGAATTAACATAAAAACTGAAATAAGAATAAGTCAATGATAAATATCAAGAAAACCTTATATGCTATCTACAGTCCTATAAGAGGTTTTCATTACATCATAATCTCGTACATGAAATCTCATCAGAATAAATCCTTTCCCAATACATTAGAGATCTATCTCACTTCACCAATTATAATATTTTTAGGATCTATATGATCCACATAATAGAAATAATGATAAGGAATAACATACCAATTAGTCATATAAATAAAATGGGATTCATAATATTTCATAATTTCATACTCAATGGAAACATCATAATAAAGGAATTTTAGAAATAAACAATGTGAACTGTATTTGACTCTAAAAGGAAGGGTGAATGAAATATAAATATATCTAAGACAGATATATACATAATTTAGAAGTAATCTATGAGATGAGAGATTTTATTATTTGATTATAATAGTATTAAATACATTAAAAACATTTATGAGTGAAAACCCATTTCAAATTGATTAATACTAATGTTTGTTATTTTATATGGAAAATTATTTTAAGAGACCACATTCCACATTTTTTTAGGAAAATAACCATCACTTTTTTAGAAAAAAAAATTAAAATATATAACATTTAAAAAATTATAAGTTTTTTTTGAAAATATCCTTTGATAAGTAAAAAAAGAATCATTATCACATTGTGTTTTCATGATGGTGGAATTTTTCAGTTCATGGCGAATACATTAAAAAACAATAATTCCATGATATGTTTTCTTGGAATAGTAAAAAATTACAATTTTTGGAAATAATGTTATGATTAATTGATGAAAATTTTTTAAATAAAAAATAATGTCTAAAATAACTATAAAAACAATATTAAAACATTTTTTCGAATCACTTATAGAAAATGTAGATTTTTAAGATAATATTTTTTTTACTAATGATAGATGTTTATTTAAATTTTCATTATTACATTTTATAAATAATTTTATTAAACATGTAAGTAAAATGTTACTATTACATGGAAACTCATAAATTTACATAGGATTGTAATATTGAATGGTTTTATTAAATAATGACGAAAAAAATACTTTTAATTGATATTGAAATATATTAAATAAGGATTATAATGAGAATAAAACATAAACATTTACTACATTTTTTACTTTCTAGTCGTAACTTTTGAATAATAAAGAAGAAAAATTATAACATAATATATGATTATATTGGAAATATTCATGATATCATTTCAAAAAATGAAATATATACACCATTTAGAAAAAATTAGGTTCCGAGAAGAAAATATGCCACTAAGAAGGCAGCTTGAGGATAAACCCTTATAAGGATTGTATCATTCATGTGTGAGTTGATCAAATATGAGATTATGCATAACCAATATATATATTGAAAAAATATATGTTTATATTAAAATATTTATTAATAAAAATTCATTTACCAAATAATTGAGTCTTAATATTACCAGTGAAGCAACTATGTTTGAAAGAAATGAAAACTAAGTTAAAGAAACCACGTACAATATTCATTATATTAGTTAATAACTATTTAAAATAATTTATAGTGGTTTAAAACATGTTATGAACTTATAAAATAAATATATTAAGATTTATAATATTATATATTATCCTTTTAAGACATCTTATATCCAATTCATTAATAATCATTCATTATCAATATTGTTTTGGGTTTTATTTGCTTCATTTTCTAATGATTATTTTTTTCACGAAACTTATAGATAATGAACATAGTATATATAATCATAATATCTAGAATTTTATTTATTTTAAAATATAATTTTTATTAGGTATATGTTTTTAATCATTTTGTAATTATGAACATGGAAAATTAATCACATCTCTTCGTGTAGAATAAATGGCATTTGTACCCACTAGAGACATTATCATTATTTAATGGGTGATAAGGGAAGGAATTGTATTGTATATTTATTATATAGAATCAATATAATTTCATATATTCCACAAATATTAATTAAATTTATCAATTATTATATGTAATGTAATGTGTTTTTGAAAAACGAATGGCATCTGTTCACAAGGCTATAACTTGCTGTAAACACAAATGTCATTATTATTTTTCAATTAAATTGTTATATATGAATATATATGTTATATTTCATTAATATAATGTATAAAATTTCATTAATATAATATAAAAACATAAAATATCTTCCAATTAATATCTATTTAACTGAATATGAAAAACTAATAGCATCGCTTCCTGATGTGGTTGTCCTCCATGAAAAGGAGAGAACATATTGTATTATTTAATGAATAAATATTACAAAACCTTGTATATTATTATAATTAAAAGAGTATAATTGAATAATAAATATAATATATTAGTATTTTATACATTATTAAATAAATTTTTAAGAGTTGGTGATAGAAAAATAATTGTTTCAATTCACAAGGTGTTAGTCCTCCGTACACACTAGAAAGTGTTTTTTTTTCAATTTGTGGGATGAGGAAATGGTTATATATAATTAAAATAAAAATTTATTTATATGTTATATAATTGTGTTATATTATCAGCACACCTTAAATATATTTTATGTATATGGGGGAAGATATAAAATAAAATGAACAATTAAGGATGTTACTTCTTCTTCATAAAATTTCGTTTCTTCTACATTGAAATCCATCCTATAAAATATTTATGATCATGAAAAGTATTTTAGGTTTAATTAAGTAACCAAATATATTTAAATGGTTATTTATTTTCTATAAAAATTGGGTTTTTAGAATTTTTATAATGGATAGGAAATGATGTAGGCTTTTTATACAGGGCAGATGATATAGTAGATTTTTTTATAGAATTAATTTAGCGCATGTTTTTATCAATCCCAATTTCTAAAAAATGTACTATTTTAGGATCTTATAAAATTTAATTTATAAAATATTTCTATAAAATATAATAATATATTTTTTTAGTTATTTATTATCTATATATTACTTTGTTTGACCCCATGGTAAAATAATTTACACCATATCTTTGTAAAATATGTCATTATTTATTCACTATTAATTATAGATAAAATATAACATTATCTATTAGATAATAGATATTATTATAATTAAAAATATTTATTCTATTTTTTCAATATATAACTAATAATATATGAAGAATTTAATTTAAAATGCGTCCCAATGATTGTAGAAAAAATTATTTCTCAAATGAAAAACATTCAAAAGTTAAAATGGTTTTTATATAAAAATTCAATATTAAATTCAATTCAAATGACCTAAATTAGTTAATTGTTAATATAATTCAACTAATTATTCATTATAGACAATAAAAATTATAATATTACTTTGATTAATAATTTAAATTCAAATGTAAAATTTCAAATAAAACATTATTATTCACTATTCATTAAAAAATAATTTGTTTATAATTTTATCAACAATCCACCCAAAAAAATTTTTGAAATGTAAATTTAATACATTAAAAAAAATTTAAATTATTTTCTGTAATATTAGTAAAAATTAATTTTATATTTTGTACACAATGTGTTACTATTCAATCTTTCATGGAAATATTGTTTTTTGAAAATAAATTTATTCCTTTGGGATTAGTTCAAACAATATTTCTAATATATAAAAAACCATTGAATTTATTTATAACTAGGTTTAAGATATATATCACAATTTTTTTATTATAATTTATAACCACAAACCAAATATCAAGGTTATAATGGACGTATTTAAATAATAATATTTTAATACAGCCACTCGTTTCATTTACATCTTATGTATTCATCATCTCTTGTTATTGGTGTTATTGAAGACCTTTAAAAATAATTCCATCATACATAAATAGGGTTTTAAATTCGAACCCTTGCCTGAAATAAACTATTTCCATACAATTTAATGTTGATCCCTGTAATAAAGGGTTTGAAATTTGGAAATTCCGTTTATGGAAAGCCACATTAAAAAATAATTAAAAAATAATTTTCCTGATTTGTAGGAAATTTATGTATGACATTCATCCATAAAAAAATTATTATTTTACTTATTATTAGAAAATTTATGTAAAATGAAAACATATACATGGAATAGAGTAATAATTTTATCACAACTATATTAAATTATTTGAGAGGGTTGGTGTATGATGGGATGATAGATTAAGACAACATCTCTTTCAAATAATTTTGTCTCATTAATAACCAAATCTTATATCTGTTTAGTATTGAAATTCTATTAACATAAATAACGGATTAAAAGAGTCATAGAAAATTGACATGGTTCAGCCTCACTGGGTGATGTCCAACAAACATACAATGTAAATGTTGTAATGTAATAAATCCATAAAGGAACACTTCCTATACAAGTTTCAGGATAGTTAACTTCTATGTCAATTCTCACTACCTTTTCATGTTTTGTGCATATCTGAGTACCATCCAATGGGATACTCCATGGCTCACTTTTGATGGATCATTGCTAGTGGATATGATCACTATCTTCCTCATACTTTTATCTCTTTCCTAAAATGGATTTAGAAAATTTTTATAGAAATGAATATCCATTCATTATAAATATTTAATAAATCCTTAGTTTGTATATAGGTTCTATAATTAATTTCCAACATTATACAATTGATTAATTCCCATTCACCATAGATTTACTAGGCAGTTACTTCTTAACACTCCCATGATTCTCATTTCCTTTATGAAGCTCATGGTATTAATAAAACAAACAACTTTATCAAAATAATATACTTAATTTGTAGACCCCACAACATTAATTAATCTATCCCCTATCATGAAGCTCATGTATCCTTCATGAATCATTCTTCTTTTATTATTCTCACAGTCATTCTGAAATGTCACATAGCATTTATGAAGCTCACAACATTCAATCATCCTATCATGACCTTCAATAACATGAATAATTCCATTATTCTAAGAAGTTTGGTTAGAATTAATATCCATTGATAACATTATTTCATTATCAAAAATTTCAACAGAACATTATTCATGAATGAACCTTAATAATATAGATCCTTATAATGTCCGTTAATACATTATTTAATTTTCTAATGGGAAAACAAATATCTATAGGTGTTTCATCCCATTCATGAATCTTTCATCCATGTCAAAACATTTTCATGAACATCTCCCATATCATTCAGGGTATCCGTTATTTTTTAGATTCACTGGGGAATATTCTCCATTTACAAATATTTTCATAATCACATAGAGTACCATCTTTCTTTCTTTCATTCGCAATACTTGTTCCCAATGATCCAATCCTCTGGGAAATAGACATAAAAAAACCAATACATATGTGAAATCATGTCATTTCCATATTTATTTATGGACATAAATTAAATAAGAAATTCATGATGACAGATCAATCCACCAACTTTTAGAGCCCAACTATTTCGAAAACACTTGTAAGTGGTGCCACATTGTATACACAATCCTCAATACCACATATAGATCATTAATTCCTCTAACATGGATCTCTTTTAACATATATTATCAATCATCTCTATAGATACCCCAAATTGAACATAGAAACATTATTTGTCAATAAAAACAACAATCCCAAAAGAATTATAATGTTACATTGACAAATTTTTCCCAAAAATATACCCATTTGGGTTTGAGGAAAACTCTTCCAATATCAATACGCCATTGAATCCTCTTCCATATCATACCATAATTTTCATGATGTTATTCAAATAGTGATGAAGGATTCTCTCAATCAATAATAAAATATCACAAGATCTATTCATGGTGTGAAAATAATGGTAGCATGGAATGTTCACCAATGAATAACATTATATAAAAACTACTCAACTTCTATCATGACAAACCACATTTATTGTGATATATAAAAATTTAACAATCAAAATTAGAATAATAAAATAAAAAACCCCCTTATCTTGATTATGTGATTTTATACCCTTTTAAAACAATAATTTATCCCCCTTTATCGATGAATACAAAGGTCATTGTGATGTAGTCTTCACTAGTTAAAGAACAAAAATAATCCCATTAGTGAAAAATATAGCATACCACAGGGAGAGGGGGTCTGACATTCACACATTATCATGTGTGGGGATTTGACTGAACTCCCAGTTATAATTATTGTTGTCCAAACACTAATTTCGGTTTGTACATCATCAAAATGTTTATATCCTATAGAAATGTAAACACATACTCCCACATCCCAATCCCATGATCTATCTTATCCATGATAAAATGATACTTAATTTAAATTTTACATTTCCACCAGTGATTAAATATATTTTATCTAATATTTTAATAAGTTTAGTTGTAAAAATGGATTCCAATCAGAGACATAACTAAAACACCCATATCATCAAGATACTTATTTATCCACAATAATTGTGTAGATTATTGAGTATCAATAATATATTCTTCTTATATAGTTCTCTAATAAATTACATTTATTTTATTTATTATATAATAAATACTCAAACGAAAAATATAGAATACACAACTGAATGTTGATTATCATTTATCTATTAAACCAAACCAATCTACATATGTATAACCCAATAAGTCTTATGATGATTTATCATTGTACAAAAAACCTAAAACCACCATACACTTAATATACCTAATTATTATTTTTTCTACATGAAATAGGGATTCCTTGTGATTAAATTGATACTATATTTCAATACAATTGGAATAAAAAATATTTTATTGTGTCGCAATCAAATACAACTTGCTTCCAATGATATGCTTATATTCGAAGACATTATCAACATTTCTATCATTATCTTGTATTATTTTCATTAGTGTAAAAAACATAGTCATCATGTATTTGTAATAATCGATTCCAAATCATCTAAAATGTAATTGGAATATTTATATTGTCAAACTATTGACCCTTTACTTCATTTTTTCACATATAATATAAGGAAAAATGTCAATTCACCAGTCATTGACATTTTGAATTCAATTTTTATAAGTTCTGTGAACTATTTGTACAGTTCATCATCAGATCCAGCAATTATTATGTAATCAATATAAACTAAGACCATCATCCATTTATAATAATATTATTTTGAAATAATGGTTGGAATCAACTCCACCACGTTGAAAAAATAGTATCTTCCAAAATAGACAATTCATGGGATATAATGCTCTTGGTGTTTTCTTCAACGCATATATCACCCTTGTCTACCGAGACCCTATATTATTGTATTCCTGATTTGGAAAATCATATAGATTCTCAAAATTGACTACTTATTCTTGAACCACATTCATAAATGATGACATGAAGTCTATTTGGAAAACATTAAACCATATTTTCCTATTATGGACAAGAATAATCTGATTGTCTCTAGATATAAAATTTGTGAAAATGTTTCTTCGACATGTATACCCTCTATCAAAATGTAATGAATTCATAATTATCATAATTTTTTTGAATAAATGAACTATATTCATCCACCTTGTTGAAAAATAAATATTTATACCAAATAACATTTTTATCCAATAGTATAAAAAATCCCATTGAGAGATTCATTAATATTTGTCCAAGATCATTATTCATGGCCCCAAAACTGATTCTCATATCATTTTTCATTATGAAATAATTTTGGCTCTATGTGGGATAATAAATATGATTTCTTTAAAGAAATTATTATTCATGGTTTAATTGGTACGTTTGGATCATCAATGATATTTTTTATATAAATTTCATCTCAACCCATAAGATTTCATGTAGACACATATTTGAATTTCAACTCAAATCATTAAAATATTATAATTAATCAACATTTTAAACTTCATATCTATATGACATTATTTCCTAATCATCAAATTCGTCTTGAAAATAGTCATTATTTTGTGGATGATTCTGCTCATTTTCAACATTAGTTACTTGATGTATTAAACAACCTTTCCAAGACTATTTGTGAAACATTTATATGAATTATTTTTTGAATATTCCAGAAATTACCCCTCATCTCCTCATGATTCAAATTTTATTTGTTTCTATAAGTTAATAATAAATAATTTTTTTACATATATTTTAATGTATCTCAATGATGGATTCATTCTATACCACATCTCAAATAGATCCTTTTTTTTCATCAGACATGAATGATCCCTATTAGATATATAGATTGATGTAAATAGTCATTCATTTCATAATATATTTGGAATTTAATTTTCTATATGCATTTTTATTGACGTGTTGTTGGTGATATGATTTATTCTCTCAACTACTCAATTTTGTGGTTGATTTTTTCTACATGAACATGATTCCTTATCACGTGTTTCCTGAGATACCCTTTAATTGACTAATTTTTAATTCCATGACATTATAAGTATGAAATTTCATAGTATTATATCGAATTATCCTTTCAAATTCCCTCTGATATTTTTTTAATCAAATAAACACATCATTTTTATTGGGAATGAAAACATTAAAAAATAAGATTATACATCTTCTCGTAAATGTATCTTAGTGGGATTGGTCAAAAAACAAACACATGTAACTATTTAGGTCCCTATCAAAGTTCAATAATTTCATGACTCTCACATTTTTTTATATTATTTTATATCAATATTTAGAATAATTTCTTTGAAAACTATTTCTCAACAACAACAATCACAAATTACCATCTTAAAACAAAATACATGAAAATATTTTAGGACATTGTCTACTTCTCTAAAGTGGGTTGAGGACAAATTATATGCATTTACTCCCATTACAACATTTTTATATTCATTTTATCTATAATTAATGAATCTCCCCATATCATTCACAATTCCATTTATTTTCCTAAAGCATCCGGGATATTTTTTTCATTCTCAAATATTCTCGTAATGGCTATGAATACATTCATTCCATGGCGAGTTCATTGTGATGGTTTGTGATGATTGGCACAAATGAGAACCACCCATCCTGAAACCCAATCATCTCAAAACTATTTAAATTATAATATATATATATATATATATATCCTTCATATAAATCCAACTTTATTGATGATTGATCCATACTCCAAATTTTGTACACAGAAAATGTGGCAAGGTCTTGGTAATGGTTCCACATTGTAAATTGATTATTTTATACTTCTTAAAAGGAATCAATTTTTCATTATATGATATTTATAAATGTACAATGGGGTGAAATCACATTGGATATCCACAATGGTCTATAGAATCAATACTTTTCAGGTAACACAATCAACACAAAAAATAGTAGAATATTACCCTGAGTGTTTTTTCCAATAATTAATGCCCATGGATTAATATAGAGTGATAGAGAAAATTCACCGAAGAAAAATTAAATGAGAATGATAAATTCACCAATAAAAGGACCATCACAATGTGAATAATTAAAATAAAATTGATTTATTAGATAGGAATGTAATGGGGTATCATTTTTTTTCATAAACCATATATAAGATTCTATGGATTCTTTTATATCAAGATAATGAACTCCATAAAAAATAAAAAATTGATATATTTTTATTTTATAAAAATTATATTATTCATTGATTATAATTATATATATCGCTAAATTAACTCGTAGTCTATGTAAATGAATATAAAATATTATTTTATCTCATCTTTTTTCCCGAATCACTAAAATTATCATTTAACATATCCTAATATCCCAAAAAGTGAAAGAAGTCATTATACATATATTTATTAAAAAATGGTTACAAAATAGTAAGATAATAAAAGAAATTATATTCACATAATAATCCCCAAAAAACCAAAATAAATCAAACTTTTTATCATAGACAATACTTTATATAAATTACCATATATCCAAAATACCTCAATAAAATCAAGAAAAATTATATTGTTATCTTTGAATTTCTCTCATACACTTTGATATTATATTTCTAATAAAATATTATAATTCTTACACACAAATATTTTAAATTAAACAAAATTTATATATATATATATATCATAATATTATAAAACATTTTCCAAAATATGATGAACATTCTAAAAAATAACTTTAATCATCAAATAAATTTTTAAATTCTATCATTTTCTATAAATTAAAATTTTTCCACCAAATCAGATACTAATAATTACAAATTATTAGAATAAAATAAATGATCAGATAATATTGATGGGTAATAAATACAATTAGAAATATTTATACAATAAATAATTCATTCTTCCTAAAATAAACATTTTTTTTCTAATTCCCATACTGAACATATGGGTTGTCTTACCATTAATATATTTGAAAATACTCTTAGTCGTATTAGAAATTGATAAAATAGAACCCTAAATGAGTTATATATGACAGTATACATGTAACAAACCTTATAATTTTCAACCTAGGAACATTATTCCTATCCATGATTATCCATGATCAACAATTATTGAAATCCTTTATGTTTTTTGTAATGAGATTGTTATTTCCAATTAAATATACCCTAGAAGTGTCAAAGTAGTTGTATAGTAGGGAACATTTTCATTTACCAAGTATCACTCTAGTTAATTTTAATGTTTATTTTAAGATTAATTTACCACAAGTTATTTCAATTTCAAAACCCCTTCCACTTATAATATCTAGATAGGGATGTAATTTCGCATATACCACTCACTTTATACTCCACCAAGATTAAATTATATTTCACTATAAACTTTTTTATTATTAGTATTATCCCTATGGTTCTCACTATATTTCTCTCAGATTAGTTATAAAGGATTACTAAACCTTTCCTATAATATCATCTTTGAAAACCAATTCAATATTCATATATTATTAATAGATTCATAAATATAAATATCTATTAATTAAACACAATAATAGTAATGTCCTGGGGTATTTGGGTTTATAGTTTCATATTAAATAATGTTAAATATTAACATGGTTTCTATGCATTATTATAAAGTGGGACCCCTAAAATCCATTTGTGTTTCTAAAAATACATGTGTAAACTATGGAATACCTAAATAAATGGGTTAGCTAAAAAATAATATTATGTGAAAATACTTATTAAGAAAACATAACATGTCAGTGAAGGTATAACATTATATAATTAAAGAAAAGGATGATTAGTAATTTAATAGAATCATATCATTAAGAACATGTTATCATATTAACATATTATCTTAGGAAATGTACCAATACTATAAAGCATGAAATAATAATAAGTCAATGATAATTGACTTGACAATGTAACCTGTTAGGTAGAGTCCCATAATTGTTTAGGCATTCTCCATAATCCTACACATGTTGTCACATGAGACTAATCCTTTACCTAATTCAATCAAAAGATATATTGGCACGACCATTATAATTGTTTCATGATCCATCTGTCCGAAATAAAGTAAATCAATCATAAGTAATAACATAAGAATTTCCCATAGAAAAAAAATAGTTTTCCTAATATTTCATCATATCATATTTAAAATAAATTTCATAATAAATCAATTTAATAAATTATCACATGGAATGTTTTACCACATAAAAGGAAATGACAATAAAATGGCTATATATGTGAGATAAATATATACATAATATAGAACAATTATTCATAAAAAATGGTTATTCTAAATGAAAAGTATACTATTAAATATATTCATAACAATCATGACTGAAATAACATTTACACTATATATAAAATCAAAAAAAATTCATCTTAGATGGAAAATGATTTTCTTAGATCTCTTATTATATATATTTGGGAACATAACCTCTCCATTTTATAAAAATTTATTTATATTGGAAAATATTATAAATCATTAATGAAAACATTTTTCATGAAATAAAAATTGAATCATAAAAATGAATATTTAAAACACTGTGTGACCATGATTGTTTAACTATTCCACTCATTCCAAATATTTTAAAATATACAATTCAATTTACATTTTTATAATAAAATTCAAAAAGTATCATCATCAAAAAATGATGAAAAAATACTATCACAAATTTATTTATATAGTAATTTATGTGAAAATAACTTTAAAGAATCACCAGAAGTATGTTTCTAAAATATTCGTTATTGAAAACATATATTGAGAGGAAAGGGTATTTTTCACCAAATAGAAATATAAATTTAGATTTTCCAAAAAATATTTTTCAAATCATATGAAATACAAAAAATGGGAAATTTTTATAATATATAAAAATTTATTGAATAATTACTCGAGAATAATATTTGTGGGGTTTATTATAAAATTATAAAAAATTTCCTTAACCTCAATTTTAAGTATAATTAACAATAATTAAAATTATATTGAAATATAAACGATTAACTCATTGGTAACATTTGAATAACGACATCTAATAAATGAAGTAGAATAAATGAATTATAATATAAAATAATGGACGAAAGATTCATGATAAAATATTTTAATCAATTTTATATAAACCATTTAAAAAATAATTTGTTTCATAATTGAACATGAGCCTCAAATAAGGATGTTTTATATAAATCATCACAATGATAACAACATTGATGTGATAGTTAATAAATTTGTTGAATATGATTAAGAAATGTAGTTACACAAAAATAAAAGACTAAATAAAATTAATGTAATCAAAATTCATTTCACACTTGATCATGAAAAAATATAATCTTTTAATGAGACGTATAACCCCAATTGATGCAAATTGAGTTTAGAAACACCTTACCCCATGCTCCCCTTTAGTTGAGAACTGACTGTAATCTATTATAGTTTATTTAATCATTTTATTACTTTATAAAAGATCCATATTAATATTTATAATATCATATATGATCATTTAATAACACAATATTACTAGTTTTTAATAATCATTCACTATCACTATGGTTCTGGGTTTTAATTTTACTTTTTATTATATGTTTTTTCTCATTAAAATTTCTGATACTGAGAATATGATATAGGTAATATATCTAAAAAATATATTAATATAATATATATCATTTTTTTCATTATAAATATATTTCTAATCACTATGTAATGATTTAATATAGATAATGAATCACATCGCTATATTTAAATGGATGGTCATTCATACGCAAGGGGGACAATATAATTTCCTTAACATGTGAAGAGATAAGACAGAGGATTATGTATAAATTTTTATAAAATAAATATCATGTAATATTTATAATATGTACTCAATACATTTATCCTTTATTACGTTATATGTAAAGTGTTAGTGATAAAAATCATAATTATTTGAGAGATGGTTGTCCTCCGTTAGCACAAATGATGTTATAATTTATTCAATAGACTGAATGATAAGGATGTGTATGATATAGTTTTTTCCATATTTATTAATATTACATTAATATGATATATAAAAATAAAATTATTCCTTCTTACATTCCATGTAAATTGTATGTGAGAAGCGAATAAATTTTTTTGGTGATATTGTAAAATGATGTACACATGAGAGACGTTATTAAATTCTCTACAAAATTGAATTTTAGAAGTAATATATGATAAATTGATTCCATAAATATAAATATATAATAAATATATTATATAAAAATTTTATACATCATTATATCCATCTTTGAGAAATGTCGAAGGAATAATATTTATATCGATTCATGAGTCTGTAGTTTGTTGTATTCATGAATAACCATTTCGTTTCCCATTTGAGGGAGGTGGAGATTGTTTTAGTCCACTAACATAACATAAAAACATATTTATATAAAATGAAGTGATGTTATTTTATTGTGATGTTTTAATAATATTTAAATAGGTGGAGGTTGAAGAAAAATAATATGATCGGTTAAGGGTGTTACCTATTCTTTGGAAAAAATCAATTAGAATTCACCAAAATCATTAGTAAAATATATTTATAAACAAAAAAATTCATGTAGGATTATTTGATATTTTTAATTGTTTGATTGGTGTATGAATTGTCTACTATAATAATTTTTTATGTGTATAAATGAGAGGAATATTGATTGTCTTTTATAATTGGAGTAGAGGACACACATGAAATGTTGATAAATAGTATTCCGGGAAATATTTTTATGATTCAAAAAGGACTAAAAATTAACAAATTACAAACAGTACATGATATGAGGTCTGAATATGAATATCTAATAGGAATTTATTTTTTTGGATCATTTAAAGACCATAACATTTTTAACCCCCCGTAGGCATGTTTTTAGATTATCCTTGATAAATAATTTTAACGGTTTTCAGTATTAATTATGGTAAAATATAATATTGAACATAATAAATAAATAAAAATATATTATTCATAATATTGAATATAATTTTCAAAATTAATGTCACATAAATTTAGAAATTAATTATTAATTAAACACATTAAAGTGTAAAAAATGGGTTTCCAAAATAAAATATATAAACACATTAAAAAGATTATATTTTAAAATTCTATATGATGTTGACAATAATGATGTAAATTAGTAAAATTTTAATATATTTTTACTATTTTTACATTAAAAAAAGTTTAAAATTTAATTTATTATTTCAAATAACATAAATTAAAATGCATGTTTTAATAAAAATAAATATTTATAAATATTACTAATATTTTAAATCATATCAGAAAATGAAAAAAATGTAAAAAAATAAATTTGAAATTTATATATAAAAAATGAAATGTTTATTTAATATATACTACCTATAAATTGTAAAAATAACATTAATTTTTGTGAGAACCGTATGACTATTCACCCATTTAGATAATATATTTATTCCGAAAACCGACAATTCTATTTTAAATTGTTAATATTATATTCCAAACTCAATATATAAGAAATTAATTTATTTTAAAATTTTGACAAAATTATGTTTCATAATTTATTTATTATTCCACACACCCTTTAATTTAATTTTGAAGTTATAATGGAATTGTTTAACAAATAATATTTTAATATACTATCACGTTTCAGTGGAACCTGATGTTTCATGCAACACAATATATTAAAAATGGTAAATTTATATAAATATATAAATATAATAAATTATCAAGTTGTTATATACATTATTAAAAATATTCATTAACATATTTTTGGGAAATATTGATATGAAAAACGTTGTATTCGACTAAATAGAGATATAAATTAAATTTTACAAAACAACATATTTAAAATGTATTGAGTATAAAAGTCTTAGAAAATTAAATACATTTATTTATTCTAACAAAAAATGATATTATAAGAAAATTATGAATAACTATTGATTAGTAGGTCATGAAATTTTATTAACATAAACATAATCATTTTCAATTTCAATATATAATATCATTGTAACATAAAACATATATAACATTGGTTGCATTTTAATAGAAATACCCATGAAAGAAGTAACATTATATCGATATGTATATCTAATTATTTTTAAAAGATAATTAATAAAATAAGTTAATGGTAATTATATACAATAGAAACAAAAAAATATTTGGTGAATAAGGGATTTTTCCAATGAAAATAAAAACTGAGATGAAAATCACTAACCTAAAGTCTCAAATAATTTCAAAAAATTTTGATCCTCTAGAATAATAAATATAGGTTTATAAAAATATATTTCATAATAATAATATTATATGTCATAAGATATATTACTTACTTATATATCATTAAAACCATTAAATAATAATTCTTTCTTGAATTAAAATCATCATTCTTGCTAAAAATTGCTTCGGTTTTCATCTATGTCAGGGTTTGGTAGTTTTGTTCCTTATAAATTGATAACATTTCCATAATTTCCAAAATTTTATTCAGATATAATATTATATAATTTATTAAAAATATATTTAGAGTCATTCAAAAAATAATATATGGGAAAATTAATTGCACAGTTCATCGAGATAATAGGCCATTTATACGCATTAATTTGGTTTACAATTTTGAACAGATGGAAAAAAAATAAATATAATTATGATGTTTTATTTATAGAAACGTTGATATATAATATACATAGTGTATATATATTAAATATATTCATATTGACATAAATGTATATATTAGATGAATAAAACATCACATCTGTTCATGGAAGCTATAGTCTACACATATGCATGAGCGATGTCATGATTTTACAAATGAATGGAAGGAATAATTTTATATGTGAACCTATAATTTCATACGTAAAATTATGGGATTAATATTATATATATATATATAGAGATATATATTAAATAAAATCACTCAATCCACCTGTGATAGGTGGTGATGTTAAATGATTTACATCAATTCATGAGGAGGTAGTCTATCATACATGTGATTGAAGGTTCTATTTCCCATTTTTTGGAAGTTGGTATGGATATAGGTTCTTAAATTTAGATAATAAAAAATCGCTATATTTTCAATAATGAATTTCTTATTTCATAAATTTTAATTAATTTTTTTAGGATGGTAGAGGAAATATATACAAAACACTTAGTGAAGAACAGTACCTCTTCATAATATTATAACATTAGGATTGCATGAGGAGCCAATAATAGGGTTATCAAATCCAAATATGTCTAACAAGACATAGGGTGTGGAATTTTGGCCGTGATTTTTTTATGATATTTAAAGAATAAATTATTTGGAAGTAGGGTGTGGTGGGGGAGTGGGTTATCTTTTATATGTGGGAGAGGGGACACACTCATAAATTTTTAAAAGAAAAAGTTATACCAACATCTTTCTAATTTTAGAAGTCTCTAAAAAGGTTAAGTATATAACTTTATATTATATATTGTTTAAATATGTCCATACTATTCGACATTTTAATAATTTAGTTCATGTTAACCTTCATATTTTTATTTTATCCACTGGGAAACACATTTTAAACATAACCATGATAATTAATTATTTACAATTTTCAGATTTATTTATGTCAAAAAATTATATTTACCATATTATATAATATTAATAATATTTAGTCATTATTTGGAATCAATTTTTATAATTAAAATTCACATAAGTGGGGGAAATTACCTTAATATTATACTAGGGGACTTTAAAAAAATGGGTTTCAAAATTAAAATAATTTGTAATTACTGAAATAGTTTTTATCAAAATTTGACAGGAAATTTATTATAATGACCTAAATTAGATTAAAAATAATATAATTAATCTAAAATTCCGCTTATTTATTTTAAAATATTATTTAACTTTTTAGATAGATTAAATGAAAAGTTAGTTTTTAATAAAAACAATTTTCTTCACAATTCATCATAAAATTAATATTTTCAGAAAAATTATAAAAATCCACCATAAGATAATTTTTAATACTTGATTTTGAAAATGATGTTTTTTTATAAAATATATTTCATAAAAGAAGAAAATATTAACAGATGAAATTTAATTTGTAAGAGAAAATATATTTCATAAAATCTCATGGTGTTATAATATAACCAAGATAAAATTATGAAATTGAAAACATATAATAATACCCCTATAGGTATAAGAAATGAACAGGGATTTGAACCATAGACCCATTCAACGTGACTAGTTTATGGCAAAAATAGTTGGTTCATGACATGAATCATAGTTAAATAATTTTGATATCACTATCATAATGATTCCAAATTTTATTTATGTATTCACATCATGAATTATTATAGAAGTATCATTGAATCTCCATTAAGGGGATAGAATAAACTAAAGCATATGAATGAACAGATATTAATATTAATGAAATAGTACAAAACATTTCATATAATAATGATATACCAATATATGAAATTTGGAACCTAAATATTTTTTTCTTAAACTAAAATATATATAATAAATATGGTTTATCCAAAAACTATTTAATCCATTACATCCTCATATCTTATTCAAACTACCCCAAACGAATGAGTATTTTTCTTATACATCCATTGTACTTAGACCAAAATTATAGATTTTGAATATATTATTTTCCTTGAGGAATCAAATATCAAAATTGGTTGTTCAACTCTCGAAATATCCATCTCAAAATCAATTTTCTAAAAATTCAGAATGTGATAATTTTTAGTGTTATATATCATGATCTATAGAACATATAATACATTATGGATCAAATTTAACGATGGATCAAATTCAATACAATAATTCAAATTTCCAATACGTTCAATGACCTCAAAAGGATCAATACATAATGGTTCGTTCTTCCCTTTAATTCATAGTCTTCAATATCATAACAAAGGTGAAAAATTCCAGAACTATTGGTCCCCAAAATCAATCTACAAATAAAATAAATGTATGATCAAATATATATATATATATATACTCTAAATCATCAATAAAAACTAAAGATTGGTATTCATTGTTATCATTATATTCTAAAAACACTTGGTTTGATCAAAAAATATTCCCCAACCTGGTACAGAAAACTACATGACCTAAAAGGGTGACCATTAAATGATTTAATGGTTGTAATTATGATGAATGACTATACACTATTGTTATATGAGATTTCTACTACTCTCAAATAGTAATCATATGCACCTCCATATTAAAGGACCCATGATCCAAGAATATCCTTCAAAATATTATTTAATCACTCTGTGGGTTAGTTCCTCTATAGATGGGAGGTTCTAAAAAAACCATACATGGTTTCCCATGGTCTCATAGATGCCTTTCCAAATAAAATAGGTAATCAAAATGTCTCTTTGCATAATTGTAGTAGATGATACCTAGTTTATCTTGAAAATCTCTTATATGTATAATTTTCCCAACTCTTCATCCTTTGTGGTACCCTAAATCAGGATAAAATGGCAATGCTTCTTCATCATTCAATCACCCCTATATCCTATTCAATCCTTAAGAATTTTTTGTAGTCGAATACTTTGGTCCATGGAGACCTCATTCTTACTCTTTAATGGTATAGATAAAGGATGATGAAAAAGGAAGGATTTATGTGGTTTTCTATAATCTACTAGAATATATTGAAATGAGATATTAAATAAACATTGCTCCAATTCAAAACAAGGCCTCCAAAGCTAATTCTTCATATAATAATACCTATAATTAGGTCCTTGGTGAAAAAATGACCATGAAAAATTGAAAACATCCCTCGTGACCATTCACATGGGATAAGGAATGAGATATTGCTTCATGAAGTAAAGAAAACACATTTGAGAAAGAAACATCTTATTAATGGTCTCCC
Source organism: Viscum album (assembly GCA_963277665.1). NCBI lineage: Eukaryota > Viridiplantae > Streptophyta > Magnoliopsida > Santalales > Viscaceae > Viscum > Viscum album. The sequence goes on from OY728155.1 coordinate 1,297,452,164, forward strand.
CACCTAATAAATAATATTTGATAATCACTAATTAATAATAATATTATTACTCCTAAAACACTAAATTTCGAATATATTTTTCATCAAAATTATAATCAAATAAACATTAGTCCCATACTCATTTAATCCATGTTAGTGTTACAATGGGGTCCAATAAAGATAAATTAATTCATTAATACATCCATGGAATGAGTTTGTAGCTTCACACTAAGGATTTTGGTAACATTATTATATTTTTTTGTATATAGGTATGTTAATGTCAAATTTTGAAGGGACCACACCAACTACATTTTCCGAAGGTTTATTTCTTATTGAAAAAACATTTAGATTAATTATTTTGTCTGAATTATTAGTAAACCGTTCCAAAAAAGTCAATGAATAATATTTATAATGGTTCCCCTGAATTCTTCATATTTTTTGGTCCTAGGTGTGGTAGTTCACTCATAAAACCAATGTAATGAGATTCATACACCACAATGTAGTCCCCTTTTATAAGAAGACAATCTAGACAAAAACTGAATGCATCATTGTAAAAATGATATAAATGTTAAATTTATATGTAGATTAGAATTTTTTCTATGATTAAGAAAAATTTAAAGAAATGTATGGATTCTTGACACCTTATATCGAGTGATGATTTTCCCCTTCCTATAGATGTATATTATCTATGTTGTTGTCATTGTCAAATCCATTAAATAATTCATTTAGTTCCCTTACAAACTAATCAATCATCAACTAAACTGAAAATTTTGTGTCTCCTTCTTTGACATGATTTCATTCACTTTCTAAGGATAAAAAACGAAATCATAATTTAAGGCCATGGGTCCTAATAATCTCACATCTCAAATACAAAAGTGGAAGTAGTTTATCATTGAAAAAATCATTGATATATAAGGGTTACCAAAAACAATTTAGGTGATGCACATTCCCTTTCGTAGTAACTGATTTATCTAATATATCTTATATGAATACCATAAAGAAAGAATCATAGTACAAGAAAATGTGATGTATATTAGAACCCAATATAGATCATTAAAATTAGTTAGGCCTAATTTAATCACCCAATAATAGAAGTGGACATACTCACACCCAAATAATCTTAATATATTTTTCTGCATAATTCTGAGTTGGTGTTATCCATAACAAAGAATAATTTTTTAAATCCACATTTACCCCATTATATTGATTGGATAATTTATCCATTCGGAGAATGGGTTTCTTATTTTAAAAAATCACTTTGTAGTGATTCCAAAAATCAATACCTAAACACAATGTTTTATAATCTATCATGGTGAAGACCACCGGATATTTTTAGGGGCATACACATAGATATATGAATCACATATCTTCCAAAAAATCCAACTAATTTTTTGGAATCCTCTAATTTACCTAGTATCTTATAGTAGGAGGCTATAGATATATGTAGGTTCCCCATGAAAATTATACTAATAAATAAATCTCCAACATTATATTTATACTAAAAAATTTAGTTTAAATCTCTTCATGAAACTCATAGAACATTAGAGAAGGTTCTCAACACAAGGCTTCCACTTTAAGCTCAACAGAAAACAAGAATATCAATTCACAATTCTCTATTAGATGAGGTAATTCACAAATATAAATTACATCCATATCTCGTTAGAGCATTCAGGTGTTTCCATACGTGATTGTAAAGGAAACACACCATTGATGAAAATAAATCGAAATATTATTTGATCATGTCAGTCCTATCCCTATAATAACATAAAATATGTATGATTTAAGGAATAGTAAATTAGAAGACAAATAACCCTCAGACATGAAGAAGGACAAATATGGGAATCAAAAACCATACATTCCTATCTTTATAAGAAGAAATTATACAACTATAACATATTGTGTGAGTTTAATAGTTAGCTATAAAATATTTATAATGTGGTTTTATTATAAAGGGTGGGAGGAAAATGAATAAAATACAAATTTAAATGGATGAAACAATAAAATTTGTACCACTCACATTCAAAGGGCATGGTTCAATTTCACTTGAATAATATTCTATTATGCCCAACTAATTTATCATAGAATATGAATTCTTATTAAAACATAAATAAGGGTCTAAATTAATATAAGTCTTCCTAAGAAATGATTTAGACTTTATCACAATGGATTATCATGGGAAATATTTTAACATGGATGTATATTAACAAATACTTAATGAATAGAATTCCATATATAAATTTTTCATATAACTAATGTTTCAATATCAGTGGAAAAATTTGAATCTTCTTACAAAGTATTTTTACTATAAATTTTAATCCCAAACATGTAATGGGTAAGAGAACCATTTCCTGCCATTTTGTAAGGCATGGGTTATTTTTATTGCTACGATACAGTACCACATCCATTAAAAATACATTATACTTGCTCTAATTTCATTAAGGGATACTATAAATACCATAAGAAATCGGGCGATTCATAACCATTCCCGAATTTCCTACATGATAAATTTAATCTTTCATTATCATACTGATAACCTAGGAATAGTTTGATTGTTATAACATGAATACACTGGAATGAGAATTTTTCAATAGGTATTTTGAAATTCATTGATCCTTTTGATTTTTAATTGATAATACCTCAATTGAGAAATGGACATGTTCGATTAAATATTCATCACACACTATTACATCTTTTATACAAGTTGAAACAGTGAGATACTAAATTAAAATAGTTAAAACCATTTTTTATTGATTAAAATAATGTGTAAATATGGATTTAATATAATTCCACTCCAAAATATTATTCTTTATTTATAGAACCACAAAATCCCACCATGTTTTTCATTAACATTGATGTATAATGATAACATACTTCATCAAAATTAAATCCAAAATATTTATGAAGAAAATGACCCATTCTATTGTTTCGTATTCAATAATCCTCCTCATAATTATAATTGGACGCTTATATGGATAATGGTCTCTATTGAAGAAACTATTGGGATCAATCCATGTATTTACCCTTTTCTAGAATGTGATGAGATTAGATATTCAAATTTATCTATATAATTTAATGAGACCAATACATTATCGATATATTATTATCAACCAACAAATTTTCTATGTGAACATTATCTACTCTAGCCTCTTATTAATTCTTAGGATATCTTCTAGTTGTTTTGGAAGCCCACAACATCATAAAAATATGTTCTTTTTGAATAATAAAATAGCCTAAATAAAAATCATACAAAAATCATGAAATTATGTATAATATGAAATAAATCAAAAACATAACATAAAAATTCACCATTTCTAACATCCCACGGTAATTTATGGATTTTAATAACGTGGGATGGTCATCAAATTTATAGAACCCTATAAATTATGTCTTGGAAGTCTATAGTCATGTCTACCACAACACCTAAAATAAAATAATTGTAACACATATTCTATTAATACAAATTATTTCAAAAAACAACGTGGAATAACCATAAACCAGACACCTGAGATGGCCTAATAACGGTCCAAAAGGGAAATCACAATCCCCATGGTATGCAAAAATGCATCAAAGAATCTAAACCATAACATTTGGTATACATTCAACCATAGATATATTTTACAATCCAGTATCAATAAAAAATATTGGAAAATTAGCATCACATAATATATACTGCATAAATAAAATCAATGAACTACTGTGAACTAAAAAAATACATATCCAAATAAAAATTTTACATGACAATAATTATAGAAAAATATTTACTAGTCCATGTGTTAAAATTTAACAAATATTCTATTATATATATTCTTCTTGAAAATAATTCAATATCCTATAACACCATAATAATAACTCATACTTGGCTAGCATGGATACATATTTCCTCCAAGTAGTTTTGTTCCATTAACATTATTTGTCAAATAATATATGAAACCAATTAGAGAATGTAGGTATGAGAAAAATGACTAATAGGATCCCATAATGTTTTCTTTTAGAATACATTTTAAAAGAAACCAATTATTCTTATTAATTATGTATTATTGTCATGACCCGCATTCACCAAAAGGAGGGAAGGGTCATAAAATTGTCAGGCCCTTTCTTCTTAAAGTTGAAAATGAGATAATGACCGCCAAAATCCGCCTTCAATAGGTCCCGAAGTGGAGACCAACACCAAGGGTATAGAATCACACACTAAATGGAAGGTATTACCCTTTTTCTTTTAATATGATTGTGAGATAATATAGTAAGTTACACAACACCAAAACTGAATGTTCAAGTACGTTTGAAAGTAAAACATTCCCATATGCATGTTCAAAGTTAAAAGATATGAGTCAAAAAACTCCAAAGGTAAAGTACGAAGAAAAGGAAAACAACAACAACAACTGCCCCAAGGTCCGAGCTAGTACAGTCCTGCATGATCCCTGATGTCCTCCTGGAAACCTGAAAATAGTTTTATATATGTAGGGTGAGCATACAATTACACTCAGAAGGTAAAACCAAAGACTATCATGCACAAGTGAGGAGACATTCTAATGCCCCATGGAAAAAGAGACAACAAAACACCTAACAAGGTAAACTATCCACCCATGCCTCACCAAAGCACACTCCCCAAATAATGAAAGTCATGTAAAGTATAGTAACAACACATCAATGTTTGGGTACCCCACGCCACATTCCCAATGGTTATTGAAGACATCCTATGCATCAAACCAATCCTGCCATTCTCACCACAGTCCCGCTGCCACATCCGCCCACCCACACCTGGGCCACAACCACACATCCCGCCCACAGACACCTTGGCCACAACAGCTATCCCGCCCGCAGACAGCTGGGCCACAACAACCACATGTTACCATGCCCGCAAACACCTTGTCCAGAACAACCACTATTACGCCTGAAGACACATAGCACTCATCCCTATGATACTTGGGAAACAACCAGCCCATAAACACCCGGTACAACCACCACAACCACCCCGCCCAAGGATTCATGGGCTAATAATTGACCTCAGGCCATCACAACCTACCCAAGGATTCATGGTCTATCAGGGAAAGGGAGCAGAATGGAGCTAGTAACAAGCCACTAATAGAGTGTTGGGAAAAACACCCACCCCAATGAAATGGGGGTGTTCGGCACTATGTGCTCATCTTGGATGGGGAGAGAATCAGAAACATAATAACTACAAATATATTTTTATGTAACAAACACTCAACCCAACCTAGGTTTTCAAAAGCCAATCCATGTACAAGCACACTCGTCCTTATTCATAGGAAGCACACTTCTCACAGCTGAGTCACAACTCACCGCTAGATCCAATTCCCATTTAAGCTATTCGTGGTTCCATGTTCATGTAATCTCATTTAAATATTGTTCTGCACTATTGGGAAACTAACAGCATAAGAACAAACCAAGGGAAAAAGTTACAGCCAATAACAATTTAACCATTCACACCTGGTTCTCTTGCAATGTCACAACAACAAAGGGATAAGTGAGATCCCTCGAAGTACTGGAACAAAAGATGACCCCATGATATAGCCCCATGTTCCCAAAATCCAGGAGCCAATGGTTTCTCAACAAGATAGGTTCCCACCCCAATTCGTGATATAAGAAGAGTTATCACACAACCTCAAATTCACAACCAGCGAAAGTATAACAACATGGGATCCCATCCCCACCTGCATCACCCCAGCAATCGGCCCGTGAAAGAAACAACCAAACCACTACAACCAACACAAGGCATGCCCATGCATGTATTTTCAGATTTAAAAGATTTAACACATTCTATGGTTTCAATTCCACTGTTTATATTAGTTTTATCACAGAAAAGGGGTGATCCTGGTGCTTTCAATTTATTTAACCTAGTATACGTAATTAACCAATTCCATGTTATGTTTATTTAAACATCCGGGAGAACCAAGGTTCAATTCTGCATAGAGAAATACCACCAACTTCCATGATTTTCAGTGAGCATAGGCCCGTACAATTCACAACACATAACAACATAAAGATTGTATAGCCGAACATCGATCACACCCCACCTTCATTCTTTAAAGGTCCGTTCATTATCTTTATTAAGATAGGTTTCATCTATTTCTACAAAGAAAAAAGCATACCCACCCCGCATGATACACCGAAAGGAGAAGTGAAGCAGAAAATCCCTACCTGACAGATCAAGGATCGATGTTAAAACCTCACGTGAGTAGTAGGAACTCCACAGAATGCTATCAAGGAATAGATTGAGGGGTTTCAACTCGTCAGGAGGAAGGGTACTCTAATTGAAAACGTAGGGAGAAGCCATTTGTTTATAATGGCTAAGATATATCATTCTAGAGACTATTACGATGTGGAAATAAAAACATAAAACCGCGTAAGAAGCAGGATCGTGGGTTGACCACGCGGTTGGGACACCCCACACACACTTAAAATGTCTCAGCCTTTCTAGGTGGTTTAAACCGACGCACACCTCATGGTTTTTAATTTATGGAGGTACCTCACCAATTATTTAATTTAAACACAATTAATGGGTATTAATTGGCTTTAAAATAGGCTTAATGGGGTCAAAACATGGTTTAAAATCCAATTTGCATTAAAAGGAGGCGCTACTGGAAAACTCATGGGGGGTAGGTGAGAGCTACCAGTTGGCGACAGCTACCGATAGCCAAGAGCTACCGGTAGCCGAGAGCTACCGGTAGCCAAAGGCTACTGGTACCTCAAGTTCACCAGTAGGCTTGGTCTACCGGTTGGCCGAGGCTACCGCTAGGGGTCACAGAGAAGATGGGATGGCCATACAGACCACCCAGAACACCTCAAACGTCAAATTTTTACCATGTAATGGATCCCAAAAACCCAGTCCATTACATGAGATTCTTCTCAAACTATTTTCATCCCCGAGAATAAAAGAACAACCCTGAACGGAGAAAAGTGAGGTCCAATTAACCACCCTCTAAAGAAACTTCTCAGGGGTAAACCACATAGTTGTTCGAAAGATGGAACAGAACTCTACCGCTACATCCAAGAATACTCCCCAAGAGTTATCAACCATAACCATTCACAACAAGAACAAGGATCACACTCTCCAAAAACATGATTTAAGCAGTCCCCTCCTACATGTCAGGATATTATCCACTTTGGGCGGCACTGACTCGCCCGCACGGGTTTAATCACATCCACACAAATGAATCCTTATTAGCAGTGAGGTTTTCCCATCATCACACATTCGTACACACACACACAGAGAACAGGGAACATATCATCTAATAGCTAAGAAAAACCAGCATCTCATATATTAAATAACAAGGTATAATATCTCAAGGATCAGAACAAAAACAACAAGGAAGTCAAAACAGCTCTGGGTACTAAACGCGTAACTGGGCCTCCCGCTCCCAAGTGCTCTCTTCCAGGACACCATTCCTCCACAACACGTGAACCAAGGGGATGGTTCGTCCACGAAGCACTTTCTCCTTACGATCCTCAATCTTTATTGGTCGTTCTATGAAAGTCGCATCGTCTTTGACATTTAACTCCCATCAATCGATGACATTGGAGTCATCTTGTAGATATCGCAGAAGTTGGGAAATGTGAAACATATTGTGAACTTTATCCAACTGAGGTGGCCACGCCAGCTGATACGCCACTTTACCAACTCGTCCCAACACCTCGAAAGGTCAAATGAACATAGGGGAGAGCTTACTCCCCTTCCCAACCCTCTGTTTCCCACGTCGAGGTGAAAACTTCCAGAACACAAGACTCCCAACCTTGAACTCCAAGGGTATCCTCCTACGATTGGCATAAGACTTCTGCCGGTCATGGGCTGCCTTTATCCTCTCACGCACAAGTTGAACCTTTTCTGTGGTGCCCTGCACCACTTTCTGGCCCAAGAACAGCCGCTTCCCTAGTATCTGTCTAGAAAACGGGTGAATGACATGACCTTCTATACAAGGCCTCAAAAGGTGTCATACCAATAGTGGAGTGGAAGATATTTTTATAAGCAAACTCCACTAGAGGCAAGAGTTGTACCCATGATACCACAAAATCCAGAACACATGCCGGCAACATTTCTTCCAACATCTGGATCTTTCGTTCTGTTTTCCCATCTGTCTGTGGGTGGAAGGCAGTGCTAAGGTGTAGCTGGGTGCGAAAGGCATGCTGTAATTCCCTCCAGACTCATGAGGTAAACCGCATGTCTCGATCAGAGACAATTGATCTTGGGATCCTGTGCAACCGCACAACCTCATCGACATACCTATGGGATAAGGTGATCACTGGGCTCGACTCCTTAATCTCCAAGAAGTGTTTTGATTTTGTCAACTGATCCACCACTACCCATATGGAATCATAGCCTCCCTGAGCCTTGGGTAGCCTTGTGATGAAGTCCATCGAGATTTCATCCCACTTCCCCTCAGGGAACATCTAACGGTTGTAATGGCCCACCAAAAAAATGGTGTTCAACCTTTACTTGCTGACACACGAAGCACTTTGCCACAAACTCTGCCACTGCCTACTTTAACCCGTGCCACCAAAACTGTCTCCTCAGACCTTGGTACATCTTTGAGACCCCATGATGTACCAACAAAGCTGATCCATGGAACTCACGAAGAACATCATTACGCATCTTCTCCGGAATGTAAATCCTTCCACAGAAAATCATCTAATGTTGACCATCCTCTGACCATCCCTCAGGTGCATTTCCCAAATAAACATGACCCTGAATCACTTCCACCTCCGAGTCCCCCCACTAAGACTCTTACACCTTCACCACTACGGAGGGAACTAAATTCATCTGTAACAGACAACCTCTTCAACCTTCCACCCTTGCATCCAAATGCAAGGCCGCTAACTCTTTCATCGCTCTCCAAGCATCTGCTAATTCCCAAACTACTTCTTTCTGTGATTTCTAGCATAGGGAATCAGACACCATTTTTCCATTCCTTAAGGTGTAGGAAATATTGAAATCGTAATCCTGGAGTAACTCCATCAACCTTTGTTGCCTTAAGATCAGGTCCCGCTGGGAGAGAATATACTTCAAGATTTTGTGGACCGTGAAGACCATAAAGCACTCTCCAATGAGGTAATTCCGTCACAACATTTGTGCAAAAACGACTGCCGCAAGATCCAAATCATGGGTATCATAATTACGCTCATAGGGACGTAACTTCCCAGACCCATAGGAGATCACCCCTTGCGCTGTATCAACACACACCCGAGGCCCTGCCCTAAAGCATCACAGAATACATCATACACCTCCCCTTCTTCTGGAAACCTCAAAACTGGGGCACTAACCAACTTCCCCTTCAGATAGCTGAAGGCTTCCTCGCACTGCTCACTCCAAAAGAAAGCCTCATCCTTTTTGGTAAATGCTGTCAATGGTGCTGAAAATTGGGAGAAGTTGGGTACGAACCTCCGATAGTAACCTTCCAGCCTGAGGAAACTACGATCCTCTGCCACGTTCTTGGGTGCTGCCCAAGAAACAACCGACTCAACCTTCAATGGGTCAATCTATACTCCCTTCTCAGACACTATATGCCCAAGTAAGTGCACTTCTCAGGTCCAAAACTTGCACTTCGACAACTTCCCATAGAGCTAGTGCTGTCGGAGTACCTCCAAAACCTTCCTCAGGTTCTCAGCGTGATCTGACTTTGATCTTGAGTAGATCAGGATGTATACACTGAACATGACCATGAACCGATCCAGATACTCCTAGAAGACGTAGTTCATAAGCCCCATGAACATAGTTATAGAATTTGTAACGTCGAATGACATGACTGCGAACTTGAAGTGCCCATATCTGCACCTGAAGGCCGTCATTGGGATGATTCCCTCCTTCACCCTCAACTGGTGATATCCTGACCATAGGTCGATCATTGAGAACTATCTTACCCCTTTCAACTGGTCAAAGTGATCATCTATCCTTGTAAGAGGGTAAAGATTCTTGACCGTTACCTGATTCAGCTTCCTGTAGTCTATGCACAACCATAGACCACCATCCGCTTTCTATGAAAACAAGACAGGAGCACCCCACAGTGACACACTCGGTCGAACAAAACCTTTCCTCATCAGATCGTCAATCTAAACCCACAACTCTCATAGCTTTGAAGGCTCCATCTGTTAGGGAGCCATCGAAATCAGACGAGCACCAGGTTTCATGTCTATCCCATACCCGACATGATGTCGAGGGGGTAAAGTCGTCACCTCCCCAGGGAAGATGTCCATAAACTCACTGATGGTCTTTAGTTCCTCCACCATCTCTTCATCCGCTGACTCCACTAATAGCTCAGCAAATAAGGAGTGGAGCGGTTCCTCTCTCCAACTACCCTTCTGGCCACCCATCTCACTGGTGAATGTAACATGTCGGTCGCCTATGTCTGAAAACACGACCCTTCCTTCGAAGCAGTCAATGATGGAACATACAGATAACAACCAATAAATAACTAGTATGACATCGTATGGTTGTTTATACAATAGCATGAGGTCCCTGACAGACTGATGTGGCCCTATTGTCAGTCTACATCTTCGACAAACATTAGATAAGATGGTCTGACCTCCGACTGGTGTGCTCAGCACCAGGGGCACTATAATTCTATCGGCATCTAGACCAAAATCATGGGCCAGAGTGGGTGTAACAAAGGAGTGTGAAGCTCCAATATAGAACAAGATGTAAGAAAGGGTACTGAACAAACTGATTGTACCTCGAACGACCTCCAGTCCTGCTGGAACTGCTGCCTCCACGGCGTGTAACTGCCCACGCCGAGCTCCTCTGCCTCTCAAATATCTGCCACCTTCTGGACGACGCCCTAGTCGAGGTCCCTAAGGAGTGCCTTGAGGCCTTCCTCACCCTAAAAAATCTTCCCACGGAGGAGAGGGAGCTCACTGACCCTGCTGCTACTGCTGGAAAGGCCTCGCTAGATACTGCTGCTACTGAGGTTGGTGTTGAACCTGCCCGCCACTGCAGTACTGCACTCTATCTGGGAATTGATTCCGAAGGTGCCCGTGGCTCCCGCAGACGAAGCATCTCGGCCCTGGGCCTGAAGGAAAAGGGTGAGTACTGGGGGACCGGAAATGAAAATGATTCATCATGCTCCATGCTGGTTGGAACCTAGAAGGTCCCGATGCTGGAGGTCTAGTGATGACGACCTTTCACTTTGATGGGCCAAGATGAATCCCCTCTCGTTACACACCTCCTAGAATGTGAATCCTCTCCACCACTTTGGCCTTCTTCTGGACCATCAAGTATGTCGGCAATGTGAAGGTCGTAATAGCGTATTGGGGGGAGGGCCAGAGCCCCTCCCCTAAATGTCTCGCCCGAGACTCCTCATCTGGAAAGAGGTCCGTAGCAAAGCGGAGGAGGTCCTTGACCATGATCCCTAGCACCCTTACTGTCATAATCCCTTACTGAATAGAGAGTAGCTCCTGCCTCTTCTCTTCCTTCATCATATAAGAGAGGAATTCCTCCTGGAACTCCTTCTCGAAATCAGCCCAAGCCACCTCAGCATCTCTCCTCTCTCCTAGGTAGAGTGTCCACCACTGACGCGCTTCTCCGTGCATTTGGATGACGGATATCAGAACCCTGTACTCGGTCAGAGCCCGGATCAAGCGAAAATCTATCACCAACTCCTCTAGCCAGCCCTTCATCTTTATGTCAGAGTTGATTCCCTCGTACTTCTTGAGGGTATGTCGCTGGAAGGCTCGAAGAATCTTCTGCCACTAGTCATCCTCCTTCTATCGATCAGGCCTCTTCCGATCGGCCAAGTCAACCTCTTGTTCCTCGATTGCCCGTACAACTCGTGGTCATCTCCCGGGTTCCATAGCTGTAAGGTAACCAATGAATTCCTAAGCCCAAGTAGTGCAGAATATTGCTCTTAAAATTTCTTGAACTTGTTATTTATTTCAATTTCCAAAAAAACCCCATAAACACGAGAACACATGTCATTATGATGCATGTACCTTTCCTAGGGTCTCTACCCTACAATCAGCGTGGCCTCACATGGTCGTTCGGTAGGTCCAGAGTCCTTGCATTGGATCACGGGGGGGCCTAAAATCTTGTGTACTAGTCGGTCTTCCCTAGCCTAATTCACGCACCAACGTCTCCCAACACTATTTCCCTACAATCCATTGCAATACGCACTGTGCATAACTACAGAATCCATCCTATCTCTCAACCTGCCTCTGATAACATTCTGTCACGACCCACCTTCACCGAAATGAGGGAAGGGTCAGCAGATTTCCAGGCCCTTCCTTCTATAAGTTGAAGGAGAGATAATGACCCCTGAAACCCACCTTCAATAGGTCCCGGAGTGGCGACCAGCACCAAGGGTATAGAATCACACACTAAATGGAAAGCATTGCCCTTCTTGTTTTAATAGGATCGGGAGATGAGATAGTAAATCCCTCAACACCAAAACAGAAAGTGCAAGTACGGCTGAAAGTAAACCATTTTCATATGCAGGTTCAATGTTAATAGATACAAGTCACAAAACTCCAAAGGTAAAGCACCAAGAAAAGGAAAAGGAAAACAACAACTGCCCCAAGGTACAAGCTAGTACGGTCCCGCACGATCCCTGATGTCCTCCTGGAAACCTAAAAACAATTTTATATACGTAGGGTGAGCATACAAGTACACTCAGAAGGGAAAACCAAAGACTCTCGTGCACAAGTTAGGATACATTCTAATGCCCCATTGAAAAATGTGATAACCAAACACCTAACAAGGTAAAATATCCACCCAATCCTCACCACGGCACACTCCCAAAATAATGCATGTCATGTAAATTATCGTAACACCACATCGATGTTTGGGTACCATGCATCGCTTTCCCACTGGTTATTGAAGACATCCTACGCATTGAACCAATCCCTCCATTCTCACCATAGTCCCACTATGTAACGACCCAATCTTTATAAATAGTATATTAACTTACTCTTAACGATTTAATAGATAAGTTAATGGTTAATGAAGAAAGAGGAGTCGATGGCTTCATCCAGTAGACTCGAACCTTATGAGGCCCACTTATCAGAGCTTGGGAACGAGGTGGTGTCTTTGGGCTTCCCTTTGGACCAAGACCAAGCCGAACTCCAGCATGACAAGCTTGAACGGAAATGCCTACGAGAGAAGTTCAAGTTAGTAGAGATTAATACTAGGCCAATGTTATCTGAGCCTCCCTCAGATTCTCTCACCATAGCACACCTTACACTTAGTTCATATGTCGGTGTTATAAGGGGCTATGTGACGAGGCCCTAGCTTCATTGTGTAATCCTTTGGGATGAATGAATTGAGATTTCTTCCATTAGTGATGTTTGTAAAATTTCAAATGTCCGGATAATTTTAGTATGTATTTTATTGATGAATTTTGAAAAAGGGGATATTTTAAAATATTTATGTAAACCTTAAATAATTAATGATGTGTAATGATTTTCAAAAATTGGCCTTCTGCAAAAGTGTTCAGTAATGAATTTGGAGTCTAAAAAGATCAACTTAATGTTTTATGAATAGTAAATTATGAATAGTGATTTTACGCTTAGTATTAGTAATGTGACCAATTGGATTAGTAATCTCACTTAAATAATGTTTTAATATAATTTAGACACCTTGATTAAGTAATGAGATTCAATAAAATGTGTAAATAACGGTTTCATAAATTATTAGTCAAGTAATATTTTATTCAGGTGAATAGTGTTTTTAATTATAAATATAATTTAAAAATAATTAGAAAATTATTTTTATAAAATAGAAATTATTTTTGAACTCAGAGCAGCGATATTATGTTATGGTAATTTTTGGGGATTTTTCAGAAAAAAATGAATTCTCGATGAATAGTTCTTTTATTTAAAAATTAAATTAAAATTATTTAGAAAATTATTTTTATAAAATGGATTTCATAAATGTAATTAGAGCATTGATATTTGGTTAAGGTAAAATTTTGTGAATTTTCTGAGAAAGATGAATTTTTCAGTGAATAGTAAAAATGCAGTTTTGGGGTTTCGGTATGCTTAATGACATCATAACTGTGTCATGATGATATCATGATATATTTTAAGTGTTGGCCTACCAAGTCTGATGAATTATTGTATTAGGGGCCCCATGTGGCCCAACTCCATGGTAAATGCCAAGGGAGAGCACATTGTTTTGAGAAAGGCACTTGTGAGGTGTCCTTTGGCCATTAATTTCTTGTCCCCTCACTTTCCCTATAAATACCCACCCTTTCCTCCTTTAGTTTTCACTCCCAACTCTCCCCCAACGATGTTCTGGTCTCCTTACCTCCCAAGGAGTCCTTACAAGGTGCCCCCAATCCCTGAAGGTCCAAAACATTTATTTTTAAGAGTTACGTTTTAAGGTAAGGGATCTGACCTCTCTCTTTCTTTTCATGTAATCTCTTTTATGTCATTACTTTTATGCTCCATGTTCTTATGTTAGAGGATGTTCTTTTATATTCCTCTGACATCCTTTTTCATTTTTATATAATTAGAGATCTCCTCTTACTCTCATCATTTCGTTTTATGAATGTTTAACTGATGCCGTTAGGCTGTCAAATTTTTAAGGGATACTTTCACCCTTCTCATTTTTCAAGTTTGATTTTCATGTAAAGTCTTTCAAGTTCATTTTTATTATTTTAGGGTATGATCTCTATATCTATCATACTGATCTCTTATGATCATATGATGAGGGACCCTATTTGATCTTGTCAAATCATTTTAATTGATGTTTAAGTGACGCTGTTAGGCTGCCGAATTTTTATAAGAGAAATCTTATTTTTGTCTTACTTCCATGTTTTTCATTTCAAATGGTATGTCCTTAAAATTTCATTACCATGATTCATATGCCTTATATTCTGTCCCTATACTATTTTTATATATCATTTAAGAGTGGGTGACCCATGTCCCCTCTCTTTGCAATGTTTTCTAAAACCCTGTAACGTAGCCGTTATGCTGTAGAATTTTCATCTCAAAATGCCTCTCTCTTTTTTCTCAAAATTATTTTATGTTGTTAAGTCAGTACTCAACTCTCTTTTTTCTATAGGGGTATTCACATATATATCAAAATGTTCTATTTTAAATTCTGGGATTTACATACATGAAACTCTCTTTCCCTTTCTGTGGGTTTAAAGTGACATAAAGATCATGTCCTTAATGCAGTTTTTAAAATGTTATGAATATGAAATGAAACCCATTTCTTTTATACCATATAGGCTGTTTATGAAATGATTGATGATGATATATGTGTCTCACATGATAATAAAGACATGTCAAGGGTGCACCCAGATAGCGCTCCAATGCATTGGGTAAAGACTTAATCTCTAGAGAAGACTTTTTAGACTGATACCTTGGTGAATAACCTTGGTAATTTTTAATGACACCTTGGGGATGGACCTTGGTGAAATGAAATGATTGTCAATATTAAATGTTGTCGCCACATATTCAAGTTATAAAAAATGTTATTTTTATTATGATGTATCTCATGATTTCTTTCTCATGCCTTAAAGTTCTTTTCATGTCCTTATTGAAGTATCTCAAGTTCATGTAAAATGTTTCTCTTGTTTCCCTTACTGGTCCTTCTACTCACCCTTTCTTTTGATTTATGTCCCCAGGTTATGAGATGTAGTAATGAACCAAGGTTGAACTTAAGGAGAAGCCTTTCAAGTGTTTAAGAATAATGTTTTATGTTGTTTTCATGTATTATGTTCCTTATTTCCAAGATACTAATCCTTAAAGATCCTCAGTTACTTGTAATGAAATGAAAGTTTATGTTATAAAAAGACGGGATGCTATAGTTGGTATCAAAGGATGGTTTAGTTATTGGTGGAAATTAGGATATAAAAACATTAGGAAGAATCCTATATAAATGTTTAAATATAGGAAAACTTCCTGGTATTTTGGTAATTATTGAGTAAGTGGTTTATCAAACAAATACATCACTGTCTGGATAGAAGCAGGTAGAGCCGGCTCTGGCAAAGATGTACATAGGGGTAAACCCCGAAAACACCTCTTTCAGCTAGACTCGAATGAGAACTGGTGCACGATAACGGGCCTTGCTTCACTCTTGGTTACGACACTCTCGGAGGATATGTTCGGTTAATCACAAGGTTTTTATGAATCATTATGAAGTAATTATAGAGAATTGTAATTGTCTAAGCATGAAGTCTTAGTTAGAAGATTCATAAATGAAATAAGTTTCTCACTATGGTTTTATTCTTTTAGAAAATGGCGGGCAATAGGAGGAACCTTGTCGATGGTGACCGCAATGCACCATGTGCTGACGTCCCTCCGATGGAAGCCGGAATGGAAACATTCATGCGAATAATGAACCAACTGACTCAAGTTATGAGTAATAACTTGAATCATGTTGAGAGGCCGACCTCACCACGAAGGGAACAACACTCTGTTGAGTCCTTCATGCGTCAACGACGACCATCATTCAGTGGATCTACTGACCCTTTGGTTGCGGAACAATGGATAAGCTCCATTGAAAAGATCTTTTCTGTACTCCTTTGTTCGGAACAAGAAAAAGTCACCCTTGCTGTTTATCGCCTAGAGGGAGAAGCTGATCAGTGGTGTTCACTGGTCAAAAACACGAAGGCTAGAGGAGAGATGGAAGCTATGGAGTGGGATGAATTCTAGGGAATATTATTTAACAAGTATTTCCCTCATTTAATGAGAACGAGAATGTAGAAATAGTTTCTCGAGCTGAAGCAGAAGGAGAACGAATCAGTCGGAAGCTATGAGATGAAATTCACCTAACTTTCACGATATAACACTAGCTTTGTCATGGATCCAAGTGGGATGGTTGATAAATTTTTTGGTGAAATAAGACCTCATCTACGGAAGAATTTAGCCGACCGGGAATACGATAGCTACGAGGAGATCGTGCAGAGTACAATGAAAGTCGAGCTAGAGTTTGGTGAGACACAGTGGTCTCATAAATCAAATGACAAAAAAAGATCTTTGGAGCCTAGTTGAGGGAAAAATTTTGATCAAGGAAGAGGTGGAAAGCAAATTCAACTTACCACATGTAATAAATGTGGGAAGAATCATCTGGGGAACTGCTTGGTCGGAAGTGGAAAGTGCTACATGTGTGGAAGAGGAGGCCATATTGCTCGGAATTGTCGTAGTGAGGTGAAGCCTCAACTCCCCAACACTAATGACAGAGGAAAGATGGTTCTGGCCT
Organism: Viscum album; assembly: GCA_963277665.1. Lineage (NCBI taxonomy): Eukaryota > Viridiplantae > Streptophyta > Magnoliopsida > Santalales > Viscaceae > Viscum > Viscum album. Next base: position 1,297,469,295 of record OY728155.1, read on the forward strand.
TACCTGATGTCCATTGCTTCAAGTGTGGATAGCTTGGGCACTATGCTAATCTCTGTCCAAATCCAAGGGGAGTGGACGGGAATCACCATCAACCTTAGCAAAGGCCAGGGGACCAAGCTCGTTCTTTTTCTATCACAAAAACTGAAGTTGAAGCTCAAAATGACATGGTAGTAGGTACTCTTGTTGTCCACTCAAAACTAGCAACTACATTGTTTGATTCTGATTCTGCGCATTCCTGTATTTCTTCCAAGTTTGCAATGAATATAGAATCAATCCCTGAATTTCTTGAGGTAGAGTTGTCAGTCAAGACTCCAAGTGGGATTATCCATGCATCAACAGTGTTTAGAGACTCTAGTGTTTACTTTAGTGAGCACATTCTTATCACAAATATAGTAGTCATTCCCATGTTGGAATTCAACATTATTCTACGGATGGTCTGGCTCTCAAAGTATAATGCTATGATCAAATGCAGAAGTACGGAAATCTTAGTAGTCTTGAATAAACGACCTACAGTTATCTTCCATGGAGAGATATCCCGAACTGCTCCCTATCTAGAATCACCTCCTATATCTTTATTTATGGAGTTAATCGGTGATGATGGAGAAGAAAAGGGAGCATACAAATAGAAGATGTTACAATTGTTCATGAATATATGGATGTATTTCCTGAAGAGTTACCTGGACCTCCTCAGAAAGAGAGGTAGAGTTCTCCATTGAAATCGTACCTGGTTCTCAACCGATATCAAAGACTCCGTATAGACTGACAAATGCGGATCAAGAAGAGTTAAAGAAACAACTACAAGACTTGTTAGAGAAGGGGTTTATCCGACCGAGTGTGTCTCCTTGGGGGGCACCAGTTCACTTTGTGAAAAAGAAAGATGGATCAATGCGGCTATGCATTGATTATAGAGAACTGAATAGGATCACAGTGAAGAACAGATATCCTCTTCCAAGAATTGATGATTTATTTGACCAACTTCGTGGGTCTCAATTCTTCTCTAATATTGACCTTCAATCTGGTTATCATCAACTGAGGGTGAGGAAGGAAGATATTCTAATGACTGCATTCCGATCAAGATATGGGCATTATGAGATTTCTGTTATGCCCTTCGGCTTGACTAATGCTCCTGTTATTTTCATGGATTTGATGAATAGAGTATTTAAGGACTACCTTGATAACTTTGTGGTAGTTTTTACTGATGATATTTTGATATATTAAAAATGTCATGAGGAGAATGAAGATCATCTGAGGGTTATTTTGAAAACTCCGCGGAAGGAGAGGCTCTTTGGAAAGATCAGAAACTGTGAGATTTGGTTACAACAAGTGGCTTTTTTGGGGCACACCGTAACCAATGAAGGGATATCGGTTGACCATGCAAATACAATGGTTTTATAGGAGTGTCCTCAACCCACAACAGTAACTGAGATTCGTAGTTTCCTTGGTTTAGCGGGATATTATAGGAGGTTTTTGAAAAACATTTCATGGATTTCTAATCCACTAAACATGTTGACTCGAAAAGGGGTTATGTTCATCTGGACAAATTAATGCGAGGAAATTTTCCAAGAGCTGAAGAATAGATTGGTTACTGCACCTGTGTTAACATTAGCCTCTATTGGAGAAGGATTTGTTATTTTTAGCGATGCATCTCTGAAAGGGATTGGGTGCATCCTCATGCAAAATGACAAGGTAATTGCTTATGCATCTCGATAGTTGAAGATTCATGAGCAGAATTATCCTACGCAAGATCTAGAGCTGGTGACAGTTGTTTTTTATCTAAAGATATGGAGGAACTATCTTTATGGGAAGAAATGTGATATATACACTGACCACCAAAGTCTAAAGTATATTTTCACACAGAAAGAATTGAACATGAGACAACCTAGATGGTTAGAGCTTATTAAAGACTATTATTGTTCAATTTATTATCACCTTGGAAGAGCAAATAATGTCACGGATGCGTTAAGCAGGAAAGACCCTGTTCTTCTAGCAACAATGAGGATCCTATGAGATCCCTTGATTAAAGATCTAGTAAAACTGGACATGGGAATTATAAAGAAAGGGACATCATCAACCCTATCCCAAATAATTTCTCAACCTTCATTACTAGAGAAGATCAAGAAGTCTCAAAAGGAAGATCCTTTGTTGTAGGAAAAGTTGGAGGCTGTAAAAGATGGGAAGTTCCATGATTTCAATATTGATCAAGAAGGTGTATTAAAATTTCGTACAAGACTATGTGTTCCATCTATTCCTGAGATAAAGAAAGAACTGATTGATGAAGCTCATAGCTCTACTTTCACTATACATCCGGGAAGCACTAAAATGTATAGAGAACTTTGTGATCATTATTTGTGGGATAACATGAAGAAGGGGATTGCTGATAACACTACAAGGTTCCTGGTGTGTCAACAAGTAAAAGCAGAATGACAACTTCCTAAGGGGGTATTACAACCGCTGCCCATACCAGTATGGAATTGGGATAATATCACTATGGACTTTTTAACTGGTCTCTCGAAAACATCAAAAGGAAACAATGCGATATGGGTTATTGTGGACCGTCTCACCAAGAACGACCATTTTATCTCTATTCGGGAAGATTTCTCTCTGGATCAACATTCAATGATATACGCAAAGGAAGTGGTAAGGCTACATGGGGTACCACTATCAATCGTTTCTGATCATGACCCATGATTCAAATCAGAATTCTGGATAAGTCTTCAACATGCTCTGAATACTGAATTGAATTTTAGTACGGCCTATCATCCTCAAACTGATGGCCAATCTGAAAGGACTATTCAGACACTTGAAGACGTGATGAGATTATGCTCCATGGAATTTAAAGGTGGATGGGATCAACACCTCCCATTATTTGAGTTCTCCTATAACAACAGCTTCCATTCGAGTATTCAGATGGAACCCTATGAAGCTCTGTATGGAAAGCGATGTAGAACTCCTACTTGTTGGGATGAAACTGGTGAGGGAAATCTTCTTGGGCCTGATCTTGTGCAAGAGATGACAGAACAGATTCATGCCATCCAACAACACATAAATGCTGCTCAGAGTCGGCAGAAGAGTTATGCTGAAAATCATCGAAGGGACATGGAGCTTGGTGTTGGTGACAAAGTCTTCCTTCGAATTTCTCCATGGAATAGAGTCATGCGGTTTGGGAAGAAAGGGAAGCTCAACCCTAGGTACATTAGCCCCTATGAAATCCTTGATCACATAGGATAAGTGTCCTATCGTTTAGCACTTCCACCGAACCTAGGTAAAGTTCACAATGTCTCCCATGTATCTCTCTTGAAGAAGTACATACTCGACCCTTCGCATGTACTGAACCCAGAGGTGGTACAACTGGAACATGACCTCTCTTATGAGGAGCAGCCAGTGGAGATCTTAGACCATAGAGACAAGGTTCTACAAAACAAAACTACACACCTTGTGAAAGTGTTGTGGAGGAATCATAAATATGAAGAAGTGACATGGGAGCCTGAGGAAATGATGAAGCAAAAGTACCCTCACCTTTTCGACTAGGCCTCAAGTATAAATTTCGGGGACGAAATTTCATAAGGAGGGAAGAATGTAACGACCCAAACTTTTTAAATAGTATATCAACTTACTCTTAACGATTTAACAGAGATGTTAATGGTTAATGCAGAAAGAACAGTCGATGGCTTCATCCAGTAGACTCGAACCTTATGGGGCCCACTTATCAGAGCTTGGGAAGGAGGTGGTGTCTTTGGGCTTCCCTTTGGACCAAGCCCAAGCCGAACTCCAGCGTTTCAAGCTTGAACGGAAACGCCTACGAGAGAAGTTCAAGTTAGTAGGGATTACAACTAGGGCAATGTTATCTGAGCCTCCCTCATATTCTCTCACCATAGCACACCTTACACTTAGGTCATATTTCGGTGTTATAAGGGGCAATGTGACGAGACCCAAGCTTCTTTGTGTAATCCTTTGGGATGAATGAATTGAGATTCCTTCCTTTAGTGATATTTGTAAAATTTCAAATGTCCGGATAATTTTAGGATGTATTTTATTGATGAATTTTTAAAAAGGGGATATTTTAAAATATTTATGTAAACCATAAATAATTAATGATGCGTAATTATTTTAAAAAAATGTTCTTCTGCAAAAGTGTTCAGTAAAGAATTTAGAGTCTAATAAGATCAAATTAATTTTTGATGAATAGTTAATTATGAATAGTGATTTTACGCTTAGAATTAGTAATGTGACCAAATGGATTATAAATCTCACTTAAAGAAAGTTTTAATATAATTTAGACACCTTTATTAAGTAATGAGATTCAATAAAATGTGTAAATAATGGTTTCATAAATTATTATTCAAGTATTGGTTTTTTCGAGTGAATAGTGTTTTTTATTTAAAAATTTAATTAAAAATAATTAGAAAATTATTTTTGTAAAATGGACTTTATTTTTGAACTCAGAGCATCGATATTATGTTATGGTAATTTTTGGGGATTTTTCTGAAAAAAAATGATTTCTCGATGAATAGTGCTTTTATTTAAAAATTAAATTAAAAATATTTAGAAAACTAATTTTATAAAATGGAGTTAATAAATGTAATTAGAGCATCAATATTTGGTTAAGGTGATGTTTTGGGATTTTTCTGAGAAAGATGAATTTTTCAATGAATAGTAAAAATGCAGTTTTAGGGTTTCGGTATGTTTAATGACATCATAACTTTGTCATGATGATGTCATGAGATATTTTAAGGGTTTTCCGACCAAGGGTGATGAATTATTGTATTGGGGGCCCCATGTGGCCTAACCCCATGGTAAATTTCATGGGAGAGCACATGGTTTTGAGAAAGGCACTTGTGAGGTGTCCCTTTGCCATTAATGCCTTGTCCCCTCACTTTCCATATAAATACCCACCCTTTCCTCTAGTTCTCACTCCCAACTCTCCCCCAACTATGTTCTGGACTCATTACCTCCCAAGTAGTCCTCCCAAGGTTACCCCAAGCCCTCAATGTCCAACCCATTGAGTTTTAAGAGTTACGTTTTAAGGTAAGGGATCCGACCTCTCTCTTTCTTTTCATGTAATCTCTTTTATGTCATTCGTTTTATGCACCATGTTATTATGTGAGAGTATGTTTTTTTATATTCCTCTTACTTCCCTTTTCATGTTTATATGATGAGAGATCCCCTCTTACTCTCATTATTTCGTTTTATGAATGTTTAAGTGATGCTGTTAGGCTGCCGAATATTTATTGGATTCTTTCACCCTTCTAATTTTTCAAGTTAGATTTTCATGTCAAGTCTTTCATGTTCCTTTTTATTATGTTGGGGTATGATCTATATATCTATCATACTGATCTCTTATGATCATATGATCAGAGACCCTATTTGACCTTGTCAAATCATTATTTATTGAAGTTTAAGTGATGCCGTTAGGCTACCGAATGTTTATAAGATAAATCTTATTTTTGTCTTACTTCCATGTTTTTCATTTCAAATGGTATGTCCTTAAAATTTCATTACCATGATTCATATCCCTTATATTCTGTCTCTATACTATTTTTATAGATCATTTATGAGTGGGTGACACATGTCCCCTCTCTTTTCAACGTTTTCTAAAACCCTGTAACGTAGCCGTTATCTTGCAGAATTTTCGTCTCAGAATGCCTCTCTCTTTTTCTCAAAATTATTTTATGTTGTTATGTGAATACTCAAAGCTATTATTTTTATAGGGGTATTCACATATATATCAAAATGTGTGTATTTTATATTCTGGGATTTACATACTTGAATCCCGCTTTCCCTTTCCGTGGGTTTAAAGTGACATAAAGATCATGTCCTTAATGCAGTTTTTAAAACGTTATGATTATGAAATGAAACCCATTTCCTTTATGCCATATGGGTTGTTTATGAGATTATTGATGATGATATATGTGGATCACATGATAATAAAGACATGTCAAGGGTGCACTCAGATAGCGCTCCAATGCATTGGGTAAAGACATAATCTTTAGAGATGACTTTTTAGACTAATACCTTAGTGAATAACTTTGGTAATTTTTAATGACACCTTGGGGATGGACCTTGGTGAAATGAAATGATTGTCAATATTAAATGTTGTAGCCACATATTCATGTTATGAAAAATTTTATTTTTATTATGATGTATCTCATGATTTCCTTATCATGCCTTAAATTACTCTTCATGTCCTTATTGAAGAATCTCCAGTTCACATGTAAAATGTTTCTCTTGTTTCCCTTACTGGGCCTTCTGCTCACCCTTTCTTTTGATGTATGTCTCCAGGTTATGAGATACAGTAATGAACCTTGGATGAACATAAGGAGAAGCCTTTCAAGTATTTAAAAAGAATGTTTTATGTTGTTTTTATGTATTATGTTCCTTGTTTCCAATACACTAAACCTTATAGATCCTCAGTTCTGTGTAATGAAATGAAAGTTTATGTTAAAAAAAACCGGATACTATACACTGCCACATCTGCCCGCACACACCTGGGACACAACCACACATCCCGCTGCAGACAGCTAGGCCGAAACCACTATCCTGCTCGCAGACACCATGGCCACAACAACCTCACATAACCATTCCCGCGAACACCTTGGATAGAACAACAACTGCTATGCCCGAAGACACCTAGGCCTCATCCCAAATATACTCGGGAAACAATTTTCCTGTAAACACCTGGGCCAACCACCACAACCACCCCGCCCGAAGATTCCTTGGAAAATAATGGACCTCAGGCCATCACATCCTGCCCAAAGATACTTGGTCTATCCATGAATGGGAGCAGAAAAGAGCTAGTAACCAGCCACTAAAGGTGTGTTGGTAAAAAAATCCTCCCCCATGAAATGGGGTTGTTTGGAACTAAGTGCTAAACTTGGGTGGGGAGCAAATAAGAAACATAAGAACTACAAATATATGTATAAGTAACAAACACTCAACCCAACCTAGGGTTTCCAAATCCTATCCATGTACAAGCACACTCGTCTCAATTCCTAGGAAGCACACTGCTCACAGCCGAGTCACAACTCACCCCCAGAACCAATTCCCATCCAAGATATTCATGCTTCCATGTTCATGTAATCACATTGAAATAAAGTTCTGCACTACTAGGAAACTAACAACATAATCACAAACCAAGGGAAAAAGATACATCCAACAGTAATTTAACCATTCACACCTGATTCTCTTGCAATGTCACAACAACGAAGGGATAAGTGAGATCCCTCAATGTACTGGAACCAAAAAAAACTCCGAGATACATCCCCATGTTCCCAAAATCCAGGAGCTAACAGTTTCTCAACAATAAAGTATACCACCCCAATTCGTGATATAGGATGAGTAATCACACAGCCTCAAATTCAAAACAACTGAAAGTATAACAACCGGGGATCCCATCCCTACCCGCATTGCCCCAGCAATCGGCCCTTGAATGAAACCAAAAAACCGCTACCACCAACACAAGGCAGGCCCATGCTTGTATTTTCAGATTTAAAAGATTTAACACACTCCATGGTTTCAATTACACTGTGATTTATTAGGGGTTAACACCGAAAATGGTTAATCATAGTGCTTTCAATTTCATTAACCGAGTATTCATAATTAACCAATTCCATGTTACGGTTATTTAAACATCCAAGAGCACCGAGGATCAATAGTGCACAGAGAAACACCACTAATGGACATGATATTCAGTGAGCATAGACCTATACAATTCTAAACAAATAACAACATAAAGTTAGTTTAGAAGAACATCGGGCATACCCCCCCCCCCCCACTTCATTCTTTAAAGGTCCGTTCATTATCTTCATTAAGTTATGTGTCATTAATTTCAACAGAGTCAAAAGAAAACCCACCCTGCATGATACACAGAAAGGAGAGGTGAAGGAGAATATCCCTACTTGACGGATCAAGGATCAACGTTAAATCCTCGCGTGAGTAGAAAGAACTCCACACAACGTGATCAAAGAAAACTTCGAGGGGTTACAACTCGTCAGGAGGAAGGGTACTCCGGGCATAGGGTGATAGAGAAAACGAAACTTAGGGAGAAGCCTTTAAGTTATAAAGGCTGGTATACAACATTCCCGGGACGGTTAAAATGCAGAAAGAAAAACTGGAAACCGCGTAAGAAGTGGGATCGTTGGTTGACCACATGGTTGAGACACCCCACACGGACTTAAAATTTCCCCACCTTTCGGGGTGGTTTAAACCGACACACACCTCATGTTTTTTCATTTATAGAGGTACCTCACCTATTATTTAATTTAAATGCCATTAATGGACATTAATGGGATTTAAAATAGGCTTCAAGGGGTCAAAACAAGGTTTAAAACCCAATTTTCATAAAAAGGAGGCGCTACTGGAAAACCCATAGGGGTATGCAAGAGCTACATGTAGCCAAGAGCTACCAGTTAGAGACAACTACCGGTTTCCAAGAGCTACCTTTAGCCGAGAGCTATCGCTAGCCGAGAGATACCACTTGCTGAGAGCTACTGTTAGCCGAGAGCTACAGGTAGTCGAGAGCTATCGGTTGGCAACAGCTATCAGTAGCCGAGAGCTACTAGTTGGCGACAACTACCGGTAGCCAGGAGCTACCAGTAGCCGAGAGCTATAGGTAACCAAGAGCTATCGGTAGCCGAGGTCTACCGGTACCCCAAGGTCATAGGTAGGCTTGGTCTACCGGTAGGCTGAGGCTACCGCTAGGAGTCACTGGGAAGCTAGCATGGCCTTCCAGACCACCCAGAACACCTCAAACATCAAATATTTACCAAGTAATGGGCCCCAAAAACCCGGGCCATTATAATTATTTAAGAACTAACTAGATTGCAATATTTTAATATAAATAATGGAGGAAAAGCCCTTTTTTGTTCTTTACCATGGAGGTATAAACAAATAAAATTATTAAAATAATACATCCTACCACCAATGGAGTAATTACTATATTCTATCAAGTTATTAGGGACTTGGATCCCTAAATCATCATGGTGTTTGATAAAATAACCCGATCTAAACTCAAATCCCTATAACTCTGACCAATAGATTAGAGATATCTAACATGTGTCTCTTTCTAGACAATTGTTATTATTGGAGTTGAAATGTACATATAATGCAGGAGGGATAAAAATGCATAGCTGTTATTGACATATATTACCCACCCAATACCTTGTCTCCAATTGGTTATCCCCTTTCATGGAGGCACTATTTAGACTTGTTCAAGAATTTTTTCTCGTAATTTATCATTCATAATATTAATTTATCTATTATAATACAAGCAAACCAAAATCATGGAAGAAATAAATCAGAAAAAAATTCAATAACAATCGATTTATATGTTTTAAAATAGATTTCCTAAAATAAAAAAATGCCATTAAAAATATTTGAAAACCATTTTAGCCATGTGAAATAAAAGAACATTCATAATCAAATTTTATTAATGAAACCACCGACCTCAAACATAAAAATCCTCCAAAATAGGACTGAAAAAATAAGTTGGTGGGATAAAAAGCTATGATGACGTAAGAGATTGTCTTAAAAAAAGTGGTCATTAATGAATTTAGACTTAGTTAACCCTAGTTGCCATAGGCTTTGGTTGGAAGGAATATAAATCGGAGAATAAGAAAAGTACAAAGGAACATGTGAAAAAACAATTCACAATAATCCTTAAATATCTCGAGTGAATTATAATATAAATTTCAGCAAGAATAGAGGATTAGAAAAATTCAATATTAGAGACAAATGAAAAGGATCAATATTAGAACAGAGAATGAGAGATTAATTTTAAATAAAAAAAATGGGAAACCTATAAAAATAATAATTTAATTTTGGTTTTATGGGTTTACAGTGTGAAATAAGATTCATAAATTTAATACCTCCAACTTGACAAGATAAGGACCCAAATTGAGGGTGAATTAAATGAATTATAGTCATGTATTTTTCAGATTAGCATCACAATTATTGATGAGGTGAATGATCTGTTCACATCAAGAATCAAAAATATTAGTATTGTTTTATAACCTTTAAGGTGACATAACACTAAAAATAATAGGTTGGAATAGGAAGTAATATAATATAAATATAGTGAAATATTTCAATAATGCTATAAATTATTGGATGTGGCACGTGGTATAAGTTAATAATATTTTATCCTTTTACATTAGTCATTATTTTATTTAAAATTCATTTTACCAATTTCCAAATTATTTATTATTAGAAAAAATGTTAATTTATTTATTGGGCCATTCCCCAAGTCTCTAATCAACATCTTATTCATCATCATTTTAATCGGATTAGTTTATTTGAAATAGATAATTATTTATTTAATGAGAAAATTATACAATTAGTTTCCTCTACTTTTTCATGGGTATGTACCATTATTTTTTTATATTACTCTATGATTTATATATAAAATGGTGTATAATATTTATCTAATTTTTTATTTTTTCATCAATATATATCTATGTAAATATTATTTATTTATTTTTGATCACTATGGTATTTTATTTTTATATTGTACCAATGATTTTGAAACTATTATGAGAATTTGGGTCAAATTAATATTAATATATCCTTATCATGAATTATCTAATGTATGTATCATATGACATGTTACGTAAAGTTTTTGAGTATAAAATAGGGAAAACTCTGTTATTGTTTACGGACTGGAATCCATAAACATTGTATTATCATATCTTATAAGTGAACCTCATCAAACAATTATTATGTTTCATAATATTATTTATGCCAATGTCCACTCATTTTCACATTTAAATTCCATTTTTTGTATTAAGCATAATGTTACATGAATCTTATAATCCAATAATGAACTCATGAATAACATGTTATTTCTCTTCCCTAAAATATCTACATCTCATTATATAGTTCCAATGATTTTTTAATGTTCTGTTAATGAAAATAGTACATGATGAATTTTATATATGGGCTATTTTCATATGACATGATCACCAATTTATACTTGATGAAAACTTGATAATCATAATTAATTTTTTCTTCATCATTAAATATTATTTTACATAATATGAATTTTTATCCCCATTTTTATGTTGTATGTCCTCAATTGGTCTCATTTATCCTGAATTTATTTATCAAATTATAGGTTTTCTATGATGTTTAATATCATTAAATTAATATAATTTTGAAATAGTTTACTATGAAATGTACCTTTTTACAATGGAATGAGACATAAGATTTTATGAATAGTTGTTTTAATTAATGTTAATTTTCTTTAAGAAAATAATGTACATATTGTAGTATTTATCAACATATGGGGTTGATGGTATCTCATTTGGTATTAATGATAGTTTCCACTAATTTGGGAATTATGATTCAGAAGCACTTGTATCAACAAATTTTTCAACAAATCTATTAATATTGGTGATCTAATTTTATATTAACTACTATTAATATATTTTTTAAATATTTTATCTCAGTTTATTGTTGGAAATATATAGATATTATGATATTATGTGTTATTAATATGGTTTTAGAATATTGGTGGATATATTGATAGGTATATAATAATGTATGAAAATAATGAGGATATAAATTATTTATGTTATAATAATATAACATCTAATATTCAAAATATATAGTTTCATAACTTTTATTCTATAACATGTATGCGTAATTAAATAAAAAAAAATTTATTTTCCTCTTTTGATGATATAGAACTAAAATTAATACATATTAATCAATTTATTATTTAATTTAATTTATTAAATACCGGTTCACATTTAAATAAATGAATTTGTGAATAAACAGTATCTTAAAAATGTAATGTGACACACATTATGACATGGTTAATATTTTATTAATAAATTTTATTGTTTAACATGGGATGTTTAAATTAATTACACATTATTAAAACCAGTAAGATTTGACTATAAATATAACTAAATAACATGACTATAATTTGAAAATCCACAGGGTCATTGACTCATTTAAATAAAACAAAAATGAAAATTATTTTAATAAGGAACAAATATTATAATTGTGGTAGGAATTTATAGAAAATTTAGTAAAATCTATGTGAATGCAATTTATTTGATTTAATCAGTTAAAACATTTAAATAATGGGAAACCTTATAATTTTAATGGGTATCTTAGTTCATTGAAATATGTTCATTAGAATGGTACGTAGATTATATGAATAGTAAACTGACAGTTCAATATAATCATTTAAATAATTAAATAATCTAATAAATATTAAGACATTATTACAAATATACTTTATATATTTATTTTTTGAAATATATATAATGAAATTATTTAAAAATAATTATAATGTAAGTAAATTTTGGAAACATTTTTTATTATTATTTCATTGACCTTAATATTATAAATCTAGTTAAATTTTTATTTTCCCATATTATGGAATTTTTTTAAATAAAATGTATTAAAACATTGGATTTAAATTCTCTAATATAGTAAGATTATTTTTATTTTATTTTAATGAATGGATTTAATTTCCATGATAATAGTAATAATTATATTTTTAAAATAAATTATAATTTGAGAAATAGTATATATATAAAAATAGACTAATAATTTATATAATTATTTGAATAACTCAAAAAAATTAAATAATATATTAGACAAAATGGATTAAATTATTACTCCAAAAAACTGGTTTCTGAGGTATAGAAACATGTTTTATACCATTAAAATATACTTTTGGAGTCGTTTATTTCATTCAATAGAATAGTTTTTTAAAACATGGATTTTGTTCTAATATTGGTAAAACATTATTTAATATATGTTAATAATCAAATATTAATTATATTTAAAAATAATATATATATTTTTTTATCGAGGATAAAATTAGATTTTAAATTCCATATTTTATCTTTAAAAAAATATCCCCTAATAAATAAATAATTCTTATCACTAATCTGAAAGAAGACTATAAAAATATATTTTATTGAATAAAATATATTCATCTTCACTCTCTCTCGAATGTTATTATTTTTTCAACTTATTTATATCTCGAAACACACATAGAACACATTATTTGTTTCTGGAATAAATAAAAAATCTCAAATAGGGGTAAATAAACATCTTTCTTATTTATTTTTTCTCTTACTCTTCTAAAATATCATTTTATTTCATCATGTCTCTTCATTTGTAATTTATCAATATATAATTATGATATTGATGTTATTTTACATAAGGATAGTTTAAATAGTGTAACTGAAAAATATATTCCATATCTTTCTCCCTCATTTAAAACATTATTACATATTATGTTATAAAACCTTTAAGAAAAATCTATAGTGATTTATTTTACATTCCTTTCACACAATATTAGAATATAATTTAAACCATGTATATAATTTATTTTAATATTATACATATAATTTAACACATGAATAAAAATGAATATCAATACATTAGTTTGAAAAAAAAAGAATGTAATTCTTCAAAAAATCATATCCAAATAAATTTATTATATAATGAAATAAGAATAAATAAAAAATAATTGTAATAAATTATTTTAATTAAGATAAATAAATGTAGAATATATTTTAAATAATGTTCTAATATACTATTTTTGTTTTTATATAATTCTTAAGGATGACAGAGAACCACGTGACTGCACTCAACATGTTATATCTCATAATTATATCTTTTATTATTTTATATTATTTATCTAATATCATATATAATAATGATTCCTAAAAAAATTTTATTTTATTTTGTGATATATATTATTTTATCAAATTCTATTTTTTGTAAGAACAACGTTATATTAATAATCTCTATATCTTCTTTAGAAACCTCTCTTTTTTATTCTAATTTATGTAATAGTTTTTTATAATTTTTATTCAATAAATAATGATATTTTATCATTACTAAACAAATGGGATTGGTATATCATTTTTCAAATTTTAAAATTATTATTTTTTTGTAATATAAATATTGAAAATCATGTAGGAGGTTATTGTTTTATATTTAAATATTATTTATACTCACAATAACTTTTGAAACAATTATATTTATTTTGTAATTTATTTTCTCTATGATGAAAATACAATATCATTGATATTATCCCATTTCATTCATTGGTATTTACAAACATTTATATCCTTCTATCCTTTATTTAATTTATAATGTTTTGTATTAGATTTTAATCAGACTGTTCCATTTAAATGGGTTATCCATACTTTTATTATTGATTCATGAATGATCATTAAATTATTTATTTTAAATATAGATAATATTCCAAAATGCAGGTTGTTATACCTAGGAATGGTGGGGTTGAATATGTGTTTTAACTATAAAATGTAATTTTTTCACATTTCAAAACACTGTTAAAACATAAATTATAAGAGTTAAGATCATGTGATGATAAATATTATGGTGGTGATGATGATAAATATTGTAGTCAACTAATGTAATGAACACATATATAATATATTATAGGGTTTTACATTACTATTATCTTGTAAATGGATCCTTCATGTGTAATGGATTTCATAAAACATAAAAAATTTACATATTTTAATAATATAGAATAAAGAAGAGCAATCATGAAGGAATACTTGATCATATATTGGTATACAAAAGATTTTAGATTAAGATGATTGATAATGAAAATTATAGAGATTGATTTTTCATCAAAATCCATCCGACGAGGATTCTGACAAAATGAGTGTTATACCCATTTTCTTTTTCTCATACCTTCCCAATTTCGATGGTTCCCCCTAATTGATAAATTATAGATCAATATATTTATTTATCAATTGGATGGTTTATATATAGATTATTTTCCTATCTACATTTTTTCCATCGGTAATCAAAATCAATCCTCGAAAACTAAATATCCCCATTAATGGTCATTGTATTCAGTCCACATATTTCTTGTTAATATCCATATTGAGAATATCCAAAATGTCATCCTAATTTCAGATATCCTACCCAAATAAATATTTTATTAAATTCATGATGTTCTATATTTTATCAGGTTTATAGTGTATTAGTGTTATATATGGCATGATTTTTTTATACATTGATCATAAAATCATTAAAAATTAAGAAAACCATTATAAATATTAATTCAATTTTCATTAACTCTAAATTCGATATTAAATAGAAACTAAATATATTTTAAAATCGAATAATTCTTTATACTGCTGTAATTTCACTTCTTTTCCATTACCATGATCACTTGATTCATGATGTATTAATATGGAAACCATGTCATTGTGCAAGAATCCATGAATTATTTTTCACATATTATAGTTGGTGACTTTAATATAACCTCTATAGTAATAATTTCAAGATAACATAATAATTCTCTAGGATAACCCCATTGCACAAATCATATCAATTCACATTTTTGCATCATACTATTTTCGTAGTAACTAATAATATATCATCTTCAAACCAAGATTAGTAAAAAAAGTATATTTTGATTACACCATGAATTAAATGAAAATATTCACAGTTTTATTTTCCTCAAGTAAGTAAATAAATAAATATATTTATTCAATAAAAAATCTTAATATTTTCTATTTTTATTCATATTTTACATGGTATCAGAAACCATGTGGTTATTTACTCCTCATAGGGTAAATTGTTCCTTCATATTAATATTAATTTTATTTTCCATGGATTCTATTCAGTTTTATTCTAAATTTATAAAATGATATTTCTTTTCTATTAATAAAATGAAAGTGTTAAACTTCTACTATTTTGTATTATTGAATATTGAATTCTTCATCCAATCGCTTAAGTGTGTGTATTTCAACTTTTCTCTTGATCTACAATACAAATTAGATAATTATAACTATATAATGTTGTCAATAGAAAATATAATTTTCCAATTTCAATATTGAACCTTATTTTACATATATTCTTCCACATATAATTAGAACTATTGTGTAATTATGACCCTTTCAATGTCAAGAGAAAATGACGGACCCTCTTAGGAGAACTATATAGACACTACCACAATATGTACATATTTGTTGTATGTTATTCCTTAACCACCACTTGATTATTAAATGAATCTAAATAAAACCATGTTGGGTGGTTTATTCCACTCCACCATTGGATATTATAGTTCATGTGAGATATATTTAGCAATTGGAAATAAAACATTCTAGAGGCCAAGGGAAACTCATTTTAACATAATAAGGTGTTCTAAACGTCATTTTAAAACTAAAAAATACATGTAACACATCTTCTAATGATATATCAATCTTTAGTAGCTCTCATGAAATACTACTGTCATTGAATTCCATTTAATATAATCATTCATCTCTTAGAGTCGTCATGTTATTCTTTCTCGAATCACAATGATTTCATGGATCATTTTTCTTCAATATAGAAGTTACGACACTCTAAAAACATCATGAATATATAATGATAAATACTCTTAAATAGTTTAAATAATGAAAATTCGGTTTTAATAAATAATATAACCTTATATTTATATTATTTTCTCTGCCATTGAATACATAACCCAAAGAAAGAAATGATGATAATGGGACTAGATTTTTCCTCATTCTATTTAATGAACAATAATTTTAAATATAATATGTTTAATTATAATATACGTTTTTCTCAAAATAAAATGTAATTTTTTCATAAAATAATTTAAAATATTTAGTAAAAATAAATCAATTACACATTATAATAAAAAAATATTATTTTAATAAAAAAATTATAAATTATGGATAAATATATTTATGAAATTAAAATATGTGTAATGAGATAATGAAAATAGGTCAATAACGTGATAAATGTATCCAATTCCAATGGTTTTTATTCACCAATAAAATAGAAATTATGAATTTCATAGTAATAATAATGATAAATTTTAGAAATAAGGCTGAAAATTTATAATGTAAATATATAGAACCAACAGAAAACCAATTTGAAATATTTTTTTATTTAATGGGTATATTGAGTTTATGGAAAGATAACATGACAATTTTTATCGATACAATAAACATTAGAATGGTTATAATAATTGTAACATAGGCATTGAAATAATAAATTTGACATGATGAATAATCATTTACCATATATATATATATATATATAATAAAATAAATGAATTTTAAAAATCCATGAATTAATATTTATGTGATAAATATATTAATTCAATTAATATATATTAGAAAATTAGACATTTTTATAAAGGAATCTTGATATTATATTTTCCACAGTAATATTTTATAATACATTAAAATGAATAATTTTCCTTATTTAGAATTTATTTTTGATAAATTGGTTTACATATTTTTCAGTATAATATTTAAAATATTAAAGGGTTAATTTTTAGAAATAATTTCAAATCCATAACTTTTTTGGGAAAATATTAAAAAAATGGCATTTAAAATAAGACTTGATTAAACAATCATTATATTATAATGATTTAATTATTTTTGTAATACTAAAAAAGAATGAAAATATATTTAATAATATATATAAATATAGATTATTTAATAATTATAATTTCCATTTCTAATTCAATATGTAAATTACAATTTCTGAAATCATATTTTTTCTCATCTAAAATGGAATTTTTTATTGTTTTCATATTTAATTTTTATAATTTACAAAAATAATGAATTTCACTTTTCGATGATTTAAAAGGGTACATATTTATATAAAATTGAAATATTATTTATTATATAATGGAAGAAAACAATTAATCTTCTTCTCCAATAAATTGTTTTGTTTTCTGGATTCTACCAAAATATAGCCCCCTTGTCATGTATAAGTACCCCTCCCCCCAATGAAAAAATATCCAAAATACCTCCCATAGAATATGATATATCCAAAATACCTCTAATATGATTGTGTCTCTTATTATAGTAATTATATCCTCATAGAACTATAATAAATTAAGGTGTTGGTCATTCATCAAAGGGGCTTGTTGGAGAGAAAAATTCATTATTTATTCATATAACATTTTCTTTACCGATTGTTTCATTTCATTTTTTAAAAACATTATTTATTTGAAAATGAATCAATATCAATATATAATATTTGTCCAATAATACTTATGTAATATTTAAATACAATTTAATATATAAATATATATTAATCATATATCTCAGCCTCCTTTGATATGTCTTTATTTGGATGATTCCACCATCTTTAAGGATGATGTATTTTATTAATTTACCACCTCATTAATATATGTTTAGTCAAGAATAAATGTACTTTGTAAACAATCAATAAATTAAATTTAAAATAAAAAAAAAATTGGTGAAACACATGTTCATTACATTTACCTTTTATAAAAATTAATAAATATTTAATAATAACAATAAATGATTCTAAATTAACATCAATAAATATTAAATATTTCTATTGTAATGTTTTAACAATTTTATGTTTTTTATAAAAAAAATTATGTGTGTCCATGAAAAACAAAACATATGAAAAAGTCATTCTCTATTGAATGTATTCTTTAAACCTAGTCATCTTTTGGGTATGATATTAAAAACAATTTTATTATATTAATGTGTTTCCCTTGACCTTTTGGGATGAAATTTATATTCAATACACCTTTAAATTTAAAACTATATTATATAAAATACAACATTTTCTTCTCATTCAATATCATTATCTTTCTATGTCATGACCCCCTCCCACCAATGATTCTCCTCCTGAGCTGGCAATGGTGAAAGGGAGATAATGACCCCCGAGTCCCGCCACTAGTAGGCCCCGAAGTGGGGACTAGCACCAATGGTATGAGGCTTCACAAATATGGGAGGCATTACCCTTAATATTAATTAATATTAGGAAATAGGATAAGTCAAACACCAAAAGAAAAAGGAACTGGTAAATGAAAATAACCCCAAAACCAACCCATTTTCATGTTTTATACAAAATTGAAACAAAAGTACAAGTAAAATAAAATCTCCAAAGTACAATACCAAAAAGAAAGAAAAATCTTCCACTATCAAAAATCCAATTCCCAACTAACAAGGTCCTGCACGGTCCCTAATGTCCTCCGGATGACCTGAAAGTAAACATAGGGTGAGAAAACAAGTATACTCTGTTGGAAAATTTAAAGCTCTCGTGCATAGGTGGGGAGACATCCTAATGCCCCGTGAGAAACCAGAAGGAACCAATTCCTATAAAGTAATCTATCCACCCAAATTTACAATCCACACTCACCAAATATCGCAAGTCAATAGAGTAGTATAGTTATATTATCAAAGTAAGGGTACCACACACCACCTTCCCACTGAATACTACTGAAGCCCTCATGCCTAACGCTCTGATGCTTCCCCCTCTTCCTAAGCTAGTGCCGCACCCTGGCCATACGAAGCTCGAGCTAGTACCACAACCTGGCCATACGAAGCTCATAGTATCTCACCGTGACACAATACTCGGACATAACCACATCTCATCCTATATCCCGCCAGCACTAAATCCACGACCATAACCACATCCCATCCTCATCCCGAAGACTCTTGGGAACACATCACATACGCATCCTGAAGATTCTTGGGAATCATCTATCATAACATGCCCAAAGGATCTTGGGCTATAGAACCTAGAATAGGGATCACAATGAAGAGCAGTAACTAGCCATCCTTTGGATGTTTTAGAATCTCACCCCTCGTCCCACGGGTGTTTGGGGTATAGTGCTCAACATGGGTGGGGTGCGTAAAGAAACATAAAACGTACAGGTTTTTATAATTATATCAACCACTCAGCCCATCCTAAGGATTCTACATAAAAGATCTGATAACATTCCTCGACACTGCTACCACGAAAGTATGCACACAATAAACATCCCCATCCCCCATTAAGCTTTTCATGTTCCAACAGTTTTAGTTTATCAGTTCCTTAACTCCTGAGAAACTAACAACATTCAAACCATATCACTCATTCATAATACATATCCCATCCAACCACAAATATAGTAAGGGAAAACACAAGAAACACAATCTCATTTTCTTTTATCAGCCAATAAATTCCATTTATATTCCGTATTTAATCAACTATCATGCCCCACAATTCATTAGTTAACTCTTCCACTTTTATTCATATGAACAACCCATCCCTACAGCCCTGCTGCCAACCACCATAACAACAAACACATTGGAAACAATACCCATACCACATCATCATCCCTTTGAGACCATTTACCACAACTTCATTGCCCATCACAACTATATGATACACGCCAGCCCACTACCAAGAAAACCGCAGCCTTGCTGCTCAGCCATTCCATAACAACCCACGAAACACCCCTTCACATAATTAAACCCCAACCAGCACCCACAAAATTCATTCTTTCATTCAGTTTGACTGGGGTGATTATACAAGGGTTCTAGTTATTCATTTAATCAGCCGAATTTACATTATTAACCAATTTTGACATTCTATGAAATTCTATCCACAAAAAAATCCAAAAAAAAACAGGGCAACATTTATAATGCACAAGAAAAGGCCCCAATGACTGTGATTTTCAGTAGGCATAAGCCTATTAAATTCACAACATAATCAAAGGATAAGTATTGATGGAAATAAAACAACAATATCAACTAAATTTCCCCAAACCTGTTCTTTAACAAATTATTGTCTTTATTTACTGGTTCAACTATATCTCACAAAAACAAGAGGATACCCACCACAAATTATACACAAAATAGAGAGAGACGAAGATAAGATCCCTTCCTCAAATGTTTTTGACGAAAACCCCAACAAACGAAGAACACACAAGAAAGATGGGATGATCCTCCAACAATATTTCATAAATCTCTTCTCTTAACACATCCAAGACCAAATCTTATCATATTTGGCATCCACACACATAGATATACACATAACTGGCATTTATCTAAGAAATAGAGAGAAGAGGAGGAGTAGATCTAAGTAGGTCTAACAACTAAACAAGAATGATCAATGCCTCAAGAAACCAGCTTTGATTCGCCAAGGGAATCCATCATATCACCTCCAAAATTCTTGGGAGATGTTCTCCTGTCTTTAAGGTAGGGTAATCCCGAGTAATGGCCTCTTAATTTCTTAAACAAACAAGTTAGAGGCAAAATGGGCAAGATCCACAATTTTAGGATGAAGTTTAATTGGCCGCACGGTTAGTTTGCACGGTTTAACAAACTGTGTGCTAACCATTCGTTAGCTACTTCCTTGGACACCCTTCTAACATGGTTTGGCCACATTGTTTAGACTAACCTTGTGCCGTCCTTGCAGGACCTACTTCCTCTAAGACAACTACGCACGGTTTGGCCACACGATTTAGACAAACTGTGTGCCGCCCATGCAAACACAATTTCCCTTTAGTTCTCTTGAAATTTTCACCCAATCGCACCCATAATCCAATACTCCAAAACAGAGGTAGTTATAAATATCCAAAGTACGTGATTGAATAACATGATGTTAAAGTTCTCAACTGTCTACCGTTAAAATGGTTCCTAAAGAAGGAAGATTTTGGAAAATCATTGGGGATAAGTTACCTTGACCTTAAGAATGCCTCTAACACAACATTTTTACAATGTAATGGTCTGGAGAGGTCTGGTCCATTACATTAGATACCTTTTAATCAATTCTCGACCTTGAGAATTAAAACCAAACTTGAAGAAATGAGAGGGGTCCGAAAACTCCACCTTGAACGATACCTCTCAAGAGAAAAAATCCTTATTACCAAGGACCTCCCCCTTCCTCACCTATCTCCTGAACAATCACAATAATACCCCTCCTCTTCCATGTGAAACCACACAAAGCAAAAGACTAAACCATCGGGTCATTTGGGTGAGGTGTTTTCCTTCCTCCATGTTATGATACTATTCACTTTGGGCTTCACTAACTCGCCCACTTGGGTTTAGGCACATCCAATTTAATGCATATTAAACAGGGATCAGGTCCTCCCCTCCCCACATTTCAGGACACTTATTACACACTTAAAAAATATTTCATATTTAACCAGGTCAACAATTACATTGTAAATAGGTACGAAACAAAACATGACAAAACTCAAAACAACTCTGGGTAATGGCCACACATATGTGCTTCCCGTTCCCAGGTAATCTCCTAATGCCAAACATGCCTCCGTAGCACACGAACCAAAGGAATGGTTCGTCCATGAAGCACCTTCTCCTCAGAACCATTGATCATCATGGGTCGCACCACGAATGTTGCATCATCCCCGATATTTAGCTCTCCACAGTCTTGGACGTGTGATTCGTCGTGCAGGTACCGACGGAGCAGAGACACATGGAAAACGTCGTGCACCCCTAGCAGTGGTGACAACAACGCAAGTTGATAAGCCACCTCCCCAACCAGCCACAACACCTCGAAGGGCCCATCGAACCTAGGAGAAAGCTTACTTCCCTTTTCGAATCTTCACTGCCCACACCGAGGAGAGACCATCAAGAACATGTGGTCCTCAACCTCGAAGTCCAAGGGTCTCCTCCTATTATCAGCATATTACTTCTTCTGGGCCTTAGCTGCATTCATACTCTCTCGGATAAGATGAACCTTATCTTCCACGCTCTGCACCACCTCCAGGCCAAAAATACCTACTTCTCTAACCTTTATCTAGCATACGGGTGAGTGGCACAACCTCCCGTACAAAGCATTGAAAAGAGCCATGGCAATTGTAGAGTGATATATGTTTTTGTAAGAGAACTCTATCATAGGAAAGTGTTGTATCCATGATCCTCCAAGGCCCAAAACACATGCTCATAGCATATCTTCCAAAGTCTGGATGGAGCGCTCTGTCTGCCCATCTGTCTGGGGGTGGAAAGAAGTGCTGAGGCATATTCGGGTGCCAAAAGCATGTTGCAATCCTCTCCAGACATGCGAGGTAAACATTGTATCCCAGTCAGAGATTATATATCTCATAACTCCATGCAACCGCACCACATCATTGTAATACCTCTGAGATAGGGACTCAACTGTACCTAAATCCTTGATTTCTAGGAAGTGGGATGATTTCGTCAGCCAGTCCACCACTACCCAAATGGTGTCGCAACCCCCTTGAACTCTGGGTAGCCCCATGATGAAATCCATCTATATGTCATCCCACTTCCACTATGGGACATATAATGGTTGCAACAGACCTCCTGTGATGTGTTGTTCAGCCTTCACCTGCTGACACCCAAGGAACTTTGCTACGAACTCAGTTACTGCCTGTTTCACCCTGGGCCACTAGAACTACCCTCTCATGCCTAGGTAAATCTTGGAAGATCCCAGGTGTACTGCCAAGGGTGAGTTGTGTAACTCCCCAATAACTCTATCGTGCATTTCCTTTGGAACAGACAACTTCCCCCAGAAAATCATCTGATTTAGACCATCCTCTGACCATCCATCTGGAGCATTGCCCGGGCCAGCCCTAACGCACATCACGTCACTCTCTATGTCTCCCCACTGAGACTCCTCCACAAGCTATGGTAGGGAGGACTGCACTGTCATCTAAAACAGACAACCTCTACCCACATCTTCCCATACATTGAGGTGTAGTGCAGCCATTCTTCCATCGCCATCTAGACATCTTCCGACTTTCGAACCATGTCCTTCTTCCTACTCAAATCATCAGCCACCACCTTTACGTTGCCTTCGGTGAAAGAGATTTCGACATCGTAGAACTGGAGGAACTCCATCCACCTACGCTTCCAAAAATTCAGGTCCCGCTTGGAGGAGATATACTTCAAACTCTTGTGATCCATGAAGATCACGAAGCGCTCCCCGATGAGGTAATGCCGCCACATCTTCAGTGTGAACACAACCACTGCATGCTCTAGATCATGGGTGTCATGGTTAAGTTCATGAGGGCGTAACTTCCAAGATTAATAAGGGATCACCCCTTGCTATTGCATCACCATGCACCCCAAGCCTTGTGCTGATGCATCACATAATACCTCAAATGTTACTCCCTTTTCTTGTAATATCAGCACCGTGGCACTAAACAACTTTTCCTTTTGATAACGGAAGGTTGTCTCACACCACTCATCCCACAGGAAATCTTGATCCTTCATTGTAAAGGATGTCAAAGGTGTTGTAACTCGGGAGAATTTGGGCATGAACCTCCGGTAGTAGCCTGCTAGCCCAAAGAAACTACAAACTTCGGCCACGTTCTTGGGTGCTTCCCAAGAAACACCCTCCTCATCCTTTGATGTGTCCACTACTATTACCTTCTTGGACATCACATGTCCAATAAAGTGTACTTCTCAAGTAAAAAAATTTCATTTGGAAAACATTCCATAAAGTTCGTGTTGTAGGACGACCTCTAAAACTGATCTCAGTTGCCCAACATGATCCTCCTCAGATCTTGAGTAGATCAGGATGTCGTCGATGAAGACAACTATGAATAGGTC
Source organism: Viscum album (assembly GCA_963277665.1). Taxonomy (NCBI): domain Eukaryota; kingdom Viridiplantae; phylum Streptophyta; class Magnoliopsida; order Santalales; family Viscaceae; genus Viscum; species Viscum album. The sequence continues at coordinate 1,297,493,615 of OY728155.1, forward strand.
TAGGTATTCCCGAAAGACGGAGTTCATGAGTCCCATGAACAAGGCTGGTGCATTTGTAATTCTGAACGACATGACCACAAACTAAATGTGCCCATATCTGCAAATGAAGGAAGTCTTCGAGATGTCACCCTACATCACCCTCAACTGGTGATATCCAGACCATAGATTGATTTTAGAAAACCAACATTATCCCCTCAGTTGTTCAAAGAGATCGTCTATCCTCGGGAGGGGGTAACGGTTCGTGACGGTTACCTGGTTCAGTCTCCGGTAGTCTATGCACAACCTAAGACCACCATCTACCATCTCTGTGAATAAGACTGGACCGCCCTATGGTGATTCACTCGGTCGAGCAAAACCCTTCTTCATCATATTGTCAATCTGAATATGAAACTCCCATAGCTCGGAAGGTTCCATCCCAAAGGGGGCCATCGAAATAGGACGGGAACCGGGATGTGAGTCTATTCCAAAATCAATGTCTCGTCAAGCGGGTAGAGTCACCACATCCTGGGGGAAGACATCCATGAACTCGCTGATGATCTCAGAGAATTATATCATTTCCGTATCTTCTGACTCAACAGATAGCCAGAATAACAAGGAAAGGATGGGCTCACCTCCCTGGCTGACCTCCTGGAAACCCCGCTCACCGATGAAAGTCACACATCGGTTGTCCATTCCTAAAAACACAACTCTTTTTCAGAAACAATAGATGACGACACACACTGAGAACATCCAGTCGATTCCTAGAATGATGACGTATGGCTGCATTTGCAGTAAATGGAGATCTAAACTGGATTGGTGTGGCCCCATCATCAACCTACATCCCCGAAAAACACGAGACAAGATGGTCTAACCTCCGACTGGTGTACTCAAAACCAAGGGTACAGAAAGTGTCTCTATGTCTAGTCCCAAGGTACAGGCTAGACTGGGCACAACAAATGAGTGTGAAGTTCCAATATCAAACAATGTGTAGGAAAGAGTACTAAACAAGATGATTGTACCTTGAAAGTCTTTCGGCCATGCTGGAACCGCTTCCTCTGCAGCGTGCAACTGCCCACGCCCAACCCATCTGCCTCTCGGCTGTCGGCCACCTCCCCGACCATGCCTCGGTCGAGGTCCCCAAGGAGTGCCCGGATGTCAGCCTCCTCCCGCAACGTCTTCCCTCAGAGGAGCAGGAGATCTCTTCCCTTACTGCAGCTACTGGAAGGGTCTGGCAGGAAACTATTTTGGATGAGGCATGCGTTGTACTGCTCCACCTCCACTGTAATATACTTTGTCCGGGAACTGGTTCTGAAGGTGCCCATGGCTTCCATAGATGAAACACCTCCGTTCCGGGCCTGAAGGAAATAGGTTAGGACTGAGAGATCAGAACTGAAAGTACTGAGGCCTGCCCCCTACTGGTTTGAACCTAGAGGGCCCTGATGGTGGACGCCTGCTGCTGACAGATTTCCCCTTCAACGAGTCCAACTGGGTTCCCTCTCATGACACACCCCCTATAATGTGCATCCTCTCCACCACTTCATCCTTCTTCTGGACCTCTATCTATGTTGGTAGGGTGAAGGGAGTAAACGAATACTGGAGAGGAGGTCGAAGTGCCTCCTACAAACGTCCTGCCTGAGACTCCTTATCTGGAAAGTGGTCCTGGGAAAAACTAAGGAGATCCTTGAACTTGATCGCCAACTCTCTCACCGACATGCTCACCTGCAGGAGGGAGAGTAGCTCCTGTCTCTTTTCAGCCTTCATTATGGAAGAGAGGAATTTCGCCCGAAACGTCCTCTCGAAATCTACCCATGTAACCTCAGTCTCCCTCTTCTCCCCGAGGTAGAGCATCCAACACGGACGTGCTGCCACCCGCATCTGGCTCACAGCCAGAGGAACCCAGTACTCCACTGGAGCCCAGATCAAGCTGAAAGCTATCACTAGATCCTTTATCCAGCACTCTTTCTCCATGTCAGAGAAGCTACCCTCATACATCCTGAGGGTCTTCAACTAAAAATAATGAAGCGTCTTCTTCCATTGAGCATCCTCATCCTCTCTGTCAGCTCTCTATCGATCAGCCAAGCCAACCCCCTGGGCCACGATTTCCCACAATACTCATGGTCGTCTCCCAGGTTCCATAGCTACATGGTAAACATGGAATACCTAAGCCTGAGTATAGTAAAATATTGTTCATAAATTTTCATATACTCCTTATTCATTTTAAATAACCAAAATTCCCTATAAACACAGGAACAAAAGTCATTATGATGCGTGTACCTTCCCTAGGGTCTCTACCCCATAATATGTGTAGCCTCACTTGGACATTCTGTAGGTCCAGAGTCCTTCCATCGGATCATGGGGGGCCCTAAAATCCCATGTCCTAGCCAGTCTTCCATGGCCTATTTCAGGCTCTATCATCACCTGACATTGTTTCCCTACCATCCCATGAAATCCTCAATGTGCATAACTCCAAACTCCATCCTATCTATTAACCTCTAACCTCTGATACCATTCTACCACGACCCCTCCCACCAATGATGCCCCTCCTGAGCTGGAAATGGTGAAAGGGAGATAATGACCCCAGAGTTTTGCCTCTAGTAGGCCTCAGAGTGGTGACTAGCACCAATGGAATGAGTTTTCACAAATATGGGAGGCATTAACCTTTTTATTAATTAAGACTAGAAATAAGATTAGTCAAACACCAAAATAAAAAGGGAAAAGTAAATGAAAATAAACCAAAAACCAACCCATATGCATGTATTATACAAAACCGAAACGAAAGTACAAGTACAAGAAAATCTCCAATGTATGATACCAAAAAGAAGGAAAAAATGACAACCAAAAAAACTCCAATTCCCAACTAGCAAGGTCCCGCACGGTCCCTGAATACATCCTGAATACATGAATGTAAACGTAGGATAATCATACCTGTATACTAAGTAAGAAAACCTAAAGCTCTCGTGCACAGGTGGGGAGACATCATAATTCCCTATGAGAAAACAGAAGGAACCAAATCATAGTAAGGAATCTATCCACCCAACCTTACAAGCCACATTCTCCAAATATCGCAATTCAATTAGGTAGTATATTAATATTATCAGAGTGTGGGTTCATCGCACCACCTTCCCATAGAATACTGCTTAATCACTCATGCATAATGCTCAGATTCTTCCACCTCTTCTTAAGCTAGTGTCGCTGCATAGCCATACGAATCTCAAGCTTGTGCCGCAACCTGGCTATACAAAGCTCATAGTATCCCACTAGCACTCAATCCTCGGACATAACCATATCTCATCCCGTATCATGCCGACACTCAATCCTCAACCATAACCACATATCATACTCATCCCAAAGGCTCTTGGGAACACATCACATTGTCATTTCGAAGATTCTTGGGAAACATCAGTCGTAACCTGCCCAAAGGATCCTGGTCTAAAGAACTTGGAAGAGGGAGCACAATGATGAATAATAACGAACCATCCTTTGGATTTTTGAAAATCTCACCCCCTTTCCCATGGGTGTTTGGCCCGTAGTGCTCAAAATGGGTGGTGTGCGTAAATAAACATACAGCGTACAGATTTATAAATTTATATCAACCACTCAGCCCATCTTAAGGCTTCTACACAAACGATCAGAGCACATGCCTCGACACTGCTACCACGAAAGTATTCAGTCAATAAACAACCCCAAACCCCATTAAGCTTTTCATATTTCAACAGTTTTAGTTTATCAATTCCTTAACTACTGAGAAACTAACAACAACTGAACCAGATCAATCATTCGTAAAATATATCCCTACCAACCACAAATATAGTTAGGGAAAACACAAGAAAAACAATACTATTTTCTATTATAATCCAATATATTCCATTGATTTTCTATATTTAATCAAATACCATGCCCCACAATTCATTAGTTGACTCTTCCACATTTATTCATATTCACAACCCATCCCTGCAGCCTTGATGCCAACCACCATAACCACAAACACATTGGAAACAATACATGTACCACATCATCATCCCTTTGAGATCATTTACTGCAGCTCTACTACCCATCAGAACCATATCAAACATGCTGACCCACAACCAAGCCAACCGCATCCTCACTACTCACCCATTCCATAACAACCCATGAAACACCCCTTCACATAATAAAACCCTAACCAGCACCCACAAAATTAATTCTTTCAGTCAGTTTAACCGGGATGATCATACAAGGGTTCCAGGTATTCAATTAATCGTCCAACTTTACATGTTTAAAAAAAATTTAAATTCTATGAAATTACATCCACAAAACAATCTAGAAAAATATGGAAACATTTAATAGTGCAAGAAAATTCCCACCAATGACTGTGATTGTTAGTTGGCATAAGCCTATTCAATCCACAACATAATCAAAGGTTAAACATTGATGGAAATGAAAAAACAATATCAACAAAATTTCCCCAAACCTGTTCTTTAACCATTTATTATCTTAATTTACTGGTTCAACCATATCTCACGAAAACAAGAGGATTCCCACCCTATATGATGCACAAAAGAGAGAGGGAAGAAGGTAATATCACTACATGAATGGTTTTTGATGAAAACCCCATCAAACTAATAATACACAAGAAATCCAGGCTGATCCTCCAAGAATCCTCCTTAGATCTCTTCTCCTAACACAACCAAGATCAAATCTCATCAGTTTTGGCATCCACACACTTAGATCTACCAATAACATGCATATATCAAAGAAACCTAGAGAAGAGGAGGAGTAGATCTATGTAGATCTAACAACCAGACAAGAATGATCACATACCTCATGAAACTGACTTCAATTCGCCAATGGAATCCTTCAGATCACATCTAAAACGCTTGGGAGTGGTTATCATATCTTCGAGGGAGGGTAATCCTGAGTTATGGCCTCTTAAGAGCTTAAACAATCATGTTATAGGAAAAACGGTCAAGATACACAATATTATGATCTAGTTTAAGTGGTCGCATGGTTTAGCAAACTGTGCTCTAACAGTGCGTTAGGTACTGCCATGGCCGCCCTTCTCGCACGGTTTGGCCACATGGTTTAGACAAACCGTGCACCGTCAATACGGGAGGTACTTCCTCCAAGACAACTATGCACGGTTTCGGAAAACCCTACATCGCCCGTTTGAAAGCTACAACCCATTAGTTCTCCTTAAAAGTTCACCCAAGCGCACCCCCATGCCACTACTCCAAAACAGAGGTAGATAGAAACATCAAAAGTACCTGATTACATAATGTGATGTTAAAGTTCTCATCTTTCTACCGTTAAAATGGTTCATCATGAAATAATATTTTGGAAAAGTGTTGGGGATAAGTTACTATATCCTCCAAAACGCCTCTAACACCACATTTATTAAAATTAATGGACTAGAGAGGTCCAGACCACTACAATATATTTTATAATATAAAAAAATTTATTATATTAATTCATTTATGTGGGGATATTGATGAATGCATATTTTTTCACTATATATTTTATCTTATTCCACTCATAATGATATTTATTATAGGGATACATTAAACTCTCATAAGCACTATTCTTCAAAAAAATGACATCCTCTATCTGTTCATTTTATTCCTCTCTTGTATATGATTATAAATATACATTTCCCAATTTTGAATGCATATTAATGAAGTTTTATTATTTTCTTGTTTAAATTCTTCAATTGTATTTTATTACAAATTTATTTGTGATTTGTTATCGTCTATGATACAATGCTTTCACCAATATAAATATTATTAGAAACCATCAATGAATGATTGTAGATTAATGTATGACCATTATATACTTTATATTTCACATTGTACAAAATGTATTATTTTATGGATAGATTTAAAAATTTCTACCCCCTAAATGCATTAGATAAATATTTTATCCAATTAGATACCTTGTGTGGGGAATGAGAACAGAAAATAACCCAACTATGTCATATTTTTTCACTATAATCAAAACCACATAATTATATTTTATTATTATTCATGTACCATATTTCATCTATAATTCATGTTATTTTCATTTTTTTATTATAATATTTTCATGGTTATGTGTTGATTATGTGATTTATTTTTTCCAATCTATTTATATTGATTCATGTTACCATTTATTTATTATTTTATTCCAATTTCAAGTATTTTTAGATCAACACTTTCTTCAATGTATGTCCCAAAGTTATCATATGTTTAAAAATTATTATAGTATGTTTTAGAATAAATATATTTAATTATTTGGATAAATATTTATATGTTTTTTAATCTATCTTTAAAAACTCTAAATTTAAATTAAAAAATTGTTCATTTTTTGGATGTCTAACATTTTTTATTTAAATCTCAGAATTATGAAATAATCATGAATAGATTGTTATTATATTGTAGTTCATAACATGTAATAGTTTCATTGATTCTGAGACTATAATAGAAAAACCACTTTAATGGAGGGACTCTCAAGCACTATATCATGGGTAGATATATGGGAGTTTCATTTATGGATTCTCTTAAAGGTACATGTAACACCTTGAGATTTTATAAGATATATATATATATATATTTATATTGTCTTATGTTATACGCAACACCAAACGAATCATTCACTGCACACAATGTTGGCTTGGCTTGCGTTACACGCAATCGTGACCATCCCCTATATCGTGTATAGTACATTATACCGACTTTCACTAAACAACAATATATTGATATAATAGTATTATGGACTAACCGTTATGAATAGTATTAAATACATTTTTAATTTTATAACATTATTTTTTACACATTTTCTAGAAAATGGAATGAGAAAAAAATAATTTTTTCCAGTAAAATAATTATTTTTCACGATATTTAGTTTTGGCGCCATTTGATGGCGCAACCACGTTAAATATAGTTTTTGAATTGTACATAAGTTCAATTTGATAAAATAATATTCTTCCATAGAATAATTATATAAAAATTTTAATTTGGATAAATGTTTCAAATTATTCTAATTACTTTCATATTTTAATGAACACTTAAAACACACTCTATTTTAATTAAAAACATCTTTTTTCATCACAATTATTTATATGGATAGGTTATATATTTAATTGGTTTTAATGTTTAATTAGAATATATATTTAGCATTTAATCCAATTTTGGTCATTTCAATTAATTTCACTTTGAAATTGGACATAAACAAGTGTCGATCTTTTAATAGTTATTGTTTCTTAATAGCACACAATTTGTTTTGATAACGGGAATTAATTTTAAAATTAATTAATTCCACTTATATGTTTTGAATTTATAAAAATAGACATCATTTTTGCATTCGGAATATCAAATATAGCATTGGATTAATTTTTTTTATTTTTCTGAAAAACATCAATTTTTTATGAATATTGAAACCACTTAGTGGTAGTTAAAAAACCAACTCTTTCATTTAAATGAAATTGTACCACTTTTGTGAAATGAATTTAAAAAATAATACATACATGTTTGTTATAAAGTAGTTAAATGTGGTTCAATAAGATGAAAATAATGTTTCATGAATAGTAACTTTTCACTTTTATTTAGCGCGGTTGAATGTAAATAGGGTAATTCAAGGTTAAAACAATATTATAATAATTCAAAATTACCGTAACACATGTCCTAACATTATTGTATGAGTATTATCCTACCATTTTCATCCTTGGGTCAATTTTTGGACCCCATTGAGCCACATGGTTGTGATAATGACAATTTTGATTAATTAATTTAATGTAAAGACAAAATTGACATTAACAAAAATCTATTAGTAATTAATTTTTATAAGGGGTTATATAAATTATCCTTTCCACTATAAATATTACTTGGAAAGATAAAAAAATTTCCTACATGATGGTATTTATTTTATAATTTTTAGACATCAAATAAATTAAATTATTTATGACACATTTATGATGCAGTATTTACCTCCTTCATAAATGATTTAAATAAATTAGATTATAATGATTATAATATTATATAAACAAGTACAATTATTTATTTGATGATTTAATTTACAGAATGAGTCATCTTATCTTTATCTTTAACATTTTTTTGACCTTTTTAAATCGAAGATAAGTTTATAATAAAATAATTGTTTCACACTTTCTAAAGGTGCCCCTCTCCTCCCTTATAAAAGGGCACCTCCTCCCTCTTCTCTTTACAAAACATTCAGAATTAAATCGCGGCCACCCTGTACCCATTTCCCTTATCAACATGCCTAGAAACATATTAGGGGTTTTTTCTTCTTCAAGGTCCATCTTTAGTGCCCTAATAGGTGGTCTAAAAGAGGCGCCTCATAGAAGTGGTAATATCCTTTAACAATTCTTTCAAATTCATTTATTATTCTATATATTATACCTTTATTGTTTCATAATAAAGCAATAACATCCATATCAATCATATAATGATATGTTATTATAAATATAAAACAACCCTATTTCACTTTCTATCCATCATATGGAAAGTGAAATCACCGCAGGATAGTACGTACGAAATACCGTCTACAAGTCGTGGTGTAATATGTTTTCCACCCCCACCTTACTTGTATTGGTATAATGGTGTAAAAAATACCTATATATGATTATTATAACATGATACTAATTATGATACATTCAATCGTCCACTACAATACCATTCAATAGTTATGGGAATGATATAATCGCTCGTGCGTACGTACGGCCTACCGTCTCTACGATGTGATGTGAATCGTTCTACATGATGTTCCTTGAATAATGATTATATAAATGAATTGAATGAATAAATATGATATATATTACACTAATACCATCTTCTTAATAAGTTATTTGTAACCTAAAAAGTGGGATACGAATTTATTTGACAAGTCATGCATAAGAACATAAACCAATGAACACCCGAATAACAAGTATCAAGGAAATATTACTAATAATAAGATAAGAATATGACAATATATGTTATCATAACAATGAATATGACTCTATAATAAGGCAATGTAATTATTTAAATCATTATACAGGAGTTTTGGACACGTACAAATCATATCAGACCTAAGGTATGGGAAAATCTCACAATCTAATTTTTATCCGAGATTGTTTATACTTCAGAATTTAGTAGGGAATTGTTATCATCCACATCCACGTTACCTCAATATGTAATATTATTTATCTCCTCCTTAAATTTTTTAAATCCAATTTTACCTATTGGTGAATTTTAGTAAAAGATATGAAAGGAGTCTTTTGTCATTTTCAGTACGAGATACTTTTTGACTTTTCTGGACAAGGTATGAGAATATAGTTTTTTACCTTATACGGCATGAATGGATTTTTATGATTTCATAGAACATTATTTCCATGAAGATTCCTTTTCATGTTTTCCTATTTAATTTTAATTAAATTCTTTTAGTATAAAATTTTATGACATATTAAAAAAGGAGAAATGTTTTTTAAAGTAGAAAGGTTATTTTCCTCAAGAATGGAGTTCAAGTGGTTTATCAAAATTACTTACCATCTAAGATAATATAGGGTTTTGTTTATATCCCAATATTTACATGGATTTTATTATGTTATTATGGTATTATTTTTACGATTTCATTTCATCTTATATGAATTATGTTATGAAGGCATGATGTTTGAGTATCCCATTTTTATTACCTGTGTTATGCTATGATATATGATTTATAATTTTGTGGGCCACATAAGAATGGATTCATTTTTAGATGGGTGGGACCTATATCTCCCTCCAATTCATTGGATAAAGATTTGTATCTCATGAGATAGACAGGGATGGAATGACAAATAAATCTAAATCAGTGATACAAGACTGGAACGGGGAGTGAACTTAGTTCAGAAATGGAATTTGTCTGCTAAGATAGTCTTGAAAATGAGCCTTGACTAATAAGAAATTATTTTCCATGATTATGTCTGTATTCCACAATGTTTCATGTTTTATGTTTTGATTATTGGGATTACATTTCACTATTATGATTTATCCCATGTTATGATATTATGATCTCTTTTGCATGTTAAGATTTTCGAAATGCTATGTTCTTATGAATATGATATTTCCATTTTTTACCCTTATAGAGCATTTGAGGTCACCCTTTTGTATGTTTTATTTTCCCCAGGTCAGGAAAAAAGCTATTATGTTGGATATACCAAAAGGGACTCTAGATATGATGAAATAAATAGGAGAAAATGTAGATGCTTTGTAAACCAGTTGTTTATGTTTCCCCATTTCTAAAGACTATATACCTATACGGTCCTACCATGGTTTTGTTATATGTTGTAACAAGTATGCTTCAATTATAATGTAATTACAATATATGTAAAGTATGGGATGTTATAGTTTGTATCACGGGGAGGTTATAGTCAAACTTTGGAAACTAGGATGTGAAAGCCTTAGTAAGAACCCTAAGGATATCTCTAAGCATAGAACACAATATTAGTGTTTTAGAAATGGCCATGAATCACCTATGATAAGACCTAATGTGTGGAATTTTATTCATGATTATGTGGTTTTACTATTATGATTAGTGTTTCTCCCACTATTCTTATTAGTTTTAGTCAATGGCTAGAACCTGAAGGAACAGTGTTAATGATGAATGTGATGGGCAATGCAATGATTGTCCCCCTGAGCAACCAAACGTTATGGGAGCTGGAATGTAAAATATTATATCCATGCTCACACAACTTTCTCAAGCTATGAATCATGCATGCCTTCTAAATGATCAAAGAAAGGAGAAATATTCTGTTCAATCCTTCATGAGGCAGCGTCCACCTGCTTTCAGCGGGTTGTCTAACCCATTAGTGGATAAACAATGGATCAGTACCACTAAAAAGATATTTTCAGTTATACAATGTTCTGAACATGATAAAGTTATATAATCAGTATATCGTTTGGAAGGTGAAGCTGATCAATGGTAGTATCTTAACAAGAATATGAGGAAAAGAGATGAAATTTAGTCCATAGAATGGGATGTGTTCAAGAACTTATTTTTCAATAAGAACATACCTCGTATTCATTGAACGAAGAGGGAGAAGGAGTTTCTTGAACTAAATCAAAAGGATGATGAATTTGTTGGTACCTAAAAATCAAATTTTACAAGGCTTTCAAGGTACTCTTCTGGAATTATTATCCAACATGACAGTAAGATCAATCGATTCTTTAGTGGCTTAAAACCAAGTCTTCAAAGGGAATTAGCCATGAGGGACTTCAATAGCTACGAGGAAATTGTTCGATTTGATCTCAAGATTGAGATGGAGATTGGGGTAACTCATCAGTCATATGGGTTTAATAAGAAGAGGAAAATGAAATTCAAAGGGAAATATAAAGACCACACTAAAAAGAAGATGAGTTTTCCCTTATTCTCAATGTGTGGGAAGAAACATTGAGGGAATTGTCTTAAAGGGACAAGTAAATGTTTCAAATGTGGAAAAGAAGGTCATCGAGCATTTGAATGTCTCAATGATAGGAAAAATATGTCTAGTGATACGAATAAAGAAAATACTACACAGAACACACCTCCTACAATTCAATGTTACAAGTGTAAGGAAATGGGTCACTATGCTAATCAATGCCCTAATCCACAGGTTTTTGATGATGATTAACATCAACAAAATCTTTAGGCCAAAGACAAATGAATGTAAAATGCAATTTCTATCGGCGATGTGGAGTACGATAATGATGTGGTGAAAGGTACACATATCATCCACTATAATGTAGGAAATGTTTTATTTGATTATGGATCCACCCACTCTTTTATTTCTAAATAAATTTCTAAGGGTATCTCCGTATTACCTTAACAATTAGATGTTAATTTAGTTCTGAAAACTCCTAATGGAATAACGGTCACATCAAAATTTTACAATTAGTCTCTGATTGAAGTTTGTGGGAAAGTGCTTCCTGTAAATCTTGTGATCCTTACTATAGTGGAATTTTATGTTATTATTGGAATGGATTGGCATTCTTTATATGGAGCTCATATCGATTTTCAAAGAAGGGAAGTCACATTTCATATTCTTGATCAATCTATGATTATTTATCGATTCAAGGAAGAATATAAAATTATAGTGGAAATTTTGTCCATCATATTGGTCAGGATTCCAATAAATGAAGGTTATTTATCTCAAATGGTTGGAGTGAAAGACAGGATTAAGAATATACCCACTGTATGGGAGTGTGATGATGTCTTTCTCGAGTAATTTCCAGTTCTTCCACCTGATCGTGACGTTGAGTTTTCAACAGAACTTGTATCTGGTGCTATTCCCATTTCAAAGACACCTTATAGAATGGCCCCAATTGAGTTGCAGGATTTGAAGAAGGAACTCCAAGAGAATATTGATAAGGTATTCATACACCCTTTTGAGTCACCTTGGGGAGCACCTATTCTGTTTGATAATAAGAAAGATGGATCAATGAGACTCTTCATTGATTATCGAGAACATTACAAGATCACTATCAAGAACAAATATCTCTCCCACGCATTTATGACTTATTTGACAAACTACGTGGAGCTCAATACCATTCCAAGATTGATCTTCGTTTAGGGTATCATCAATTAAGGGTTAAAAATGAGGATATACCAAGGATGTATTTCTGTATAAGGTATGGACACTATGAATTTATAGTGATGCCATTTGGTCTTACTAATGCCCCTGCTATCTTCATGGATCTAGTGAATAGTGTCTTTAGAGAATATCTGGATCAGTTTGTGGTAGTCTTTATAGATGATATTTTTTTCTATTCAAAGATAAAAGAAGAACATGTAGAGAAAATGAGAATTGTGTTAAAGAACCTAAGAAAATAAAAGCTTTATGACAAATTTACCAAGTGTGAATTTTGGCTTCAAAAAGTTTCTTTTTTGGTCCACATAATCTCAAAATAGGGGATATCTGTGGATCCAGCAAAAACAAAGGTTATAGAATGATGGTCGAGATCAACAACAGTAACTGAGATCTGATGATTTCCTGGACTGGCTGGATATTATCGACGTTTTCTGAATGATTTTTCAAGGTTATCTAATCCAGTCACCAGGTTGACTCTAAAAAGAGTTATGTTCCTTTGGACGGAGGAGTGAGAAGAGAATTTCAAAGGGTTAAAATGAGGGTTACCTAGTGCACATGTTCTCACACTGCCTTATAGTGGAGAAAGGTTTGTGATCTACAGTGATGCATACAAGAAGGGACTGGGGTGTGTTCACGTGCAAAATGACATGGTGATAGCTTATGCCTCACGACGGTTGAAAATCAATGAGCAAAATTAACCAACTTATGATTTGGAGATATCTGTGGTAATCTTTGCATTAAATATTTGGATGCATTATCTTTATGGTGAAAGGTGTGATATTTATATTTATCATACAAGATTAAAGTATATTTTCACACAAAAGGAGCTGAATATGCGCCAATGAAGATGGTTGGAGTTGATTAAGGATTACAACTGCTCAATTAATTAGCACTCTGGGAAAGAAAACATGGTGGAAGATGCATTAAGTCAACAAGAACATGCTAGCTTATCAATGATGAGGATCACAAAAGATCCAATATTTATGGATTTACAAAGGATGGATCTTGGAATTATAATGGAAGGGGAAAAATATTATCTTTATCAAATGAATGTTCAACCATCTATACATGTGAAGATTAAAGAGGCATAGAAAGAAGAAGTTGAGTTACAAAAGAAGGTGAGAAATGTTCCTTAATTTCACATTGATTGTGATGAAATAATAAGGTTCAGGAATCGGGTTTTTCTTCCTCTCATCCCAGAATTAAGGAAGGAAATATTGGATGAAGCTCATAGTTCATCATTCACTATTCACCCTAGATCCACAAAGATGTATAGGGACATGAAGGAGTACTTCTGGTGGGAGGGCATGAAAAGAGATGTTGCTGAATATATCTCTAGATTCATGGTCTGTCAGCGAGTTAAAGTTGAGAGATAGAAGTCTAAGGGGATGTTACAACCATTACCAATACCAAAATTTAAATGGCAAAACATCACCATGGACTTTGTCACTGGACTTCCTAAAACATCCCAAGGAAATAATGCTATCTGGGGTATAGTTGACCATCCTTCGAAGTCGGAACACTTCCTTGCTATTAGAGAAGATTTCTTTCTTGATCAGCTTGCCAGTATATATGTGAAGGAAGTTGTAAGATTACATGGAGTACCACTTTCCATTATACCTGATCAAGATCAGAGGTTTACCTCAAAGTTTTGGAGAATTCATCATCATACTCTGGATACAGAGTTGAGTTTCATCACTGCTTATCATCCTCAGACAGACGGTCAGTCTGAGAGGACAATTCAAACTCTAGAAGATTTGTTGAGATCTTGCTCTATGGATTTCAATGTTGGATGGGATCAACACCTACCTTTTGTGTAATTCTCTTATAATAATAGCTTTCACTCCAGAATTCAGATGGCTCCTTATGAAGCTCTCTATGGAAAGAAATTCTGAACTCCAACTTGCTGGGATGACGTTGGGTAAAGAAATCTATTAGGACCTAATATTGTTGATTAGATGGTAGAAAAGGTATGATCTATTCAACAACACATAAGAGCAGCTCAGAGTCGAGAAAAACGTTATGCCGACAACCAAAGAAAAGACCTTGAGTTTGAAGTGGGTGATAGAGTGTTCTTATGAATATCTCCATGGAAGAGAGTAATGAGATTTGTGAAGAAGTGAAAGATGAGCCCTAGGTATATTGGTCGTTTTGAGATACTAGATCGTGTTGGGAGGGTAGATTACTGTTTGGAGATTCAACCAAATCTCTCTCATGTTCATTATGTGTTCCATGTATCTCTTCTGAAAAAGTACATAACTGACCCTTCACATGTACTAAGCTCTGAAGTTGTACTGCTGAAGTAAGATCATTAATATGAAGAACAACTGATATAGATTCTAGATCATAGCGAAAATATTCTACAAAACAATACCACTCTCTTGGTTAATGTTTTCTGAAGTAACCATCAATTAGAAGAAGGTACATGGGAACTTGAGGATATACTGAGCGAGATGTATCCTCATCTGTTTGTTACGAAGTGATGAATTTTGAGGGAGAAATTCTTTTTTAAGGGGGGTAGAATGTAACAACCTGAGATTTTTTGAGATATATATATATATATATATTATTTCTTATGTTATACATAACACCAAATGAATCATTCACTACACACAACACTGGCTTGGCTTGCGTTACACGCAATCGCGACCATCCTGGATAGCGTGTATAGTACTCAATACCGAGTTTCAGTAAACAACGATATATTGATATAATATTATTTTGAACTAGATGTTATGAATAGTATTAACTACATTTTTAATTTTATAACATTATTATTTACACATTTTCTAGAACATGGTCTGAGAAAAAAATAATTTTTTCGAGTAAAATAAGTATTTTTAAAAAAAATGCAGTTTTTCTCCTTCTGATGGCGCATCGACGTTAAATCTATTTTTTGACATGTTTATAATTTCAATTTGACAAAATAAAAATCATCCATGTAATTAGGATATAAAAAATTTAATTTGGATAAATATTTCATATTATTTTGATAACTTTCATAATTTAATGAAAAGTAAAGACACGCTATATTTTAATTAAAGACAACTTTTTTCATTGAAAAAATTTATATGATTATATAATCATTTTAATTGTTTTTAAAGTTTAATTTGAATATATTTTTACTATCTAATCCAATGTTTGTCGTTTAAATTAATTTCACTTTGAAATTGGACATAACCGAGTGTTGATCTTTTGATAGATATTGTTTCTTAAAAACACGATATTTGTTTTGATAACATGAATTAATATTAGAATTAATTAATGAAACTTCTATGTATTGAATTTGGAAAAATAGAAATCATTTTTGAATTAAGAATATCAAATATAACATAGGCTGAAATTTAGTATTTTTCTGAAAAACATCAATTTTTTATGAATTGTGAAACCACTTAGTGGTAGTTAAAAAACTGACACATTCATTTAAATGAAATTTTACCAATTCTGTGAATTGAATTTAAAAAATCTGATATACATGGTTGTTATCAAAAGTAAAATGTGGTTCAATAATATGAAAATATTTTTTGTTGAATAGTAACTTTCGACTTTTATTTACCGCGGTTAAATGTAAATAGGGTAATTCAAGGATAAAAGAATATTATAATAAATCAAAATTACCTTAACACTTGTTATAACCATATTGGATGAGTAGTGTACGACCATGGCCATCCATGGGTCGATTTTGGGACCCCATTGAGCCACATGGTATTGATAATGACAATTTGGATTAATTAATTTAATGTAAAGACAAAATTGACATTAACAAAAATGTTTTATTAATTAATTTTTATAAGGGGTTATAAAAATTATCATTTCAACTATAAATATTAATTTTAATGATAAGATGATTTCCAACATGCTGGTATTTATTTTATAATTTTTAGACATCAAATAAATTAAATTATTTATGACACAATAATAATACAATATTTAACCCATTAAAAATGATTTAAATAAATAATATTATAATGATTAAAATATTATCCAAAACTTGTCCAATTCTGATTGGATGTTTTTATTTCGACATTGAGTAATCTTATGTTCATCATTAATGATTTTTGGACCTTTTGAAACCGAAGATAAGTTTATAATAAAATAATATTTTCACACTTCCAAAAGTTGCCCCTCAGCCCCTTATAAAAGGGCACCTCCACCAACTCCTCTTTACAAAAATTTGTGCCTTCAAGATCAGCCAAACCCTACCCATTTCCCTTCTCAACATCCCTAGAAACATAATATGGGTTCTGGTATTCTCCAAAGTCCATCTTTAGTGCCATATTAGGAGGTTTAAAATAGGCGCGTCAAAGAAGAGGTAATATACTTTAGAAATTCTTACAAATTAAATTCTTCTTCTACTTATTCTCCCTTTATTGTTTCATAGTAAAGTAATAACATCAGTATCAATTATGTAATGTCCCGGATCTCTTCGGACCATTCCTTTGTCAAAAAGAAGGTCAAGAAGTGTTCTGGAGGATAAAATGGAATTTTTCCACACCTTCCCAAATTTTGAAACTACTGGCCGTGTAGTTTGAGTACACGCCATGTATCCCCTTTCTGGGTATACCCCGTGTTGAAGGTTGTGTCCTTGCTGTGTGAAATAATGGGTGCACTCCGTGTGTCCAGTTCTACATGCCGTGTAGTTCTTCCCCACGTACGCATTACCAGTCAACGGCTGTGTGCCGTGTTGGATTCGTGTCCATGCCGTGTGCAATAAATGGATACACACTGTGTAGTCCTTCCCCGCATATGCGTTACTCTCAAACCGTGTGTTGACCAGTCAATGGTCGCGGAACCATATTGGAAGCTGCGTGGAGACCGTGTAAAATAACCTAGTACATGCCGTGTACATTTTCTGTTCATTCCTATAATAGGAGGGGTCCCCTCCTCCTTTTCAACTCACTCCTCTCCTCCAAATTCCTCTGAGTAGAGCTCTCTCAAGAGACTTGAAGGATCCTTTTTCTTCCATAACTTCTTCGTCCGAGCTCCGATTTATGATCCGTCAGTGGCCACGGGTTCATAATGATGAGGCGGAACTTCCGAGCCTATGTCTTTTGTCTTTCCTTAGGCCTTTCCATTCCGACATCCACCCGAGGAGGTTTTTCCAAGACCTGACAGAAGTGACGGACGCCAACAGACTTCTTCTAAAGTTGATCCGGGGGAGCGCTGTGATCAGAACCTGTTGAGGTAGGGATCGTACCTGTGTCTCTCTCCTTTTTGCATCATGCGGGGTGGGTATACTCTTGTTTTCATGAGAAACAGTTGAACCATTAAATAAAGATATTAACTGGTTAAAGAACTTGGTTGGGAAGTTTGTGATTATTGTCACTTTATATCCTGTGATATTATATTGTGAATAGAATAGGATTATGCCTACTGAAAATAACGGTCGTTGGGGGCTTTTTATTGTGAAACTAAATGTTTACCTATCTTTCTAGACCGTTTTGTGGATGGAACTTTGTGGAATGTGGAAATTGGTTAATCATGTAAAGTTGGATGTTTAAAATCTGGAACCCTTGTGTGATCACCCTAGTTAAACAAAAACGAAATAATGAGCATGTGGGTGTTGTCTTGGATATGTGGCATGTTATGGGGGTGTTTTGTGGGTTTTTGTGGATAGGGTGAGCAGTGGGGCTGCGGTTGACTTGGTTGTGGGTTGGTGTGAATGTTGTGTTGGTGACAGGCAGCGGGGCTGCGATAAGTGGTATTAAATGTATAAGGATGTATGAGTTTCGGTGCAGTTGTGTTATGGCGGTTGGCAGTGGGGCTGTAAGGATGGGTTGAATGATAATGGAATTTGGGTTGTGAATAATAAAAGTGGAAGAGTTATTGAATGGTGGGGCATGGTAATGAAATGGAGTTAATAATCAATGGGGTTGTTTGGTTAATAAGAAGGACTTGGTTGTGTTGCTTGTATTTTTCTAACATGATTTATGCATGGCAAGGATATGGTTTATGAACAATCGATGTGGTTGGTTGTGGATATTTGCCCAGTAGTTAAGGAACTGAATGAACTACTTCTCCTGAAACGTGAAAACATAAATGGGTTTTGGGTTGTTTGTTGTATGCATGCTTCGTAGTAGCAGTACCGAGGCACGTGCTCAATTTCTCTGTTTAGAAGCCATAGGTTGGGCTATGTGTTTGGTATACATATATATATATATATATATCTGTATCTTTTGTGTTTATTTGCACCCCGCCCATGTTTGGCACTTATTGCCGAACACTCCCATTTCATGGGAGAGGGTGGTTTTCCCTTAGTTACTGGCTCCTTCCCGCTCCTTCTCCCCGAGGTCGTGATGGCATGAGGTGACCATAGACCTAAGACTTTTTGGGAAGGTTTTGATTTGGGTGGATTTATCCCAAGACTCTTCGGGAAGGTTCTACTGTTTCCCAAGAATCATTAGGATTAGGTTCAGGTGTGTGCGAGCGGGATACATGGTTGTGGAGCCCATGTGTGTGCGGGTGGGATACGTGGTTGTGAGGTCGAGGTGTGTGCGGGAGGGATACGTGGTTGTGAGGCCCAGGTGTGTGCGGGCGGGATACGTGGTTGTGAGGCCCAGGTGTGTGTGGGCCGGATACGTGGTTGTGAAGCCCAGGTGTGTGCGGGCGGGGAGAATGTGGCAGCGTTAGGAAGTTCACCGTTTTGAAGAGCATCTAACTAAAGGGAAATGATGCGTGGCACCCAATACTCTTGTTCATATATACTACTACCCGTTGTGAATGTGTTTTTGGTGAGTGTGGCTAGTCAGGTTGGGTGGATAGAATTCCTTGCTAGGTTTCTTCTGTCGTTCTCACGGGACTATTAGGATGTCTCCCCACATGGGCATGAGCGCTTTAGGTTTCTTTACTGATTATATTTGTATGCTCACCCTACGTTTACTTTCAGGTTTCCAGGAGGACTACCGGGGTCGTGCGGGACCCTACTAGTTGGACAGTTGGAGTTGTTGCAGTTGATTTTCTCTTTTATTCTTTCAGTATTGCACTTTGAGCTTTCTTGTACTTGTACCTTGTTATAAAATTATTTAAACATGAATGTGGGCTTGGTTTGGGTTTATTTATATACACTTGTTCTTTTCCTTTTTGGTGGTTGACTTGTCCTTTTTCCCGATCCTAAATAAATAAAAAATGGTAATGCCTCGCATATTTGTGAAAATTCATACCCTTGGTGATAGTCGCCACCCCAGGGCCTACTAGAGGTGGGAGTCGGTGGTCATTATCTCCCTTTCACCATTTCCAGCTCAGGAGGGGCATCTTTGGTGGGAGGGGGTCATGACAGAATGGTATCAGAGGGAGGTTGATAGATAGGATAGAGTCTGGAGGTAGGCATAGTGATGATTTCATGGGATGGTAGGGAAACCATGTTAGCTAATCTTGGTGTGTGACATAGGCCAGGGAAGACCAGCTAGGACACGAGATTTTAGGGCCCCCCGTGATCCGATGCAAGGACTCTGAGCCTACCGAATGACCATGTGAGACTACATTGATTGTAGGGTAGAGACCCTAGGGAAGGTACATGCATCATCATGATTGTATTTTACTTGATTTGCGTGTTTTGGGAAAGAAATTCAAATAAAATGATAAAATAAAACCTTGAGAAATTTCCTTACTACTTGGGCTTAGGAGATCTTTGTTTACCGTACAGCTATGGCACTTGGACGTCGTCCCCGGCTGGCTCAGACGTCCGAGGCCCAGCAGATTCAGGTGGTCGATCAATTGAGGATTGACTGAGAGGAGGAAGATAGCCAGTGGCAAAATACTCTCCGTTCTTTCCAGTGGCAGACCCTCATGAATTACGATGGTAGTACACCAGATACAGAGATGGAGGGGTGGGTTGAAGAGCTACGGATCGCTTTTACCTTGATCCATGCTCTGAGGGAGTACTGGGTTCCCCTAGAAGTATGTCTGCTGAGAGGTGTAGCGTGACAGTGGTGGACAGTCATCCTCGGAGAGAGGATTGAGGTAGAGGTTCCATGGGCTGACTTTGAGCAGGAATTCTAAGAGGAATTCCATTGCTCCATGATCAAGGCGGAGAAGCGACAGGCGTTACTCTCCCTTCAGCAGGGGAGTATGTGGGTATCAGAGTTGAGGATAAAGTTCAAGGATCTCCTTCTCTTTTCTCAGGATCTCTTTCCGGATGAGGAGTGTCGGGCGAGACGTTTGGAGGAGGCGCTTCGTCCTTCGCTCCAGTATGATGTCACCCCCTTCACCCTTCTGACGTACTTGGCGGTACAGAAGAATGTAGAGGTTGTAGAGAGGATGCACTCACTAGGAGGTGCACCATGAGAGGGGATACAGCCAGGCACGTTGAAGGGGAAGGCAGTCAATAGTAGGTCTCCTGCGATGGTACCTTCCATGTTCAAGCCAGTGGTGAGAAGCCCCCAGTAGTTCCAGTTCAGATCTTCGGGTCCTCGTCCCTTTTTTATGAGCCCAGGACTGAGGTTTTTTTCTTGTGGAGGTTTCGGGCACGTTCAGAGTCGGTGCCCGACCCGAGCTCAATACGGTGGAGGTGGGCAGGTTCAGCACCCACCTTAGCAGCACCAGTTGCCAGCGAGGCCCTTCCAGCATCAGCAGGACCATACTCTTCTGAGGGAAGACTTTGCGGGAGGATGTCGATCTCAGGGTGCTCCTCAGGGACCTCGACCAGGGCGTGGTCAGAGAGGTGGATGATATCAGTGAGGCAGAGGAGCTGGGCGTGGACAGTTCCACACAGTAGAGTTGACAGCTCTGGCAGGACCAGAGGTGGTGCGAGGTACAATTTCTTTATTCATCACTCTTGATTCTGCATTGTTCGATTCGGGAGCATCGCACTCCTTCGTTGCACCTGGTCTGGCCCATGATTTGGGACTAGACGTAGGGAGACTTTCCGTACCACTGGTGCTGAGTACACCAGTTGGAGGCCAGACCAGCACATCTTGTGTTTGCCGGGGATGTGGGATGACGTTGGGACCACATCGATCTAGTGGGGGACATTCTTCGATAACAAATGCATCCATACGATGTCATCCTAGGCATCGACTTGCTGTTTTCTATTAGTGCCGCTATCGACTGCTTCCGGAGAAGAGTCGTGTTCTCCGACATGCATGGGCAGCGTGTAGCATTTGTTGGCGAGAGGATCTATCAGGTGGGAAGCCGGCGTGTGGAGCCTCTCATTTCCTTGTTAGGTGGGATATCCGTGGTTCCAGCTGATACAGAGATGATGGATGTCCTGGAGGTTGTTGGGGGGTTCCTTGATGTTTTTCCTGGGGAGGTTGTGACTCTACCCCCCCCCCCCTGACGTGACATTGAGTTAGGGATAGACGTACATCCGGGTGCCCGTCCGATTTCAATGGACCATTATTGGATGGCACCGTCGGAGTTGCGGGAGTTGCGGAATCAGATTGACGATCTGATGGAGAAGGGTTTTGTTCGACCCAGCATATCACCATGGGGTGCTCCAGTTTTGTTCGTGAAGAAGGCAGATGGTGGTCTCAGGCTATGCATAGACTGCCGAAGGTTGAACAAAGTAACGGTCAAGAACCGCTATCCCCTCCCAAGGATATATGATCTCTTCATCCAACTGAGGGGATCAGGTTGGTTTTCCAAGATTGATATAAGATCTGGATATCATCAGCTGAGGGTAAATAACAGTGACATCTCGAAGATGGATTTCAGGTGTAGGAATGGGCACTTCAAGTTTGTGGTGATGCCGTTTGGAGTTACGAATGCAGCGAATGTGTTCATGGGAGTTATGAAATTTGTCTTCTGAGAGTTTCTAGACCGGTTCTTCATTGTGTTTATCGTTGACATTATGATCTACTCACGATCAAAGGAGTTGGATGTTGAGAATCTCAGGGTAGTCTTGGGAGTCCTTCGACACCACCAGCTTTACGGGAAATTGTCGAAGTGTAAGTTCTTGACACAAGAAGTACACATATGTGGGAACGTGGTGTCTCCGACTGGAGTGTCCGTGGACCTTTCTCAGGTGGAGTCAGTTGTTTCTTGGGAAGCACCCAAGAGCATGGAAGATGTTTGTAGTTTCCTGGGGTTAGCAGGTAACTATCGGAGGTTTGTTTTGGACTTCTCTCGAGTTTTTGCACCATTTAATGCTTTGACTAGGAAGAACCAGGTCTTCCTATGGAGCGAGAAGTGCCAGAGATCTTTTGACAACCTGAAGGAGAATTTGGTCAGTGCTCCCGTACTTAGGTTTCCAGATTAAGGGTTGTTGTATTATGTGTTTTGTGATGCTTCTTGACTTGGTCTGGGGTGTGTGCTGATGCAGAAGAAGGGAGTGATCTGTTATGGGTCTAGGCAGTTACACCCTCATGAGCGTAACTATGCCACCCATGACCTAGATCTTTGCAGCAGTAGTGTTCGCACAGAAGTTGTGGCGAAATTATCTCTTTGGGGAGAGCTTTGTGGTCTTCTCAGATCACAAGAGCCTGCGTTATATCTTCTCCCAGCGTGACCTGAACTTACGGCAGCGGAGATGGGTCGAGTTTCTCCAAGACTATGACTTCGAGATCTCATACCCTGAAGGTAAGGGAAACGTTGTGGCTGATGACCTGAGTAGGAAGTCGCATTAGTATGTAGTTCGAGAATCCACTGATGCTTGGAAGGCGATGGGAGAGTTGGCTGCCTTGCACTTGGATGTCAGGGTAAAAGGTGTTAGAGGCTATTTGTCTCAGATGACAGTACAGTCCACTTTGTTGCAGTAGGTGGAAGAATCTCAGTGGGGGGACTCCGAGGCGGATGTGATGCGTGATCGTGTCGATAAGGGGAACGCTCCAGAGGTATGGTCAGAGGATAGCCGACATCAGATGCTTTTCCATGGAAGGTTGTTTGTTCTGGAAGCAATGCGTGAGGGAGTTCTCCATATGTTCCATTGCTTAGCCTTGGCAGTACATCCAGAAGTTTAGAAAATGTTCTGAGGCCTGAGGGAACAGTTTTGGTGGCCCGGGGTGAAACGGGCAGTGGTGGAGTTTATGGCTAAATGCCTAGTGTGTCAGCAAGTGAAGTCTGAACACCGTGTTCCTAGTGGGTTGTTGCACCCTTTAGATGTCCCTGAAGGGAAGTGGGATGGCATCTTTATGGACTTCGTCACAGGACTACCCATAGCTCAGGGTGGTTATGATGTTATCTCGGCAGTGGTGGATCAGCTGATTAAATCAGCTCACTTCTTAGCAGTTATGGAGTCAGGCCCGGTGAGTACCTTCTCACAGAAGTACGTAGACGAGGTGGTACGTTTTCATGGAGTTCCAATGACTATCATCTCAGATCGGGATACTCGGTTTACCTCTTGAGTCTGGAGGGGGTTACATCATGATTTTGGCACCCAGCTACGCATTAGCACTACTTTCCACCCCCAGACCGATGGGAATATGGAGCGGACTGTCCAGACATTGGAGGACATACTGTGAGCATGTGTTATGGATTTCGGAGGATCATGGGTATGACACTTGCCTTTAGTAGAGTTTTCCTACAACAACAACTTCCACTCTACTATTGGCATGGCATATTATGAGTCATTGTATGGAAGACCATGTCGTTCACCCATTTGTTGGGCAGAGGTTGGTGAGGAAGGTGGTCTTGGGCCAGAGGTAGTGCAGAGCACCATAGAGAAAGTCCAGCATGTACGTGAGAGGATGAAAGCAGCTCAGGACCGACAGAATTCTTATGCTGATCGTCGGAGGAGGCCCTTGGAGTTTGAGGTGGGATATCATGTGTTCTTTAAGGTTTCCCCTCGACGGGGGCAGCGGAGGATTGGGAAAGGGAGAAATCTCTCAACTAGTTTCATCGGACCTTTTGAGGTGCTGAGGCGAGTCGGTGAGGTGGCGTATCAGCTGGCCATGCCACCTCAGTTGGAGAAGGTTCATGACGTCTTCCACGTCTCCCAGATTCGTCGATACTTACACGATGACTCCCACGTTATCGACTGGGGAGAGTTAGATATAGGAGAAGACGCGACCTTCGAGGAACGACCAGTCAAGATCGAGGATCGTAAAGAGAAGGTGCTCCGTGGATGAACCATTCCGTTGGTTCGTGTGTTGTGGGGGCATGGAGGCCTTGAGGAGAGCACGTGGGAGCTGGAGACCTTGATGCACGCTCAGTAGTCGGAGTTGTTTTGACTTGTGTTTTTCCTTGTTCTTCTGAGCTTTGTGTTGATGTTGTACTCTGTACCTTTGATATATATCGAATTCTTGGCTTGTCGGTTGTAAGACCTTTTATTTCCTTGTTCCCTAGTAATGTGTAACTTTTCCGGATGTGTGGGAAAGGGACAAACCTGACCCTTAATCGAGACGCATTACTGTGGATGTCATTGAACCCATACAGGCGAGTCAGTGACGCCTAAAGTGGATAATATCTCGACGTAGGAGAAGGAATTTCCCAAACCCACGTGTTCAGGCAGTGTGTTTGTTGTGTGGTGATGGGGGTAGTGCGAGTTGAAAAATCCTAATGTATGAAAGTGGGAAGACCCAATTATTAATCAAGATGCAATAATGAGGATGCGAGTAAACCCGTGCAGGCGAGTCAGTGCCGCCTAAAGCGGATAATATCTCTACATAGGAGAAGGAATTCCTAACACGTATGATTAGGGTTGTTGGTGGGGTTCCTATTATAACAAGAATCCTAAGAGGTATCTTGTTGGGTTTCCTCTGGGTTGGTTTTTGAATTATCGGGGACGAGAATGTTTTATGAAGTATTTGATGTTATGTCTCGGATCTCTCCGTCCCATTCCATTGTCATAAAGAAGGTCAAGAATTGTTATGGTGGGTAAAATGGACATTTCACAAACCTTCCAGAATTTTGAAACTACACGCCGTGTAGTTTGAGTACATGTCGTGTACCCCCATTCTGGGTATACCCCGTGTTGAAGGCCGTGGCCTCGCTATGTGAAATTATGGGTGCACGCCGTGTGTCCAGTTCTACACGTCGTGTAGTCCTTCCCCGCTTACGCATTACCATTCAACGATCATGTTCTGTGTTGGAGCCGTGTCCTTGCCATGTGTAATAAATGGATACATGTCGTGTGTCCAAACTACACGCCGTGTAGTCCTTCCCCGCGTATGTGTTACCCTCAAACCGTGTGTTGACCAGTCAACGGCTGCGGAACCGCGTTGGAAGCCGCGTGGAGACCGTGTAAAATAACCGAGTACACGACGTGTACCATAAAGTACATGCCGTGTACTTTTTATTTTCTCTCTTATAAAAGGAGGGGTCCCCTCATCCTTTTCAACTCACTCCTCTCCTCCCCATTCCTCTGAGCAGAGCTCTCCCAAGAGACTCGAAGGCTCCTTTTTCTTCCATAACTTCTTCGTCCTAGCTCCGATTTACGATCTGTCAGCAGCCACAAGATCGTAACGATGAGATGGAACTTCCGAGCCTAGGTCTGTTGTCTTTCCTTTGTCCTTTCCTTTCGGACTTCCACCCGAGTAGGTTTTTCCGTGACCCGACAGAAGTGACGGATGCCAACAGACTTCTTCTAAATTTGATTCGGGGGAGCGTTGTGATCATAACCTATTGAGGTAGGTATCTTACCTTTTTCTCTCTCTTTTGTGCATCATGAGGGGTGGTTATCCTCTTGTTTTCATGAGAAATAGTTGAACCATTAAATAAAGATAATAACTGGTTAAATAACAGGTTGGGGATGTTTGTGATTGATGTTAAATTATATCATGTGATATTATGGTGTGAATTGAATAGGATAATGCCTACTGAAGATTACGGTCTTTGGGGGCCTTTGCTTGCGGAATTAAATGTTTCCCTATCATTCTAGACCGTTTTTGTTGATGGAACATTGTGGAATGTGTAAATTGGTTAATCACGTAATGTTGGATGTTTAAAATCTAGAACTCTTGTGTGATCACCACTGTTAAACAAAAACCGAATAATGAACATGTGGGTGTTGTCTTGGATATGTGGCATGTGATGGGGGTGTTTTGTGGGTTTTTGTGGTTAGGGTGAGCAGCGGGGCTACGGTTGACTTCTTTGTTGGTTGGTGTGAATGTTGTGTTAGTGACGGGCAGTGGGGCTGCAATAAGTGGTATTAAAGGGATAATAATGCACAGGTTTCCGTGCGGTTGTGGTTATGGCGGTTGGCAACGGGGCTACAGGGATGGGTTGAATGTGAACGGAATATGGGTTGTGAATAATAATTGTGGAAGAGTTAATGAATGGTGGGGCGTGGTAATGAAACAAAGTTAATAATCAATGGGGATGTTTGGTTAATAAGAAGGACATGGTTGTTTTTCTTTTGTTTTCCTAACATGATTTATGGATGGAAGAGATATGTTTTACGAACGATCGATGTGGTAGGATGTGGATAGTTTCCCCGTAGTTAAGGAACTGAATGAACTACTTCTGCTGAAACGTGAAAACCTAAATGGGGTTGGGGTTGTTTGTTGTATGCATGCTTCATAGTAGCAGTGCCGAGACACGTGCTCAGTTTCTCTGTTTAGAAGCCATAGGTTGTGCTATGTGTTTGGTATACATATATAAATATATATATATCTGTATCTTTTGTGTTTACTCTCACCCCTCCCATGTTGAGAACTTAGTGCCGAACACTACCATTTCATGGGAGAGGGTGTTTTTCCCTTAGTTACTAGCTCCTTCCCACTCATTCTCCCCTAGGTTGTGATGGCTTGAGGAAACCTTATACCTAAGACTCTTCGGGTAGGTTTTGATTAGGGTGGCATTAGCCCAAGTCTCTTCGGGCAGGTTCTACTGTTTCCCAATAATCTTCGGGATGAGGCTCAGGTGTGTGCGAGAGGGATACGTGGTTGTGAGGCCCAGGTGTGTGCGGGCGGGATACGTGGTTGTGATGCCTAGGTGTGTGCGGGAGGGATACGTGGTTGTGAGGCCCAGGTGTGTGCGGGCGGGAAACATGGTTGTGAGGCCCAGGTGTGTGCGGGTCGGATACGTGGTTGTGAGGCCCAGGTGTGTGCGGGCAGGGAGAGTGTGGCAGCGTTAGGACGTTTGTCGTTAGGAAGAGTAGAAAACTAAAGGGGAATGGTGTAGGGTACCCAATAATCTTGTTCTTATATACTACTACCTGGTGTGATTGTGTTTTTGGTGAGTGTGGCTGGTGAGGTTGGGTGGATAGAATTCTTTTCTAGGTTTCTTCTGTTGTTCTCACGGGACAATTAGGATGTCTCCCCACTTGTGCAAGAGCGCATTAGGTTTCCCTACTTAGTATACTTTTATGCTCACCCTACATTTACTTTCAGGTTTCCAGGAGGACTACCAGGGCCATGCGGGACCCTACTAGTTGGACAGTTGCAGTTGTTGCATTTGTTGTTCTCTTGTTTTCTTTTGGTATTGTACTTTGAGCTTTCTTGTACTTGTACCATGTTATAAAATTATTTTAACATACATGTGGGCTTGGTTTGGGATTATTTATATACACTTGTTATTTTTTATTTTTGGTGGTTGACTTGTCCAATTTCCAGATCCTAAATAAATAAAAAAAAGGTAATCCCTCCCATATTTGTGAAAATTCATACCCTTGGTGCTAGTCGCCACCCTGGGGCCTACTGGAGGTTGGACTCGGGGGTTATTATCTCCCTTTCACCATTCCCAGCTCAGGAGGGGCATCTTTGGTTGGAGGGGGTCATGAAAAATTATATATTTATATTTTATTATAAATATGAAACAAACATATTTCACCTTCTATCCGTCCTACAGAAAATGAAATCACCGCGCGCGCGTACGTACATAATACCATCTCCACGACGTGGTGTAATCTGTTTTCCACCACCACCTTACATGGTTGGGTATCATGGTGTAATGAATAACTATATATGATTATTATAATCTGATACTAATTCTGAGACATTCCATCTTCCACTACAATACCATTCAATAGTTTTGGGAACGATATCATCGCTCGTGCCTACGTACATCCTACCATCTCCACGATGTGATGCGACTCGTTCTACATGATTTTCATTGAATAATTATTATATAGGGGAATTTAATGAATAAATATGATATATGTTACTCTAATACCATCCTATAAATAATGTATTTATAACCTAAAAATAGGGATAAGAATTTATTCGACAATACATGCATAAGAACATATAGCAATGAACACCTGAATAAAAAGTAGAAATGAAATATTACTAATAAAAAGCTAATAATATAACCATATTTGTTATCATAACAATTATTATGATTATAGAATAAGTCAATGACATTATTTAATTCATTATACATGAGTTTCGAACACGTAAAAAGCATATCTGACCTAAGGTAAGGGAAAATCTCACAATCTCATTTTTATCCGAGATTGTTTATTTTTAAGAATTTACTGGGGTATATTTATAATCCAAATCCATGTTTCCTCAATAAATAATATTATTTCTATCCTCCTGAAAATTTTTAAATCCAATTTTACCTATTGGTGAATTTTAGTAAAATATATGAAAGGAATCTTTTGTCATTTTCAGTACGAGATACTTTTTTACTTTTCCAGCCAAAGTACGAGAAGAATGTTTTTTAACTTATATGGCATGAAGGGATTTTTTTGATTTCATAGTACATTATTTCCATGAAACTTCCTTTACAAGTTTTCAAGTTTATTTATAATTAACTTTTTTTAGGTTAAAATTTTATGATTTTTTTGAAAGGAAATTTTTTTTTGAATTGGAAAGGATATTTTCCTCAAGTATGGAATTTAAGTGTTTTATCAAAATTAATTACCATCTAAGATAACATAGGGTTTTTTTCTATCCTTGTCTTTACAGTGATTTTATTATGTTATTATGGTATTATTTTTATGAAGTCCTTTTATCTTATATGGATTATGTTATGATGGAATAATGTTTAAGAATCTGTTTTTTATTACATGGGTTATGCTATGATATATGATTTATGATTTTTTGGCACACATAAGAATGGTTTCATTTTGAGATGAGTGGGACCTATATCTCCCACAAATTCATTGGGTAAATATTTATATCTAATGAGATAGACATGGCCGGAATGACACATTAATCTGGTTTAGTGATACAGGACTGGAATGAGGAGTGAACTCGGTTAAGAAAAGGACTTTGTCCGTTAAGATAGTCTTGGAAATGAGTCTTGACTAATAAGAAATTATTTTATATGATTATGTGTGTATTCCAAAAAGTATCATTTTTTATGTTATGATTATTGGGATTACATTTCACTACTAGGATTTATCCCATGTTATGATATTATGATCTCTTTTGCAGGTTTAGATTTTCGAAATTCTATGTTCTCATGAATATGATATTTTCATTGTTTACCCTTACTGAGCATTTGAACTCTCCCTTTTGTATGTTTTCTATTCCCCAGGATAGGAAGAAAGGAATTAAGTAGGATATGCCAAAATGGACTCTATATATGATGAAATAAACGGGAGACAATGTAGATGCTTTGTGAACCAGTTGTTTTTGTTTCCCAGTTTCTAAAGAAACTATGCCGATACAATAATAGCATGGGTTTGTTGTATGTTGTAATAAGTATGCTTCAATTCTAAAGTAATAACAATGTATGTAATGTATGGGTCATTATAGTATTGATCTGAGTAAAGCCAATGCGATGAGGACTCTTCTTTTCAGGAAGTTTGATGGTAGTGGTTTCTCAGTATAAGAAGACTCAGATGCACTCCAAAAGTGATCACAAATGTGGACATTCTCAATCATGGGTCACACCTCATATATGAAAACACATCATCCATGGAACAAAGTTGATTTAAATCCTAGAATTGCACATTTTTTTGGGTATATCAAAATAGAAATTTTCACTTGTGGGTAAAGGTTACTTTCATATCTTGTTTAAATAGCAAGAAGACCCTGATTGAGTATGTAAAACTGATAACATTTTTCTCAAACCTGTATTTCATAGGATTTCTAATTGGGACTATTCCTTTAACCCATATATCCATATGAAAACAATGGCTCAAATATGGGTTTGCTTTCATGGTATCAATTATTATTTTTTTTTTTCAAAAATCATAAATTACATTGTCTATTCTATTGGATTTCAACATAATGTGGACTAGAGAAAACTAAATGTTATATTGGACCTCATTAATAGGATTATAGTGGAATTAAATCATGAATCAAAACTCTCTAATAAAATATGTGTCAATTACAATGATTATAAAAAGGAATTTAGGATCGAGTATGAGAGAAAGAACCCCTTATTGATAGATATTTAAAATCATCTATAGAAAACAATAGGGTCCTTATGAAACAAGTTTTCAATCCATTGGATAAATAATTTAAAGAAGCAAGAAATAATAAAATAGTCTAGGAACCCATTTCTAATATCATAATAATATCAAAGAAAAATAATGAAATGTGGGTGAGGAAATGAAATAAATTTATGACTTTATATAGTATCTCATCGAAATCCTTTGTTGAACATGTTGTGGAGGAAGATAATACCAACAAGGATCAACATTTTCTAGAATAAATAGAGGCTCATGTAATGGATGTTATAAAATATTAATATGAATATGAATATGTAGATTATAATACATGTAAGTCCTCTATCGATACATTTTGTACTGCAACATATTAAATTTTTGAATCATATAAAGAAAGATATAATTGCAAGGCTGATATAGCCATCAACTCTCTTGATAAGGCTGAAGGTAAGACATTTGAATGGGATTTTGGGAAGCCTTCTTGTAATACTACCAGTTTGGGTAATGAATATAAATAGGTTAATAGTGAATACACTTATGGTAAGAAGGATAAATCTTATAGTTTGGGTAGTGTCCCTCCAAAAGGTTGATTCCATGGACTATAGTTATTTGGGTGATGTTGATGAACGTAGAAATAAAATTGTTGTCGACCAGATTAAACCCAAAACACCTTAAAGAATAGATAGATATTCACATTACATATATCCTGTAGGAAAAACTCATGCACCTCATATAAATTTTCTAGTGAATCGCACACTTTAGTAGGTACCTTCATCATTGATGATGCTGATTTATCTTCTACTGATGATAATTTAAATTTGTTTACAATAAGGATACTAGTAATGTATTTTCTATAATTCAAATTATCACACATTCTAATGATGTCATATATGATCTTTAAAAGGAATAATTAATTTTAGGTACGACTACTATCCCTTCGTCTTCCATAAATGGTTGGACGGAGAAAAAATACATCCCTAAAATGTCAAAAAATTGATAGAACATCATCTATAAAAAGGGACCATATGGTAAAAAAACGAGTTCTAACTCCAAATATAAGTATTAATTAAGATCTTATTCTGGAATGATTAGGGTATTTCCAACCTTAGAAACATTATTGTGTTCAAATGAATTATTAACATTCAGTGCCACTTATTTTTTTTCCATTGTTAAACCAAAGATAAACATCTCTAATAATTTATTTCATTTCTCTGGATTTGGATGTCCTTTTTTAGTTTCATGTCAAAGTACTTCCATCCTTAAATAAATTTGTACTTTTACGCAACCATCATTGTACAATGTTAATATATTCCACTTTTCTACGAAAATTTTGACCTGTGATTTTACACTTGATAGCACACTTCTATTTTTTTCTTTTTTTATGCAATGTATAGATATCAGGATAGGAGGACCCATTGAACTGACCTCTCCTGTCTATGATATAATATTAATTCTATATAGTGTGTTATTGGGTAAAATATTTCTATTATTGATTAATGTGAGGATTAGGGTTCTCTACACTCTTCTATGTCTAGGATATAGTTTAAAGAAACAATTTAGAAAAAACAATATTACTAAAATTAATCTTTCTGCTGTGAAATACACAGGGTACAGAAGACAATCTAACAGAATAATATATAGTAAAGTAGATAGTGTTAAAAAATGATCACTCTTAAGATAAACGAGACACCATTTCCAACACTACTATACCAAAAAATCATTTTGATCATCATCATATTTAGTTCAATATTCTGTACAAAACATTGAAACCACCTCTACTCTTAATATTAAAAAATGTCCAGGTATCGTACCTAGAATGTTGTAATATAATAAAAATAATTTGATCCTCTATAAATCATTCAAATGATTACTTTTTCATGTAGTCATAAATTAATAATTCTGAAACAAATATTAAAGGTTGGTGTATCTTAAAATATAAACAAATTTACAATTAAATATTTTATCTTTAGAATGACTTTCATCAACTCCAAAACAATAACACCAACTCTGATTTTTCTACTGATCAAAACTAGGAAATTAATAATTCAGTGAAACATGATTTGCTTCTCATATTTAAGGATTACATGTGTAAACAATCCTTAAAAATCTAATGGTTATTTGATGGTTATTGAAACACAAAATTCAAAAATTCTCTTCAATGAACCGAGAAAACATGTTGACTATTAACCCCTATAATACATGGGGAAAACCTTTTGGAAAATGAAGATAATATTCTTAATCATTTATTCTACTATTTTGAATCAATCTTTAATGGCCCTAAACTCAATAAGAATATCATTCATGATATAAAGGGGATAATTGTCACGGAGGAAGAAGACACTTTTCTCTTAAATATTCCTCTTGATCAAGAAATCAAATAAACTATATTTAGCATTTATCCTAATAGTTCCTTGTGTCCTGATGGTTTTAATAATGGCTTCTACGAGAAATACTGGGATGTT
Source organism: Viscum album (assembly GCA_963277665.1). Lineage (NCBI taxonomy): Eukaryota > Viridiplantae > Streptophyta > Magnoliopsida > Santalales > Viscaceae > Viscum > Viscum album. The sequence continues at coordinate 1,297,526,769 of OY728155.1, forward strand.
ATTCATTATAATGTTTCCAAACTATTTAAATATTTGTTTTATAATAGAATTCTACCACATAGGATTAAAGTGGAATTAATTACATTTATGACCTACGTAGATAAGGCCTCTAAGATTCATAATTTCAGACCCATATCTCCGGTCAACGCTATTTACAATATTATCACCAAACTACATCCAAACTGACATATCAGAATTATTGAAAAAAATTTCTCTTGGAATCAATTTGGATTTTTCAAGGTTTTATCTATCCAGGACTACATATTTATTTTCTCTAAATTCACTAACACATTAATCAATAACAATATGGGTGGCAATATTTCCATGAAACTTGATATTATGATGGATTTTGAAACTATATACAACATTTTTTCCCTTAATGTGTCCCAACGATTTGAATTCCAAAATTCCTTGATAACTAGAGTAAAAAACATGGTTAACTCCATATATATTTCTATCTTGGTCACTAGTTCCACATGAGGATACATAAAATTCAAGGATGGTGTTAGAGAAGGTAATCCCCTATCTTTCATTCATGTTTCTATTACATAGGACTATTTATGTCAATTACTCACATGACTGGTGGACTAGAATAAGCATAATAATTTACATGATTTAACGAATGTGAATGGTTCCACACATCATTTATATGATGATGGAGTCATTATGTTCATATAAGATGATAGAAGAGACATCTAAACTATGACAATGGATCTATCTCACTACAAGGAGGTCTCAAGTCAGGTTATTAGGAGGAAAAAATATTATATCTTCTTTTGATGAAATATTTTGACTAATTTAAAAACCGTATTATCAATGATTTAGGTATTGAAGAAGGATAATTTCCTTTGACATACCATGATGTTCCTGTCTTTTGGGGTAGGCCCAAATCAAGCTACTTCTCTAACTTTTTTGATCAAATCCTTCGTAATATCTCCTCATGGAAAGGAAAAACTCCATCCATATAGAGGAGAATCGTTATTATGATGTAAAATATTGATTCCAAAATGGTATATTCTAGTATGGTATATAAATGGGATGCTGGTCTTTCAATAAAAATGAATGTGTATGTCAAAAACATTGTATGGAATAGATGCACTTTAGATAAGAATGTAGTTACTATACCTTGGTCTACATGTTGGAAACCATTTGATAAGGTTGTTCTATTAAAAAAAATACATAACTCTATTTAATGAGGCCCTTCTATCTATACATAATTATAACTTTATTCACAATTCTTCTCATTCAATTTCTATCATTAAAATTAGTTTTCTTGATAAGTTGAAGAGAGGCATAATAAATTTCCTAAACCAATCTATCTGGACGTCCATTAAAAATTCTATCCCAATATTATGAAATAATCATTATTAATGGTTTAATGTAACACCTACATGAACTTCTTGTTAGAAAACTGGACTGGTGATTTTATAATTTCAATGATCCCTAATAAACAAACCCATGAAAGTATCAACAGTACAATTAGAAATTTTATTCATTCTCATCGTGATGGTCAAAGTGAGAATGGTGTTCATGTAATTAAAAACTATCTTTTTTATAACACAGATGACTTTCTAATCTAGGAGACTTCTCACAATGGTATAAGGGATTCTTATAAAATTATAACCACCATTTTCATAACCCCTTAAATGAATTTAGCTAGATCAAAATCATTGAAAATCCATGTATAATGAAATCAAGGCTCACACTAATTTGGAATAATTTCAATAATATGGTAACCATCGATACTTGAATGCAATATGTTTAGTTCCATATTTTCTCAGAATTTCATTTATGTACTCAACATAGAGAGGATGAAAAATATTTATATCGTTCTTGAACCACTGTAACTATTCTTTGGAACTATATTTTTGACATCATGGATTTCATATGGATGATTTTTAATATTGTCAATGAGCAGATAAATCTTTTTTTGGATATGGAGTGCTCCTTGAAAATAAACAATTTATTTATTTCTGTATTCGCTGATATTTTTCATGTGTTCTTGTATGATAGAAATTCAATTATTCACAAATATTTATCACTCAACATTAATGCATATCAGATACATATCCTCATTGCTATTCGTAAAGCAACGTTGATTCTGAATGGGTACTATAACAACACAGTGAAATTCATTATGAATTTGCGGTATCTACAAATTGATGGAATTTTTCACCAACATTGATGAACATTATATGTTTTCCATAAACTTATACACCCTGGTAAGATTAAAATTATTGTGAACGATGCTTCAAAAGGAAATTAGGGACTAGCGAGATGTAGCACCATTATTAAGAATCATCTTTTTATGATCATAGAGTGCATTTTTGGAAGCATTGGTATTGACTTCTCTTAAGAGGTTGAAATTATCAGTGTGATTAGAGCTATTTTTTTCCACTAAGAACCATGGGATGAAAAACATATGGATTGAATGTGATTCAACTACCATAGTGCAAGTGATTTGGAGTGGTGTGATTCATCTATACTTGTCGATTACTTCATGTTGGATGGATTGTCATTGTTCACTACAAGAAATAAATCATATTACCACTCAAAACTATCATTAAGAGAATATAGTTTCTAATGGAAAAACCAATAAAGGAGTATTTCAATACATTACATGGTTGGATAATATACTCAATTATTTACACCCTATTCATGTGAAAAAATGTAATATGATCCATTCTTATAGACTTGTGTAATCTGTAAATTTTATTTAATAAATAGTTTTTTGGTTATTTGTCCAAAGAAAAAATTTCTTCAAAAAATTATTTTTTATCCATGAATTGTGAACATTTTTTTCTATGTCATTCAATGATCATTTCCAATCAAGGTATGGGGGGTAGTGTAGATACTTTTTATTTAATTATATTTACTGGAATATATAAACCTATTACGATTAATGTATTGAATCTTATTACTAGGAATAAACTCATTTCATGTAATGAATATTATACATTGATAACATCTCACTTATTTTTATAATTATAATCATCAAGGGGGTGACTGTATCCTTTTTTCATTGAAATGTTTAAAAAATATATCTAGTAATACCATAAAGTGAAAAAATTATGAATGATTCCATCATTTTTACCGTAAACATTTTAAAAAAACATTATGTTTCTTAATGGTGGTATTATATATGATCATCATTGTTTTAAAAATAGTTTGATAATGTTTTATTTCTATCTACAAGTACATTATGTTCCTTGGAAAATCCATTATTTGTCATTTATGTCGATAAGTTTTGAATAAATAATCTTTTCAAAATTTAAAAATTAATTTCAAAATTATATTTTGGTTTTTAGAACATCCTCATACAATTTTATATCCTCCAATTCTCTAACATCACTACTTCTCATCCTATAATGGAATAACCAGTGAAATAATATAAGAAAATTCATTTTAATTTAAATTTTCATTTCCGCAATTAGTTATACATCAATAATATATACTCCCTTTCATCACAAAATATTGCATTCAAATAATTAATAATAGAATCATGTTAGTATTTCTGAAATATATGCACATTTATATTACACCCAATATATACTATAGTAAACATACTAGATAAATATATCTTGATCTTAGTCCCATATATGAATTTGGAATGATTAATGAAATTTAGACCGTGTAATAAAAAATATTTGATGATTAATTATTTACATGTTTCACAACATCATCTATGATCTTCAATATATGGAAACATGTAATCCCATGGCAATATATTATTTCACAATTAAAAATTCTTTCAAATACCCAATGATATTTTTTATATAAATTTATAATAACATAACATAGTAACTAAAATCAAATCCAAAGTGTTTCTAAAGAAATTATAGCAGTGTATAGAGTAGATAATGTTATCTAGCTTCTGTGAACACATTTTTATGGTTATGTATTTACATATTAATACCATATGATATAAAAACGATACATATGTATTTTTTAATACCAATGATACATTGTTATACACGATTATAATTATTTATGCATTACTAGTGAAAACATAACTTGAGTTGTTAAATATATATTTTTTTTAATCATAAAGAATATATTTGATTATTATTTCCTGTAATAATGATTCATTTAAACATGTTTTGAGTACTCAAGATAAATTTTTTGAACATCACTGTATAAATATATGAAGTACAGTTTAATCAAACATGAGGCTTAGATTAATTGTACACAGCCAATGAAAAACAATTTTTACTCATACATATCTAATTTTAGATATTTCACAATATTATGGGGATACATTAACACTCTCTGGACTTGTCATAAAAAATTTAAATCTCTCTAAGTATTTTTCAAAATTTCTCAAAACATATTAGAAAAACATCTATATTATTTTTATGTAATTAATGACTTATTTTTTGATCTCTATGTTAATTTCATATATAATTTAAATTTAGATTTATAAATCCTCAAAAAACATATCTTTATACTCCTAAAAATCATGAATTACAGATCATTATTAATGTTTCCATATGTAACACATTATGAATCTCATAAAAATATAATATTACAACCTTATAAACTAAGTATTCTTATTATATTTCATGATGATCTATTCTATAAACCTATTTTGATTCATAGATTACCCAGTTTGTTAATAAATCCAAAACAATGAACAATAAATGTGTATATTTCCATTGATAAAAAATTCCTATATTTTCATCTCAACTACTCAATAAAAAAGTAGTCTTATTTAAAGTATTCATTAAAAGATCAACATAATGAATCCCCTTTAACAGATAAAATAATTTCCAAATATCTATGAGATGCATCTCATTATTCAATAAACATAGTCATGTTAATTATTCAAATATTCAATATATAAGAACAAAACATAAAAAACAAATATTAAAATGACATGTATTAATGTTCCAGGGTTAAAACAATTATCAACCTAGTAGGAAATCACTATTTAGATTTCTAAATCATGTATATTTTGGAGTAAAAACTCAATATTCAATAGAAATAATTTATGTACATAAATAATCCTATTTTAAGAGTAATCTCCCATTGAACACATTAATATGGATATTAGTTTTTTGATGAAATTTTTTTTAACACCCTTATAATAAAATCATTCTCTATCAAAATTCATTGGGAACTTCATATTAATTTCTCACAATCACATTTTTTATTTTTAAATCATTAAGAACTAGTCGGAACTATTATGACAACCAATATGATATAAATGCTTAATATTTTTTAAGAATAATACAATATTCAATGGTATATGGAGTTTAAACCCGAAAATTTTTTAGTTAAAGACTTACGAATGGTTATAAATATTATCTTGGATTTATTAAATCATCGAAATGCACTTACAAAATAAAAATTTGATGTTTTTTCTTTTATATGGAAATGTTAACATATATTTATTTGAACATCAAATCAACTAATATTAAAATATATGGTAATATTTAAATAAAATGATCATTATTATACATAGAAGTAGATAGATATGATATGTTAGTATAATATTAATTGATTGGTGGATCAATGGATGAATTTTTCCAGAATATAATGTTGACAGATGAAGTAAAATTCTAGGAGTTAGTAGTGTATAAGAATATATTATATAATAAATATTTTCTATTTACTATTCATAATATGATAGACATGAAAAATTTTATATATAATTTATATTAAAATAATCTATTATAACAAATTTTATGAAGGTGAGAAAGATATAAATATGAACCACATGTGTTCTTATATATCCAGGTAAAAAATTTCAAGATTATATGATGTGTCAAAATCCGATCATTTTGAATATTATTTTTTCATGAAATATGTGTTTAAAAGGATACTGTTTCATAAGATATTAAAATGAGATGTAATATTTAAAAGGATCAAATTGAAAATTAGAAAATAATAGAAGGATTAATTTTTATAATATAGGATCAAATGTAAAAATACATGGAGAAATTATGATATAAAGAGAACATACCAAAAATAGGGGATATAGAAACCAAATAAATACTTTTAGGGAATATATAAAATCTCAATGTTTCCCAAATGATTAGAAAATGTAAATTATTATATAAAGAAAATTGCAAATTACACTAAATATGATAGAGGATATAGAATATCCCCTTAATAAATTATTGATGGTGCACTGCATAAATAGAATGAATAATGGACACTATAAATGATTATGAACTAAAGAAAAGTCTCTTATGATATTGATATTATTTAAAAAAATATCCCTGTGATCATGTAATAACATATACCATTAATATTTTGGAGCTGAATAAACAACATTATATTTCATAAAGTACACTTACTCTTCACCCAAGAATGTTAAAGGTGTTATTTTATTATGGATTTATTAGTAACACTATATATTTCTAGTTTTTTTGTAAGAGAACTCTATAAAATATTGTAATTATTAATTCTTTGGAATTAAATTCTATATGAGGCCTATTTTTTTACTCTAAATATTGACTTAACATCAAATTCTAAAAAATTGTAATCTCATTTCTTATCAAAAACTATCATGTTCATCTTCGTAAATAAAATTATTATTATTAATATCCTCTAGTGAATACATCAAATTTATGGGATTTTATTACTCATTATGAATCTTAATTATTCCATGTAAATGAGATATAAAAAAATCAATCCTTGATGACATGAATATTGTGAAGGGAGATATTGATATATTCCAAAAAAATTATTTCTTCCCCAAGATATTGAGGTAGAGTTCATGAAAGAATATTTAACTAGTTAAAATCATATATTAATGATCCATTATACTGTATACCAAATTAACTGGTTTTATTAATGAAAAAACTATACAATAATTCCAAAAATATGTTAATTTAAATTAGTGAATCACCATGACGTGAATTACATATATTTTTAAATGTAGATAGGTCAAAGTAAGTCTACAAACTAGTGAATAGACTATTTATATTTATTAAATACCCTATAGAATGTCACTTCCTTCTAGAGTACATCGAATCAAAATGAAAATGGATATCTCTAAGAAGATATACAATCCATCACTCAAGATTAAAATCAACCATAGTCTATCTAAAATTATATGTACTTTTAATTTATAATACATTTACGTTGTTATAACATTATTTATAATTGGTGGGAATTAGTGATGAATGATCCCTTCCTCATATACATTCATTATAATTATATTTTTTATATTTCATTAAATCTTCATAAAACTAACCACACACATCCTCATTATAATGAATATAAAAAATTTATTTTATGGTTCATCTTTAAATTATAAAAAATCAGAGAAGAATGGAAATTACATGAATATATTCATAAAAATCACTATAAAACATTTCACCCCATGAATCATTAAAATATATTTTTGATAACCCATTTATTCTTTACATTTCTTTCTAATGAAAGTTTATCACCTATTTATTGAATCATATAACATAAGACGCCACCAATATTCATTCTAACATATCATAAAATAGTTAATGAATTTCTAATACAAAACCAATATCCTTCATTCTATATTTTATCATGGTATATGGATGGAGACAAAAAAAATTAACCTCTTGCATTAAGTCTACAGAAATTCTTGAGGTATAAGTGATAAATTTACATCATTAACAGTACATTTTTCTTTAATAATATTTGTACTATACATGTACTATTTTCTATTTCCAGAAGATTATGAAGAGTTAATTATTATATCATTAAATTAAACATTACATACTATAAATATTTTTATAATCGATCATTAAAATAAACAAAAAATATTATTAACTTGGAAAAATATAGAAATATAATTATAAATTATAAAAGTATATATATAAGCTAAATGTTTCACTATACATGATGAAGACCTAAAAATGTTTCATTCTTCAACAGTACCACTAAAAAATAACCAATCATTATCTAATTAACCAATGAAATATATATAGAATTTAGATTCATAATCGTTTCATATAGTAGGAATAATTTTCATAGAGATTAGTTAAATCTATCAATGATAAAAATATTCCTATCCATATTTTTTACCTTCTCAATCACTTATCCACAAGGTCGGAATGGATATTGATCCCTAAAAATCTCTCCATCCACAATGCTTTCATTATGTATGCTTCGATGAGATAAATCGAGTGTTGGCTCATATAGTGGTAAAACATAGTTTGTTATCTTTACCTAATCTCCCTAGTAATTTAAATATAAATAAAATTAGGAGTATGATTGGCGACACAAATCAATGTAGAAATTCTATTTTTACATGTATGATTCATTATCCTTTTATGCATTTTTATTATAATTAACCGGCCAATAGTGTTTCCCATATGTATCAAAATGATCATGTTTTAAAAAAACTAATAGTGTCATTGGAGTCACACCCAGATTAAAGTGGTCAAAATGTGGTGAAACATTTTAAAATCAAAAATCCAACTAAAGAGAAAAATATTATATATATACTAATGTTATATTGATTACATCACTTCCAATATTGATTAATCATTAAACATGATGGTCTATTGTCATTGTTTTCTAAACCCTAACATGGATCTATTATAATTCACTTAACCAATGTTTATAATATTATAAAAATTACAGAATAAAAAGAGGTGGAATTAATATTTTTAACTCATGGAAAAATAAATAGTGACGAATAATTAGAAAATTCCTAGAGATATATCAAAATTGTTCTACTGAAATTAATATATTTTTAATCATTTTATCCCATGTAGTGAGTTGGTAAATTAGGGATAAATTCCATAATGATATTATAAGAAGATCAAGGATAATAATAACCGGGAAAACCAACCCATATTGATAGGGGAGTGGCCAATACTATTTTTGTTATTTTGGATTATGTTAGTAAATTGATAATTTATAGAGAATGTATATATCTATAGATATCCGAGAGAACTGAAAATATATAAATAAAAGGTATAATATTCCATGTGTTGATGACTTTTTTATAATGTTCATATATCTCAAAAACAATGAACAATGAATGTTCATTATAAATATCATCAACCAATGGTGAAGGGGGTAAATAATCAAAAGGCAACATTCTATATTATATGGTTGGAATATACTTATAGTTAAATCATTTGGACAAAAAAATCCAATAATATTTATAGATGGGTAAACAAACTTATTTATTGTTAAGTCATTTATAATTTCATTACATTATTCATGATCTTAGAGAAGACAAAAAAACACATATGTATGTTTCTAAACATAATGAAAATATTTTTATTTGTATTATTAAAAATATATATAATGATTCACAATGACGATTTTTTTGTTTTATAATTTATTTACATAATAATAATATTACACTTTATTACACATCATGAGATAATATTGATTATAAAAAATATGACTAGTATAAGGAGATAAACCCCAAAAAATATTATAAAGAAAACAGATAATAGATTCGTACAAATTATACTATAAATATCACACCGGCTATAATGTATAAAAAATAATGTTTTCTTTTAGTAATATAGTTGAAATTTTCAAGAGTAGTGTTGAAAAATTTTATATAATGATTTAATTTATGAATAAGAAAATTATTGTGTGTGTATAACGTGTATATGTAATTGTGACAGTTAAATCTGACTATTATATGACTGTTACTTGAAAATAGAGATGTGTTATTTATATGGCTGTTATAACAGAAAGAATACTAATAAAATTGTAAAATAAAAAATTTCAAATGGATATTAGGATGTATTATATAAAATAATTATATTATAAAATTTTTTATGTTTAAATATAATATTTTTAAATTACTACAAATGTTATTTAAATTTGTAGAATTTACTAATCTGGAAAAAATAATTTGTTTCCGATTTAAAAATTTACCTTTTTGAAAATATATAATTTAAATTTATTATTATTATTCATTATATATATGAATTTATATTTATATATGAATCATAATATGTGGAATTGTTATATTTAAAATATGTTTGGATAATATCATGATATTTTTAAAAAACAAAATATAGTAAATATATAATAATACTTTTCTATGTTTTTGATATATTTTATGACTATATATATATGTAATAATGATATATTTGTTAACAGAAGTGAATATATATGAAAAAATATGTTATTTTACATATATAGTGTATTTTAATATGATAAATTTATTTAAATTGGTCGAAAAAATTAAAAAATCATAAATTGAAATTATTAGTACATGAACAATATTTTGTCGAAAATTTATTCTCACATGTCCAAAATTATTTCAAAAAAAATTATGTTTTAAAAATATATTTGATGAAAACCACATTTTTAATGCAATAAAACATGATCCAAAAAACATGTGTGACCAATTAAAAATATATTTTCATGAAAATTAAATTCCATTTTCTATATTTGAATATTAAAAAAAGTATTCTCAATAATTTTTTTATAAATACACACATATTATAACCTCCTATTATTTCAAAAGTAAAAAAATATTTTGATAACAAAATGGACACGCAAAATTTAGAATATATTAGAATGTAAAATCTTAATTTATTATCATATTAATATATTTTAAATAAATTTAATCTCTTTTTTATAGTGCAACACACACAATTCTATGATTTTTATATTCGATATTGTATTCAATACGCAACACCAATATTAAATAACCCATGATATATATAAGCAGTATAAAATAGATGTTAAATTAATGGGTTTGATTAGTATTATCATCCTATTAAAATATATGTATTTATATAAATATCATACCCAATATATATTATTCATATATTTTTATTAAAAAATAAATCAATTTTTAAAATAGTCAATTTTTCGTTGAAAATACATTTTCATAAAAAATAATTTTTTTATATTAGTTCAGGGAAAATAAATAATTACTATTTTTAAAATTATTCTAAATTTTATTTTGAAATATTTAAATCCTATTTTTAATCATAATAACAAAATTTACTTTGGGTAAAAGTTTGTAATTTTTGAGAAAAAAGTGATTTTTCATTGAACAGTTAGAATTGTTGAATTTTCATAAAATGTTATTTATTTTCTTTAAATTATGTAATTTATAATCTCCATTATTTTTTAATGTAAAAGATGCAATATTTTTTTTATCTATTATAATTAGTTGTTTAGTTATCATCATTGTATTGTATTTCGGTATAGGTGTGTTTTGGGATTAAAAATTGGAATTTTTTGGAAATTATTTTAAATTAGAAAGTGATTAGAAATTTAAATTAATTTTATGAAATAATGAAAATTTAATTAAACAAAATTTATAAATTATAAATCAATTGAAATAGGTCATTTTCATAAAATTACTAATATTATAGATTTAGTTGATATAATATATTCTTGTTTGTGGAATAATACACTTATTGAAAACAGAAAATTTCCCCCTCTATGGGATTTAATTTATGATTATTTTATTGAAATAATATAAAATTTATATTAAAAAGTTAATCATTTTTTAAAATAAGAATCTAAAAATTCTAAATGTTTGAATTTTATTATACTTTATTAGATGATTCATTTCTTGATGTATAGTACAAAAATAATAAATTTAAATTGACAACTACCTTTCCTTTTGTGTTGTTTATAAATTAAAAATATAACAGAAAAGTGGTTTTAATGTAAAATTATTTCCATTGAATATCCAATTAATCCAATTTTGGAAATTTTAATCAATATAATATTAAATATAGGAATAAAAACATTGTAAACTTCTGAATGTTATTCTATTGAAAAACCTACTTTATCACCACATTTGTTGGATTAATTTAAAATTTATTTTTCCCCTTTAGTGAATTGAATTTATAAGAATGGATCTCGTATTTGTAATAAAAATAAATTATATTATCTAATAAATTAAACTTTATTTCTTAAAAAAATTAATAGTGAATCTATATAAAATTATTTAATGTGGTTATGGTAATAATAAATTTTCATGTTGCTAAACTCTAGAGAATAATTTAAAATGACATATAAACATGTATGTGGACTATTTAATATAAACATTTAGACCATTAATCATATCTTTTCATATAATTATCCATTTTTACCAATAAGACATATGAAAAACGTTGGAAAACTCAATTATTGCCAAAATAAAAAGTATGTCCCCTCCCCATCTTTTAAAAGGCCACCCACTATCTGCTAATAATCACACCTTAAAAACTTTTTTATTCATCAAATAACATCTCAAATAAAATACCATAATTCTTATTATCATCCAATAAGTACTATTTTTTTATTTAAACCCATCCTAGGAAGACTTTTGGTGGAATCCTAAAGAGGATACCTGAATAAGTTTTAACGTTCTTCAACAATCATTTTTATTTTGTTTTTTCTCCACCTCCATAAATTATTGTTAAACCATGTTTATATAATATAATGAATATATTAATTATAAAGATATATTATTTTTTAATTAAATAACCTAAATTATTTCCCTCTTCCATAACATGGTTTACAAAATCACTATTTTGGACTATGCTAGACTTCCACCTCACAATCTGATGACAAAAATTTTTATATTACATCTTCTCATTGTTGTGTATAATGATTCGTATAAATTATAAATATAATATTTATAAAATTATAATACCTAAAGAGTCTTCATGTCAAATATATATATTTTATATTTTCTTTTGGAGATACGATAACATCTCTCGTCTTAATAGAAAACGACATCCTCATGAAGAGATATAACTTTTTTACTAACAAATTATATGGAATGTAATATAGATAAATATAATGAATATATGTGATATAAATAAAAAAATTAATATATTAAATATATTATATTAATCCATTATGAAAATATATCATTTCATTTTTTTCAAACATTATATTTGATATCCTCTTTCGTATATGTTTGGACTTCCACCTTTACAAAACGATGTGACACTTTTTCATTAACACACCTTGTGAATGATATATATGTGTTTATTTAAATAGTTAATATTTATATATTATATGATTATCATTATGGAATAGTTAAATATTACTTACCACCTTTCCATAATTATCATTGAAAAATAAAAATGTTTCTTGTGCGTACGTATGGCTTATCATCACCAATATTGTGATGTATTTAATTTTTAGAAACAATCAATAATGATTGTAAATATGAGTATGATTTACATATAAATAATATAATTATTTCATGATTATTATTATGTATATTAATATGTTATATAATATTCACAAGAAACCAAATAGTCTTGAAAAAGAATGAATGAGAAAACAAGGCAATTGACAAATTAAATGATGAAAATAGTGAAAACTTATTAGTGAATGGATTATAAGATATTATAAAAGGATAAAATATGACATTATAAATATTAATATAGTTATTTAAAAATTTACTATCATGTTTAAAACCAATTTACATGATATTGAACCATGATCAACTAGTAGGAAGTAGGAGGTATTGGCTTTCTCTTGTCAATATTATTTCAATGAGATATATGTCATATTCAAAATATTTATTTTTTTGTGTTGTATATAATTCACTTAAATTTATTTTGTGACTATGATTCTTAAATATATGTTTATATAAATTTCTATTTGAGGATATATGTTTCAGGTGGATTGAGGATTCAAAGTTAACAAATCGGTAAAGAGTTTTTATCTCAATTTTCATATTTGATACATATATCATGTTATACACCTATCTTATTTCATAAGGATTATATAATACACATTGAAATGTTATATCAAGAATAAAATTATTTTAATTATAATAAATATTTCTATTAATTTTATAATTTTATGACGACTTTGATTTAACGTTACTATAGTGGGATGTGTCTTTGTTTACAATCTCACCGTTTATCTGGATTGTTTATGATTATACATTAAATATTGATATATAAGGATATCAATATCAATAAAATCATGATTTTTATTCTCCCTTATTTATACATGATATTTACATGTTATACTATCATTTTCCCATTATTGTTACATTAATGTTCTGAAAAAATATATTTAAGAAAACCTGACATTATTTATCACTTTGGTCAGAAATATCATTATTCCAAATAAATGTTTTCTGAATATTTATTAAAAATTATTTTTCCAACATTAGAATAATTTCTTAATGATAATTTTACACTTTTTCTGTTAATTTTTTTTCAATGTATGTTTCTTGATTCTTTCCTTTCAATGCACATTTCTTACCACTTTATCATGCATGTGGAATTTCGTTACGATATTAATCGAATTACACACTAAAATTACTGTCATTTTATTAAAGAGACCTATGAATGTTTTCATGGTAATTTTTATAAAAAAAAATATAAAAAATATTGACTTTAATGCCTTTTAAAACATATATTCAAAAGATTGTGTTTTAAAAATATATTATGTTTTAAATATACTTTTCAACATTGAAAATGTTATTTTCCCCATAGATATTACTAATGATCATTACATATTATTTTCATTCATCAATGACAATAAACCATTCTTTTACATATTCTCCAATGATAATATTTTATATTGATACAATCCTTATTCTTTCTTTATAATATTTATGAATTTTCAAATAGATTGTTACAGAACATGTTTCTTTTCTATAGGTTAATAATTCTTCAAGAATGTTATTATAAAAACACTTTATGATCCATAGGTTAATAACTTTTTTATTTTTATTTTAATGAAACCAATTTATTTTCCATGGTTTTGTCAAATTATGAGTGGATTAATTGTTATTTTATGGGTTTTATGATTATATATAATGTTTATGTGCTTTAGTTGTTATGTATTAACATTATATATGATGGATGTGTCCAAATAATACCTTGTGATAATTTTATAGATTATATGATGAGTTTTCCAAAATAGTTATGTAATTCATTGGGTAATAATTATGTTCTCAATAGAAATATATTTTATGTTGGATTTGGGTTTATTCTAATTTTATGGGTTCTAGAATGGTTATGTTAGTGATATATAAAGATTATTTGCCAGATTGTAAACATGTTTCATCTATAATTTCCATTTAATTATAATGTTTCCAATGATGATTAGTTATATTATATTTCTCATGATTATTTTTTAATATGACACTTTTTATTATTAAAACCATATTCTATGTTTCACTATTTTTTTCAAGTCTTCATGGGAATGATTTTCTATATTATTCTCTAATTCACTCTGATTACATCATCAATTCTATATCTAATTATTATCACCATTGATGACATTAAATTGTTGATTATTAGGTGCATACTTACAATGAAATTTTTGTCACCCTTCTCATGTTTCATTTTCCCTATGTTTTATGTATTTTGGTTGAACTAATTATGTCTACAAGGGATTTCATGTTGATGATGATGATGAATTATTATAACAATATGAAGGTTTCATGTAGTGGGATAAATTATATTTCAAATACATTGGTATTTTTTAAATAAATTTTATTACTAATTCAGTAAAACTAAAAACCTAAATAATAAAGGATAATGAAATTGATCTAGTTTTTATGTTTGATGTATTTTTATTGGGATGAAAAATTATGGGTCAAAATTATCCCTACTAAAACTATGTACATTTTAGGATTTCAAATCCAAATATTGGAGAGTGGTTCCAAGGTTGTCATACATGGTTCTCAAGTAATGGTTTGAATAAATTTATAAATAAGTGTATTTTCATGTGATATTTTCATAATAGTTATAAATATATTCTTTAGTCTATACAATTCCAAATGAATATAATTTCATCGACTAAGATACTATATTTGAGGGTCTTAAGTAGTAAAAAGTGTCTGAAGTTTTTATTGACAGTATGGAATAATTTTTATTTGATTGAGAAACATGTAATCTTTATGACCAACATGTTGATTTTTAGGGAGGAATTTTTATCATGATATTTATTTTCTAAAGATGTGTTCCATGGGAATTATTGAGGAAGGGTAAGGCTGGTTTGTGTAAAATATAAGAAAAATTTTCCATATAGATCCCTTTAAGGGTATATTTCATGAATCATATGATCTACTTGAGTGGAAAAATCTAGGAATGATTCATGAACATGATGTTCCTTCTTGAACAGATGAATACATTTTGGTAAGTCTCTACACAATGATATTTAGAGTCATAGAGTACCTCCAAAGCAAGAAAAATAATTCTGGTTACCATTATCAGTGTTTCTCTTGAGAAAATATTTTCCCACGAAGCCCATAAATCATAGTGATGAACTATTATATTCATGAAACTCATTCCATGTATATACTTCAATAAATATGAAATTTAATGGAATATGATCACACTTTTGACTTCTAAAATTTATCAAGACTATGTAACCTCCAATGATTCATCATCCAAATAAAACATGGATCACCCAAGGTAAAAAGGAATCATGAAACCCCCTTTATATCACTCTTAAGAGCCTCTATCCCTAGTCTAGTTTCCTTTCATGATGTTCTATTCCCATTATGGATGAAGAAGGCCCTCTATGGAACTTTGATATTCGAGAAACATACTTCCATCATGATATCATTATCCTATGAATCAATACATCATACTGAGGATAGAGAACAATTCCTATGGAATACCCCTTTACGATTCCATTGACCTTAATGAGTAACATTATCTTCATGAATATCCTCTCTATAGGGATACAATATACATTAAACCTCTCTCCTTTACCAAATCATGGTTCTTTAATTCTTATAACAACCCTATATGAAGGTTATGTTCCAAGGCCCTCACAAAAATAGATGAAAAATATACATTAAAATCAAGTCCCCTTGTGATTAGTTCCATTGAATCCTATGTCATCCCACATCATCACATGTTTGGATTGTGCCTCCCACATACCTTCTTCTTCTAGAAATATGTTCCATAACCCCAGTTTCTTCTAAGCATAGGGAATGTGATATGGACTTCATGATTAAAAACTCATCCGCAATAGTGTAAACACCTTTCCCATCAAAATGTCTAATGAGTATTTTTCATGTAACATTAATGGGTAAGATTATAGTCCTACCATGTCCAATATTAATGATGTAAAACATTATATCTTGAATTCCTTACTTCATGATGTGAAACTACATTTGGTCCAAGTCATATGATGTTAAACTACATGAAAATTCCCTCATCACATGATATAAAACTATATCAATACCATTTATAATAAATGATGAATTCCCTGGGTGTGACCCCCATAATATGATATCTTCTTGTAATCACAATGAATAAGACCCTTAACATTCTAGTCATGACAAATCCTCCGGTGACGGTAGTTCAAATTTGTAATCCACACACCATCCCTCATCAAATACCCTTAGGTTACCCGAGTATCTTTACCACATGATGTTAAACTTCATAGATCAGTCATATTACATGAACTTAAACAATGAATTCAAACTAAATGAGTTATGATCACTATCTTATAAACAATTTATGTAGGATTTCGCCTTATGGATTAATACTGACATTGGTTAAATCTATCGTGTGAAATATTCCCTCATAGGGAAATTCCATCTAGATCCTCCTCATGGGGTGATCTGATCCGTCAGTGGTAAACTATCCATGTGTTACATCATTCCTCTTAGAGTTGTAGCTCCCAAATCTACCTCAAGGGGAATTTTGATTCAAAACTCTAGGTCTACCTCATGATGAATTCTGAGAATATTAAACTCATTGAATTATCTCATTGGGATACACCTAAATGGGAATTATGACCCTAAACTCTAGGTCCTCCTCAAGTAGAATCTTGTAATGGTAAACTCATGGTGCTCCCTCTTAGACACTCACCTCCATGGACCACATAAATGGGAATCCTTAAATTGGTAAACCATCTTGTGTGATATATTCCATCCTAGGAACACTTCTACAGGATTAACCTTAATGTTAATTTTGATCTATCAATCTTACATTAGCATTCAAGGGTGTTGTGACCGATTTGTAAACATTCAGGGGTTACATATTCCATTTTTATGGGGACACCTCTTAGATCTACATAAAGAGGCATTCTAAAATAAAACTATGGTACTTTCTCAAGCGGAATCTGCAAAATGGTAAATCCATGGAATTCCCACTTTGGTATAACCCTAATGGGTCAACCTCATGTGGAATCCCATCATCGGTAAACCATTAGGTGTTACATATTCTATCCTAGGGACACCTCCCCAATTTGTCTCTAGGTGTATTTTAATCTATCCATCCAGTAATATATTTTAGGTGTGTTTTGATACATTGATAATGATTTGGGATTGGAATCATCCCTTATACTGAAATATCTCTCATATCTACCTCATGTCCCATTCTAATCAATCAATATTATAGCCAACATCTACATTGTATTCATTTCTAAATCTTATGAGGTGACATCTACCCTCTTATGGACACACATACCAGATCCGCAACAAAGTGTGTCATGATCTATCAATATAGAAACGACCCCAGTGGTCATTTTGAACTATCAGTAAAATTTTATGTGTGACATATACTCTCTAAGGGACACACCTCTTAGATCCACATCAAGGGGCATTCTATCCTCTCTAACCTGGATCATCATTAAGAGGAATTATGATCCACCAAATCGAGCCATCCTCAGAAGAAATCTAATGATTTGTAGGACTCCATGTGTCACATCTTCCCTTCTAGGGACACACATCCTTCAGCTTCCTCTTCACGGTGTGATGATCCACCCAACCAATCCCCGCAAGACATTATTATGCCTCCCAACCAATCCCCATAAGAATTTAATGATATCACTGTTTCCGAATGATGATAATCATTTAATATAAATGATAAAATATTCCCCAATATTATGTGTGACATTCTTGAGTTAAAATTACTTGGAAGATATATGAATCTAATATTAAATACATAATTATCTACATGGGACTACAATTGTTCTTTACCTAACAGGCCGCACATGAGATGTCATCCAAAAAGTATGATTCACGGGTGGAAAATGAGCCCAACATCTACCCATGTCTAGTGATTCCTAACAAGAATACCCTTCGAACCAAAGGAAACTATTCATCTTGGAAGAAGAAGATAAATTTTCCCATTTCTAAAATTATATGAAATTAGAAATATGCTTTACAAATACAAATTAATTCCCTCTGGGGTATTTTTCCTATTCAATGACCTCAAAGGAGGAATCCATGGAAAGAAGAAAAAGAATCCAATCATCACATTTCCTTCAGGGATTAGGCAACATCGATGAATGTGATGATGGTTTCTCTGCTTTATAGAGTGTCAATATGGGGCTACAATTGCCATCAAGCATATAAATCATGTCGATTCACAAGATGATGCTAATTAAATCAGTAGAAATAAAAATGGTTAAATGGATTTGGAACTCTTCTCCTCAACATTGGTGTAAATAACATATGTGGAATCATTAGAATAGAATGGCATCATATTCAATTAATTAAGGGTTATGTCCCAGAATGAATATTATGGGCCCATCATTAAACATACTAAAGAAGATGGGTGATTGTATTTGGAAATCTTAGGCCTCTAGACTTGTTAGCATGTATCTATCTTAGATTCCAAAATATTGGAAAACGTTGGGGAATAATAATCATTTTATTTTAACCTGTACAAATGGTGGAGTCCATATGCCTTATAGGACACACACAATAATGAATCATTCATGTAATGACCATTGGCATTGATGTTGGGAAAATATGTATGAGGAACAACCAAATGACTCCAAAAGATCCATAAATACTACCTAAAATATGGATATTGGTTTCCCACTCATCATCTCACCGTATTTGTTTATCCATATTAAGGTGATCGAGACACTCATATGTAAGTATATGAACTAAGGGGATAATCTCACAAGGGACATGGACCACCATGACTTAGAGGCATCAGTTGATCCACAATTATAACTACACCAAGGGGCTCTCTTGGGGAACCCCCCCACCCAATTCTCATAGTAAACCTGTTTGGCAGTCTTTCCCCAAAGAGGTCATAAGACTCTCTCCATAATGACACAGAGGAGGTGGATGCTCTAGTTTCCACGACCATGAAAATAGCCCAACAACCACCATGGAGGGCTCTAACCTAGTATCATCAATTCCAACAGTGATTGGTCTATCAAAAATAATAATATGTAAACATTATCACTACACTATATTCCATGATATGGGACATCACACACCACTATTGGGGAAAGGATCATAAAAATTGGGGACATTGGGAAATGTCTTCTATAGTTCCAATAGACGCATCTACCACAACTACATTCAAGTAGGTCCTTATAATAGATTCACTGAGATCACATTATTTCCAATTGAGACTGAGTCTCTAACCACCTCATAAGAATTCTATATTGACCATTTAAATGGCATTCACCATCAACAATATTTATGGGTCAACCCCTTATGATGGGACTCAATGAGGATTTCCTACCTACTCCATCGAAAAAATAGGGGGTCCTTACCTATATTTAAAAAATAAAAACATTGGTCTTATTTATGCAATAATTAGCTAAAGAATAGGAGCTTCCCACTAAATCACCAACTCAAGATATGATCTTACCCACTATTTTAATGAAAATTTTGAGTGACCTACACATTTTATCGATTCTCTGTATAGAGGACTTACTTGTGTCCCCACCTACTAATGTGTAGGTATTACCGATGTTATTTCCCAATATTTTGGAGGTCCTTCGAATTCTGAAGAGGTTCCGTGACCTAAAGCACCATATTTTGGATGAAGGTTAAACACAATCTATCAAAAGATAAAACCTATTAAATTCCAAGTCATTGTTGATATAATATATCTTTGAAATTTGAGGGATAGATATAACTCAATAATAGAACCTCTTACCCTATTTCTAGTGTATAAGGGATGATCCTAGTAGGTTTGATTCCCCTTCCCAAAAGCATAAATCCATACGATACCTAGATCCCTCCATATTTACATGCTGGATAAGGATGTCGTGGATCTTTTTTATGGGATCAAAGTGAATACAACCACATCACCACCAGATTCTCTCATCTATACCTCTAATCAAGACATAGTATATCTATTTTTGTATTGATTGACTCCCCTATATTATTAGAAAACTATTTATAAATATATGATTCACGACACACTCATGAATGAGTCATTAGTGAACAACCCATCCATAAAGGATGTGATTTTTTGTTATGTACTTACCTCAAGAGACAAATCAACATGATGTGGGTATATTCTCTTTATAGTGATGCCATAATTGGTCATCCAGCCACAGAACTAATCTGTATTACTACCGCCACCTATCCCTCTTTCAAACCAATTATATTATGGTCTGATAAATAAGAGGGACCTATATCAAACCATGAAGGAATGTTTGATGCTTTGATAGTGTAACAGATTTATTATGCAGTATGGATTCTTGAAACCCCCAAATTGACATCCCAGAGTCCCTTATTGTGGTTAATTCCATTTGTTTCCACCAGATTATTTGAGAGAAGCTTCAACGCCTCAACATTTTTTGGTTGGAATAATAATGAATATTGTGGCACATCAAGGCCATCGATCAATAGTGCCATGAAGTTGAGATGGAAACTATGTCAATGTATTGGCTTTCCAATTCACTTAATTATTTTTAGGTCCTCCATTTAAGTAGAATCATGATCCCCATTATGATATATATAATTATAAAAATTCTGTTTCATAATGTTTAGATCAGTGGATAGGGATAATACATTACTCTCTATATCATCCCTTTCCTCTAACAGCCTAACCTACTAGCTAAATATGAGGTCCCCCACTAGGTAACTTTATAATAAACATGGTTATACCCACACTTCATTAGAATCAATGGGACAAAGGAAAAATCAAAAATTGTTATGGAGAGAAGCATCCATAAGGGGAGTCTTAATAATCAACACACCTTCACACAGGTTTCCTCACCTTACCGAAAAGGGAGTATCCTGGCCTTTGGAATTCATCAAATAATGAATCATTTCCTACTCATCAAAACCTTGACATAGTTAATGGGAATTTTTTTATATAATCCATACGGAAATGCACCAAAAAAGGATTAATATACAATGGTACCCTATTTTCCCAAACATGTTTAATAAATGAAAAGGATCAAAACTGATATAATTTTTTATCGTCTTCTGACATACAGTGCAACCCGATTGGATATCATTTCTCCTACAATGGGGTAGAATGACCACCATGGATGAATGTCACTATTCAAGCCTAGAAAACCTATTATTCCATAAAGATAATAGGTATAATTTTATGTAAAGATACCATGGTATGTGTCACTAATCTTGCCTAAGTTGTGTTATCTTCTTCATTGGGATCCTGGCCATGCCGATCTGCAAGAAGCTGATCCCACATACTATATAGATGATTATTTTAATGCAATTTTCATCTAAAATCCTCACCATGATAGGGATACACATCAATAAGACTAGATAGATTCTCATACCACTCAACTGAACGTCTTGGAGATATGAAAATTTGAGAACCCACATGATTCAAATTCATACCTATCATTGTTGTATGACTTGTAATATCCCCTAGAGTTTTCAAACCTAATACCTTCATTCATGAATTGGATGGTTGGAATTTTGAAATTTCTGATGACACTTCATCTCATGTTGAGGACCTACACTAGGATCCCTAGAGCTTCAAGATGCCCCCATGATTCCTTGTTTCACCCATACATTAGAATTATCTATGTGAATTTTCAGTAACTAGATTTCTATTAGTTAGATCACTATTTGAGAAGACCCTCTCAAGATGTTCTTCTTTTAGTTAAGATAGACCACTCCAAAGATAAGATTTTATTACCTCTTCATATGCACTAAAATATATGAATCATGAGTTGTACATTGATTTTCCTTTTGTAAAGGCCTTATGTAATCACTTGACAAGTTGTAAAATCAAGAGAATATACTGAAGATGTTTGTAGGGAATGTTAATAATAAGGTAATGTCTACCAGCATAAATCATATTTTACAAGGAGTTATATATTTTTTTGGACAATAATCTATAAAAATCCTTATTTTATGCTAAAAAGCCATGTTTTTTCCTTGTCCATCTAATGCAATAAGGTCTTCCAAAGTCAATATTTCAACAACAATATAGGAAGTGGCCGTAGTGCTTGTGAAGTTGTTGGGACCATTTCTAGATGAAACTATCCATGTGAATTAGCCTTATAAATACTAGCCCCAAATAGTGGATAACCTTCAATTATCACCTCACTATGAATTACTACCTAAAATATAGAATATAGATATATCCCCTAATCATGATACATCCCCTCTTCAAGGTGGTTCTCATAGGGATATATTCTAAGATAGAGTAAAATTGGATTTTTTTCCTTTAGGGATGCAGATGATTTAGAACATTTAATCTATTCCCTATCGAATGATATTTTAAAACCTTTAAAATATAAGAACCACCTGATTATAGACACACTAAAATCCATTACCATTTATCTTACCATAGAATCTATAGACATTAAATAAATAAATTATATGTGTTCAAGGATTGTATCAAAAGCTATATGGGCAATGGTTCTATCGTACTAGACAAAATCCAAGAACAGGTAACAATTATTTCTACTAATATAGGCAGTGATGGTGATGTTGTAGGTGAATAGATATAGGATTCCATTTATGGAACCCATAATAAATAGGATGACATAGCTTCAAGAGCAGCTTCTCTTTCCTACAGTGTCATTTGTGCCTTCCTCGGAATGATAGAACCTTCTATGGGTGTTGTTCCCCCAATGGATTCAACTTTTAATTCAACATATTAGCACTCCAAATCTCTTAATATTATGAGATAGTAGTAAAAGGCAATCCTACGTACCCCTCCTATTTCAATTCTATACTTCACCCACCATTATTAATTGAATAATGATTTTGGAACTACCCTAGTTGTTTTCCCATCAATGGATAAAAACACTATTGGTGACCAAGAGTATGACTCTATGAATTTTTCCTCTCAAATAGACCTATTCATAGTGGCATACAATGAGTAGTTCCCGATAAACACATTAATTCTGTTTACCCAATGACATTGTATAAGGGTTCAAAGACATACGATCATCAATAATAATTAGTATATTATTTTAAATTGATCTATGATTACTATTAAAAATATGTAGTAGGTTCTGAGAATAGATTAGATGGAATAGTCCTCACAACCCACAATACCATATATGCTTCCACGGTCAATTATATTAACTGATATAGAAGAACAACAATGAGTGCACCACGATCATCAACATCTAGAGAGTGAAATTTCTCAACAAAGAGATAGTCAGATAAATGATTTCAGATAATTTAATCTGCTCAAAAATAAAATATTTCATGTACTAATAAGAAACCAATGGTTCAAAAAACATTATCTATTGTTTCCATAGAAAAATAGTGACACTATTCAGGAAAATGTATTCCTTTCAAGAGGAAGTATGTCATATTGATTCACCTTACAAGAATACCCACATAGCTCTCGGTCCTTGAAGTCCTCATCATGTTTAAATAAATGTGTCAGGACCTCATAGAATCATTGAAAATCACACTATAGTTTTAGGAAAAGGAATATTCGACATATTTATACAATGTTGAGGAGGATGAGCTAGAAGAATTACAATCATTCATCTTGTTCACTGATAAATATGTAGATTCCCTTGTGTAGGGGAATATCCTCCCACTGTACATTACATAACAATTCAATAAGATAGAGATTCATTCTATCCATGGGGACATAAGTTCTGTTACTAACATCATCCCAAAAATGATTCACCATAGTATATCCTTGACTAAAGAATATATAACACCCTCTGACCTGTATATTTATTATTAATATAAGACTAAGTAGAAACCATGTGGTAGAATTTGGTTTAAGACCTTATTCCGAGGATAGGTAGAACTTTCTAATTCTATATAGTCTCACAGGATAACACATACATCATTCAGTAGAGTAGGACATAGATTCAACAAGTTTCACTACCCTCTTTGTGTCACTAGTTCCTCAAGAACTCACTCATGTTTGAGTAGGGGTACCCTTGAGTGATGATATTACCTTAAACAATTGTGATGACCATTATATGTATATTTTCTACTAAAATAGATGGGGGATTATTTTCATCCCAGTGTTGTTGAATGTAACCATGATCTAAAAAACACTATGACCAATCCATGAGAAAATATGGATTATTACATTAATTCCTATATCCATCTACTAGATCCCACAATGTTATATATTCGAAAATTATCTATTATTTCCGAGAAAAATTGTATTTTCCACCGTAAAAATAGGAAATATCTATATATTAACTCATACACTAACAGGAGAAATGATTGGGTCAAAATAGAATCCCCCAACACAAACAATGTAATGATAATTTCTCCATATAAACACTTTTTCCTATAACTCTAATAATTTTGATGTGAATGATTGTATTTATGCATGAAAACTCACTAAAATTTTTATTACATCAATGATATACCCATAGATTATTGGTGATAACCTAATAAAGTTAGTTAAACAATATTTTTGGCCATTGTTTCAGCTGTGTCGAACCTATTAATTTAATTTCGATGTCATCCCATGAATGAACTAGTTATACCCTATAGTCTGAAGGCCTAGATGTTCCCCCCTGTTGATTCTCCCCCCTTAGATGATTATATGGATTCAGAGGATTATCATCCAATATTAATCGAGGTTTTCCCCAACCCAGTTGATTATCTGACTAATTTGAACCACAACACTATGGAAAATATAATTCCAACAATTTTCAGTGAAGAAATGCCCATAGAGGATCAATAATAGTATTTCTATTTCCTCAAATAACATCGTGATGTATCTTCCTGGTGATATAATGGGATTCTAGGGAAAGAACATCAGTTCACCGTCCACCATGATGGTCTCCAATAGAGTCAATATAGTTTCATGTAGCCTCCAATGAAAATGAATTCCTTACATGGTTCCATTTTCTCGAATGTGGTAGATAATATTATCATATCCAGCTTCATCTGAGAAATATAGCACAAGTATGGGTGTCTAAAATCATCCAAGAATAGATGAAGAATGGTAATATCAATGTTTTGTCGACTACTATGAACTCAATCACCATTGTCTGAAGGATGGGTTTCTCATTATAGTTATAGATATATTGATCAATTCAATCAATGGGTTACATGACCTCTCTATTGTGGATGGATATGCTGGTTATAATCAAACCCATACGGCCAAAGAGGATGAGGAATCTACCACATTCATGACGTTTCAATGGACCTTTTTCTATCAGTTAATTCATTTCATTCAGAATAATTTTAGTTCCACATATTATTGGGATATGAAAAACATATCAAGACCAATCCCTGTCATGTTGACGGAGTACTATGGGGAGTGAATAGAGGGAATGTTCCTCCAACATTAGGACCATCTAAGAGACCATGAGAAAATGTTATGTTTCCTTCGCTCCCAAAATATAATTATGATCCCCATGAAGTGTGATTTCGGGGGTACCTATGAAATATTTCATTGATTTATGGGTTGATATAGATGTATTGGGATCGACTTGGGGAAGATCAAATCAGGTATTAAAACTCCAACCTAGAGAAACCACTAGGAGATGTGAGGCCTCTAAATTCAGATGCCATACATACAATGATTCATCATTAATCTAGCAAGAAAGTGTAATCGCTTTTCAATAATGATGAATAAAGGCATTGTCTACTAATGGGATATAAAATTCCAAATCGTGGTTGATATGGTCATGTAGTATCTTCTACAACCATTGGTTTGGATGCTTCCCATTTTTGATAATCTTCTAGTGCTAAATGTGAAATCTCTATAATGTTTCTTTGGTTACAATATCACCAAAATAATAGACTAGAGAATGAATATATTAGTATTTTAGTTGGATTATACTCAACACATATAGATGATAATCATCAATAAATAAGAGATGCATCACAATGGACATTTAAGTGAAAATGTAGTGGCATTGTCAATAAAAAATAAAGTATAATTGGGGACCCAACTGGACCCACGAATGTATAATCTAAATCTCCCCATTATGATGGTTTGATGGACCTGCATGGTTGTGATCATTCAGTAGTTCAGCTTCATGTTCATTACATATAAATCCATCATGTCTTTGGCATTGTATGATTTCATATCCCCCCATCTAGAAGCTAAAGAAATGTACAATGATATTTATATTAATTCTGAGGATGTACTATTTGTGGGCCATGATATATAATGTTTGTAAATACATTTTAATTGTTCCTACCAGTTACCTATTCGTAAAATTTTTGACAATCCCTAGCTCTAAAGAATACACTTTTGTATCATCCTCATCACCCCAACACAAAATATCCTCCCTTAAATGTTCCTTTCCTCATAAGTATTCAACATTAACAATGAATAATAACATGTTCTTATTATTGGTACCATGATAGTCATTGAAATTTATATACCTATATTTCATTTAAATGGGGGAGGGGGGTCTGAACTAGTCATAAAATATATCAATGTTGACTAAAACATCATAAATCTATATCTTAAAAAGCTTCAAAAGAATACTCTCCCGTGGATGGCCGAGTTACCTTATTAGATAGAAGTGACTCATGTCACCATGTAATAGAATTATTTAGATGATTATTTTTCAATTTTTGAAGTGTTTCTTGTAGATCCTAACCATGATGAACTACTCATTCATGTTGTGAAATTGTGGTTTATCATTCCCAACATTTCATAAGATAATGACATGAAACAGGTAAAAAAACTGGGTCTTGGTACTTCTACAGATAGAATTTTAAGATTCAACACAATAAAGTAACAATCTGATTAGACAACTCATTTCACCTACTATCACCAACATGGAATTATCTTATCATACTAGGATGGGAATGAGTGAATTCAACTATTTTTTTGTGTAGTTAACACTCTAAATTGGTATTAACATTGTGAAAAAACTATACAAATCTGGTTATGAAAGAATTATCCTCCATTTAATCTAAATATTTTAGATTCCCCATGTAATGAAGGAATTTCATGTCATTCCCTATGGTTCCCATGATGTAGGATTGAATCTCTACCACAAAATAAAAATGATGAGATACTTGTGTACCACCATGTTGCTTGATTACATCAAGTATGCCAAGAGGTGTCATGGTTGTCCCTTACATACTACCTCTATGCATCAATTTTATAATAACCACCACAACATCATATATTCATGTTCTATTTTATAATGGGAACTTATTGTTGTGGGTCAAAAAATTCCAACAAAAAATCCCCAAAGATTCTTCATTTTTACAGTGATTGATTTATTCTCCATATGGGCAGAAGAAATACCCCTTGATGGAAGTTAAGGCCAAATATTTTATATAATGAATTATAACACATATCATACATTGATAAGGAGTCCCTCAATCTATTATACCCTATAACAGAACCAAATTATAGGTTGTTGTGTTAATGATATAGAAAACATAGTATAAAATATAGTCAACCCATACTGCCAATACTATGTAAAGGTGGTTGGAATGATTGTGGAATTCATCCATACCATCTCTATCATTATACGAATGATGGTGGGGTAGAAGAAGAAATGTTAGCCAATCAAGATTTCTATTTACCTCTAAGTCATTCGAACGACAACTTGGAATTCTACCCAGGTGACTCGTTATTCACTAGTATATGAAAGAGATAAAGTCATACCTATCGCGGATAAATTTACATTTCTATGAATAGTTGTTTAAGGGAAATGAATTCAAGAAAAAAAAATTGATGATGTTCCTCTACCTGAGATGGAATCACATTAATAGTACATTATCTTAGAAATGAAAAATCTAGAGATGAATTATAATAGGATAGATAGAGTGTCGATCATGAAGGATCACCTCCTCTATTTTCTCAAGGGTGATGTAGTTCCGGATATAAAAATTCCAATGTGAAATTTATGGAAGCCTCTAATGTTGGATACTAAGTGGGAAGGATGTTATGTCGTTCAAGAGTTCTATCTCGATGGAATATACTCTTTTATCACAATGTATAGATTGTGTATCACACCTCCCAAAAATTCCATGATTTTCAATTAGTACATTATGAAATGGAATATAATGTTATGAGATCAATGAGACTAAAATAGTATTTCAAGACCCATTATCATGACATTAAAATATATGTTAGTTCTCTTAGTAATGTTTTTTTGTAGAGTTGGGCTTCAATGGTCCTCACTCATGTCTGTTTGTTTCTACTGCACTATTCAAATCTCTTTTTGATTAATCACACCTGGTCTGATATTTAAGACCTCAAACTAACAACCAGATAATATTCCATGCCTCATGACGTTAAAAAAAGTTTTACTCTCCTTATGAATATGTGTTATGTTGGGTTCCTCCTTGGAAATCATTAACATTTGGTTTCTCATGCCACTATGCTATATATATATATATTTGAGCTGATAGTATCCTCAAGAATGTGATGTGGGTTGTTGGTCCCCCTTGGTCTTCATTCACATTAGGTTTTTTATTTATCATCACTATATATATCCTTTTGAAACACTAAATCATTGTTAAAATAATATAAATTTAAAATAGTCTCCATCACGTGTTCCATGAAACATGACCTTAACTAGTATGCAATAGGTCCAAGAATTATGATCCAAACTATTTTCATCACATCTTGTCTTATTTGTTCAAATTTAAACTACAAATACCAATGCACTAATTTCATGATGATATATTTAAGTCTTACCATACCATAAACCAAGATTATTATCGAATTATAAATAAAATATGATGTTTAACCCCACCCCAACTTAAACTGTGATGCCTCTATATATGTGATGGTATTTTCCTCATTTAAAAAACCTGGTATGCCCCATTATAGTTGTGGGATGATGAAAATTATAGCACCAGAGACGATCACGCATATTAGAATATGTATTCTACCATTTGTTGACACCAAATTATAGGTGTCTTGTTTCCCATCATCATGTTATACATAGTGATTCTTGTTCTTCCCTTATCCACGACCAAACAAAAATTCATCAACATTTTGGCCCTCTACACCCATTGGTTGTAATTGATCTTTACGTCGATTCATTCACATTATGTATTCCCTCTATCCATTCCATAATGGTTCTTGCGAGGCCAATGTCACATGATTTTGATAATCATAATGAAAATATATTTTCTAAATTTTCTATAATCCAATCATTATTATCATAATAAATTTTTGGTTTGTCTCATAATAGTTGTTTTAAGGGAAAGGACTCCCTGGTTCATTCACATCGAGCATTACATCCTTCCTGCTTCACAAACACTATTTTGAGAAAAAACATTATGGTCCATGAATCATGAAATTAAACTGATTTCCCATAGTTCATGCAACATGACTTCGTACTATATTCAATGTTCTAGACCATATGAATATAAAATCCGTGAAATCGGCATTAGGATCGATTTATATGGTGAAGGAACACCATTGTTAAATGATGTTAGGTTTTAACTCATGCACATCATAAACATCATTGAATGTCACTTTTTAATAGTCCTAACCATATAAATATTGTTTTTTTACATCTACATCAAGAATTATGGGTTTCTTAATTCCCATCCTTATGGGATACATCATGACATAAAGATTTATCATCTCTAGGACCAACTACATATTCACTATATGACTATATGTTATCTGTGGTACAATAAATAAAAAATTTCCCAATAGTATTTATCTATGTATAATCCCCATTCAATTATCATGACCCATAAGTGGGTTAGTATTCCCTCAAATCCTGATATGAGGATGAAATGTATGAGAAATCTGATGTGAAAACTATCCAACATCCACATCACATTACGTTAAATTGATGTCTTGTCCCAGAATATATTGGGATTCCTTTGTATAAGGGATTTTGTTCTTTTATATTACTCTATAATTTAATTTATGATAAATTAAGGATGAACAAACATAAATGAACTCATCACACAATGTTAAACTATATCCTTACCCTTTATAAATTTTTTATGACTCATATCCATGTATGGGAATATTAAATATCCTCATTTGAGACGGTAACACCACATCAAAATCAATCTTCAATGAATTCATACATTAGTACTATGTATTTCTTGATTCCCATCCCTATGGAATATATATTGATGCACATATATTTCTTGGTGGGTCTTCCCCCATTGCCGACTCATCATGCGGTCGTTCCTTCCCCAGTTTCATGGCCCTATCATTATGGCCTGGAAATAAAATTCATGCTATTGGATACACGACTATTTG
The DNA here is from genome assembly GCA_963277665.1 of Viscum album. NCBI lineage: Eukaryota > Viridiplantae > Streptophyta > Magnoliopsida > Santalales > Viscaceae > Viscum > Viscum album. Next base: position 1,297,557,983 of record OY728155.1, read on the forward strand.
AAACATTAACCTTATGTTTTTAATGGAATAATTGAATTCTTGGTCCTCATTCATGTCAGGTTGATACTATTTTATTTCATGATAAACACCTTAAGGTGCTTCATGTTTCGAACTCTAAAACATTAAATTGAGTGTAAAGATGTGGTCCAAACATTTCAACATCAAGTTGTGAGTGTATAGTATAATGGGATTTATATGTGGCCTAAGATGACCTCCTTGGCACATTATGATAGGGTAAAATTCCATTTTTGTTGAAACAATCTTTCGATATACCCTCTTTGTCCTTGAAATATGACCATAAACAATTTTTTGAATGTCCATGATTTATTAACATATAATAAAATCCATGTTTTTATCATCACAACCTTAAACTACATTTACATAATGTGATTCTGGGATATACTGAGTGGAAGGTCACATTCACTATGGTTCACTATGCCATTTCTTCTATGGGGCTAAATTACGACTCTACCCCATATAAAGAACACATGATGTCCTCTAGACCTAAAATGAAGAATAAATGTTTGGTAACTCAATGCATAAACCCCGAACACTCTGTATCCTAGTCACATGATGTTAATTTCAATGTTTTATCATGATCACATGATGTTAAAAAGTTCAATGAATTTTTCTCCATTTATGATGTTAACATTGTTTCTAAATTCCTCACAATGTGACATTAAACTATTTTTTTTGTCATTAATATCATGATAAAAAACTACGATTCATCTTTTGACCTTTTCTAAGAATGAATTTTCCTCTACATACAGTCCTCTATAATATCATTCATGTTCTTTGATTATCCCTTAACATATGAGATGATATCCCCTTGATTATTTACATGATCTTTTTCAAACCAATACATCCAAAAAATGTGATCTAATATGCATTGTCATAATTCCAATACTATTGGAATCCATTTCAATTCCCAATCACCTGATTTAAAAACATCACACAACACTTATTTCTATCATCAAAATCCTCAACATTTGGTGGGGCCCTCCCTCTAATAGAAATGGATTATTTATAGAATGGATTCCCTATAATCCTTGGTCAACTTCATAATGGACCAAAGATGACATTATAAAAGATGTTAAATGTTGTTATATTTGTCAGCGGTCAACCATCATTAGTTTGTCACTATTACTGGACAATAAATGGGGATGATAGGGTTCAAACATGGTCAACAGTTATCCTGTATCGTTCCACCACTACCATTAGGTATTATGTTTTTGGTTTGATGATTCATTCTCGTCACTCCCCTCTCATTGTGTAGAATTAAATGACCCTAAAATTTCCCCTTCACGTAGTAGAACATGGGGAAAATGAAATTTGACTATTCAAAGATCCCCTTTCTCCATCCATACCCTCTATTATAATGATGTCCCTAAGTGATAAGTCAACAATAGTAGAGATTATATTATTATATGACCATATTTCATTCTTATATGAATGTATTATCACATGGTAATCCATTTTTTATAAAACCATGCAAGACACATGGGATTATAGATTTGTGGTTGATGATATCATGTATATGATCTCGGTGTGTTGATAAAACTAATAAATCATGTTCAATAATTATAGAGTCACGAAAAAATCAATCTTTTATATTTTCATCCATACATTGGTTCCTCCGCATTTAAAAAAATCCTCAATTATTGACCATTTTTATTGATTTCATGAGCTTCTCTAGCCTTTTTTGGTGGACTTAAAGATCAGTTGATGCTTGGGTAGTTATTTATTTTTATTTATTAGCCATGGAAAAGAAACATTTGGCTCTGAGATGATGTTGGTTCTTCTCATCCTGAAACACAGCAACTGAGGATGTCACATATTCTGCCTTGGCCTTGGTTGCCTCCAAACACATCATGAAATTGTTGATCATCTACATTTGGGAGGATGAAAACATTGTGTTTCCCTGTTATATACCTTTTAGACTAGTTATCTACACCAATCCTATATCAATCATTTATGAGAAATTAGCTTTTTTCCCTATAATATAGGTCAAATTCATAACATTTTGTACACACCTTCTCAATGTGAATATCTTGTGCTAGTACATGGAGAATGATGGAGTCTTCCCTAATAGTCCCTGAGCTTACTAGCCCATCATCAAGAGGTCCAACCCAATTTTTTTAGTTCAACATTCTAGGTGTGGGTGATGATGTTATACATACATCTCCATTCCTAGTAATGGAAAATCAGATTATACTTAGTGAAATATGATCCAAAATCATCAAAATATTCTAACAGTGAAGGATAATTTGAATGAATAATCTCCAAAATATCATATTTGGATCATCAAATTGCATTTTTTTCATGATTGAGTTGAAATATGTATACAGTAGGACAAAACTCCAAATTAGTCTCTCCTCATTCAGTAAAAGAATCCATTGCACATTACGATGTCACTATGTTGGAAAATCCTATCACATATCCTGCAGCTACCCCTGCTATTTGAACAATCTCAACATCATCCCTTGAAGCTACCAGTACTAGACATTTTTACGATGGAACATTCAATTTAATCCCCCTTAGTACTCTTATCTCCATACATGATAGCCACTATACTCTTGATAAATTCATCTCTAATATTGTCCATTGATGGTTGATCTATAATGTGCCCTGCTCCAATATCACCTACACATATCCCTTTCATTGGACTCAGATCAAACCCCTCGAAAAAGGAACAATCATAGTGGTCCTCTATTGTGGGACATCCATAGTTGACTTAACTACTATGATCACCTAAGACATTCCTTCTAGGATGGTTCTATTTTAAATCCCCAACTCCTCCATAGGAAACGATAATGAATGTTTTGGTGCTGGTGGTTGAGTCTCAAGAACCATATGAACTTCTAGTCAAATGCGTGTAGGTAAATCATAGGCAGTAATGGTGAAAGGGACAAAGGAATAGTAGATTATGAGAATAATGTGAATTTTGTAGTCCAAAAAGAATATTTTGGAGTTCAATTATTAATTACATAGGCGGGGTTCCATCCACAAAACCTTCTACTATTGTAAGTGTTGATAATCAATTGTTTATAGTCACAACATTGGGAATAGAACACAAAATCTCCTTTTTAATGGTTGAGGTTACCATGACCACCACATGAGTCCACCATGGTCCCCCCCCCCCCTTCTCTTTTTCTGATTCCTATGCAAGAGAAAAATGAAATAAGAATACGTATCTATGTTTGGGTTATATCCATGGTACCAATGATTTGATATTTACATTGTTTGCAATAGTGCTTCATCACATGGGATGACTTTGGTGCAAGTCACTTTTCTATGAGTCTTATTATTCATCTAGAAGATCCACACACATCTATATCATCCACTGAAAGTTGTGGAGGAGAAATTATGTTTAGTAACACATTTACCTAGTCATTCAGTGGGTAGGAAATGTCCCATTAATAGTCTATGTCTTCCACTTCCACTATACAACACTCCACGTCGTCCCAAGACACATTAAATATAGATCTCGCTAGACCAATACTAGTGAGACACAACCCATATCTTTTATGTGATTCCATATCCAGATATAATTGGAGAAACTCATGACGAAATTAAATTTCTCCTAGGAATTGAGAAAGAAGGAATCAGTTAGGATATCCATGAGACACAACTACTTCCCTAGATATTGGAATAGTTTTTTAGATACATCCACTGAATGATAACCTTTTTAAATCGTCAAATTTACAAGGAACATTTAATCAAATTTTGTTTCACTCTCTACGGCTCCACCATTTTATGGATATGAATTGTCAGACCAGTTTCTGCTACCCTCCCACTAAGAAATCTCTACCTCCACAACTTACAATGACCTCTACTCGCGGCCCAGACTACTATTTAAAGAACACTTCCTCATTAGATGTGGTGAATTTATTCTTCACCATCTCACATTGATATTCACCATTCCCGCATAGCACATATTCATGGATGATTCTATATCTACATGGATGTTTAGGGAACTAATGCAACATTTTTCTAATCATCGTGCATGAACATGCTATATATATTCCTAAAAATTAAGGGTGATACTCATGGTGAACCTATTCATAAACAATAGAGTTACGTTATACATGTATATAAATATCCCTGGGAACCAACATAGGTGGTATGGTTCATAAATCATATCCAATTAGACTCTATCCACCAGTACCTCACCTTGGAAGGCCATGATGAATAATCACCGCTCGATAGTCCATATACTATCCTCAATCACCTTCCTCGTCGAGAAGGTGAATGGGTGAAATTTGAATTTTATACAAGCATGATATTCCCCAACACATGAATCCTCAGGAAATTTAGAATCGTTATATGGATGTTCATTATAGGAGGATGGATGGGGTTCATTTACTTATATCCTTCTATGTGTTTGTTCACCTAGTTGTATAAGAAATATAGAAGAAAAGACACTTATATAGGAGTTTTTCCATCATTTATGGAGTAAAGTACCATATACATCTACACAGGTACAAAGACATTTTCGTTGATACATTTTCATATCTCTAATATCACCACCATGAAGAAGATTCTTTGCCTCACTCCCAAATGTGCATCCAAACAAAAAGGATCATGTAAATTAACCCCACCACATATACCATTGGTGGAGATTTTGGATTGATGGTGTATCCCTATAGCTTTAATTGGATCACCTACAAGATCAACTAGTAGGAGTTCACTTGAAATCACCTGTTTCTTCTAGGATATGTGCCCCCCCTAAAATCTGTTTTATTATATCATACCCCATGACTATCTTTTCCACTAGTTTATTTAAGAAATACATCAACCATTTATAGAAGGGAATATTTCTCACCCTAAGAATCTCAATATTGGTTCCCTACACATGTTCCCACATCTCCATCTCTAGGGATGGTAACTTCTCTTGGTCTCCACATAAATTATCTATGGGGAGGTTGGCATCTTATATAACACCATTGATTTGGATCGTCGTGATTTTATGAGGGTCCCATAGGCTGACAATGAGATCCCCATAGTGAATATGGAACTTGTGGGTCCTTGAGATTCACCATCCAAGATACTAAAAATTATTTTTTGAGTGAGATAAACAATAACCTATGAGGTCTATTCTTCTTGTTAGAGCCATATCATCATTATATCGTTATTGAACAAAATTCATGATGTCCATGCCCAGTATGACAAATCTCCTAGATCGTTAATGTTCCCTCCCTATCCCAAACCATTTTTTTCATTTCATACATTGTTCAGATTCCCCAAACACAACATGAGGACAATCTCATACTTAAATAGGGATTATCTATTCTATAACTTATACCATTCAATGTTATTGATGTTGTTCTAGAGATTATATATTGTGATTAGTGTGTGGTCCTTCTAGATTTGTCTTGTAGAATTCTGATGCTCGTGGTACTACCTCAGTATTCCTATAAACTAGTAGGCTGGTTTATATCCACTTTCTTTAGGGATAAAAACAGCATCCCTTAGTCTGAATCTATAAAGAGGTAGCCTCATGCACAGTGTGCACTCCCTCCAAATCTCATTCTGTAGAATGATAAGTGATTTGAGTTATGATGCACCATGACCTATTTCAACAGTCCATATATTTCTTTCAATTTATTCTCAACAAGTAGTGGTGGTACATGATCCCTATGAAACCATTTTATTAATTGTTATAATTTGTTTTTTGTTTTATTCATGATGTTTACTCATTGAAATTATTCACTGAGGTGTGTTTGGGATGTTTTTTCTATTTAGTTCAATATTGTGGAGTCTAGTTCATTGATTAGACTTCATTGAGTTTGGTTTGTGGGAATGTTAAGCTCTATGATATGTGGATTTTGAGATCCAAAGCACTCACAAAGGATTCAGGTTTCATGATAATATAGTGCATGCTTTTATTTTTGTGTGTGTATAATGATCAATAAATGGTTATTTTCATCTAATTATAGGCATATGGTCAGCATCATGCTTCGCGATGAGATTTGTTTAGTAAGATTCATGAACTATCATTATGATTCATCATCAAAAAAGGATTTGATTACCAATTTCTATAAATTCCCCATAAAAATAAAACCCTCATTTTACCATAGGCCCCAATTATAGGGGCATTAGTAGGTTTTTAAATATGTGTGTCACATGAATGGTTGGTGAATGAAAAGCTGGTTCCGAAAACATTAGATCCAAAATGGTAGGAGATTGTGAACCAAAGGAGATCATGAAGCTCCCAGGTCAATGAACTCATTCATGAATGCATAATGACATGATTGTAACTCTACTTATAATGAAATTATTAGTTTTAGAGTGCCTCACGACTGTGATAATTATTTATAGGATCCTCCATGAACATAACACTCATACTAACATAGTCGTGACCTATTTGATAAGCCCATAAAACATTATGAAGGCATCCTCTATTCATGAATCACATACCCTATATGTACCCCCCTTAAGTCTGAAATTCATAAGACTACACATGGCCATTTAAAAACCAATTATGATATAAATTCCTGAACATCTTAAGAATCATGAAAAAAATTGAAAAACTGTATCACCCAATGTATTTAGACCTCTTGAAATCATCATTCTGGTGTTCTTAACATCCCCCAACCCTAGTAGAGATTCAATTTTTAATGTCATATACCCTTCGTAGAGGATAAAGGTAGTGTGTGTAATAAGAGGATTCAAAATGTATTTAGCATTAATGGAGAACTCACCCACTAAATCAAAACTTCACTCTGAGGTAGGGGAACCCTACCTCATGAAGCATACCCCTTTCGGAAGCCCCATGTATTACAAGGAACCAGATCAGGATAATAACACCTCTTCAAGGCCCCATGATTCTGGACTCCACTCTCATGGGCCTCTCTATAGTTCCTCTATTCTTATCAAATCCCTTCATGAAGGTCTATTTCTTAGATACCTCACACTAATACTTGAAGGATCATGTTTCACCACGAGTCCTTGTGTCACTTGTACAACCCAGACATGTTTCTCCTAACAGTACCCAATATGTGGCTCAATACTGCCACATAAATTTTTATTCTAATCATTTTTATAGTGAACCATGTTTATTCTCCACATAGGGACCATAACATAGAAATCATGATTGAACACACCCCTAATGTAGAGTGACCACCATTCCCTTCCCAAAATGTATGAGATGTGGTTATGTAGGTCTAAGGGTTAAGTAGTGAGTCATCCCACATTTGAGAAAGATGAAGTAAACCTGCCCATTTCAACATCCATACTTATTGAACATAAACATAATTACATCCTTGTTATATGATATTACACAATAGAACAATTTCTTCATCACAAGACATAAAACTATAACCTTACCATATATAATAAACTTAGAATTCCTCATGTCAAAATCACATGGGATGAGATCCCGTTAAAATATAAATGAGAAAGACCATCACCCTTCCAACCAAGAGAACTAATTTGGATAATGAAAGATATGACGCTGAATCCACCCACCATACCAAATTGAAACGATGTGATGATAGTATAATCCTTGTTGGTCAATGTTAAACTACATTGGTTGGTCTTATCACATGACCTTAAACTGATGCATCGAACTACATGAGGTTTGATCCATGTCCTCTAAACATGGTATATAGGAATCCACAGTGAGGATCAACCATTAATTTGGTAATTATTCATGTGTTAAATATTCCATACTAGGGAACCACCTCCCATATCCACCTCAGGGGGTGTTATGATCCATCCATTTTACACTGTCTAGGTTTTTAATCTTCCAAAATAGGGAAACACCTCAGGGATCCACCACCAATGGGTGTTCTGATCCACAACTCTATGTCTTACTAAAGTGAAGCCTCAAAAAATGATATATTTATCTAGTTCCATCCTAGGGAAACACCTCCCATATCCACATAAAGGGGCGTTAAGAACCTAAACACTGGGACTACATCAAGGGGCATCCCAATAATACTAAACTCATGGTGTTCCCCCCTTGGGAAACTGATCACAAGTCTACCTATTTGGGAATCCTAAAATTGGTAAACCATCTAGTGTGACATCTTCCCTCCTAGGTACATGCCTCTTAGATCCACCTCAAGGGTCATTGTGATCCTTTCATCCCATAACTAGCATAGGGATCATTTTAGTCAATCAAAAAACATTCATGTCTGATGTCATCCCTCTTATAGAAACACCTCTCAGATCCACATCATGGGGAGTTTTTATCCACAACTTCTAGTCCACCACAGCAAGTACCATGAAAATGTAAAACTCATGGTTTCCCACCCTTTGGAAAATAAATCAGATTCATCAATAAGGGGAATATCGCCATAAGTAGTCCTTCATGCCTGACATCTTCTCTATTTGGGAAATACCTCATAGATCCTCCTCAATGAGTGTTTTAATCCATCCATCCAAGAACCACTTTAAGGGCAGTTTTGAAATATTTTTAAACCATTAAGCGTGAAATCATCTCTTTTAGGGTCACACCAATTGAATCTTCCTCGTGTAGTGTTCTGATCCATCCATCTGGAATCTTCATAAAGGGGTGTTCCAATAAATTGGTGTTAACTATGGAAAGAAATCTTCCATCCTAGTGACACACCAAATATATCATCCTCTAGGAGAGTTTTTATTCATCCATCCAGAATCCTCCTTAATGTGAATTTGGATACACTAGTAAACTATATGGTGTGACATCTTCACCGATGTGGGAAAACATCTCTAATGATCCTCATGGGGAATTCAAATCCATCTTTCCATGATCCGCCTCAATGGGAGATTTGATCCACATCTCGGGGTCTACCACAACCTGAATAATGAAATTGGTAAACCTCTCTCTGTGACATATTACCTCACTACCAAAAAATAGTATTTCCCGACACCAAACTTTATCAGCGGTAACGAAAAAGTCCTGATAAGGGGGGTACCTTTATCAGCACTAAAAAAATCACTGATAATGGAACCCCTTTATCAGCACTTTATTTAGCGCTAATAAAGGGACCCCCTTTATCAGCGCTTTTTTTATTAGCAATGATAAAGGGTAAACTTCAAAAAAAACAAAAATATTAATATATAAATATAGTTATATTGATATAAATATAATTTATTATATTTAAATATATTTTAGATAAGTATAAATAAACATTTACACTTTATAAACTTAATATTTAGGATATTTAGTGAAAATGGCCTAAAACTTAATAATTTTTTTTAATTAATAGTTTTCTAATTATTATGGAGGAATAGTAATTTCATAACAATTTGAGGAACAAAAAAATAAAAAAAAATTAAAAAATGGCCCAAAATATGTTGAAAACGCAACTCGAGCTTCAAATGACCATAACTTTTGATCCGGGTGTCTGTTTGAGCTCTACCATATATCAAATTGATCCCTACGTTGGACTCTACAACCCTATGAATCAGAGGGTCATGGGTAAATGTTTTTTTCGAGGCCAAAAAAGGCCTAAAAGGCCTATAAAACTGAGTTTTTTGTCGGGGTACCACGATTTTCTATCATTTTATGGATTTCCAGCATCGTTTAAGGGGGTATTGTTGCCTTTTTTGGTGGGGACTGAATTTATTCCAAGGTATTACATTCATATTGATATTATGTATTTGAAATTTTATAGTTTTTTTATAATTAACTGCTATTTATAATAAAATATATAACTATATGTACATTTTTTTTATATATTCACACCGAAAATTATAATTTTTTAAATAAATAATTAGACATATTTACATATAAAATATATTAGTTTTATCGAAATAATAACTAATATTCATTTTATTTAAAATACCAATATATGAATATTTTTATAACTATATATTAATGTAACTATATATATTAATATAACTATATATATTAATATAACAATATATATATATATTAATATAACTATAAATATATATATTAATATAACTATATATATATTTATATAACTATATATATATTAATATAACTATATATATATTAATATAATTATATATTACAATAAAAAGAAATATAACTAAATATATATATATATGAATTGATATATCATAAAAAAAGAGAACAAATCAATATAGGGGAGTTGCAAAGGCTTCAGGCGCGAAAGAGGGAGGTCTCAATATCAAATCTGGGTGGAGGTAGGGGCGCACGTGAAAAGGTGAACTTAAGGGGCTAGCATTGATAAAGATGGGGTATAGCGCTGATAAAGGGTGGAGGTGGTGCGTGTGGGAGCTGGAGTTGCGAGAAAGCGCTGATAGGGGGGCTAAAGCGCTGTGAAAGCCCCCCCCCCCCCACACCCACCCCCTGAGATTGGCAGGAATTTTTTAATTTTTTTTATTTTTATCAGCTCTTTCAAAAATGTGCTGCTAAAAGGCTTCCTTTATCAGCGCTAGAATGTAAGCACAGATAAAGGGGTCTTTATCAAAGCTTTTTGGAGCACTGATAAAGGGACCCCCCTTTATCTTTGACGGCTTTAACAGTTCTTTTTTAGCACTATTAAAGAACATTGTTAGGGCTGATAAAAGGGGTATATGTAATAGTGTCTCCTAAAGACACCTCCAAAAGATTCCTCCATGGGGTGTTAAAATCCCCCCAACCTATCCCCACATGAAATAAAATCCTTAAATAATATATCTCCCTAAGAAATTAACAATGTGACCATATCCACAACACAATAAATTCAAACTCTGGGCCACAATACCATCCCTATGAAACGTGTGGGAGGATAGAGGTAAAAGTCAATGGAAAACTGGTTCCCCTCATGATAATTACCTCATCATCAAAATAGGATTCCATGGGATCCATTACTAATATGCTTCATATGAGATTCCCTCATATGAGTAATACTCATTGGTGCCCATGGTACCCAACTTCTTGACTAGTCCACTACCGACCAACATGGAAAATTTCTTTAACAAAGGTTTCTTCCCTTCTAGGAAGATGTAATGAAATTAACCATTGTCCTGAAAGTGATGGATGTTGGAATGAGTTTGATGAACATGAATTAAATCTATGTGGGAGACCCATCTGAAAAATGATCACCAAGGATGAATCTGTGGAATTAGTAACAAATATCCCATCATCTCCTTTCAACCATGTTGTAGAAATCTTTAATGATACTAATGAGATCCTCCCACCTTTGGAATTCATTATTTTAGTGATGTAACCAACAAAATGAACATGCATTATATTGATCCATTGACCAGCCATGGATAAAGCATAAAAAAATAGTAATTAAAAAAGTGTCCACTAATATTCTTAGAGAAAACTCATTACACCCAAAAATTATGTGGGGATAGCTCCTAGAACTAATGGGTGACAATGGTGTAGTTATTACCACTGACCTAAATGATGTAATTGTTAGTATGACAATTTTAGAATTAAATATTAAAATTTTTGTTAATAAATTAATTTTATTTGAGAAATAAAAGTAGACTTGTCTTGGAAGAATATATGATCGAATCGTTCAAATCATTTAGGTTTTAAGTAACTCAGAAAATGATTAAATGCTTTTATGTATAGTAATTTATGAAATGTATTAGATTGAAAATTGGGTATTATTATTGAAATAATGAGATTAATTTTTGATATTTTGTTAAAATTTTAATTTTTTATAAGATGTTATAACCATTTTGGTTTAGGAAAATGTCTAAACGACGGACGAAAGTCTTGGTATAACATTTATGGTAAAGTGGTCTTTCAAAAGAATTGTTTTTTACTTTATACATTAAAAATTCATCCTGAATAACAATCAATTTAAAAGTTGGATGATATTTGGGTGGAAATTGATTAATGGATGAAATTTTACAGATCATGTAAACATATTTCTTTATTCTCTCATTTTAGATTATAAGGGAATTAAACAACTCTAGGAAATGTATCTTTATACCAAAATAGTATCACATTTCATTCATATCATATTAACTGATGGCCCTTTCAATAATCATAATTTTATGATTTTAATTCCCATAACATTCCATTAATCAGTCAAATTCTTTCGCTAAATTACTTTAATCACATGTTATAATTATTTTGGATTTTATTCCCTTATGACATTTGTTTTATTACTTGGAAAAAAAGTTATGTTTTCTTCAATTTTACCTTCCTAATTACCATCCACATTTTTCAATAAGATATTTTATTTAACTTTTTTAAATTTTTTGGTTTAGAAAACAAGTATTTTCAATTTTCTATACAATTCTTACTGAAGTAATCTTCAAATTATAGGGATATAAATTATTAAAGGGGGAGGAAGTAACACCCAAATATTTTAAAAGATGAAAATTATATTTTATAGATTAATTAAAATTAATAATCGAACTTAATTGAGAATATACCACCCTTATATATTAATACATACATCCTTTTACATCAATTTAATCTCACTGATAGCATCCAGCATGCACAACACCAATATTTTTATGTCTGATACTGTATTCAGCATGCAACCCCTAGCATAAAGGACACACCATATATATATTATTATTATTATAACATAACTGTTGAATTTGTCTGTATGAAAGGTATTAACATCATTTATTAAATATATCATACATAATATAAATTATTCAAAAAATTTCTGTATATAATCCATTAATTTCTAATAAAGTTGTCTTCTTCATAAAAATTGGTTTTCTTTAAAAAAAATTTTTATTTACCTTAATGAATAATATATTTTAATAATATATTTTATCTTTTATCAAATTTATTTTTTAAAGTATAAAACATTTAATTGAATATTAATATCAAAATATACATTAGGTTAAATTTTGTAATTTTTCATAAAATTATTGATTTTTCTATGAATAGTAAATAATAATTATTTTCGTAAACAATTCATTATTATTAAATAAATTATATAATTTAACTTCCTTGTTATTTTTTGAAGTATCAAATGACATATTTATTGAAATTTTGTTCACATAATATAATTTTAATTTACATTATAATGTAGTTTTTTGTATGTTTGTTTCTTTGTTTAAAAAGGGATTTTTCTTGAAAGTATTACATAATCGTTCAATATTTGAATTATCTTAAATAACCGATAATGATGAATTAATTTAATTAAATTAATATTTTATGAATAAATAAAATTTAAATTTGAGTCCAAAAATAAATATAATTAGATATAGAGTAAATATAAATCACTATGTGCTTGGTAATTATACACTACTCGATAAACCCCATTTTCCTTAGGACTATGTGGTTTTTTTTCAATTAACGATTTTACACATTTTAAAAATTTATTTGAAAAAATAAATTTCATTTTTAAAATTTAAATTTCAAAAAATAGGTTTAAATTATTTCCCTTCTCTGAAAAAATACATTTTTTATGAATAGAAAAAAATATTGAATTTAAATTGAAAGCTTTATTTTCATATAATTTATTTATAAATAAAAATGTTATTTTTAATATTGTTGTAATGAAATTTAATAAATAATAATTAAATTAAATAAATTTATTGAATTTTAATCAATTTAATTTTTAACATATATATATATTAAAATTTTATTTTCTTGAATATTTTATCATTTAAAATGTAGATACTTATTGTATTTTTGAGATTAATATTTAATTAATTTTTTAAAGTACATTTAATGGAATTTGAAAAAATGGATTCCATATTTTTTAAACTAATTTGTATTATGTAATGACATAATCATAATTTCTTACAAAAATGAAAAGTGAATCCAGTAAAAATTATTTATCGCAGTTAAGGTAAAATGGATTTACATAGAGGTTAAACTATAAATTTAAGGTTAAAAATTGATCTATAATGTTATATGAAAACATTTAACTAGAAATATTTATACCATATATCCAATAAGGACATATAATGGTTTATTCTGGACCCTTGTGAAATATTAAAAATGTGGGAGCACTCAATTGCTTTCAAAAATACCATGTGTATCCTCTCCCCCAATTATAAAATGATACACACTCTCCTATACTATTCACACATTAAATCCTCTCGGGATCATCATATAAAATCCTAAATAAAATCCCATAATCCATCATATCATCTCATAAGCCTTATTTTTTCTATAAATCTATTATAGGAAGGCCATTGTTGGATCCTTGTGAGGATAACTGAATAATATATAACATTATTCTATGAGAATTTTTATTTTTTGTTATTCTCCACCGTCAACAATTATTATTCAAAATGATATATAATATCTGCATTATACTTTTTATACCAATATGTTATTATGATAGTAGAATAACCTAAATATTTATCATCTTCTATTAAATGTTTTTCAAATTCGTTTATTTAGTGTTTGGTGGACTACTGCCTCACAACCCAATGTCGTCTGTTTTTCTATTACCACATACCATAATTGGGAATGATAATAGATATAAAGAATATCTATGATATTAATTATATTATTATACCTATGGATTCAATATATCATATATACATATATATATATATATAATATTTTTAAGTTCATACGATAACGTATTTTATTTGTGTGGTGGACTACGACCTCATCAAGATATGTGATTTGTTTTCACTAACACGATACAAGGAACGTAATATGTGTAAAAATATTGAATAAATATTCTACAATTTTAAAAATAATTATATTATTGAAATATATGTCATTGAATAAAGATAATATATCAATTTGTTTAAGCTACCAAGATGATAACATCATTTTCGAATGTGTGGACTACCATCTTCAGGAAGAGTTGGGACTCTATTTTCATCACCACACCCCATGGATGATATATATAAGTTTATTTAATTATATTATATGGTATATGGGATATTATGATAATTATGTTAAGATAAAATATTTCCTAAATATTTTCTAAAATGATCATTGAATAATTGAAGCATTACTCATGCATATGTACAATATATTGATTCCATGATTGTAATGTACTTTATTTTCCAAAACCATCATCCATGATTGGTTTCAAAAATATAATTGAGGTATAAATATGATAATTAACTCACGATTATTATTGTATAGATTAATAACCAATATTATATGGATAATAAATCTATCTTTCACGGAATTTAATTAATAATGATAAAAATAATTACATCATGAAACAATGGAAATAATAAATTATTTTTAATTAATCGGTGAAAAGATATTATAAATGGATAATATATTTTATTAGAAATCTTAATATGTTTTTTAATTAGTTAATCCCATGTTTAAAACCAATATACATGAGTTTTTTAATTTTGAATCAAAATGAAGCATCAGTAACAGATTGATCATATCACTTTTATTTCTATGAAATATATTCCATATTGACCACTTATGATTATTTTTTGGTGTGTATACTACCCATTAATGAATTGTATGATTGTTAGAATTAATTTTTTAAATTTTAAAAAATATATTTTAGAGCCTATATTATATGTGTATCATGGATTTAAAGGTTCCAAATACTTTAGGGATTTCTGTCTCAACATTCCCTCTTTGAGATAAATTTCATGTTACAAACATATATTATTTTATGATATGTTTTTTGTAACACCATGAAATAAAAATGTAATAACCTTATACTCGATAGAGTATATGATACACAACAACAGGAGTGTAAGGTAATATAATATTTTGATACTTTATAATATTATTACTATTTAAAATATATTCTATTTATATCAATTCATGAAACACTGAGTTGTCTTGGTTATCGGAAAGATCCACCTTCTTTGATGGCTTGCGTTAAATGAAAGAGGTGGTTTTATTGAACAATAATAAAATTTTAAAATATTACGATGTATAAACTAGAGGATAAATTATTTATTATGAAGAGTATTAAATAACTTATGAAACAGTATGTTTTATATAAATATAAATTGAATTATTATGCTACCAATTATTGAGAAATAAAAAAAAGAACCAATTGGATAAAAAAAGAAATATTATTAGTTTTATGGTTCCAAAAGCAATTACTATTAGTAAACATACATAATTACTATTATTTTATGATATTAATGAAATATATATGTTATATATTTAATAACTATTTTTATATTCCTTCATTTGGTTTGATAGGCTGATGATAATAATAAAGCATATTTCACATATAAAAACCATTATTTTTATAAATGTAATTTTACAACCTTTTAATGGAGTACCCATTTTAAATAAAAAATTTGAATCCTTAATTAAATATAAATTTAAAAACAATCTTACTATTTGAAATAAAAACATGATTAATAGTTGGGGTGAATTGTATAAATTTTTCAATAATAGATTGTTTTGTAATGAAAAGTTAAAAATATAGAATTTTAGTTCCAAAATATTTTTTAATCTAATTTTTACATAAGGTAGAATTATAATTTGAATTATTTTTAATGGTTAATTAGATAATATTTTTATCAATTAAACCAATTTTGGCCATTTAAATCATTTTGAATATTAGATTTACTATAAAAACTTATCAACCTTTGGGTCCTTTTTTCGTTAAAAATCATTATTGTCTTTCTGCCGAAAAGATGATTATTAAATTACATTCTACCACTTATAAGATTTTAATTTAGATAGATGGATTTCATATTTTTAATATGAATAATTTATAATATATTATAAGGTAAATTTAGTTTTTTACTAAAAATATTATTGAATGTGATTAAAAATAATTACAATGATTAAATACAAATTAAGATTAATAATGACTAAAACATAACCATAAGGCCCAAAATGGCATATGATCTTGTAAAAGAGATGTTTTTATTCTATATATTAAACATATACTCTATTGGATATATATTTTACCATTATTGGATCCATTTATAAATTAAAAATTTGTATAGAAATACATTAGGAATATATTACAAGAGTGTCAGTCCTCATCCACTTTAAAAGGTAACAAAATCTCCCCAATCATAACACCCCTCTAACCACATAGGTTTGGCCATGATCTACCCAAATAGATTCCCAAAATCTCACCCCTCAACTGTAAATCCCTTCTTTTGAAATAAATCCTTCAATGAAATCCCTTTGGTATAAACTAAAATGAGTTTCCCAATTTTAAGGTAATGTTTTTGGACAATTTCTTTTCATTCATTTACATATCCACAAATTCAATTAATATTAAATAAGGATTATATAATTAAACTAATATAATAAATATATTTTTATTTTTTCATTAGGGTTTATACCAACACTCACACACACTTCCATAAATTGGGTAACAAATATATCCTTTACCTATGAAGCGAACTACCACCTCCCAAAATAAAGATTGTTCATTTTTTCCTTTACCAACCCTCATATTAGAAATTATAAAGGATAATATATTTATATATTACATATATGATATAAATTATTAAATTAATAATTAATAATAATTTAAAAACACATACCCTTACATTTCTATTTTGGGTAAATATGATAATATTGTTCGTGGATGTTTGGACTATAGAGCCCTCAATGTAATGTGAGTATTTAACATTATAAATGGAATTTATAAAAGATGGTTTTTAATAATAATATGTGAAATATATATATATATTATATTAAATATATAATCACATTTTTGGAAGTAAAATTTATACAATTTTCATTATTATCCTTTCATACACTTAAAACTTTATAACGTTATTCGTGATTTTGTGAACTATTGTCTCCTCGACATGATGTGAATAGTTTTTATTCAATATTATTATATATATAAGTATATATTATTAAATAATATCGTATTTATTATGTGATTATCATTGTATAATGATATGGAATTACTCACCTTCTCTCTATAGTTATAATTGAAATTGGTAACGTTACTAATGCGTACGTATGACCTATTATTTCCATGATTGTAATATTCATTCATTTTCCATAACCATATATATTAACTAGTTAAAATATAATAATTTATGTATAAATATGACAATTATTTCATTATTATTATTCTGGTGTTGTTATATCAATTTTCATTCTTACTATATTTGACCAACCAAATATGGTTTTCTCATATAAACTAAATTTGGTCAAAGATATACAATGGAAACCTAAATAGTTTAGTATTTGCATAAAAAATATTAATATAACGTCCTCAACCCAGAAGCCACAAAACCGGTGCTCTGATCCAGGTTGTCACATGTCCTTATGTGTGCCTCCCCTTACGCCAAAGGCTGCCGACTAGCAGCGGGGGTCTATGTAGTCATGTTGGGAGACTATACCCCTATTTATCAGAGTAAGCCACAACAGAATAAACAAATAGAAAAAACATTACCAATAAACATTGAATATGTATAACAACATTTCCAACAGTAAATATGTCATGTCAAACTACAAGTGCAAAAGTGAGCAAAGCCCAAAATAAATACAACTGCCAAAATACACAAAATGGTCCCGACTCCATGTCTAGATCTTCCACCAAGGGCTACCCATGTCCACTCAACTATCTATAAAGGACCATTTCCCTTCTCATGACCTGTAAACATGAAGACTACTCGGGTACCCAACGGCGTCCTATGCAGGGTGTGAGTACAACTCAGTAGGCCACGGCCATTGGTGTCTACAAAATATCCAGTATTAACAGATATTTCATGCAAAAGGATTGTGAATGATAATTTCCAAGTAATTAATTATGGTTCCATTAACAAGTTTCAGAGCCAAGTCACTGCCATTCCATTACCATTTATTTATTACCAATTATCGACACCTACCATTTCTCCACATTTCCTTGGATTAAAAACATGCATTATGTTACATGGGTATAAGGACAAAAATCACATTAAAGAGTGTAAACCCATCGTTATCCTATCTCACTTGGACTAACTCCCTCATAGGAACTATATCCTCACCTCGAAGCCTCAGTCCGGGTGAACGCAACCATTAGGATAATAGATCATCAGTCCCCATTCATAACCTGTGCATTTAGGGTGGAGTTCAGAGCCTCAGCCTTAACTCGACCCGTGGGCGTAGATCCTCAAGTCATACCGCACACTACCAAGCCATGTGTACATGCTTATATAAAAGTAACCATCAACCATTCATACCATTGTCCTTTGGCAAACACTAATCACAACACCCCACATGGGAATTCCACATCATTCCTTAACCCATTAACACATTACCATTTCACATAATTTAACCATTCACCCAATTCCCATGTGTTATGCCTATCTCACTAAGAATTCATAATTAAAACCATATTCTATCATATTATGGTCTTTAGTCAGTTTACACAGTAACCCAATTAACATGTTCATCATTTCCATGATTCACCAATTCATCCCATTCCAATTAACCATTCGGTTATTGCCATGTCTAGGTGCGTCACCTAACTTCTATTCCAAGTTCAACCAATTATGCCATCATATTTATGAAGGGATATACCAATTATCACAATATGGTCACTTTTTCAACAACAATCCCTAAACCCAGGAAAAGGTGGCACATCCCATGGATAGACCTAAATTAGTTCAGGTCAATCCCAACACATCCCATGGGTATCGTGAGGTTTCCCATTTTCCATTTAAAACACTATTATTCTCAAACATTCCATGACTATCCAGAACATAACCAAGGGAAAGAAATAACACAATTTAACATGCAAATAATACCCAAATAACTATGGGATATAACTTGTAGACCACCTACCTCGTAACCGTGGTTGAAAGCACCCTTAATCGAGTCCTTATACTTTTATAAAACCAAACATGGGAGCTTAAACCTAAAACTAACCCAAAATATTGTGTTTTAGGGATTCGGAACGAGAGGGAGAAAAGATACAAACCCTAAACCAAGAAATGAACCAAGGATGGGATTGGCCTTACACGGAGCTTCGATCTGCAACCAAGGGCACCAAATACGCCTTAGAATAGAAGGAGTTTGACCTCTTGGAGTCTTTCGGAGGCACTTTCCGCGCCGTGGGTGAAGAGGAGAAGATGGGATGAAATTCCCGAGTTGGGGTTATAATGCCCGGAGTGGAAATTTTGTAAATATTATTATATTATGTGGTTGCACGGTTTAGCCACACGGTATGGAAAACTGGGCACAGACCGTGTGCTTTCCAATGCCCGGTGGAGGATGAGTCGCACGATTTAGACGCACGGTTTGGCTAACCGTGTGAAAACTGTTTTCTCGCTTCTGTCCAGAGGAGTGAGGGTCACACGGCTTAGTCTAGGCAGCGCGCACGGTTTGGCTGACTGTGCGCAGGTCATGCACATTGGTCTGCTTTGCCCAGACTTCCCTTCTTCTGTTCCCCGAGCCCCTGGAACACCTCCAAGGCCTCTCACATTTTCAAGAATACTTTTAAAGTCCCAATAGCAAAGGGTTCAACCCAAAAACACGACGAAACATACCTTTCCAAAAACTGGGATCTTACAACCTCCCCACCTTATGACGGCTCGTCCTTGAGCGAAGTTTCCAAGCCTCATTTCTCCACCGAAGAGAAGACTTCTGGGCACTATGCTTGCATATCTGTCTCCCGCTACCATGATTATTCCTAAACTTTCCCATGCTTCCATAGTACTCGCACTAAGGGCACAAAATTTCCTCGAAAGACCTTCACACTATGGTCCACCACACGAACCAGATACTCCTCAAATGATGCATCAGCCTCAAGCTCTACATCCTCAAAATCAACAATGTGAGATGGGTCAGGGTGATACCGTCGAAGCAAAAATGCATGGAACACATCATGAATCCAAAAATACCATTGTGCAAGAGACAATCAGTAAGCCACTGGTCTGATCCTTTCCACAATCTCAAAAGATACCACAAACTTCGACGCCAACTTTCCCTAGTTTTGTATCCGACAGTGACCCAACCTTGGAGACACCTGAAGGCACACTTTATCTTCCACCTAAATCTCAATAGGTCTACATTGCCGATATTCATACAACTTCTACCTGCTCTGATCCGTAGTCATCCGCTTCGTGATCAACTTAACTCTCTCTGAATTCTCCTGAACGAGACTTAGCCCCAAGAACTCAGATTCACAGGCCTCTAGCCAACACAATAGAGATCTACATGGTCTCCCACAAAGAGCCTCAAATGGTACCATCTGAATTGTATCTTGAAAATTGTTGTGGTAGTAAACCTCAACTAACGGTAGGTGCCCCTCCCAAGAACCACCAAGGTCCAAGACACAAGCTCTTAACATGTCTTCCAACACTTGGATCATAGGTTCTGACAGCCCGTCCGTTTGCGGGTGGAAATCCATACTCAAAAACACCTACGTACCAAGGACCTTCTACAACCCTTTCCGAAGGGCGATGTAAAACATGGATCTCAGTCCAAAATGATGGTCTGTGGTACCCCATGCAACTGCACTACGTCGTGAACATACAGCTCACCCAACAGGTCGACTTTAAAGGTCTATCGAATCGGTAAGAAATGAGCCACTTTCGTTAACCGATCCACGACCAACCAGATTGCATCATTATTCTGTGGCATCCATGGAAGAACCATGACAAAATCCATCATTACATCATCCCACTTCCATTCCGGAATGGGCAGCAAATGCAACAAACCACCTGGGCTTTGATGCTCGGACTTCATCTACAGATAGGTAACGCACCATGCCACAAATCCCGCAACTTCCTTCTTCATTCCAGGCCACCAAAGCTCCGTTCAGATATCACGGTACACCTTGGTCAAACCAGGATGAACTACCCACTTTGATGCATGGAACTCACGGATCAACTCTTCTCGCACACACTTTGGCACCACCACTCGATCACGAACACGAATAACATCGTCCACACCGACGGACCATCCAGAAGGTAGATCCCCACCTTTAATATTTTCCTTAATGCTCAATACTATGGAACATCAATCTGAACATCCTTAACTCAACACAAGAGCATAGAATCCATCGTTAAGGAATTAAGAGTGACCTGACCATTATCTTCCTGCACCTCCAGGTACATCTCTTCAAACAAATCCATCACCCTCCATTCAGTGCTGGACTCCTGAACCACCAGATTCTGATCCTTCATGCTCAGAGAATCAGCAACACTGTTTCCCTTTCCTGGCATGTACACCAACTCAAGGTCAAAATACTGGAGGTAGTCATCCCATCTTCGCTGTAGAAGATTCAGATCCCTCTTTGAGAAGATGTACATTAAACTCTTATGGTCTGTAAACACGGTAAACTGTTCCCCCAATAGATAGTGCCTCAAGAACTTCAAGGTGTACACCACTATAGCCGACTCAAGATCTTGAGTGGGATAGTTACGATCATGGGGTCTCAACTGCCTTGACCCATAAGCCACTACCCATCCATCCTGCATCAACACATCCCCAAGTCCAATTATTGATGCATTAAAAAACATGACGTTTTTCTTAACCAGTTCAGGTATGATCAGGATAGGTGTGGTCGTCCACCACTTCTTCAACTCTTCGAAGGAATCCTCACAATCCCCCAACCACTCGAACCTGATTCCCTTATTGGTCAAGCTCGAGAGTTGTGCTGCGAGGCAAGATAAATCCTTGATGAACCTCCGGTAATACCCACCCAAACCTAGAAAACTCTGAATATCTGAAACACTCTTGGGATGATCTCAAGATAAAACTGCATGTACTTTCTCCGGATCCACTAACACCCCTACCACCGAGATGATGTGACCCTGAAAATGTACCTCACCTATGAAAAATTGACACTTTGATAGCTTGGCGTATAACTGATTCTCTCTTAGCGTACCCAAGACGATGTCAAGATGTTGGGCATGATCATCATGAGTTTTCAAGTACACTAAGATATCATCAACAAAGACAACAAAATACTTATCTTGATAGGGATGAAATATTCGGTTCATCAAATCCATAAACACTACCGGCGCATTGGTCAAGAAAAAAGGAATTACCACAAACTCAAACAACCCGTACCGACTCCGGAAAGCTGTCTGCGGTACGTCAGAAGACCTCACCCTCTACTGGCGATAACCCGACCTCAGATCGATCATATAAAAAACTAAATCACCCCTCAACTGGTCAAACATGTCATCAATTATAGGAAGTGGGTAACAATTTTTCACCATCATCTGATTCAACCTCCGATAATCAACACACAGCCTCAACGACCCATCGACCTTCTTTGCAAAAAATATGGGAGAACCCCAAGAGGACGTACTAGGATGGATAATCCCCTTATGCTCCAAATACTCAAGATGAATCTTCATTTATTGGATTTCTGTTGGTTCCATTCGGTATGTCCGAAT
This sequence comes from Viscum album, assembly GCA_963277665.1. Lineage (NCBI taxonomy): Eukaryota > Viridiplantae > Streptophyta > Magnoliopsida > Santalales > Viscaceae > Viscum > Viscum album. The sequence goes on from OY728155.1 coordinate 1,297,581,098, forward strand.
ACAAACTGGTTCCTCTCCCGGTAGTAATACGATCGTGAACTCAACATCCCTCTCGGGTGGCAACCCTGAGAAATCCTCAATAACAAGTCCCGGAACCGTTCCACCACAAGAGGGAAAACATACTGTTCCCTTATTTCATCATCATCGAGCATGATACATGCCACTTAGGTCGTGATTCCACCAATCTATTGATAAAATGGCCCCGCACGCCCTGCTCGGATTTCCCATTCGACACAGTGGACATAAACATCACCCTCAAGCGACATGAATCTTACTCTGCGACGATAACAGTCTATGTGTGCTTGGTAAAACACCAACCAATCCATTCCCAATATTAGATTGAACCCAGACATCTTGATGATGAATAGGTCACACAAAAAACGATACCCACCAACATTTAAGGCACGTCCCTTTCAATGCTTGATATCCTCAACCCGCACCCCCAACGGAGTGTCAATTGACATAACTCCACACACCCTTTCCACAGGTAAACCCAGTAATACCACAAGTTGAGAAGAGATAAAAGAGTGTGTGGCACATGTGTCAAACAATGCACTAGAAAATATAGAAGCCACAATGATCGTACATCGAATAGTGGATGGTCTAGCCTCTCCATCACCAGGCACAAACTGAATTGCCTTAAGCTGACCTGCCCCTTTTCCCAGGGCTCCGGCCTGAATACTCTACGCCGCCCTGCCCTACTGGCATGAGTAATCTTTCCCTGCAGTTCCACGTCTACCACCCCTGCCAGTACATCCCGTGGAGCTACAACTGCCCGCCTGATACGTGGCAACTGATCCCCTTCTCGTATCCTGCACATGCCCTCCGCCATCAAACTCGCCCACCTGCTGAGGTTTCCTGCAGAACCTCTGCACCTGTCCCATCCTGCCGCACGAATGGAACTCAACTAGAGGTCGATGACACTAACCACGCACATTCCCCGACCCACCGCACTGATATCAGAACACCTGATTCCCACTCTAAGATGTTGACCCTCTCTTCCAGCCACTTTTCACACTACCGCCATGTTGTGAGCTCTCATGGAGTCACTTACGACCCTCGGTAGCTACACCGCTCATCTTCCCCACCGACACCACAAGCCCAATACCTGAAGCTCCCTTCAGGTTTCCTTAAGGGACGAGTTCCTGATCCAACACCTCCGCAAACCTCTTTAAGCAGAAGATATTTACCTGAGACATGATCTCATGTCTCAACCCATCCTGGAAGCATCTTGACACCGCTGATTTATCCCCTACTAATACTGGGAGAAAGTGTCTCAAATCAGTGAAGCGACTAGGGTAGTCCATCACTGATAATGATCCCTGAGTCAGGCTCATAAACTCTGCAGCCCGCTCTTGCCTCAACGGCTCCGGGTAGAAATGCTCCAAAAACTTTTCATAAAACAACTTCCACGACATTCCCTCAACCTGCTTGATTTGAGCCTGAATGTCCCACCAATGCCTAGCCTGGACCCGCAACATATAAGCGGCCAGCTTCACTCACCTTTCAACCGGAGTCTCCAGATTATCTAGTATCGTTTGGACGGACTCTAGCTAGAACTCCGCTACCTATGGCCCACCCTCTCTTCTGAAATTCAGAGGGTGTTGCAGTTGGAACTCCCTGGTTAGCTCAAACATGGTCGGTGCACCCCGCCCTGGGTCCCGATCCATCATTTGCATAAGGTGATCCATGTTCCCCCGGAACTGTCCTTCTCCACCTTCATTGACCACCACATTTTCATTCCCCTCTACTATAGGAGTGTTCTCAGTGACATCCTCCCATTTCCCAACTAGCAACCGACATTGTAATGGAATCTCTCTACAATGCCAAGCATGAGATTTAGGACTCATACCATAAAACATTCAAGACTTCTTCAAAACTATTCACTACCTACAACAACCCATTTTTAACAATGTCAACACCTCATATTCACTGCCCTGAACATCCCTACTGCGTGCCACGATCCACATGGGGAAAACAATCATGCACTACCACCAACTCACGCAACATTTTTCGTGAAATTTTCCACTTTATTTCAAACCCTTAATGTTCATTAAACATCATTTACCAACTTTTTTCATTTTATTCTTCTCATTATTTCTAGGTTTCATGAAATTCATAATGCACCCTAATTTCTTACCTCACACACCCATACCGTGTGTGTGCCTAATACAATGAATGTCACCTATCTCCCTAGGTGCCTACAATGATGAATGAATGCACATCCTTGTGTTTCTAAGGTCACGAACCAAATATCATAAAACAGTCACATAAGACCACATGCGCATCACCGAACGGTGAAATATCATCAACTGTAACAACACATAACCAAGAATAACATTTCCCACCCAGGGTGACTTGGATTTCAACCATACCTGGGTTAGCTACTCCCAAGCACGAGCTCATTAGCAAGGCCCGACACTTCGTAACCCTTGGATACCAATCCCAAATAACAAGACCTCATAGAAGGAGATGAAAGACCTCCTCTGATACCACATTGTAATGTCCTCGACCCGGAATCCACTAAACCGGTGCTCCGAACCGGGTTGTTACATGTCCTTAAGCGTGCCTCCCCATACGCCAATGGCTGCCGACTAGCAGAGGGGGTCTATGTATTCATGTTCAGAGACTCTACCCCTATATATCAGAGTAAGCCACAACAGAATAACCAAATAGCGGAAACCATAACCAATAACCAAAGAACATGTATAACAACATTTCCAGCAGTAAATATGTCATGTCACACTACATGTGCAAAAGTGACCAAAGCCCAATATAAAGACAACTTCCAAAATCCCCAGAATGGTCCCGACTCCACGTCTAGATCCTCCACCAAGGGCTTCTGATGTCCACTCAACTGTCTAGAAAGGAACTTTTCCCTTCTCTTGACCTGCAAACATGAAGTCTCCTCGGGTACACAACGACGTCCCGTGAAGGGTGTGAGTACAACTCAGTAGGGCACCACCAATGGTGTCTACAAAATATCCTGTATAAAAAGATAGTGCATGAAAAAGGAATATGAATGATAATTTCCAAGTAATTAATTAAGGTTCCATTAACATGTTTCAAAGCCAAGCCATTTCCATTCCATTACCGTTCATTTATTACCAATTATCAGCACTTACAATTTCGCCACATTTCCATGGGTTAAACACATACATCATGTTACATGGGTCTAAGGCCAAAAATCACATGCAAGAGGGTAAACCCATCGTTATCCTATCTCACTAGGACTAACTCCCTCATATAAACCATATCCTCACCTCAAATCCTTAGTCCAGGTGGATGCAACCGTTAGGACAATAGATCATCAGCCTCCATTCCTAACCCGTGCATTTATGGTGGAGTTCGGAGCCTCAGTCTTCACTAGACTCATGGTCATATATCCTCAAGTCATACCCCACACTACCAAGCCTTGTAAACATGCTTATATAAATGTAACCAACAACCATTCATACTATTTCCCTTCAGAAAACACTATTCACAACACCCCACATGGGAATTATACATCATGACTTAACCCATTAACACATTACCATTTCACATCATTTAACCATTCACCCAATTCCCATGTCTTATGCTTATCTCACTAAGAATTCATCATTAAACCCATAATCTATCACATTATGGTCTTTAGTCAGTTTACACATTAACCCATTTAACACGTTCATCATTTCCATGATTCACCCATTCATCCCATTCCAATTAACCCTTCAGTTATTTCCAAGTCAAGGTGAATCACCTAACTTCTATTCCATGTTCAACCAATCATGCCATCATATTTATCAAGGGCTCTACCATTTATCACAACAAGGCCACTTGTTCAATAACATTCCCTAAACCTCGGAAAAGCCAGCACATCCCATGGATGGCCCTAAATTAGGTCATGTCAATCCCAACACATCCCATGTGGATCGTGAGCGTTCCCATTTACCATTTATAACACCATTATTCTCAAACATTCCAAGGATATCCAGAAAATAACCAAGGGAAAGTAAGAACACAATTTAACAGGCACAAAAATACCCAAATAAATATGGGATATAACATGTAAACCACCTACCTCATAAACACGGTTGAACTCACTCTCAATAGAGTCCTTAGACTTCGATTCAACCAACCTATGGAGCATCAACTTAAAACTCACCCAAAAGATAGGGTTTAAGGGCTTCAAAATGAGAGGGAGAGAAGATACAAACCACAAACCAATAAAAGAATCAAGGATGGGATTAGCCTTACCCGGAGCTTCGATCCGCAACCAACGACACCAAAAACTCCATATAATCGAAGGAGTTTGATCACTTGGAGTCATTGGGAAGCATGGTCCACACCTAGGTTGAAGAGGAGAAGATGGGCGGAAAATACCGTGTTGGGGTTATAAAGAGAGGAGTGGCAATTTTTTAAATTTTCCAACATTATGTGGCCGCACGGTTTCGCCACACGGTTCGACAAACCGTGCACAAACTTTGTGCATGCCACTTCCCGAAAGAGGGGGAGTCATAAGATTTAGCCGCACGTTTTGGCTATCCTTGCACAAACCGTGTGCTCGCTTCTATCCGGAGGATGGAGGGTTGCATGGCTTAGTCTGGGCAGGCCGCACGGTTTTGCTGACCGTGTGTAGGCCATGCACCTTGGTCTGCATTGCCCAGACATCCTTTCTTTCATTCCCCGAGCCCCTTGAACACCACCAAGGCCTCTCACATATTCAAGAAACATTTTAATGTCCCAAAATCAAAGGGTTCAACCCAAAACACGACAAAACATTCCTTTCCAAAAACTGGGATATTACAATTAAAGAGTGAAATAAATGTACTAATAAACATGAAAATTGTTATCAAGAATTTATAAAAACAACACTAATTTGTTGTATATGATTTTAATGTACGTTCACTGGAATATAAACTCACGGTAATAGATTCTCATCTTGTATTTTTTTATAGATGTGAGATAAAAGTAAATTTAATTACTTAATTATATTGTGTTTTGTATATAACTCCCTTTATATTATATTATAAAATTAATGCTTTTATCATTATGGTATTTTGAACATTCATTTAATATTATTCCATTATGGGGATTATGATTTAAACAGTTTCAATGTGGTATGGGACACTTGGGAATGTTTAATAAATATTTTCCGTAACAATAATATTATTCAAATTACAATTGTATTTAAATTAGTGGAAATTATATTACAATTTTTCAATAAAAACATTCATTATCTATCATCTGGTTACCCAAGACTAATTTCATGTATTAGTACCGTTTTTCGACTACATTGTTCAAAAAATATTTTAAAAAATATATATCATAAAACATTACATTTTTTATCTCTTTAATTAGATAACTAATTTTCATGTAATTTTTTTTATTAAAATGATATAAAAAATTGTTGTTAAAAGGATTTGAAAAATATATTTTTACCCTACTAGTATTTTCCCATTGATTTTAGAGTATTATTTTGGTTTCGTTCCAGATATGTAAATTTTAATCCTTTTTATATTTCAAAAATATTGTTCTTTTACCTCCTATGAGAAGTAAAAAATTTATAACTATCATTTATTTGTAGATTAATTTGTTTATAAAAATTGATAATTTTTAAAGAAAATCTTTCCAAAAGTGATTTGAATTGGAAATTCATTTCAAATTTTTTTACAATTAACAGATATTTTCCACAAGAATTCATTTAAAATATATTTCTTTTTCAATTCATCAACAACAAAAACAATTTATTTTTCTCCAATTGGGAAATGTTGTATTGAAACCATTATTTATTATTCCTATGGGAGTAAATTTATATCATTTTCTAAGGATATTATTCCCAATCACTTCATTGAATTGTTTTTTATTTCAATTTCAATATTCAATCCCCTTAAACTATTTAAAATTGAATTTCCCACAATTTATTCATTTTATTTATCATGGATATTACTATTTCTTAAACTATATACCATTTTACAGACGGGGCTTACTTTGATAGTTATTTCATTATTTGGGGAAATATTGATAATTGTTTATTCTTTATTCAATATTAATATTTGATAAGGAATACTATTTATTTTGATTATTTAATATGAGGAATGCTTTGGACTGGTAATGACGGTGTAGATTTTATATTATATATCTCCTCAAATAATTGTTTGGTTTTCATGAGAAAAATATTTTTCCCAAATGAAATTAGTTTCTATCCATATTTTTAAACCATCTTGTGAAAGGTCTTGATGTTATCAGTTTTTAGGTTCCGTACATATGATGTCGATTAAGAAATAATTTACCTTATATTAATTTAATATATTTTGTATCCATGATATTTTGTAATAATATTTCTATTAATAGATTTCATTTTCATTTATTTTGGTTGTAGGTGTTTCAGTTTCACACCTTACAATAATTAGAATTCTGTATCTCGTTATTTGAATGGAATGTGTCAATTTATTACATTTTCGTATTGTTTACACACTTTTATTAAGTTTAATGTTTACGTGGAATGTGTTTTTAGTTACATTCCATTTCATATCAAATATTCACGTTGATTCATTAATTCTTCCACCATATTTGTCCCTTACATATAATTTAACCACACCCTTACTATGATTATTTCCCCAGGAATCCCAATGTATAAAATGAATGATGTAAATGGATTTAGTATATAGATTATATTAATCCTAATGGAATTTATTTATAAAAAAGGGGAAATATTATGTAGTAATTAATATACTTATAAATAATACATGAATCATTTATTTATCTATCATTCAAATACTACTAAACTAATTGGTCTTTAGGGGAATGATTTCTTGTAATCAAGCCAATATATTAGGTAAAAAACACCAGATCCAAGCCTCTAGGGTATGGTCACTATATTTGGTATCAGAGGATATATAATTGAATCCATGTGAACTAGATTTTCAAAAAAAAGTTAGGATACATAAATCATTGGGTATATTTTGTGGATATGTATATAATAACATCGTAGAATTTTGGTTAGAAAAATATTATGTAGTCTTACTAGAAATGAATCATTGTTTGGATACAATAATTGGATGTGTTTCTAGAATAGATGTACCTAGTAGAAAATACTCAGACAAGGAGTTATGGAACTCACATCGGTAAACCTGGTAGACAAAAACATTTAATATTGTGTAGATATAATGACACTCATGAGAATATTCTAAGGATAAGTTACATTTTCATCACAACCCATTATAAAGATTTTGAATAGATAATGAAAAATAACATCTGAGGTTAATACTATGGTTTTTTAGATTGAAAATAAATTTTCATGACTTATAAATCCTTCAATTGATATTATAGATAAACTCTGGACCAAATAATGAAGTTTGTGAAAATATATGGATATATTATTAGTGTTTTAGGGTCGTATTGACACAAATGTAAAAGGTTTATTTATAAATTAAAATTATTAAAATTATAAATATTAGATTTAATCTAAAAATTATTTTATTATGGTTTTGGGAAATTAAAACCTATATACCAGTGAAAAATAGTCTTATCCAGTAAGGCCATGGGTCTTGAACCCCTTACTGAAGGAAGATAAGCGTTTCATGCTGATAACTAACCAATGAAATTTCCAGGTTAATTTTTCATTGGTTTTAGCTAAAAAATGATGAATGATTGATAATTTAAAACCACTAGATTCACTTTTGATGATTATAGATTCATCCATTTATCATATTATTTTTTGAATATAGTTAAAGACACATAGTTTGACTTGTCACTCTTTTATGGGCCTTAAGATCCTTTATAAATGTATTTTTTTGCTTCATGCATCAACATAAATATTTTAATGAATTGAAAAATATATTAGAGCAGACGAATAAATTTAAATTATGTTCATAAAATTTATAAAAAAAATATACATTGATAGTAAAATAATTCCCCAACATTATGAAAAGTATCATCAAACAAAAATGTTGTTATAATTCCTTAATTTTATTTCAACTTATTTTCTCTTAAATTATAAAATATTTATATCATTGAGGCCATTATCATTCTTTTTTTCATTCACATGTTGTTTATTAATGAAATAAATCACTCCCTATATATATTTATGGTTTTACTCCATGTAGATAACTCAAATTTTGACTAATGATCTCATACCTAGATACCTATTTATTTGTTAGTCCTTGGAACCATTTCAATTCTCATTTTCTCATTTCGAAATATTGTTTCAAGAATCCTTCTCATGATGCGAGATTTAAAAATAAAAAAATATAAAAAAATATTACAAATATAGAAATAATATTGTAAAAATGAAGTTTAATTATGTTTTTTAGAAAGTAAACCCTCAGAATTCAAAAGTATGAACCTTGTGTTTGATAACGTGTATGACGTGAAACACCAAGCACATAATGGAATATAATATCTAGATATATTATATTATATTTAAAATTTAAAATATATTTTTTATACTTCAATATATATATCAACATGTTCTCTCATGTTATATTCTTGAGTAACCTTCTTCGATGACTTGCGTTGCACACAAGACCGAGTTTTATTGAAAAATAATATTTTATTAAAATATAATGAGGTATAAACTATCTGTTAAATTATAATTTTTTAAAATAAGTAAATAACATATGAAATTTTTTGGTTTATATAAATATAAAATTAATTCATGTGTTACCAATTAATGATAATCAAAAATAAGAACCAATTGGTAAAATAATGAAATATTTTTATTTTTACGCTTCTAAAGGATGTTTCCATAAAAAATATTTAATTCCAATTAATGAATGATTTTAATGAAATATTTATATATATATTATATATTCAATAATATATTTTTTATATATGTATACTTGGTTTGATTGGAATAATATAAGAACAAACCCTATTCAACACCAAAAAACCATCATTTTTATGAAGGTTAATTTCCCTCTTTTTATAGATAAACACATTTTGGGTTTGAATTTTGAAAATTAAATTTAGTTATTATGTAAAAAATAAACTTCATATTTGAAATAGAAACATATAATTTAGGTTAGGGTTATTTTTTTATTTTTTTGAAATACATCATTTTTAATGAAAAGGTAACAATATTGAATTTTAGTTCAAAATACTTTTTCCTCTAACTTTTTATAAGATTAACTTATAATTTCAACCATAATAATGTTTAATTTGAATATATTATTATTTATTAATATAATTTAGTATATTTTAATCCATTTCACTTTGAATATTACTACCAAAACATATCAATGTTTTGGATGTTTTTACTTTAGATAAATGTAATGATGTTCGGTCCACGAGATGTTTTTTAAATTAATTTCTTACAAATATATGATTTTTACTTGGAAAAAAGAATTCCATATTAGTAAAAATCATAATTTATAATTTCTAATACGTTAAAAATTGTTTTTTTATAATAATATTAGTTAATGATATAAAAAATTACAACCATTAAGGTTGAATTATGCTTAATAAGGGACAAAACCCTAACTATAAGGCCAAGAAAGACCAACAAACATGTCCAATGGCTATTAGATTTCCACATATAGACACTATAATCTGTTATATGGTAATTTTACCATTATTTCATAGATATTAATAATTAAAAACATTCATGTAATTCCATTGGAAAAATAAGACTAGTGTGTCACTCCTACTCCATTGTAAAAGGAGACCATCTCCCCACATTCCTCACACCTCTCAAACCACTAATAATTAGACAAAACCATCCCGAATACCTTCCAAAAATTCCTAACCTAGAAATTTAAGCCTCACTTTTTGAAGAAATCGTTCCATGTTACTTATTTGGTATAATTCAAAAGGGGTTACAATATTTTAATTTGTCGTTTTACAATCATATATTTTCATTCATTTACTCCCCCACCGATTGTTTTTTTCTTATAATGGTTATATGAATACACTAGTATAATAAACATATTGTGATTTTTTTTACTATGTTTTAGACCTTCACTTAGACATACCTCAATCTAATGGGAAACAAAATCTTGTTTATATGTTTGGAGAACTACCGCCTCATGAGACGATGATCGTTAATTTTCCCTTTACCACTAACTATGGTGGATATTTATAATGAAAATTTTATGTATATTTGTTGTATATGATATTTATTTTGACCTTAAGCTTCAATAGTAATTTTATAACACATACACATATACATCTCTTTGGTGTATATATCATACCATCAGTTGTGGAAATGCGAACTACTACCCCCTCAAAGCAATGTGATTCATTAACACGATACATGGAATGTATAGATGATATGTTTTTAATAAACTTGTGTGGAATAAAAAATCTCTACATGATATTAATTCCATATTTACCATTCATTAAATATATTATATACCATTTTTTTATTACCCATTCACACACTTTAAAAGTGAAAACGTTATTCGTGGATGTGTGGACTACTTCCTCCTCAACATTACGTGAATCCTTTTTCACCACAATATTTATATATATAATGTATATATGAATATATAATAGGGAATTTAGGATGTAATTATCATTCTTGAATTATATGGTGTTACTTATATTTCATCATAATGATCATTGAAAAATAGGAACTTTATAAATGTGTATGTATGACCTACTATCACGATGATTCTAAAGTCAATTAATTTTTTATACCTATATTTAATGAGTGGTTTTTAAATTATAATTTATGTATAAATATTATAATTATTTCATTATTATTCTAGAAATGTTACGTAATTTCCCATTTGACAATATTTGACATACCAATGTAGTTTTTTGAACATAAACTGAATTTATTCTAAAACACCCGATGGAAATATAATTTATTAAGTTTTCATTTAATAAATAGTAAATTGTAGAATAAAATTAATGATAAAAATGAAATATTTATCGATAATGTATAAAATTAACATAATTTTATTATACTAGAAGTTAACTATTGTTCTCTTAAATAGAAAATCATGGTAAGGGATTATCATCTCATATTTTTGTATCCATTAAATAAATTTATTGTTCACCACAAAAATATTTTTTTACTATATCTACTAACTATTTTGTAGGATTATATAGTCAATCTTTTTATCTTCAGGGAATTTTAGTCATTAATTTAATGTTATTCTTGCTGGATAATTGTTATTTAAAATCCTCTAATGTTGTGTAGGACACTTATGAATGTTTAAAGATAATTTTCCTCAATAATAACTTTATTGATCATAAAATGGTATTTACATTAGACGAAATTATATTAAATTGTAGAATTAATCCTTCAATTTTATCTCTAATAGTTATTCATGACCATTTTTGAGTATTTGTAAAATTTTCTACTCTATTATTCAAAAAACAATTTGGTAAAAGTTTTTTTAGAAAACTATAGTTTGTATCTACCAATAGTAATATAAATTATCTTCTTCTAAAGCAATGTTTTGTTAAAATGTTTTTAATTTTTTTATAAAATATTTGGTAAATAATTTTTTATCTTTTTAGATTTACCTATATTCTCCAAGTAATATTTTTGTCCCATTACCATCAAAGAATTTTTTATTCCTTTTTACCATGAAAATTAAATGTTCTTTTTCCTTATATGATAAGGAAAAATTTATTCAATATCATTTAATTGAATGTTACTATTCATGTCTAAACGGATTTTTTTCTAAAAAACATTTCAAACATTATATTCAAATAAAAATTTTTTCCAATGTTTTTATATAACCAAATGTTATTTTCCTCAAGAATGGTTTTAAAATATATATCATCTTCCGATTAATAAACATCAAAAAAGTATTTATTTTTCTCTACTTGGGGATTTATGTATTTATACCATCATTATTCTTCCATTGGTGGTTCATTATTGATATGGAAAAGAATAATATTCAAATTCATTTACTTGAATCATTTTTTATTACCATTAAAATATTCAATCTTCTATGATCATTAAAAATTATATTTTCTCCTAATCATCTATTTCATTTATTATGTATATTAATATTGCCTAAAATATATACCATTTTACATGAATTGTCTAATTTGATAGTTATTTGAGAATTTGGGGAAATATTTATAATCCCTTATTATTTATTCAATATGGATGTTTGATAAAGATAATTATTTGTTTTTGTTATTTAATATAAGGAATTATTTTAACTGGAAATTTTGGGTAGAGCCTGGACTTTATATAGATCTGTGATGAATTAATATCCCCTAATGAGACAAATATGTTTCACAAATTAAATATGGTTTATCCTTAGTTGTAAACCATCTTGTGAAAGTTCTTGATGGAACAAGATTTTATGTGCCATAGATATTACATCCATTAAGAAATCATTCCCATATTATAAGTTTTAGATAATATTCATCCATGAGATTTTTCATTGACATATCTATGTATAAATCTTAATTTTTGTTATTTATGTGGAATGTGGTTTTGTTTAATACAAAGACATATCTATTATTACTTATCTAGTTATATGATTGGGATATTTCTAGTTATTCCTTGGTTGTATTATTTAGGCACTACCTTTTAGTTTATTGATTCTATGGCATGTTTGTTCTATTATTTATATTTCTATATTGATTATTCTCATTTATTAATTGTTTTTTATTCTATATGATTACCTTATAGAGAATGTGAGCTCATAGTTATTATTTTTCTCTCCTAAGAACTCCATGAAGTGTACTATGATAGATATATATGGATTTAATAGACGGACTAGAGACTTCATAAATGTTATTTATTTATATATAAGAAAGTATCTTGAAATTATAATATCAATTTTCATTAAAAGAGTCCCTTATTTATAAATTTTTCAATGATTACTAATCTAATCGGTCCTTCTAGTCTTGATTAATTATAATAATGCTAGTTTATTTAATATAAGACATCTTCTCTAGGTTTCTAGGGTCGGGTCACTTCAAATTTTTATCCCATTTGATATTTTATTTCCTGAATATCATTATATTCATGATATTATATGATTAATTTATTATTATTATTCAATTCATTTTATGATACAATTTTTCAACTTTGATGAGTATTTTTTACTACAATGACATCATTTATTAGGATTTTTATGTTTATACATTCAATTATGACATTCTATGATCCAAATCTCAGGAAAATCATTTATTTTATTATACTCTAGTCGGTAATTACATTTACCAATTATTGTACCAATTTTCAACACTTTGTTATATATATATTTTTTGAGCCATGGCTATTCAGTTCATGAATTGGAATATTTTTTTTGTTTGTTTTCATTTCTAAGTGGTAGTTCAGAATGTGTGCCAGTAATGTGATCTTACAGTTCAAGAAGACAACTTTATTGAAGGTGGCACCGTTTCACAGTGTTTTCCAAATTATTGGGCCTCAAAATCAGAAAATGAAGACATTGATTGTAGGTAAAAGGAGGTGTGTGTAATGAGGAAGTGATGAACAAAAATGGTGGGCTATGAATGAAATATTTGATTTGGGCATGAAAAAAAGTATGGTGCACGAAATAGTGGATCGAGGGTTTTCACACAAATAGTGTTTCAGAAAAAAAAATGTTCAAAATGGTAAAGGCATGGGCAACGCAAAAAATCTAGAGATGTGAGCAAAAAATGGTATCTGTGAAAAATATTACATGCCAAATGAAAGGTTTTTCATGTCATAAGGGATTTTGCGTGCGGGGTTTTGAGATGCCTATAAATAAAAGGTGACCCCCCTGATTCTGTACGGTTGATGACTTAGAGAAGATCTATGGTTTGATGCGCATAAAAGGATCACGTAAAGGGGATTTCATGAAAAATTATATACTTCACAAAATATTCAGGTTTGTGCGAAAAAATATTTCGTGCAACACACACCTTTTCATGCAACTGAATCTTTTACACACCACCTCAATTTTTAGGCATACCTCTAACATTTTTGCGCATCCCAGAGTTTTTCAACGAGAGTGTCCCAAGGGATGTAGTGGGATGTCCCTGAATAGTTGTAAAGGTAGTGATCATGGGATTGAGTGACTATTCCTGAACCATTGTATTCCACAACTATTGAAGAATAGTGGAATTTGGTAAGACCGACAACCTGTTGGCATATTTTCCTTTGACGTAGCCCTTAGTGGTGATCTATGTAAAATGTATTTTGTTTTATCTTTACATGTGAATGTTTTATTTCTTCTCATGTCCATCATACAAGTTATACTATTTCCTACCAACATGGGAACAAGATCCATCAACATTAAAAAGAAAAATTTAACACCCTAATTCACCTCTTCCCTCTTAGGGTGTCACGGGGTCCTACAGAGTTAATAATAAAATTATTTTTAATAAAATCCTACATTATTTCCCTCTCTGGTATGAAATCTATTTTATTATAAAAAACATATTTATAAAAATGTTTTGAAACATGTATTTACCCTATATAAAATGATTTATATAGGTAAATTTCACCAATTTCATAAATTTAAAAATATTAGTATTAATCTTTTATCGTTTCGAAGAAGTATCTTTTTTAAATATTTTACCCTAAAAAGGAATATTCATTGAAAATTGTGCTTAATTACTCGAGAACATGACCTTAAATTTTTCTATTCCTCACATTGACGTTTACAATGTTATTTTAATTGAATTTTCTTCTTAATTATTAGTAAATTATTTATTTTGACAACTCATTTTTATATAAAATGATTTTAAAAATGTTTTATTTTTTAATAGTGATTATTAAAATGAAATTCAAATTTTGCATAGGATTGTTTTAATTTCCTTTAAGTTGTATTTCTATTGATTAATGTCAAAAACCAGAGTTTTTACTATTGAATCTCTATTACATCAAATTGATTGAAAAGTGACAATGAAAAATTCCTTAGAAAAAAGATGAGAAATTACATGGAGAATTTCAAGATTTACAAATGGTCATGTTTGGTATCTCACTTGTTGATCAAAGTTACAATCAACATGACACCCCATGTGTGCCATAATTTTAGCTTACAAGCCACTTGCATGGACAATGTCCTTCACCTGGGGTCACCTATTTCCGTACAAATAGTCCCTTGTAGTCTTTATTGGTGATTAAAAAAATTCCCTAAAGCACAATTTCTTCTCTTATCACCCATGTGCTTCACCTATGTCTTCATAAACTATCATGGTAGATCTTTAACACCTAGGGTGGAGGAATTAAAGGAGGATCGTATGAATTATGTCCCTTCAGTTATTGGAATCCATAACACTTATGAGCCAAATGAACCAAATCTCTCTGAATCAATAACACTTTCCAGGCACCCATTCCTCTAAATAGAACATAAGCACCCCACATCTTGGAATAACTATGACTACACTTAAAATCTTGAGCCATGTATCGCCAATTCATTAATATCCAGGTTCTTTTTCACTTATGAAAATATCTGGTCTCCCAAGTCTAGATGTGTTCCCATACTGGCATTCCAAATACCAACACCAGCACCCATCTTGGATTCACCTTTTCTATTCAACCTATACAATCCTTTTATCAATCCTTCTTCAATTTCATTCATGGAAAGGCTTTTTATTCATTGGATCCCATGTCTGAAAGGGATTATGTTGAATCCACCACCAAAATCATTTGATATTCAAAATCTATATGAAATGCACATCAGTGTGGTTCCCAATTGGATTTGTATATCTGTAGTTAGTGGTTCTCCAAATTTATTTTATAATGGGGTCAGGACTCATAGAGTTTCTATGAATTTCTATTTCCGCACTCACATGTACCATTCTCCTTGAAATAGTGTTGGGGAGTTCCTAGTTCGGAGGATTAGGGTTCATGATAGGCCTTCCCTTTATCGCATCTAAAAACCAGAGCCATAGGTCCGTAATTGGAAAGGAATGGCTTATTCCATTATTTACTATTGAAAAAAATGTCTCCATACACTATTAGGAAAAATTTTAGCATAGTAATCATAGCATAAGCCCATAACCTTTTTGTATAGATCCAATATCATTCAATCTCATTTTCCGGTTGAATGTTTTATTTCTCTACACCCTCATTCACCTTCAATGGCGTATCGGTGGCCTCTTCCACCAGCGTAGGTGGAAAATTTTGCATGGGATTGTTGAATCTCTCACATCCTGTAATATCTCACACAAATCATTATCCATGTGGGCTTAAATATTTATGATGACTAGAAATTTTTCACATATGACACATTAAAGAATCTTTGAGAACACTGATTCCCATTAAAAATTGGATACATAGGATTCCTACCTATGGGATGAGCTCAATCTCACCTCCCCTATAAAAGGGAATTCACATTAGGAGTAATCCCCAAATTGAAACCCCAAATCACCAAGGCATCCTTTTCAGGATGTATGTCCAAACCCATTTCTCTTAAAGGGATACACTCTTCTATGAGACATCCTAAACTAGTTGGGCTCTGATTATCATCCAAATGAGATACGTAGGAATCATACCTAAGGTTCAAAACAATAAATATAAATCTACTATGTTCATTTTTTCACACTCCTTGTACATTTAAATTCAAAATGGAAATTCATATCCCATCAATATTCCATCGGCAACTTCAATATAAGTCCCACAAAAAACATTGATTTGGAATCAATATCATATTCCTCCATTCTACATGATGTTAGAAAATATGGATTAGTATTTATCACGTGGACATAAAAGTTATGGTGTGCCCTATTATGAGGAACCCAACAACGTGGGTTATAATTCCTTTCACAAGGATACACAGGCTTCCCATTTTTGGGTATGATCTCAATACTAAATCAACACTTTTCTCCTTAGATAATGATAAATTATAGATTTCCTCAATGAGTGGCTTTAAAAACAATGTATTTGTAATAATAACTAAATAATCTCTACGTAGTGCAACAAAGGATATCATTAGTGGAAAACTACAGATACATACAAATGTCTCCATCGATGAAGACCCTCTGATACATACACATGATTGTTAAAATCTATAAATGTTAATCATTGACTTTTAGATCACAAGGTAAACTCATTGAATATGTGGTGGATTAATAAGGATTCATGTACATACCTTAAATCTATAAAAGAGTCCCGGAGAAGGAAATAATTTTCACGAGCAGGGTGCCATGAGGCTGACCTCCCATCCTCTCGACTATTGTGTATTATCAAGAGTCATATACCAAATGACCATATAAATTCCTACCATTTGAATGAATCTCCCTATGGATACCGAAACATTGGGTGTTTTCAGTTCCACAAATAAAACCATTGGAAATTATCTAGTAATAATGAATTTTTTCAAAATCCCATTTCTGAGGGAAGCAGTTACTTATTCACTAATGTTGATAATTTGTATTGATACTATCCTCAATCATTATATAAAAGAATTAATATTTTTTCAAATAAATTTTTATGGAACCCATTTCATTTCCAGGGGTTAATCTTTTATAAAAGTGATTATTGTGGAACCCATTTCACTTCTAACAGTTTATCATTATTCAATGACATTATTATGAAACCCATTTCATTTCCATTGGTTGATGATGTTAATAAATTCATAATGATTGTTCATATGATTTTTTCAATTATTTATTAACCTCTATATTTTATATTTTTGGTTCTTATAAATTATATATAATGGGTGTGATGGGATAACATCGTGTGATCCTCTTATAAATTACATGATGTCTATTCCTAGATAGAACCCAATGAAATCGGTAATTATTATGTTCACTAATGAATTGTATTTGATGTCTAGTATAAGGTTTTTAAAATTTAAAGGGCTATATATGTTTTTTTTGAATTCAATGAAGATGGTGTCCTGTGAGTATAACATATTTTATCTATGATTACAATGACATATAGTATTTCAATTATTCAAGATTTATGTAACATAGGTCATTTTTAATTATTTTTATTAATATTTCCATTACTAAATACTTATTATATTTTTCATGATTGATGATTTAGTTCTATATGGATATGATTTATTTTTTTGATTCACTGATGAAATATTATTATTTCATAATACCCATATGTAATATACATGCTCAATTAGGATATTTAATTGTTAATTCTTATGTTTACACTTACTGATCATTTGAGATAACCATTCATAGGTTTTCTTTTCCACATGTTTTAAATAATGTGGTTGAATTAATATCATATATATGGGATTTCATAATGATAATGATGAATTGATGATAAATAAGGAATGTTGGGTTAAGTGGGAGAAATTATCATTTATAGATATGGGTTTTATACCTGGAGTTTTTTACTAATTATCAATCAGTGTAATCATAAATAGTCTTTGATAACATAAGTGATCTATTGTTTCCTTTTTATATTGAATGGATTGGATGGAAAATATTTCCTCACTATTTTTGGTATCAACGATGTAAATTTATAGTTTATGATTTCTACACCAGATCTAGGGGTACAATACATGGGTTGTGATACCTATCCCCCCCCTAATTTTATTCATTTGTAATTGTATTAGAACATCCCACTCTCTCTTATTATATCATGATATCCATTGTAGAATCCACATTTACCTCAAGGAATAAACCATAAAATATTAATATGTGGTACTTAATGATGGGAATTCTCTTCCTATTTCATTATTTTCATTCATGTAATTCCCTTAAAGTATTATGTTATTAATTTTTCTATGTTTCAATTTATTTTTAATAATTTCATTAATATCTAAAAGTAATTTTATAAATGAAAGTATACATTCTCTCTAATTTATCCAAATTGATATTCCATTTTGTATACATGTAATGTTACAGCAATCATTATTATTATTTTTTATTCTATAAATTAATATTATGTGAAATTAAAACACAATTTTCATTCATGTTTATTTATATATATATACATAATTAATCTTTATTTATTGCTTACATACTTTTATGATTTATATATAACCCATTAATATATTAAAAATGATGAAAAAATCATGTAAATACACTCTTATGAAATCAACGATTTATTATAAAACCCATCATTTATTCTAAATGGGTAACATATGATATTATTTATAGTGAAATGTGATTTATGTGGAATATATAAATTTATTTTTCTGAATGATGAAACATTATATTACACAAATTTCTTTTTTAATTAATTATTCTTTTGAGAGAAAATGTTTATAATGACTTAGTAGCAGGAATTGGTTATATTGACTAATATTTTGGTGAAAACCTTCATAATATATTTTACAATTCCTTATTTATGAATGTTGGTGATATTCTAATCAAGGTATTATTTCTATGTTATAAAAACATTTATAGGTATGGGATCATAAACTTCATATCATTATCTTATGTTATATCATATGACGTATTCAATATGTTCAATTATAATATATTTCATTCTTTTACTCTTGTAGTATGATTTATGATCACCATTTTTTTTTAATATATTTCTTTATAAAATCTTATAAAATTATTTTACCAAGGATGAAATTAAAAGGCTATAAATTGAGAGCACTAAATTGTTTTTTAGTGTTTTTTATGATCCATGAACATTATATACTATATTCACTATTTCTTGGACAATAAATCATTAAGTGTACTATGGAACATATTAATGTAATATTTATTTATCTAATTATTTTAAACTTTTTTTATGGAAAGAAAGAGACTTCATCATTTGTATAAAATAATTATTTATATATTTTTGGAAATAGTGACATGAAAAAACATTAGTCAAACCCCTACGGAGAAGATTCAGTTTAGGAACATGGAATAAGGTTTTTTATTGTATTTTTATTGTAGTATAATAAAAAATAATTCAATATCTATATATAAAATAGTGAGTAATTTCTTTATAAAATATTCAACTAAGGGTAACAACAATTATAATTATTGATTTTGTATGAACATGATCTTCACTCAGTGCATGAAAAGTGAAACTAACAGCTTGCAATGTTTTACACTCCTAGGGGACATGAATTTGTTAATAACATGACATATGCTAACCATTATAAATGATATATTGAAAATATAATTATTTAAAAAAATTAAGCCATAAAAGATTAAAATTTATGATCCTATAATTTGGATATTATAATTTTTTCTAATTAAATACTATATCAAAATTATCATTATATGAATGAATATAGTTTAAATTCCCTACATTTTTTATTTTTTAGAACAATGTTGGGAAATTTAAAAAACATTTATATAATTGATATGATTGAATATATGATTATAACACTTATATTTTATGTAAGTAAGAGTTGAATAAATTTTGAAGAAGTGAATAAATGATCTTGGGAAATAACTAATATCTCCATAAATGTGGATTTAATGGTAGAACATTGAAAGGATGTATTCATATTTCAACCTTTCATGAGTAAATTATCTTATGTTTTCAGTGGAACCCCTAATAAATGGATCTCAGAATAATGCTTCAACACTATAGAAGATATATTTTGGGTAATAAATAATTTTAATAAAGATATGTTAACCAAGGTAATAAACTCCATAAATGGGCAATCCATTAGAAGTGGTCATTTGATCGAAAACATAATCTAGTGGATGAATTTAAATCTTTTTAATAGAAATAGATAAAAAATTAATTTCCCAACAATTATTTTCTGCGTACCCTTTGTGAAGAAATATAAATGAAATTAAAATAGTTTAATAAAAAATGAGAAGTATACATTTGGTTATTAATAAATGAGCATTATAATTAATAGTAAAGACAATTAAATATTATTAATTGAATAAAATTAAAAGATTTATTGAGTCTTTAGGATATTGAGACATCATGAAAAAATGTATTTTCAAATCTAAAACATTGTGAAATATGTGAATATATTTTAGTGTGATCTTAATGTAGAAATGGAGATTTTACATTTGTAGTTCAAGGACTCAATGATACAAATATAATGATATAGATTTTGTATTGGAATGAAATTTTCCCATGATAGTTAATGGAAGAATCTATAATTTCCCTTATTCAAAATTTGTGGTATAAAACCTTAAAAATATAACATAAAAATAAGTAAAAATTATTGAATTTGTGGCATGGATGATCTTATAGCTTGAAACTATTGTGGATATGGAAGGCCTTAACATCTAAAATAAACGATAAATGGAATGAGTGTGAAACCATAATATGATTTATAATTATTCGTGTGTGTATTAAATGGACTTGTTTTCAACCATTTTCAAAATTATATTATATAGGTGGAAAACCGCCACAAACCAATGTACATTCCATGAGATCATGGTTATGGATTTTATATCACCATGGCTGATTATGGGGATCAAAATTATGTAATATTAGAAATAAATACTATGGATGTAATTATTCTAAAGAAATAAATTCATTTTCATTCTATGTGTTCAATTTTTTCATTCAAGATTACAATGAATGTTGAATGAAACTCAAGAATAATAGTCGTAGATTTATCAGTTTAGTATTTTATATTGTCTATTCACGAATTATGGGTATATTTAGATACCTATGTAAACATCAGTGGGAAAAATATCATAGAAAATTTGGTGCAAAATCAAATGGTAGACTTTGTCATGATTCTAGTGAAAAATAGATTGTAATATATTAATCCATGAAAAAATGTATATCAAAATTAAAATGGTTTAAGGGATAATATAAATTTTTTTTCGAAGAATATATATACCATACTAAAATTTCACATGAAATTACAGTTATAGCCTTCTATATTCTAATTATTATTGAATAAGGGGAGTGAAGTTAAACTAAAAAATGGTCTGGAACATACCCATAATTTAGGAATACATTGTTGTATTTCATGAAGAATTATCTAGATATCCCCTAGAAAGGCATGGATATTTCATAATTTAACATACAATTGTATCCAAATTAATATCAAAGAAATGATATAGAATATTACTTTAAGAGATATAATAATTAGATGATGAATTGTAAAATCTTCTCAAGAGGGGAATAATTTGACCTAGTGTGCTTCCTTTTGGAGTACCTTTTGTCAATGTAAATTTGAATGATAGATCAATGTGACTGTGTTATTATTATATTGAAATTAATGATATCATAATAATGAATAAATACTATATACTATATGTAGAGAATTTACACAACAAATTTAAGGGAGATTAATTATTTTACGTCATTAGACTCTAACCCGGGTATCATCTGTCGAGGATAACGAATGAAGAAATCTCAAATACAGCTTTCCAAAATAAAATATATACATCATATGTATCAGGTTATTCCCTTTAAGTTGATTATTACCACTATGTTATATGTATTTGAAGAATAAACTCTTTAGGGACAATCATAATTTATTATTTATAGCCATTATTGATGATATCAGTATATATTCAAGATGTTTTTTTGGAACATGTGGATCATATAACATCATATTAATCTCTAAAAAGAATGATACTATTTTTATAAATTCAATATATGTATGTTACTATAACAATAAGTCTCATTTTTGGATACTTTGTTATAAGTAATGAAATATAAGTTGACCAAATTTTGAAAAGGAAATAGAAAAGTGTAATGTACCAAGAATAGTTACAAGGATTCATATATTATTTCATATAACATGAAAATAATGATGGTATGTGAAAACAATTTCATGGATTTCCAATCCCTTGAAAATTTTCATAAAAAATAAAATTCAGTTCATTTGAAAAAAAGAATAGTATAGAGATGGCTTCCATTAACTGATGAAGATATTAATTAGTGAAGTTGTGATTATAGTACAACTAGATATAGAATGTTTTTCCATAATTAATTATGTATCATTTAATGGTCTTGGATGTGTAAAAGAATATAGACACTATGTAATTTTATACTCATCTAAAATATTAAAGACTCATGAGTACAACTACCATACCCCTGATGTAGAGTTAGCTATTGTTATTTATAAAAAAAATATATAGAAAAATTATCATTATAGTGAGAGTAGAAATATATACATGTAAATCTAAATATTGATATACATATTCAAACAAATGTAATGAAAGATGATAAATATGATGATGGTTGGAGTTTCATAATTTTTATGATAGATCTAATCAATATCAACCACGAAGCGAAAAATAATTGATGAAGCCTTATGTAGAAAATACATTGGCCTTTTTCATATTATGGGGATTAAAGGATATCCATTGATAACTGATATAGTAAATATGGACCTTGAATTTATATGGTATGGGTTTTTATCAATCATATCGAAAAGAAATTTTCAACCATAGTTACTATTGATGATTGAAAAACTATAAAGAGATGATCTGTGGTTACAAAATTAGAAAGAAAATGTTACAAATTTAGAATAATTAGGAGTTATTAGGTTATAATGGAGAATTTTTTTGTTAGATAAAACTTTAATCCATTAAAAAATTAATGAATCAGATGATGGTTCAAAATCACAGCTCTAATTAAAATGTAATCATTGTTGAAGAGAAAGAAAACCAGAATCATAAAATTCTTGTGGATAAATAAAAAAATTGAATAGGTAAACTAGTAAAATAAATAAGTGATGAAGAAAAATAACCCATTTAATTTTATTCTAAAACATAAATTTCCTAGGAGGAATTTTTTAATGTGAGATATTTTTATTTCTTTAAATTTCATTTTATTATTAACACGCTAACTAAGGATTTAAATTTAATACATTATTTTTATATAAAATTTATGATCATATAATTAATTATAAATTTCATTCAAAATCATTAAAAAATGTTTACTATAACATATTGGAATAATACCTCTAGATAAAAAACATATATTAAAAAAAAGGTAAATTACATTGGATTTCATTGTCCCATAAAGATCCCTCAAATCATAATACTAGAAAAATAAAGAAAATCATGATGTATACAATAGATGATATTAAGGAATGTGTAGAAATGTTGGAGATGATGTAGTGAATGACTAAGTATGATAATGGTGGTGTATATATAAGGTATAAATATAAAAATTGATCCTTATGATCTTATAATTATATGATTGTTACCTAATCATTGTAATGTGACAATAATATAACTATTGTAATAGGTATTTTATTCAACAAAATAGTTAAATTCAAATTCAATAATGGAATCAAAAAGTATAATAAAAATAATTATATGTTAAATATAAATTTATATGATCATTTACACATTAATAATTAATATATATGATATTATAAACCTAATAATTCATTAATGTGAATAAATAAGGTGTTTCCTATTAAAAATATTTTTCTATAAAGAATTGAATTTTTTAGATTATATATTTTTAATTCATAGAGATTTATTTTGATCGAATAAATATTATATTTCATATCATCATGATAAAATAATATTAGTAAAAAATATCAATTTTTTGTTTTCTATAAGATCCCAGCTCTTAATTTATGTATGTATCTTGTATTCATGTTGTTTTGATGGAAATGGAAAGAAGGAAATTTTAAGGAGTACATGTTTTATACCTCCTTGTACACATCGTGTACACTAGCACCAAGTCTAGAATATGTCTAGATATGTCACGGTCACATACACAAATTTGTGATGACATGGTAGGGCCTCTTAAGGGAAGATCTGGTTAAGGAAAATACACTCGACCCACCTTTCCTTCCCTAAATCACACTATTTCAGTTTCACTAGAATCACATCAGTGTGGTCTTACATATTCTAGATCATCATCTCTTGATTCCTCTTTTTTTGTGAGATACCCTTCATTGAATGTTTTATTAATTTTTGTAGATCTATAGTGTTCTTGTTCTATTCAATAGTTGAGGTTCAACTATATTGATCATACATAATCGAGGTAGGTGGTTTGTTCCTTTATTTAGTTTTTCTTTTAATTATATGTGCAAATTTTCCCTAATACCGTATTTCAGGGAATCAGTTGTTAATGTATTTAAACCCTTAAATTAATATTATGCCTTGATTTCTTGATATGGGGATCTTTTTTCATATTGGGGTATTTTTACCTTGTTATGTATGAGTTTTCCTCTATTTGAACTGATTTTGGACATTGGGTATAGTCTTACCTATTAGGCTACTCCGTTTTCCATGCCTAGTAATGTTATAATGGAGTGATATTATCTGACTTACTTGTGCCATGAATTTTAGTTGCTTAGCCAAGTAGTTTTTTTCTGATTTAATTTTTCTATTGGATATTGTTTGTTCATAATTGATTTACACAGGGTTTTGGGAACCTGGTGTAGTTATACCATAGGGGAAATAGATACTAAGGGATTTTAAAGAGTGTCTATTATGCATTTCATGATGTGAGACCAAAGGGGGAATCAACATGAGTTCTTACTCAGAGTGTATGCAGTTCCACATTGGTAGACCGGAAGGGATAATTAGACATTGAGTGCTTCCCCAGAGTGTCTGTAGTTTACCGTTATGAGACCATATGTGGAATTGAATTTTGGTGCTTCCTCAGAGAGTCTTTGTCAAGATGAACTAGAGGTGTTAGACTGTGAGAACTTCCCAGAGGGTTTCTTGAGATCATTTTTTATTTCATAAATGTTAATTAATGTATTATAAATTATGGGACTATTTACTTTTTGAGTACTTCCATGATTATTACTTCATTTCTTATATATCCTACCATATATATTCACTGAAAGTTAGGCACTGTTTATTCAGTGGTTTCCTACTGGGATTCATCTCACACCCTACTTTATCATGCTTTTGGGCCCAAACAGATTATATTTTTGCATGTATAGATAAGCGATATATCCCTTTTACTTCAGATACTTGATTGGTGTGGAACAATGAATCATGGGACCATGCTACAGCTTTGAATGCTTCTGGAGTTATTTACTTGTTTTAATTGTACATTGGTTTAGTACTGTATTATATCATTGTGACATGTTTTTATTCTTTCTTAGACATATGTGACATTCATCATTTAAATATGTGCTACAGTTATTTATCTACTTAAAGTATTCCGTTGTTTACAATTGCATGTTATTATTACTACTTCGGTAAATGTTATACGATTGTTTACAATGTTTTACTCTTCCAATGAGGGGATAGTTTTCCCACTCTCACACATAAGGCCCTTGCAGCTAGTTGTCATCCTCTAGTGTTTGGGGAAATGTGAATGAGGTCATTTGACCAACCGTGTTTGGGGAAACACTGGGAAGCACCTAGAACCAGGATGTTACAATGTGGTATCAGAGGAATTATTTTCATCTTGACACAATGTTTGGAGCCTATATATAGGGATTGAATTAATTGGTATTTAGTAATATGTATTTTCTTAGGAGTAGCTAACCCCTGTAATAGGAAAATCTATTTTACCTCGATATTGCAATTTTTTGGTTTTTGTATTATTACAATTGATTTGATTTCACCACTCGGTGATTCACATGTTTTGTGCTGTTATTGTTGATATTATTGAGGTTCTATTTATGTTGAAAGCCCATGAGATTATTTTTTACCATCTCATGAATCATATAGGAATTTTCTAAAGATCACATGTCATGAATTCTTTTCATGCCATTTAGGGTGTAGTGGAGACTTTATGTTGTTGTGATAGATGTTGTGCAAGATATTCATACTGTTGTTATAGATTTATTGATAGAATACTTGATATTCGATAGGTTATTTCTATTGTGTAAGGTTTCGGCTGAACGATAGGAAAACATTGGTCCCTAAGGTGTTATGGGCCCACATGGATCAGAATATGGTGGATCATTGCACTATTATACTTGTGTATAACCGAAATATGATGCCATGGTTTGATTCCTGAGGAGTATATGCCACCACAGATCAGAATTTGGAACATTGATGTTTGTTTTAGTGTTTTAATGGATTTCTATGTAGTATCTGAGGCGTAGAGTCTATAATATCCTAGAATACACGATGTGTATTGATGAATACCCACCATGTGTCCTTCTATTCTGGATGGAAATGTTTTCCTTATATACATTCCATGTACAATATAAACATGTTGTATAATACTTGATAGTGAGAATGAATGTGTAAGAAGATAAACAAGGTTTGATAGATGTTTTGTGACACACTCTGTGTAGTTGGAGTACAAACTGTGTTATAAGAGTCGTGGATACACCTGTGTGACCAAATATACAGATGGATGAATCACCAGTAGTACACAGATGGTCCATTTTGAACATGTTGTGTGGAGTGAACCGTGTAACTGACCCTGTGACCAATGCCATGTGTCGGTGAGATCCATATAGTTCCTGTCATTTCTAAAATAAACACACTATGTTGAGTCAACTGTGTCTCTGACCGTGTGACTAATGACATGGGTGGTTGAAATCTAAGCGGTACACATCGTTTCTAGTACAAACACGACACACAGTTTTGTTCAAGGAGAACCATTTGATTTTCCATATAAGAGAACTCACGTAGGGGTAAACATTCATGTACATGTTGTGTCCTTGGGATGAACATTTCATTTGTTGGGATGTTACATAACCAATTTTGGTAGATGTACACACCCATGTAAATACATTACAGAACATGTCGGGTAGTGGTCATACACACCATGTACCCATGTTTTATAAAACATGATTTTTTTCTTCACATGTTCTTGTCCTACATTTATAAATTTTTATTCCTGATAATATTGAACTGATATGTGTGCTTAGCCATAATGATTCATGCCACCAGGATGTCCTATATTTGTTCAAAAAATAAAGGGTATTGATCAGACACCTGACATGGCTGGTCAGTAACTAATTGTAGATCCTCCCATTATGCCAGTCTTGGAACCAGCGTTCATTCGCGATATAGGTGTTGATGCACAGTTCCATGAGGCTTCATGAGGTTTTTGAAAACCTACCAGGGAGTAGTACGTCTTGCCCCGTCTATGGAATAGTTGACGAGGGTTTTTAGTAGAAGCATCCTCCCACCTTCTCAAGGCTTAGAGGACCTCAATCTATAGATTCGTTTTTGAAGGAATGTTGTCGATCATTGAGAATCTAGAGATGCCACAAGAGAGGAGGGTAAAACTCGCTACCAACAAGCTTCAGGATTCTTCCAAGATATGGTGGGATGTGATCTCATAGGACAAACACAAGCAGGTTATGGTTTGGGATTAGTTCCAGTATACCTTCTATGAAAACACATTCTAAGAGACATTGAGACCGATCGAGACGGAGAGTTTATGAGTCCGGAGTAGGGTACTCTCTCATTAATGGAGTAATCTTCCCACTTCATAGAGTTCCAGTGCTTCACACCTATTCTAGTAGGTGATGAGTTATTTCTGGAAATGAAGTTTGGAAATGGTCTCATTCATGACATCTGATATCAAGAAAACATCTTTATGTTGACTTTTGTAGCCTCTATTTTCAACTAGGCTCTGATCACAGAGTTCAATCTGATGGATTCTGTGGCAATGAGACAAGGTGTTTGGCATCGAGAGTTGATAACCCTCCTAATGACATTAGGAAGAACCACATAGAATCTATTCGCAAAAATAGGAGGGGGAGGGGCACATATTGTAGTATTCAGGTGGTGTGATAATGATGTGAGAAGTGTGGGAATACATGGACACATTTCTAGTAAGACCCAGTGGACTACCGATATTGCAGTGAAATGGGTCATCTTTATCTCTGCTATCAGATTTTTTTCTGATGCAGTTGGTGATAGGGGTTCTATTTTGACTCCCCATACAAGAGTAGGACCACCAATCCCACATCAGACTGGGGGTTGGAGTTCTTTAGGTTGTTCATGCCAAGTTGGAGGTCTCAACTAAAGTGGTTAGACATATGGTTTTTGGCAGCTGCATGGTGGATCAGCTTAGGGATCTCAATCAGTTTCACAGGGACGCTATGTAGGAAACGATTTTGCGATAGAACAGATCCAACTAGAGCAGGACACCCAACCCATTATAGTTACTGGTACGATTCCAGTTTCCTCATTTTTATCTTATGCAATTTTTGATATAGGATCTTTCTACAGTTTTATATCTGTTACTATTTTTGAAAGCCTAGGGCTCTGTATCTTTTCTTCTACTGATATCATGATGCTAGACACTCTGTTGGGGACAATAATTGGTAGTGTACATCAGTGCAAGGAGTTCTCTCCTGAGATTAGTGGGTGTCACTTCTTATGGGACCGCAATGACCTAGATATGTCCAGATAAGATGTCATTCTCGAAATGGACTGGTTTATTTACCACTAGGCTGTTGTCGACTAATATCATCGTAGGGTGAGGTTCACATCACTAAAGGGAAGATCGTATTTTTTTAAGGGCACATGGGATGTCCAAGCGAGTAGAGTAGGACACGAGCATCATTGATTGGGAGGAGTTATAGCTGAAATTTCTAGTCTATATCTGGATGACCAGGGGACTTCATTGATAAAATTTTCACCAGTGGTGGAGTGTCTCATGGATGTCATTCTAGAAGACATTTGATGTTTTTATCTAGATAGAGAGGTAGATTTTTATATTGATATTGTTCCAGGGGCATCACTGGTGTCTATTATTCCTTATAGGATGGCTACACCAGAGTTACAGGAGCTCAAGAAGCACATAGAAGAGTTACATGCAATGGGATTCATCTAACCTAGTACTTCTCCTCAGGCTTCACCTGTCCTATTTGTGAAAAAAGTTGATGGTACCTAATACACATGATTTTTGTATACATTTCAATATATATTATTGAAAATAAGAACATGTTTTAGAAAATATCTAATTTATAGAGGAAATATACATTGATTTTGGTGATCATATTTTTTTTCAGGTGTTTTGTGGGAAAACAATAAAATCATGATAACTCTGATAAAAATTCCCAAAAACATGACATGTACATAAATACGTGTCATGTACATTCAGACTCAGACATGTTTCATCTAGATGAGTACACACCGAAGTGACTAGAACAGAGACAACACACCATGTGGGTCAAACATACATGTTGTGTACAGAATTGTAGATGCGCTAGGTGGCATTTTATAAATACTACGAGTCATGTGAGGCGGTAGCACATGCCTTGTAACCTCAAAATATAATTTGTCGACACCATGGAAGTCATGGCAGTGTAGTTTTCCACATACTAGAGAAAAACTGTGACAAAATAATGTTAATGAAACTACATGACAAGTACTTTGCATAAACGCCGTGTACTTTTGTTTTCAATAAATAAAGGTTTGGGCCTAATGTTTAGGTGGAATCATTGTTCAATATTCAAAGGAGAGAGGTTCTACTACACTGTGGTCATGATAAAATTGTTCTGCTACTCTGCAATTCCACCATCCTACCAAAGAAATTACATCTCCTCAATATTTATGTGATGACCACATAATGTATTGAGGGTTCTCTTATAATATTTTCATCCATGTGCACCTAAACACCCCATGTGTTGGGGTTATGGATGAAGAAACATTTTTATAATTTGGATTAATTGTTTTGTTTGTGTTTGTTCTATTTAATTAATATTATTATTATTCAATCAGATCGTTTTACCACAAACAATTCTGAGCCATACCAAGGGAATAATATTCAGGGACTCAAAGGAAGAATAATGATGAATACCTTCATGATCCTTGAACATTTTCACCGAATCACAACTTAACTAATCTAAATAAAGCATTATGAAACAATGACTACTAGACCAAGGATTCTATTTCATCCGTTCCAAGAATATATTTCCTAACCAAGGGAACCTTATCAAAATATAAACCCAGAGTGTTGGGTTAAAAAGCACAACACAACCTAATAAAAAGTTCATTTTACCTCCATAATCATAGTGTACACAATACACTCATTTCAACCACATTAAAACACCCTTTTTGTTTTTTAGCATTAATAATTAATTTTTTACTCCAGAAATCAAAACATTTGTAATAATCAATAATAGAAATCCCACTCTAAATTCATCATCATTAACTATGTTAATTCCAAACTCAATCGAATTCAAGCACTAATTTTTTCCATGTAGATCGAACCCACACTTATGCTATACTAGATTAAGAGTGGGTAATATCAATTTGGTACACCGATAACATACCTTTGGTAAAAATCCCTTTTATAATCCCATTTAGGTTTATATTATTTTCCCTTCTATACATGGTTTATTGTTTTTTGTGTGTGTAGAATCACATGTGAATGAGTTGAGGCCCCAAATGGTCTAGGAGCTCTGAGTCATCAAACATTCTTCTGATTATCACAGAAAATGAATAGACATTGTCGAGATGCCTACATGCACTATTGGAAGAGCACAACCAGAATTCACCACCAAGGGAAAATAAGGAGGGATATCTGGACACTGAAGTTAAAGTGGGACACCTGTACCAGGACCAGTAGCCTCTGGCTGCAGTATGCCAGAGCATTTCCTACAAGGAGGTTTCATGGAGTTCCTTCCTGAGGAACTACCAGAGGCCGCCACAAAAACCCCCTATAGAGTGCGGCCAACCCCAAAATTATCATCAAATATTTTAGTGTACATACATCTCCCCTCAAAAGCAGAAATATATGTCACCTCCACTCCTTCAGCATCAACCTCTACACCATACTCTCATTGAGTATGGTCTTCCATCTATTCATAGAGCTAACACATGCATCGTTTTTCTACTAGTACAGGCCCATCATTTCAAGATAATTCCTACAATCATACAACTATTCCAAAACATAGTTTAGTTCATTGTCATGCCCTGTGAGGACCCGAACACCATATCTACAATTTCATGATGTTTTATTTCATGTTCCACTACCACGGAGTGTTCGAGGACTCCATTCATTTTTTTCATATCCCCTTATCTATAAGTGATTAGGTGAAGGAATAGATAATGTTTTTTTGTTGTAATATATCCTCACCTAGGATGATCTATTAATGGTGTTCCTATAAAAATATTTACCATCATCAAAGACAGTGACCTTGTAGAAGCTAAATACACAACTTCCATTAACACAACTCATATTCATTGTACGAGTCAAGGGAGCATCTCTAGGAGATGATATGCAAATTACCACACCATGGAATCCCACCCTAAAAGTAGGACTCGACCTTCTATAGAGGATTGATGATGAACACAATATTTGTGTTGGATGCTATTGCTGGAGGCACGGTTATGAGTAAGTCACCCAAGGAGATTTTCAATCTGCTAGAAGTCGTGTATTCCAATTGATTTTATTGGAATTTTGAGAAGGGAACAAGAAAATGAGGATTTCATAATATCTATTCTACTACTTTGCTACCTTCCTAGTTGAACATTGTGTCTAAAAATATTGATGCGCTTAATATGAAGATCACTTCCCATGTACATGAAGAAAACTATCCGGCGTGCACGGAAAGTGGTGACTACCAAATTATGTGAGAATGCTTGGGACCTATATTTGACCATTCAACGAGCTAGGTGAGTTATGTTGCTCAAAACTTAGGGATGAAACAGTTCCATAAACCGACATGGCATGATCACTAGAACATATGATTGGGCCCATAGTAGCAAAATCATCTTCCCCAATAACCGCCCGACTATGTTCATCTTTAGTATCAAAGGCATCACCCAAGGATACAGTACCATCAGTATGGATCTTAACAGTAACAAGGGTTTTAAAACCCTCACACGCAGGAGCCATGGAAGCCACCTCCTCCACCAGCTACACATCTACTTCAATATGAGAACACCATAAGTTATAGGATCTCATGAACATGCTTATATCAAATACTGAGACCAGATTTTAGAACCAAGAGGCTTCAATTTGAATATTGGAAAATGAAATCCACCAGCTAGAGAACAGGCTCTTAGGGAGGTAGTCTGATACGCTACCGGGTAATGTTGAGCATATCTGGAAGGAGGAATCTCATGTTGTAACACTAAAGAGTGGAAATGACCTACAACAGAAGGAACCATCACTGCCAGGTGAACCTACACAACTTGATTATAATGAAGGCCATGTTATAGACCCATCTTTATCTGAAAGCATGCCAAAAGTGGCCACACAAGGCATAAGGAAAGTGGGTTTCAAACCGTTGGACCCTTACTTACCCTTCCCTAAGAGGATGATGTAGAGAAACCTAGACAACTAGTTTGGAATGTTCATGGTAGTGTTCAGGATGTTTCACTTCAATATTCCATTTGTAGGAGCACTAAAATAGATTCCCACATATATGAAATTCATAATAGTGATTCTTTCTAATATAATTAAGTTGGAGGATCTTTTCACCATTTCACAGACCATGGAGTGCTCAGTGGCTGTAAAAAATTTGATTCCTCTCAATCTTCATGATCTGGTAGCTTAATTATCCCATTTAATATTGGACCATATGAGTTTGGGAAGGTAGTCTCCGACATAGGGGCCATCGTAAACCTCATTCTCATCAGAGTTTTTAAGACGATAGGGCCCACAAACATGAATCATACATGAGTATCCCATTAACATACTAATAAATCTATTAAATATTCGTGGGGGATGTTGGAGGACATGATTGTAAAGGTTGACTGGAGAATCCTCCCCACAGATTTCATAATCATTTATATGGAGGGAGATCAGGAGACGCCTCTCATTCTAGGAAGGCATTTGATGTCTACTGGGAATGTATTGATCATCATACACTAGGGGGATTATTTTTAGAGTAGGGGATGAATGAGTCTCATATAATGTCCTCGAAGTCTCCAAAGATGCATCATTACCAGAGAATGAAGGCTATTATGAAATGTCCATTGTGGATGATCACTTGAGAAGAAAAAGTGATGATCAGGTATGTTATTCCACAATAGATGAATTTTTTTCCCAATCATTCTAGTTGATAAATTACTAGAAGAAGAACACTTCCTTGAAGGCCATGGACGCCACTACTGGCAGTGTACTGTTATTGCCAACATTCTGGAGCGAGCATAGGTATAAACACTTGTACCTTTGATTCTAATGTCTCCTATACTGGAATTTACACATCTCCCGTATTCACTAAGGTAAGCATACTTGGGAAAAATTTGACATTTCCCACCATACATAGTGCATCACTATCGCTGGAGCATGATGATGGGATTCATGTAGTTTTTGATGTGTTTGAAGAAGGATATTTGGTGGATACATTCATACATGAAGGGAATCATACTTATCCTTTTCACCCACAAGTTACATCTCAAAGAAGGAAAGAATACTTCTTGGGAACCACAACGACTCTTGACCCCCCCCCCCCGGGATGGAACATGAGAAGAAAGAGGTAATCATGTTTTATGGATGTCGGCATCATATACCCCATCCTAGATAGTTCGTCTGTGAATCCCCTACAAGTGGTACCCAAAAGGGGGTATCACTGTGATTTCAAATAACCAAAAAAGTTAATCCCCACATGCACTGTCATGAGCTAGAGTGTCACTTTGGACTACCGAAAGCTAAATGACACCACGATGAAGGTTCATTTCTCCTTGACCTTCATAGATCAGATGCTGGAGATATTGTTGGAGCACAGGTTTTACTGCTTCCTCGATAGCTATTCTGGCTACAATCAAATTTCTATTTCCCAAGAGGATCAAGAGAATATAACATTTACAGACCCCTAGAGTAAATTTTCTTACTAAAGGTTATCCTTTGGCACATGAAACACTCCCACAACCTTCCAACGATGTGTGATATCTATCATCCATGACATGGAGAAACATACCCTTGAGGTTTTTATGGATGATTTTTACATGTACAGAAAATCATTCGCCACTTTCATGCGGCACCTTGAGCTTGTACTTGATGGATGAAAGAATACTAACCTGGTACTGTACTGGGAAAAGTTTCATTTCATGGTGCATAGTGGCATCTTCCATGGCCACAGAATCTCGGCCAAGGAGATAGATGTGGACTTGGAAAATATAGAAGTCATTTCACAACTCCTCATTCCTATTAGAGCCATCCGTAGTTTCCAAGGACATGTATGATTCTATAGGTGTTTTGTCTGTGAATTCTAAAATATTTCTCATCCCCTCACAAACATTCTGACCAAGGATGCATTTTTTGATTTCGATGAGGCATGTACCACATATTTTGAGCACTTGATGCAGCGCCTAGTGG
Source organism: Viscum album (assembly GCA_963277665.1). Lineage (NCBI taxonomy): Eukaryota > Viridiplantae > Streptophyta > Magnoliopsida > Santalales > Viscaceae > Viscum > Viscum album. The sequence continues at coordinate 1,297,615,962 of OY728155.1, forward strand.
GAGAATCTATGATGATTTCTGATAACATGGAGGAGCGACATGAAGTGATGTGTGATTCCATTGAATACATAGTTGGATCATTCTTAGGAAAAAAGGATGACTGAATTTTCTGACCCATCCATAATGAAAATTGGATTCTCAACGAGGCCTAGATGAACTAAATTACCATATAAAATTATATGTTCTCAATGGTGTTTTCTTTTGACAGTATCTGTTCTAATTTAGTTCTTTTTAATGTTATTTTTATACTGATCATGCATAACTCCCGTACCTCCTAAATAAGAAGGATACAAAAAAATGACTAAAAGGATGGGTACTTAAACTATAAGAATTTGGTCTAGAGATCTGAGAAAATCTGGGGAGTGAGAACTTTAATGCTGATCATCTCTCCTGTCTAGATATGCCATATTATTAAAAGGAAGATTAATATATCAATGAGGATTTTCCTGATGAACACATTTTTTCGTCGATAATTCTCCTCAGTCTTAGTATGCTAATATTTATTATTATTTGGTTATATTATCCATCCACTCCAATTTCTCCTTCGAGAAGAGAAATAGGTTTCTATATAATGTCAAGATGTACATCTGGGAAGATCCTCTACTATTCTGATCCTTTGGATATGGGATGATCTGACTTTTCATCCTGAAAACTGTTGTTCATGGAGTCCTTGAATTCTGTCATGCCTCTCTAGTAGGGGGAATCATGGTCTAGAACATATAATAGAAAATTTTTTATTTTGTGGGTATTTATATCCCACCATGCATAGAGACTCTCTAGAATTTTTCTCCGACTAAGATTGATTCCATAGAACATTTAATGTGGGGAAAATAGATAATATTCCCAAGCACCACATCCTAGAGGTCGAGATCTTCGATGTTTGGGTTATGGAATTCATATGTACATTTCATCCATCAGCCAAGAACACATACATCCTGGTCTATGTCCACTACATCTTCACGTGTTTGGAAGCTGCTGATATAATATATGACACAACCAAGGTGGTCGTGGCCTTTTTAATGAAACAAATTTCTAGCAGGTTCAGCATTCGCCGTGAACTGTTCAGTGACATAGGGACCCAATTCGACAACACATTGTTGAAAGGAGTGCTGTCAAAGAATGTCATGAAGCATAATATGGGGATTCCATAACATACCCAATATAGTGTACATGCAGATCCCTCTAACTCTGAGCTCATGCAAATTCTGGAGAAAATGATAAAAACATTATGGAAAAACTGGTCCAAGAAGATAGAAGATGCATTGTGTGCATATCAGACTGGCTTAAAAATAAAACAAGGGATTTATCAGTTCAAACTCATATATGTAATTCCATGCCATCTTCTAGTAGAATTTGTGCACAAAGAATACTAGGCTATTAAGGACCTGAATTTTGATCTGAAGGTAGCTGAAGAGAAGTGTATGTTCCAGCTTTCAGAACATGATGAAATTTGAGGTGAGGAATGTGAGAATTCCATGCTATATAATGAGGAGATGAGATCAATCCAGGACCATATTGTTTTTTATAAATCATTCCAGATTGGTGATCAGATACACATTTATAACTCACATATTTGATTATTCACAAGAATGCTAATGTACAGATGGTCGGGACCATTCAAAATCATCCGAGTATTCCCCATAGGAGCGGTGAAAATTTCTAGATGATGGTCAACTGTTCATAGTCAATGTAAATTGGCTAAAGACTAACCATCACATAGATTACATGGTGGTAACTTTGTCAAAATTGCATCTCAGGTAAGAGGTATGTCGGTCGGGCCAACGACCTAAAACAAAGGTGATTTTGCTGGAAACCCAGTGGTGATAAGGCATGTACCCCATATTCAAGCGGCCCGCATGAGGACATTTTATTTTATAATATTAAATATATATATATATTAACTAACTAAAAAAATAGGGATGATGCTGGTATCGATGGTAAAGTCACTGGAGTCTATCCTAGCCAGTACTGGTTCGAATCCCTCCATAACAACCTTTGGCACAAGGTTCATCTTTTTTATACCCATGTTAACTTACAAGGTGTGTGTAGTGTTTACCATAATATTTATAAATTTATTAAATACATGAAATCCCATGATTGTGATGGATCATTTGGCCAGGGTCGAAACCCGGTTCCAAATAACCCCAGTTCGAATCCGAAATACCATCCCATTCCCGTCATTTCTCTTTTAAATAAATCCACATAGAGTGTCTTTCAATATACATCATGTGTTCCATGTTTTCTTTAATGGATGAAAAGATTTTCAAAAAAATGTAATAATTCGGGTGAAGATGGAATATTGGAAATGTCTCTGCCCTGGATCCAAAAGACCCAGGTTCCAACTCGGCTAATCTCCCTACTTCATCCCTTTTATTCTGTTTAAAAATTCACACGTAGTGCCTTTACATCATCCAGTTTAGTATTGTCCCTATACATTAAATATATATTATTTATAAACATTAGTTCAAGTACAACCATATCTCCAGTGGTTGAGGTCTTGCATTTAGATCAACCAATCGTGGGTTCGATTATTCCCCCAAACACAGGACCAAAGGTTGTACTTCCCTTTTTCCAATTTTAGAACACACAACTTGTATTCCTCGATAAATTACTTGTGTAGATATATTTTTTAGAAAATTATATATATATATATATATATGTTATTTTATTCTAATAATAAATATTAATTATTATATAATTTAGTATGATAATTAAATTATACACCTTTGTCAAAAAAACTACACTAAGTTTATGTACACTACATGTCATGTACTCTCTCTATAAAATCTAGAAATCCTACATGGCAACAACACGTGTCGCGTATACTCCCCCCCTCCATTTTATTATACCAGAAGTCATAAGGTATCCCCTCCTCAAATCATCCTTTTTTCTATTTTTTCAGTCATATTTCTTCTCCATTCTCATCCTCACTTCAGGTATGCCATTCTATTCTCATTGTTTCCATATTTTCATAGCATTTATGGTGATTTGTGGATCAACTACCGGTTTGGCCTCCCACAGATCACTGACATTAAATGAAGAAAACACGCCATTTTATTATGTACATGAACACACTTTGGACAATTAGAAATTTGACACTACACAATGTATCATTTTTTTACACACCGTGTACCATCTGGAATCGTGCCCGGGTACCTCTTTCTCATGGACACATAAACCATGGTTACACAAAAAACATGTATTTTTGGTATACACCATGTATCCCATTTCTAGGGGACATCTCATGTCCAATAGTCCACACAACTATATGAATTATGTTCTTAAACACACTATATTTTTCCTTTACACCGCACGTACTAAATTATTTGCTCTATATGGATAGTGGTCGTGTCTTTGATCCACATGAACAGGAACCCATTTTCACATACACAACATGTATGTTTGGTATATTTTTGGATCATCTACGACATCATTGAGTTTGTATCCTTCAGAGGAAGACTACATCTACTCGGTTTTCTAGTCTATATAGAGCAGATGGTGGATCCACTACTACAGTATTAACAGATTCCCATACCGCTTGAGGCTCCCTTCTCATCCATGCCTTTAGTTTCTACCATACCCCTGTCTGACATTTCCATGGCCACAGACTCCATATTCATATTTACTATAATCATAGGTACCCTAGAGTTACTTGGGAATCTCAATTTTCTAGGGGAGTGTTTTTATATTCCTTTTCCTTTCTATTTTTTGGATTACTTCTTCCACTAATTCCCCTCGTATTCCACCCATTTTTTCCCCTTTTCTATCCTTTTCCTTGTTGATTGACATGAGGGACCATGTGATGTATTCTGTGTTGGGGAATGCCTCTATTGACACTGTTCATTTCCTTCAACAAAACTAGGAGACAACATTAATAATTGAAATATTTCTAATTATTGAAATTTTTTGATAACGTATAATTGTAAATAATAAAGGCATAAAAGGCAATTAAACTAGTTACATGCTTCTTTAAATAATTAAAAAAAATTAGAAAATGATTTCTGATATAGTTTGATTTATTATTCCATGTCTTGTACATTTATATTTATTAGACTAAAAAATTTTTATTCATGTCATCAAATAATTTCCCATATATTGTTTCCCATTCTCAAGAGTTATTCTAAAACCTTTTTGACATATTATTCCATATACCTTATTTATTGAGTGATTATTGGGATATTGATAACTACCATTATTTTCAAGCAGTTCTCTTCAAAACATGACTATTTTGACTCACATTAAAATGACTGAGACATTTGATTTTTTTTTCACCCTTCTACCATGAGACATACCCTACATGTAATATTCATAAACCCCTAGAAAATATGATCTTACTTTATAGGAAGTCACATTACAAGCCTATTTTCTCTTCCTACCCTAATTCTTTTATAATTTTCATGATTATTCAAAGGAGAAAAAAGTGGATCTTTGGTTTTTCATTTCACAATATACTGTGGAAACATGAACATAAGTGTGGGGGATTTTTTCACTGGTTAATTCGGGAAAATGGTCTTATATCCTTTAGTCTACTGCATTCTTGGTGGTCCCACAATTGTGTTAAAAAATCTAAAAAATGAAAATGAAAAAGAGGGACCCGACTCTTTATTACATATATTTGGTTTATTTGCCCATATTGGCAAAGTAATATCTTGGTAGTGAAACCATTGAGAGATCCTAATTGGGGAAGAATTATAATTAAAGCTCTATTTTGAATATAATTCATTATTGTAATAAAATTAAGCCTCTTTTTCAAACCTATGATATTAATATTTATCATCACCTACCATACCCTATCCACAAAAACATTTGAACTTTATTGAAATCCCTCACGATTTTTGTGATTTGACTTCTGATGTGGATAATGATAACTCATTAAAGACTATGGATAGAGTGAATAATATTAATATTGTGAAATAATATGACCAAATAAATCTTGATTTATGCGTTTGGTATCATATGGTATGGTAAATCATCAAGTGGAGTGTTTATTTGTGAAAATTAAATCAATTTGAATGTATGAGGATGTGAATTTTAATTAATTTATATAATACACATGATTAGAATATCATTAGAAATGATATTTGTTTTTTACCTTTTTAATAAATATTCTACTATGATTTTTCTATTTACAATTTTAATTAATTAAGTTCTTCACATTGAAAATACAAATTCAACTAATTATATGTTGAGAATTTATTGATAGATTGAAAATGATTAAGTGTGGTAGAGTTTGATAAAATCGATTTGTGTATGAATATCAACATATATTATTGAAAATTAAAAAGTGTTTTCAGAAAATATTTAATTATTAGTAGAAACATTCATTGATTTTGGTGATCTTATTTATTTTTTGGTGTTTTCTGGGCAAAAACACATATCGGAAGAACTCTGAGCAAAATTCCCAACCACATGGCATCTACAAAACTAAATATTGTGTACATTCAAACTCAAACATGGATTGACCAGATGAGTACATGCCCATGTCACTAGAAAAGAGACAACACACCATGTGGATCATACCTACACACCATGTACATGCTTTTAGATGTAGCTGGTGGCATTTTCGTAAGACTACATGTTGTGTGAGGCAGCGCCACATGTCGTTTACCCTCCACCAAATGACTATCGACACTCCATAAGTCAAGGGAGGCGCAGAAATCCACCTACTAGAGAAAAAATGGGACAAAAGTATGTTGACAACACAACAAGTCATGTAATTTACGTACACTTCGTGTTCTTTTTGTTTCTATAAATATAAGTATAGGCCTCAAGTTTAAGAAGAATCAATGTTCAATATTAGAAGGAGGGAGGTTTTACTGCCCTACTACCATGCTACCATTATTCCGCTACTCCTTCATTCCACCATCCTACCCAAGAAATAACTCCTCTTTGAAGTTTCTCTGATGACCTCATTAGGTATCGAGTGATCTATTATTGTCTTTTCATCCATGTGTATCTAGACACCCCTTTTTTTGGCAGAGTGGAGGTTTATGAATTTTGTTATTTTCAATAATTATTATATATTTGTTTGTCATGTTTAATTCATCTTATTCTTATTCAATCAGATCTTTTCATTAATATAACTTTTGAGCCAGATCAAGGGTAGAATTTTGAGGGACTCGATGGATGAATAATGTTAAATAACATCATCATCATTGAAAGTATTCGTCGGCTCAAAAATGGAATGATCTATATAACTAATTGTGAAACACTAACTACTAGACCAATGAGTCAGTTTATTTTGTTCCAGAAATAGTTAACCAGACCAAGTGAACCATATCATAATAGAAACCCAGAGTGTTGGGTTATTATGAACAAAACAACCTAATAAGAAGTTTTCTTAACCATTATAATCACTGTAGCCCAAACATTATCCTTTGAAGAAAAATAAAAATCAATTTCTATTTTTTTAACATTATAAAATAAATTTATTTCTTCAATAATCATAACATTTTTCATCATCAAAAACAAAAATCCCACTCTAAATTCAGTATCTTTTACACAGTAAATTCCAAACAGAATTGAATTCACGAACTAATCCTTTACATGTGGATCGACCCTTCACATACGCTATACAATATTATGAGTGGGTAATATATTTTTGGGACACCGATAACATACCTTCAGTGGAATGGCATACCAGAACACATAGACATTATTTGAATTATCTGAAGACGAACTAGATGTTGGTCAAGAACTGATATCTCTTGTTGAGGATTAATGATCTCTTTTATCAGCTTCAGTGATCCTGGGTGTTCTCAATGATTTAATTCATATACGGTTATCATCACTTTCACATTAAGCCATCAGATATACATCTTACAGTCTTTAGAAGATGGTATGGTTTATATGAGGATGCATTTATACCATTCGGTCTCATGAATGTGCCTACAATTTTCATGGAACTGATAAACCAATTGTTCCATCCTTATATAGAATCTTTCATGGTGGTTGGTGTGGATGATATCTTGGTGTACTCTCACACCCATCACAACCATGCCACCCTTCTTGGGATCGTTTTTGAGTACACTGATAGAACATCATTCATATTAAAAGACCTAAAAATGAAACTTTTGGATTGACCAGATTCACTTTTTGGGTAATGCTATCTAAGATAAAGTAGTATTATTAGTTTAATAAAAAGCGATAGATATAGATTCCTAAGAGTAGACGAATAACATTTTTGATGAGCGTAGCTTTCTAGGGGTGGGTTTTTACTACAAAATATTCATACAGGACACTTCAAACTTAGCAGTGCTAATTCAGGGCCCGACTAAGAAGGATGTGATTTACCTATGGACATATTCATGGAATTTAGACTTTATGTTGCAACAAATGAAGGTTGACATCATTATAGATACATGTTTTACCAGAGACATGAAAGAGCTATAATTTTTTCTGTGATGCTTTTCGTATTAAGGTGGGAGAATTAAGTATATAGGGGGAATAATTTGTAGTGTACGCATCTTAATAGAATAGGCTACATGAGAGGAATTAACTAATCTCATGATATCATGTTGACTAGAGTTGTTCATGATTTATGTTGTTGGATACATTATCATTTGGGAGATCATATTGTGGTTTTCACAATCCACAATAGTCTCTAGTATATCTTTACTAGGCATGATCTGAATTTGATCTATTAAGTGTAGGTTGAGTACCTTTAGTCCATTAATTTTTTGCTTGCATGCATGCTCGGTAAAGGAAACACAGTGGCTGATGCATTGAGAATGGGGATTCAGAAACATGGATTTTAGGAGGCCAGCAATGAGTGGAATCTTATAAATCTATTCTCTATGATGCATTTAGAGTTCCACAACACAAAATGACAAATAATTATTTCTTCTATAGTTGTAACCTCTACTTTTCTAGATCGAGTGCGAATGAGGCAACTTTAAATGCTGAATGCCCAGTTCTGCTAGAGAGTGTGTCAGGAGAGGACCCTATTCTTGGTTGGATCGTAGGTGAGGATGAAATCATGCAATTTCATGGGATATTATGGGTGTCAAAAGACATATGCAAGGAGATAATTCAATATTTACATTCATCAGTTTGGAAAGTTCATCCTGGTGTCACTAAGATTTATATAGATTTACACCATCGGTATTGGTGTCCAGGCATTAAGAGAGATGTTGCTAGTTTTTCATGAGGTGTTCCACCTATCAGTATGTGAAGGAGGAGCATCAATGACCGGTAGGGCTTTTATAGTAGTTACCCATTCCCGAGGGGAAGTGGAATGATGCCGTGATGCAATTCGTGATGGGATTATCAAGATCTCATTGAGGGATCAATGCAGTTTGGGTTTTCATTGAATGACTCATGAAGGTGTCACACTTTTTTTCCAATCAAGGAGATCATCAATGTTGATGAGTTGATAAGGTTTTAGATATGAGAGATTATATATTTTCATGGTGTTACATACTATATTATTTCAAATAGGGATGTCCATTTGGAATTTTGGGTATAACAGGGACTTAAGCGGGCTTTGGGTACACTGGTACTTCTAAGTACCACATTCCATCCTCATACAGATTGAAAATCTAAGCATATGATACTATTTTTGGATGACATGTTTCGAGCATGAAACATAAATTTTGGTGGTTCTTTGGAGACGCACATACCTATGGTGGGGTTTTGTTATAATAATAATTTCTATAAGCTATTATGATGGATCCTTATGAGGATTTGTATCGTAGCCAATGCCGACCACCCCTATGTTGGTTGGAGGCAGGAGAGGAAGCATTACTGGGAACTCATCATTTTGAGGAGACTACGAAGCAGATGGAGTTGATTTAGAAGAAGATGGATACTACACAAGTTCCATAGAAGCCTTATGCCGATTGTGGGAGACGATATCTGGATTTCAAGGTTGAAGGTCATGTTTTCCTATGAGTCACATCGAGGTTCGTACACATGAGGGTTTGGATACACGATAAATATAGAATTTAAAAAATCATTCTTAATTTCATAAACCCTAAACCAATACCAATGGTGTCCAATTTAAAAATCATTTTCTAGAAACATTATTCTCAATGGTTATATCTAAAAAATTGTAAACTACTCCCCACATTTTTTATCAATAAATATCTAATTATCCATCCTATTTCATTCACACTAAATCTCATTATCATGTCTTTCTTTCTCTTATTCAGTCATTATTTCTGTCGGAAAATCCCCCATGATCCATAGGAATATTCCCTTTACGATTATGAAGCTAAAGTAAAGTAAATGGGTTCACTTCCCTTTAAATCTTTTCATTTTGTTAAATCATTTATAGTATGAATTATTATTTTCAACGTCATATGTATTTATGTATTTATTATTATTACATCACTATAAAAATAATTTTATTTGAATTAGATACTAACAATCAATCTTAGTAATCGTATTCCATAATCAATTTTGTAAACCCAGTATTCATCCAAAATCCACACACACCAGAGGCTTTCTGACTATCAGTGAGGCCCTAAGGCATGATAATGGGGAGACTATATTCCTTAAAAACATATTAATAAAATTGTGAAAATAATCAGACAACATCAATTCATGTTATAAATAGAGTATATATAAAATAAATATAATAATTCAAGAAAATTATATTTAATATATTAATGGCATGACCTTCCATGTCATGAATAAAACAATAATCACCCTCTAGGATAACCATACATATATATGAGTCAATAAAATAAAATAAATTAATATTAATATGAGTTAATTTTTACAGTAATTCATTCAAGGTAACTGATCTCTAAATACATGTTAAATCCATTTATCATGATCGGCCTTAGCTCATAGCAAATCATGTGTCTAAAAACTTGTGAACCTCCACACAGGTACCCTAGTGCAATTGTCTTTGACGTAGGGTTTGGTTAAGAAAACACAATATGGAACCCATAATGTGGGACCATACATAGAGAGTAATATTAGGTGTATGTTAAAGTCAAATACTCATCAACTAAAAATAATAAATAATAAATTAAACAATAAATATAAACAAATATGTGAATAAAATAAACTATATTTGATACATGGGTCCGTGATCTCGATTGACCATTCGATCTTTGTAATACACCATAAATATCTCTTATAATTCTACCTCACCATAGGGGGATACATTTACAAGACATGTGATCACCTATAATCACCTACTATAATAATAATAAAGGTTTTGTTTTACATATAGACAATCCTAAAGGATGGATTTGTATCAACTTTGGTATATGGTGTATTTATCATGTGTCAAATCAATGAGGTCCAGGACCCAGATCCATTCACAATGGAACCCTATTCAAGTCTATGGTTGTAATACTTACAAAACATAAAATTATATACAACTAAACAATGATGATTCCCCAGGACATTGAACACAGTTTCCTCATATTGACATACAACACACATTGAAAACTCGATATATTGTAGAGTTACATGGGTCAATACCCGATATCAATTACCAATGATTCATCTTCTATTCCATGGAAAACTTCCATAGTAAACAAGGTAAATGATTCCATTCTATATGGAATATTTAGTTCCATAGCTCAATTTTCCTCATAATTGACATACATTGATATCCATATACATAAATGAGACTCATAAGATGGATCCCATTATTGAATACTTAGAATCCACAATATGTACCACATCACATCAGGCTTATCCAACATAATATAGGAAGAACCTATATCAATAATATATTCATTTTTAATTACTGAGATTAAATTTAATAAAAGAGTCTGGCTGGATTGATGCCATACCAACCATAACATCTATGATCATGATTGATTATGAGTTTTTACGGATTCTATGTGAAAACCATTATTATCTCTACTAAATCCAAATATGTACTGTTTTAGGGATGATCAATCATTAGGGAGCCCAATGGGTCCTCTAGGATTGTTATTAGGGTAGTCATCCTACATGGGATCCTCAAGGTTTTCATGTAAATGAAGGAACCACTCTTGGTATCCTCTAAGTCAAGACAAAGGGGTATCCCTCTTGTGGTTATCACAAGGAGTATGGAGAAGGAGGAATCCCATATGGGATCCTCTAGTTCATATCATAAAAAAATTAATCCCATAGGGGACCTTCTTCCCTAGAGATACCTCGAAGAATGAACCCATGGAAGATGGATTGGTAGTGAGCCCTTTCATTCATCCAATAAATTAAGAAATTAAATAATTTAATTTAACTATTATTTGGAGTAAATTTAAATATGGTCCATCACCCTTAGGAGAAATCCAAAGAATAAATATAATATATAAACATGAAAAAATACAATATGGAAGGTAATATGGACTGAATACCCTTAACAATCTTTAACCATTTTATTTCCAAAGCCTATAAGTTGTTGTTAAGGACTTTTTAAGATCAATCATGTTATATTGGGTCCTTTTTTGAAATAAAAACATTATAGTCAATTAATTATAGATACATTATAGTAAAATAATTAAAAATTTTAATTAAAATGACAGATATATTTTAGAATATCCATAACACATAAAATCATAATGGATGATACCATCTCATAGTAAGAGTGGGATAACATGTTCCTATAATCCCACAATATTTGGAAAAGATCTTTGTTGACCTATTATCTATAAAAAAAATTCAAAATTTATAATTTAAGCATAAAATCATTAAAAATAATACATGAGGACATTCCTTTGGGAAATGATATGTGATGAAGTTTTGATAGTATCTTAGGTTAATCTCTTACAATGATAATAGAAAACCCCATCATCGGTATATGATTCCACCATACTCTACTAAAATGATGAATTAAATATCCTAATTGGGGAACAATGTTTACAAGAATAGGAAAAAAACTCAATAATGAATAACATAGTCAAAGGATTACATCAACGGTCCCAATGCACCTAGAAATATTCAATATCATAAAAGAATAAGGGAGAAATACCTTGAAGGATGGGAGAATGAGGGATATGTGTTTGGGGGATAAGGGGAATAAAATGATCTATAAACCTATAGGGTAATAAGGGGGAAATAATATTTTTCACCACCTTAATAAGCCACAGATTTTGGACACACATTTTTTGAAACATTACAGCAATATTGTAGTTGGTACTATATTGACCCCCCATCTCACATGATTTCAAAAAATAGTTAAATAATCCAATTTACACCACTATTTGTGGCAATCCTCACCTCACACCATTGGAATAAATGGTTAGTCAAAACTTGATCCAACATTCCATAATAGTGTATTAAAAAAATTCAGAACCCCTTAATTGTTTCATCTAGAATTCCACATAGTTTCTCAATGCTTACTTATATAGAAATAACCCACATGGTTTATCTAAATCAATAAAACCAACGAATAACCAAGCATGATCCATGAAATGTACCATTCCATAATATTGGTCTCTATACCTGAACTCATGGAATTCTTCTTAAACCACCAACATTAAACTCGAGCATCTTTCCACATTTAAAAACATTATTTAAAGGCACTCAAACTCACAATTCATCATTCTAAATCTTCAATCATGGTTTTACTAATACAATAATTTAAAATTCATATTCCTTCAGAAATTTATCTTTTGAAAAAATATGGTATTTTACGACCTTCCCATATTAAAAAATATCATCCCCAAGAACCATTAACGGGCATAAAAATGAATAACTACAACTACTTAGGTCATGAATTATTAATCAAAGTCCACCTTTCATTTCTGAATTCCCGATGCTCCTCCAAGAACAACATTAAGAATACAATAAATATATTCCAATACTAATCCAATACTCATTTCTAATATTGCAAAATCAAGGCAATGCTTACTCGATCCCATATAACCCAAACTATGATTTTGATGTCAATAAACTGATGAAAAGTCATATTATACTCCCCAATAGTGTATTTTTATTTTCAATATCTTAATTTGAATCATTGTATTGTCACCATCATAATGGTGTAAAAATTCATATCCCACAAATCTTACAGACTCTCATAGTAGGGTAATCAACTTGAATCATCATTTTACACTTGAGTATACTACACTTGATCACAAATTAGATCTTAATATTGAAATACAATAGATCAATATAAACTTATTTATGAAATATTCTCCTTGAAATTCACTGAATGGCCTCTGTTATACACGAGTATCATCCCAAAGGTGTGCTTTATGTGGTTTAAAACTAACAGAATACAACTACATTAAAGAGAAAACGAGGAAACACATATGACCAATATATTTAAAAAATGTATTCTATAGAAAAATCTTCACCAAAAAAATATGACGGCATAATCCCATATCATACTAATATCATCACTAAAATTAATCTATATGGTTCATAACTGAATCATAGTGAAATTTTCTAGACAAAACAGAAACTATGAATTTTGATATTTATCCACAACATGATCATGTACATGTAATTCATTAAGGAATCTAGTAAAACAAAATTACATTTACCTTATGTAATATGAGATCCAAATGACCTTCCCATGGATAGTCTCAGGATCCCACAACCCTTAGCATAGAGGTCAAAACACTAGCAACTAATGTCTAATTCCCCACCTTAAGAGAATCCTTTTCTTTTCATTAATGAAATAAGAACCTGACCACCATATCCTATGCCTTTTCAACCCATAAATAATAAATCACATTTATTTGATCCTTCTCATCCAAATAATTATCAAAAAAATCAACCATAACTCATTCTTTATAGATGATAAATGTTTCTATGATTCCATTGTAAACATGAAACAAACTGATGGTCCCCTCCATTAAAGAACCAATCTCTAGTGCAGAAAACATTTTTTATGGTGGAAATTTTTTATTTTTAACGGTGGATTCTAGCAGACGTTATTATAAGATACGTTATAAACATAGTTCTTTACTTCAGATATTTTACAACCGACATAAAAGAATCAAATCCGAAGTGTTTTTTAAACTGGTTGATAAAAACCTGATGTGGAAAACACTTAGAAGTCATGGTTTATTATGTCAGTTTTATTAATAACCAGCGTGGTATATACCCTTTCACATCGGTTATTATATAACCGATGTCATAAAGCACTCCTCCGAAGCTTTTATCACATCGATTGTTTTTATAACCGGCATGATAAACTTGTATGACAAGTGGTTTGCAACGTCGTTTATAAAATAACAGACGTAGAAAACAATCCATTCCAATTTATTAACTCAGTTGTGAAATGGCCAATGTAAAAACCATTTCCCATGAATTTATTACATCAGTTTCCAAATAACCGACGTTAGACATAATACCAATGGATTTTTGAATTCGGTTATGAAATAAACGACATAAAAAACAAAATGTTTTTTAATAAATCCAAATTACTTCTATGCCCAGCCAAATTACCAAAAACAGAGAAAAAAGTTACCAAAAACAGACCATAATAGATGAGAACCCTCGACCCCACTGGAAAGCCCCCACCACACACCTAGACGCCCCCACAATCCTAGACTGCCCCCACCCCTTGGAAAACCCCCCTGGACAACCCCACCACCCTTGGAACAGCCCCCACACCCCTGGACAACCATCCCACCCTCCTATATACCCCCAACCCACCCCGATGACAACACTCCCACACCGCATGACATAACTCCCATACCCATGAAATTGACCAATAAGTTACAAAAAACAAACCAGAACCCCCCAACCACAATGGACAACACCCACCACACCCCTGGACCCCCCTCGCACAATCATGGACTGACCCAACCCCCTGGATAGCCCCCATAGCCCTGGACAACCCCCCCCCCCCCCCACCCTCATGGACACCCCCACACCTGTAGACTACACTCACCCCTAGATAGCCCCCCACACCCCTAGACAACCCCCACTATCCTGGACACCCCCACACCCCTGGACAGCCCCCACCCCCCGGACAACCCCCCACACCCCTTGACAACCCCACCACCCCAAGACGTCACCGACACCCCAAGACAACCCCCAGCCTCATGTATACCACCCCCCCCCCCCCCCGGACAGCCCACCAACACCCCTAGACTGCACTCCCACACCCCTGAAACACACGAAAAAATTACCAAAAACAGAGCAGAACCCCTCTATTAGACAATCCCCACAACACCCCTGGATTTCCCCCCACACCCTGGATAGCCCCCACACCCCTGAACAGCCCCCCCCCCCCCCCCCCCACCCTCATGGACACCCCCACACCCCTGGACTGCCCCCACCTACTGGATAGCCCCCTAGACCCCTGGACAACCACCCTACCCCCACACTTCTGGACACCCCCACACCCCTGGACTGCCCCCACCCCCTGGACAACACCCAAACCCCTGGACAACCCCACCACCCCTTATACAGCCCCCACAACCCTGGACAACCCCCACACTATTGTATACCCCACCCCTTGTATATCACTCCCACACCCCTAGACATCCCTCCCACACCCCTAAAACATTCCAAACTATTACAATAAAAACAGACCCCCCCCCCCCCCACTCCACTGGACAACCCCCGCCACAGCCCTAGACACCCCCACACTGCTGGACTGCCCCCACCCCCTGGACAACCCCCACACACCTGGACACCCCTATACATCCCCCACTCACCAAGTCATCCCTCCCAACCTCCTGGACACCCTCCCACCCCACCAGACAACCCCCACAACACCCCTGGACACCACCACCTCACTAGACACCCCAGACCAAAAACTGACAAAAACCCGACCAAAACCAGACCAGAACCCCCCCCCCCCCCACCACACTAGACAGCCCCCACCACACCCATGGACTCCCCCACACCACTGGAATGCCCCTGGAAATCGCCCCACACACCAGGAAACCCCATGTACATCCCCCACTTTCCTAGACATCCCTCCCACCGTCCTGGATACTTTCCCACCCCATTGGACAGCCCCCACCACACCCATGGACCCCCACACCCCCTAGACTGCCCCCACCCCTTGGAACGCCCCTGGATAGCTGGTGTTGGGAGAGGAGGTGTTGTCGTCCCTCGGGGTGCTAAACACCGCTGGAAGGTACTCATCACTCCCACATGAGAATCTTGAGCTATCAAAATGTTTCACCAATGCTTTCTACCCCTTTAAACATCATTCATTCTATCACGTTGATCCCAGTATAACCAGGTGAAATCTCCATCACACATTACGACATTTTCCCCTCGTTATACTAGCATCAATGTGTTACAATGAATGATATTTACCAGGTAAGAAAGAATTTGTGGAACATTTTGAGAGATCATGCTTCACATGTGGGAGTGATGAGTACCTTATAGCGGTGTTCAACCCCCTGAAGGATGGTTGTGCCCCTCTCCTACCCCATTATCCTACACCCCCCACCAAACACCCCGCCCACACCCCTGGAAACCCCCCTCACCCAACAGGACACCCCCACACCCCTGGACACCCATAGATAGCCCCCACTCCCCTGGACAGCCCTTCGACCCTCCTAGAAAGGCTCCCACCCCTTTGGAATTCCCCCCACTTTCATGTAAGCCTAGGATACCCCCACAACACCAGACATCCCAACCACGCCCCTGGATACGCCCCACCCCATTGAACACCACCCAACACCCTTGGAACCCCTCCCCCAGACCAGAATCCATACCAGAAGAAGCATCATAAGTAGACCAAAAAAAGAAGTAGAGAAAAATTAAACATTCACATATATAACATTTAAAAATTAATATTTCAAATTAAAAAAACAAAATCCAACCTAAACGACTACCAAATACACAATTACAATGAAAATATTAAAAATTACATTTTACACAAAAAACAACTAAAATTCAATCTAATCTCTAAAATAATTTGACCATTCCACTTATAAGTGTTTGACGTCTTGAGCACTATAGGGTTGATGGTCATCAAATAGATACAAATTAAAAGGAAAGAAGTTATCATGTATAATGAATGAATCAGATGAGATATTATGGAAACGTTTTAAAGAAAATATTACCATGTCAAACATCACAACCATCCCAGTTGTTATTGTTTCATAAAAAAATCTTTACACATAATATCCTCATTCGATGATGCCTTTTTGGTCATGACAATTTTGTTTGAATGACTGTAAATTCAATATATTATTTTTATATAATAAATCAAAAAGTACAAATTATAAATGGATATTTACATTTACATTTACATATTTGATCTTCTAACTCCTCTTCATTGTGTTTTTTTATAAAGTAGAACCATACCCTATTATAAAATTATAAGAATGTGATAAATTTATAATTCATTATAATATATAAACTATTGAGAAATTGAAACGTACTTTTTCAAAATTTTCTTATAAATTTCCCGCACACCACAATGGACAATGAATATCCAATAAAGTGTTTTCTCCCTTTGGAAAAACCCCTAAAATACAATGATCACTGATAAAAGAAAATTTAAGGTCAGTGGTTTTTTATGTTAAAATATAATGAACTCTTTTAGGGAGTTGTGTTTCATACCTCTCACTAAAAGGCATCATCCAACATTGTGTGACTATATTCTGTTCAAGTCTTTCAGCAATATAAAGCATTCTTTGTTCCTCAACCAATTCAAATTCTTCAGGGGAAATCAAATGTGGGTCCATGAATCCACGTACATATGTCTTCCCATTCTTCTCATAAATGATATAAATATACCTAATAAAAAAAGACATAAGTATAAATTTTTAATAAATACAACACATGGAAAAAGATTAAGACATACATTGAAAAAAATTTCACCACGTTGATGCCCTACTTATCTCCAGTAACAAGATACATGATATTATTTTTCACAATCCCCATATTTATTGCATGTCCACAAACTTGAGATTTCATTGGAAAGTCATAATGATCGACCAAAAAATTTGAATATCTCGACAATCTGTCAAACTACTAGAATTTGTATCTGATGTCATAGCCATTTTTAAATTTTTTGTCTATACAGTATTTCATTACCTTTGTAGTATTCCTGTAAAAATAAATATATAAATATATTAGTTTTCAAATGATAAAAGAACTTTAATAAAAAATAAAATAGAAGATATAACATACATACCTCAATAATAATGAGTTGAAGATGTCTGGATGTCCAAATTAAAAAATGGTTGATACTATGTCCAACTGTCATCACCTCATCTGTAGGTAATGGTACTCTAGCTGATCTATCTATAACATCCTGTATAGTGACCCTATGATTCTCTACATCTAATGGTTGATGATAAACTGTATCTACTATACAATATACCAACCTATATGCAATTATATGATGTTGAGGATAATCAAAAAACAAATTTCATTAAGTAGGAATTTGTGGTTGAAAATTTGGATAAACAATGGGGTCCGCCGGCTATGGTGGGGTAGTGGGAGCTATTGGTGGTGGTGGAGGAAAAATAATGGGGTCTGCAGGGGTTGGTGGAGGAGTGGGAGCTGCAGTCTGAAATTGTCTTTTCATGTCTGAAAATGTAGACTGTGCCGACGCTCTAATATTTTCCTCCATCTTCACAATAATATTATGAACTTCAGCCTCCAAGGATTCTATTTTCATTATAAACACCCTCAACATAAGAAGTTGAAGAACGTGGCAACACTTTTCTTACTGATACACCTGCCAGATATCCATGTACACAACTAGGATGTTTGGGGTTTCCCAATGCTACATATAAAATATCATGCCTCCCAGAAGATGTAAATACCCCCCACGAGCTCGATCCTCAAGAGATTATTTTATTAATTAATTTAACATTTCTGTAATGATTATAATTATATAAAAAAAATAGTTAACTTAAATAAATAAAATATATATCTTATAATCTTCTCTACTACGATTCTTTAATCTTATGAAAGATATTTCCCTTTTTTCACATCTGAGCTCTCTTCCATTTTTCATGTCAAGATGGAGGGGATGGAGGGAACACCTTTATAGAGCTTGAATAATTAGCTATTAGTTTATTTAATTTTTCCACCATCATTTGTTCTTCCAATAATGTATACACTCCCCAAGAAAATCTGTGTGGGTATAAATTTTTATATTGGATCTCCTGATGAGATTTCCGTATTTTATGTAAATTAATAATAACAAATGATTTACAAAACATTAATAAGATCATTTATATAAGAATTCGTTTCAAAGGTTACATTTCACATAAAAAAAGTGAATATTTTTTTCTACTTTCAAAAAACTATCTCTTTGTGTCTTCAACTATGAAAGGATATATACGACATGGATTATCATGACTACAATGACCAAAAATGAAACCAGATTTGAGGGTTGATTTGAAATCCCTCTATCTCCTGGCAGCCATCGATAAGCATTTCTTCCGGACTCCTCCAGTGTCAGGAATATCAAATGTCATCTGTTAAAGAAGAGGTTAAACATATTATATATACAAGAAACATTTAAATAATATGCACAAAATAGAAAATGAACGTACCAAAATTTTTTCCCACAACTGAGAGATTATTTCTTTGTCCACACTTCTGTAGTCATCATAAAAATTCTTACTTTTCTCTTACACTAAGTTGATACAAAACTCTTAAAATATTTTGAAATTTGACCTCTAAGAATATCATCCTCATAAAACTCAATGATTATCCTCTGATCTTGTGTATGGGAAAGTGATAATTTTGGTAAACATGTGAACCCACGTTTACGAACTCTTGAAATCTTTGTCGTAATGGGAGAACATGAGGACGATTGTGGAACATCAAGAGGATCATGTGAATGTTCCTCCCCAAATGTATGGACAATTTTCTCATCTCCATAATCTTGTGGCTAATCAACTGATTTATCTGTCATTATCCTTAAAATCGAAAAAAACAAACATTAGTTCACAAATGTACAAATTCAAATATTATAATACTAATGTTATCAAAAAATAGAAAATTGTACTATGTTATGAAGTAGTAAACATGGTTAATATGGTAAGCATGTTAAACAATGGTAAAGATGGTAATGATGGTTGTGATGGTAAACATGGTAAACAAGTAAACCTGGTAAACTTGGTAAACATGGTAATGTCTTTTTCACTGAACAATAATAATAGATATATAATTTATGTAATGGTAAACATGATAAAGTAAACTAAACCAAATTAAAAAAAACATAAACTAATTTTGTTCTAATACATGTTTTAGTAAAGAAAAAACTTACAATATCTAACATTTTATGAAAATAATAAATGTAAACAAGAAATAAACAAATGTTACATATAATTTTAGGAATGTACAAAATGTATTGTTTTCCCAAATTCCTTCATCGTGATCGTTCCATATGGAACAAACCGTGTCTTCAACAAGTTCATCATTATATTCTGTTAGTATTTCCATGGAAGTTGGGATCCCACATAAATCAGCATCTTTATCAAGTTCATCCTCACAAAAATAATGTTTTTCCCTTGTAAAACAGTAGCCCACTACATATCTGATTGATCTACTACATAGAAAATTTGTTTTCCATGTGTTGTCATTATAAAAAAATCCATTGTGTCTTCCAATCTATTCATATTTACAACTGTCATTCCAAATTCATAGTGTTTGACATTGTTGTTATTGAGAAAACATTTATAGTTAAACACAAGAACAATGCTTTTAAAGTAATCAACCTCTCATATGTATTCAATCACTCTATAATATACACATTATACATAAATTGGGTTTTTGTCCTTAGCACTCAAAAAGGACATTACTTCTGCAAACACCAATACACCACTACTCTGAACTACACTTATGTTGTCCTGATCATTCAAATGAAATGAGTAGCCATTAATTTTATAACCATACTATGTTATCACATTTAAATATGGACTAGCCACTCTCCATTTTAATGTCTCTAATACATATGATCTACTGAGAAAGGTCTTTATAAACCATAACAAAAATGTTTTGTTGTGCTTAATCAAAATAAATATTTCATTATTCTTTGGATGACATTGTTTCACCTCATTAATATGCATGGTGATATATGGGTGAGCATAATCTATGTTATTAAATATGTATGATTATAACTTCTCATCTGTTCAGGTGAAAATGATTTGAATTTCAAGCCACGAATCCCCTTTCCCTTATTATTAATTTGTTCATAGTGAGATAGAGGAAAACCTATGTACTGCACTACAACCATGTAGCTCATAAAAAACTCTCCAACCTCCTCAGAAATATAATTTTCAATAATGGAGGCTACAGTTCGTTATGGATTATTAACATAACCCTTCAATATTTTCATATACCTTTCAAAAGGATACATCCAACGAAGATATACAAGTCCCTAATGCTTTATTTCTCGAACCAGATGAACCATTAAATGCACCATTATATAAAAAAGTTGGTGGATAATACATTACCAATTGAAAAAGTATAAAAATTGAAACACTTTCCAAAATGTTCAAAGCATTAACACCAATGACATTATTAAAAATTGATTTGAAAAAATAACAAAAATTTATTATAGTCTTTCTGACACAGATGGGAAATATTCCACACAATTCAATTGGTAGAAGTTGTTGCATCAGGACATTACAATCCTGAGATTTCATACCTATCAACTTCAAGTCCTTCAATGAGACAAAAATTTTTACATTTGAAGAATAACCTTAAGGCACTTTGGTATAATGAATACACTTACAAAAGCTAATTTTCTCCCTCTTCGATAATGTATGACAACCTGGGGGAATAAATGTTCATCTTCCATTAGGATTGGTAGCTAACTCCAAACATATTCCCATTGATAGTAAGTCTAATCTATCATTAAACCCATATTTAGTCCTTCCATTAATATCTAACAATGTTCCAATCAAACTATCACATATATTCTTCTCCATATGCATAAAATCAATGTCATTTTTATCTTCATGATATCTCCAATATGGTATCTCAATAAATAATGACCTTTTCTTCAAAATATGTCTATCATTACCAGATTTCTGTGTCTTTCCAAATGTCACATCATGGTTTTTCACCCTGTCAAAATAAAGATCAGGGGATAATGGTTTTAGAGAAATATCAAATTCTTGTGAGCCATTGAATTTGTTTTTTGTCTTCTATAAGAGTGATCCATAGGAAACAACATTCGATGGCCCTTGTATAATGTTTTCCTACCATGATGCAATTGCAAAAAAAGAATTCTGTTGTTTGCAAATTAGACATGATTTATGCCCTTTAACACTGTATCCAAAAAAAATTCCATATGTTGGGAAGTCATTTGTAGTGAAAAAAATCATTGAATGAAGTTGAAAATATTCCATTTTATAAGAATCATACAACCTAATACCATCCTCCCATAAAAGATTCAAATCATCAATCAATGGTGAAAAGAAAACATCAATATCATTGACGGGTTGCTTCGGACCAGAGATCATTATACTCAACATGACATATTTTCTCTTCATACAAACTTCAAGAGAGAGGTTGTAAATTACCAATAAAATAGGCCATGAACTGTTTTTGATACTGAGGGTTCAGTATAAATTAATTCCATTTGTACATAACCCTAGTTTGTGATTTCTAATTTCATTTCCAAAGGTAGGATACTGCTCATCCATTTTCTTCCACTGTGGACAATCAACTGGATAATGTATGTTTCTATCACATAACAGCTCATCAGCATGCCATGTTAACCTTTTCTTATCATGTGAATTTGAAAATATATGTTTTAAATGATGACTTATATTAAGATACAAAAATACCTTTGAAGGGATCTTTGTAATCTCTACATCATCCAATGATTTTCTTTCACCTTATACCGTGATGTCACACATTTAGGACACTTTGACAGAAATTCATATTCCATCCTATATATTATACATTCATTTGGACAGGCAAGTATTTTTTTGTATCCCAATCCCATCGGGTATAATATTTTCCTGGACATATAATGTGAATCTAGAAGATTGTTATCTTTTGGACGAATGTTTTTCATCAATGGTAGCATCTTTGTAAAACTTCTGTCACTCCATCCATGTTATTCCATCAGGTTAATAAATATTAACATTGCCGAAAAAACTGTAAAATATCTACAACCAGTATATAATGGCTTTTCAGCATCACCATATACACGCGCAACTATCGATTCTATCTCAATTTGTTCTGCCACAATATCACGAATCATTTCTTCAATTTCATTAAAGTCACTATATTTTGAATCATCATCATCAGTGAAATTCTGTCCAGTTTCACCATGCCAAATCCAAGGGCTGTTACTCAAATTAGAACCATGAAAAATTATATGATCTTTTATCTCTTTACTTTCAACTTCTTTATATTAAAAAATTTCATCCATGGACAGAAAAAAAATGTCACTACATGGAACATTTCATTTATCGAATTCCAAAACCGCATCAACACCTTCCTCTAATTCAGTTCCCATTTGATGTGCCGTGATCCAACATCGACTCTATATTACCTATAACAAATATTAAAATTATACATCTTTTTATGATAAGAAAAATATATGCTTATATGAGAAAAATCATAATTTGAATGTAAAAAATTTGAACTATAAAACAAATATATGTGTATTTAAAATAATATGCTTGAATAAGATTTTAAAAAGAATATATAGTTAGATATATAATTTTTAAGTTCATCTTGGATCCTATATTCTTATGGTTCACAAATAATACATCCTGGTGCCACTGGATTCCAAATTCACGCTTCTGTAAAAAAGAAATTTGAAGTATAAATATTGAAATATGTATACATTCACTACTGAAAATTACACAGATCCAAACGATTTAAAACCTCTGGAAAGCCCTCCCCCCCTCTAGACAACACCCCCACCCCCTATACACAACCCCCACCCCCTGGACAGCACCCACACCCCTCTTGGACACCACCCCCACCCCGACCCCCTTGGACACCCCCTGGACACCCCAACACTCTGGAAAGCCCCCTAAACCCTCTAGTCACAACCCCCGCCCCTTGGACACCACCACCAACTTAGACAGCCCCCACCCCTTTGGACACCCCCCACCCCTGGATAGCCCACAACCCTCTAGACATCCCCCACCCCCTTGGACACCCCACCCCTCCTAATAACCCTAGAACACATCAATTACTATTAAATTGTCAATTTACAAAATAACCAAACATCCATAATAATAAATGGAATGAAGGGGAAGAAGAACTGGATGGAGAAGAAAAAAAGAAACAATGAATAATGGAAGAATAACATGGAATAATTAATTTATATAAAAAAAATCCATGGAATCCATGAATCCAATTAGTCCCCCAATGGTTGATAGAAAAGTAGAAAAAAATGGAGTAAAATTGAGAATAAAATGATATTTAAAATAAAAACACTAATGATGAAAATCACAGTGTAAATCCAATCAACACAGCACAATGGGATCAGGATAACTTTGAATCTATGAAAACCACGACATGGACTCACCCATAACCTATAATTTTATCATATTCAATGACTGGTCAAAAATATATATAACCAAATAGAATCATATTACAACACCCATCATCTTTTCCTAATGTTGGAATCCCTATAAATCATAGTACAAACCTCAAAAATATACTGTACCAACCCACTTGAACACCACCCCACCACCTTGTACACCACCCCACCACCTTAAACAACACAAATATTTTATAACCTAATATCCATGATACAATACAATCATCATGTCATAATCTCACAAACCACGATGCAATAGTAAATCCAAACTGACACATATCCTCCACCACCTTGGACACCACCCCCACACCCCTAGACACCCTCTGGACACCACCACCCCCTTGGATAGCCCCCATCACTCTAGACAGCCCCCAACCCCCTATACAGCCCCCCACACCTCTAGACAAGACCCCCATCACGTTGGCCATCTACACCCCTCTTGGACACCACCCCCACCTCCTACCCCCTTAAAACCCCCCCAGACACCCCCAACCCTCTAGACACCCCCCCAGAAAACCCCCCAAACCCACTAGACAGGCCCCGACCCCTTTAGACAGCCCCCACCCAACCACCACCTTCGACACCACCCCACCCCCTTCGACACCCCCTCCCACTTGGACCCCCCCCCCAAACCCCTGGACTGCCCCCCCCCCCACCTCACCATCACCATGGACACCTTGGACACCCCCGACCCTTTGGATAGCCCCCCGAACCATCTGGACACCCCCTCCCCCACCCCCCTTGGACACCCCATGGGAACCACCACCCCATTAGACAACCCCACCCTTATGGATATCCCCCCCACCCCCTAGACAGCCCCACACCTGTGGACATCCCCCCCACCCCTTGGACCCCCCCCCCCCTCCGGGACACCACCTCACCCCACCCCCTTGGACACCCCCAACCCTCTGGATATCCCCTCTTGGATAACCCCCCAAACCCTCTAGACAGGCCCCACACCCCCTTGGATAGCACCCCACCCCACAAACACTCCCCTAGACTACCCCCCCCCCCCCCAATTTTCTAGAAAACCCCCCAAACCCTTTGGACAACCCCCACCCCTTTGGACACCCCCACACCCACCTGGACACCACCCCCACTCCCTTTGACTTCCCCCGCACACCCTTGGACACCCCCGGCCCCCTTGGATAGCCCCCGAACCCCCTGGTCACCACCCCCCACCCCTCTGACACCCCACCCAACTAGAGAGCCCAACCAACCCCCTGGACACCCCCACCAACTTGCACAACCCCCACCCACATGCACAACCCCCACTACCTTGGAAACCCCCTGTATACGAACACACACATGATAGAACACACCAAAAACATAAACATAAATTATATCACTTCCATAGGATTATTTTACTAGAAAATAATTTATCATGGTATAGATGATCACTATGAAACTAACCATGACAGTAAGACCAATGAAAAATAACATCTCAACAAATTAGTTTAGGGAATCGTGGAAAAAAACTGGAAAGGAGTAGTGTGAGGCTTACTTGAGTATTCTAAGGTGACCTGATCGATCTGATAAAATTAAATTTGAAGAATGGTTTTAGGAAAACAAGTTTGGAGGGAACGAATTTGTCGAACCGATTCAAGGTTTTCTGCGGGAGAGAGACGAGTCACAGGTCTCCCGATATAAGAAAACAGAATGACTAAATATGGTGTGCGATAAATGATTTTAAAGATTTATCACATCGGTTATTTAATAACCACTGTGATAAACTATTTTTTTAATTTTTATAATGTCGATTATTTAATAACCAATGTAAAAATCTATTTATCGTGTTGGTTATAAAATAAACGATGTGATATACGTCACTTTATACCGACGTGATAAATTGCTTTGATTGGGTTTATCATGTCGGGTTTTTTATAACTAACCTGGTAATGTGGTGAGCATTCCGTTATCTTGTCGAAGATAAAACAACTAACCTGATAATGCTCTTAGCATTCCTTTATCACATTGGTTATTGTATAGCAGGTGTGACAAAGGGCGCTAGATTCGATTTTCACTTCTGTTATATAATAACCGACGTAAAAAAATCTATTCTCTGTATATTTTATGTCGGTTATAAAATAACCGATATAAAATATGGATCTGATCGATATATCACATCGGTTTATAACCGATGTGATATATCAATCATTAATTATTTTCACGTTGGATATATAGAACATATGTGAAAAATGCTAACATGTTAAATGTTTTTTCAACTAGTGAATAGTGTACTACACACTCTCATTTATAAATTTAACCCACCCCTCGAGAACATGTATATAAATTATCTCATTTAAAAAAAATCATGCATAGGTGTATCAAAATATAGATATCATCTTCTCAATGTACATAACATGATGTCATGATATTGGGAATGATTATCTATATTTAAGAGTACAATATTGTTCCATTTTTATGAATGGATCTCCCTCACAAAGCCAACTAACATTCAAATAGTTTTCAACTACCAAATTTAAATTCTAAAACAATATTTTTCAACCCTGTGTTTCTATGTACAACTTTTTTTCAACTACCTCCTAGAATTTGATTTACACTTGATGTATCCTCTTACATGAAGATACATTCATCATTCAGGTCACACCTTCTATAAATCTAAATCATGGAATTTATTTTAAACCATTTCTACTGAACTAAAACATATCTTCTCACAACATTGCAATTTTAATGATTCCATGCATATAAAAATAAGTCACATTATCAACAAACTCATGCTCATGTCAGTTATCCATTTTAGTTCCAGGATAACCATGTTGCGTGACACATTAGGCCCATCATCTGGAATCTCAATTTGTACTCCTCATAAAAAATTGTGGCTCGCCCATGAAATGATTTATTTCATTAATAACTATCAAATGAAATCATTCTAACAACATGAGTCCACCCACAGTCTAATGAGATGCTAAAAACACTATTTTTTCAATAGGTTCGGACACCAGAAGTGTCCTACCCATCAAACTATTTCTTGAAATATAATAAACATAAGTTACTTCTAAAAAACCTAAGGAATCACACTTAATATATTTTAAAATATAATCATATAACAAAAATCAGTCTCTACAAGAGTGTATAACCATTGTCATGTATAATAAGGAATACTTAATGCTGGTCCAACATGGTTCACATGTTTCACATGATCAAAATGAAATGACGACCTATAATGGTCTTCGCTAAAAAAGGGCCTATATGTCCCCCACCATTACCTAATGGTCAGGGCTCATAAGAGGGTCACTAGGTCTAACCACAAATCCAAAAATATCAACCCTACACATAGCCACATAATGGGGAAATAAAAAATCCACCAATATCATCTCAAGCCATAAACATCGCCTGTCAACACACTATATGGAAGGAAATCAACACATTGTCTTATGAGAGTAAAAAACAATCACTAATAGGACTACTATGGCCATGATACTCAATAAAAATCCTCATAATTTACTAACCTAGGGATTTTCATGATATAATGTAGACAATAATAGTGAAATGACATTAATCGGGAATCTGTATATGGTAATACCCCCTTGAGGATGCATTTAACAATGAAAATTTAGATATCAATTAGAATGGGACTATAGGATGTGAATAGATAACTATAAATAAAGGTACTTACTAGAAATGTTAACTAGATAGACCAATAGTATATCCACACCATCGCCTCAATGATCTGTGCAATATATTATTATTACACATCAGTTAATTATAATTTCATTCTAGGATATTCATGAAAACACTGTGTAGGATGTTACTGAAATGTTAAATAACAAATCCTGAGAATTAATTCATACAAGGGGTATGTTACAAGGTAATCATGTTCCCTTATGACATACAAGGGACACTACACCTTTTGTTTAAGAGTTATGAGACAGTAGATTCCCTATGAAATGTCTCACAGTAGATCCATATAACCTTCCATAAAATTGAAATATATATGCATCAACTAAATATTGTACAATTCCACAAAAACCCAATATATTAAAGACACCGTTGAGTTTGTATATGAAACTAAAATTAATTGGACACTATTTATAATAATATCACACATTATACTGGAAATGACATGTGAACCCTAAATGCCGAATATGATGCGTGATAAGCCTCTCAAATTTACTGTCTGAAAGTGAAAATCATTCAACGAAATCATCACAATGGGAAAAAAGCCAAGAATATATAATAAATCATAACATTCACCCCAAATTTACATATCTAAAACCAAATGATATATAAAAATATTACCTTACAATTAATAATAGATATGTCATATCCATAGAAACAAAATTTTCATACTAGAACAAATTTTATTGATGAAATCATGTTATATCCATAACATGTCCCGACACAATTTTAATAATCGTGACTACCATATCGCAAATAGTAATACAATAGGAAATGAAAAATAATTGATACCAATTATTAACATATAATCCATGATGCCAATAATTTAGTTCCCATGTTGGTTTTTCACAAGGCCTCAATCGTGATCCTCATATACTAGAGGCTATCACCTAGAATTGAGGGCCAATAGTGTGATTAAATAGAGACTATACCCCTATAATAGATTGTAAAAACCCCAAAAATGATAACAATTAGTCCAAATTTGTAATAAACAGAGTGTAAATAAATTTACTATAATAAATACTAATTATTAAATGGAATGTTGTAAAGGAACCAACAACCATTTCAAACATACAATACATATCAAACACCGGAAAACCCATAGATATAATGTAGAATATATAATAAAAACATATAATTATAGTTCTATAATACATATACTGAGACATACCACATTATCAATCTCCACATTCATTTAGTATCCCACCTGATTGGTTAGTCCTATGCCTCATCCCACCCCATTCATGAAATCATGTTAATGTCTTCTTGGGAACCAATATATAATGGTTGAATGAGTAGTTTATGCATTAAATATATTGGAGAACCACCAAAATGGTCTCATTCAATGACTTAAATATATAGTGTATATAAATTTGATATACTCTTCTGTATAACTGTATGAAATAAGAATGAAATAACAAATACAAACAATGATGTAATTAAAATAATCCACAATAAATCCTTGAATCTGTGATCCCGATCAACAAAACATTCATCATAATTATAAAGAAATATATCTATAGAATCTGAATAACCATAGAAGAAATATTTCATATACCTAGGATCACATTTTCTCACATATGATAAATATAATGAAGGTTGGAATAAACCAATGAACCATACTCTAAATTCGGAACAACATATATTGTAGTATGCATCGTATGTATCTTGTATCAGACATATGAGGGATAAACCACAATTCCATTGAACACAGAATCCTATTTGAGCCCATGGATATCATAAATAAAAAATTAAATATAATTTTCGACCTATAAGGTCTGAGACCCATGAAAATTGACAGTGATGTTCTTCACAAATCCATTGATTGAAACCATAAAAAACTAGATATAATATAGATTTTCATGGTTATGGACCCAATTCTATTAGGCAAGGTATCATCCTTGTATCCTCATATTGAATCTATATAAAACAATGTTAATTATTCCATACCATCATATATTTTTGGTTTCATAACACAATTTTCCACAACATATCCAAACCATGATATCCATATACATATATAATGCTCAGAATCCATATCCTAGGATGCTCTATTGTGAATCTCTAGAATATACCACATCACATGAGGATCATTTGAAAAAACCATAGAACCCCCATTCGAAAGTTATAACTAAATCAATAATAACTAAATGAAATAATAATGAATAGTGTAGTTGTTGTTGATTTCCTAACCCACCACTACTGCCCCATCATCACAAGAATATAATTTTCGTACAGGTTCTAGGTAAAACCCTCTGCCATATCTACCAACTCCAATGATGTATAAGATAAGGGTTAGAAATATATTTTTCACCATAAATGGATCCCTATGTTTGTTATTTGGAGATTCATCTATGCTTGGATCATTATTGATCACATATAAAGAGAATGATCCATCTTGAGACCCCCTATGTCAAAAAACCAAGGCAATAAAAATGGGGTCCATATAGAGAGTATGTAGAACGACAAATCAATAATTGGGTTCTCTATGTTATATCATTTATAGAGGCATCCCTCAAGATACCATCACCCTCAGAGATAATCTTATGCATGAATATTAATCTCTTGGGACGTTAGTGACCCCTAGGATTTTTCCAATCAATAAAAAATTTTTATAACATCATTTAACTATTCATTTTGGTAAATTTAAATATGGTTCAATCCCTATAGGGGAAATACCAAGAATATACATACCACCTGAACATGGAAAAACACAATAGGTAATGTACGATGTACCACGTACCTAAGGAAGCTTTAGTTATTTAATTTCGATAGTCCTGAAGTAGCATTAATGATCTTTAAAAGATCTAAAGATTTATATTAATGAATGATTAACATCAAAACCAGAAAAACAATTAATTATAATAATATTATAGTTTATTTTTTAAAAAAATTCAAGTCTAATTTAAGGAACCATTTATATTTAAAATAGGCACAACGCCCAAAATCTTACTTAAGGATCTGATCACATCAAAACAGTGACCTACCACTTTCTAACATACCAATATATAATATCAAATTCAATTAAGCACTAGTACCTAAGGAATTTTATGAAATACCATTAGATAATGTCAATTAAGATTATAATCATTACACATTATCAATTGAGATGCACCTCAATGAAACAACAATTAGGAAAGTGTATAAAACATACCAGAGTATCCTCGTCCATGGAAAAGAGAAATCCACATCATTAAAATATAATTCCACTATGATCCAGTGGATTTGGGAATTAAACCACATAATTGTGGATGTCGTTTTTATTTAAATAATAAAATTATCTCAATGGAGACAATTAGAGTCAATGGATTTCCCTAAGGGTTCCGACACACCTGATGACTTCTAAATCCATCAGTGAATAAGGGATAACTCAAACGAATGAACAAATTAGTAGGGATTATCTAATAGGGGGGAATGCTAAGAAAATTAGTTAAAACCATTTATGTCCATAGGGGGGAAAATTATTTTCCGAAATTAATTTAGCCTCACATTTTAGCTGCAAGGTTTTCCAAATCGTGCATCAATGATGTGTTGGTAATATCTTGTCTTGTCACCTAACATTATTGTGGTGCACGGTTTAATAGAGCATGTGATAACCATGAATCTCTACAAACTGAATCAACCTCTTCCTCACACAATTACAACACATGATATTTCAAACCATTCTCCATCTATATGTAATGTATGTAGAAAATTACAGACGCCCATCATGGTTTCCTCTAGACTACCACACAGTTCTCCAAAACCAATTACTATTCAAAATGGATCTCAGGATTACTTCATATTATTAATAAAAAATGTGTGCTAATGATACATAATGACTTTTCCCTTTACAAAATAGTTTTTAGGCCTTGATCCCATGGGGCCCCTTTGAAACATCTCAGGTAGATTTTAATTTCCCAAAATTCTAAAATAAAAAAATTGTATTTCATCGCAGGTAGGAAACGCAACAACAATCATATATGGGAATATAATATAGTAACACAGTATTATATTTTTAATATTTTGAATAAAATAAATATATGGTATTGATTGAAAATCATGCGATGTTAATTTATCTTTCACCACATAGAACAATTACTTTTTTTGATAGTTTATGCAAGACCATATTTTACTAAATAAGAATATATTAATAAATATTATTCAATATAATAATGTATAACCTAGCATCTAAATTAGTGGTTATTAAATGTATTAAATAATATATTATTCAATATGTTTTAAACGAATAAAAAAATAAATTCATTTCATATAAATCAATTAGAAATCAATATATGAACCAATTGAATATAATGGGAATGTTTATTAGAAAATTATTTTTATACCCTTAACATTGTTTTATCATAATATATTAATTTTATTAATTTTTTTGAATCATATTAATGTAATATATATTAACTATTCTATCAACTATTTTTTACACTCATCTGAATAGATCTGATAATAATACAACAAAAACAAACCCAATATTTCAAATAAATATCAATATTTTTCTAAAGGGACATTTACCACCTATTAATGGTGAAAGTATTATAAATACAATTTATTTAACATTAATAAATATTATATAAAAAATAAAAATTCTATTTTAATATGTGATATAAAAATTATTATAGTTTAAATTTATTCAATTTTTATGTTACATTTCATTTTTGATGAATAGTGAATGAATAATGAATTTTAATTATAAACATCGTTCCCATATTATTTACTTATAATGATAAATTATATTTTATATTGAATCTAATGTTTAATAAGACCAATTTTTTATATTTATATAGTTGAGGTCATTAAAATAAATATGAATTTGAACGTGGATATAAAATCAACCAAAATAATTAACGTTTTTAAACTAAGACATGCATTGTCATCAAATGCCTGAGATTAAATTTCAATAAATTTCTTCCACTTCAATGATTTTAATTTACAAATTTGGATTCCATATTAGGAATAATCATAATTTATAATATATAATAAGTTATGATTGGTTTTTGATAAAATATATTTTTGAATGTAATTAAAATTAATTAAAACGGTTACGAGAAAAATTAGACTAGAAAATGACTAAATTGTAATATAAAGTGGTAAAGTAAAATAAAAACATATAAAGAATACTCTGGATTGACAAAATTATACCCTATAATATATTTTCTAGAATGGGGTCCATTTATGAATCCACATTACATGGGAAAACATGTTTGAAATTCCCTTTCTGAAAATCCTCAATAGTTACAATTCTCCAATCAATTCCAATCCATTTTTTATTAATTAAAAAATTCAATTTTTGGAAATGAGGGACACAAAAATATTCATAATTCCACACATTAAACCATAAAACATAATATTCAAATTTCTATTTGCTATTTTCCTAATAAAAAATTCAAACTATATCACCACCTCAGGCCACGTCCCACATCATGTCTTTAACCTTGATAAAAACCCATCGTCACACCATATCATCGGTGAGGAACAACCACTTTAGTTCACATTCATCAAAGGAAAATAACCATAATTGTTTAAAACCAGAAATAATGAAAACCAAAATCTCATAACCATCATCGATGAACATTTTTAAAGTGGAAACCAACCACACCACCATAAAAAATCAAAACTGATCACAAAAAACCATCAAAACCATGAAAACAAGATGCTCTGCAATCCATCAAGAAGAAACTTCTCTATAATCATACATATAGAGAGGAATAAATCATAGAGATTTTTCTCATGAATGATATTGAGTTATTGAACACCATATCCAAAAACTCCTTGTTAACCTCTTTGCTAAACTAGATGGGAGAAGCATGGTTGAAATGAGGAGGCAGAGCATAGAATAGAACAAAAAAGGTGTCAATAGTGATATGTGACCACCTCCATGACCATCAAACCCAGCCATATGACCCACCACCAGGAGAAGAACACCATGAAATTTCAAAATCAACGAATATCACCGAATAGAACCATCCAATAACATTAAAGTGAATGGAATCATCATCAACCCTACCAGTTGTCGATCATAACAAAACAACAGACCTCAAAACAAACAATCATAAATCAAAGGTAGTGGTTCCTGGATGAAAGAGAATGAATCAATATTGAGGATGTTTGTAGAGGTATCCCTAGAAATCACTGAGGGGGAAGGGAGTTCACTCCTAGTAGAGTGAGGGTTCATTGAGGACTTAGCCAACAGAAATTACCCCTAAAAAATTATCAAAAAACTGTAAGGAGTCCAGAAGTGAGGTAAGATATGAAATAATCATTCCCTAGATAATACCATATCATCACTTCACAATGATGAAAAGAACAATCTTATTTTATTATCGAATTATAAGAGAGGAGTTGTTAGAATTATATTTTCTAATAGGATTGATACACAAAAAAATTATGCATGCAGTACATGGATGAAGATGAAGAGGAGGGGGCTGATGAGGAGGAAGAAGAGGTGAGCATGAAAGTTTTTTTCATCATTGGGGAATAAATCCATATATGGAGAAGAATATCTTTTTGTAGAGTGAAATAGGAGATAATGGATCCATCCCCCTTCAACCGCTCATATACACTATAAAGTTCCACTCACACCACCTACTTCATCGTACCTCTTAAGCGATATTTCCTCATATAATATCTACACAAATATCTCCTAATCAACCTAATCAGAAACCATGAATCCTAACTGTAACATCCCAGGAAAATAAAAAATTTGACATTTTTGTATTTATTAATATTTGTGAATAAAATATTAATATTACTTTAAATGGGATGCTATGTTATATGGCGTACCCAATACACAACAATGAGTTTCTTTGAAATCTTACGCAGCACACTAATAATATAAGAATATTATTTTAGATGGTAGTTAACGCCTAGTCGTTGTAATGGAAGGAATGAACAAAAATAAGTACAAATTTATTATTTATTTTTTTTAAAATATTTTTATATTTATCTACTAAATGATAGAGGATTAAAATGAGAATGAATCCAATTTTAAGCACAAATATTCAAATATTCATTAAAAGGTTGATTAACCACCTTTTGATGGAGAACCCTTTTTAAATCTCCTATTTTTTAATTTTATATGATATATTTTACAAAATAAAATCCTTCTTTAGAATGAAGGCATCAAAATTTACTTTGTTTAAATTTTTGTTATTTTTCCAATAAAGTGAATTTTATAATGAATAGTGAAAAGTGTTGTATTTTAATACTAAACCTCGTTTTAATCTAATTTATTTATATGGTTATATTATCATTTTAATTGGTTTTAAAGGTTAATTATAATAAATTTTTACCATTTAATTCAATTGTGGTCATTAGAATTAATTTCACTTAGAAATTGGACATAAACAAGCGTCAATCTTTTGATAGATATTATTTCTTAAAAACACGCTATTTATTTTAACATCGGGAATAAACTATAAATTTAATTAATGAAACTTCTATGTTTTGAATTTTTTAAAAAAGAAATCATTTTTTAATTCATAATATCAAATATAGATTAGGGTGAATTTTTGGAATTTTTCTGAAAAACATCAATTTTCGATGAATAGTAAATCCACTAAGTGGTAGTTAAAAAAACTAAATTTTTCATTTAAACGATATATTACCACTTCTGTAAATTGAATTTTAAAAACCTGACATACATGGTTGTCATTAGTAAGTAAATTTTGGTTCAATGAGATGAAATGTTTTTGGTGAATAGTAACTTTTGAGTTTTATTAACCGCGATTAAAGGTAATTAGGGTAATTTAAGATAAAAATAATGTTATAATAATATAGAATTACCTTAACACATTTCCTAACCTTATTGGATGAGTCATGTCTAACCATGAAAATCCATGGGTCAATTTGGGGAACCCATGGAGCCACTTGGGTATGATAATGACATTAATAACTTTTTATTTATAGTAAAAACAAAAATATTACAAAAATGTATTGTTTTATAAAAAAAATTTACATGGGGTTATATAAGTTATATTTTTAAATATAAATATTCATTATAAAGATAAAAATATCTCATACATCATGATAATTTCTTTATAATTTTTAGACATCAAATAAAAAATATTATTTATGACACAATGATGAGGCATGGTTTACGTCATTAATGAATAATTTAAATAAGTTAGAAGATAATGTTTAAAATAATATCCAAAATTTGTCCAATTCTTACTGGATGATTTTATTTCAAACATGGGACACCTTATCTTCGAATTTAATAATTTTTGGACCTTTTGAAACTGAAAAGCATTATATAATAAAATAATATTTTCAAGCATTCCAAAAGGACCCCTCCTCTCCCTTATAAAAAGACCCAAATTCCTACCCATTTCACACACTTATCAAGCCCTTTGGCATGTCCAAACCGTACTCAAATAAACTCCCAATGTCCCTCTCTTCATCATAGAATCCTTAACTTAGAAATAAATAACTTCAAGAACCCCTTTTGGTTCAAACCAAGGGAAGTTACCCGATTTAAAGGTAATGTATTCTCTTATGTTCTTTTGTTTTATTCTGCTTCACCAAACCCCTAAACTCTTTTTATTCCTTTCTTTTGAAACAACATAAGTAAATCCAATATACTAGGATTTTTTTATGATACATATTTGAGATACACTTACACACACCTCCATCTAATGGGTGATGATCATACTGTTTTTGTGGACGACAAACTATTGCCTCACGAAACGATGATAGATCAATTATCTCCAACCGCCTCTCATGGTGGCCATTAAGTTGTCATGTATTTATATATCATATATTTTTTGTTAATTGTTTCCTTATTCTTCTGTATTTTTCATTTATGGAAAACCATTATGGTATCCATAATGTGTAAACACGATAATTTAATTTTAGGAAGTGCGGACTACCACCCCCTCAAAGTGATATGACTCGTTCATGCCATATGTGGAACGTATAAAGGAAA
The DNA here is from genome assembly GCA_963277665.1 of Viscum album. Classification (NCBI taxonomy): domain Eukaryota; kingdom Viridiplantae; phylum Streptophyta; class Magnoliopsida; order Santalales; family Viscaceae; genus Viscum; species Viscum album. The sequence goes on from OY728155.1 coordinate 1,297,652,885, forward strand.
ATATTTATGAAATTATGTAACATATAAAACATATATATTATAATTTAATTATAATATACCTATTTATCATTATGATTTCATTCCACTAAAGTATCAAATAGAAATGAAAGTTGCATTCATGCTTACATACGGCTTACCATCTCCATGAACGGTGCATTTCATTTCTTATCTCCAAATGTTATGTAATGTTATATGTAAATATATATAATGTATATATATTATATATAATACATCTACATGGTTAATATAATTCTGGATTTAATGAACTTTAGACCATATGAACATCATGTGATTATAAGAAGTCCATTTTTTGGACTGATGTTCTGAACATTGACAAAATGAAAATTTTGAACTCAAACAATTAAATAATTATTGTATAAAAGTAAGAAGTTATATGTAAGGGATAATAATATTTAAATTAATTATTAATCAATTAGAAATTATCTTATGTTTATCATTCAGGAATAACAAGGAACATACGAGTGAGTCAAGTAGGACACGTGGTAAGGGGATTTCTTATCTTGATTTTAATTCCGTGAGATTTCCAATGTTCGCCACTTATTTATGGAATGCGGTGTATTTTTTTCTTCCATTTGATATATATTATCATTATTATATTTATATTCCTGGTATTATGTGATAAATTTGGGGATTATTATCTTTTGGTCATATGACTCGATTTATTACAACAAGGTATGGGGTTTTTATCTCACTTTTTATTCTCATGAGATTCATGATATATTGGTCCCTATCTCTTTTAAGTTGTTTATGTACTGACCATTATTATACTATTTGTGTAATATACATTAATTTATGGGTATTTACATCAACATTTTATGTTCTCTCTTTCATGGGGTGTATGTATCGTAAGATACCATATCGGTAAGGGAACCGTTCACCCTCCTCTTTTTAAAAGGATTCTTTTTGTTATGTCTTTTAATTCGCATATTCTTATGTTGGGTTTTGTTATTATATATCCTTATTGATGTAAATTTTATTTCCAATTGAGGAGATACCCTTTTTCCCCTAAATGTTATTTTTCAAAATTTTAATGTTACGTCGTAAGGTTATCGAATTTTTGCAAGGGAACTTCTTAACCCAATTTCAATTATTTGGGTTAAAACTCTACATCATGATTATGTCGTGCTATGAGTATGTGAGGATGGCCTATGATTATTTTACAAATAATATCCACTTATATTGGGTGTATTTATATTTGTCACACATAATTACGTAATTGATTTATCCTTAATCTAAGGATACCGACATTTTAAGGGACATCATCTCAGTCTCTTTTTGTTGAGGCATATTTTCATTTATACACAACTTTATTTTATATGGTGTATAAACCCATTTGAATTTGAATTTTATTAAAAAATAATCATTTCTCTAAGAATAATTTTACTAAACTACAAAAATTAGGTTTTTTAACGTACGCGATGACAACGACCTTTCCGCTGCTGCGAGTATTATTTTATCTTTGGATTCCTCAATGAGACATAATGTTTTAAATGAAAATAAATACCATATAATCTATTAAATATTTTGGTATTGGAAATGGTTTTTATAAAAGATTCTTTTATATCAATATATTCAAATTATATATCGTGATTGAAATGTGGAAATGTTATCATTCCTTTATATTGGTTTTATGTGTTATGATTTTATAATGGTACATGGACATTTTACTGGTGGTTATGTGATATACCAAATGATGGGTGGTGCAGTGATTACGAGGATGGGTGGTTACATTATAACCTCCAATGCATTGGGTATCAAATTCATCCATATGGCTATTCCATTTAGTGATTGGTGTGTAATTCAACTGTATGGTTATTCCATTTATGTGTGTTTATGTCCCAAGTAACCTTTATATATTATGTGTTCTATATATGGGTTTTATGGAAATCTTTTGGTTACAAAAGTGTAAGTAATGATATTTTATTTGGTGAAGAATATTTTCTACTTTATAAAGGTTAAAATTATTACTTATGAATAAGTATTCATGGTTTACTTGTTGTTTTGAAAAACTAACAGTTTTTCTTCTTTGTGTATCCCTTACTGAGATTTTTATGCTCATCCAAAGTTATGAAATGTATTTTACAGGACAAAAAGAAGAATAAGGACCAGGATGGGATCAAGGAAAAGTCATGTTGTCTAAAACATGGAACTAGACATGGATATTTTTTTCAAGAGTTATTATTTTGTGAAAAAATTTGGAAACTGAGTAGGAGTGTCCACTTTGTAATCTTTGGAGATGTAATAGTTATGGCCTAATTCTATAAAACTCTAAAACTGAAAAGGTCCTAAATGAGAATTATTCATTTAATTCAAGATTATGTAATGTTTTAAGGATGGGTCTATATAGTTGGTCTGAGAGGGAGGTTTAGATAACTTTAGAGGTTAGGGTATTGTTTAAGCATAAGGGTCATTACCATAATGGTTAGGATTTCAAAAATAGTCATAGTTTATATATATATATAATGTACACAAGTTTATGATAATATAAATATTTATATCTTAGTATTTACCCTCCTCATAAGATATTATATGATAATTTTTATGATATACTCGCACTAAACTATTTGGTTTTAGTAAATGGTTGGATCTATTAGGCCCCAAAGTAATAGTCGATGTGACGAAAACATTGACGGTTTTCTGAATGAGCAATTGAATGATATGGGAGCTGAAATTAGAACTCTTGTATCTATTCCCAACTGACTATTTGGAGTCATTATTGACCACATTAACTATAGTAAGTTTTATAAGGAATCCTATATACGAGAAAAAATTTCCTACAGATGTTCAGGTAATAATCATAAATGTAAGTATGTTCAAAAACCTATGTGTCAATGATGTGGAATGAAACACCTAGGAAAATTATTTAAATGGACAGAAAGAAGCTATAGATGATGAAATGAAGTACATAATGCAAGAACCTACCATGGGAAAAGGAATAATCTAGTAGACTCTAAAGAAGGGAAAATAGTTCATTCTAAGGGATCAATTAAATGTTCTAAATGTGGCGTGCATGTTCATTATGAAAACACATGTCCTATGAAGATGTTTTGGGAATGGGATCACTAGGATCATACAAATATTTGTTTACCAATACCTAATTCCATTCCGATTGAGGATGAAGAAACTAATAATAACCAATGAAAGGTATGTATTATTTCTTTACATATGTTTTCATTTTATCAAATCATAGGATATGATTCATGATTTTTTTTGTAGGAAGGATGTATTTCAAAATAAGTTGGAAAGTAATGGTTAATGGATCATGAAGAATGTTTAATGAGTAAGAAGTCAAAATATAATGGATTCAAGAGTTATGGTAGATTTTAAGATGGTGAAATTCTTAAAAGTATTAAGGCTCTTTTGATGATGAAATTACATTAGAAGACATTTTGTAGTATGTGAAACTGTGATGTTTGATATGTAAAAATTTTATTCCTTAAATATTTATCTTTTATTTGGTGGAGAGAGTTATAAAGAACCATTTGTGTTTATATTATCCTTGAATTTGAGGAAATTACAGGTTAATGCATTTTTGGGATGCAAAATGAAAGTTATTAGGTAACCTTCATAGTTTAAATATGTTATGGTTATTTTTTCTGAATTTATCAATTTTTTGGAATATTATAAAATTATATTGTTTTTGAAAAGGGACGACACGAAGACCGTGTGATAACCCGTCCTGTCGGACGAAGCTGTAGGAATCGAACCCACAACCAAAATGCGACATGTATTTATCACCTACTACTGGACGACGTGAAGTCCCTAGTTTGTTTGACTAATTCATTTTAGTTATATAATTTTATTAATCAAGAATAAGTTTATTTTGGGTTATCTAGGGAAATGATTAACCTACCAGGGAGGATATGTGATTAGGTTAAATATGAGACTTTAAGATAAACTAATGTTATTTGGATATAAATGTTAATATTTATCTTGGAAGATAATGTGATTAAATCCTTCTGAGATTTGGGTTTCAATTTTAGCTTGGATTGCTTTGAAAAATCTTATGGGTATCTATTTCTTGAATGGTCATTGATGAACTTTGGGTTTTGTTGGACAAATTTTGGATATTAAGATTAGTATTTATTTTCTTAAAAGATTATCCTTTTTGGGGATTATCTGATCTTGTACTAACCATTTTGGTTTTGGGTAAGGTCTAAATACATGGAAAATATATAGTTCATCTTTTGTGGATTAGGTGATTCGCACGAAAATGATTATAGCACTGTTAATGTGAACAAGTCATCCAAAATACTAATCTTTTGGAGAAAATATGAGTTTCTGTTATAAATCTAGTAAGAGATGAATGTATACATCACAAGTAAGTAGGTTTACTTATGTTTTAGTTAAGATCATAAATAAATTCCTCAATGAAAAATAATTTAAAACAAAAACATTTTCTGTTAACTTTTCTTACTGGGGAATAATATACCATTTAACCCAACACAATTTTGTGGGTTTCTTATTGTTAACATTCTCCTAATCATGTTTTCTATCACTATGAATCAAAACATGACCCTTAGTTTCTCCTCCATATCCATTTTTTCAGGGGAGCCTAGTATTGTTTATCTCAGGTGACCACTGTTATTTTCTTTATTTCTTTTAAGGTGATAGTTTTAGTGACACCTTTTCTGATGTGGTGCTTTTAATAAAGTTTTCGAGCCCAATTTTAAAATTGTGATGACGCAATTCCCAAAAGGGGGGAAGGATGTAACATACCAAGTAAATAAAGAATATGAAATTTTCATATTTATTAAAATTTGTGAACAAAATATTAATATTACTTTAAAGGGGATGCAATGTTCGAAGGCATACCCAATACACAACAAGAAATTTCTTTGAAATCATACGTTTCACACTAATAATATAATAATATTATTTTAGATGGTAGTTAATGCCAAGCCATTGTAATGGCGGGAATGAACATAACTATCTACAAAATTAGTATATATGTTTGTGAAATATTTCTACATTTATCTAATAAATTTTAGATGATTAAAATGTGAATGAATCCAATTTTAAGCATAAATATTCTAATATTCTTTAAAAGGTTGATTGGCCGCCTTTTGATGGAGAAACCCTTTCAAATCATCCTTATATCAATTTTATATGTTATATTTGAAAAAATAAATTCCTTTTTTATAATCGGGACACCAAAATTTTCTTTGTGTAACTTTTTGTTATTTATTCGATAAATTTCATCTTTTTATTGAATAGTGAAAAATGTTGAATTTTAATTCAAAACCTCTTAGTAATCTAATTTATTTATAAACATAAATTATGTTTTTTATTAGTTTTAAAGTTTAACTAGAATATATTTTTACCATTTAATTCAATGGTTTTCATTTGAATTAATTTCACTTCCAAATTGGACATAAACAAGTGTCAATCATTTGATAGATATTGTTTCTTAAAAACATGTTGTTTATTTTAACAGCAGGAATTAACTATAAAATTAATTAATGCAAATTATATGTTTTGAATTTTTTAAAATAGAAATCATTTTTGAATTTGGAATATCAAATATATCTTTGGCTGAATTTTGGTATTTTTCTAAAAAACATCAATTTTCGATGAATAGTGAAACAACTAAGTGATGGTTAAAAAAACTGAACTTTTCATTTAAACGAAATTTTACAACTCGGTGAATTGAATTTCAAAAATCTGACATACATGTTTGTAGTTAGTAAGTAAAATGTGGTTCAATTTGATGAATATTATTTTTGGTGAATATTAACTTTTGAGTTTTATTAACCGCGATTAAAGGTAATTAGGGTAATTTAAGTTAAAAATAATTTTATAATAATGTTAAATTATCGAGACACATGTCATAGCTTTATTTTATGAGTAATTTTTGATCTATAAAATCCATGGGTCAATGTGGGGACCCCATGGATCCACTTGGATTTGATAATTAAATTAATACCTTTTTAATTAAAGTAAAAATAAATATGTCAAAAACATGTGTTGTTTTACTAAAACAATTTTTACATGGGGTTAAATAAGTTATATTTTTTACTATAAATATTCATTAGAAAACTAAAAAGTTCTCCTACATCATTGTAGTTTTTTTTATAATTTTTAGACTTCAAATAAATAAAACTATTTATGACACAATTATGATGTAGTGTTTACGTCATAAATGAAAGATTTAAATAAATAAGAAGATAATGTTTAAAATAATATCCAAAACATGTCTAATTATTATTGGTTGATTTTATTTAGAACATGGGACACCTTATCTTATACTTTAATTATTTTTTTACCTTTAGAAACTGAAAATCATTATATAATAAAATAATATTTTCCAGCATTCCAAAAGATTCCCTCCCCTCCCTTATAAAAAGTCTTCACTTACAACCCATTTAGAACACTTCTTAAGCCCTTTGGCTCATCCATCCTCTACTAAAATAATCTACCAATATCCCTATCTTCATCCTAGAAGCCTTACCATAGGTATAAATACCTTCAAGAAACTCTTTTTGTTCAATCCAAGGGGAGTTACCTGATTTATATGTAATGTCTTCTATTATGTTATTTTGTTTTATTTTACTTCTCCAAACCCCTAAACTCTTTTTATTACATTATTTCGTAAAAAAAATAGTATATAAAATATAATAGGATGTTGTTATGAGAAGTATTAGAGATAAACTTACACAAACCTCCATCTAATGCGTGAAGAACATACTGTTTCTGTGGATGGTGAACTACTGCCTCACAAAACAATGATTGTTCAATTATCTCCTACTGCCTCTCATGGTGGCCATTAAGATTTTACTTTATTTATATATGATATATATTGTGTTTTTCCTTATATTTCTGTATTTTTCATTTATGTCATACCTTTATGGTTTCCATAATTGGTAAACGTGATAATTTCATCTTAGGAAGTGCGGACTACCGCCCCCTCAAAGTCATATGACTCGTTCATGCCATACGTGGAACGTATAAAGGATAAAATTTATGAACCTATGTAACATATATAACATATATATTATTTTTTAATTATAATATACCTATGTATCATTATTTTTTAATTCCATTAAAGTATGAAATTGAAATGAATGTAGCGTTCATGCGTATGTACGGCTTACCGTCTCCATGAAGGGAGCATTTCATTTTTTTCTCCAAATGTTATGTAACATTATAAGTACATATATATAATGAATATATATGAAATATATTACATCTAAATGATTAATATAATTCTGGATTTAATGAACTTTATACCACATGAACATCATGTGATTATAAGACGTCCATTTTTTTTACTCAAGTTCCGAACATCGACAAAATGTCCATTACAAACCCAAACAATTAAATAATTGTTATAGAAAGGTAATAAGTGATATAAAAGGTATAATAAATGTAAAAATTATTCTTATTAAAGTAGAAATTAACTTCTGTTTATCATTTTGGAAGAACAAGGAACATACGAGCAAGTCAAGTCAGACACGTGTTAAGGGGATTTCTTATCTTTCTTTCAATTCTATAAGATTTCCATTGTTCGCCACTTATATATTTCATGTTCTGTATTGTGTACTTCCATTTGATATATATTATCATGATTATATTTATATTCATGGTATTCTATGATTCATATGGTTCTTATTATCATTTGGTCATACGACTCGATTTATTATAATGAGGTAAGGGGTTTTTATCTCACTTTTTATTCTCGTGAGATTCAGGATATATTGGTCACTGTATCTTTTGAGTGGTGTATGTAATACCCATTATTCTACTCTTTGTGTAATAAAATTCATGTATGGGTATTTTCATCAACATTTTATGGTCCCTCTTTCATTGGGTGTATGTTTCGTATGTTACCAAATCGGTAAGGGAACCTTTCACCCTCCTCATTCTAAAAGGATTGTTTTTTATATCATTTAATTCATATATTTTTATGTTGGGATATATTCATCTATATCCTTATTGCTGTAAATTTTATGTCCAATTGATGAGATAACTTTTCTCTCATCAACACTTTTTTCTGAATTTTAAAGTGATGTCGTTAGGTTATCAAATTTTCGCAAAGGAACTTCTTAACCCAATTTAAATTCTTTGGGTTAAACCTCTACTTCTTGATTATGTTGTGATATGAATATGTGTGGATAACCTCTGATTGTTTTACACTTAATATCCACCTATATTGTGTGTATATATATTTTTCACACATATTTACATAATTGATTTATCCTTAATGTAAGGAGACAGACTTTTTAAGGTACATCATCTCAATCACTTTACGTTGAGGCATATTCCCATTTATACACAACATTATTTTATGTGGTGTATAAACAACTTTTACTTTTAATTTTATTTAAAAGTAATCTTTTCTCTACGAAGTGTTTTACTAAATGAAAAAATGTATGTTTTTTAACGTATGTGGTGACAACGACCTTTTCTCTACCATGAGTATTATTTAATATTTGGCTTCCCCAACAAGCCGTAATGTTTTAAAATAATATAAATATCATATACACTTTTACTTATTATTTTTATTGAAAATGGTTTTGATAAAGGATTCATTTATGTCAACATATTTAAATGATATATTGTGATTGAAATGTGGAAATGTTATCATTCCATTATATTGGTATTATGTATTATGATTTTATAATGGTACATGGAAATTTGATGGGTGGTTACGTGATAAACCAAATGACGAGTGGTGCCATGAAAACTAGGATGAGTGGTTACATTATAACCTCCAATGCATTGGGTATGGATGTCGGCCTTATGGCTATTCCATATAGTGATGAGTGTGGAATTAAAACATATTGGTATTCCATTTAAGTATGTTTATGTTCCAAGTATCCTTTATATATTATGTGTTCTTTATATGGGTTTTATGGTAATCAAATGGTTACAAAAGGGTAGGTAATGATATTTTATTCAGTAAAGAGTATTTACTACCTCATAAAGGAGAAAATTATTACTTATGAGTATGTATTCATGGTCTACTTGTAGTTTTGAAAAAATATCTGTTTTTCTTATTTGTGTATCCCTTAATGAGATTTTTATGCTCATCCCATATTTTGAAATGTTTTTCACAAGACATAAATAAGAATAGGGTCAATGATGGGATCAAGGAAAAGTAATGCTATCTAAAACATGGAACTAGACATGGCTATTTTTTTCAAGAGTTTTTATTTTTTTAAAAAATATGGAAACTATGTAGGACTGTCACTTTGTAATATTTTTATATGTAATAGTTACAGCCTAATTCTCAAAAACTCTAAACCTAAAAAGATCCCCAATGTGAATTATTCATTTAATTCAAGATTATGAAATTTTTTAAGGTCAGATCCTTATACTATATATGTTCCTAAATACATCCATATTATTCCAATGGTGAAAACCAAACGGTTTTACCTAAATAATAGGAAACAAGTTTTCTTATGATCTTTAGTATTATTTTCATTCTTCAACACCTAAAATAATATTATTCAATAATTATATAATATAAAAATAGCAGAAATATATTGAGATGTTGTTATTTTATTTTTCTTCCTAAAATTACATAAACTTCCTTTTAATAGGAAACAATCATAATGATTATGTTTACTATGAACTGTATCCTCATGATATGAGGATTGTTTTTTCCATATATAAATATCATGGATTATAATTATAATGAAAAAAATATTTATATAATATTTATAATGACTTTATTATTCTAAAAATTTTATATAATATATACCCTACGATTTCCATTTTGTGTAAATAAGATAATATCATTTGTGGAAGTCTGAAATTCTACCTCCTCAAAGCGATGTGATTCATTCATGATATACATGTAATGTATAAATGATGGATTTAGAAAACATGTTTAGGATATATAAAATATATATGATACATTAATTATAATAGACATAATAATTTATAACATTTTCTATACATTGTATTAAAGTATTATAGGTGAATGAAAGTAGCATTCATGCGTACGTACGACCTACCAATCAAGGAACAATGAATTTAATTTTATAACGCCAAACATTATAGATGAAAAAAATGATTTTATACAAAATATAAATGAAATTTAAATAATGTTTTGCATATTATATATGATGAAAACATGACCTAATTAATAATAAAATTATTTAACAATTAAAAACATACTTGACAAAATAAGAAATTTACACTAGAAATAATGAGAATAATGAAATATTGTTACCAAATCGATTATATGATATTTTCATAAAAAAACATCTTACATATAAAAATTAATAAGGATCATTAGAAAGTTAAAAACACTCCTAAAAGCATTATATAATATTTTAAAAGAAATTAACTGAACACGGAATCACAAGGTATTGGAATTAATCTCAACTGACATTCCACTGAGACCTATTTTTTGTTATTCATTTAGTTTACTTTATATTGTGAATATACTGGTATTTGACATTATATATCATGAATATATTTATTCTTCATGATATTATAAGTATCATTTAATGCTATTTATTTAAGGATATTATGATTCAAATTCTTATGACCCATCCCCTGGGGCCCGTGTCATGAGTACCCCAAGCCTGTCTCTAATAGGCCAGGGGATGGCGACAAGCACTGAGTAGGAATATCCAAAAAATGAGAATATTTAGCCTATGTACACGTAAAAATTCACATAAATCCAAATTAAAAATATTGGGATTTAAATATCTAAGAAAAAAATCCATGTAGAACACATTGTAAAACCTAATAGAAAGTGCAACAAATTGTAAATTATAGGGAGGAAGGTCTGGCTAGCATAAAATCCCACCTAAAGAATGATATAACACATGTAAAAAACCAAGTCCCAAAATCTCAACAGCTGAGAACCCTACCTGATGGGTAGGTGATGGGTAGATGCCTAAAGTCATAGGATTACACCTCATTTTTTAGATCTCACTAAGAACCACTTAGTCCTGGCTCCCATTAGACTCCATAAAGTCTCAAATGTTTTCACAAGACATGAAAAATGTGGGGAAATCCTATTTAAGGTTAAGTAAAACAATACTTGGTATGGGACCCCAAACACCACAAAGTAAATGACCACAAAGGAAACACCTCCATGAAGATACAGTTATCTCATTATAGGTATATACCCATACATATACCAAGAACATACATATATAATCTTTTCCTATAATAGGAATATTAAGGATCCAGCCTCATAGCCAACAACATGATTCTCATCATAGTTTTGAATGGAAACAAAAAAACAAGGATAAACATGCTCTATGATATCATCCATCTATGATGGAACCCGTCCGAGAGGCACACTGCATCATGAACAACTATACCATTTTAAATGGTAAATCCAAGATTATGTGATCTATCTTGAATATCCTACTAGGTCTAGCTCTAGTTCTTATAACCGGAGGTTCATTCATAATTGTCCTATGTTGAACGCAAGTCTATGGAAAACCATGTGTAGAGGCCCATCATCACAACCGTAAATTGACTGGGATCCCTACTTCTAACCATCTTGGGAATCCTTTGTTTATCATATATGGATGGGACCTCAAATCATTCCATTGAGAGAGAAAAATCTCCAATTTAGGTAACATTTTAATCAAGTGGATGGGAACATTCCTAAAATATGCGTCCTCTGGCTGAGGGAGTTCCAACTCCAATGGATGACTTGCTCCCCACTGCTATTAGGGACTTGGAAGTGTAACTCCGTAAGTGAGTGCCTACACCCTGATCCCATAGGGGAGTAAAACTAATGATAGACCCACACCGTGAACTTAATGGAGAGTATAACTTCCTAACATGAGGACTCGATCCCAATCTATTATGGTATTACTACATTGTGACTAGAGGGCCCATGCCATGGTACGATAGGGGAGTATCAACACTTTCAGTTCATCTGTGGAGGAACCTCTCCTTGGAATAATAGGGGTGTACCGAATCATTTCATAAAGGACCCGACCCTACCCTATAGGTGATTTTTTACTCCATTTACATTAGATATTGGGGACCCACGCCCTAGTCCTATAAGAGAGTACCAAATCTATGGATATAGGACCCGCTCCCTTGTTTCACATTCCAGTACCCAGTCTTCATTCAGGAACATCTCATGAACCCACATGCTAGTACCTCATCTGAGTTACACCCACACGGAAAGCTAACCAAACAATTGAACCTACACCCATTGTATGGGGAGTCCTATATTAATGAAACATGTCAATTCATTCTCAAATGTGCTTGTATGGGGAGGACTAAATCCTCAAACCATTAGTCAATCTGCCAACGTTAATAAATACTCTGTTTGTATATCTCAAAGAGAACCATAAATTCCTAAGAGTCCCAACAAAATAGATGTCTCATCAAATAGATTCTCCATTTTAATGTTATGGGTATTTTAGTGAAAAGTGGATAGTTAGATCTAGGTCTAGTCCAACCCAACCTGGGGTCTCTTAGACCAACATGAGCCTGACCCATGTCAAATGAGTTTGTCTCAAAATTCCATGACAACCCAACCTTCCCTCGCTGGGTCCAGTTTGATCCAATGGGAAACCTTGTATCCATGTTCACCAGGTCTGACCTTTAATATGTGGGCTAGTCACGTCCATCATGTGGATCAGCTGCATGCTATGTCTCTTGACATTAGGGGGTGCACTTCCCCTTCCTTTTCCAATAGGTCCACTCATGATGACCAGATTTATTTCATGCAATTAAAAACTGTTCTTCTGCTTCCTCCGTGTGCCCATGGCTTGTCCTTCGGGTCCAGTTCACCCTGCTATGGCCCAAGCCGTGGCCTCCTCCTGTATGGGATACTGCCACCAAAGTGCACCAGTTGTATTTTTCATAGGACACCAGACACACCCCCGCAGTCTGTTCTTCGATCAAGAATAATGCAGGTGACCCTTTTGTCACGTTCTTCATAACCGTGGGTTTTAATACTTATTGTGATCCCTTTCACTAGAAAATTATTTTTTGAAGATATGCCACATGCTGATTCAATCCATCTAGCATCATCGTCATCACACCTCGATCGTGTTGTGTCCATTCCAGATCTAATAATTTGGATCGATGCACCATGAAATGGTGGCATAATGATCAACCATTTCCCAAACCTCATGGAATGTGAAGAACGTGCATGAGAAATGAATTATAATCTACCCATAGATCAGACATTGTTTGTTTGTTCATTCCATCCTTAATCTGATCGTATGAAGGATCATGAAAATGATGAACAAACTAGATATCAATCAAATGATCACAAATCCGTAATAAACCCCACTAGATGAAACCTATCATGCAACAATACCCACAATCCATGAATTGATCTATTCGTTATTTAATTCACATTCCTCATAGGAATTCAACGACAAGGGAAATGGTTGATTTTAAATAACAACCCATACTCGAGTTGTATTTCTTGTAGATTTTGATTGAGATCACATCTCCACATCGAGCATTGTTCGACCATCATGCGTCGATTTATCATTGTATGATCGAATCCTGACCTCAGTTCTATCGTCAAGGTGAGTGAGTCGACTCTTCCATTATATAGAGAAGCTCTGGTGATAAATATATAGAGTTATTAATTATAATTCTGGACACTGTGCTCGATTAATGGAAGGAAACGAGTTAATGCATTTATGCATTTCAGCATTACTATTTCACTTTGAAACTGCATCACAGCTTTGCTTCATTTTTTAATAGAGAATTAGTTTCTCCGTCACTGCGTCACGACACTTCCATGAAGTAAAATGTTAAAAGGAAATGAAATATAATTATTTTGGATTATTTGATTCTTCTTTAAAAAGGTCAAAAATTACCTTTTACCCACATCACTCACCAAACGAGGTTAGGGTCCACATTAGGAAAGTCCACACTCATGAGCTTAGCATTACTCTTAGATTTACAATAATAGTTGCCTTTTTTAATTATAAGGATCTTAAAAATCAAATACTCTTTATTTAATTATCTTATTTATGGTCATGTCCCAATTAATAATTTCTATAGTGGTCCTGTGCCGACCAATTTTATGCTCCATATATGAAAATCACATCCTCACAAGCTCAATAGTTCATTCTGGGTTCTAGTCGGAGTTACCATTTCAAATAAAAAAAGTATTTTAAAATTAAAATAATTTTATTGAATTATTTTATTTACGAATATTTAATTTTTGAGTTATCACACTAGTGACCTATGATGAATAATCAATAGTCGCACCTAGGGTACACCCACTATCCCAAATGTAATGGTGCCCTTATATTTTTTATCTGGTCACCTGTTTAAGTTTTATTTATCTTTTTCTAGAAAAAAACTCATGTATTATATTTAAAAACATAACATTTTTTATGGATCCTTCTAGGAAATTTTGGAATTGGAATCTCACACTGTCTCAGCTCTTGGTCATTCAATTTTCCAAAAAGTTTTCTAAAAATGTTTTTGGGAAAATCCGAGTAGTTACATTCTCCCCTCTAAAATCTATAATGTCCTAGAATATCAAAATACGATTTACACAATAAAAAGTTGAGAGAACCGAGCATGAATCTGAGCCTCCTACTCCCATGTGATCCTTTTAATATCCATGTGATGCCTTCAGACACAAACTAAGAGAAATGATCATCCATGATGAATCCACTTTTTTCTAAATGTCCAATGAGAGAGTCTACCTAGTGCTTCCTGGGTTACAAATTCACCAACCAAGGACACCACATTTGATTACTATGGATACAATGTACAATTTTTCCTAAAAAATTAATATGTGCTTGAATGATAGAAGTCTACACCATGAATGATGTTGTAGGGTCTCAATTCTACTACTACAAGATCTCAACTGAAACTCTCACCTCCAAGAGTAGGGTCACACTACCAGTGAAAGTGTGTGATCATTAGGTCTCCTCTATATGTGGTATCTAAGACTGAAGGTCAATTCCATGGTTTTATTGGAACCTATATGAATCAAATAAAACTCACTACAAAAAGGAGGACAACAATCTTTTGTTTCCATTAATACAACTACAAAAATAGGTAAGACATAGGTTGTACCTCATATCTATCCTAAAGTCTCTAGATTATAATCCATGACTGCATGCACTTGTTCTCACCCACATCATTCTACTCCCTAAACCTAGCATGGACCACCTATTTCCCTTAAAACTCCTCTACCTTCTCTCCATACTATAGAACTCAATTATCCAAGAACTTTCTATGCCATGGAAGCTCATCACATGGATCCCTCTTAGTGGCATGATGGGTTGGACAATCCCTTGCAAGATTCCTCTATCCATTGCATGTATAACACTGCCTCTCCTACAGCTGACATATTTATCAATGATTCCTTAGTTCCATAGTCCCAACTATATGAGATTAAGAATGTGTATTCCACTTATGTCACAATCCCTTCACATGTCGTCTACTAGCTCCTACAGAAAACTCTGTCTCATGACATCTATCCTGGGTCACATAAATCTATTCCTCAACTAGAAAACTCTCGACCATAAGGGGTCGATATAGAAAACCATCATGGTGTGAGAATATTTATTGAAACCAATGAATCCTTGATCTCTTAGTGTAATCCATGATCGGCGTTTAGAGCTTTGAAAAATTAGTTTTGAACTATATATAGGGTGTACCGTGACAATTTGGTGAACCTTGATGAAAATTACTCCACTATAACACTCCCATAACGAAGCTAAATAATCTCATGGATACATATTATCCTCATCATAGTTGGATAAAAACTTTCTTGGAAGATTCACTTTCACTCCTCCCAAGTGAGTGTTGCCACATCATGCAAATGAATCACCAAGCTCCACCAACGTCTTGCTGAGCCGTGAATAATGCTCACAGAAAGGACCACAATCTGATCCGGAGGTGCCTCAGATACAAGAAAAATCTAGTTACATTATTGCACCAATCATATTTTATCTAGCGGTTTGGATCACCCCAGTATTTCAATGTTTTCTACCTCTGAATGAAGTGTAGAGCACTCACTTTATGTGCATCCTCCGCCTGAATTGATAGTAAAACATGTTGCTCTGTGGTTGGTGGCAGCAATTGTAGCCCATCCAGAGGAAACACATCAACGTCAATGCCTGACAGTAGAGCCTCAACACGATGTAGATATTCATCATGATCTCGTTGTAGAGTCCTCTCTGGATATCATCGTTAAGGCATCCTGAAACAGATCATTGTAACACCCCGAGCTTCCATAGTACGCTTCACTTTGAATAATACAGTAGTGTGTGTTGTACGCAACTTTGAGTTCTAACACACACCACGACCAATCAATGTAGCAGTTATGAATCGTAATACCTAATTTTTAACATTTTATAAATTTTATCTCTCAAAATGGACCTCATTTTTGGATTCGGAGTATCGAATTTATCCTAAGGTGAAATTTTGGTACTTTTCGGATAACATTAATATTTTGATGAATAGTGAAATTACTAAATTTTATTTAAAAACAACTTTTTAATCAAAATAATTATTAGTGATAAATTATGAATTTTAGTGGTTTTAAAGTATATTTAGAATATATTTTTACCATTTAATACAATGTTGGTCATTGGACATAATTTCACAATTAAACCGGACATAAACAAGTATCAATCTTTTGATATTTATTATATCTTATAAACACGCTTCTTGTTTTGACAGCGGTAATTAATTTTAAATTAATTTCTTCCACTTCTGAGTTTTGAATTTGGAAAAATGGATTCCATATTTGGAATCAGGATGTTCACATTTTGTAAATATATAACTTTTATTTTTAGACATTTTGAATAATTACTTCGGTATATATTTTATTTACCATGGTTAAAGGGTAAATCTGGTAAATAAGGGTTAAAAAATAATATTATAATAATACTAAATTACCCTAAAACTTGTCCTCATCTTATTGGTTGAAACATGTCCGACCATGGGAATCTTGGGGTCGATTTTCGAACCCCATGGAGCCAATTGTAAGTGATAATGAAACTTTATATTAATTAAGTTAAAATAAGTACAAAAATGACATAAGCATATATCTTTTAGAAAAACAATTTTTACATAGGGTTATATATGTTGTATTTTCGACTATAAATATTCATTAGAAAGATAAAAGGATTTCATACATAATGGTATTTTATTTATAATTTTTAGACATTATATAATTTATTTTATATATGAAATAATGATGATAAAGTAATTACCATAATAGTGAAAAACTAAAATGATTGATATTGTAGATACCCAAAAAAATATAATTTGAGACTTTTTATGAATTGAAATAATTTTCTAAGTCAATATGATATGTTAGTATTGAATTAATTAACGTTTTTCGAAGTAATCATTCTGTTATGATTTTTAAGAAAATCAATTGTTGAATAGTGTCAAAATTGACATAAAAGTGTTTTTAAAACAAATAGTATATTATTAATTGATATTAAATTCCTAAAAATATAAGGTTCGGCCAAGTGACATATATCATGATAGGTGTGTCCTTAATGGACCACTTGGAGGTCTCTTGGATGTATATAGTATGTTTATTAACCATATAATATAAAAATACAAAGAGACATTGTAAAAGTGAAACTAATTAACTAAGAGTTAATACTTAAAGATAAGGTTAATATAGTAACCCAAACATATATAAATTCTATTGGTTGAGTGTTTTTCGACCCATACCCACCTTAACCTCTAAATAATCAACTTTTCAGCCATTATAAGCCGAATATAAATTTATTATAAATTAATATTTCTAGCTTTTCCAATGGTGCCCCTCACCCCTCTTATAAAAGGGCACTCTCCCTTCTCATCAACTCACACCTTCAAAGCATTTTGGTTCGGCCAAACTCTTCCCAAATACTCTCTCAACTTCCCTCACTTCATCCGGGAGGCCTTCCTTTAGTCATAAATCCATCCTAAAGAGCCCTTTGGATCAAATCAAAAGAAAGAACCCGAAGAAGAGGTAATGATTTCACAACACTTTTTAAAGATCCTTTCTTCTTCCACTTCTTATTTCTTTTTTATTACTATTCTAATATAATGAATCCAATATATCCTATATACTATAATATTATTATAAAAATGGTACAACCATATTCAGTATTCTATCAATCCTTTGAATGACATGTCACCATACATGTGTACGTACGGCTTACCGTCTCCACGTCGTGGTGTAATTGTTATTCAATATATTATTATTTGGATTGATATAAAAATGATTTGTAATTCATGTAAATAATAAATATAACATGATAATTATTCTTTATATATCATATACCATCCAATTATATATTATTTTAATATAAAAATAGTGATATTTTCGCTCGTGCGTACGTACGGATTACCGTCTCCACAACGTGATGAGTTTCATTTCCAAGTTCACCATACATAGACGATTATAAAAATATATATTACTAATAAGAATGTAATATATGAAATAATAATGCTACTTGAGATATATATATATATAAATATATAAAAGGATTTATGTACATACATATATCTTATTCACTTACTTCCATTCAATACCATATGAAAACAGAAACAACGTTTATGCGTACGTACGGACTACCGTCTCCATAAACGGTGTTTTCCATTTCATATATATGTCTATTATAAATATTTATATTCTAAATATATTTGATATATTTATCATGTTTTATATTCTGGAAGTATTTAAGTCATGATCTATGTGAAACAACCAAGAGTGACAAGTTAAAACACTTACGATAAAGAAAGTGATTATTACCCAAAATGTTAACTTAACATGGAAATTATTATTAAATGGGTAATGTAAAGTCATAAATGAATCATGTATGATATCATAAATATTATCATGGTTCTTGTATAATTTAATAACATACTACGATCTTCGTATAGGAGGTTAAATGTACCCTTGACTAATGGAAAGTGCAAGGTAGGGGGTTTTCATCTCACTCCTTATTCCCATTAGATTCATGCCATATTTCCACCATTACCTTTTGTGTGGTGTATGTACTGCCCATAATTATATTATTTGTGTAATAATCTTTAATTTATGTGTATTTACATATTCATTGTATGATACCTCCTTCATGGGATGTATGTTTCGTAAGTTACCAAATTGGTAAGGGTTTATTTCATAATCTCTTCATTATCTGAGGTTGTTTATACGTAATTATCTACTGGGATTTCATTATCATCCATGTCCATGTTTCTTAAAAATGTATTTCAAAACGTATTTACTATTTACTAGAATATGGGTTAAATTCATTTATACCCTTTTTGTCTTTTATAAGTTGTTTATAAAGGAATATTTCCGTCGTTTTCCAAACAAGGTCCTTTTTAACCTTTTTGACAAAATTAAGGTAAGAATGTTTTTTTAACTTATACGGTGGGTGCGGTTATTTTCCGATGTTATTACACCTTTGAAGCTTCCTTCATAAGCTTATAAAGATATTTTCAAAATAATGTTTTTCTTTATAATTATGCAACTTTTAAATGATTTCAAAAAAAGATATATTTCTCTCAAATAGTATTGATTTCATCTATGTCAACATCCTTTGATAAATTTTAAACTTGTTTCAAGTTGATTTATTATGATACAAATCATCCATATTGTATTTAAGGTTTGGTGATATTTTTTACTATGGATAAATTATTTTTATTCCATTAATGTTTTATGATTAAAGTCTTGACATTTTGTATGTTAGTTTTAATATGAATGTTTATGTTATATTTCATCATCTTCTTAAGATGAATGTGTTGGAGTAGTATGTTCTGGGTTTGGGACCGGTAAAAGTAAGCCCTCTGGGTTGGTGTCCGGTTATTAGAGGCACTCCGGGTTGGTGTCCGGTTATTATAGGCACTCTGGGATGGTGTCCGGTTATTAGAGGCACTCCGGGTTGGTGTTCGGTTATTAGAGGCACTCCGGGATGGAGTCCAGTTACAGAGGCTCTCCGGGTTGGGTTCCGGTTACAGTTATCCCTTAGGTCTTGGCATGAGGCCTCGAGACAGAAATTATAGTTCGACATCATGCATTCCATCATTATGAAAGTGGTTAGTGATAATGCATGTGATTATTCGATTAGTATAATATACATGTGAATAAGTAAATGGAATTATTTAATTTTATTTCTGCCATATTATGCAGAAGTTCAATTTTAAAAGGCTTTTGTTTTAGTTTTATAAATTGGCTTAAATGTTTATGCTTATTTATGAATGTTTACGCTATATTGCTTACCCTTACTGAGCATTTGAGCTCACCCCTTTCTATGTTTTATTTTTCCCAGGATTCCAATGTGATTGATATGTAGGGTTAAGCCAAGGGAATAATGGCGTTCATAATGATTATTTATGTTGTTTTGTACGTCATAAAGTGAAAATGTAACATTCATGTATGTGATCTATTTTTCGAAGACTGCTAAACTATTTGGTCCTTTGGGTCATCATTCCTTGTAATCATGCCAATGTATTAAAATAATGCACCTACTCTGGGTAACTGGGGTCGAAGCATTAGAGTTGGTATCAGAGGAAGTTTAGAAATAACCTTGAAAACTAGATTTAGAAAAACTCTGATTAGAGCACATATCCCTAAGATAGACTTTGAAGATTAGTATAGAAGAACTTCCTAGAATTTTGGTATTGTAGAGATTTTGTGAGTTTTCCGAGAAATACATCCCTGTATGGATACGAGTAGGTAGAGGCGGCTCTGGCACAGATGTACCTAGGGGTAAATCCCGAAAACACCGCTTTGAGCTAGACTCGAACGGGAATTGGTGCATGACAACGGGCCTTGATGCACTCTTGGTTACGAGACTCCCGGGGGATATAATTAGGATAATTATCATTTTCTTTACAAACCATTATTAAGTGCTTATGAGTATATAAATACTCAAAGAAAACATTTTTATGATTATGGATTATATCCATAAACTGTTCAATTTGTGTTAGGCATTTTACCAGTTTGGTAATTATTCATTGCAGTTCATAAACTGAACTAGTTTATGCTATTGTATAGAAATGGTACCCAGTAGAAGGAATGTGAACTCCAGCAATACGTATGATCCAAATAGTAAGAAGGATCATATCTTTCATGGTCCTATGCCAGAATTTAGAAGGGAAATAGTTTCCCACGTATTATCATCTTATGAAAAAATAGTATCATGTGTTGATAAGTTGAGTAAAGAATTCTTGGAGTCATATTTCTTTGAAGGGAAGCAAAAGAAGAAAAGGATGGAAGAGAGAAATATGGGTAAAGGGAAGAGGGAAAAGAAGAATTTTCCCATATGTGATAATTGTGGGAAGAAACACCCTGTAACTTTCCTGAAAGGAATTGGAGTTTGTTATAAGTGTGGTGGAAAAGGGCTCAAAGTATGTGACTGCAAGGGTAAGAAAATGGTTTCAAATGTACAATGCTTCATTTTCAAGGAGTTTGGACACTACGCCAACCAATGTACCAGTAATCAGACTATGCCGCAAATGATGATATTGGATAATAATCATGTTATGATACTACCACATATGAAGAGGAATGACTAGCGTTCTTATGTTTTCATTTTAGAATTATTACATTTATGTGTTGTATCAATGATGTTCTAGAAATAAATAAAGATATTACTACAGTACTATTTAATTAAGGATTTGATATTTTATGGTACTAAGAAATGTGACCCCACAGCGAGTTAATTTTTTTTTTGGAAATTACATGGTTGAAGGAAAGATAAACCTTAATATGGTCCTAATATTGAGGTAGTGATTTTGGAATAAGAGATGGTTCATTTTGGTAATTCTGGATGTTGCGGTGTTTTAAAACAATATATGAGGAAGGAGTTCACATGTTATTACCTAGAAAAAAGGATCCTCATTATGTTTAACTTCCTTGTAAATTTTGGACTGTGAGTTTGGATAATATTATTTTGGAAAAGTCTAATGGTTGGAATGGATTAAGTTGGAAAGGTTAGTTTTTTGTATTTTTATAAAAGGACAACACACAAACCATGTGACGACCCGTCATGTCAGACAAAGCTATGGGAATCGAATCCACAACCATAGTGCAATTGGGATTTGTCACCTACCATTGTGCTACATGATGTTCCTGGATGGTATAATGTAGTTTCTTTACATAAAGGGTCTGATATGTGAAATATAAATTCATTATATTTGGAACCCTATACAATAAGGAGAAATAGATTATTTTTGAATTGTATTATGTTTTGGGGTGAAAGATTTGTTTTTCGTAGAAATTTATTAATGGATAAAACTCTAATTATAAAGTAAGTATATCTCATTATGATCTTAGCCAATCTCATAAATAAATTTCTCAACATTAAGAAAAGAAACATAGAACAAAAATGTTTTCCTAGATGGTACCTTAGATCGTCAATAATTTATGGCTTTGGGATAGTTGGCCTTTTCATAGCCATGTTCTCTACCACTCTCCATCAGATAATTGATGGTCATATTTCTCTTCCATATCCATATTTCCCTACATAGAACCCTAATATGTGTTATTTTTGGTAATCTTCATACTTTCCAATCTTCATTTTAAATAGAAGAATCATTAATACATTTTTCGGTGTGGGATTTCAACTAAGATATTTTGAAACGTCAAAAATGTGTTATCCTAATACCTTATGTTTTGTTGAACCGATGGTATTTTAAATCATCATAGAATGATGAATTTAAGGACCTCAATTTTATACTTGTTTGTGATTGATGACTTCAATCACTACCGATAAATATTTATGTTTTTCATCCAGTTATATGTCTATAATTTCCACCAATGTTTTCCTAATCGAGATCATACTTTTGTGGTGACCCTTTCATTTCTCTTTTCATCTTATTAAAACTAATATTTTATTAACCAAATTTCCGATGTGGGTTTTTTCCACAAAGATATTTTCTATTTTCAACACTTATTTTCAAAGAACAATATAAAATTGTGAGGACAAAATTTGTTGAAGGAGGGGAGAATGTAACACCCCGAGCTTCCACGGTATGCTTCGCTTTGAATAATACAGTAGCGTGTGTTGTACGCAACTTCAAGTTCTAACACACACCACGACCAATCAAAGTAGCCGTTATGAATCGTAATACCTTGTTTTTAAAATTTTATAAATTTTATCTCTCAAAATGGACTTCATTTTTTGATTCGGAGTATCGAATTTAGCCTAAGGTGAAATTTTGGTACTTTTCAGATAACTTTAATATTTTGATGAATAGTGAAAATTACTAAATTTTAATTAAAAACACCTTTTTAATCAAAATAATCATTAGTGATAAATTATGAATTTGAGTGGTTTTAAAGTATATTTATAAAATATTTTTACCATTTTATACAATTTTGGTCATTGGACATAATTTCACAATTAAACGGGACATAAACAAGTATCAATATTTTGATAGTTATTATGTCTTAAAAACACGCTTCTTGTTTTGACAACGAGAATTAATTTTAAATTAATTTCAGCCACTTCTGTGTTTTGAATTTGTAAAAATGGATTCCATATATGGAATCAGGATGTTAAAATTTTGTAAATAGGTAACTTTTATTTTCAGACATTTTGAATAATTACTTCGGTAAATATTTTATTTACCATGGTTAAAGGGTAAATCTGGTAAATAAGGGTTAAAAAATTATATTATAATAATACTAAATTACCCTAAAACATGTCCTAACCTTATTGGTTGATACATGTCCGAGCATGGGCATATTTGGGTCGATTTTTCGGACCCCATGGAGGCACTTGTAAGTGATAATGACACTTTATATTAATTAAGTTAAAATAAGTACAAAAATGACATAAGCATATATCTTTTAGAAAAACAATTTTTATATAGGGTTATATATGTTGTATTTTCGACTATAAATATTCAATAGAAAGATAAAACGATTTCATATATAATTGTATTTTATTTATAATTTTTAGACATTAAATAATTTAACTTATACATGACAAAATGGTTATGCACTAATTACCATAATAGTGAAAAAATAAAATGATTGATATTGTAGATACCCAAATAAATATAATTTGAGACTTTTTATGAATTAAACTAATTTTATAAGTTAATATTACATGTTAGAATTGTTTTAAATAACTTTTTTCGAAGTAATAATTCTGTTATGATTTTTAAAAAAATCAATTATTGAATAGTGTGAAAATTGTCATAAAAGAGTTTTTAAAATAAATAGTATATTATTAATTGGTATTAAATTCCTAAAAATATAAGGTGTGACCAAGAGACTTATATCATGATAGGTGTATCATTAATGGACCACTTGGGTGTCTCTTGGATGTATATAGTATGTTTATTAACCATATAATATAAAAATACAAATGCACATTGTAAAAGTGAAACTAATTAACTAAGAGTTAATACTTAAATATAAGGTTAATATAGTAACCCAAACCTGTCTAAATTATTTTGGTTGAGTTTTTTTGACCTATAACCACCTTAATGTTTATATAATCAACTTTGGAGCCATTATAAACCGAATATGAATTTATTATAAATTAATATTTCTATCTTTTCCAAAGGTACCCATCAACCCTCTTATAAAAGGACACTCTCCCTTCTCATCAACTCACACCTTCAAAGCATTTTGGTTAGGCCAACCTCTAACAAAATACTCTCTCAACGTCCCTAGCCTTCATCCTATAGGCCTTACTTTAGTCAGAAATCCATCCTAAGGAACCCATCTGATCAAATCAAAAGGAAGAACCTGAAGAAGAGGTAATGATTTCACCACTCTTTTTCAAGTTCCTTTCTTCTTCCACATCTTATTTCTTTGTTATTACTATTCTAAAATAATTAATCTAGTATATCCTATATAATTTAATATTATTATAAATATGGTACAACCATATTCAGTATTCTATCCATCATTTTAATGACATGTCACCATACGTGCGTACGTACAGCTTACCGTCTCCACGTCGTGGTTTAATTGTTATTCAATATATTATTATTTGGATGGATATAAAAATGATTTGTAATTCATGTAAATAATAAATATAACATGATAATGATTATGTATATATGATATAACATCCAATTATATATTATTTTAATATCAAAAGAATGATATTTTCGCTCGTGCGTACGTACGGATTACCGTCTCCACGACGCGATTAGATTCAATTTCAAGTTCACCATTCATCGACGATTATAAAAATATAAATTACTAATAAGTAAGTAATATATGAAATAATAATGCTACTGGAGATATATATATATATATAAGGATTTATGTACTTAAATATATCTTATTCACTTACTTCCGTTCAATACTATATGAAAACAGAAACAGCGTTTATGCGTACGTACGGACTACCGTCTCCATAAACGGTGTTTTCCATTTCATATATATGTCTATTATACATATTTATATTCTAAATATATATGGTATATTTATCATTTTTTATATTCTGGAAGTATTTAAATCATGATCTAAGTGATACAACCAAGAGTGACAAGTTAAAACACTTACGATAAAGAAAGTGATTATTACCCGAAATGTTAACTTAACATGGAAATTATTATTAAATGGGTAATGTAAAGTCATAAATGAATCATGTATGATATCATAAATATTAATATGGTTCTATTATAATTTAATAACATACTAAGATCTTCGTACAGAAGGTTAAACGTACCCTCGACTAAAGGAAAGTGCAAGGTAAGGGGTTTTCATCTCACTCCTTATTCCAGGGAGATTCATGCCATATTGCCACCATTACCTTTTGTGTGGTGTATGTACTGCCCATAATTATATTCTTTGTGTAATACACTTTAATTTATGTGTATTTACATATTCATTGTATGATACCTCTTTCATGGGTTGTATGTTTCGTAAGTTACCTAATTGGTAAGGGTTTATTTCACAATCTCATCATTATCCGAGGTTGTTTATACATAATAATCTACTGGGATTTCTTTATCATCCACTTCCATGTTTCCTAAAAATGTATTTCAAAACATTTTTACTAATTACTAGAATATGGGTTAAAGTCATTTATACCCTTGTTGATTTTTATAAGTTGTTTATAAAGGAATCTTTCCGTCGTTTTCCCAACAAGGTCCTTTTTAACCTTTTTGAAAAAATTAAGGAAAGAATGTTTTTTTAACTTATACAGAGGGTGCGGTTATTCGCCTCCATTATTACACCATTGAAGATTCCTTCACAAGATTATAAAGATATTTTCAAAATATATTTTTTCTCTATAATTATGCGACTTTTAAATGATTTCAAAAAAAGAGATATTTCTCTCAAATTGTATTGATTTCATCTATGTCAACATCCTTTGATAAATTTTAAACTTGTTTCATGTTGATTTATTATGATACAAATAATCCATATTGTATTTATGGTTTTGTGATATTTTTGAATATTGATGAATTATTTTTATACCATTAATGGTTTATGAAAGTTTTGACATTTTGTATGTTAGTTTTAATATGAATGTTTATGTTATATTTCATCCTCTTCTTAAGATGAATGTGTTGGACTAGTATGTTCCGGGTTGGGGACCGGTAAAAGTAAGCCCTCCGGGTTGGTTTCCAGTTATTAGAGGCACTCCGGGTTGGTGTCCAATTTTTAGAGGCACTCCGGGTTGGTGTACGGTTATTAGAGGCACTCCGGGTTGGTGTCCGGTTATTAGAGGCACTCTGTGATGGTGTCCGGTTACAGAGGGTCTCTGGATTGGGTTCAGGTTACAGTTATCCCTTAGGTCTTGGCACGAGTCCTAAACACAAAAATTAATGTTCGACATCATTCATTCCATCATTATGAAAGTGGTTAGTGATATTTCATGTGATTATTCGATTAGTAGAATATCCATGTGAATAAGTAAATGGAATTATTTAATTTTATTTCTACCATATTATGCTAAAGTTAAATTTTAAAAGGCTTTTGTTTTAGTTTTATACATTGCCTTAAATGTTTATGCTTATTTATGAAAGTTTCCGCTGTATTTCTTACCCTTACTGAGCATTTGAGCTCACCCGTTTCTATGTTTTATTTTTCCTTGGATTCCAAGAAGTGTAATGTGATTGATATGAAGGGTTAAGCCAAGGGAAAAATGGCGTTCATAAAGATTATTTATATTGTTTTGTACATCATAATGTGCAAATGTAACATTCATTTATGTGATCTATTTTTTCAAGGCTGCTAAACTGATCGGTCCTTCGGGACTTGATTCCTTGTAATCATGCCAATGTATTAAAATAATGCACCGACTCTGGGTAACTAGGGTCGGGGTGTTCCATAATGATTGACCATGGTTAATAGAGTATATCTAGAAGGCTAACTTCCGAAGGACATGGAAAATTAAAACCATTCTTATATGATGCATGTACCATATATTTTCTGGAGACCAATGTCTTAATTCACTATGTCGAAAAATAGGTTATCTAAGGCCTAGTGAATGGATATGTTTCCCGCTACACCAAAACAAGAACCACTAACATGAGATCCAAAATCAATATATATTAACATTGTTACTATGTAACCCCAACAAAGCTCAAAACACTATGGTACGAAAATAGAACAGAACTCCTCTGATACCACTCTCTCACGACTTGTCCCCTAGGGAAAATTATTTGACTACCCCAAACCAACCTCTGATAGGATAGGGGAAGGGTACTGGTGCCATGTAGGAATATCCCATTAATTGGTGGCATTTTTCTATGTACATTCACACACACACAACTAAAAACCAAATATTATGGGAAGTAAAAAAAGCAAATGAATATATGTAGGTAGAAAAATATGTTTAACCAAACCATATTTCATTGGAACATAATGTACATGGTTGAAAGAAAAAGCCAATATTCCATCCAACAAAAACAAAGATTGAACACCAGGGAAATCCCAATTCCCTAAAGCTACTCATTAGAGAACCCTACAAGAAGGGCAGGTGACGGGTAGAAATATGAAACCATTGGAGTATGCCTCACCATTCTGATATCTCTAACTTCACCAGTTCCTAGAATTCCTAGAACTCTATCAATGTGATGAATTTATGATCATGAAAAGACACATTCTAGCAAAACTAGTGTTGGGGTGAGTAAAAAAAGACATAATAGGGGACCCTGAATATAAAAAAAAGGAAATGAAAACAAAGAAACACCACCATGAATATAAAATCATCTAAAAACGGGTATATTCCCATAACTATACCATGAAAATCCATATATACTTGTTTCATACACTAATTAAAATAAGGTTTCATCCTCATAGACAACAAGAGGATTATCATCATAGGATAAAAATTTGACATGTAAAACTAGGAGAAAGATGCTCCATGAGCTCATAAATATGAGCTAACAATCATTCAAAAGTTATAATACATTGAGAAAAACTCTACCATTCTAAATGGTTTGTTGAAGAAAATGTTTTCCATCAGGAATATCCTAATAGGTCCAGCATTTGTTCATAGAACCAGAGGTTCATTAATCACTGTCTTGTTCCCAAAACAAGACTAAGAAAACCCAATTGGAGAGCCTCGTCATCACCACTGTAAAAAGATGAGGGAGCCCTACACCTAACCACCTCATGAATCATCCCTCTATTATATAAGGAGTGGTCAACACCTCTTTCAATTGAGGGAGAATTAGCTCATATCCAGGTAAAATTCTCATCAATTGGATGGAATCTCTACTCACAACACTGTTCGATGGATGAGGGAGATCGAAATATAATGGTGGACCCACTCCCTGCCACTACTCAAGATATGTGTATGAAACACCATTTGTGAGGAAACATACACTGATACCACAAGGTATTATTCCTCTTTATGTACATATAGCATGATCCCACAAGGGAGTACGATATAGTATGATGAGGACCCACACCATACCTGGTAGCGGATTTTTACATAGTGACCAGAGGACACATTCCTGGGTATGACATGGGAGTACCGATCCTATCAGTTCACTTGTGGAGGTCTTGAGCCCTAGAAAAAATAGGGGAGTACATACTCTTATCATAGAGGACTTGTACCCTACCATGTAAGGAAGTTCTGGATCTATGTATGTTATGGAAGGATAAACCACACCCTAGTATAATATAGGAGTACGGACTTCACTAATAGAGGACCCACTCCCTGGTTCCACAGAGGAGTTCCTACTCTTCCTTAATGAACATCACTAGGAACCCACACCCTAGTCCATTAAGAGATTAACAACCCTAGATTAATATAACTAATGAAAATGAACCCACCCCAACAAATTGGAGAGTTCTAACTTTACGAAACATGCCGATTTATACTAAACTATTCTTGGTCTGAGAGGACCAACTCCTAAAACCATTATCACATCATTCAACTTCAACAAATATGCACATGATGTATCTCAAAAGGATTTTCTCTTCACAGGGGTCCAAACTTCAATGACACCTAATCAAAAGCATAGACTGTTTGAAATTTATTGGAATTTTAGAGAAAAGAGGGCCATTGGGTTCGAGTCTGGACCAACCTGATCAGGGGTCCGATGACACGACCAGAGTCCAACACAGGTTTGACGGGGTCGAC
The DNA here is from genome assembly GCA_963277665.1 of Viscum album. Classification (NCBI taxonomy): domain Eukaryota; kingdom Viridiplantae; phylum Streptophyta; class Magnoliopsida; order Santalales; family Viscaceae; genus Viscum; species Viscum album. The sequence continues at coordinate 1,297,682,362 of OY728155.1, forward strand.
CCGAACGACTGGGTCAGACCCACCTAGGATGGGCCTGGTCCAATCCTCCGGGACACCCCATGGACATGATCACTAGGTCTGGCCCGTATCATGAATGTAGTTCCCCTCCAGCATGTGGCTCCACTACTTACCACATAACCCGACATAAGGGGGCGCATTGTGCCTACCATGTTTAGCCAATCTGCTCACCTAGATTGGGTTTATCTCACATGTTCTGAAACATACCAACCACTTACTATATGTGCGCACAACATGAGCCATAGATATATTTCACCCCCCCCCCCACGGCCAATGTTGTGGTCTCCCCCTTCATGGGCTACCATCGCAACTGAAGCATGCCGCTAAAGCAACACTAGCACACAGCTGCGGCTGGATGCTTCCGCCTACGCTAGCACATTGGGGGAACATTCCATGGGACACTGGACATGCTCCGATGGACTTTTTATCAATCTAAAATGACACCTCCCACCCTCGTGTCATTTTCATCATCGCCAAGGGATTTAATCCTTCTTGTTATACATTCTGATAGAAAATTGTCATTTGATGGTATCTCACATGTTCCTTTGATCCTAACATCATTGTTGTCATCACTTCTTTGTCATGTCATTTCCATTCCAGATCCCATCTGTCAGATAGTTGCACCATGAAACTGTTCTGTAATGATGGAACATTCATCAACCTACATAGAAAATGAAGAACATGGGGGAGAAAAGCACAATAATCACCCCAAGGATCAAAAATTAATCATTTTCTCTTTCTGGCCTCGATTCAATTGTTAGAAGGATCATGAGAATGAAAAACAAACATGAAATCAAAAAAATAATCATCAATACACAATAAACCCAGCAAGGACATCTTACAATAATACAAACGATCAATGAATCTATCAGTTCATCAATGAATTCACATTAGTCGTTGGAATTCAAGTAATTGGGAAAATTTGGAAATTAAATTACAACCAATAATAGAGTATTATCTTTTGCAGATGTTTGCTGAGGTCACATCTCTATATCGGTCAATGTTCTAGCAGCGTTCATAGATTAGTTGCCTCATGATCAAATCACAACCTCTGGTCCGTTATCTTAGGGGAGATAGTCTCTTACTCCTTCCAATAGGGAAACTCTAGAGTAGAATCTCTAGAATTATTAATTCTAACACTTGACTCCATCCCAGATTAACAGAGGGGAACAACTTTACACCATTACACATTTTAGCAATTTTTCCTCATTGAAACATTATCTCCATGTGACTTAATTTATGATAGGGGAATCGATTTCTCTGTTACTATGTCGCAGTGTTTTTGTGATGTGAAATGGTAAAAAGAAATGAAATACACTTCTTTGTGTTTTTTTATTCTCTATTAAAATGTCAAAAAACAAGATTTTACAATTCACCTGAAATGGTGGAGGTTATGGTACATGTAATGAAAGAACACCCTCATGAGATCAACGGTACTCTATGATTTTCAATCCAAGTTAGCTTTTATGAGTTATAAGGTTTTGAAAATTTATCAATTATTTATATAATTATTTTATTTACTATCATGTCCAAAAAAATAATTTCCACATTTGGTTTTTTTCAGCCAATGTTAGGCTTCGACTTAGGAAAAAACATGCTCAGGATCTCAATGGTACTCTCAGATTTCCAATATGAGCTAACTTTTCTGTGTTATAATGATATGAAAAATAAAATATTTCTATATAATTATTTTTTCTACAGTTATTCCATTTTCATGTTTTCTCACAGGATTCATGTGCCGACCAATCATATGTCATGCCTAGGGTGACCCCACCTTCCCAAATGAAAAAGCACCTAAAACATTCTGATCCGGGAACCCACATAAGAGTTATTACACTATTATAAAAAAACCCTCATGTGTGATATTTAAAAACATAACACTTTTGAACTGATCTTTTCAGGCACTCAGAATCTCACAATCGCATGCCGTGTTATCTTCTATATTGTAATTTTCAAAACAATATTATAAAAAATGAACTAGGAAAATCTGAGTCATTACAAAAATGTTTCAATGTGGTGTTAGACACTTTGAATGGCTTATTGATTATTTATAATGAAATTTGTTTTAATGTTTATCATTGAAATCTCACTTCCTATTTTGGTTCTTAGCCTTCTCTTGAGAAAATTAAATTATTATTATTAACCTAATTTATTATATATAGTTTTAATACAATCAAATTATTATATAATATAATGATTCCTTAATTATTCATGAAATTTTCAGTGTAAATTTGAATTATTTCATCTATATAGAATTGAGTTAAATGTTAATAAGTAGAAAATAATTTCATAACCCAATTTATTTTATTTAGTTATACTGTTACAACATTATCATTAATATTCAATAATTATGCGCATAATTTTATTGAATATCATTTTTGTATTTTCACTTATTTATGTGTGTTTTTAGTGGATTCACCTGACATCCACACAGATTTATTCTAATATCAACTAAAATATCTTTTCAATTCTTTACATTAAAATATCATTTTGACTGGAATTTTTTAAACCTGAATTACATTAAGATTAAATTATTGAATCATGTTCAAATAATCCCTTTAATGTTTTTACCCAATGGTGATTCATAACCTTTTTCAAATAATAGTACAATTTTACAATCTGTGTTATATAAATAATTTCTCAAAATGTTTTAATGAAAACCTAACATCATTTTTATCTTTAGTATGGGAAATTTTTTTTCTTCTAAAAGTCTTATTTTAAAAAAGAACTGTTAAAAAATATTGTAACCTTTCTAAAATGATTTAGTAAATCAATGTTTACCCATTTTCATTCATTTTTTTCAAACAAATATTCTTCTTGTTTTCCCAGAATGACCTTTTTATTATGTTATTATATGTAAAAAGAATATTATTTATAACATGTATGACATGTATAGATTTAACCACCATCAATTCATTGATGAATAATTTTCATTATAAAATTATAATATTAATAGTAAATAATTTTTGAATAAATATTTTAAGAAATACTTTTTTCAAAACAAATGGATATTTATTTCTTGATTTCATTTAATTTTTTTATTCTATTTAATCAATTACAACAACCATTTATCCTTACTAAACATGTTATATTATTTATTTATTTCATCATTATTATTCCTATCGATTTTTAATGTTTTATTTGGACAATTATAGAATTGAAATTGACTTCCTTTCTTTCTATTAGTCCCTATAAAATATCTAATTCCCTATGATTTTTGAACATTAAATTTCACCAGATTTTTTCAAATCTTTTATCATGGATATGGCCATTATTTAAACCATATAACATTTCTCATATGGTACTAACATTGAATGTTATTCTATTATTTGTGAAAACATTGATAAATCTGTATCATTTTTCAACATATATATTTGATAAGGAATTTTTTATATTCGATATGGGGAATGCAAGTGACTTCAAATACATGGGTTACACACCATTTATTGTGACCCCATGGGCTTGAGTATCACCTAATACTTTCCTCATGATGCAGTGGTAGTCTCATAAGATAAAATAAATTATATAAAAACCATTTGTGTTTGTTTCCAATATAGAGATATTTGAAATATTTGTTAGTAGATATTGATGGAAATGGTTCAATGTACCTCGAAAAAAGGGAGTCCAATAATTATTAATATCTTTCATTTAGATTCTATTATTATATATCAATGTGATTTTTAATTGACATATTGTTGGATTCATTTCATTTAATGTTCATTGATTAAACATAAGTTTTTTTACATATTTTAATGTTAATTTTGATTACTCTTATTGATTTAATTTTTTGTTTGTTGTACATTAACCATATTAAGGATTTGAGATCACACTTATTATGTTTCCATTCCTGAGGAATCCAAGGAGTATACTAATAATTTTTTCCAATGATACACTAGATGGAATAATGTTATTATAGAAATAAAAAATAATGGATTAATTAGTGTATTAAATTATAATAGAATACTCATATATGTAGCTCTTTTACCAAGACTAATAAACTCTTTGATCCTTTGGGATTTAATTCCATGTAATCAATCCAATTTAATGGTAGGAGACACAGGTTATGGGTCTTCTAGGATCAGGTTGCTATATAAAAAACAAGAAACCTTCCACTTATAAAAACATTATTTAGTGGAATTAAAACATTTGAACTTACATTATGAATCTTTGATCCATATTTTACCCATACAGTAATTTGAAATTTAAATTTTTTTATATTTCCTTATCAAAAAAACATTATACCAAGCACTGCGAATATTTAACTATTTTTTCATTAAATGTTATCAATATAGATATAATAATATCTTGCTTATTAGGGATTAATATATATTATATTGATAATATATAAATTTTTATTAAAATTGAATTAAATTTTATCTAATTAAAATCTTATAAACTCATAGTTTTTATATAAAACACATTGATAATTGTTTGTGGGTTGTAGATAAAATGTTTTCTAATGAAAAAAAATCTACGTGGAAGACATAAAGTTTGGAATATTAAGGGTTCATCAATATAACTCTCTAATTAATTAGGTTATAAATTATTCTTTATATATAACAAGTTTATTTATTCCTTCGTAACATGCATTTTTAATTATATTTAATAATTTAGTGAAAATCCATGGTAATATTTATTATGATACCTCAGTGAAATATGAAATTACAAGCCTTGTGAAATAATACTTTTATCTATAATTCCATTAAAATATATAAAAATAATTGAAAATCCATGAGGTTGTATTATGAAATAATATACATCTTTTTTTTCACTTATGTTAACATATAATCAAAAAAACATATAAATAGTAAATTTTATCATTATTTTACTATAGAATAAATCACAATAAAATGAATGTATTAGAAACATATTATTCTATATAACCAACAACTTTAATTCTAGATAAACATATTATAAAAATTCAAAAACATATCAATTATTCATAAAACACATTAAAACAACACTGGTTCCTCTATAACATAATTATATAATGGAAAAGAAATGTTTATCATTAAAATTTCCTTAAAACATCATCATAATAAATAGAATTATTGAAGGTGGATTATATCATTACAACATTAACAAAGTGTATGATTTATAAAAATTAAATATATTGGAATAAATGAGATTTTTATAAAAAATCACCACTTATATAGTTTATAAAAAATATAAAAATATCTTCTTATTTTGCACATATTTTAAAAATTCAAAAGATACAATATTTCTTTTCCTTTCAAAACATAGATAAAATAAAAAAATACATATAGTGTTGAATAAAAGAGGTAGTAGGGGGAGAATTTATTCCTTCATAATATTTTATAAAAACCTTTATTATTTCTATTTACTAATTAAATTTTCAAAACCTACATACATAAAATATTAAATTGATTCCTCTATAAACATTTGAAAATAAAGTATATAATGTTTGAAAATGATGTTAAATAATGATTTAAGTGTAGATAGTAATTTTTTATAAATAATGTAATGAATATGAAAATAAATTAACATGTTTTAAAAAATACTCCAAAAATATTTAAATTAATGTTTTTAAATAAAGTCTCAGTTGGGTTATAAAATAAAGGAAACACTAAATTAAATATAATGTGTAAGAATACAAAATACCATTCTTATAATGATAATATATGCAATAGTAAAATTTTTAACTATATAAATGGGAAAATGTTCAATAAATAAAACATGTATTAAATAAGTTATGTTGAGATAAATAACCTCATATGACGTTTATGACATTTTAGAACATATGGAATTTATTGAAAGAAGATGATTTTTATTTATATATCATAAGAATTATGGGAAATATACATTCTGACACATATATAGGAAATTAAATGAAATTAACACCGTATAAAATAAAACATGATAAAAATGTATCAACTCTCAAGGAATTCAAATAAATACCATGAAACCCATACATTATTCTTCTACATAGTTATAAGTGTAATTAAATCCCTATAGAATAAATTTATGATTGTTTATAATTTAAAAAAAATTATTAAATTTTTTTTTTCATCATTCAACCCATTTAAAAATAATAATTACCCATATATTAATTGTTTATTTATAAAACTATCATTCATGTATTTAAAATTATTTTTCCATTACATTATCTTGTTTGGTGATTCCATTCATTTATTATTTCACATGAAATGATAACCTCATTTATTTTAATGATAATTTAATAAATTATGTTGATATTTATATAGATTCTCATATCCGATTAAAGAAACATATTTTTATGGTCATCATGGAATACTAAAAAATTCACTTTTTAGTGACTTCTGAAATAACCAAGAGAATTAAATTAATAAGTAACTTAAAATATACATATTTTCATTAATTTATTTTTAAATCTTTCTAAATTCTTCAATATCTCAAATTATTACCATTTTATAATTGTATTAGTCATTCATGATATAATTATTCTAACATAATTCACACAGCTTGTAAAACTAAAAAAGTTCACTTTTTATAACATTTTAATGGGTAAGAACATGTAATTGTGTGGTGAATATATTATATTTATGTTATTTTATATATTTAAAAAACAATTCATTATATTTATAAACTATATTAAATAGATTGTATATAATGATTCTAAATGAAACAGAATAATATGATGTTATTCATTATAAAGTTTCTCAGTATGGTAATTTTTTGCTATTAAATTTAACAATATTTTTTTTTTGTTATGATACTAAATTGAACTGAATAATTACACACACACACACATATATATATATATATATATTATCCAATGTTTATAACCGTAATAATGTTAAAAATATCATATTTATCCATTAAATATATCTTTAAATCCATCCATGTGCGGTAGTGATGAAAAATATTCTACTTCAATTGTGGAGGCAATAATATGCATATAATATAAACATTAGGTTCATTTTCAATGGAATAGAAAAAAGGTAGTAAATGTTTATTAAATAGAAATATAGTAATATAATAATTATATTTATAATGATTTAATTATATTAATACTATTATAGAATATATAGAGGAGGTGGAAGATGAATGAATCATGAATGAACTATGTTAAAATAGTTAACTTTTTCATTGATATCCCCATTTAATACAACCATTACGGATTCATTAATTGTTCATTTGGGGGGACGTCAACCTATAGAGACCATAGACATTTATACAACTAGTACATGATTTTAATCATAAATAATCATCAAATGAAAACTATGTATCGTAATGTCTAGTTTTATTGGTAGACTGTGTAAATAAAAATAATCCATGGATATAGAATAAAAACAATTCATATTAATCATCCAAAAAGTGATCCTAAATTTTATTGAGCTTGTATATATTTACTAGATGACCTATAGAATACATATGCAATATATAGGAGCTATATATCCATGTATGGGATATATATAATGGAATAAAGCATAACACATGGGTTAGAATGTATATCATGACGAAATAAAAAGGTAGAAAACATTGATAAAAATATAGAATCATAAAATATAAGACATGATATCATTTAATAATTAAAATATTAGAATTTTTAATCAACATATAACATGAAATATATATGAATCAAGGCTAACTTCCAAGACAATGTCACATGGTAGACGAAGTCCTATAAAAATTATGTTTACTCCATATCACAACATGATGAATCATGAGAATAAAAAATAAACAATTAATTGTATACCTATATAGGAACACCTATCATAACATGTTCATGAATATTTCTGTCACATTATAAATAAAACATAATAAATGCAAATAAGGGTTACCAATAGAATAAAATTGGTATCGTAATCATGTCACGAAGCATAATAAATGTGAATATCATAATGGATTTAATAAAAGAAATTATATGAATAAAAAATATATATTAATAAGGGAAAATGGTCCTATATTAAGATAAATTATTAATAACATAAATTATAACATGTAAAAATAGTTTTTATGAAACATTAGAAATGTGCGACTTTCATTCGGTTAAAAGGAACTATTAATGAGACATTAAAGAGGATGAAAGACTATTTTTTCAAAAAATACGAAATTAAAAATTAATTTTTATTGAAAAAAATATTATTATTGAAAAATATAGTGGTCCTAAAACTAATTATCAGGCGTATATGAAATTGGGTACAAAATCAGGTTGTTTCATTGTATCAGGTTTTTGTTTTGTGGGATTGTAAATGGAACCTAATAAAATATTAATTTCATGATGAAATAAAAAATAATTGAGCTAGGGAAATTTTTTGTATCATATAAATATAATTAATAATGAGTTTATTATAATAATTAAAATTTTAATTGGGTAAAATTGGGAGAAATAATAACATGAAATAAATTATGGTGGTTGGTAAAGAATCGTATACCTTATATCTGATGGTGTACTTCACATGAAATTAATTTTGTGAAAAGTTAAATTATTTCAATAAAATAATTAATTAATAAAATTATATACATGTAATTTTCTTATTAAAATTTTAATATGTTCATTAATGTATTTTTGATGAGTTATAAGATACAATTTTGTCATTCAGAGGGCGTTTGTTTCCTGATTATATGCTCGATTCCATTAATAATAACTATTTGAGTTCATGAAAAATGGAATAAAATTTTTATAAATTTTTTAATAGGATATTAGTTTACATATAATATTTTATATGGTCCCATATGTCAATTTTTTATATATTTTAATGATTCGTTTGATAAAACGTAAATGAAAAATGGTTAGTATATTTTTTTTGGGTTTTCGATTGTCTTGAAGTTGTCTAGTTTTATTATTCAATAGTATGAATATATATAAGCTTTAAAACATTAATAAAAATAGTATATACATGTATTAATATTTTTTAACCATTATAATCTTTTTATGACTAATCTTCAAAATGGTAAAGGAAAACGCAAACTCGCCATCAATGAAGGTGGGGAATCACCCCCTCAGGGATCTTGTTTAATTTTTTAGAAATAAGGAGCAAGAAAATGGAATTTATGATGCATATTAAATTAAAATAATAAAATTACAATTTATATATGATTCTAATGTTATAATTTTAGACTAGATTGTTATATGAAGGATGATGAAATGAATAATTTTAAAGATATAGATAGGGGATTTTAGCTATAGTACAACACCTCATTGAGAACATCCCTAATATACTTTTGATGGGTCTTCTATTGAGACCAAAATCTTCCAAATACATGGAATAGTTTTAGGATACAAATTCGGTATAATTAAGAAATAATTCAAGGATTCTGAGGTGTGATGAGAAGGGGTTTTATTCATAGGGGAAGGAGTGGGGTATGTTTTATTAGTTTAATCATTTGTTTATTATTGTGGCTAAAAATACCAATTTTTTTGTTCCCATGACTAAATATAGTAAATGGTTCTAGAGATATTGAACCAATGGGTTCTTACCTCATCCATAAATCATTTTTTACTTAAGAATTCATGTATATGTTAAATACTATAATTTATCATATTTCAGTATTCCGCGAAAATTCAATTATTTGAGAAAAAATCACCCTAAAAATATATCAACATGTATAATTAAAACAAATACACACCATTTTTGGAAATTTGTATTCTAAAAATGATAGAAATTATTTTTAATTAAAATCATCGTTTATTCTAAATATACTGATTTTAATATTATAAATGAATTTTTGATACATTTATAAATTATTCCATCAGCATAGTTTGTTCATTTATATGAATAAAACTTTTCATAATCTAAATTATGATTTAATTAGTTTATCTATGTGATTTATTTTTTTTATAAAATATATCATTATTAAAAGAAGGGATATTTCAGTGAAAAAATTTGGGGTTGTTACATTCTTCCACCCTTATGATATTAGTCCCTCTAAATTTCCATTTAGAAACTAAAGTGAAAATATTTGAGTGTACATCTCTTTCATATATTCCTATGGTTCCCATGTATCCCCATCATACTTATGATTCCACCATATCACTTTAACTAGGTTATTAATCTTTTTTCATGTAACATCATCTCTACAGTTTAATATCTTCACAGGCTTCTCTTCATAAGAGAGTTCAATTTCGAACTGTACCACCTCTGATTTCTTTAATTGTGAGGGATATGGTATATAAATTTTCAATAGGGATATAAGAAATGTGTCATTTATATAGGACATGATTAGCGAGTGATCTAATTAATAAAAAATTTGTATGACAAGATCATGAATTTCGAAAGGGGGGAGGTACCTAGAACATTGTTTTTCATTATTCCCAAATCTCATGAATATCTTACATTGAGATATGAAGAGGAATACCATGTTCCAAACTATTAAATATATATATCATGAATGGTTTTATTTATATATCTTATTTCAACTTTTAGCTTTCATGATGTGAATTGTAATTTTTTAAAACCTTTTTACAATTTCTTCGACCATTTCTGGTGGTATTAGTTTATATTTATTTTCTTCATCCTAGAGTGAAGGTGTTATTCAAATATTCTCATATTTGGATTCATTTCGATCCATTTGGATTATTGATTGGATATAATTATTTAATGAGAAATCAACCACTAAGATATATTAATCACATCCTCCTATAAATTTCACAAATTTGGATCTCAGTATGTCCACATGTTTCTAAATATTAAATTCAGATTAGAAATTAATTTGGGAGTGATAAGACGTGATAAAATTCCATTCATTACTCAATACATGTTTAATATTTCTCCAAAACTAATATTTTAACCATGTATCATGATCAGATATGATCAAAAGTGGTCCCCCATGAAACCTCACCACATTCTTCGCATATAATGTGGAAGGGTTTTTAGAAGATAAATCTTTCCAAATTTAAATGAAGTATAAGTCTTAGTGATTTTATTAACCAAAATCCACATCACATTGTTTCTTTGGATGTTTTCTAGTGACTTGTGAAAAATTACATAGTTTAAATCTCCCATATCAAGGTGGTTATAGGATATATTTGCATCTTCCCTTTGAAATTATATTTCTCCCCTTTAAATTTCGGATATACCCAACACCTTGAGAAATACTCTGCAATATTTGTTTTCATATTTTCTGACCAAAATTGTTCTCAAAGATCATGATACATCATGTTACTTCCAGGATGATTGTTTTAAGGTGATCTCTACAAATTATCAAATATCACCTTCTTTATCTTAGGTGATGAAGGACTATAATATCTAGTTCCAAATCAGACGATATCGACATAATATTTTTGTAAATCTTGTAGAAACCCTTCCCTTAATATATTGATGTTATTTTGTAGCACATAGTCATCTATTTGTGTGTCCTTAATGTTCTCTTGGCGAGATTGTTGAGAAATAATTTAGGCATGGTAGGCTATATTCTTCCTATTATGATTTCTAGATCCGTCCATATCATTTTCATAATAATTCCGTCTTTCTCAATCTACATCATAGATAGACAATAATATTTTCCAATTAAGTGCATTAGCTTATTTTTATTCACTCATATTATGTTAGTAATTAGATCAATCATAGTCCTTTCTTATCTCTAATACTATAATTCGATTCATGTAGGTTTACTTTTGTGTGAATCTATACTTTAGGCTCTTGATATCAATATATTTGTAATAGTACTATCCATATGAGTTTATTTATAATTTTTTCATGGAATAAATCAATGCTTCTTTCCTAAGATATTTATTTGGGTAGTTATTATTTCTAATATTAAATATTCTGGAGTTTTAGGCTATCCAATTATAACTTAGTATGAGTACAGAACCCATGCCTTTTTTTAATGAGTCACTATATATCCCAAAACCTTCTCTACTAGTTTATATTATGAGAAATGGGGTTGTGAAAAGTGTATTTTAGATATACATAAATATTTATTTATATTATTTATATTTTACATTATTTACCTTTTTCCATGTAATACAAGTTATTAGGTCATACAATTGTGTTAATCTCTTCACAAAATGTCGGTATTACCCAGATAGGCCATGTAAATTATATATCACTATTAAAGATGTTGTAATGGAAACAATTCAATTTCATTTGTCTTAGAAGTGTATAAAAATATTCCATTTATGGAGAATAAATTCCCCCATAATTACATATTCTATATCTAGAACACATAGTTACTATACATTGCATATATTTTTCCTCTACATAATGTCGGTAGAACTCAATTAAAATGTTCTACAATTTCCTCTATACTCTTGGAGTATATTAGACTATCATCTATAAATACAACAATAAACATTCCATGGTAATATATATAGACTCCATTCATTAATTTCATGTAAATTGATAGATAATTTCTCTGTATAAGAGGAATCTATATGAATTTATGTTGTTCATACATCATTAGAAAGGTAGTCCTCAGAATATATTCATTTCACACCATTAATTTGTGATATCCTAACTGAAGGTCCACCATAGGGAAATAACTATCCAGACATATATGATCATACATGTAATATATTTGTTTTTTGTATATATGTTCCTTAGAATTATTTTTTTTATCTCAAAATAATCTATACATAGGCGCATTGATCCATATCCTTCATCGGGAAGACGAGTACCGGAAAACACTATGGTAAAGAACAAGGATGTAAAAAAACTTTTTGTAGACTATCATGAAACTACTTATTATGTTTTTTCAACTTAATGGTGGACTTTATATAAATTTTTTTTATTATAGTTATAGATTTAAGAATAATATCAATCGAGAAGTTGTCCTCTCGGTCAAGATGAAAGCCACACATTTCTTCTTGGAACACATCATTGTAGTCCTTTACAATATTCATATCGTCAAGAATTATTCTATGATTTTTCACAATCATTTGTTCTTGATATTATTTCAATTAGGGAAATAATATTCATGCATCATAATGATATTACAAAGGATATTCATCCACCTCCATACACATGTATAGAATCACATGATACTTTAAAATGCAGAGTGTGGTCTACCTTTATCCATTATTTGATGATTGGTTTATATAATAATATCAAATCGATACATAATATAGCATTAATCTCACCAAATAATGTATTGAATGATTTAATAGTAGGATTATGATATATTTTATAATCTCGGATGAAATATATACACAGGGTTCAATAATTTTCCCATTTTCAATTGTCACAGATATCTCAAGTTCCATATTTTATGGTGGAGTTTTAATTGTTCTACTAAACCTGCATTATATAAAATAATATACAGAACAAGAACCAAATATTAAATTAACTATGAATTAATGAATATTTTTCATACATGTCACCACATCATTTTTGGACCACATTAGTAGTAGTGACATAAAATGAAATTCCTTTTTTCATGGAGGTTTTTTTACCAATTTCCTTGAACTACCTATGGCATAGGGAATTGGTTCTCATGATGCCCATGTTCCTTGCAGTTTAAACATTGAAATACATGTTGAGTTTTTATCATAACATTTATTTCTTCATTTAAATTTATGGGATTCTTTATATCACTTCATTAATTACTATCGTGATGCCCACTCATGAAAATTTTATGCATATCTTGGTTCTATATAGGTAGTTTCTAAGATTCATCATCCCAAATTTATGACACATGATATTAATGGGTTTTTTCCATAATGGGATTTAACTTATCATCCCCCATGTTAATAGCTATTTTATACTTTTTATGTATAGGCCCTTGATAGAACAGAATGTCTCAAATCACTCTTTCAGACTTATGGTAATAATATATAATCTCCCAATATCAGTCAATGTCTCAAATGTCTAACACTTTTAATAAACATGGAATTAGTCTAATAAAGAATCAATCAAATCTTTTTTCTATGTTTATGAAAAATATATAGGAATATTGTGAAAGACTTGGAATATTTTACTCAAACACATTGATATACTAGTCTTCCTTTTCTATAGGTTTAATGATATCCATTTCTATATTAATATGGAGTGTACTGGTAGAATATTTATGAAAAAAATATTTTATTGAATTATTCCACTTATATGGAATTAATTTACTCTATAGAAATTATATTTCAGATCAGTTTCCACCATTTATCAACATCATCATCAAAACAATTTAACACAATCACTACTTTTTCTTCATATGATATTTTTAGAAAAGTGATTATCTTATGAATGCTGTAAATAAATTATTCAACGATGAGGGGATTAGAACATATAATAAATTTGGTATGCCTTTTCAAATAATTCAATTACCACATATTTATATACTAAATAAAAATAGGGTGTTCCAAATAATTAAAATTGTTATTCATAACATGATCAAGTTTCCCTAGTACTTTCATGACGTTTTCATCTAATAATCACACCATATTTAGAATTTCATTTGGTAATCAGGACATTTACTATCACTTGTATTATTTTCATGTGTTATCCTATTACCATCAATTTACTAAGTAAAATAAATTTTATTTATTGGGGATTAAATAAATATATATGATTCATGTAAATAGGAATTTTTAACAAATATTTATAATCCTTAAAATTAATATTACATCTTAACATGTGATTCCATAAATTAAATCAATGTTATCGATGTTGATAGAATTATACATTGGGTTATTACTAAAAATTTATCTTACTAATCTCATAAAAACAACTAAAACAATCTATAATACCATATATAGATACCCTAGCCATTTACAAATATTACCACATGATTTTAAGCATAATTAACCATGAAATACAAACCAATGATTGAAACTTCAAGAGTTCTTGAATATTAGGTACATAAAATTGAAAACATAGAACTAAATTTAAAAATATATTAATAATCCATAAATATATCTTGACTTATGTTGATATCCAAAACTGGAATAGGATAACCTTGGGAGTACACAGACAAATGAGATGAGGTAAAAACACAATAAGGGAATTTATATTAGAATAAATCCAAACTCACTTAGTAAAAGTCATAACATGATGAAACAAAATGAAATGGAATAATAACATATAGAAAATTTTATAATGTAATTATATAATCATTTTAATGGGATAGAAACATAAAAAATTACATAAACATGAGTGAAGTCCAACTATCAAGAATATATCACAAGGTGGAGAACGTCCAATAACAAAATTATGCTTACACCATATCGCAAAATGATGTCTCATGAGACCAAAAATTACACACTGAATTAGACTAAAATATTGGAAAATTCATCATAACATGTTCATTAATACGCGTGCCATGTGAATAATCAAAGATAGGGAATAAAAATAAGCATTGTCCCTAGAATGACATCGGCATCATAAAAATCTTATAAGAAATAAAAAATGGAATCTCAAAATGGTTTCCAATAGAGAATAAATCTATATCATACATGTACATTTATAAGAAAAAAATAAGAATATATCATGATAAATTGTGTCCACATGATGTGAAAACATGTAAAAAAATTTATTAAGAACCCCTAGAAATTAACAACATTTGTATGATTTTGGGAAAATATTAGAGATATTTTTAATATGATGAAGGAATTTATTCTTGATAAAAATCCAAAAACGAACAAAGATACGTATTTACATTAAAAATATATATCATATATAAATATTGGTTTCTTAAGACATATAATGGAGGGTACATAAAAATGGGAATGAAAATTGGAAGAACTCTTTAGTCAGGCATTCCAATCAAGTAGAATTAAAAAATGATTCTCTTAAAATGTGTAATTCCACATCAATGAACAAAATATTTGAGTTAGTTACATATTAATTAACATAAAAATATTATTTAATAGGAGGAAAAAATATTAATAATGAATTAAATTATCATAATTTGATAGAATGAAAAAACTTAAAAAAATAGAGGATCAGAAAGAATCCATTCCATTATAAAAGAAACGTTTTTTCACATGAACTTGATGTGTGGGATAATAAAATTATGTTAATTAATTAATTATATTGGAAATTATTATAAATTTATTTATTTTATTATTGTTTTATTAATTTTATTTCTTCTTCTTTTATGTGTTAAGGATTCCATTGTGTCATTCTACGATCATTCGTTCCATGGTTTTATGGTTGGTTCTGGTTAGTTTAATTTTGGGAGTTGAAGTAAGATCGAAGAAAAAATATAGAAGAGGAATGATATTATATAAATATAATTATATTTGTTTAAATGGTATCATATATAAATCAGTGTTTAGATATTATAGTGATTTGTTTGAGAAGATGTAAATGAAGAATGAATTGTTTATTTTGGCAGGTTTTTATCATCAGGAACTAGTTTGGTTTTATTAAATAATATTATTTTTATATATCAGTTATAAAATATAAAATAATATATAATATAAATTTTGAAATATATTTTAACCATAATAATGGTTTTATGAACATCCATGAAGGTGGAAATAGAAAACAAAATTTTTTTCCATGATGGAATTGAATCGACACCTCACAAATGATGTTTTAATTATTAGAATAAAAGAAGATGTGAATGGATTTTATGATTGGTATTAAACTAAAAAAATAACATTAAAATATGTATTTGATAATTCATCTATTATATAACTTTGGATCGTGTAATTAAGGATTAATAAAAATGAATTTAAAATACAATCGTCGAGGATTTTACCTCTTTTATAACGTATCTCGGAGAACCCCCTTATGGAAGTAAGTTATTGAATTTTAATGATAATCGAAGATAATAGGTGTATGGAATAGGATTTTAAATGCAATTGGGCATAATTTAGATAGGATTAATGTATTTGGAAATGTGATAATAAGGGGTGGTGTGGGGATATATATATAGTGAAAGGAGAGGGGTTTAATTATTTTTATTAATTTTATTATTTTTAGCCTCAAAAATATCAATTCTTGTTATTACCATGACTAAATATTGATACTACTTTAAGAGTGTTTGATAAAATTTTAAAATACCACATTCATACATCATCCATGAAAAAATAATTATTATATTTTTAAAATATTTTAAATAACCATATTTCATTACAGATGAAAAAATCAAATATCGTAGGAAAATAAAAAAAATTACATCTAAAATGTTTTTATGGGTATAATTAATAATTGTATAAATTTTAAGAAAATAATATTTTATTTATGATAATTATAATATTTAATTAAAAATATCATATATTAAAAATATTCTTATTTTATTTTTATTAATAATTTTATTACACTTTAAAAAAACTAATAAGGTCATATAAAATTATATAATAATTGTAATAAAATTATATTAATTTAAGAATATATTTTATGAAAATAAATTTACATTTAAAATAATTCATTATTTATATAATTCTAAATAATCATTCGTATTTCATAGAGTTAACAAAATTAAACTTATCATCTTTATAACATTTATTCACTTATTGAATGATATAAATATATCATTTTTACTCTATAAGATGCTTGCATTTTATTTATACATTTACAGTTGAGGCTACAATTGTATTAGATGAATTACTATCCATAATGGTTATATTACTATTCTAAGGTCTAGGTTACTATTACATCGGTAGAGTTTTTTAATTTCCAAGAATCCCATGTATTTCATTCTTAATAAAGCATTTATTAGGTTCCCTATGTGATGTATGTTATTATACTATATATTATAAATATATAAAGGTGAATTTAATTTAAAAAATGCGGTGTTGTTACAAAACCTATATGTCATTGGAAGTATTTTAGGTTAATGTTTGTAGATTTTGGTTGAGATAAGGTTCTAGTGGTGTGAGAAGACAAGAGACTGCGAGGTGATCATTTTATTAGAGGGAAAATCGAAAACCATATAAATACATGATATATTAAAATATGATAATGTAATTAAAATAGTATGAAAAATTATATTTCAAAATAATGAGGATAATATTGTTTTGGTCAACAATATATACAACCAAACAATATTTTGAAAATATTAAGTTTAATTCATAGTTTTATCTTTTAGTTTAATATATTATTATCCATTTTTAACATATATACTGGTAAGAAACTTTTAAAATTGTAATGTATTTTTATGAACAAAAATAAATTTTAACATATTACCATATATTTAAACGATTTAAAAACATATAATTTGTATTGGTTGCCAAAATGATTTAAAAAATAATGCTTAATGCAATGAAATTAATTTTTATAAAAATGACAAGTTAAATATAAAATTAATATACATAAATATCATATAAATTAGTGATTTCCTTGACATTTTATTATTATAATTAAAAAAGTAATGATTTTTATATTAAAATAATTCAAAAAATATATTTATAATTATGAAGACATAACTAATAAAATATGAAAAATTATTTTCTTATTAGTATATAATATCACAAGGTTCTAAAATTTCAAACAGATAATTCTAAATATAAAATAATATTTTAAAATAAAATATGATACTTAATAAATAAATATTTGATTATAAAAAATGGTTTTTAAATTTATCTTCCTTTTTAAATATCATGATGATTTCATAATGGGTATAGTAATCAAAAAAATTTATTTTTAACCACTTGCCTAAAATAAACCATTACAGTATAAAAAGTATAGACCAATATTTCTTTTATAGTATAATTGACTAAAATTTGTATGAGTTATTTTTAATATTTAATATCATTTTATAATTACATTACTATTAATATAATATTTTTTAGGTTAAAATACTACATAAAATCATAATTTTTTTTGAAAAATTGATCAATTAAATTTATTACGATTAAATACATAGCACTTACAAAAATATTCTAAGATATATATCTCATCTATAATTGAATTATTTTAATAATATAACACTAATTATATATAACTGAATTTAATCAAATAATTTTTTTAGAATATTTAATTTCATTTTTATACACTATTATATTAATTTGTATAGAAATTTCATACAATTTTTTATAATATTTAATGTTAATAACTTATTAAGTACTTCTCATTTAATTATTTCTATAATTTTATTAATTTCATCTAAATTATAAAATCGTAATTTATTATGTTCACCTCAATTGTTATATGTTATATCTTACTTTATTTTAGTTTTTTTATCTTTTTTAAAAGGTAATATATATTTTTATTTTGAATAAATGACATATTAGACCTCAGGGGTGTTAAATTCTACCAAAACTAAATAAAATATTACCTCACAATTTTAAAAATTAATTACTAATAAGAATAATAAATTTTATCATTTTGATATTCATTAATAAAAATGATTTTTCTACATTAATATAAAAGGAAAGATATAGAATCGCCTTTATTCCCCCATATAAAGGAAGTAATTTATATTGGTATTTTATTATCATCTTTTCTCTAATACATAATGATTTGTTCATTTGGGACAATAAACATGATTTCCCTACACATGAAGTTGATATGTTCTATTTGAATGATATTCAATCCGTTCCAAAAAATCACATAAAATATTAATGAGGGAGAATACATATATTTATTAGATAAAATTTCCAACTAAAATATTTAAAAAATGGGTTATATTCATTAGATGAAATCATAATACCATAAGAAAATTATCATATTATTAGTTATATAATCATTGATGTAGTGATTTTGTCCTTTATTATAATGAAAAAACATTATTAAAACATTTTATAGTGTTTTAGACAACAATTAGAATTATCAAATTCTGGAATATCTTTTTTGCATTAGTTTTTAGATATTTTGATCACATTACTTATAGGTATAAATAATACATCAAAATTTGTACATCTAAACATAGTATCCATTTTACTAGAAAAAATCACATAATATATATCAACTTCTATATTCAAGACACATATTCAGAATTTTGATTAGTCTCATATCTAAGTACCTACACATTTGTAAAAGGATATAAATACCATTATGAATTGTCAGAAGACAATATAAATCTCATAAAGGGACGTAGAATAGAAAAAAACTAGTTTCACAGTGAATTATAATATATATATATATACATATATATTCCATTTTCAAAATAAAAATAGTGTTTAAAATATACAATTACATATCTAAGAAATCAAATTCCCTTTCGAAAAAATTTTACAATAATATTCGTATAAAATAGTTATCAAAAAATATAAATCAGAAATTATAATATAAAATAATGAAAAAATATAAAACCTATTCCAAAAATTTTAAATTTCACCATTAAGAAGAAATATATAGTTTCTATTTTTAAAAATATTCCTAATCATTACCATTTTAAAATATAAATATTTTCATAAAAACAACATATAATGATTTGATAAATCTTATATGTATCATGAGGAATACATTCCATATAACTCATACATGGGGAATAAAATTCATTGTAAAAAATAAGAATAACCTTCAAAATTATTATAGAAATTACAATCACAGTTATAATGGTTGTAGGAATCATGGATAGGTTTGAAATAACCCTTATAGATACACATAGAATAACTGTCATGGTTAAATTCAAAATTAAAATTTTACACTATCAATTAGAGGATTTTCACATACCCTAGGATCATTAGTTCATAATTCAAACTACCATCATAATAAATAATTCCCAAGAGATAGAACCTAATCATAACACATAAAAAATACTAATTAATTAAAAAACTCTTTTCACCCTTATGAAATAATTTTTGGATACTGAAATATCCCTTCAATTATAAATCCACTTTAAAAAATAAAATAGAACATTGGAACTTAGGCTTCTCATTTGACGAAACACAAAATGTTATATTGTAATTAAAACATCAAAAACAATTATGGTGGGGGGAAATATAATTTCACTGTATATGTTGAAATTGAACAATCCTTTCAAATTCCCTAATGAATGTATGAATATTAGTAACAATATATATTAAAAATATTCCATCTTAATTCATTTTAATAAATATAAAATATAGTTAAAATTCCCATTTATAATTAGTCTATTTTTATGTAAATACATCAAAAATTTAATTTTTAATGAATGACATTGTTAGAAATGAATTTAAATAGAACCATTAAGAAGTTAAATGTTTTAAAAAGAAAGACCATTACCTTGATTTAGACTCCAACTGTACATTCCTTATCTTTTTTTATAATATAATCATGTTAATTATTTAAATTAATTAAGAACCATTTTAAATTTATGTCCCCCTTTCAACATTTTATTATAATTTGCATCAAAAATTATGTATAGGTTATATGTTTTGATGTTATTCAGATGATATGTCCAAAATGATTTATATAGGTTCACTATGGTCAATTAGGTCATTATTATGTCCTATTAAAACAATAATAATGATGTAAATTTCATTTCCGGAATCTATTTTACTTTTTTAACCATAAATGATATATTTTAATAAAAAATTGACAATACTTTTTTCATTAAGATGGTAGGTCATATGTAATAAGTAATATCATTTCTTTTTTCCAAGATCATTTCAGAAAGATGGTAAACACTATTTTGTCATTAATTTTTTTTAATAATATCATAAATACATTATAATTTGTATAAAAATACTAATATGAATCATCCATGTGATTTATTGATGATAAAAAAATCATATCACTTTGCAGAGGTAGCAGTTCCCATGTATGCAAAAAATGATTTCTCATATTATAGTGAATGAAAAATTTTGGAAGTAAATGATTCATTATCTTTTAATAATGATAAATTTTTCATTTATTAAATATATATATAACTTAATACCATTATATTAACTATTCATAAAAGGATATGATTGAAAAATCATTATATCGGTTCATGAGATGGTAGACCATTGTACACATGAACCATAATTACATTTCACTTTCAATTGAAAATGATACTGCTTTGTGTTATTACATTCGAATAATAATATATTAATATAATATTGATACTGATTTTATTATTTCAACATTTTTTTAAAAAAATTATATGTTAGAAAAAAACGGATGGTTAAAAAAATACATATTCTATGAAAAACCACTTTAGGATTACATAAAATGATTTCATAGCATAGTTTTATATTAAAAATGAAGATTATATAATATATAGATTGATATATGTATTATATTTGAGCATTTAATGGATGAATCAAAAGGATTTTAAATTTTTAATAAAAGATAATAAGAGAGGTTTCCTTTTATACTTTGGGGGAGAGGTACTCTTTGAATTTTATAATCTCATAAATCAATATGAGTAAATATTAAAATTAAAAAGAATAAAATATATATAATTAAATTATATGATATTTAAGGTTATAAATAATATCATCCAGTTTTTATTGTACAATTTTAGGTGAAGTATTCACCCTTACACTTTTATTTTAACGCTTTTGATACCTTTTGAAAATTGTTTTAATATTAATTTTTTTACTCTTTTAAGATCATTACTATTACTAGTAATGGAAAGAAATAACATAAATAGACCATTATGTTTATTATAAACAATTTAGCATTAAATTATACAAACATAATATATATATAATTTAAATCATTTAATATGAATTTTATATTTAAAAATTATCCTTAAAGGTCAATTTTGACACTTATTATTTAGTTTGACTTTAAAAACATTAATAAAACAATTTAATTTTAATATAAAAATGTTAAAACCACATCCTCCAATGGCCCGAAGGCCATCATTTTTTATTTATTCTGATTATTCACCATTCAAGTGATGAGGTAGAACCCTTACAAGGCCTATAGGAATAAGCATTAAATGGAACATTTGCTTCAGAGGAATTTATATCCTGTAGGATTCAAACATTAAATACATCCCAGAATAACTACTTAGAACTTCTCCAACCTAGAATCTTCATCGTGAAATAATCTCTCCACTTTCGCATGGAAATTCAGGTAGGCATTACCATGCAAGAATATGGTTTTCTTGATGGCAGGTTCCATACCCTCTCATTCATGAAATCTGTGTATCGCCTTCTATGGTGAAAGCTCCTTGGTCATCCAACTTCTAGAGATTGGTCCTTGTATGGTGTCTTGTTTTCATCAGTGCATAAGGTGGCTCGAAGGTCATACTGGCTTGAATGCCTTGGTGGTTGAAGGCCTAAATGGGGGTTTCTAACACCGACTCCCAACAAAGCCCCCTGACGAAGCCCAGGTGCCCTCCACACTCCCCAGCTAAGCAATGACTTTATATCACCCTGTGTATAATACGCACTGTGTCCCAGCCTAGCGGGACTCGAGCCTGTACTAGTTCCCACGGAGAGCGAAGGTTATAACTAGTGGGTACCACTAGGCTAACACCCTATGGGCTAAAAAACAAAAAATTAAAAATTATCTACAAAAAAATTAAATGAAAATAATTTACTGAAATTAATTTAAATTTATTGATTCTAAAATCATATCCATAATTTTTTGTTGAATTAATTAATTGTTATGATGGGGTTGCATAATTATTTATGATAATAATATCTTAAATAAATATTAGAAATAAATTTACATGAGAAAAAATAATTTTCATTTATAAAAAAATTTATAATGAAACATATAATCTTGGTATACATATGTAATAAATTTAAATATATTAAAATAAGGAAAATGATATTTTTTCAATTTCATTAAATATTGTATTATAATGGTAATAATCATTTCAATATTGAGTTGAATGGTCATATAATAATTTTTTTATGGTTATGGACTATATATAAATATCCAATTAAATTAGTTAATATTTTATGTTTACTATATAGTAATAATACCATTCTTTTTCCATTAGTTAACCATTTTTATGAATACCATGGTAACAAAATTTTATATAATTATTATTCAAAATGAATGAAAATAAATGGGAACTAATTAAAAATATGGACATCTAGATTCCATATATGCAATCCAATATCAAAAATTCAATTCAAATTAACATCAAATTTCAATTTAAATTTAAAAATTCAAAGAAGGAAAAAAATTCTTTTTTTCACGAAAATGAATATTTCAATGAAAATAAGATTTTACATTAAATCTAATGACTATTAATATTAATTCTATGAATTTAATTTCATATATATATATATATATCAATTAAATAATTATCCAATAGGGATTATTTTAATTATTATATAATGGATAACATTTATGTACTAAAATACATTTCTTTGAAAATTAAATTTATAATCCTAAAAGAAAAAATATTCCAATTTCAGAAATATTGTTTATTGACATGAAATTAATTATATCATTCAAAAAAAATATTTTCTTCAAATTAATTACCAAATCCAAAATGTACTCGTTAATTCAAATTAATTGATTTAATAAAAAATCAAATATTTGAAAAATCTATAATTTTAAATATTAATAAAGAAAAATAAATCATTTTAGAAAAAAAAATTCACTATAGGATACTTTTAATGTGATAATTTTAATAATTTTATCATTTTATAAAACAATACAACTAATGGTGGAATAAGTTAGCTATATTGTCAGTTTATAAAAGTAAATAAAAAACTCTATAGAAAAAAACATTTTTTTAGAATAAAATGAATATAAATTTTATTTTGTAATTATTTAATAATAATATTTGAAATAATTTATATTTATTAAGACCTTAGTAAATATTATATAATGTAGTTAATTCAATTCATACAAAAAAAATTCAATGGTTAGGTTATAATTGGAAAGTTTATGTTATAAAATTATGTTGTTTAACTCAGCTCGATGTTTTGTGTAACAGACAACATATAATATCGTTTATTAAAATAATATGGTTTTAAATTCACTTCCAACATTAATAAAATTATTGTTGACAATTATAAAATGATATCAGTAATCTATGGGTTTCTATCTAGGAAAAAATTGGGTGAAATCCCACATCATTAAATGGACATTAAAACATCCTCATGACAATAGTAAAAAGTTAGTATGTAGGCCAAATACAATAACACATAACTAGATTTCCATTGTTGAACGAATTATTGGGATCTGATCATACATATATGGAATAAAAATTTAATTTCTATATAATTAGGGAGAGTGATAGATATCATTGATCAAAAGATATTTATTATTAATGATAGAATTAAGGAACATTGATCCATAAAAATTTCTGTTGTGAAAAAGTTTAATTATTCACAGCCTATAAATGAATATGATAGGATTATCATTTCAATATCCTTTCACTATATTTTAATAGTTCATTACCATATATATGATGATCATTTGAAGAATATAGTTTCATAACATTTATAATTAAATCAACTAATCAGTTTTTAACACAATCATATCACTTAATCCAAACGATGAGTATTCATGAAAACTTTTGTATGCCTTCCGCACTAAATTTAACTCTTAATGGATTACTGAATTCCAAAAAAAGAACTTAATTTATTCTTCATATATTTAGATATTTTCCAAAACAAAAATGTGTGGAATTTATTAATATAATTCCCAAACTGAATAAAACATCACACATAAAAAAACAGAAATATCTAAAATTCTACAATAATACGATAATATCAATGTAAAACATTATAAAAATAACAATACTAGAAATTATTCCAAATATTTAAGACAGTGACTAACTCACAAGGATTATAATGATTTCGTAACATATTCTTCTAAGATAAATTTAACATATATCTCTAAATAAAATCAATCACCCTTAATTTCATATAAAAATTTATATTCTCTAGTTAAACCATATCCATGATATACTAATGATTTCATAAATAAACTAAGTCAATATAAACAAACATTAAAATAATGTATATTGACAAAATTATCTAAAAAAAATTCCAATAATAAATTCCCATAATTATCTATTTACATTAATCTTATAGGAATCACAAAATATGATCATATTTGAATATAAAATTAACCACCTAATGATAAAATCACATTTCATTCATGTGGTAATCTCTGTTATAAAAAATATGTTCCAAAAAACAACATAACCTTTCTTTTTAATATAACTTTTATAAAAAGAAATGTTAATCCATCAAAGACATCATATTAGATAGTGGTAGGCATTCCTCCCTTATTGTCCTTCAAAACTGGGTTCAAGCCTCAAAATATATCTGTATATGATAAATTTTCCTTTTTTATAATACTATATTTAATAATTCTTATAATATTAAAAGTAAAATTATGTACATCATAATAAATAAAAATCATCATAAAGATCATATAAACCATAATGTTTATCAATACCATTAAAATCACAGACAAAAAATTAAAGGAGAATTATTCTTCAGATAAATATATCAAATGTTAAACTTATGGATTATATATAGCCTAAATATCTATCAATATTTTTAAATTATCTCCCATGTTATTTACATTACATATAACATCTGATTAGTATTAATTACATCAGTCTTAAAATAATTCATAAATCTACATCCACATCATAACGCAAGAATATATATATTACTTAATTATTCAATGTTACTACTAATCCATTAATTTTTTATCCCATATTATTGCATAATACATCCTTCCTAAAAAATATTAATCAAATCCTATGATTCAACAATATCAAAACATAATCCATGAGACATTTTATTTATTTTATATTTCATTTACAGTTTCCACATTTTTATCTCTAAGGACATTAGGAATTGATAAACATTTATATCAAAACATTTTTTATATAATTATTGTGTTTCCCCCCATGGAAATAAATTTTGTAAATTCCAATACACCCCATATTTATAAAAATTAATTTATACGTTAGATACATTTTTTCCCTTCACGTTTTTAACCAACCACGTCCTTTTTCCTTTTCAGATTATTTCTTTATTCATACAATTACCAAATAAAAAACATCATATTATTTTATATAATTATCATGGATAATACTTTCTACGTTATTTTCACATATGTTATTAAATATTTTTATATTTATGATATCTATCACCCTAATAAATGGATGGATTTATTTCACTCTCATTTGATATATTAGGAAACTCTTCTTGGTTCATGTTATTCATTATATCTCGTGATAGATGGTTATAAATAATGATATGTTTCTCCACTGAAGATCCAGTTTTTTTGGTTGTTCATTCATATATCCACTACAGTTCTATTCAATTGAATTCTTAATTTGGTGGATGTTATATCCTACCATTTACAAGGAAAAAATTGTTTGTGTGTGTGTATAACTAAAATCACTATAAATTGTCTTGTAATAGGGATAAACTATATGATATACTTAACCATGTTATGGTTAATAGTTTATATTTATCCAATATTCATGTTATTCTACAATACATACAATCTTTTGTGGTTATATATGATTTTTTTAAAAATCATCATTAACATCTTAAATTCTATATTTATTTAATCTTTTAATCCAGTACCAAATCTAATGACCTGGTATTTAATAACATATATTCTAATGGCTTTATATTATAATTCAAATTTTTTTAATTACTAAATATAATATAGTTTTATATTTTTCGATAATAATTCATTCACCCTTTGAAAATTTATTACTAATTCACATTACAGAAAATTAAACTTTTTGCCTTAAAAAAAATAAATCTTTCATGATATAATTTAATTTTATTTCTTGAAATTAGTCTAATTTTTTATCTTGACCTCATCTATATCCCCAATATACATAAATACTGTGACACGCATTTTAAAATGTGTGCTGATAAATAAATATCTATAAGGTAAATTAAAATAAAAAATTAGAATTATTTTTCAATGAATAAATAAAAAAAATTACATTTTAAAAAACAAAAACTTGGTTAAAAATAAACATTTTCATATCTAATAAATTTACATATCTTCACAAATACTTTCATGAAACAATTCATTATAATTTGTAAAGGAAAAAGTAAAATACATAAAGGCTTCTCATTAATCATAAAAATATTATGAAAAAAATTCAAAACAAGTATCCCATTAACCCTTACGAAGAAGCATATACATTTAATTTTCAAAATTAATTACATTGATTCACTTTTTATATCAAAATATTTCCTCAATAACTGATATAAATTGATGATAAATCACATAGGTGTTATAAGGAATGATATTCATTTCACTCTAACATATTGAATGACCTTCAAAATTTAAAATACAATAACCTTCATTAGTATCCAAGGATTCCACATCACTGTTACACTTAGTGTAACTATGTTCGGTTCACATGAAATAACCATCAGATTTACACATATAATATCCATCATAGATAAAATTTTAAAATAATATTTACCCAATTAATTGGAAGGATATCATAGACTCATATTTCTTTCGTTTAAAATACAAACACTTATCATGATAATATATTCCCAATAACCAAGAAATATTCAAAACATATAAAAATCTATTATTTCCAAAATATTATTTCTACCCTTAAAAAATTATTTCTATTTATTGAAATATTAATTACATTAAAAAACTCTTCATAAAATTTTTAAGAATTAATAAATGAATGATTTTAATTTATAAAAACAAGGATTATCATAATGGATGTAATATGTAAATTAATGGTTGTGGTGGAATTAAATTTCATCTTCAATGTGTACGTTATAATAAAAAATTCCTTTAGCTGTTTGAAAATAATGTCAAAATGTTCCCTATAAATTAATTAAAATAATTTATTTTGAAATACTAGGAATGAAATTAAAAGATAAGAAATTTATATTAACATTAATTTCATTCCATGAAAATAGATCTATAAAATAATTGAAATGTATATGGACATGGAAGGAAAATATATTGAAGTGAAACATTAAAATGGGATTTTTTTTAAAACAATATCGGCAATAACCATGAATATGACTCATCATGTAACTTTTTTATTCCATAAATAATATATTTATGAAAAATAAATAATTTCATAAGAACTATTTGCAGGTTTATTATCTGTCTTTCATTTTTATAATATATTACATAATCAATTTAGTACGCATTGAAAATTTTATGATATTTTCCTCACATGTGTAAAACAACATCAATAGGTTGAATGTGGCCAGTGAGGACATTGTTCAACCATCTCAATAATCTTAATAATTAAATGAATAAATTTTTTTAATATTAATTATAATTTTAAATAAATCTGTGAGAGATGTTTATTAAAGTTTAACTATATTACAATCATGGACATAGTAGGCCATAAGTACACTTGAGTAAAATTTTCAATATTCAAAGATCCATACAAAAATAAATAACATGTTGTTATATCATTATATAAAAATCATAATATAATAAACAAAAAAAAAATTCATTAAATATACATATATATATATATAATGTTATGAGGTGATGAAAAATTATTCATATCGTGTCACTACGGTAATAGTTTGAACATGTAGAAAAATGATGATATTGTTCTTCAATGAATAGAATGGTTAGAAAGTAAATTACATACTGTCTTATTATAATTATTAGTATTTATTTTATAATATTCAAAAACATATATATACACATTAAACCCATCATTTCAACAATCTATAAGAGGAGATTTTGAAAATGAATCAATGCAGTTCATGAGGTTGTAGTCCTCCGTACACATGAACAATGGTTTTTCCCCATTTCAAGTAAGAGGATATGGAGATAGGTTATCAAAATGGAAAAATAAAATATCATCAATTAGTTGAAACAATGTTTATTATTTCAAATAGTTTGATTATGAATATTATAATTTAGAAAAGGAAACAAAAATAAAATGATTTGTAAAGAACTATACCTCTTCTTTGGACCACCACATAAGGTTAAAAAAAATATTTTCAATAATGGTTTTCTAATTAAATAAATTCTTATATGATTAATATGTATATAAGGAAGTGATTTTTAATGGAAATTTCTATATGAAAAATTATTTTTAATTGGGATACAAATAAGTGGCATGTGCCGTTTTATAATTGAGGGGCCAGATAGTCATTGAATATCTTAAAATATGAAAATTGTATAATTTATTTTTCATCTCAAATGTATCTATATAGTTAATATTATATGATAATATGTTATTAGGTAAAAATACTCTAATCTAATAATTTAGATAATAACTGGTTTTTTCACTCTAACTTTTTTGGATTAAATTTTCTTAATACTCTTTGAAAATTATCATGGTTTTAATGTTTTTACACTTTTTATATCAATAATGTTTCAATAAAAGGGGAAAATCCCAATTATTGGTCTAATGATGATATTATCAACCATTTTATATTGACATGAATGAGTATAAATTTTTTATAAATTTTCAGTCATTATATAAAACATTATTTATTATAAAATATAATTAATATAAATTATGACAGTATTCATTTATTTTTACATTAAAACAATGAAAAAAATTCAGAAAAAAAGGATCCTTTAACACACATATAAATCAATTTTTACATAAAAATTTGTAGAACTAAATAATTCATTCAAATTAAATTAATTTTCATGTTTTGAAAATCATTTATATTTTCCCTGTTAATTAAAAAATTATTTCATTGGGGTTGCATAATAATTTAATGGAATTATTTCATCTCTATAATCTCAGAATAAATTACCATTATAATATAAATTCGTTAATTTTAAAAATATTTATAACCTAACACAGATTTTTATAATCATTATGTCAAAAAATTTAAATAGAATAAATCCTGGAAGATGAAAATTTTCAATTTTAATTACATATGTATTATAAATGTCATAATCATGGAAATATTGCATCAAAACGTAATATATTATTCATTTGGATGGATATGGATGAAATATACTAATATAATAAAATTTTATTACGTATCAGGGTTACCTTGTATTACTTATCGCATTATTGTTAACCTTAATTAAATCAAGTTACATCTACCATGGTAAAAAATTTAATATAGTTGATATTCATAATTCATAAAAATAAAAGTAAACTATTTAGAAAATTTTGATCAAATGATTCCAAATATATAATCCAGTTTACATTATTTAATTTTCAAATGTTTTATAAATTAATTTATAATTAATATGAAAACCATGTTAAAAATATATATTTGAGGAAAATTTCATTTTCAAGGAAAAGATTATTTCACATTACACAATATATATTATTATTGATTATATATTTTTCAATCCATATATATATATAATCTATAAATATCATTTTAACTATTCTATATTTGGGTTTATGTTAAATATTTAATATGGATAACCATTATTCACTTAAAAATTGATTTTTGACAACAACATTATTAAGAATAAAATTACAATTACTAAAATCATGAAATTTTATTAAAAAAATTAAATTAATGAGATTATTCAAAATAAAATGGTTTTTATTTAAATTTAATACCAAATCCAAAATATAATGGTTCTTTTAATTTACATTATTTAATTATTATAAATGATATTATTTCAATATTGGTAATTTTGACAATTCACTAAAAAATAAATCATTTCATGAAAATAAAAATATTTCTCAACATGTCATTTTTGATATGTTTATTTAAAAAATGATATAATTTTTCTGAAATTCAATTATTATACATGGAATAATTTATATATATTTTCTACGAACAAAAAAATGAAAACAATTTTTGATGAAAACGTATTTATGAAGAATAAAATTACATTACTAAAATTAGGGTGATTATTTAAAATGAATTTATTATGAACATTTTAGTGAGTAGGAAAAGTATACTTATTTATTAATTTTCTTTATCATATTCAATGATTGATATTTAATTTATATGTTTTAATTTTCATATTTATATAATAAATATTAATTGGTCATTTATGATTGGTATTGTGGGTTGTATACACTATCAAACATAATTTTATAAAAAATCATGGTGTTATAATAAAAATTATTGTATATATAATGGATTGTGGGTAATAATAATTAGATAAATAATTTTTAGTTCTTTATTGGTTATTTTTCACCATAAAACACAACATTTTCTCGAACCACCTCATTGGTTGTGGTTGGATTGACCATCACTTCATTCCTAGGATAAAGAGATCATTGAAAATGATTATCATCATCCAACATATGTTTTTTAAACCATCTATATTAAATTCCCAAAATATTACAATTTCATAATTTTGGTTTTTTTATCACCATGTTGTAATATTTTCCTTCTTCAATTTCTATAGTTGACCTCATTATATCATATTAGAATTTTTGTGACCAATGACCATCTCTTACAAACTTCAATAATTTACTTGATCCATGGATATAATTTTCCCCATACTTCTTTACAACATTTTATTGATTAAATCATAAATTTTAGTTCATCTAAGGGTTTTATCGACTAAATTGTTTCCTTAGTTGAACTATTGCATGTATTTTAAATGAATATGTTTTTAATCATATCATGAGATATATTATTATGAATCACCAAAATATACTACATTATAGCTCCAATGTAATTAATATTATCATTATGGTAGCAAATAAATTTCTATTCACATTCATTCTATACATAATTTCAATATGTTCTATCCATCTATTGAAAGAATAACATATATTGTGAGAATCAAGAATTAATTTGGGAAATCATTCATAAAAAAAGATGATATCATTTATTATATCCCCTTATTTTATTACTATTCCATTTTAGGTTCCTCTAACATCAAATTTTATTTAGTAATTGTTTTATCGGTTCCAACCTATTTCCCTCCATTTCATTATATCCAAAAATAAAAACAATGAATTTACCAAGATTTAGATACAATTTAATCCCAAAATCAAGGAAATTTATTCCCATATAATTCAATATAGTCTTTATAGAAAACAAATAAATGAATCTCAAACAACATACACCTTAATATAAGACAATTCATCAAATATATTTATTATTCTCTAAAATAACTTAAATCGCAATATTAATAGATAACTTTTCCAGACCATATTAAACTATAAATCTCAAAATATATTCCCAATATCATTTAACCCATTATTAAAAATAATTATATTTACCTAAATATCAAATAATATTACATAAAAAGCAATTATATAAACATAAATAATTTATTATTCCTAATAATCAATAAATATCCCAATGAATATCATTAATCACATAAAAATCTAATAACATAACCCATCAAAAGTGGTATCAAGCCTCTAACAATTTGATCAAAATTAAAATATAAACATACAAGTATATCAAACATTTTATAATTACAATCAACTGATAACATCATAACATCTAATATTATCTAATCCCTTCACAAATGTGAATGGTTATTCCCAAATCCTATACACTCAAATCTTGTTTCTGAAACATATTTTTTTCTAGTCTTAGATAGAACTGAAACAATGCATTAATTTATTATCCATAATTACATTATCAATAAAAATAATTTACTCATTATCTTATACAATTACTTTTTGTGTTTGTGTAGTGTATTTTTAAAACATATTTTAGGAAATAAAACCCATATATTTCTCATCTAGTGGAATTTATCTCATCATGTTGAATAATCCTTATGTAATATACGGTCTTATAAATATCCATGTAAATTCCCTTTACATTACACTAGTATAGATTAATCATACAATATTATCCTTTTCATAACATATATAAATGGAAAACATAAGGGTGATGTCAATTAGATATAAATGATAATAAAAAAAGTAAAATGTCGTGGTCAATAGTGGGAAAAATTGAGAATAAGGGTAATAGAAAAACTAAATTCTCATTGAAATAATATAAATTATTCATAAATACAATTATTTTTAAATCACGATTAATGAAATAAAAGGATTTCATAATCTGATATAGAATTCAAAAAATTCAATAATTAAGGGTCATGTCAAATTATCGTTTAATATTGAAAACCATTAAAATCATAGAATGCAAATAAAACTGATAAATATTTCTATATAATGTATATTAATCACCTTATTTAATTTTATTTGGTTATAATAAAATAAATTAAAATAATTTAATTCAAAAATAGATTTTATATTGAACAAACCATTTCTCAATGAATTATGGATCACTATCTCTAGACCACCCTTCAAAATTTTATTTCCCAAGAACAATACATGAAACAAAACACATATGGATTAACCTTCATCAAAACAATCCTAAATACGTCCCCAATTTCTTCAAAGCCTAATTAACATAAGGAAAAGTTTTGAGTGTCATAAAAATTTCCTTAATCTTATACCTTAATACATCAAGATAGATAGCATGGGAGGGTCATTAGAAATAAACATAGTGAATTATAATAATCATTAATGTATTTTTATATAGAGAAAAATACTTCTACAAGTATATGTGAAATAAAATTTATTATTATAATAATAAAAATAAATTTCATTTGTTGAGATTTTATATTTTTTCTAAAAAATTGGAAATGTATTCTCTTTGGAATACCGTGAAAATTTAATTTATGAATAATTAATATAATATGATATGTGGTTTAACGAATTAGTTTTTATGGAAAATCATAAAGACCCAAATTTTAACGCTTCTATAAATAAATGTAAGAAAACAACCCACATGAAATACATTAACAATATTATATTTAAAACAAATTTAAATATTTAAATTCATATATTAAAAATACATTAAAAAATTATTGACTAATATATAAGAATATTATTTATGAAATATAAATAATCTAAACATGGTAAATATAATTTTTGATAAAAAAGCTTCAAAAAAATTTGAGTTGATATTCTAAAACAAAACCCAAGATATTAATTAAAGACTACTATGAAATGATGAGAAGGAGGAGGAACATAAATACCATTGGTATAAATAAAATATTTAATTATGGCAAATACATACCATATAAATGAAAAAAATCCATACATGAAATTTGTCTTAATGAGGTGAAATTAAGAGGATAAAAATCCATGACTAGTTTTATGAAATTTTAGAGAAAGTAAATTTAATGGATGAGGTGGATTTATATTTTTAGTTCCCATTTTTTATATGAAAATATTAAATATTGATTTCATGTAGATTTAAGTCAAAAAAAAAATGGAATCGTGTTGGAAAAAATTTAATATATCACAAGGAATTGATATTGAGACAAAGAAATAGTTACATCAGAATATTTCCTACTAAGATTCATTCAAACATTCTTGTATAAAAAATATCAACATATTAGTCATATTAATAAAAAAAAATTTATTTAACCTTCTACCACCTATTTATAATTCCTTAGTACTTATATTTTAACAATTTATTATAAAAATTATCATTCGGTTGTTAACTACATTCATCCCCTTACATGCTCAGATTTTGTGGATAAGGTCCATGAGCATTATTTATTTATTATTAAATGCTAATATTATTATCATATTTTAGAACATATTATTTATATATTTATTATCTATAATATATATTTCATTGAACTTATAATGATTATTCCCTGAGCATAATTAAAAATAATGTTTTTCGTGTGATTAATTAATATCCAAATCAATTTAGTTATTAATTGAAAATAATTTATTTTAAAAAAACAAAAAAGTAATAAAAACATCATAATTTATTATTTATTATATATTAATAATAGATTATGTGTATTATTATTCATTCATGATAGAAACATTATAACATAATTAATGTAGGCGAGAAAACCAATAAAAATAAGAACTTGTTAATATATTGAATGTGTAACCAATATTTTTTAACAGTGATAATATTACTTTTATAGAAGATATATTATATAAAAAAATGTTATTAATGGAAAATAACATTTAAGAAAATTTATATTAACTAAATA
Organism: Viscum album; assembly: GCA_963277665.1. Classification (NCBI taxonomy): domain Eukaryota; kingdom Viridiplantae; phylum Streptophyta; class Magnoliopsida; order Santalales; family Viscaceae; genus Viscum; species Viscum album. The sequence continues at coordinate 1,297,717,911 of OY728155.1, forward strand.
AATAAAATATAATGGTATGAATATATTACATAAAATATTTCTCATTATATGTTTTTAATTTATTAAATATTACATGAACTATCTATTGTTAATATAATAAATATAATAGTAATTATATCTTGAAATAAATTTACTCACATTTCAAATATTATATATATTTTTTACTTTATTTTTAGGTCCATCAAAGTAAGGTGGTGATAATAGAGTAATAAATAATGTATGGAGGAATTTTTTTGAACATAAGTGCATGTGATTATTTCATTATCCAATTTATATATTGAATGTGGATAATTTTATTTCCATAAACATAAATAAAAACAGTATAAAAATGATATTTATTACTTTATATTATTATGATTATAGAATAATTGGAGGATTTGGATGAATAAATAATCGTGAAAGCTCTCAGCTATGAAATTACAATTTCCTTGATACCCTCATTTGAAACATACCATAAACCTTGTTAAATAGTCTGTTGGGGAAGACATCAACCTCATTATAATACGATATAAGCAATGGGTTATTTTTTGTACATTTTAGAAGATTATGTTATAATTGTGTATGGATATTTGTGGTCGTAATGCACTCAAATTATAAGTTAGTGGAGTGAAACTTTCCTAGATACATCATTTCATAATATATAAAAATGATATTCTAAAGTAAATTTGAACAATACATAAAAAATTCAAAGATAATATGGAGTTCATAATAAGTTTAATCATCTAATAAAATTAGAGAAATAATTTTTTTAAAATTTGTGGCACCATCCATTACTGTAATCCCATTTTAAAACTTTTAAAGTTTATTTTCGTGACAAACTTTTACCATGGTATGTTCAATTAATAAATAAAATTTCACTTTATCATAATAAAAAATTTAATATGATTATTCAATAGGATAAAACCATTTTCATGAAATAATTTCTAAAAGGGTGAATATTAATTTAAATAAAATAATTCATAACAAAAAATGTACAATTTATTGAAAAAATTGTTGTTTTTTGTCAAATTAATTAATTAATAATATTATATATAATTTTTTCCTTGATATTCATTTTATTATTATTAAAATAATAATTGTTTTGTGTCTTTTATACTATTTTAAAATTCAATTTCGCATTGCGAATATTTAATTAAGGGTAAATGAAAAAACTAATGTTTTTATGTAAATAAAATATATCATTGGTTAAAAAATAAAAATAAATGTTTGATAAAATCATATAAAGTTTTCAAAATATTTATTTTATTTCTTGATTTTTTTTATATTTTAGAGTTCTGATAAAATTAATATCACAATTATTTCCGGATTATGTTATAAATGTTATGGAAATAATAGAAATGTTATTTTACAACTTTTAACTAAAAATATAGTATATTATAAAAATAAATTAAATTTATCATAATAAACACTTTTTCATATTTAATATGAATATTAATTAAATTTTATCAATTTAAAATAAATTTTTTCATAATTTTATAATTTAAATGAAGAAATAAATTTAATAAAAGCCCACTTTTATAGAAAAATATCAATTAAGCATTAAATTCTGTTAATGTCATTACATATTAAATTTAAATTATATTGTCTCTAATATATAATCCTATATATATAATTTATATATAATTATTTGAATATTTTAGAATTGATCAAATAAATTTACTAAAAAACAAGCAACACTTTTCAATAATAGTTTATTGAAAAATATCCATTTTATCACTCATAGATTTTAGTAAAATAGAATTAATTATTTATCATTACATTTCATTGCTTACATTTTATTTTAACATGTATTTTTTTATTTAAATACTTAATAAAAACAAAAAAGGAATTAAAATACACTTTTTTGTAATAATTCATTTGAAGACTTTTTATTCACAAGAACTTTTATTCATTATTTAATTTAATTTATGACATTTCCTGATGTGTACTCATAATTTATTAATATATATCTAATTTTATAATTTGGTATATCATGATAAGATGTACTTCTCTTCTATATGTGATATAAGCTACCCAATAAATTATTTATTTAATTGATAACACTTATCAAAATCTCAGGTAGGTAGAAAAATTATTAATAATGTTACGTGATATTTTATATCCCAAACACATTCAAGAATATTTGAATTAGTTGTTCAATAAGATAGAAATTATTTTATTAGATGTGTATATCTATGTATTATTCATATTAAAAGATATTACAATCATACAAATAATTGGATGAGTTTGTCTTCATCTTATGAAGTTCAATCCTTATTTTTTTTTAATATGATTAAATCTATTTTGTAGATATTTGAAGAATTATATCTATTTTGGGGAAATATAAGTTCTATTTAAATAATACAAGTATTTTATATAAACTAAATAATAATTGTAATTGATTTTATTTTTTAATAGTATATTTAGTAAAATTAAAATGTAAATTTATGTGTTTTAATATGTTCATAATGATATATTAGTGATGGATTTTAGTCGACTAAATTCAATTTATAGTTTTTTTGAGATTTATCTTCATAAATTATTTTTATGGTGTTTATATTCATTTGTTATGATTAATAATATAGGTATACAAAGTAAAAAAAAATTATTGAAATTTTAGAAATCTTAAGAAATAATGTTGTAAAAAGTTTTTTCTTTACTTGTGAAGTGTATTTTTTTTATTAACATATTTGAATGAAATATAGAATCAGACATATCATATTTAATACATAAGACATTCAAAAAATGATTTTTTTATGAAATTTAAGAAAAATATTTAAAGGAAATCATATTTTTAAGGGGATACCGAATATATTTTATACTATGTATGTTTTTTGAGCTTAGCTAGAAATTAATAAAATTGGAGATTAATAATTATTCTGTAATATTTAAAAAAATTACGAAACATGATTTGTTGTTTTGTGGAAAAATGAAGATCTATTATGGGATATGTAATATATTTATTATATTATATATGATTTTTTGGTTTTCAAATATCATAGGTAAAAATTATTTTACTAAAGGTAAAACTAGAAGTTATACTAAATGGTGATGTAATATTTATAATTATTGAATACTACAATGGTAATAATGATTAATTAATAATAAATATAAGATTAATATGGACATAATAGATGAATAATAAAGAAATTCAATCTATGGGTAGTATTGTAGTTTGTACTTCATCCACCACAAGGATTATATGTCTATGATGTGGTGTCTATGAAATAGGAAGGAAGAGATTATTATATTTTAGAGTTTCATGATAAATTATGTTTCTAAAAGGGTTTTATCCACAACAGACGTATCCATATCATGATAATATTATTAATTTTATACACTGGTAGATATGGATTCATTTTTATTTTTAGTTTTTCATAATTGTTGAAAATTGTAGAAAAGGTCATGAAAATTATATAATTTAATGTAGAATATTCAAACATCACATCAAGATAATTTTAAGAGATGTTATATGTTATCGATATAATTATAATTTATGACCAAAGAAGCATGTGTTTCAACTTTTAATCATATTCAGTTTAAAAAAATTACTATTTTGATTGAATTAAAATTCACTTTGTTCTCCACAAATAAATTTTAATAACTGAATAAAGGACATATATTTTGTGTGATTCAAAAATGTAATCATAAATATAAATTAATTAATGTAAAATAAAGAGATTTTATATCAGGTTATATATATGTTATAAATATTATTTTTATAAAATTAAATTATACTTCAATCATTAATATAATAGTTCATAATTTTTCACTTAAGATGATGACGAAGAAGAATATAATGTGGGTATTCATCCCTTACTTTTGTTGAATATCTCAAAGGTTGAAGAAAAGTCTCTAATATTTAAATACACTGATATAACATTATAAAAAGGACTAAATCATATGATTCACATATAATATAACGACAAAGATACCCATGATAATTATTTTTTAAAATATATAATCATTTGAATCTACTATATTTTAAGATAGAGGTTATATTATTCATGTCAAGAAAAACATGCACAACATTGTTGGTTTTCTTAATGAGGCTCATCCTGCATATCTAGTATTTTTTAGAGAAATCAATGTCTTGTATTGAAGGATAATAAAATTATTATTTGATTAATTTTTACATTGAATCCATCAAATATTTTCATTAAATTGGTGGAACAATATAAAATCAGTTTCACCTACCCATTAACCATTTTTTCAACCAGCATTCAGGGTTTACGTGAATGATTTCTGGAGACTATACTCATTTGTTAGAGTTGAAACATAAATGAAAAAAAGGGGAATAACATACTGAGAGGACCAGTTTGGGATATACCTAACACTAAGAGGGGGGTGAATCAGTGTTGGGGGCTCTTTTACCCAATTACAACATTTATCCTTGTACCTCTTGACCTATTAGGATATTAATTCTCTAATTCAATTTTCCATGTCGCATGCAATAATAGAATGAAATAAAAATATATACATGATTTTTTACAAGGTTTACCACTCAATAATAGTAGCTACTTCCTTTCCATTCAGGGATATGACTAGTGCATGGATTCTCCACTGTGTTGTGATATGAAATTATAATGGAGTGGCTAGGAAAATAATCATCTATCTAGTGTGAGTCCCTACACTTTTGAGGGGGGTGGGAAAAAATACTCTTACTTGGACTAGTGATAACCTAGTCTTACTTGTAGCCTCTAGCTAGTTCTTTATACTACCTATAGAGATAGTCTTCTTCCTTCTACAAAAGGTAGGTTATGCTCTTGGTCTTTTTTAGTTCTCTTAACTTGATTTCATGCAAATTAGTAGGCAATAAATTCTTCCTTCTTTCCTTCTCTTCTTTTCTAATGCAACACCAACTACACTAGTACTTATTCTCTCTTCTTCATAGTGCAACAACCAACTGCAATAATGCTTCTTCTCACTTCATGGCTAGAGTCACATACACCAATGAGATATTTAGGCAGTGAAGATTGGTTCTCTTGGCATCATCTGAACCAATTATTTTCTCTTTTTCATGAATGATTGTGAACATTTATATGGAATTTATGTTTAAACTTTTATTCCCTTTCTTTCTTCTTCTAATTTACACACATGAACACACTTGTTTTGATTCATTATTTATGTATCATTACATGTGCATGTACGTGCATGCAAGAATACATTCTCCTCCTATTCTTATTCTATGAAAACCCTTAATGAATATGGGTATTTAATCACACACTCAGCCTCTTCCTCCTCTTTCCTTTTCATTCATCATCATTCACTAGGTTTGGGAGTTTGTGCATGTTTCTTCAATCCTGAATGGGTGAAACCATTTCTTTCTAGAAAATCATTCTTCAAGGCCTCAGGATCCTTCAACTGGAGAACTTTCATACATGAAAGTATTATTTATCTTCTGTTAAAAACACCAGAGCCCTCAGGATTCATCAAATCAAACACACACTTTTATGAAACTCACCACTTGAAATCCTTTTGTTCTTCAACAATGAACCCTTACTCATAGTAGAATAAAAACATAAAAACATTAGGGTATTATTTACCTTTATTGTGAAACTAAGATGGCCCACGAGTAACTTTCTTCTCACAATTATTCTCATATATTCAATGTTCATTAGGTGCATGATTCTGCCTCTTCACAAATCACAGTGAGAGAATATGTCAAGCAATGGCTCACAATCGTATGGCTTTCACGAATCACATTGAGGGTTCTTACAAAAACATATCACATGTTTGGGTTCCAGTTCTTTGTGAAGCTATTCGAGGGTGTGTAGCACCTGTCGAAGTCTTGCAGGAACTCTTCTTCGCAGATCCTAGAGCTTGCAGGACTCCCGTTTTCACTTCAGAGATTGATTTAAAGGGAGATGCTCTATTTTTCCAAAACAGGATCTCTCAGGTATGTTTGAGCATAAACTCGTCTCTTCTAGGGATCCTCCATTTATAGGAGCGAAAAGCACCTCTTTCATGTTCAAAAACCATGTGAGACGCCGCTGGAATAGAATTTTGAAGGATCGTGATTTGAGTGGTTTTGAAAATATTAAAACACGCGAGTGATGATTTGCTGAGATCCTATAGTTTTTTGTTTTTTGAACGTGGGCTCCTATCTTCGTGCATGTATTCATAATCATATGCTTGATTCTCATATATGAATCTCTCACATATCCACATCACCTTAAGAACTATTTTTTCCTTTGCCGAACCTTCATCCTCAAGATATTGCATGAGTGCAAGACATAGATTTCATTCATGGTCTCAGTTCGATCAGATGATTACCATGCAGTTGTTTTATTCATCAACGCTGGCTGGGAGCACGATCATGGTGGATCTACAGTTGTGACGGTGAGAAGCATTGTCGGGTTTCTCTCCGCCCACTATGCATCTTGATCACATGTTTATCAACATGAATGCACTCTTACGGGCTTATACACGGTCCGCACAAGCCACTTGTGAGCTGACTCTGCCTAGGCCTTCCCATGGGTGCGGTCGACTCCCTGTGGTCCCGCATGTGACTTGGGCTGAGGTTGAGGTAGCAAGCTCGTGAGCTGGACCCATTTAACTAGTATGCCACATTATAGATACTTAGTAGAAAACTAAGTATACAAAAATGTATGACAATCTCTTAACACAAATCAACCTTATGCATGGGTACCACCTTCAAGTGCCATGTTATATAACTCCCTTATTCTTCTTTCATTTCTTTTTGGATTATTAAATCCAAATCACATCACTCATCATAAATTGAATGCTAGCTAAATTTTGTAAACATTGTATCACTCATGATACAAGTTCTTTGATCATTCAAGGTATGTGCATCAATCATATGATTTGTAATAACATATAGAACTGTCCAAGCCTCGCATCAAATGTTATGAATCCCAAATAATTCTTCAGACATCTTCACATCAAGCAATATACATTCACTTTGAAGTTCCTTCATTATATTGAATGTTATTGACACAAGTTCACAACAAATATTACTTATACAAAAAGTGGTACCAACAATCTCCCCCTTTTTATTTTGTAGACAATACCTTAAGACTTCTTCTGAAATGTGTGTGTCAATGTCAATGTGATATCTTCTATTCCCTTACATATTTGATTTCAATTTTCTCCCCCTTATTGACAATTAATACAATGTTCTTGGTAGAGAGGGTATCAGTTAATTCTTAATCAAATTTCCATAAATCATTTGACTCTATGTCTAGTTGTGCAACAATCAATTTAGAAAACAAGAGGATTTGATTTAGACAATAGAGCTGTATATTATTCACTAAATCATGATACCTCATAAGATGATAACTCATGAACATTACTTCATGGAAATTCCACTTACATTCTAGGCATAGGATAATAAGCATGATATGAAATAATCATCCTGAAAATCCAATACTCTATTCAACAAATTGATCAAAAATATTCAGGTGTAATAGTAGGATATGTGACCTTGGAACACCTTCATTCTTCTTTTGTCACTGAGTGCTTCGGTTACTTCCCCTTTAAGAAATAATATTGACTTTGAGTAACCAAGGATGAGAGATTGGGAAATGACACACCTTTTCCAAATACATGACATTCAAACAATATTAAGAGTAATTTAATTTTGATATCAATTGATATTGAAACTAATAGAGATAATGACTCTAGCAGATTCTTCATGTGTCACCCCCTCAAGGGAATACTTTTTACCATTTGTTCTCTGGATCTCCCCCTTAGAGCTTACCGCATGTTCATTTCCCTTTATTATAATAAAAAATGAATAACACAATGATTTAAGGGAATAAGCTGAATCATTCTTGTTCCAACAATTTGAACCACAAAGTTGAGAAGATATTCTCAACATAGATGCTCCATTCTTCATACTTTCACAACTGAGCTTCAATACTGACTATGATTGTGTGGGCCTCACTATTTCTTTCATCTATTTGTGTGTGAATCTTATTTCTACAAGGGATTTCAAAGCAGTAGAATCTCTTGGTGCAACACTAATTTTTCTGACTAATTCATGTTGTGCAGGAGTAAATTAAAATCTTCTTTTAACAGCATAACCATCTTTACTTCAAAATACACATAGAACTCATTTTTCTTCATGTAGAATCTTATTTTTTTTATTTTAGCACATGTCATAGCCTCTACATCATCCATCAATCTCATTCTTTCCAAATCATCTGGCCAAACTACCAAAATATCATTAGGGATTGAGATATCAATATTGAATCTTCAACATGGATTCTTCTAAGTGGATTCCTTCTTAGTAGTTCATTTGGATGCACCACCCTTCACCTTCTTGGATTTATAATCCAAGGACTTCTCATATTTTCTTCTTGAGATCTTACTGGGAGAATTTGTTTTCATATTATTCATCTAATTTCTTCCCATGGATTGTTCTTCATTCATACCCATATTTTGTGGTATTCTTTTCTTATCAGCTTTGGGTACCTGTTGAAATGAACATGTACCATTCATATGACCACTGTCATTGTATACATCACAGATGTTATCTATCATTCCAAATCTGTTTGTAGTATACAGATGCTTCTAGATATATGGATGTTTCTTCTTCTTCTGAATATTTCTCCCCATTGAGATGGAATATCTCTATTCTTTTAAATTTAAGGGATTGTACCAACAATCCAGTGCATAGTTCCCAAATCTATTACAGAACCAGCATTGACCAACAAACCTTGACTTCCTTCCATCTTCTTTATAAAGTTTCTAAATCTTCTTCTTGTTATGTTATGATTTCTGTGGTGAATTATCTTTTAAACTCTTTCCCCTATACACCATAGCCATGGTGGTAGGTTTCTTATAACTTTTCATCATCCATACTTGTTAAGAATTTTTCTTCCAACCTGCACTTTTTTTAGAATCAATTTTAAAAACATTAGTACATGTTGGTGTGGATGGTACCTTTACATTATCAGCTTCTTGTGATAGATCATTGAGTGATGCCATGATCTTATTATCACATTTTCAAGGTCCTTTGATAATAGAATCTTCTATTGAGCATTGAATACTGACATCAACTATTTCCTTCTTTTGTGGGGACTCAATATGTGTGTTCTCATGATTGGTAAACTCAGCTTCCAATTCTAGAGATCTGCTATTAAGGATGACTTCATGGTCTTCAATCATTGTCATATTCTCTTTGCAAGCCTTCCTTAATCATTAAACTTCATCTTCATACATCTTTACCGAGTTTTGTAATAAATAGTCAAATTCTTTGAACTTCTTGGAGTCTTCTTCCAAATATAACTCCCTGACATCATTGAACTTTTTCATCTCATCTTCATTGCATGGATCTTCTATTCTAGAGTCTTAATGAATCCCTATCTTTCTTCAAAATCTTTGAGCCACTTTGAGAAACATAATTTAACTTCCTTCTTTGTTACCTTAAAGGATCCAAACTGTCTCAAGAATTTTATACATTCATCAATTTTTTCTTGTAAGAATTTCTCCAAAACTTCAGTTTCTTCTACTAGTTGAGTGATATTTTCTTGCATGTAATGAAAACTCCACAAACCGGGAACATACTCTCTATAGGAATACCATGAAGAATCATTCTTAATCTATCAACTGATATTTCATGAGATGTTTTAGATTGATCTTCACTACTTGTGTGAGAATTTTAATCATGAGAATATTTTCCAAATGTACTAACACATACATATTTATCATTTGAGTTAGGAAGGTTATCCATAATTTTGGTGAAATCTTGAGCCACCTTATCATAACATTCCAAGTCTGTTGTCTCTTCAATGTCATCTAGATATAGAGAACTAGATGCCTCCTCTTCTTTAGATAAGAGTGAATTTATCTTCAACATTCTCTTCTCCTTATTTTTCTTATTCATCATGCTCTTGGTATATATAGTCTTCTGCTCTGATATAACAGAATATTAACAGAAATTGCACTTCATTGATTACTCAGTAAAGAAACTCAGGTCTTCAAAAGAGAATAACTACACTATAGAGAATCAAACTAAGCTGAACCTCCCTCTAATACTAATTGAGAAGACCAACATGGGAAATACCTAACCCAGAGACATGGGAGTGAATCAGTGTTGGGGAATTTTTAAACCAATTAAAAATTGTATCCTTATACCTCTTGACCTATTAGGATCTTGATTCTCTTATTCTATTTTCCCTGTCGCATGAAATAATAGAAAGCAGTAAAAATATGCACACTATATTTTTACATGGTTCACCACTCAATAAGAGTAGCTACTTCCTTTCTATTCATGGATATGACTGGTGCATGTATTCTCCACTATGATGTGATATGAAATTATAGTGGAGTTTCTAGGAAAAAATCCTCTAGACAGTGTGATTCCTTACACTTTCGAGTGGGGTGGGAAACATTCTTTTTCCTTGGACTGGTGAAGACCTAGTCTAACTTGCAGCCTCTAGATGGATATTTAAACTACCTATGGAGAAAGTCTTCTTTTATCTTCAAAAGGTTGGTTTTTCTCTAGGTTTTCTTTATTGATATTTAAATGATTTCATGAAAATCAGTAGGCAATAAATTATTCTCTATCTTTATCTGTTTTTCTAGTGCAACAACAATTGTACTAGAATTTCTTATCTCATTTTCTTAGTGGAACAACCAACTGCACTAAAGCATCTTTTCTCTTCTTTGCTATAATCACAAACACTAATGAAATTATTAAGGTAGTGAAGTTCAGTTCACTTGGCATCATCTGAAACAATTCTTCTCTCTTGTTCATGAATGCATGTGAACATTCACATGCCATTTATGTTGAACCATTTCATCCCTTTTGTTATTTTTCTTCTTTACACATGTGTACACACTTGTTTTTGATTCTTTACTTAAGTATCATTACATGTTCATGTGCATGCATGCAAGTATGAATTCTCCTCCTCTTCTTCTTATGTGAAAACCCTTAAGGAATATGCTTCTTAAAACACAAACTCAGCCCCTTCATAGTCCTTCTTTTTATTTATTCATCTTGCACTGGGTTAGGGTTTTTTATGTTTCATTAAACCCGAATGGGTGAAACCCTTTCTTTGTGAAAAATCATTATTCAAGTCCTCAGGATCCTTCAACCGGAGCACATGAATATATGCATGTATTCTTCATCTTGTCTTGCAAACACCCGACCCCACATGATTCCTCAAATAAAACACACACTTTTATGAAACTCACCACTTGAAATATCCTTCTCCTTCAACAATGAACCCCTCCTCATAGTAGAATACAAACATGAAAATAGGAGGGTATTATTTACCTTTATTCATGAAACCACGATAGACCACAAGTCAATTTATTCTTTCAAGGATTCTTGGATCATTTTTGTGCAAGAGGTGCATGATTCAACATTTTCGCAAAGCACAATGAGAGAATATCTCAAGTATTGCATCACGATGGCATGGATTTCGCAAAGCACAACGACGGTTTTTACAAAAACTTATATAATGTTCGGGTTCCAGTTTTTCAAGAATCTATTTGAGGGTTTGTAGCACCTATTGAAGGCTTGCGGAAACACTTTTTCGTAGCCCAAATAGCTCATGGAACTCATGGTTTTTCATTATGGAATGATGGATAGTGAGATGCTATATTTTTTTAATATAGGAGTTCTCAGGTATGTGGGAGCAGAAACACTTCTCTTCTAGGGATCCTCCTTTATAGGTGAGGGAAGAACCTCTTTAGCATTCAAAAACTGTGTGAGAGACTGCGGGAATCATGTTATGAATGCTCGATATTTACGGGGTTTTGAAAATATTAATGCCCGCGGGTGAAGATATAATGAAATCCCCGGGTTGGTTCCTTTTTTCGAATGCGGGGTCCTATCTTCGTGTATGGATTAAAGATCATATGGCCGATTTTCATGCCTGAATCTTGCACAGAACCAAAAGGTCTCGGCTACTCATTATTTCTCGGCCGAACATTCTTCCTCGAGATATCGCTTTCATTTAAGACATAGATTACATGCATGGTCTCAGTTCAATATGAAAATCACCATGAATTTGTTTTCTTCAACAATGTTGGCTGGGAGCACGATCATGGTGGATAATTAGTGGTGATGGAGAGCTCCAGAATCCAGTTTCTCTCCATGCCATCAGAGGTTGAGGATGAGACAGCAACCATTGGATCACCTTAGATTGATCTCAGACAGCCAGGATTATAACACAGGACGCAAGTTGAGGAATGCAGTTGAGATATCTCGTGAGATCAATTGAGTGGCTAGGATTTCCTCTGCGTTTTTAAAACTCATCTCATATCGAAATAGTATAATGTTTTCTCACGTTTTATCAACCATCTCATCCCGAACATAGCTCAAAATTCTCCTCTCCCCCCTTTGGTGCCGCCCCACACCATTTCTCAGCGGGTGCGCTTCTGCGCCAACCTATGCCTCTTGTGGGTGTGCTCTAAGGACCCATTATGCATCATGTGCACATGTTGATAACCATGTGTGTACTCCTGTGGGATTATATGCAGGCCACACATGCCTATTGAGACCTGGCTCTGCCTAGACCACCTCGTGGGCACGGTCGTCCCCATGTGGTCCCACATTTACCTTGGGTTGAGGTTGGGGTAGCTCTCTCAGGAGCGAGCCCCATTTTTTTAGTAAACCACATAATAAATACTTAGTAGAAAACTAATTATAAAAAAATACAAGGAAATCTTTGAACAAAAATTAACCACATGCATGGGTACCACATTCAAGTTCCAAGTCATTCCACTCCCTTCTACTTTACTCTTTTCTTTTTGGATTATTGAATCCAAAGTACTACACTCTACATAAAAAGGATGATAGATCAATGTTTTAAACATTGTATCACCCATGATACAAGTTCTTCGATCGTTCAAGGCCAGTGCATCAATCGTCTGATTTGGATCAACATATAGAATTTCCCAAGCTAGGCATCAAATGCGATGAATCCAAAACGATTCTTCAGACATCTTCACTTCATGAAATCTCAATTCACTTTGGAGTTCCTTCTTCATTTTGAAAATTATTGACACCAGTTGACAATAAATACAACTTATACACAAAGATCCCCCAACACATACACCACAGCAATTCACATATAATCATCTAGGAAAGGGAAAAATAATAACGCTTAAAAAATGAAACACCTATTATGATACAAAAATAATTTGATATCTGAATTATATGTGCCCATGATAACAAAAATGTACTAAAATCACACAAAAGGATAAAGGTTAAAAACTGTGAGAGTCTCCAAATTTGGTATGAATTGTACCCTAACACAATATTATATCATCAATAATCTAATCAATCGAACATTAATCATGGTAATATCTCCCTTATTTCTACCTATACGTGTGATTAATGCTTAGAAACCAAATGTATTACTAATCAGGGTATTAGCATGACTCATTAGTCCACCACCAGTGATGTCCCAAAATGTTTCCTATTTGATAAAAAAGTGTATTCCATAGTTCTATAATATTATAATTAAAAATTAAAATAAAACATATAACAATAATCCTTGAACGTCTACTCCATAATCACACTTCAAGTAGCCATACAAACATCATCCTATGTGGGAGGGATAACAAAAAAAATAACTCTTCAAACTAGATAACCCAAGTATTGTCACAACACCAAATAATGTTGTTTTCATCTATTATCACACACAAATACAAAATGTCTATTTTCATAGTCACACTAGCATACCAAATAATGGGTGTCTGCATAATTAACATGGACCAATCAATAGTTTTTGTTTTCATAGTTATCACAAAACATTCAAAAATTAATATTTTCATATTTATAATTAACCACCCAAGAGTGGGTGTATTCATAGTTTTCATGGATCACCCATTAATTTAAATTTCCATAGATATCATAGAACACCTAGGAGTTGGTGTTTTCACTGTTCAAACCATAATCCATTAATTAGAATTTCATGAGTTACCATTTTATATAAACATCTCAAAAATCAAATATTTCACTACTCCAATCATAAAAAACCATAACATGTCCAATGAATATTCATGATATGAAATTTTAAATTTATCAAACTCCCTTATAATACAACCTCCTCTGTTTTATATTAAAAAAACGGCATATGACTGTGATAGTAGTCAATTAATTCACATATAATTACATCACTGTTATAATTTATCAATTAAGGTTTGATAGTATAAAGTTAATATAATATTTTAATCATATAATTTAAAAAATTATGTTATTTATGGAATACTAATTTCATACACAATGAAATAACTATTTAAAAATATGTGATACTATATAACGAACACATATTCCACCGACCATAAATATATAGGAGTCTAGTAATATGATATCCAATGTAGAATTAAGCTAGATAGAAGATATTGATGAATCTCGAAAAAAAACAAGAAAATAGGGAGTATTAGTTAAAATGGAACGAGAATTCATGATAATGGTAGAAAGAGTGAATGGAGGAGAATGAATTTAATAAAAATTAATCAGTATCTATATTGCGCAAAATTAAAGCTCCAAATAGAATGAATCTATAGATATCATCAATAGGAGAGTGTATGAAGATAATGTGTACATAATGGTACTACTGGAAAAATATGAATAAAGAAATATGGTTAGTTATATTATATAGGGGATGTTAAAAATTAAAAATTTCACTCATTTATAAGAACAACACTAGAGGAAACTCACATACCAAAAGAATGTATTGGCCAACTAGTGGTTTAGGGACTGGCCAATTAAGGGAACACATGCTAACCCTTAGACCATTACTTTATAACCAGAGGGACTTTCGAAATCTATTATAGTACCGACCCATTCCTCTTGGTCACCATTTTACTCAGGTTACCCCTCATACAGATAGAACACACCAAAATAGGGGTCATAATCATGATGTAATATAATTTAAAGTGAACACACCATCAGTGAATATCAATATATTACAACCTCCCCAGTATATATCATCTCATCCGTGAGTAACACTCTATGGCATCACATGTCATATTAATGGAATAATTCAAGACGTTAGGAAATTATATTAGATACTTGTTCCTATTTTTTGACCTAGTTCAACCCATACAACCACAACAGTCATACTATAGGAACAATCATACCATCAACAATTTTTACACGATAGTCCATTATATGAACTAGATGTTCACAAAAATAATCATCGATGATTGGCTTGACATAATCAATATAAATAACAAGATACTGGATCAAATGATATTTTCAGTGTTCAAAGACATCGAATACATATTTCATAGTTGCGTGTCTCGATGAAATATCCAGTTACTATACAACAATATTGACATTCACATTCACCTCAGATGACTATTTAATCCTCATTTCTCATTTCCGTTACATCTTAATTTTATTCTTCTAATCTATCACTAATACAAATAAGGAATCCTAATCACCCACCTATAACTCCAATGGGGGATATATGTAGTCACCATTTGATCATTTTAAATTATTGATAGTGTTCAAATTCTTAATGGTACATTGAATCTTTTCAATGGTCTCTAGTATGAGGCTCAACCTATGTATAGATAACTCTCAAGCATCTTGGTTGTATAAAGGTGATTGAAACAATCACCCATACAATAATAAAAAAAATATAAATATAAATTTAATCTTTATAAATATTATTATGTCAAAAAATTTCCATGAAGATATGACTCTCCCATGATGGTCCATATATGAGGGAACATGTTCAAATCATTTCCTAAAACACAAATAGTGTACGGTAAAATATCATTTTTTTCTATGGGTGGTAACATGAAATAATTTATAATTACATAAAAACACTTTATGAAATCCCTACCAATATCTCAATGTGAAATGGGAATCCTTTCCATAAATTATTCTCTACAAATTCCCATTAAATATACCAAATCACTGATATGTAATCTCAAAGATCATCCATTAATGAATTATCTTTGATATATATGAAATGGATCAATTTTCTAATCTGATTTGTGATTTCCCAAATTTCATCTTGAAATATAGTATTCCTTTGAATTATCATCATAAATCAATCATCACACCATCCCACGTCAATTATAGAATAGGCACCAACTAGAGAATATAAGAAGGTCACCAGTTCAGAACATTATCTTATCGACTGGGGAATCATCGAGCAATGAATCTCAGATTATCATTGTTTACTCTAGTCCACCAATGATATATGCATAGACCATAGTTAATATTGTTCAGATCAAGATTCACAATCATCATTGAGGCATGATAGTCCATCCTCAACTCCCTATGTGTTGGAGTTGGTTCCCAATAACCAACTTTTTTATTCATTATGATATCTTATAGTAATTGTTTTGAATATTTATAAACCTATATTCATAAATTTAATTTTATTATATTTAAAAATAGTATGTAATAATATTAGAAGATTAGTTTTCTCCTTAATAGTGTAGATAAGTTACCCTCTATTATGAGAACCCGGAAGTGTCCTGACACTATTCATAAATATATGTTCTATAGCCAAATGATATCATTTGATATAAATAAATATTATAAGATACTATGGTTGGAGTAATATAAGAAATTATGGAACCTTATCATTTTGTATTCACTTGTAAATATCCTATCTAGATTATTATAAGAAAGATACCAATTAGTGGGAAATCATTATTTACATGTTTCATTGAAAATTCCATTATAAGGATGTGTGTATTGATCCTTAGACATTAATATTTTTATTTTTTAATATAATAAATCATTAACATTGATGTATTGATGATAATTGTAAAGAAATATGATCATGGTGAGGTAAGATGTGTTGGGTTTGTCAAAAGTAATATCGAATTGTAGATTAATATGGAAAAGTTTATGCCTCGTCTATTCTTTAATAAAATTTTATATTTACTAACAATTTATGTAGATGATATAGACTAAATATATCCATAACCACAATGGTATATAGTAATTTTTTATTAACTTGAAATCAATGAAAGTGTCCTTAGTCACATAGGTGGATAAAACTGGTGCCCGACCTGCATGATTAGATATATCATGATACAAAGGGATTATATTAAACTGTAACTTTCTCTATGAGGTATTATTTCACTGAGCCATTAAATGAATTCCGGATGGTTTCCATGGGATCATTTTAGAATCTAACCATATACTTTAGTCATCCACTCATAATGCCACTAAGATAGAGATCTAGTTGGTCACACAATAAGTGTATCTACAATCACAGTTAAATAATATATTTTATAATTTATTATTTACCAAGTCATATAACAAATATTACTGAAGTGGGTTGAAAAATTAATCATGATTTTAGTTTTTCATATATCATGTGACTAGTTATTCAAGAGAATATAATGTGAGGATAATATTTAATTAATATATATTATTTATTTTATATAATATAATATTTATTTATTTATGGGAAAATAATGTATTGATATTTATTTATTAACTAAGTAGCTATTATTCAATGCCCAATATGTATTATAGGGGGATGGAAGTCCAAGTTTTATGTCTATTAATAAAATATATATATTGAATATTATTTGATCAAATAATTTTATATTTAATTCAATAGTTAATATCATGTTGTGGAAATTAAATTGTTATTATTAATTTTTACATGGTAATCCACAGAGTATTAAATAAAGAATTAAGGTAACTTTTTATAATATCAAATTCCTAGCCCTAGAGGTAATTAACAATATTATATTGTTTTTTCAAGAGATCCAATTATGTTTTGTTTTGATCAACGGTAGCTGGATTTAATCCTCTATAGACCTAGAGATCCACCTATCCAATACCAATCATATGAATTGAGAGTGACCATCCTATACCATCCACTTTTGATTCTACTGTGCTCAAGGAGAAGTCTTTTGAAATGATTCTAATGGAGAACAATTCATTTGAATGTACCTAAAATTATACCACCCAGAGAGTCCTATGATGATGATTGGAGATTTTTGTAGCACATGTAGATCTCTAAAGAGTAAAAAAACTCTTTATTCTTAATAAAACACTTCCTTACAATAGATATTTGGTTTCAATTCTATCAATGAAGAAATAATTCATACAAGATAATTAGTTAAATGTTTAAATGAAGAATAAATAATATGTGATGATCCTCTCTATGGTTTTTGTGTTTTATCCATTATATGATTTCTTTAATTCAATTCCATTGATCACAAGGATTTTCTTTTTATATTCCTCAGATTGATCGCTGATCAAGATAAAATTCATTGTTGGGTACAACCAATTGCATGCTTCTAAAACCCTCAGAACCTATATGTGCTATCACAATTTTCACATAATTATTTACAATTTTTAAAAATCATTGATTGATATTGTGAATATGATTTGTTTTTCAATTCACATTTAGAAATTTTGTAAAATGAATTGTGAGGTCTTCTTCTTCCTATTTCGTTTCTCATAGATCTAATAAAATTGATTAATTTTATGAATGAAACATTATCAAATATCACAATCATTTGTGCAAAGGATTTTATATATATTACACAAGAGTACAAAAAATGTAATTGGAGTTACACATCATGTACTAGCATTAAATTCATTAATAATTAATTCAGAATTAACTCAAACCATGTTCATTGAATACAAGTAGTGAATTTAATTTCTTACACAAAGTGTTTAACAATACCTCATGGTGCACGATCAGCCAATTTAAATGCCATGTATCCCAAATATAAGCTATATGGTATTTTATATCAGAGACATCCCATATACTTCAAAACATAGCCTTCTCATCTAGCACCCATGTAACTCAGAGACAAAACACAATGAATCCTAGGTACATGTGGTTTACTCCAATTAATCTATGGTAGGGTCAACATGTCGAGTCCCGAGAAATGATAATTTGATAGATGGTATGAGACTTTCTAAAAATATTCTCTCTTGACGACACCGTGTAATTATACCAAATTATAATGAATTAATATTTATTAATTATACAATTTAAATTGTATCGACATGTGTTTTTGTGTGGTCATTATGTTGATAGGACACCCAATGTGATAACTTATATATATATATATCGGTGTGTGTGTGTGTGTGAGTGTTTAATTAATGTTTTGGTAATGTTAAGATCTACATATCATGTATGAGCCATACTAGAGAAATTAAACAACATTCATTCAATCATATAACATTATAGAAAAATTAGGTAATTTATGAAATCATTAATAAAACAGTACACTTTATTTAAGTACATGACATTTCGTGATACCATATGTCACAAGAGTACACATTTTATCAGAATAATAATTGTTCCATATATTTGGATGGTTATTCACTGTGTTTCCACAGTGGAACATTTATATACAAGGTTAATTATAAATAAATCTATATCATTTGTTAATAAATATGATGTTTGAGAATCTCAATGAAATCTTGATGATAATTAAGATAAAATAATTGAATAATTGTAGAATATAATTTATTGATTTCAATAGGATTTATCATAAATAAGAATTATTAATAATTGATTGGTAGTTTTATTAAATGTGTATCTGTTGAATGCATGTGGATGTCCATGAGAAAAGTTTAGACCTTTGTATGTAATTTTATTTTATTTATTTATTATAAATTAAATTGTTGGTATACATTCCTTCTCACTTATAATGTAAGGGCATGGGTTACTAATGTTTATTTTATGTAAATCCTTTTCTACTCACATTCATTGGACAAAATGTATTTAAATGGATAGAGATCCTAAGGTAGTCGAGGTTATTAATGTTTGGAGGTTAGGTAAAACCAGTACAGGAAAAATGCAAAGACGGACAGGTGAAAAGATATAATAGGGACCATAATTGGATCATGGTATTTTTTTCACTAGGAAAATGATTATTTTATCAACAACTAGATAAAAAACCATTTGTAAAAATTTATGACCATGCTGCTTAATTATTTTATTTTTATCATATTTCAATGTTATTTTCTTGTTGATGTTTTTCATGACCACATTAATTAATTAATTAACAATAATGAAAGGTGGAACTAAACTAAGTTTTATTTTGTGTAAATATTATCTAATAATAGGTTAATCACTTATGTAAATCCACATAATATTAATAATGATGGTATAATGATACTTAATGGAAATTTATTCACAAAATATAAAATCACTTAATTATAAATTAAATTTTTATTGCCTTCCACAACATTAGTTAAACATGAACCATGGTTCAATGATTTTAACCAGCTAATGTTGGGGGTATTTTAATTATCAGGAAACATAATAATGATATTTTGGATGACATAACAATTTTCACATCAATAGTTGATTTTCAATGATGTTTATGGTGTAACTGGGTAGAAAGGGTTGAGGAAACTCATTTTCAAGGATTTTTTAATTGGAGAGTCAAATCAACATATCTATGAATTCTGATTTAATTCATTATAGTTTATAATGATTACATAAAACCCTTCATGTTTCATTGAAAACCTCAATTTGTGAAACATGAAGGGTAATACAGATCATTTCCCTATGAATGTACAAGAAACATGATCTTCCAAATCTAATGGTGAGGGATATTAAGGATCAATAATATAGTTTCATATTAATAAATCTTATATTTATTTACGTGTATACATTTTTTGAAATAATTTACAAATATTATACTCATATAAATTTTAAAAAATCATCTAAAATATCTTCATACATATCAATATGACCAGTACAATATATGGATATCCTTATCCCCATAACAAAATTCAATGAGTGGAAATGGAGGTAACATGTTATCCATAGAAATGAAAGGATATTTAATGTGAAGGAATAACCAATTCCTAATTCACCTAGAAAAAAGGCTAATGATGAGGAGTTTTTTCTACATGATAAAAATGTGAATGATTCTATAGATATCCACTTTTTAATGCTATCATCCATGACCAATATAATTTTGAAAGAAAATGATGATATATAATCAAATAATATGATGTCTCTACTTTGGGATCTCAACAAATAAAAGAAAATACTTGGGAGATATGAGATCACCAATTAATTGTTTACAACTATTCTTAGGGAGTCTTTCCTAGGTGACCCTCACTTATGAATGATTATTTTCTATGTTGAACACCTAAACATTTTAGGGGGTATCTACCTGGATGAGTTGCATATATATTTCATGATTTCATCACTATCTATGACATTATCTACTTTTAATGTTAGATACAATATAATAAATAATGGGAATATACATTAGAACATCTTTCACTATTTCACAATTTAGATTAGGACATGGGGAATGATAAACTGGAGGGTCTTAGGGTGCATATGAAATGGAAGAAAAAGGTCAAGCATACTAAAACTCGTATAAATTATTAACCTCTTGAGCATCATCCTTATAATAAGAGTATGATCTGGATGATGGGTAAGAAAAGGAAGTAGTGTGTTTAGAATATGGAATGTACGTCTATTTGAAGAATAAATACTCCCAAAATCAATGAGATCATAATTTTTTGTTAGTTATTCAGAGTAATATTTCAATATATACACATTCTGTATTAGAAATATCTTGTGGTTATCACATATGTATCAAAATAAATTAACTACATAGATTCCAAAATATTACTAGTGGATTGGTGGATTTGAGAGCAGATAATTGTGTGAGACTATATGATCTAGAAATTGGAGACAACCATCTATCATAGACAATGTGAATGATTTTGGTTTTAAATTTATTTTATTCTGTAACAATATTCACAAAATAAATTATTTATGTATCATACCTAGATGTTTGGGGAGTTTTTTTCTAGTATCAAAATTATTGTTGTCACCGTTATTAAGGCCTCATATATTTTGTTATTTCACATTAACCTTATAGTTTATTAATAGTAATTTATGAAAATCAGCTATTAAAAATTGATAAAAAATCATGTTCACAAGATTAATATAACTCCCATTTTTGGAATCACCATCATGACCTTGTTAATGAGAAGCATTTGAAATATATTTGTCAATATAGATATTTTTACATTTCGAATATAAAATCACATAAATTACTTCATTCTCGTTTATAGAAAAAATGACCAAACCACCATTCAATGGAATAGGTAAAGGGGCCTCATAGCTTCTTCGATGGGTACACACTGATGTGTGTGAAATAATTATCATAGAATATTGAGTTGGGTATTCTAACATCAAAACATATAATGATTGTTGTAGTAGAAATGGTTATGTCTACACAATGCATTAAAAGTATGAGTTCCATGAGAAGTTTATGGAATTCATTAATGAATTTTAGAATCATCTAAAGAAATGATAAAGAATAATCAATGATATATTGGTTGTGAAAAATCTGATAAATATTTGATAAAAGTTTTATGAGTTTTTGGGATTTTATATTAACTCACACATCCTTAAACAATATAGTGGAATAATGTTAGGTCAAGGAGGAACTATACCTTGTTAGACCTAGTTTGTTCAATAATGAATCATGTAGATCTTCCATTATCAAATTTTGGATATGAATTAAAAATGAAGACATAAACATTAAATAAGTACCAAATAGAGAGGAAAATGGAATCCCCTTTATGTAATGGAGTGGATGTAAACCAGTATTACTTCACATAAGAGTGTGGGGTTGTAATTCATATTTAATGTCATTATCATAAAAAAAAAAGCGTGCACCCATGACAAAAAGTTTATCTATATAGGGTATCCTAAATAGAAATTGAATAATACCTATAAACTTATTGAACTTAGAAGCAATAGTCACTACAGAAGACATATTTTATAGGAGGGAGAAGATCCCTAAAAAAGACAATGTAAGAATGATTTACTTCAATGATGTTTATTCGCACGATACAAAATATATTTTATAATAATAGATTTGATATGAACTTATTGAAGATGTTGTTTCTGAAACACATGTATTTTATTGGAGAAAAGGAGTGGTTCAAGAATAAGAGAGTTTTTCTTTCTATTCATCAAATATGTTGTCTCAATATTGATTAAAAATGAGGAAAAATCTCTAACCACTAGTAGTAGAGAGCACAAAATTTAGATGATTTGAAAATTCCATGAAATATGAAATGGAATCTATTTATATGAAAAATGATGGGGTTTCAGTCGATGTTATAGTTGATGTAAGTCATATAGGGTGAAAATGGTAATTCAAGAGAATAATATAAGTTAATGAGAAATAAAATGACAATAATCTTAGGATATTATCCAATGGTTTTTAAAAATGTCATGGAATTGAATATGATATATCTTTTTCACCAGCCCCCATATTTAAATCCATCAGAATTTTCCATCGTACAAATATTTAACATGAATATGATATAATGAAGTAGATTTAAAAACTACAATCCTTAATTGTAAACTTTATGAATATGTATATATGACACGAATATAATGTTTTGTGACCCCATTAAATTTGAAAAATAATTTCAAGTTATAATGTTGAATTTATAGATTGAAACAAGCTTACAAGTCAAATATCATTTGATTTGATGATGCTACAAATTAATTTTGTTTGTTTATGAAAGAATGTGAGCTATATGTTTACCATTGGTTTAGTGGAAATTTAGTCATTATCCTCGTAGTATATGTTTATTAAATATAACTAATATTAAATTACATATTAGTCGTACAATATATTAAGGATTGGTTAAATAAATGTAACTCCCTGAAGTACAATGTTGAATCTCCTTATATTATATGGATCATGATCAATCCTGATAGATCCAATATTCATCATAGACTAATTTAAAGTACATTTATTATCCAGAAAATTAATAGAATTAGTACGGGACAATCCAAGAGGGGATTAGTTTTCATTGTTAGTTGGTTTACATATTTGAATGATAATGTGTCTTCAGACACAATATGCGAAAGCGATAATGGGTACGCTCACATATGAATAAGTTATAGGATAAATCCTTTATACAATGTTATTTACAAGAATGTATTTTTCCAATGCATTGATCATGGTGGTAAGACATTAAACTGATCTCAGGTAATATCATTTGTATATTGTTAAGGCTATCTTACTGTACTTGAGAAGAACTAAGGATACGGTACTGGTTTGTGGAGGATACATAGATCTAGTCATCATGGTTTATAATGATTCTAGGTTTTAATAAAATCATAATGATATGAATTTGTAGTCCTGATTTTTATTTTATCATAATAGAGGAGCTATTAGGTGGAAGTGTTCAAAGCAACTAGTTATTTCTGATTGTGTAGTGGATTCTAGGTATATTGTCGACTCTGATGAACCATGTAACTCATGAAACATTATATTAATATAATAATATTGTGGTATCCTTTTTAAAAAATGTAGGTCACAACAATGGACAATGAATATAATATGAAAGCATTACCTCGAGGGAGATTTTTATCAAAGGGTAAATTATTAGTCAAAAGTGTATACATGAAATATAACATTGTGGACCCTTTCACTAAAGGCTCATATTAGCAGAAGAATGAGTATCATGTGAGAGATAGCAAACATAATGTTGTTATAAGTAGGACCTATTTAAGGTGTACTCTATTTTAGTTAGTTTTACTAAACCAATGTTAGTGTAAATTATGATATAAAATATTATTTTTTTGAAAATAAATAAACCTTTTATCACATATAGATTATTTTTATGTATAATGAAAACATGTGATAGTGTCCTATGATTAGATTCCACACTAAATGGACATACCAGTTCCACACTCTGTTGAGAACCCATAAGTGATATGACACTATTATTAAATGTAAGTTCTCTAGTTGGGTAATCTCATTTCCGAGACAGAAATGATATAGAATATCATGAGTTGAGTCACAATAGAGTTTGACAGACATTCTCATAATTTATGTCATGGGTAATATCAGGTGTATGATATTATAATATATATACCTTCTAGTAATAAATCCACCTTCATATGATTCATTGGATGTTCCTAACTGAAAATGTTTTTATTGATCCTTAGAAATTAATATTATTATCGATGATTATTATGGGTAGTGTAATTTAATGTATTTAAAATATCAGGACTATATATATTCATGGTGATTTAGGATATGTTCTGTGTTTCATTAATAATATAGAATTAATAAATAATAGGAGAAATAATTTTTACCATAGTATTTATAATCAAAGATATTATCTCATTACTATTGAGGGAAATGATATAAACTAATTAAATCCTTTACCTTGGTGATATGTATGAATGTTTAGATTACAGAAAGACAAAAAAAGTTACATTGGGCACATTACTTGATGGAATACGCATGCAACCATCTTGATTATTGATATCATTAAAAAAGATTATTTTGCATAGTAAGAATCCATATGAGGTATTATGACATTAAGGAATTAACCTATTTATCTATGGGTGACATGGTAAGTTTTTATATGCTATCCATAGATATTTTTCTACTTTATATAATTCCACTGAGAAAGTGTCCTCGAGGGGCACAAACTATATATATTCACATTCTCTGTTAAATAATGTATATAATTAATTATTATCTAATAAGTTGAATAAATATTATTATCTCGCATTATTGATTAATTTTTCATATCTTCCCTAAAAACAATATTATTTCACATGTTATTCATGTTAATATAGTTTGAGAAGAAAATTAAATAAATATATATGTTCTATTTATATTATTTAATATTTCTTTAAATTTTATTGAATAATTTAGTGGTATTTATTTAATTAGTAAAAAATCATTATTCAATGCCTAATAAATATTTTGGTGGAATAACATACTATGTTTTCTATTTACTGATAGATAATATATAATGAATATTATTTTATTAAATAATATTTAATGTAATACCCATTTTAAGATCATATTAATGAAACAAAAAAATTATTTTTGAAGACATGCGATCATTATGGTATTAAATAATTATTAATGGCCAATTGTAGAAACTTTAATTTCTAAAGACTAGTGATATTCAAACCAAATTATATTATTTTTTCAGTAAATCCAATTCCTTGGCTTTGTGATCAATTGGTGAATGAGGGAAACCACTCAAGAGGTACCGTGATCCCTCTCTAATAAATATCCAAGGAAGAAAGAGAATTATTCCTCTACCATCCATTACATATTCAAGATAGATCACAATGAATTAGTTTTTATGTAATTTTCCTAGAGGGAAATAAAGAATTACTCATTCTTTGGATCAACAATGATAACTCCTGAAGATTTTTATTATTAAATTTGGAGATTTTTTTAACATAAAAGAATCATCATTATATGGAATATTCTCTTTATTACTACAACAAAATGACCACATAGTATAGATTTGTTTCCAAATCTACCATTGAACATATAATTAATGCAAGGTAATTCTTTAATTGATTAAAATAATTATAAATTGTATGTTATTATCCTCTCTCATGTTCTGATTGTATATCTATTTAATATATTCATGGACTCAATACTGATGATCGCATGATTTATCATCGTTTTATTGATCATTAATCAATAAAAATCAAATTTGGGCATGACCCATCACATAAAATTAACATGCACAAAACCTACATTATACATACTAATGGATACCACAATTCCACCATGATGATATTGAATATAATCTTAGTCTAGAGAAAAATCAAGTAATATATCCCCACCATATATTAAATCCCTCACCACCATGCATCATGAGTCAAAAATATGACTCTCTTTCAAATGGGTATGTAGTGAGGAAGGGATAAAATTGAAATTCATGGTATATATTTCACAATATTCTCAAAAATCCATTAAAGGTATTGAATATAGATCAATCACAATCCACATTAAAATTTACTCTATAATTGGATGGGTCTAAGTCATGATGGTAAACTAATCTGACACGACATTCACCATCCAAGTGTTGTATTCTGATTCAAAATCAAATTATTATTGGTACCCAAACCATATAATCTATTGAAGCATTATTTTTTTAATATTAAATTTATTTTGTGATTTTATATTCAATGTAAACTGAAATTCCATATCCGTGAATGTAGTGTCTCAAACACCTCATGATATTCACCACCACCACCACCAAATCTATATCATTATTTCGGTTTTTAAGATCATGCATCTTTATTTATACCCACCAAAAATAAAGAACTAGCCCTCCCAAAATTCTTATAGCCTTAATGAAAATAATTAATACATGATAACATAAATAACAATCCCTTCTCGGCCAAAATATTTCCAATATTGATCCATAGGCCAACCACTTCTTCAAAACCATGATGATTACATCAGAAGCCTGAAATAGGTAAAAAATTAACTCCATATTCTTCAGTATCATCAACATCATTTGTTATATCCCAGTTCGAACTAGATCGAAATTGGAGTGCCAGATGTCCTCATGTGATCCTCCTCATACACGTGTGGCATCCAACAAGAAGTGGGGGACTATGTCCTTTAATAGGGAGATTATACACACAATATCATGTCAAAGAAAAAATATTATAAAACAGTATTAAAATAACCAATGTAACAAGAAGATAGTGGATTAAGTAATTAATCTCATTTAATAAATATTAAAACAAACTCCCAATTTGTTAAAACAAACCAAATTATATGTGCATTGGATAAATGAAAAACCAAAAAATATACCCATAGTCTTTCCCTATCTACCACCTCCTCCATGATACACTACTCATCAATCTCTCATGGGCCCCATTCCCTTACATAGATTCCAATACATGATGTAAATATATTCCTCATGATTCCCATGTAATTTCATGTAATAAAACCCAATAGGGCTCCACCAATTAGTTCATAATTTTTTAAAAATGAATAAAAAATATATTCCAAGAAAATATTAAATATGTAAACACCTATATTAAGCATCGAATAGCATATCAAGTTTTTTGTATTCTAAAAAAAATGACACACCCTCCAGTCATACCTTCTTCATCTCGATACAGGAAGGATAATAAAGAGATTCCAAAAGTAACCGAAACTAGACATATGTATAATTAATATGTTACTTGACATTCTCATGTATACATGAACACATTTGACTCAATATTCCTTATTCCTAGATCATGGTATGATTATTGAAAAACATATTTCATCAAATGTGACACAAACAAACCACTATACAAGATTCATTGTATTAAAAACACCATTTATCAACATTGGTACTCTAATATTACATAGAATTAGGATACCCTATAAATTGATTCTAGTAATTCAGTGGATCTTCAACATGGTATTATGTGGTATCATCATAACTATAGCATACCACCTTTTTATAACATAAACATTCATTACATTACACAAAACTGAGGATCTTTATGGTTTAGTGTCTTGGAAACCATGAACATAATACATGAAAACAACATAAAACATTTCTTCTTAAACACTTGAAAGGCTTCTCCATTAGTTCATCCTAGGTTCATTACTGCATCTCATAACCTGTGGACATAAATCAAAAGAAAGGGTGAGCAGATGGCCCAGTAAGGGAATAAGAGAAACATTTAACATTTGAACTTGAGATACATCAACTATGTCATGAAAAAAAACATTAAGGCATGAGAAAGAAATCATGTGGCATATCATAATAAAAATACAATTTTTCATAACATTAAGATGTGGCTAAATCATTTAACAAATAAAATCATGAAAATATCACCAAGGTCCATCCCCAAGGTGTCATTTGAAAATTACGAAGGTTATTCACCAAGATATCAAGAAAATTGTAATCTCTGGTGGTTACATCATTACCCAATGCATTGGAGCGCTATCAGGGTGAACCCTTAAATTTTCCTTTATTATCATGTGAGACACATATATCATCATAAAACATTTCATAAATAACCCATATAGAATAAAATAAATGGGTTTTATTTTATAATCATAACATTTTAAAAAAAACTGCTTTAAAGACATGATCTTTACGTCACTTTAATCCCACGGAAGGGGAGAGTGGGTCTCATGTATGTAAATCCCAGAATTTAAAATAGAACATTTTGATATATATGTGAATACCCATATAGAAATAAGAGCTTTGAGTATTCACTTTATAACATAAAATAATTTTGAGAAAAGAGAGGGGCATTTTGAGACGAAAATTCTGCAGCATAACGACTATGTTTCGGGTTTTTAGAAAACATTGAAAATAGAGGGGACATGTGTCAAACATTCATAAATGACCCATAAAACGGTAGAGGGACAGAATAAGAAGGATATATGAACATAGTAATGAAATTTTAAGGACATACCATTTGATATGAAAAACATGTAAGGAAGACAAAAATTAGATTTCTCTTATGATTGTTCGACAGCCTAACGACGATACTTAAACTTCAACAAAAATGATTTGAAAAGATCAAATAGGGTCTCTCATCATGTGAACATAAGAGTTTAGTATGATAGATATATATATATCATGCCCCAACATAATTAAAAAGGAACTTAAAATACATGACATGAAAGTAGAACTTTGAAAAGAATGATAAGGGTGATAGAATCCCCTAAAAAATTCGGCAGCATAACGGCGCCACTTAAAACATCAAAGTACTGAATTGAAGAGATCAAATGAGTTATCTCATCATATGATCATAAAAGATCATTATGATAGATATAGAGATCATACCGCATCATAATAAAAAGGAATACGCAAGACTTGACATGGAATTAGACCTTTGAAAAAGGAGAAAGATGAAAGAACCACTTAAAAATTCAGCAGCCTAATAGCGCCACTGAAAACATCAAAAGACTGAATTGCATAGATAAAATGGGTTCTCTCATAATATGATCATAAAATATAATTATTATAGATATATATATCATACCCCAAAATAATAAAAAGGAACTTGAAATACTTGACAAAATAATAGAACTTGAAAATGAGAAGGGTGAAAGAATCCGTTACAAAAAATTTCGGCAGCCTAACGGCGCCACTTAAACTTTCATAAAATGAAATGATGAGAGTAAGGGGGGGTCTCTCATAATATGAACATAAAAAGGAAAGTATAATTAATATAAAAGAACAACCACCAACATAAGAACATGGAGCATAAATGAAATTACATAAAAGAGATCACTTGAAAAGAAAGAGAGGGGTCAGATCCCTTACCTTAAAACATAACTCTTAAAAATCAATGGTTTGGACCTTTAGGGCTTGGGGGAACCTTGTGAGGACTCCTTGGGAGGTAAGGAGACCATAAATTCGTTGATAATGATTTTGGAGTCCAAAGGATGAGAGAATGTCTTGGTATATATAGGGAAAGTGAGGGGACAAGGCATTAATGGCCAAGGGACACCTCATAAGTGGGTTTCTCAAAACCATGTGCTCTCCCAAGATATTTCCATGAAGTTAGGCCACATGGGGCCCCCAATACAATAATTCATCACCTTTGGTCGGACAACCCATAAAATATATCATAAAATCATCATGACATAGTTATGATGTCATTAAACATACCGAAACCCTTAAACTGTATTTTTACTATTCACTGAAAATTCAACTTTCTCAGAAAAATCCCAAAATTTCACATTAACCAAATATCGATGCTATGATTACAAAAATGCACTCCATTTTATAAAAATAATTTTCTAAATAATTTTAATTTAATTTTTAAATAAATAAACTATTCACTGAAAATTCATTTTTCCAGAAAAAATCCCCAAAAATTACCATAACATAATATCGACGCTCTAAGTTCAAAAATGAAATCAATTTTATAAAAATAATTTTCTAAATTTTTTTAATTAAATTTTAAATGAAAAAACACTATTCAACCAAAAAAACTAATACATGACTAATAGTATATGAAACTGTTATTTAACAATTTTATTGAATCACATTATTTAATCAGGGTGCCTAAATTATATTAATACTTTCAATAAGTGAGATTACTAATCTATTTTGTCACATTACTAATCCTAAGTATAAAGTCACTATTCATAATTTACTATTCATCAAAAATTTAGTTAATCATATTAGACTCTAAATTTCATACTGAACATAATTGTAGAAGACCATTTTATGAAAATCATTACACATTTCTAATTATTTATGTTTTACATAAACATTTTTAAAATATCATTTTTCTATAATTCATAAAAAAATATGCATACTATATTTATCCGGTCATTTGAAAATTCATAAACTTCATCATCAGAAGAAATCGAAATTTTTATTTAAAGCAGAGGATTACACAAGGAAGTTACGGTCTCCTTACATAGCCCCTTATCACACCAGCATAGGACCTAAGTGTAAGGTGTGCTAAGGTGAGAGAATCCGAGGGAGGATCGGCCAACATCGCACGAGTAATAATTTATATCATTTTGATCTTCTCGCGAAGGAGATTCCATTCTAACTTCACACGATGACGTTCGGCTTGGCTTTGGTCCAGAGCAAAGCCCAGTGGTCCTACCTCCTTCCCAAGTTCTGTTATATGGGCTTCAATGGGTCCAAGACTACTGGGTGAGGCCATCAAATCTTCTTTTATATTAATTAACTAAGATTACTTGTATTTAGTGACAATAATCAAAATGTTTAGTTTCCAGCGGTCATATTGACCAATGGTCAAATAACAGTCAAAAACCTAACGGTCTCATTTTAATTATACTCGTGTTATCAAATAATTTTTTTTGTTGAGTATATAAAATAAATTAAATAACACACAAAATTAGGAAACAAGATTTATTCAAAATTTCGGGTTGCTACAATCTTCCCCGCATAATAAATTGCGTCCTCTCAATTTTTAAAAATGGGTTTTAAAATTTCATTGAAAGTCCGACATCGGAAAAGGAGTCAGTAAAACTATTACTTAAAAAGAAATAAAGGGAAGTACAAAGGTCACCCGAGTTAACCCACACTAGGATTCCATGTTGGAAAACATGGACATGTAGGAGAAAACAAAGGGTCATGTTCTGAGCGATAGTGATAGAGAACATGATTAGGAGAAAGTTAGCCATAAGAAAATCCCAAACTTATGATATTTGTAAACGATCTTTGATTACCTAGTAGGAAATGTAATCAAAAAATGTTTTTGTTTTATGTTTCTTTTCATAATTTTGAGGAATTCATTTACTACATAGAACAAAAATATAAGGAAATATTCCTACCTTCATATAGAGGTTCATCCTTTAATAAGTTTCTACGAAAACTAATCTTTTCTCCAAATGATGAGCACTCAAAACTACTTGGTCCCATCAAAACACAATAATATTCTTCTATAGAATCACATATTCCACAAAAGAAAAACTATCTATCTTTAAACATTTATCCCAAAAACAGAAAGGGTAAGATAAAACAACTCTTCAAAAATAAAGATTCCCATAGGAAGGGAAACAACTTTTAAGTCATCAAAGTTCCACGGTACTACCAAGAGTTCATCATAGACCATTCCGTAAGTAACTGTCCTTAAAATTCCTCAAAATAACCCAAACTAAGATTGAAACCCAAATACAAGAAGGACTTGATAACATAGTCTTCCAAGATAAACTTTTTCATTCATCTCCAAACAACATCAACCACTCCTAACATCTTATAACCAAAATAACTAACCAAAAAATATTTTCCCAAGATAGGTCAATCATTTCCATAAGTAACCTATAATACCATAAGTTCACCTTAAATTCGTTGATTCTTCAAAATATAATGCAACTTTTACTCCTCAATGAAAATACCGTATTAATCTATTTACCTCGATCAAATAGGGTTCCCAAAATAGTGAACGTCTTCCAAAATAATAATCAACTTTTAATCCCCTAATCATCTCTGTCATATTAATAAGGAAATCATCACATTTTCTATCACATTGGTTGATGGGACATTTTCTTCCATTTACCTCCATTAACTAAGAAGATAATATATAATTAGGGGCATAAATACATTTCCAATAATCATGAAAAGGAACTTAAATCATATAAGGATAACGTGTAGAAGAAAACTATACCCTAACTTCTAATCCCCTAGGTTTCAAACATTGTTATCCATGATCATATATCCTTATGTGAATCTTTATTTTATTTTATCTTTGTTCTTTTAATAATGGTTCATACTAAGCATATGAATTTACCAAAGAATATCCCCCGGTAGTGTCATAACCAAGAGTGCAGCAAGGCCCGTTGTTGTGTACCAGTTCCCGTTCGAGTCTAGCTCACAGCAGTGTTTTCGGGTTTACCCCTATGTACATTTGTGCCAGAGCCACCTCTACCTACTCGTATCTAGACATGGATGTATTTTCGTGGAAACCCCTTACTCAATACTCACCAAAATACAAAGAATATTTCCTATATATAAACATATCTATAAGCTTCTTCCTAAAGTTTTCATATTATAATTCCACAAATAACTCAACAATACTTTGATACCAACTATAGCATCCCGCCTTTTTATAACATAAACGTTCATTACATTACACAAAACTGAGGATCTTTAAGGTTTAGTATCATGGAAACCAAGAACATAATAAATGAAAACAACATAAAACATTCTTATTAAACACTTGAAAGGCTTCTCCTTATGTTCATCCTTGGTTCATTTCATTATCTCATAACCTGGGGACATACATCAAAAGAAAGGGTGAGCAGAAGTCCTAGTAATGTAAGAAGAGAAACATTTAACATGTGAACTTGAGATACATCAACTATGTCATGAAAAAGGACATTAAGGCATCAGAAAGAAATCATGTGGCATATCATAATAAAAATAACATTTTTCATAACTTTAAGATGTGGCTACATCATTTAACATAGACAATCATGAACATATCACCAAGGGCCATCCCCAAGGTGTCATTTGAAAATTACCAAGGTTATTCACCAAGATATCGTGAAAATTGTAATCTCTAGTGGTTACATCATTACCCAATGCATTGGAGCGCTATCAGGGCGCACCCTTAAATTCTCCTTTATTATCATGTGATCCACATATATCATCATCAAAAATTTCATAAATAACCCATATAGCATAATATAAATGTGTTTCATTTCATAATCATAATTTTTAAAAAAAACTTCTTTAAAGACATGATCTTTACGTTACTTTAAACCCCTGGAAGGGGAGAGCGGGTCCCATGTATGTAAATCCCAGAATTTAAAATAGAACATTTTGATATATATGTGAGTACCCCTGTAGAAATAAGTGCTTTTAGTATTCACATTATAACATAAAATAATTTTGAGAAAAGAGAGAGGCATTTTGAGACGAAAATTCTGCAGCATAACAGTTATGTTTCGGGTTTTAAGAAAACATTGAAAAGGTAGGGGACATGGGTCAAACATTCATAAATGACCCATAAAACATTAGAGGGAAAGAATAAGAAGGATATATTAACATTGTAATGAAATTTTAAGGACATACCATTTGAAATGAAAAACATGGAAGGAAAACAATAATTAGATTTCTCTTATGAAAGTTCGGCAGCCTAACGACGTCACTTATACTTCAACAAAAATGATTTGAAACGATCAAATAGGGTCTGTTATCATGTGAACACAAGAGTTCAGTATGATATATATAGAGATAATTCCCCCACATAATTAAAAAGTAACTTGAAAGACTTTACATGAAAGTAGAACTTTGAAAAGAATGAGAATGGTGAAAGAATCCCCTTAAAAATTCGGCAGTATAATGGTGCCACTTAAAACATCAAAACACTGAATTGAAGATATCAAATGGAGTATCTCATCATATCATCATAAAATATCAGTATGATAGATATAGATATCATACACCAACATAATAAAAAGGAACATGCAAGACTTGACATGGAATTAGAACATTGAAAAAGGAGAAAGGTGAAAGAACCACTTAAAAATTCTGCAGCCTAACGGTGCCACTCAAAACATCAAAATACTGAATTGAAGAGATCAAATGGGGTCTCTCATCATATGATCATAAAAGATCATTATGATATATATAGATATCATACCCCAACATAATAAAAAGTAACTTGAAAGACTTGACAAAAAAAATAGAACATGAAAATGAGAAGGTTGAAAGAATCTATTACAAAAACTTTCGGCAGCCTAACGGCGCCACTTAAACATTCATAAAATGAAATGATGAGAGTAAGAGGGGGTCTCTAATCATATGAACATAAAAATTACAGTAAAATTAATATAAAAGAACATCCACCAACATAATAACATGGAGAATAAATGAAATTACATAAAAGAGATCACATGAAAAGAAAGAGAGGGGTCAGATCCTTTACCTTAAAACATAACTCTTAAAACTCAAAGGATTGGACCTTGAGGGCTTGGGGGCACCTTGTGAGGACTCCTTGGGAGGTAAGGAGACCAGAAATTTGTTGATAATGATTTTTGAGTACAAATGATGAGGGAATGGATTGGTATTTATAGGGAAAGTGAGGGGAGAAGGCACTAATGGCCAAGGGACACCTCATAAGTGGGTTTCTCAAATCCATGTGCTCTCCCAAGATATTTCCCATGGAGTTAGGACACATGGGGCCCCCAATACAATAATGCATCACCATTGGTAGGCCAACCCATAAAATATCTCATGAAATCATCATGACATAGTTATGATGTCATTAAACATACCGAAACCCTAAAACTGTATTTTTACTATTCACTGAAAATTCAACTTTCTCAGAAAAATCCTAAAATTTCACCTTAACCAAATATCGATGCTATGATTACAAAAATGAACTCAATTTTATAAAAATAATTTTCTAAATATTTTTAATTTAATTTTAAATAAATACACTATTCAACGAAAATTCATTTTTTCAGAAAAATCCCCAAAAATTACCATAACATAATATCGACACTCTGAGTTCAAAAATGTAATCCATTTTATAAAAAAAATTTCTAAATATTTTTAATTAAATTTTTAATGAAAGAAAACTATTCACCCAAAAAAACTAATACATGAATAATAATATATGAAACTGTTATTTAACCATTTTATTGGATCACATTACTTAATCAAGGTGCCTAGATTATATTAATACTTTCTTTAATTTAGATTACTAATCCATTTGGTCACATTACTAATCCTAAGCATTAAATCACTATTCACAATTCACTATTTATCAAAAATTAGGTTGATCTTATTAGACTCTAAATTTCAAACTGAAAATAATTGTAGAAGTCCATTTTTTTAAAATCATTACACATTTGTAATTATTTACGGTTTACATAAACATTTTTAAAATATACTTTTTCTAAAATTTATCAAAAATATGCATACTATATTTATCCAGTTATTTGAAAATTCATGAACTTCATAATAAGAAGTAATCGAAATTTTTATTTAAAACAAAGGATTACACAAGGCAGTTACGGTCTCCTTACATAGCCCCTTATCACACCATCATAGGAGCTAAGTGTAAGGTGTGCTAAGGTGAGAGAATCTGAGGGAGGCTCGGCCAACATCGCACGAGTAGTAATTTCTATCATTTTGAACATTTCATGAAGGCGATTCTGTTCTAACAACACAAGATAAAGTTCAGCTTGGGTTTGGTCCAGACCAAAGCCCAATGGTGCTACCTCCTTCCCAAGTTCTATTAGATGGGCTTCGATTGGTCCAAGACTACTGGGCGAGGCAATCAAATCTACTTTCTATATTAATTAACCAACATTACTTGTATTTAGAGACAATAATCAAAACGTTTAGTTTCCAGTGGTCATATTGACCAATGGTCATATAACAGTCAAAAACCCAACAGTCTCATTTTAATTATACTCATGTTATCTAATGAAACATTTTTTTGAGTATATAAAAAAATAAAATAACACACAAAATTTGGAAACAAGATTTATTCAAAATTTCGGGTCGTTACAATAACACCTCCCTAATAATTGGTCTAACAACATCTCTATCACAAGCCATGCACACCCCCCACTCAGGGACAATCATATAATGATTGACAATATATTCAAAGGTTCCTGAGAAATACATTTAAAGTAATGGTACCATTTATATGAAGGTAGACCATATAAGTAAATCATATCATCATGAGTATTAATTGGAAAATATGTATATATGTGATCATCATTAAACATGAAAAACCTCAGTATAATTTTATTTATAGAACCAAGAATCATAAAAAGTTCTCATGGTCTGTACATACACAATCATGTGACCACAATCAAGAATTTTCATTAAGATACACAAAAATTAATATTATACCAAAGAAAAAATTTTTATATGAGATCCCCAAATTTTAATTCTACATCAATTTCATTGAAGATGAACTTCATAGTTTTTTTACGAATCATCAAAAAAATCTCATCCGCATATTTGTAATTTTCGAATATTCCCTAATGATTTCAAAGGCCGCTTAAATTTATTTCATTTTCAAAAATAGAAAAAAAATCACCACATATGATAATATATCCTCCCAACTAGATAATTTTGAAAATATGGATTTAATACAAATATCATGGTAACCATTTATTCCAAAGAGAAAAATAAAATTCCATATATGATAGTAATTTATTCTAACTTGAATAATCTAGTATACGAATAAAAATTTATTGTTATTCATTTTCTTATTCCTAGGTTAATTTTAAATATGTGAAATATTTAGAGTTATATAAATATTTTATGGACATATAATTTCACCAACAAACAATGATTTATATTTTAAAATCATAAAAATTATTAATCTTTTTAAAATAAAACACCTATGTGTAATAGAGGGTGAGTTTGTGTTTTACGTTATTGTAAACTAGAAAAAGAACTCGTATTGTTGATAAATTTTTTCAAAAAATAGGACTATTTTATTTATACTTATACTCAAATGGATAATAAAAAAGTAGAAGATATATATTGATTATATATTTATAAGTACGAATTATGTCTACAAATTCTATGCATTAAATCCCAAAAAATGAAATCATTATTTATTTTTTCAAGTATTCAATTAATAATTTTGTGGTGATTAAATTATTCCATAATAGGAGGCTTGGTTTTTAAATGAGTAAAGTAATTGAAACCAAATATTTTTATCCTTTAAAATCATTAAATTATTTTATAGGGTCAAATTAGGTTAATGGAGAGGAAAAAGGATTAAAAATAATTTTCTCAAAATGGAGTTATGTAAGGTTAAAAAAGTCTTACCCATGTGAATCATATTGTTTTGACATTGGGGTTATGTGTTTTCCCTCACAAAAGTCATAAACCTAGAATTACAATTTTCAACTCTAGATTACCCTTACATCGCTGTTAAAAATAAGGAGATTCCCTTATAAAACCCCTAGGGTTCCTTGACATAACACATATTAAATTAACATAGAATATGTGTTACCTATTGATCACTTTTAGAACCACATGGTTACCTCAATAATGTTTTTAAAACCAGGTAACTTCAATTATATAAACCTTAATAATAGTTTATTACCCATACAAACATACAATATTATTATTAAGTAGAACATTAATTTCTAACATACACTTATTATACTCATATAAAATTAGATTTACCCTTGCAGAGATCATGAAATGTTGAAATTAAATATATAAAGGTTCTCAAACCCCTCCTTAACAGTTCAAAATGAATAGTTATTACATAAGATAAATATTCAATTAAGTAATTTTATTTTTCACACAATATGATTATAATAATATAAAAAAGGGATTCAAGAAAAAATAACAATCCATATCATTACAATATTTTTTCTCAAATAGATTCTCATCCGCAAGAAATATCCATAGTTTTATTTCATAAAAACACATTCAATTGAGCTAAGAAATATACTATCACTCCTAAATTTCCCACATGATTTGAGTATTCATCCATTAGATAATGAAAATTAATACCATATTTGTGAATTGATGAATATCGTACGTCGTATAGTAGATAGTCCCTCATCACCATCATCAGGGGTTTGATCCTATATAGAAACAATAATTTCCATAAATTTAGGAACCTCTTCCAGAATCACATGTGTCATCATCATGTGGGGTCAACAGTGTGGACCCTGGAAAAATCACTATATCAATTTTCACATACATCATTTACCCATGGGTAAAATTGGACTCAATTATGTGCCATTGAATTTCTATATATTTCATAACTAACCTCAATACCATCACTATATCTGGTGTGCTATGAAAAACCTAATATGGTTTCTGCATATTCTACAGTTGAATAACTCTATATCACCTAATTAATAGAATTAATATGATTTGTGTTTTTATACCATGATACCATTAAGATTATTTAAATCCTTGGTCTTCCTCTACTTATTACTACAGAAGGTACTCTGGTTGCATAAGGAGGTCCAGTAGAATAATAATAGATGTTTATATTTCAAAGACCTAGTTTTATATCCTCAAAGTTCTTTTTAATGGAGTAAGAAATCCGTACAACCATGTGTTATGATTCTAGGTAAATGCCCATGACCTATTATCACAATTTCAGAAAATAATAATTTCAATCTTCATGGAATCCAAGTATTTTTTTAATGATAATATGAGTAAATAAAATAATTTAAATTGGAATAGTTTGTAGGAACATCCATGGAACCCATGTGTTTCTCCATGAATACTATCACCCTGTTAAGCTTCAGTTTATTAAAAATAAACTCCCCAAAAAATAGGATCTTGAAGGCCTCATAGGTTAGACCCTAATTATAATAACCCATATTTATTAAATGATATTTGTTTCCTAAAAATGCGTTATATATATTATATAATATTGTAAATGTACAAAATATAGATAATCATAGAAAATAAATTGAAAATATTATAAATATAATTACATATGAAATAAATTTAAATTTAGAACATAACATCGTTATAAAAAATATAAAACATTGTAGGTACAATGTAAAAATATAGAGCTCAACAATATATTTGAATCATCTCCCCCACTACCGATATAAAAAAATAAATAAAAAATATTCGAATCCTAACAAATATCTTAAAAAATTAAAACATAACCAACAGGAGGGAACTCTAGTGAATATTTACTGAATGGATGAAGTGATATTTATAAGGTAAAAAGGGAAATACGATGAATGAGATTAGAACACTATAAGATTGTTGGTCAAACATGCATGTTGGTCAATATAGCTTCTCATCAATTTACCATTTAGAAAGACACCAATATGGGATAATCTTACCATTTTGATTATTCTTTTTAAATAGTAATGATTAATGATAATTGTTGCAGAAAGGATAACCAATGGCCTCAACAAGTAGGGTAATTTAATTTTAAGCCAATTTTGTAGAACTCGTGAGGGAGGTAGGATCACATGAATTTTCACTTTAATAATCCATTCCAAGCATCAACAAGTTAATATTGAATGAAATCACTAATTTGAGGAGTTAAAGTTGGTGGAGATTACAACTTAGTTGATTTAATTAGATCCACCCAATGAAACAACACCCATTGAACACTTGACCCTTATGGTATACGTGTTTGTAATAAGGGATATGAGTCTATGATATAGATTCAAAAAGTTTAATTTTTCTTCTCTGAATATAAAATTATTAGTTCATCAATCCCATTTTATGACTATTTTTTTTAAAAATAGTTATATTTAATTGACATGAATTTGATAAATGTTTTTTTGGCCCACAAATTAAATATAATTTTATTTTTATAGAAATCATATACAATATTATGAAAAATTCAGGTATTTTAAAAAGCTCAATTTTCAATTAAATAAAAATTTAAAATATTTCTATGTAAATTTAACTCATAAAATAATTTTATAATGGCCTAAGACAATTTATATATGTTTTAGAAATTTGACTATGTGTTAAAAACTATTTTTTTCTAATAAATATTGTTGTTTATATTTAAATTTTAAATTCCAATATTTAAATAATTTTTCTAAAAAGTAATCATTATATCTGAAATTAGAACATACAAATTTTGTTGGAATAAATTTATTAGATTTTATTTAAATACATTATTATTTTTTTAATTTTAAAAATAAATTTTTGGTTTTTTGGTGTATTTCAAGAAATCATATTTATGACATAGTTATTTAATAATTAATTAAACAAAATCTATAACCTAAAATATGTTACATTATTAATATCATGCATTCTAAAACATTTTAACGAATTTTCAAAACTCTAATTGAAATTCCAAAAGTTTAAAATGGAAAAATTGATTTTAAAAGCATTATTTTATGTATAATATATCATTCCATGATCAATGAGGTACTAAAATATATTTTCTATTATTGTGGATTTCAATTTCATTATGTGATTCTCCAAGGTAAAAACCAATGATAAAAACCGATAGGCAATCCAATAGTTTATAATTTTCCACAACATATATTTCAAAGACATAAATTTAGATATTACTAATCCATTAATCCACTTTTTATACACTTACCCACCCATTTAACCATTCCCACTCACTACCAACTCACAATGAATGATGTTATAGTGGTTTTCCTCCCATAACGTCCCCTAATGGTGTTACCAAGCTCCCAAATTTCAAATGATCATGTTTTATGATTAACTCATAATCATAAAAGATTTATCATCCTCTTCATTCCATTTAAGAAACTAATTTTTAATACGTATACTAAGGGGGATGTTACATTATATTCATATGAATTTGATTATCCCATTACAAAATAAATATTTTTTTATCAATGGGATTCCTTAATCTAATGTAATATAATACTTTTATAAAACCAAAATTTATACCCATCATACTTTTAAAATTACTTCTTAAATTTCGTTCTATTTATTTATAAATTTTCATATATTTTATTTTTGTGAATGACGAAATCTCATCCTTTTTGTCTATATTCACAAAGGTGTGAAATTATTTATTCACTCTGGGATTTAGATATAATGAATATTAATTTCATACGTATTAATTATCATGTAATGATCATGAAATTATGAACATTCTTTTGTCATGATTTTTAGAAGAAACCCAGTATTTATTTTCAATCTGTTATTAATGAAAATATTTATTCTGATCTATATGGAATTGGTAAAATTAATACATAAGAAGGTTTTATCATGATAGATATCTAATTCATTTTTCTTATAATTCAATTTAAGATATGACTTGTTTTTTATACCTTGGTGAATATCCTTCGTAGTTTTTTATGACACCTTGTTGACAAAACCTGGTGATATTATTAAGATTGTATCATTTAAATTTGTAAGAAAAATTTTCAGGTTACTATTCATGTTTTTAGTATTATTATGCATCATGTTCTTATTGATATGTCTCACGATCAGACGATTTATGAATCTCATTATTATTCCTTTATTGGGATTCATGCTCACCCCATCCCCTGATGTATGTCCCAAAGATATTATTTATTGTAATTGTAAACTATATGAACCTATGCATATTTCTTTTAGGTGGATTATATGAATGTTTTATGATTTATTATAAAATATTTTTAAATATCCAAGAGACTAAACATTAACAGATGAAGTGTTAAGATTCATATAATCAAATAATTATATAATAAAAAATAGGTATGTCATTTTTGGTATTATATAATCAATTAGTTAATTTTAAAAATTATGAATTGAAAACATTTTATAGAACCAAACAAAAATGTCAAAATATAGGAATTTATCTTAGAATTTTGGTAAATATAATGTTAGTGGTTTTCGAACAAATACATCCATGCTTGGATACTAAATGGTTGTGTGGATATAGAATCGATTTTATTAGGGTTAAAAACCAAAAATGCATCAATATATAATATATTGGGAATTATTGCAAGATATCATTCCATATTATACACCTCGTTTTATAGTCATGGTTGATGTTATTGCTAAATAAAAATCATTTTCTGAAAAACTATAAAGGATATATAGAATAGTTAATATTAAGAGATTAGTTAATAATATATTTTAACATGATGTTTTAAGACATAAATTACATTTAAATTTACAATATTCAAAAAAATTAACACATTTATCACTATTTCATTTCGTAAATTAAATAAAATTCTAGAAATAAGTAGATTTTTTTAAATGGTGAGAGAAATTAAAGATGCACTAACATCATTATAGTGGATGATTGAATAGAAAAACATCATAAGGATTATTCATTTTGTTTCTCATGTTATGAATTTTGTCATGAGTCATGTTGATAAACTAGATTCATCTCAAATGTAACAAAAAGTCATTGAACCTTTCATAAATCAACAAACACTCAATTTTATGGGATATACGGGCTCATTTATTGATTAAATTTTGATTTCGTATATAGAAAATATATTTTCTATACAAAATTGTTTAGAGATAGATAAAGCCACCCTTCTTGTATACCACATAGAAAGAGAAGATGATCTATGTTGTAAAATTATTACAAACATTAATGTAATAAGGGAGATTAATCATATATAGTTTTAAGAGTTTAGGGGAGTCATTTCATAAAATATATCACTCATTTAAGAGGAATCAAAATTTGATGTAATTATTAGATATAAAGAAAATAGAAAATTAATCATAAATAATATATGATAATAAATTTATAAGATTATCTCCATAAACCTATAGTATAATTATGGATCATAAAGGAGAGTTTTATTGATAATTATATGTATTAATTCCCCATATATGGATGAGTCTAAAAATAAAGGATATGAATGATTTGAAAAGATATTATAGAGCTATATGAAGGTTAAATTGGAGTTTGGAGTAACATAGTAGTTACAAATATTGAATGAAAATAATAGAGAAATAGAGAAAATTTTGGGGAATAATTTCGATATTGTTAGAGGAGGAATGAAAGTATAACATCCAATAAAAAATGAGGGATAAATTATTGAAACTACCTCTATCTTGGTAGTGGGAAAATATAAATATGTGGATGAGATGTAAATATATGGTAGAACTACTATGGTGAGGTGAAGCTTAAAATTCTCAACACTAACGACATATGGAAGATTGTGTATTTCCAACTTGATTTTCAATTATTAATGTCTGTAGATATAGGGAACCTAAAAATAAAT
Organism: Viscum album; assembly: GCA_963277665.1. NCBI lineage: Eukaryota > Viridiplantae > Streptophyta > Magnoliopsida > Santalales > Viscaceae > Viscum > Viscum album. The sequence goes on from OY728155.1 coordinate 1,297,761,708, forward strand.
GACCAAATAATAAGATATTAGAGGGAATCCATGACACACCCTTGAAATTTATATCTGATTGAGGTTATGATTTTTCCACCATGATGGATGATTTATAGACTCTAAATAATGTGGTGGAAGGTACACTAATTGAAATCTCAATTCTAGAAAGTACATGGTTTGATTCTGGTTCAATGCATTCATTTATTTCATTTATTTTTTCAATGAATATATATTCAATCCATGTACTACTAGAATTGGTTTTATAATTCATGAATTGTAAAGTGATTATCCTAGAATCATCGTTATATCAAAACTCTTGTATTAATTTTTTCATGTAAAATATCTTCCCAAATATAGTAGTCATCCCCATGGTAAAATTTGAAATTATACAATGGATGTAATTAATCTAAAACTAAATGATATTATCATAAATAACAGTAATTAAATATAAGTAATAATTAATGGACATCCTAGAATCATTTTAAATAAATATATATACATATTAGAGATTTGTCTATAAGAACCTCCCATATCCTTCCTATTGTAGATGTTCAGTTAAGAGGGGAATGTAAATGAATGTATAATGATAGAGAATGTTTCCATTAATTATAAATATATTAATTTATTGCATGAAGAGTTGTATAGACCTATTATAGAAATAGAAGTACAGTTCTCTATTTAACACATACATGGATCCCATACAATATCAAAGTTACCATATATAATGAAAAATGTAGAGTTAGATGAGTAAAAAAGCAACATCTTGATCTTCTATATAAGGGATTTATCTAAATTTTGTGTCTTCATAGAGATAAGTTGTTATCATAATTAAGAATAGTGATAGATAAATGTGACTATGAATTGATTATAGGAAACATAATGGGATGTTAGTGAAGAAAAATAACCCTCTCCTTAGGAATTACTATTTATTTTACCAACATCATCAAGCTCTATTATTCTCCTTGATTGACCTCCAATATAGGTATCATAAATTTAGGGTGAAGAAAAACTATATTCTGAATACATACTTACAAAAATGATATAGTCATTAGGTGTTTTTCATTATTCCATTCAACATGAATATTGCTCCAATTATATTTATGGATTATATATATAGATTCATTATGGTATACCTAGAAAAAGTCCTGGTCATTTTTATTGATGATATATAGAAATATTTCAATAGTACCATGGAGAATTAGATCATAAAAAGGATATATTAAAAAATATAATGAATAAAATTATATTTATAAAATTCGTCAAATGTATGTTCTAGTTATATAGAAATTTCATTCCGGGGGAACATTATAAATAATAAAATAATCTATTCTATCCCTTCCATGATAAATAATATAAAGGAGTGGCCCCATCCTTCAATCATAACTGAGATTCAATGTTTCCTCAGTTTATTATGATATTATAAGTGGGTTGTGAAAAAAAATACACAACATTATAATCTAATAACTATATTAACTCAAAATAGATATATGATTATATAGAAAAAGGACAGTGATGAATTTTTTCCATAATGAATTAATAAATTTGTTTCTACACATGTGTTAACTATACCCTCAATCTAAGAAGGATATTTTATTTGTGCAAATGAATCTATGAAAGGTATTTGTAATGTTCCCTTGAAAAAGGACATTGTGATCAATTATGCATAGATGAAACTGTTTATTCCATAAAAATTTATGTGCAATATAATTATGGGGATAAATTTTGATATTTACATAGACAAAAAAAATTTATTAAATATTCAGGTAAGATGAAATGATCCTGAAACAAACAATATGGTTTTTGATTCATAATAATTATGACTTTTAAATTAATTATCACCTAGATTAGAAAACAAAGTCACTGATTAATTCTGTATGAATGAACCTATTATGCTAAAAATGTTTATGATTCTTGTAGATATATTGAACATTGAATTACAAAGGATGGACATAGAAATTTTGATGTGAGGTAAATCACCAACCTCATCCTAAATTATCACTAAACCATCACTAATAGAGAAGATCAATTTTACTGAAAGACAATTTCATTTGATACAAGATAAGATAGAGGATATGAATAATTTTAATTTTCATGAGTTCAATATTGTTCAAGAATATGTGTTGAAATTTTGAAAAAGGTTGTGTGATTCATATATCTTGAAGAATAAAATGGAACTTATGGATGAATCTTATATATCAACATTTTCATTAAATCCATGATTCACTAAAATGTATAATGAATTTCATGGTCATTATTAGAGGGATGATATGGAAGATAATATTGATGACTACAATATAATGTGATTTTCTGTCAATAAGTGAAGGTTGAAGGAAGACACCATAATGGGGTATTACCACCAATACCAATTCCATCATGGATATGGGAAAATATAACTATGGACATCATTAAAGGTATCCTAAAAACCTCCAATGGAATCAATGTATTATGGTTTATAGTGGATCAACTTACTGAGACATTCTATTTTATTTATATTCAGGAATATTTATCCATAGACTAACATTTAATTTTATATATATGGCAAGTGGTGAGGCTGTATAGAGTTCCATTTTATAATATATTTTTATCATGAACCAATGTTTATAGAGAAACTTTTGAAAATAATTTAACTTTGTATGAATTATAAATTTTATTTTTGTATGAAATATCACCTCTAACTCATGGTTAGTCAGATCAAACTTTATATAAACTCAGGAAAATGATGAGAACATAATGAATAGAATGTAAATTTGGATTGGATCAAAATATAAAATTAGTTTAGTTATTGTAAAAAACAAATTCAACTCAAGCATTCAAATACCACCAAATGAAGCATTATATTGGATGTGATGGTTAACACCCCCTTGTTGTGAAAAATTTGGTGATAAGAAGATACATCGGACCAATAATGATAGATATATGATAGAAAAATTTCATTAATTCCAACAACAAATAAATCATTCTAGAGTTCTAGAAAGAGATATGATGATAACCTTCAAAGGGACATAGATATTGATTTTGTTTAATGGGTTTTCAATCAGATATAAACAAGGAAGTGATTCATAAGAATTGGATGAAATAGAAGCCTATATTTATTTAAATTATCTCATTTTAAATCATTGATTATATTGGATTTTTGGAGTATCTACTAGAACATCCACTATTTCTTTCTTCTGTTTATGAAATACTTCATGTATCTCTTTTATTGAAGTACATATTTTCTCCCTCATATGTAATGAATCTAGAGCTGGTATAATTCTAATACGACATCTCTAATGAGGATCTACTGGAGTATATCTAATACTATAGAGAATATGTTCTACGCAACATGACTTCCTACATTTTCAAAGTGGAGTGGAGGAATGATAATTGTAATGAATAGATGTGGGTACAATATTAGACAATGAGATAAAAGTAACCTCACAATTTTTCAACTAAGATAATGAGTTGAAATTTTAGGTATGAAATTTCTTGGTGGAAGTGATAGTTAAATGACCCAAGATTTTCTAAAATATTTTTTCCTAAATAATCATGTCTTATATATTGTATAATATAATAAATGAATAATATATATTGAAACCAAAATAATCTACCTCTTTAAAAAATATCATTACATTAGTCATCTATCACGACAATTACAATTCAAAATATAACAATTAGGAAAAATATAAAAATTGAATATCCAGTAGGGGAAAATATAGATCACCCAAACCTGTTAGAATCATCACACCAATATAAAAAACAATACAAATAAAAAAAATTTAAGTAAACTAATAAAATTAATGATAAATAACAATTTAACCCCAATAGTTATAGTAATGAATATTGATTAAAAGGATGAAGTAGTATTTATAATGTCTAATGTGAAATATTATCATTGGGATTCCATTTTTATGTGACTTTTGATCAATTTTACAATTTGGAACTATATCCATATGTATTATTTAATCTTTATAATTATTTTTTATAAATATAAGTGACTAGAGATAATTGATGTAGAAAGGATAAGTGATGGCCTCTAACAATAAAGTTATCTTGTTTGAAGTCCATCTATTAGATCACGGGAGTGAGGAAGCATCACATAGGTTCCCCAATGACCACTCCCAAGTCAAAAAATATTAGTTGAATCTTGAATGAAGGTGTGAATTTGATAGGTTCATGTTTGGGTAGAGTACAACATAGTGGATGTCACCTGAGCCTGCCCCTGAATCTACCATCGTCACAAACCATACCCATATGAAAAAAATTGTTTTAATGATGTTTTTCATGTATATTATGTACGTGTAATTATTTTTTATGTAAATAAAATGTTAATTCCATCAATAAAATTTTAAAAATTGTTTTCATTAATAAAATAGATTTAAATTTAAGACTAAAATGATATACTTATTTTTAGGACACAAATAAAACATAATAAATTTTTTCCAAAATATATATATATTATTATAATAAATTTATGTAATATGACTAATATATTCTAATAAAATATTCATTTAAACAAAATTCTTTATATAAAAATGATAAAAATGTCATAATGGCCTATGGTATGTTTAATAAGTTTCTAAAATTATATTCTATCATAAATATTGTATTTTTTCAACAAATATGTGTTATTTAAAAATTTTAATTACCATATTTAGAGAATTATTATGATATCTTAAATATCATATTTTCAATTTTCATTCTAATATATGGTTTGTTTGAATTTATTATAATTTTCTAAATGGCATTGTTTTTTCACGAGTATTAATAAAATATATTTTCTAATTTTTCCTATATTTTTTGAATTCATATTTATTTCATAATGTTTTAATAATTAATTAAACCTAATAGATTACCTAAAAAATCTTACTATATTAATATAAAATATTTTAAAATATTTTATTCAATTTCAAACATTAAAATTGAACTTCTAAATTATAAAATGTTAATAATGATTTAAATGAATTTTTTGGAGAACATGACTTTCCATGATCAAATGGTTATTGAAAATGATTTTCAATTGTATTAGAAAAATATATAATTATGTTTTATTCAAATTTACAAAAAAAAGATAAAAAAACTTTGGTAAAGCCAAAGGGTTTTCATTTCCCACAACCTATACATCAATGACCTACATTTTGAAATTATTAAAATATTCCTCCATTTATTCTATAAATACCAACCTATTTAACAATTTCACCTAACTTCTAATCCATATTCCATGATGTTCTAGTTATTTTCCTCCCAAGGTGTCCCCCATTGTGTCCTCAGTCACCCAAGTTTCTAATCCTCATGTTTTAGGAGTGATTATTCAGTAGAACGGAATTCAAATCCTCTTTTTCCAATCAAGAAATTCTTTAAGAGTATGTATTATAATGGTTGTGTTACTTTAATTTTTTATTATTTTGATCATAAACATATAGATTAAATAATTATTAATCAATTTGAGACCATTATGATCTATTATTTTACTCTTTTATAAGACCATGTTATATACACATCCTAATGTCAAAATTACTTCTCAAATTTATCTATTTTACGTGAGAAATTATCATTTATATTTTTTTTGTGAATTCAAAAACATATCCTTGTTCTATGGGTATTCAACTAGATGTAAAATAATTTATTGACTCATTTATTTATATATAACCTCAAATACCTTATCATGGGTTAATAATGATGTAATGATTGTTCTATTAAGCACTATGATATGACATGATTTTGTTAAGGAAATCATCATGAATTTTTCCTGGGATATCAATGATATTATTTATTTCGTTATATATGGTGCACATGAGTGGTATTTGAGTGGCTAAATTAAATTTATAATAATTAATTTTATTTTTGAACATTAGGTATTTAAATTTTAAATATAATTCCATGGTATATTCATTCTTTACTAGATCATTGATATATCTTTTCTACCAACTTATTTCTCTCTAAATGCATTACAGATGTATTTATAATTAACCAAGAATTAATATAATGTATGAATCTATAGGTTCCATGAATTATTTCTACATAACATTTGGTTAAACCATTTTTACTCCTTTGTAATATAATGTTTATCATTGTTCATTGCACCTGGACACTTGTGTGGATTCCGAGTAGTCATTTATTAAATACACATTTCATACATTAAAGTCATCCTTTGATTACATTCTAAGGGGAAACGTGGATTTTTATAACTAAAATCTATGTATATTTACATTATTTGTTTTCCAAATGTTTTATCAAATGAACAAAATTGGTAAATATGTTTTGTGTACCTAATACACCATGTGAATTTAATAAACATTGAATAAATGGAATAAATCAATCAACTTGAAGTGAACATTATGTGTCCTAATTATAGGTTTTCTATCTCATTAATTTCAATATGATGTATGGGACGAGTCCCTAGGCTTGTATGTTGCAAATATTGTGAAGTAATGTACATGTCATGTGGCCAGTCTTCGCACATCGTGTACACTACATGATTACATGGAAATATTAAATTAAATCAATTAATCATTTAAACCCCATTATCCATTGTACATTGAGTAATTAAATAGAAATTGTATTCGATATGTTAGGTTTTATATTATATTATATTATATTTAATTAATTATAATATTGGGAAATAAAATTTATCTTTGGTTTTTTCATACTAACGATTAAAAATCCAATAAATACTACAAGTAATTTAATTTCCATGTGTTTCATGTGTCATTAATTTGACAATATATATTTTTTAATTACAACACATGTCTACTATAAATTTTTTAATGTGGGCGCATTGTGTACCACACAGTCTATACTGAGTAGTTAAAACAAGTAAATAATGAGATACTTCAATGTTCAAATATGTGTGCTTTTTTATCAAATTCTATATTAAATTCTATATTTTATAAATAAAAGGTAAAATGGAATATTGAGCACAATTTTATGTGTATGATAAAATTAATTAACTAATTTTCAATATAACTTATCGTATTAATTCATGAATGTTATATGGAATCGCGGAATGAATTTATATAACTTATATATAGTTAATCTAAATTGTTATTAACATCATGTGTTTAAAAGATATTAAGCTTTGACCAGACCTACATATTTATTGTCTTAAAATAATTTAATATAATTTTAGGACTTTGAAAATATTTATAGTTAAATTCAATATGTTTTTCTGTGAATCATACCTCTATCGTTTATTATGTTTGATTTATGTGACCAAATTTATTTTATATAATTTTGAACAACAAATGATTTATTTTTTAAATCATATATGTTAATTATAAAATAATTGTAATAAAATAATTATTTGATGAAGCATGGTGGTAGATTTAGATGGAATCAAGTAAAAATCCATTGAAATTCATTTTTTGATTTAAATGATTCTACCAATCGTGCAAATCCTAACATGAGGGGTATTTTCTAAAGGATATAGGTCAATTTATTATCTACTAAATAAATCACACATTATATATTCTCATCAACACATTGTTTATTTATTTATGTTATATCTACCCTATTAGTGATTATGTTTATGGATGAAATATTGAGATCATATAAATAAATGGTTTAAAATGTCTTCATTGAATTAAATAAATAAAATTCTGAATAAATATTTTATCAGAACATGGTTCATACCTAAAATAAATTCTATATAATATTTACATTACATGTAAAAGATTTAATTAAATAATTTACTCTGATATAATGATAATATTCTAAGATAATATTAAGTCATTAATTTTTTCATCATATGAATTATGGTGAAACAAATTTTATAATTTCTGTTTGGCCTCTATCGAGGGACGTTTTATCTATCAGGGATTCTTAAATAACATAATTGTTATACTTAAATAATATTCAATATGTTTAATGGACCATGTCCATATAATAAAAGTATGGATAAATGTTTTGAGGAAATATTAGTTCTAATTTCTTTATTGGGGAGATCATTCAATGGATGAAATATATACCAATTTTAAATTGGATTGAACTCATATCTAATAAATTATTATAATTTTCATGACATCTAAATGACATTAAAACGGAAAATTTGGATCCCATCCACAAGAATTTATACATAGTGGGAGTAATGTGTTCAATGGTTAGGTTCCTTAAAAATTGATAAAATAGTGGGAGATTTAATAAATCCATAATTTTAATATCTCATATAATATTTAATAAATGTAACTACAAATTTCCTTCTCTTTTATTATTTAATAATGATACCTTCATCAAAAATCATATCCCTGTTATAAATTTAGTAGAAAAATTGTATCCTAACTTGCAGTAACCTCTCAGAATGGTTAAAAAACCTATGGATTTTTCTACTTTATGAACTAATTCATTGAATTATAGGACCACCAATACATTATCTTCCAACAAATGAGGTGATTGATTGAGATATAATATTCTAAGATAAACACATGTGTTTAGATCCATGGGGTTCTAGGGTTTACTCTACCCGAATAATTGTGAACTAATATCATTAATTCAAAATTCTTTCAAATATTATCTGATTTAATTATAAATACAAATATGAACAAAATGGATTAGTATATCTTATATATTATCACTATACATATCAATATGAAATTAATTTGATGATAATTTTTTCCCTTATGGTTTGGGAAAGGAATATAAAGGAAAAAACTTCTATAACTGAATCTAATTAAATCCAAGAATTGTAAAATAATGAAAGAATAATTGGAAAATGAAGCTTTCTATTTCAGATGTGGGAAAAAGGATAACAATATGAAAAAACATACCCAGATAAAGAAGAAAGGAAATGATTCAGGTGTTCCAGTTATCAAGTGTAATATATCTTTTTCATTAAATTTGGTTGTTGACAAAAAAATTTCATTTCATGCATGTATTCAAATACAGAAATAATGAAGATTCCAAAATATTTCATGAGTTTATGTATATCATTGATTTTCTAATTGATCAAAAATTGTTTTCATTACTATTAGGGAATACTACCTCGTATTATTAACTCTAATGATCAAATAATTGATTTTTTTAATATACATATTCAATTCCCAAAAAAAAAATTATTCCTCTGTAGGGACATGAGGTAGTTTGATTTATGTTTTTAATTTTGAAATGAACTATTATAACTAGTACTTACCTGTGAATTCACAAGAAAATATGTTTAATGCATAATTTTAAGAAGACAAAACAATTTTTCATTGTTAATAAAGAACATGAATATTGATAAGATTGAAAACAAGAGTGATAATTAATATTGAATTATAATTGGACAAAACGTAGTGAATTTAAAATAAAGGAAGACAAGTAACAAAAAATAACATTGGAGAATGTATAAGAGAACATTGAAAACAAATTGAAAAATATTTGAGAATACATAAGTGGGGCTCTTGGGAGATCTGCTCTTGGGAGCGCCTTAGGGATTTTCCCCCGGCGTGGAAAGACGTCTCTTGCGAACAACACTGGTTCTCGGTGAGGGGGTGGGTCCAAAGGTAGTTGCGTTTCCAGTTTCAGCGGCTCCACACGGCAGGCTCATGTTTCTCGACTCGGCACATACCTTTGGGCGACGACGTCACAGTGACAGTAATGGGGTTTCTTGGCTCGATGTCCAGCTGTCAGCGGTGGCGAAAAGGGTTTATCGGCTTCCAGTTTTCAGCAGCGGCGTGGATGGTACTCCAGCTTTCAGCAGCAGCGGATCTAGAGATCTGGTCTGTGGTAGTCTCTCTGCGGAGTGGGGATGATGGATGGGGCCACTCAGTCATCTGGTCGAGATCTTCTTTGTCTGGTTCTATTCAAAGGATGAAGAACATGATATCTCTTTGGATTAACATAACAGTTCCTCATTGGCCACACATAAGAAATACGATTAGAAAAAAAATAATTATTGATGATAATAATAACAGTCAGAAGCATAAGAAAAATCCATCACATTGATCAAGCTAATGCAATGGATTATTTACAGATGACTCGGAAAAAAAATGTCAATAGGCATATATTCTATATAATGGGTATAGATAATGGATGTACTGGATATGATATATAAAAATTTGTGACATCTTATTTGTAGAAGTAAATAATAAAGTATATCATGATCGTATTCTAAAAAAGAATACGGAAACTAAACAACAGAACATAATGATCCCCAGTTACATGAAAATTCAGACTCATTTCAGCTCAATTTCATCAATATGTCTTCAAAATTGATGGGCAACAGGTACCTAAAAATAAAAATTCATTTCTGCTCAAAACAACTATGACATGAATATAGAAATGGACTCAAGAACAGAGGAAATCATGATTAGTACTATTAAGACCTATAAAATGTGTTGTTAGGAGGATTCTGGATCATTATCCTTAATAGAACTGGATGATTGATAGTAAAGCAAGACTGACTAACCACTACTGAAATCAATCAATGATCCTGAAGACAAGTTATGAGGAAAATAGTTTATACTTCCAAACAACCTATGTTGAACACAACCAAAACACACCATGGATGGTTTTAATGAATAGACATGTCCCTAGAAGACACAATATACCAAGGAAAAGAATTAGAGACGCCCATATTTGAAAAAGTGGGATATCATACCCTTGATACAAAATCTTGAAAAATACAGAATTGGAGAATGCCAGAGGTTTGGCATTGATCCGTAGGCTTGATGGAAATTGGTTCGTTCCCATTTTTTCCTGTTATAAATCTAGAACCACAATCCACAAATGTGTCCAAAACCTATTTATTTTTTATGAATAGATGACAAATGTTATAAAATTTAGATGATAACATATCATTGCCACAAATTTACTGAAACATAAGGGATTTTCTTGAATTTTCATATTGGAATAAGTCACAGTCATGAAAAGGTCACCATAATTATTTCAGGTAATTAAAATATTTCTAGACATGAAATATTATTCAATAGTTTCTATTGAAATTTTATTTGGAAAAAAAATAATTAAAATAGAATACATTTTTGGTATATGAACTAAACAGACTGCAACAGAACACATGTTTTGTTATCTATACATTATAACATTAGTAATAAAAAAATATTTAACATTGAAAATGTTTATTAAAAAATAGAATGATATTTTCAATTTAAAAGACAAACCAAAAACAGAAAGCATGATATATTATAATTAAGTTAATTTCAAAAATCAAAACTCACACTTAATGAATTGTGTTGTGAAAAAACATATAAAATTCCCAAAAACTACCCACCACTAAGCTGTAAGAATATCCAATAATTTTTCCAAGATTTAAACCCAAAATAAAGAAAACATAAAAACATCTGAAACTGGTTTCTTTGATTCAATTACTAACCTAGAAATTAAGGAATTTTTGTTTCGAGTCTCCCTTCCATGTAATATTTTAATGGTTCCACAAGAGACCATCATACATTATTGTTTACAATATTCAATATATGGAACCTGTTCATGAACAATAAGTAATCATAAAGAAAGACTCCTGATGAAACTATCAGAAATAGTAATTTATTTCATGCATCCTTTTTCCATGTAAAACATAGCATATATATAAGCACTCTGTGGGGGAGCAGGAAACCCTGGGTAAAACATAGCGTATATATAAAAAATGTAGGTAAATACCAACTACCTGAAACAAAAAACATAAAAATCATTAAGTTGATTTCATTTCATAATCTCATACCTTGCAACTAGCATCCTTCTCTATTCCAACAATAACACCGAAATCATTCTGCATGCAATACCAAAGAAAATTTATACGGAAAAATTATAAAATCCAACATGTAGGATCAGTTTGACATCATCTATTTGAAACTGATTATAGAATCAATCACATAAGTTTATCATTTTTAATAAATAATCATTGTTTTCATTTTTTTCTGAAAATCAATTACATTAATTTTTAGAAGAAAACCATTTAAATGATTGGATGTTGGAAAATAATTTAACAACAAATAGTATTGTAATGATCTTCCAATAAGCACTCTGATATTGAGACAGAGAACACAAAAAATGGTGAAAGACTAGCAGTGTGGATCATTCCCTTGAGGCCAGTTATGTCTTCATGTGTAAAAGACCCCTAATTTTCAGAAAACCATATATATATTAGTATAATATCATGAAGCAAATGATAATAAAAAGTAAAAGTGGGTTTGGAGGGTACCTGCAACATATATGTCATGGTTACAAAGCCTGAAAATTATTAATGGTCATGTTCCATGGAGGAGAAATGGAAAATGATGAAAGATGGAAAAATGAAAATAATAGAAACATTGATAAAAACCCATTATGTGGGTGAGAAAGAAAACCACACAATAGGAGAGAACCTACAATGAAATTCAAAAAACATGGTTCAGGTGCTACGGTTTTAAACTACAATTATTGATATCATAATTCAATTCTCATTTACCCGAGAAGTCATCCAACATGGGAAATCGATCATAATTATTTAACATAGCCCTGATCATTGATATGAAATTCTCAATAACATTTAAAATTTTTCTACATTCCTGATAACCAAATATCAACCGATAAATAATAGATGAATCAATACAAACAGATGCTTATTCATGATAATACAGAAGAATTGATAGTTAATTCGAATGATGGATATAACCTTCCGAGGACTCGGATGAAGAATCTCATCCCGTGAAGGTAGAGGCGTAGTCGGAGGCCCAGATGAAGTTAGAGGCAGAGGCCAAAATAAAATAAATTTCCACTTTCGAATCAAACCGCTTTACAGTTAAATTAAAAACCTTACCACCACCTGAAAAAGAAAAGGATTGTATGGAAACCACACCTTTAAAATCATAAAATATTCTTCCATTAGGTGGTGATTAATTCAAAAAGATGTAACGATATAGAAAAATATTTCAATGTGATAAAAGAAATATCAGTACATGCCAAAAAATAGATAAGTAACATCAAAAAATGAAACATGATTTGATATTGTTCTTAAATTGAACAGATTATACAAACCCATAACATGTGCTATAGATAAATGGGTTAACCATATTCCAATTCCTACATTGAAGAGTCAATACCATAGGAAAACTGCACAGAGGAAGCATTTCGATGAATTCATTAGGTTTCCTCTAAACAAAATCAAACCCACAAAAAGGATTTCAAGTGAGAAATAGCATTTTTCAAATGTGATAAAAAAATCCTAATAATACATACCACATAAGTTCAATATGAAAAAATAGATGATGTTTTTTCTATTATAGATAAAACACTTCAACGCTAAAAATTTATAAAAAAACACTTAAATAAGTTGTAGTAGAACAATCATTCCAATAAGCAATCTGAAACACTTGTACAGAAGCACCACTCATAGGTGCTCTAAGCAGTTTTCATGATCAGATTCAAAATTTGAGTATTAGTTTCTTAAGATGATACTTAATACCATGTTTAATAGACCCCAATAATTTCATGCCCCCCTGGGTCAGCACCAGAACCAGTCATGGACCATGGCATGTCCCAGGACTCGAGATAACATTTACTATAGGGATCATGGATTATTGTATAAAGGAAGAAATAAAGAAAGAAAGAAAAGGCATGGCCCTTAGGATGGATCTGTTCCCTTTAATATCTAGGGCTCTTCCAACACTTCAAAGTAGCAACATGCATCATTCAACATTTTAGATTAAATAACAAAAAACCCCGAGGACGCATTAGGATGAAAGAAATGGAATGGGAAAAGGAATGAAAAAAGGAAATGATAAATAGACCATTATTGTGAACTATACTAAATATAGATGTACAAATTGAGAAGTTAACTCTCATCTCCACACCGTTGATTCATATTGATACTGGATACCTAAAATGGGAGGTCTGGATTCATGTAATTCCCAGTGAATTGTTGCAACATATTTAGAAAGCACAGGATCAAAATGGATTTGGAAGGGCCTGGTCGTAGTATGCATATATAAAATCGATGTAGTTTTCACAAAATGTAATTAAAACATCAAAGACAGATTGAAAAAACAAAATAGGGCTCTACATTTGGCATTGTAATAACAACATTAATGATTTCCCTGAATGTCGATAATATTCCTGCAACACCTGGGCATGAGAATTCTCCTCACATACAGAATAACTTTATAACTGCAAAATGATATACATGAGTTAAATTTAGCATTCATCATATTGGGATCCCAAGGAGAAAGGAGAAGTAAAATGATAATTTTAAAACAAATAACAATGACTAAGTTAAAAAACAAGCTAGACATGGAGTTGTCAAAATCAAATTACTCCCTAAACGAAAACGGAACTATAAAATAATCGCATAAATCAACATAAAGATGAAAGGGAATGAGAATGAGAATATATATATATATATATAAAGGAAGAAAAAAATAAAAACATACCTTGTGTTTAATTTTGTGACAATGAACAGCAGTAGTGGATGGGGGCAGCCTGGGTTTGTGGGAGAAGGATCACGGGCCTTTCAGTCATCAAAGACGAAGGACTGGGAGTTGCAGGCAGCGACATCGAACAAGACGAAGACGAAGAATAGGGAAAAGCATAACTGATTTGGAGGAATTCTCAAAACATTGGACATGTGGGGATTTGGAAGAGTATAAAAAAGAATTTTGGGATAGAATGGGAGAACGTAGTTGGAGGTCATGAAAAAGTTGGAGACTGATGCCGAGGTGGAGGCTGATGTGCAGGTGGAGTCAGAGTTGTATGTGGGGGAGGAGGGGAGATTTGTGGGGTGGTGTAGGAACCCTGGAGTCGGTTGGGAGGAATGGGGGCGGGGTGGGAGAAGAGATTAAAAATACCGATCGAGGGTTGGATTTTTATCAATATTGGAGGACAAATAAAAATAATGGGATGATATGGCTAATTAGAAAGAGGACGCATGGCATGAAAAAAGCTTGCTTTGGTATATATGGATGTGAATAATAAAAAACTCTATTACTTCTAATCAAATAAAATGATTCCTCAATATAAAAAAAGAAATTACCTTGACATATAAATTACAAACATCTGAAATAGATAACCTGATGATTTAGTAGCATAAGAAATCAAGAATTCAGTGAATGGATCACCTTAATTGTTCCCAAATGAATACCATAAGTATCTACAAGAGCTCTTTGAGATTCTCCCTCAGCTCCCTAGGAAGTTCATTTGATCTATTCTTGGATGCTAAGTCTTTAGCTGGCCTGAAAGGCATACAAGCTGAAAATTCAGTGCACCTGTCAACAAATGGGAGGTATGGTATCATGGGACGAGATATGAAGAGAAAACAAGAGAACAAATTTTATGAAAAATTTATCAAATCACAAACCTGCAAGATTATTAACATACCAGCCACTCTAGGACATATTTTAAAGCTATGGGTTGTAAACATTGTGGAATATTAAACAAAATGGAAACCATAACAATTCTTAATCTATATTAACATTAAAACATAGGGAAACAGTCTAATAGGAAACACATTGCTCATTGAAATCAAAATTAATATAACATTATTATAGAACATATAATATAACTTGTAACAGTGGACGAAAATTTCATTATGCATGTAATGAAACACCTTTATAAAAATAAGTAATAAAGTGTACCTACAAAATTCATGAGATAAAAATAAATATATTGTCCAATGAATAAATTCAGTTAGGCATACCTAAATTGCAACTCGTTTTGAAGTGGTTGAATAATTTTTTAACACTAAAAAACAAATATACGAATAAATGGTGGATTCAAATTAAGTCTGTTCATTGAGAGGTGAGTTTGTGTTGGGATCTACAAATGAATGACACAAATCTATGCTAATGAATTTTTTACAATAAAACATTAACATATACAAATTAAGTCTATTCATTAACTCCTAGAAAACTCTATATGGATAGCAGTATGGTTTGCACGTAATAAGCAGTTGACCGTTTTTCCTGCCACAAAACCCAGCATTATTCACCGAGATTGGTGTGATTTCATGTCTTTTCATGGGATTACCTAAAGAATGTCCATGAATATGTTTCTGTACAAGTCAACATTGGGAAGGAAATAGTCTGTCACGAATTTTACTTTGGGAGATTTGAAAGGATAATCGTTGGGGAAGGATAGTGAGAGATTGTACTTTGTTCCTTCAAAAACAATGTATTTGATTCCGAGGATCATCCCCGTCCAGTATAATATGTTGTCCCCCTCGGGGAATGCAAAGATCCCAGACTCCCCGCTCATCTTCAGGTCCATCAACTCCGACTGTATCCATCATCGAAAAACTAAAATATTTAGTAATGTCGAACCAGAGAACTTCAATAATTGTTCCTTTCTTCTTTTCAAATTTTTGATTTATACCTTTTGAGCACGGAATAGGTGTCGACTGTCTTCGCCGGGGTAGGTTTCCAGGAATCGTGCGCCATCAAAGGCGTCGCTGGCATGTTGGATTCATTTATGATGGATTCCATTCAATTCATTTCTTCAACAATGATTTTTGAAACAAATCGAGAAAGAGGGGATATCAAAAATTTGCATCCTCGCTCAAAATGGAGGAAGATTGGCAGTATATGAGCAAGAGAGGGAGAATACCTATAATATGCATGAGATAAAAAATGAATAGGAATGGTCAGATAAGTAAGGTAGGAGGAAACTGTTTATTTTGGAATGAAACATGGTAGGTGTGGATTGTATCGATGGAATAGAGGAATCTGGATGGCAGGTCGACTAAAACCCTAGGGTCGAGGGTAGGAGAATCTAAACATGGAGGGGTGGGTGATGGGGTAAATGGTCATGGAGGAACGTGGTGGGACTACGAGGAAGGAATTCAGAAAATGGAGAAGCATCAAAATCCTAGATTGGGAACATCGAAGAAGATGAAGGCGAAGGTGTCGACATGAGGCGAGTTACAGGAGGTGGAGGCTTGAGGCTATTTTATATGTGGAGCTGTGCGAATTTTTGTGCGGATGTGAAATGAAATTCTGTGTGGAGCTGAAACACTAGGTGTAGGGAGTGAGTTTTTGTGTGGGAGGAGGAACTGGTTGTAGGCAAATCTTGAGCGGGAGGCAGAGAGCGATACATGAAATAATTGGTAGGAAGAGAAGTCGGTTATGTGGAAGAAGGTAGGAGTGACATGTTATCTGAAAAAATCCTACTTTAGTATATATATAGATATTGATATTGATTATATAAAGAAATAATTATTTATTGTATGGACTATTTAAATAAATTTCTTTACTTGTAATATTACAAAAACCAATTAATGGAAATTGATAATTAAATTATTTCACAAGATTCATATAAAAACCAATTATGGAATCATCATCATGGTCATTTAAATGAGTTTCTTTTACTAGAGTTTTCCAAAATGTAAATAGATATTAATTTTATCTAAAACTAGTTGGTGTATGTCATTCATGTTTGAAAGGAAAAATTAATTAAACCTTATTCAGTGGAAAATGTAAAATGGCTTCTAATCTTCTTGATTTGGTACAGAATATTGTGTGTGGAATAATTCCAATTGATGTTATAGATGGTTAATCATAATTTATAACATTATTTGATTATTATAGTATATATGGATGTTTCAATTGAATGTGGAATATGTTAAATTATGTTTTTAGGCTCAGGGAATATAAATATTATGTTGAGAACGATCATGGTATGAATATTATGAAGCTCTGTGGGGACCATCTGGAGAATATATAAATCAACAATTAATTGATTATTTAAAATAGATTCGGAGTTTATTGAAACCATCCCCTCCATAGGCACTATAATTGAATGGCATTAGATTAATTAGTAACCTCAACATTTACATGGGGAGAGTAATAATGAGTCATTTGACTCATTCATTATCCTTTTCAGGTTCAATATATAGTTAAGAATACAAATTTTATATAAACATCCAAAAAAGTTGAAAATAGTAATCGATTTGAACATTTGTTTGAATATAAAAATATTTTATTAAATTATTAATTTTTATATAGGTGAACCATAATTTAAGTCTATTTTTGAAAATAAACTTGCACCATGGGTTACTATGTTCATTAATATAGGATACACGAAAGAAACAAGTCAATGTTAGCTATATAAACCATCAAATAAGAAGGTTATGTTTGAAAAAATCCCACATTACATTATAGTAAAAATTTCTATAAAATAGATAGTTATATTGAGAATGACTTCGATGAAGTCTTGGATCATGATTTTCTAGTGCATTAATAAGAAAACATTCAATAAGGCTCTACATAAAAGGAAATTCTTTAGAAAAATGTAATATATAGGAGTATAAGAGATGTTAGAAAATGATACATATAAGGTTCTATATTCCTTGAGGAAAAAAATCATTATTATATCATAATAATGATCATATAGCACACATGAGAGCATTCATTGGAATGAAAAATATAAACACTTAATAATAATTGATTTTAATAAATGATCCTGTGGATCAAAACCAATTCTTGGACTTGGTGAAACTATATTAGATTTAATTATTATTGGTTAGAAATGGTTATTCAAGAGGAAGCTAGAAATTTCTAGACAATTCAATTCCTATTTGGGTTGAATGGTTCATATGGGTTGAAACTACATTAAAGAGTAGACTATTAATAACACGTTTCAACAATTAATATTCTAAAATCCATTAGAACACTTCTATCCATAGAATCAAACCGTGACTATGATATTTTGATGATGGATGGGACAATAGATTTACACTTTAAAAACCATTAAGAAGATATCTATATTTCCCAAGCAGATGATTTTGGGGATTTATAGGATGCCAACAGTGTATGAAAAATGTAGAGATCCATTTATGTATGGCATAAATAATTATGGAAATGGAACATTTAGATTGAGGAATCCATAATAGAAGTTGGTTATATGTATAATTAATGTGATAATTTTATATATAATTAGTTTTTGGTATCTGTAGTCATATTCCATATAATTCATGTTGTTGAGATTCTACTCACAAGAAATGAAATATTTATCTTACAATATTTTAAATCCTAGTTGAATACTTACTTTTCCATGAACGACATAGGTGAAGAAAAATATTTTCATTAGACCAGGATAAATTATGACATATAAAAGATGATCCTTTTATTATGTAATGTTATATACCTTCAAATGTTATTATCAATTTTAATTAAACAAAAATATAAAAGGGGATTATTTATAGTGTCATTTGTCATTCATATTTCAATGAAAATGTGTCCTCGGATACATGAGGATATATTAAAAAATTCCATGAACCTAAACACATCTGCAATTTTTTCATTCATTTATTTCATTGTAAATACTATTATAGGTATCTATTATACCTCATGTGGGATAGGAAAATATCAATATGACTCAGGTGACCACCACTAGATGGTAGTAAAGACGATTCTTAAGAAACTGAGTAGAACTAATGATATATTATTGTTCTGCTATAGATATGAGGATATTATCAATAAATGACATGAAAATACTAGTTTCCACATATATCAAGGTGATGTGATATTATAGTCATCATACAACATGACTATCAACATATGGTTTTAAGCTAGAAGAGATAAAATCAATCTATTGACTTCATTTATATATTATACTCTAAGTATATTGCATCATCAGGGGAATCTAAATAAGATATCTAGATTTCAAATTTCTTCTAATATATTAATGGGGTTCCTAGAATTAAATACCCAATCAAACACTATTATGAAAATAGTATATCATTTTTTTGCAAAGGAGTCGCAGTTATATTAGAATATGAAGAATATACATTAAAAACATCATGTCTTGGTGATTTTTTTGAAAGTGGTAATGATACATTGATCATAGATTAAAAGGTTAAAAATTATATATACACCTTTATTAAATCATTAATATATTATAAACATGGCCATTATGCGAGATTCATCCAACAGAATTCCATTACAAGATGAAACTGGACTATGTCATATTTTATTGGAGTTGGTGTCCTCGAACAAAATGTATGTACTTGGGATTGCATGTATATTCATAGAAGTGAATATTAATATATTATTATATTTATTTTTGTTCAATGTGACATTAATGTAGTTATTTCCAATGATAACCATCTCGTCAGAAATGTAATTGTTTTTCCCCACTATGATGAGAATAAAAAAATTACAGGAAGAGATTCCCATAACTAGTTTTATGGTAAAATAACATTCTATGATGGGACATAATATCAATTTACCATTAGAATAGAGTTATAAAATGAATACAGGAACTAATCTCATGAATTTTACCCATGGTAATCTCCATTGTATTATAGTATGAAATCACACCAAAATATAATAATTCCCCAAGTTTATGTGTCATTGAATATTCCAATCTATGATTTGGAAAATATTTATGAAATTTTTTTGAAAATATTTTTCCCATTGATATTTATTTATATTGATATCTCGACCCATTGATTAAAGTTGAACGATAGAACAAGATTATAGGTCCATGGGGTAACAAAAACATTATTTCATAAAGTAAATGAAACATGTATTAAACATATAGGTTGATGAGAGAAATATGAAACTAGATTGATGATGTATAATAACAAAGGTATTAAAGGACATGTTCTATAGTATCCCACATTTTTATAACATAACATTTCATTACATTCTACAAAACCGAGGATATTTAAGGTTTAGTGTCTTGGAAACCAGGAACTTATTTCATGAGAAAAAAAAACATTCTTCTTAAACACTTGAAATTCTTCTCCTTAAGTTCTCCTAGGTTCATTACTGCATCTCATAACATGGGAACATACATCAAAATAAAGGGTGAGCAAAAGGCCCGGTAATGGAAACAAGAGAATCATTTAACATGTGAACTTGAGATACATCAACTATGTCATGAAAAAGCACATTAAGGCATGTGAAAGAAATCATGTGGAATATCATAATAAAAATAAATTTTTTCATAACTTTATGATGTGGCTACATCATTTAACATAGACAATCATGAAACATATCACCAAGGTCCATCCCTAAGGTGTCATTTGATAATTACCAAGGATATTCACCAAGATATCGTGAAAATTGTAATCTCTAGTGGTTACATCATTACCCAATGCATTGAAGCGCTATCAGGGCGCAGCCATAAATTTTCCTTTATTATCATGTGAGCCACATATATCATCATAAATTATTTCATAAACAAACTATATAGCATAAAAGAAATGGGTTTCATTTCATAATCATAACGTTTTAAAAAATGATTTAAAGACATGATCTTTACGTCACATTAACCCACGGAAGGGGAGAGTGAGTCTCATGTTTGTAAATCCTAGAATTTAAAATAGAACATTTTGATATATATGTGAATACCCCTATAGAAATAAGAGCTTTGAGTATTCACTTTATAATTGTCACGACCCATCCTTGGGGCCTGTGCCGTGATTACCCCAAGCCTACCTTCCATAGGCCAGGGGCTGGCGACGAGCACCAAAGGCGTAAATCCTGATAACTGGGAAGGCATTGCCTTTATAAAAGAAAACAAGCACCACATATTAAGCAAGCGGAAAAGGTAAACACTAAGTACAAGATAAGTGTTGAAAATAAAATGGGCCAGAATACAAACCCAAAAGAAAGTACGACTACAACTGAACAAGGTACAACAGCAAAATGACAAGCAGCTGGAAGAAGGAAGCAACTCCTGGGTCATCCTCCTCGGATCCTACCTGAAGTGTAGGTACAGATATCCTCCTCCACGCTCTCGTCCGTTAACCTCCTCTGTGAGTTGTCACGTCGTGTAGTCCACCTCCGGGTACTGACTCGTCGCGTAGTCCACCTCCAGGTTCTGACTCGTCGTATAGTCCACCTCCGGGTACCGTCCAGTCCTCGAACACTCGACCTCCATCAGCACTACCCGTCGTCTACAACCAACACAATGAGGTGCGGGCATAGCCCGTGCAGGGGTGAGTATAACGATACTCAGTAGTGACCCCGAGACCCTCAAGGTCTCACTAAACCAACATGGATAACCACAAGAAGATCTCAACAGATAAACTCTACTTAGATATATGCCCACACATATACCTAAGTTATCAAGTAACCCATCTCAATCATGAAGAAACACAAGGATTGTGAAATCAACAGATAAACACTACCCAGGTATATGCCCATACATATACCTAAGTTATCAAGTGACCCATCTCAATCATGAGGTAAACACAAAGGTCAAAAGTCTCAGCTCAACCAGGATTTTCATTATCGAAACCGTAACTGCTGAAGAGATCCGTCTCTAGAGTGTACAGTGGTCCTGTCACGACTCCGAGGTACTGCTCACTAACCTAAGACTGCTGAGGTTCTCCTCCTGTCGAGTACCACGGGCCTGCCACCTCACACAGTAGTGCTT
This sequence comes from Viscum album, assembly GCA_963277665.1. Taxonomy (NCBI): domain Eukaryota; kingdom Viridiplantae; phylum Streptophyta; class Magnoliopsida; order Santalales; family Viscaceae; genus Viscum; species Viscum album. Next base: position 1,297,783,953 of record OY728155.1, read on the forward strand.
CCCGCTGGGGTCTGCCACCCAAACACAGTAGTGCTCCCCCTTTATAGCCTACAGAGGTACTTCTCCTGTCGAGTACCGCGGTTTTGCCACCTCACATAGTAGTGCTCCTCCGCTGTGGGTCTGCCACCTCACAAAGTAGTGCTCTCCACTGGGCTACGTAAGTCACTCTGAATCAAATCGGACAAGCAGTCTTCAGGTCTCCACCTGCTACACGGTCTCTGTACTCCGTACGCTTGTCTCTTGGAGGGTCCGCTCCACGAGTTACAAGTCGATACTCCAAGTATCTCAAAGTCCCACGAAAAAGTATCTCAAAGGACTGCCTCGTCATAGGGGTCTCAACGCAATAGACGGTGCGGCAATCGGACGCCCGGTCTGTGAGTTATTAGCCTTTTCGTCCCAGGGGCCCGGTTGGTTTCGTAAGCGAACCAACCCGGCTGTATCTTAACTATACCCCGAACTCTCATAGGGTATACTAATAGGGACCGTTTCTCGACGAGATCAACAACGCCGCTGACGGTTCGTCAAATGGTCGTCCTGTTTGAAAGATGTCATCTTTTTCCGTTCCAGGGGCCCGATTGGATTTTGGGTACAATCCAACCCAGCTATAACCCAACTGCATCCGAAACTCGGGCGGAGGATGCCAAATGTTCCGTATCGTCAACAGGAACGCAACGCAATAGACGGCGCGTCAATCGGACGCCCGGTCTGGAAGTTATTGGTTTTTTTGTTCCAGGGGCCCAGTTGGTTTCGTGAGCGAACCAACCTGACCGCACTCCAACAGCATCCAATCCTCGAGCAAAGTAACCCAAAAGATCCGTCTCACTTAGAGGAATCCATCAAAGTCGACGGCACGTCAATCGGACGTCCGGAGCTTACGATATAATCATTTCCGCTCCGAGGGCCCGGTTGGTTTTGTATCTGAACCAACCCGGCCAAACCCAAAGTAATCCGAAACAATGAGTGCGATATACCAAAAAGACTGTCTCGATCCAACGATCGTGTTGCCGTTGACGACGAGTCGTTTGGAGGCCCATAGCTCATGTTATGGGCATTTGACCGAAAGTGGTCCGAAAACGGGGGTCTGGGCCCGGGCCGACCCAGCCCGACCCCCCTTGGGTCGGCCCGAACCGGGTCGACCCGACCCAGGTCCGACCCGGCTGGGCCCGGCCCGGCCCGGCCTGGTCCGGCGCGGTCCGGTTCGGTCCAGCCCGACTGGCCGGCCGCGGCTCGGCCAGCGCGGCCGAGCGGACACCGCGGGCGGGGTGCGCGGCTCCCCCGCCCTTCGCCGCTGATTGAGGCCGGCCGCGAACCGCCGACCGCCTCCCTTCCGGCGGCGCTGCTCCGCCGCCTTCCGCGGACCACCGGACGCGCTTCGGTGGTCCGTTTCTCCTGTCGTCTTCGCCTATGGTCCTCCCGGGACCCGACCTTCACTGCGGAGGCCTCAAAATCACCTTACGGCCTCATTTGTCGTCGCCCGTCGATCCACACATCAATAAACAATCTGCGGAGGGTTGTCAGGCCATGTTCCTTTGGCCCTCTCCCTTCGCGTTAGATAATAACAATGGGAGAATTATTCAACACATGAAACAAAAATTTTAATAAATTAAAATTGTTCATATAAAACTGGTTCCTTAATTTTAAAGAAATGTTCACGGGAATAAAAAGGTATTTCCAAAATAAAATCCCTACCTCGTCAAGTCGTCGCACGCAGGTTCTTTCCAGATTTGATCGCCGCGGAAGGAGGTGATCGTCGCGTCGCGGAAGGCCGTCGCGTCGTCGCGGAAGGGCATCGCGTCGTCGCGGAAGGGCGTCACGTCGTCGAACTCCGAGGTTCAAGAACGAAATGATTTAATTATTAATAATTAAATCCGTGCATTGATAGAAACCACAATGGAGTTCTAAAAGGAACCTGAAATCTCTTACCTCCAACAGATGATTGAATATTTCGTTGAGGAGGAAGGAACGTCGCAGAAGTGGGAACGTCAGCGTCGCGGCACACAGCGTCGCGTCGTCAATTTCCGTGGTTTCAGCGTTCTTCGTCGGAGGCCGGCGTTCTTCGCGTTCTTCGCAAAGAAGGGTGAAGGCACAAGAATTCTGTCAAAGGTCTCCCAACGTGTAATTCTCAAGATGTGGTGTTGGTCTTATTTTATTACTATGCCAACGGATTTCAAACCGGTTAGGAAACGAATAAAGAGATAAGTAATGACCCATTAATTCGTAGAATTAATTCAACGAAATAAACCTCCCAATTAATTCAATGAAGAAAACCGCCCAATTAATTGGTGCATTAAGAAATTAAGAAAACGCGACAGTTGACTTTCATAATGACGGGTTTTCGCTGGTTCGTTACTTAGCAGAAAAGAAACGGTGGGGATCGTGCGGGTCCCACCTCACAAATATCCTACCAAGAGGGTAGGATATTTTTGGATAGCACCCTATCCGCAATAACTCAGCTTATGCTGCTTTAAGTGGCTTCAAGTGGCTTCCATGCGGCTTAAGTGAAATAAAATAATGTTTGTCGTACAATTTATTTTATTTCTTAACTTTAAGCCCAAAAATTAAAAACCACACCCGAGCAAACACAACTCTGGAAGGGGCGTTTCTAAGAAATTACCGGTGCTGCGATTCCATCGGTGCCCTCCGAATTCGATTCCGAGCACCGGTTCAAAAGTTAGAAAACCCCGCTCGTCCGTTCACTGAATGTACCCGAGCCAAACTTCGGAAAATGATTCCGGGCACACCGGGCCTCGGAATCAGGTGCCGCCAGATACTGCATTCTTTTAAAATTCCAAAGAAAATTAAGAAAAAAATTTCCTTGGAATTTACGGGTCTTTACAATAACATAAAATAATTTTGATAAAAGAGAGAGGCATTTTGATACGAAAATTCTACAGCATAACAACTATGTTTCAGGGTTTTAGAAAACATTGAAAAGAGATGGGACATGGGTCAAAAATTCATAAATGACCCATAAAACAGTAGAGGGATAGAATAAGAAGGAAATATGAACATGGTAATGAAATTTGAAGGAAATACCATTTGAAATGAAAAACATGGAAGGAAGATAAAAATTAGATTTCTCTTATCAAAATTCGGCAGCCTAACGACGTGACTTAAACATCAAAAAAAATGATTTGAAAAGATCAAATAGGGTCTCTCATCATGTGAACATAAGAGTTCAGTATGATAGATATAGTGATAATATCCCAACATAATTAAAAAAGGAACTTTAAAGACTTGACCTGAAAGTAGAACTTGAAAACGAGAAGGGTGAAAGAACCACTTTAAAATTAGGCAGCCTAACATCGCCACATAAAACATCATAATATTGAATTGAAGAGATCAAATTGGGTCTCTCATCATATGATCATAAATGATCAGTATGATAGATATATAGATCATACCCCAACATAATAAAAAGGAACTTGAAAAACTTTACATGAAAATAGATCTTGAAAAATGAGAAGGGAGAAAGAATCTGTTACAAAAATTTCGGCAGCCTAACGACGCCACTTAAAACTTCATAAAACGAAATAATGAGAGTAAGAGGGGATCTCTCATTATATGAACCTGAAAAGGGATGTAAGATAAATATAAAAGAACATCCTTTAACATAATAATATGGATCATAAAAGGAATGACATAAAAGAGATTACTTGAAAAGAAAGAGAGAGGTCGGATCCCTTACCTTAAATGTAACTCTTAAAACTCAAAGGATGTGACCTTGAGGGCTTGGGGCCCCTTGGGAGGACTTCTTGGGAGGTAATGAGACTATAACTTCGTTGGGGGAGAGTGGTGAGTCAAATGGATGAGAGGATTTCTTGGTATTTATAGGGAATGTGAGAGGACAAGGCATTAATGGCCAGGGGACACCTCACTAGTGGTTTTGGAAAAACCATGGGTTTTCCAATGGTATTTGCCCATGGTATTGGCCACTTGGGACACCTCATACCTTATCTTACTATTCATAAGTCGACCATATTGATTACATACTTAATACATCATTTAATGATGTCATTAAACACCCGTAACTTAAAAACGATATTTTCACTATTCACTGAAAATTCAACTTTCTCAGAAAAATCCCAAAATTTCACATTAACCAAATTTCAATGCCCTGATTTAAATAAATAACTCAATCTTATAAAAATAATTTTCTAAATATGTTTAATTTAATTTTTAAATAAATACACTATTCACCGAAAATTCATTTTTTTCAGAAAAAACCCCAACAATTACCTTAACATAATATCAACGAACTGAGTTCAAAAATGAAATCCATTTTAAAAAAATAATTTTCAAAATATTTTTAATGTAATTTTTAATCAAAAAACACTATTCACTCGAAAAAACTAATACTTGAATAATAATTTATGAAACCGTTATTTACCCGTTTTATTGAATCACATTATATAATCTAGGTGTCTAAATTATATTAAAACTTTCTTTGAGAGAAATTACTAATCCATTTGGTCACATTACTAATCCTAAGCGTAAAATCACTATTCATAATATACTATTCATCAAAAATCATGTTGATCTTATTAGAATCTAAATTTTGTACTGGACATAATTGTAGAAGACCATTTTTTGAATATCATTACACGTTTTTAATTATTTATGGTTTACATAAACATTTTTAAAATATCTTTTTTCTAAAATTCATCAAAAATATGCGTACTATATTTATCCGGTCATTTGAAAATTCATAAACTTCATCATAAGAATAAATCGAAATTTTTATTTAAAACAAAGAATTACACAAGGCATTTATGGTCTCCTTACATAGCCCCTTATCACACCAGCATAGGACCTAAGTTTAAGGTGTGATAAGGTGGGAGAATCCGAGGGAGGCTCGGCCAACATCACACGAGTAGTAATTTCTATCAGTTTGAACTTTTCGCAAAGTCGATTCCGTTCTAGCTTCACACGATGAAGTTCGGCTTGGGTTTGGTCTAGAGCAAAGTCCATTGGTGCTTCCACCTTCCCATGTTCTGTTAGATGGGCTTCGATCGGTCCAAGACTTCTGGGTGAGGTCATCAAATCTTCTTTTTATATTAATTAACCAAGATCACTTGTATTTAGAGACAAAAATCGAAACGTTTAGTTCACAGTGGTCATATTGACCAATAGACATATTAACATCAAAAACCCAACAGTCTCATTTTAATTATACTCATTTTATCCAATGAATCAGTTTTTTTGGGTATAAAAAATAAAATAAAATAACACACAAAAATTCGGAAACAAGATTTATTCAAAATTTCGGGTCGTTACAATCTTCCCGCCTTAAAATTTGCGTCCTCGCAATTTTTAAAACTGGGTTTTGAAATTTCATTGAAAGTCCCACACCGGAAATGGAGTCATTAAAACTATTACTTTAAAAGAAAGAAGGGGAAGAAAAAAAGGTGACTGAGTTAACCAATACTAGGATCCCATGTAGGAAAACATGGACATGGAGGAAAAAACAAAGGGTCACGTTCTAAGGGAGATTGATAGAAAACATGATTAGAAGAAAGTTAACCATAAGAAAATCCCAAACTTATGATGTGTGTAAATGGCCATTGATTACCTAGTAGGCAACGTAAACCAACCACGTTTTTGTTTTACGTTCCTTTTCATAAGTTTGAGGAATTCATTTACTACATAGAACAAAAACATAAGAAAATATACCTACCTTCAATTAGAGTTTCATCCTTTAATAAGTCTCTACCAAAACTAATCATTTCACCCAATGATGAGAATTAAAAAACACTTGGTCTCATAAAAATGACACGAATAATCTTCTAGAGAATCACATAATCCACAAAAGATTAACTATCTATTTCTTATATCTTTAAACATTATCCCAAAAATTGAAAGGTTAAGGTAAAACAACTCTTCAAAAAGAAAGAATCCCATAGGAATGGAAACTGCTTTTAAATCTTCGAAGTTCCATGGTACTACCCACAGTTCATCATAGACCATTCTATAAATAAAGGTCCTTAAAATTCCTCAAAATAAACCAAACTAAGATTGAAACGCAAATACAAGAAGTATTTGATAACATAGTCTTCCAAAATAAACTTCATTGTTCATCTCCAAACAACATCAACCACTCCTAACATCTTATAACAAAAGTATCTAACCTAAACATATTTTACCCAAGAGAGGTTAATCATTTCCATAAGTAACCTAAATTACTATAATTCCACCGTAAATTCACTGATTCTTCAAAATATAAGTCAACCATACTCCTCAATGAAAATACCATAGTAATCTGCTTACCTCAATCATATAGGGTCCCCAAAATAGTGAACGACTTCCAAAATAATAATAATATTTTAATCCCCTAATCATCTCTGTCATATTAATACGGCAATCATTGCATTTTCTATCACATTGGTTGTTGGGACATGTTCTTCCATTTACCACCATTAACTATGAAGAGAAAGTATAATTAGGGGCTTAAATACTTAGCCAATAATCATGAAAACAAACTTAAAGCATATAAGGATAACTTGTAGAAGAAAAGTATACCCTAACTTGCGATCCCCTAGGTTTCAAACTAGGTTATCCATGATCATATATTCTTATGTGAATATTTATTTTATTTTATCATTATTCCTTTAAAAATGGTTCATACTAAGCTTATGAATTTACCAAAGCATATCCCCCAGGAGTGTCGTAACCAAGAGTGCAGCAAGACCCGTTGTCGTGTACCAGTTCCCGTTCGAGTCTAGCTTAAATCGGTGTTTTCAGGTTTTACCCCTGTGTACATCTGTGCCAGATCCAACTCTACCTGCTCGTATCCAGACAAGGATGTATTTGCTTGGCTACCCCTTACTCAATACTCACCAAAATACCATGAAGATTTCCTATATTTAAAATTTTCTATAGGGTTCCTCCTTAAATTTTTATATCCTAATTTCCACAAATAACTAAACCATCCTTTGATACCAACTATATAATCCCGCCTTTTTATAACATAACATTTCATTACATTCTACAAAACCGAGGATCTTTAAGGTTTAGTGTCTTGGAAACCCAGAACTTATTACATGAGAAAAAAAAACATTCTTCATAAACACTTGAAAGGATTCACTTTAAGTTAATCCTAGGTTAATTACTGCATCTCATAACCTAGGGACATAAATCAAAAGAATGGGAGAGCAGAAGGCCCAGTAAGGGAAACAAGAGAAACATTTAACATGTGAACTTGAGATACATCAACTATGTCATGAAAAAAAACTTTAAGGCATGAGAAAGAAATCATGTGGCATATCATAATAAAAATAACATTTTTCATAACATTAAGATGTGGCTACATCATTTAACATAGAAAATCATGAACATATCACCAAGGTCCATCCCCAAGGTGTCATTTGAAAATTACCAAAGTTATTCACCAATATATCGTGAAAATTTTAATCTCTAGTGGTTACATCATTACCCAATAAATTGGAGCGCTATCAGGGCTCACCCTTAAATTTTCCTTTATTATCATGTGAGCCACATATATCATCATAAATAATTTCATAAAAACTCATATAGAATAAAAGAAATGGGTTTCATTTCATAATCATAATGTTTTAAAAACTGTTTTAAAGACATGATATTTACGTCACTTTAACCCACGGAAGGGGACAGTGGGTCTCATGTATGTAAATACAAGAATTTAAAATAGATCATTTTGATATATATGTGAATACCCCTGTAGAAATTAGAGCTTCGAGTATTCTCTTTATAACATAAAATAATTTTGATAAAAAAAGAGAGGCATTTTGAGACAAAAATTCTGCAGCATAACGGCTATGTTTTGGGGTTTTAGAAATCATTGAGAAGGGAGGGGATATGGGTCATGAATTCATAAATGACCCATAAAACTGTAGAGGGATAGAATAAGAAGGATATATAAACATGGTAATTAAATTTAATGGACATACCATTTGAAATTAAAACATGGAAGGATGAAAAAAATTAGATTTCTCTTATGAAAATTCAGCAGTCTAACGGCGTCACTAAAACATCAACAAAAATGATTTAAAAAGATCAAATAGGGTCTCTCATAATGTGAAAATAATAGTTCAGTATGATAGATATTGAGATCATACCCCAACATAATTAAAAAATGAACTTGAAAGACTTGACCTGAAAGTAGAACTTGAAAACGAGTAGGGTGAAAGAACCACTTAAAAAATCGGCAGCATAACGACGCCACTTAAAACTTCAAAATACTGAATTGAAGAGATCAAATTGGGTATATCATCATATGATCATAAAATATCAGTATGATAGATATAGAGAGAATAACCCAACATAATAAAAAGGAACTTGAAAGACTTTAGATGAAAATAGATCTTGAAAAATGAGAAGGGAGAAAGAATCTGTTACAAAAATTTCGGCAGCCTAATGGCGCCACTAAAAACTTCATAAAATTAAATAACGAGAGTAAGAGGGGATCTCTAATTATATATACATGAAAAGGGAAGTAAGAGGAATATAAAAGAAAATCCTTTAACATAAGAACATGGGGCATAAAAGGAATGACATAAAAGAGATTACATGAAATGAAAGAGAGAGGTCAGATCCCTTATCTTAATTGTAACTCTTAAAACTAAAAGGTTGGGACCTTGAGGGCTTGGGGGAACCTTGGGAGGACACCTTGGGAGGTAATGAGACAAGAACTTCGTTGGGGGGGAGTGGGGAGTCGAATGGATGAGAGGATTGCTTGGTATTTATAGAAAAATTTAGGGGAGAAGGCATTAATGGCCAAGGGACACCTCATTAGTGGTTTTGGCAAAACCATGGGCTTTCCCATGGTATTTTCCCATGGTATTGGCCACTTGGGAGACCTCATAACTTATCTTACTATTCATAAGTCGACCATATTGATTACATACTTAATACATCATTTAATGATGTCATTAAACACCCGTAACTTAAAAACTGTATTTTTACTATTCACTGAAAATTTAACTTTCTCAGAAAAATCCCAATATTTCACATTAACCAAATATCAATGCTCTGATTTCAGAAATGAAATCCATTTTATAAAAATAATTTTCTAAATATTTTTAATTTAATTTTTAAATAAATACACTATTCGCCAAAAATTCATTTTTTTCAGAAAAACCCACAAAAATTACCTTAACATAATATCGATGCTCTGTGTTCAAAAATGAAATCCATTTTATAAAAATAATATTCTAAATATTTTTTAATTTAATTATTAATCAAAAAAAACTATTCAATCGAAAAAACTAATAATTGAATAATAATTTATGAAACCGTTATTTACCCATTTTATTGAATCACATTACATAATCTAGGTGTCTAAATTATATTAAAACTTTCTTTGAGAGAAATTACTAATCCATTTGGTCGCATTACTAATCCTAAGCATAAAATCACTATTCATAATTTACTATTCATCAAAAATCAAGTTGATCTTACTATACTCTAAATTTCGTACTGGACATAATTGTAGAAGACCATTTTTTGAATATCATTACACATTTTTAATTATTTAAGGTTAACATAAACATTTTTAAAATATCCTTTTTTCTAAAATTCATCAAAAATATGCATACTATATTTATCTGGTCATTTGAAAATTAATAAACTTCATCATAAGAAGAAATTGATATTTTTATTTAAAACATAGAATTACACAAGGCAGTTATGGTCTCTATACATAGCCCCTTATCACACCTGCATAGGACCTAAGTGTAAGGTGTGCTAATGTGAGTGAATCTGAGGGGGCTCCGCCAACATTGCACGAGTAGTAAATTCTATCAGTTTGAACTTCTAGCAAAGGCGATTCTGTTCTAGCTTCACATGATGAAGTTCGGCTTGGGTTTGGTCCAGATCAAAGCACAATGGTGCTACCTCCTTCCCAAGTTCTTTTAGATGGGCTTCGATTGGTCCAAGACTACTGGGTGAGGTCATCGAATCTTCTTTCTATATTAATTAACCAAGATCACTTGTATTTAGAGACAAAAATCGAAACATTTAGTTCACATCAGTCATATTGTCAAATTCTCACATTACATTCAAAAACCCAACAGTCTCATTTTAATTATACTCATGTTATCCAATGAAATAGTTTTTTTAGTATAAAAAATAAAATAAAATAACACAAAAAATTCAGAAACATGATTTATTCAAACTTTCGGGTCGTTACATGGTGAGAATTGTTATAGGTGTTTTTGTAATAACATATATTCATCCTCTATGGGTGAATTGACCCTATTCATTATTTAAATCTTGTATTCAAGGAAATATCTCCTAATACGAGAGCATAATAATTATATTGGGTCAAAAACAATTATTTTTTTGATATCTAAGTTAAAAATTAGTTATTTAATAATTTGAATAAATATTATTCTCAAAACCGAGAGTTAATAGTTCAAATAATGATTTATTAAATGATTAGAAATATTTTGAAAATATTTATTTATTTTGTAATTTTTTAATTAAATTAATTTATAATAGTTATTTATTTATCGGTATTTAAGTCATAGATAATAATTTATTTATATATTATATATATATTGTTTTTAGATAACCTAATATTAAATAAATATATTTTCATCTATCTATGAATCTAGAATTATTAATTTGGATTCAATGAATAAAAGTTTAATAGAATACTTATTCAGATATTTGAAAAATTTCAAGGGGGAATTGTGGACTAGGATTATGATAACTAATAAATATTAATTTACTAGTCCGTAAAATAATATTTTCTATTATACAGGCTTGCAGAAAATGTGGTATACAATTTTATTATTACCCTAATATATTCAATGGGGTTCCACTGGAATTAATATTTTACTAATGGTAACTTGTAAAATTAATTAATGATTAAATTTAAACCTAAGACAATAAATAAAATTCAATCACATTCTAGAGAAGGTTACTCATAAATGACTGTGAACAATGGATTCAACCCAAGGTCATCCTCTCCCTCTCATCCTCTAATGGTACAGAGTAATAATAGATCATCCATCATATCTATAAGAGTCTGAATTAGTCAAAGGTGAATACAAAATAAAACATTATCACACATGCGTGGACATCATGATTCATCAACACTATTATGAGATTAGAGGGACATGATTGGATCACAATAGGAGTGGATCTACTTTTGTTTATCAAAATTCCATGATGCCATGCCAATTTGGTTTGAATGATCAATATCCCCAATAACCAATGATCCTAATAATTAGGTAACCTTTTTTATTTTTCTTCATTTCAAATAAACCATTATGTAAAGATATGTTCTCTTGATTCTATATTTTTATTTGATAACATTCTATGTAAAAAGTTCAACTGTCATGACATTAATTTCCTTTTTATTTTGACTGATCCATCGAATCTGAAAAAATCCACGTTATCCATTGGTCCAATCATGTTCTTCCTCTAATCCCAAAACTAATAGGTTTATCCTTTTATTTGATACTCTAAAATCTCAATATTTAATTCTATTATTGTTTTATTTTTAACAATTTGATTACATTTTGATGAAAATTTTTGGAGAAGATAAATATATTAATGATAAAAAATTCATCTTCCAATGAACATTAAATAATAGAAGAATATAGAATTGAAGAAGCTGTATAATGTATATCTCTTATTTAAAAATGATGAAAATCCAAATTCGACAAGTAACAATTATAGTTATATTAGATAATTAATGAATATTGTTGATTTTTTTAAAAATTACACTTAAATAATCATTATTAACAATGTATCCTCAGTTTTACATGAAGAGATTATGCACCAGGATAGAATTATTAGAAAAAGGAAAATTCCTGTTAAAATTTAATTTATTATATAAAAAATTTAAAAAATTAATGCCCAAAATTATATAATTTTGTAGCAAGTATATTAGTCATTTAAAAATCATAATATAGGAAATAAAAATCCAACATAATTAATAAGATATGAAATGTTTGAATGAAATGAACGATGAATTTTAAGAAATTACTACTATAAATAATACACAATTTTACGTCAATGATAATTGAATATAAAATTATAATCTCAATAACAAATAATTCATTATTATTGATTATTTTTAGAAAACTGTTTGGAATTCCATAATACCCCATAATTATAGATTTATATTAGTAATAGATGAGACTATTTTTCATAATATGAAATTTTACATGAGTGATATCAAACATTCAGATCTAGACACTGTTCATTCTAAGTCATCACATTAAGTTGGAAAAATATTTTTTTCACACACTATTCCAAGGAGGATATTTTTAAAAATATATTTATATATAATGTAATTAATACTATGAGGTTTTCTAATGACCTATCAATACTATGCCCAAATAAAATAGTACCATTTATCAAAATAAACAATGACTATCTTATATCATTTTTTATAAACCCTATGTGTTTTAATAAAAAATATTTAAAATTATGGATTGGTTAAAATTATGAGTATCCTAAAACAACCCCTATGGTGAATGTTTCTTATTATAGGAGATGGTTTTCATTTAATGAAACCCATCTAGATTATAAAAAGCGAAATAAATAGTAAGAAAACATCTAAAAAGAATGTTTATGGATGGTATAATATACTGTCAAATTGATATAAATCGAAGCCTATGGAATAGGGATAAAAGATGTGATGCTGAAAAATCAATATATAAAATGGTTGAATTAATCTATTGAATCTATATTAAATTATTTAAAAAAAATTATATATAAAATAAATGTGTTTAATGGGAAGAAGCATGTTATTAAATACAAATGATATATATTACTAATACATAAGAAGGAAAAATACCAATGAATTCAATGAATGAATTTTAGTAATTCTATTTTATAATTAAAAACGTAATTGTAGTTAAAGAAAACATAAGACTACTGATAAGATTATTCAAGAAGATGATAAATATAAATCAGTTATGGTAGAAGATGTCACATAAAGTATAGTTTTAGTCATTCGAGGGAAATTAATGTTTATTAAATAATAATAATGAATCATAAAAACAATCATTCCCCTATAAGAATTATTTTATGGGATTAATCGATGCAATTCTTGATATATAAGATTAGTTTCATGAAAATTCACTGATTGCTAGTAAAAAAAACGATAATGATAATGGATTTTGAATAACAAACAAACCATCAAAATTTTATAAACAGTATACGATAATATAGATAGATCACTTAGGAAATAAAAAATGTAAGTCACAAAAACAAGAACGTGCTAGATTGAAATATGTAATTAAAAATTAATATTAACACTAATTTTAAGAGACGTTCTCATCTAAGGATATCCTAAGTGTTCATGAGAATTTGTCTGTTGAGTGAATAAAACTTAAACATATATATAATTACTGTTTGATTATAATTTCTTCGTAACTATAAATTATAATGAAGTTAAGTAAAGTACAATAGATTTACGTACATTTTTGGATAGTGAAAAAAAATTCAATACAATGAAAATGATAATGTAATGTCCCAAAATTTAATACATTTTATTTTTTACTTTATTATAATTATTCTATATAGTATAAATCATTTTAATAGAATTTAGAGACCAATGAAAACAAAATTATCATTAATTGAGAATTAAATAAGTAATATACATTAAAATTAAGAAACATATACCGATTGATCATTAACTTGACCCTTGAAATACTGAAATTCCCATTAGGAATAGAAGTTCATCAAAATTAATTATAACCTCACATATGAATGTATAATTAAAATTTAGTAATCCTAAAAATAAATATACCATATAATTATATAATGGTATATGTTAATAAAATCTTTAAATATGAAAATGTATTTATTGAATTTTTATAAAACAGAAATGTTAATTTAGAATCTTATAATAAATATAATGAGTGAAAAAATTATTTTATTAATATTTATTCATTAGTAAATATTTTTTTTATTCTAATGTTTTTAAGATAATTTTACGGTACCTTAATTAATTTTTCATGTATTTGAAAATTGATTATAATATTGAATTCTGAATTTTTATAATAAATTATGACATGAACTAATAATTTATTTTCTCATAAATAGGGAATGATTTTGATAAAATGCTGTTAATTATATAAATCTTTACAAAAAAAAATTTTGGGGTGATTTTTTTGATATTTTTGTAGAATATAATTTTTTTATGTGAAGTTTGAAATATGACAATATACAATATTAAAAAAATTTAAGAATTATTGTGTCATAAATGATTTATGAATGATGAAATCCCAAAATATCATCCTCTGTGTATTATTTAATATATTTAGTTATTATTTTCCAACTATTTATATTATTGATAGTGTAAGAACATAGATCTTCTTTTCATGTATGTTTTTCTCTTCTCAGTTGTTTCTGAGAAAAAGAGGAGTTTCTAGAAATTTTTTAAGTACACGCCATGTACTTATCCGTGCATTCCCTATATAGTTTTTTCTCCCCTAGCCATGTACTGGCCATGTAATGTTTGAGCACCCAGTCATGTGTGGTGACCTGGAGATCGCCTTATGCGGGGGTCAGTAAGGGAAAGTACACTCCATGTACTTCTAAATTACACACTGTGTACTTTTTTTCATTAAATGGGTCAGGGTCGCGTCTAATAGGAGAAGTCACTTATTCTTCACCTTCTTCGACTAAGGGCATCCATACGACTAGTGTATGATAGTGCAAGGAGTTCCATCTAGAGGTTGGTGATTGTCACTTCTTATGGGACCGTTATGTCTCTGAGATGACAGGTTAATGTCATTCTCAGAATGGATTGGTTAGTTTCCTTCCAGGCAGTTGTCGATTGCTCTCGTCTTAGGGTGAGTTTAACATCACCAAAGGGTAGATCATTTATTCATAAGGGTGAATGGGATTTCCAAGCATGGAGACCGGGACACAAGCATAATGGGTTGGGAGGAGTTACAACCCTGATTGTGAGTCTATATCTAGATGACTAGAGGACTTAATAAATATATTTTAATCTACTGGTGGACTACTTCATGGGTGTATATCTAGAAGAATTTTTAGGTTTTCCTCTGTAGTTAGAGGCTGAATTTTCTATCAAGCTTGTTCCATGAGCGGAACTAGTGTCCATTACTCCTTATAAGATGGCTACACTAGAGCTACATGAGATCAAGAGGAAGTTGGAGGAGTTGCAAGCAAAGAGTATCATCTAACCCAGTAATTCACCATGGGGTTGTCCTGTCTTATTTTCGAAAAAGGTGGATGATACCCTCAGACTTTGTATGGATTATATGAAGTTGATCTAGTAGACGGTCAAGAACTGATATCCCTTTCTAGGGATTGATTACCTCTTTGGTCAACATTGAGGAGCCCTAGTGTTCTCGAAAATTTACATGAGATTCAGTTACCATCAGTTGCGCGTTAGACTATTATATGTTCCTCTTACTTCCTTTCAAATTAGGTATGGTCAAGAAGAGTATATGGTAATATTGTTTGGTCTCATGAATGCACTTATTTTTTTCATTCCACTGATGAAGATAGTGTTCCATCCATAATTGGATTCATTCAGGGGTAGTCTTCGTGGATGATATCGTGGTGTACTCTCACACTCGACATGACCATGCCACACATCTTGAGATTGTTTAGAGTACACTAAGAGAGAATAAGTTATATTATAAGCTCTCAAAAGGACACTTTTGTATAGACAAAATTCACTTCTTGGGCCATGTTATCTCAAAGGCACAAGTATCAATGGACCTAGAGAAATTGAGAGAAATATTTTCTTGGGATCAGCTAAATAATGTCTTTGAGGTACGATGCATTCTAGGGCTAGATGGTCATATAGAGATTTTATATAGGACTTCTCATGATTATAAATGCCACTGACAAACCATACTAATAAGGGTGTATGTTTTTGTGGTTATATTCTTGTGAGTCAGTCTTTCAAGAGTTTCAAGGGAGGTTGACTTCAACACTGATACTTGTATTTCCAAAGTAGGGCATTATCTATTATATTTCAAATGATGAAACATGTATCTGTCTGGTTGTAGTGCTTATGGAAGGGGAAGGGTTTATTGCGTACGAGTCTCAGCAATTGAGGCCACATGAGAGTAAATAACTGACTCATGATCTTGAGCTGGTTGTAGTTGTTCATGATTTACATTGTTTGTGACATTTTCTTTTGGAATATCATTTTTTGGTTTTCACCGACTACAAGAGTCTCAAGTATATCATCACTTAGCATGATCTGAATTTATGATAGTGATGGTTGGTTGAGTAACTTCAATTAATTGACATTGATCTTGCCTACACACCTGGGAAAGGAAAAGTTATGTTTCATGCTTTGGCCGGAGGAATCTGATACATGTAGTTTAGGAGGCCATCAGTGAGTAGCATCTTATTGCTCTTTTCTCTGAGATGCATCAAGATGTCCATGATAGGCATGGGAAGACTTGACATTCTTCTGTAGTGGTTACCTCGACTATACATGATCAAATGCCAATGAGTAAGCTATTAGATTTTGAAATAATGGTCCTACAAGAATGTGTGTCTGAAGAGGACCCTATATTTGGATGGACCATTGGGAAGGATAAGATCTTGCGTCTCACGGGCGGATGTGGGTTCTAGTGGACATACACGAGGAGCTGATGCGTGTCTTTCATTCATCAGTTTGGGGAGTTCATACAGGCATCACAAAGATGTATCAGGATATGCACCATCAGTATTGGTGGCCAGGTATGAAGATGGATGTTTCTAGTCACATAATGATGGGTTCCACATGTCAGTAGGTAAAGGCAGAGCATCAACAACCATCAGGGCTTTTGTAGTAGTTACATATTCTCAAGTGGATGTGGAATCATGTCATGATGGATTTTGAGACTGGTTTATTGAGGTTGCCTCTAGGGAATGATGTAGTGTGGGTTTCCATTGATAGACTCGGAATGGTTTCTCACTTCATTCGGATCATAGAGACCTTCAGGGTTGATGAGATGGAAAGGTTGTACATTTGAGAGATTGTACGTTTACTTGGAGTTTCATTCTCAATTATTTATGAAAGAGATGCTAGTTTTACTACTTGGGTCTGACAAGGATTATTGAAGGATTTGGGTACACAGGTACTTCTATGTACAGCATTGCATCCCTAGACAGATGGACAGTCTATGCATAATATTCATGGGCTGGATGACATGCTTCCAGAATGCAAACTGTATTTTGGAGGTTCGTGGGAGAAGCACATACATCTTGTGGAGTTTTCCTACAATAATTGTTTTCAATTAACTACTAAAAAGGAACCTTATGAGTATTTTTATGGTCATCCATACTGATCACCCTTATGCTAGATGGCGGCAGGATTCATAGATTTTTTGCGACCTTGTCTTGTCCTAGAGACCACAGAGCCGATAGAGTAGATTCAAAAGAGGATGTCTACTGCACAGTCTCGACAGAAGTCTTATGTTGATCGACGGAGATGACCTATGGTGTTTGAGGATGGGGATTAGGTTTTCCTACATGTCACACTAATGTTGGGACTCAATAGGATTAATAGATAGGGTATTCCTTCACCAAGGTATGCCAAGACGTTTGAGGTGTTGGTGATAGTTAGGCCGGTTTCCTATTAGTTGTAGTTACCTCAGAGGTACTGGGCTATGAACGACCTCTTCCATGATTCTCAGCTTCGATGTTACTTTCCAAATCCATCTCAGGTTTTTTCAACTTGATGAGGTTGAGTTAGAGGTGGAAGCCTCATTTGAGGAGCATCATATTTAGATTTTTGATCGATGAACGAATGTTATCCATGTCCAGTTTGTTCCTCTATTACGAGTGCTATGGCAGTATGGGGGAGTATAGTACAATACCTAGGATAGGGAGGTCGATGTACTATCATAGTGGCAAGAGATTTTTGAGGATTCTTCTTCTACACCGCAAATCTAGAGAAATTTGGAGACAAATTTCATTATGGGGGGAATTCTGTATGAAGTTATATCATCTTTTCAGGTAAGTTTTTCTCTTCTCTGGTGTTTTTGAGAAAAATCGGAGTTTATGGATATATTTGAAGTATAGGTCATGTACTTATATGTATATGTCATGTACTCTTTTTTCTCACATAGCCATGTGTTAGCCATATAATAGCCGAGAACACAACCATGTTTGGTAACCTAGAGACCACCTTATACGGGGGAATGTAAAGGAAAGTACAAGCCATGTACATCTAAAGTACACACCGTGTACATTTTTTTTCATTAATCATAATGGGGATGCGTCAAATTGGAAGAACTATTTACTTATTTTCCTTTTTCGACTGAGAACATTGTTAGGATGTTTATCCTTCCCCGCGCCCCTGATCTAGAATTATTCTCTGATTCGACCGCCATCTTTTGCATTGGGATCACCACTATAACCTCTTACTTCTTCTAGATATTCAACTCTTGATTTATCCTCTTTTTCATGTTATCATTAGTTGAATGTTTTAGACATTGTTATAGATATAACACATTCTAGGTCAATCCAAGGACTGGTTCTAGAATATATCAATCATTCAATGCTGAGGTAGGTGGTTTGTGCCTTTCCGTATATATTCTTTGAGTCAAATGTGAAAAAGACCCCAATATCCTTGATTGGGGTATCACGTGTTTACTGTTTTAACCATGATATTTCCTTCTATGATTTAAATTATTGAGTAGAGGTCAATTCAATGTGAATAGGGTTAATTGTTGTGGTATGGATGTCTTTCCCTTGTTTGTTCTGTTTATGATCTATTAGTCTTTATTATCCTGTTAAGAAGCTGGAATTCCATTCATAGTGCTGATAAGATTGAGTAATATTTTTTATCTAACATTCAGTTATGTTGTAGACTATTTATCCAAGTATTTATTGAGGAATAAATTAAACATTATATATCGCTGTGCTCAATTGACTTACACAGTTCCATGAAAACATGGTGTAGTAGAGCATAGGGAGAATGGATGTTGAGGGCTTCTCTGAAGTGTCTGATTACTTTTATTATGTAAGACCATACGGGGAATGGATATTATTGCTTCCGCAGTGTGTTTGTAGTTCCAATATGCGGTCCACAGGGGGAATTCGACAACGTGTGCTTCCCCAGATAACCTTTTAGTTATAGATACGAGTATATAGGGGTAATTGACTGTGAGTGCTTCCTTATAGAGTTTGTGAAAAAGAATAAGTAGAGGGCTTAGAATGTGTGTACATACAAGCTGGATCTTGGTGTTTGTTTTGGTTGGACTAGAAGGGTTAGGCTGTGAGTACTTCCCAGAGGGTTCACGTCTTATGATTAGATACTTACATGATATCTGATAATTGAATTCATTTTGAATCTCTAGGATTGTTTTCTTTTGATTGCTTCTTTGTTTACTGCATCATTTTTATTATCGCCTACCATATATATTCACTGACTTCTAGGCACAAATCATTGGGTGGTTGCCTACTAGGATTTAGTCTCACATGCTATTTGGGTAATGCTTTTGGTCTGAAATAGATTATATTGTTGCATTTATATATAAGGGTTTGCGCCCTTCTACATCTGATACTTGATTGTTGTGGAGCTGGGGAGTATGAGACCAAACTATGTCTTGCAATTCTTTGGAGGGTTTTTATCTATTTTATATTGTAATTTGTTTTAGTATTTTGTTCAAGCATATTGACTTGTTTAGCTACTTTCCTAGACATATGTATCTTACAATATATATATATATATAACTGTGTGTGTGTGCTCTAGTTGTTTATTACATCTATTGTTTACCAATTTCATGTTTTACTACTTCCACCATTACTATCTATTTTACTTCTACAATGTTACTCTACTAATGAGGGCACTGTTTCACCACTATCACTTCCAAGGCCCTAACTGCTAGTCGACATCCTTTATCATTCAGGGAAATGTTCTTGATGCTATGTGACCAGCCGAGTATGGGGCACCTCTGGGCTGCTTCTATAATAAGATGTTTCAGATTGAAAATATTAAAATAATGAACAATATAATGGGAAAACACCCCTCTCAAGCCCAATACATACCACCCATCACCACATATTATCATAACAACATTGAATCTTTTACTCTTGTCCAAATTATTGTTAATATTCATAAAAATAATCTTACCCACATCTTAGAGACATTGGTCTCAAAATAAGAACAAATCCATTTTCCCAATGGCGGTTCTCAAGGAGATGAAAATCAAGACATTAAATCCTCTTCTATTTTCTATTAATTACTTTTCATGTGTTTTTTCTCTTATTCTCTCCTCATTTCTCTTCAACCAAGTGTAATTATAACACTATTATTTTATATATACAATAATTTTTTTATTTTAATGTAATAATCAATTATTAAACTCTTCTTATTTCCCTTTTATTCTAAAAAAGAAAATGTCACCTGTGATGTGTTGATTTATTTCCTTTGAGGATAAAATGTTTTTAAATTCCATTACAGAAATTAAAGATGGTCATAAAACCATTATAATAGTTGAAACACATTTTAAATTGAATGTTATAATACTTTAAATATTTTTACTCACATATTTAAATAATATAGTACAATAAAACAAGACATCTTCATTTTCATCGAAAACCAAAAAAAATCAATCTCACCTATTATAATTATCATTTTATCTAAGGAATAATCCTCATATGTGGAATAAAAATAATATATGAGTCTAATTAAACTTCATGAAGTTCAATAATAACATTAAATTTCAATTATTTGGAATTATTACATTCTTACGTGAACTTATATAC
Source organism: Viscum album (assembly GCA_963277665.1). Taxonomy (NCBI): domain Eukaryota; kingdom Viridiplantae; phylum Streptophyta; class Magnoliopsida; order Santalales; family Viscaceae; genus Viscum; species Viscum album. The sequence goes on from OY728155.1 coordinate 1,297,804,644, forward strand.
ATGTAAACAATCAAACCGATCATGAATACCAAGAAATGATCACTCTGGTTACAACATAGTTTTACTCTTTGACACCTCATAATGAACAACAATTAACTTTATAAAATTATAATAAATAAACTTATTGTATATTTGATTTTTGAAATATTAATTGATGAATCTAATTTGGATTTCAATGATAGTAAATTGAATATAACATTAAGAACTAATGTTTTAGGATTCTCAATCCCAATTTCATTTCTTGGTGTTATTCCTCATTCATCCTAAATTTCAGGATGTATGTATATTTAATACACCACAAATATAATATCATTATTATGTCATTTTATTTTCTTCAATAAAACATAAAAAAAATTGGATTGGAAAAATTAAAAATATTTTCCAAATGAATACTACCTTCCAAAACATGTTTTGACTCCTCTTGGGGAGTTTCTTCTTTTCTCAATAGCAATGAATCTAATAAAAAATATTTTTTACATATACAGATTTGGTTGTATGAAAATATTATTCATGAATTTATGGAATGAAACCCATTCCTTTTCCATAGGTTATTTTATTTTTTTATTGATATATGTTCTTTGTGGCATGAATGATTATGTAAATGTTATCATGTGGTGGGTGATATTGAAATTATATAGCTCTCTTATGTATTGGGTAATGAGATGTATATCTTGATATAATATGAAATATTTGTGAATATGAAGGATGTATTTTTCTTAATGAAAATTTTATGATTACGAACATATGTTATTTAGGAACATGATGTTATATTTATTCACAACTGTGTGTGTTTTCACCAGTAAGACATGATGTTTATTTTTCACAGATTTCCAAATTCCATGTCAATAACTAACACTACCTCTCATTTTTATGTTGATTATATCATACTTATCTTATTATTCTAATGATTATTCTCACCCTTGTTATATTTATTCCCGTTCTTATATATCTTCTAACTTGGTTTCATCTCACCCCTTTCATTGAGGTATATGCTATGATGACTAATTATTCTAAGTAGTACATGAGGGAGATTACGATTCTTGGGAATAAGGAATTAAATAATGTTTTTTTGTATTATTATACAAATGTTATGATTATTCTAAATTTTCCTAAGACAAAATACCGTTGGATCCTAGGATGGTAACATAATTATAGTTTTTATATTTAAAATGATGTAATATTAATGTAATAAAAGTAAGATCATTATAGTTGGTATTATAGAAGATTTTAATTAATTTGTGAGTTAGGATCATATATAATTAGGGGAAATCTATCGTATGAGACTATATATATGAAATCACCAAAGAATATTTGTTTTAGAAATATCTTAATCATATGCATCCCAAAATATATTCCATTACTGTTAATTTCAAAATGGAATAAATTATTTATTTATGATTTGTTAACTTACCATTAATTAAAACCGTTTATATTTATGAAAATAGTGGGAACCATCATAAACCAGACCAGTAATCTATATGGGGGACAATTCAATGATTGCATGAATGATATCACCAATGGATTTAGAGGTAGATCTAAAAAAATTATTTTTATTATTACCCATCTATCATAGGATATAAGAAATATCCCAAATAATTTGAGATTTCATTATTCACATAAGATGGAGAAAATTTTAATCATGTCTTTTTTGTGATAATGTCCAATAGAATTTAGTGAATCCTATCATATACTAGTCGGGGAATAGTGGGTAAACACAATGTAGAATATATTTTTTAAAACTAATATAAAATGAAAAAGGTGACTCTAAAATTTTATAGTTTCAATATAGAGGCTGATCAATGGTGGGTGTTTATTAAGAAATCTAAGATGATGGATTAAATATGAGAGATATAGTGGTAATACTTCATGAAACTATTTCATAAAAAGTATTTCCATCAAACTCTTTATACGATGAAAGGGAGAGACAATAAATAGAGCTAAATAAAAAGGAAGATCAATCTATCATGGATTATATAGAACATTTCAAAAAAATGTCAAGGAAAACCATAGGTTTTTTGTTATCAACACAGATAGAAAAATATATATATTATTTAGTAGTTTCATACCACACCATCAAAAGGATCAACAAATTTGTGACGTTGAGATTTATGAAGAATTTTTTCAATGTTATATAAATGTATATATGGATATTTGAGATTGATGTAATGGAAAAGGTGATATAAAATTATTGATATAATATCATGTTGGATGATCTAATGAAAAAATGGAATAAAATCAAACAAATCACTTGTTATCAATGTGTGAAGAATCATCATGGGAATTGCCTAAATTTAATGGGTAATTAATTAATGTGTGGTCGAGACAACCACCATTGTTCGGAATGTTAGATAAGAATAAATAATCCAAAAAACATGATGTTGTAATTGTAATAACCACCCATGATCAAATTCTTAAACTATAGGGAGAAAGGGAATTATGCAAGCTAGTTCAAAAAAGCATGACTCTTTGAGTATAATCAATATCAGTAGCCACCAATTACTATAGTGAAAGTGAATTCGTAATCCATCATTACTTCTAAGGTGGATCCAAAAAATGATATGGTGATAGATATTCTTGTTATTCATTCAAGAATATTGAACATACTATTTTATTCTAGTTCAATTCATTCTTTCATATCATCCATTTTTAGTAGAACTATTGAAACACCACCAATTAATAATGATGTTATGTTTTCAATGAGGAAGACTCATAAGGAAATTATTTAATCTAATTAATATAAATTCCCTTTGGTTAATTTTTATGGACAGATCATCCAAGAAACTGTTTTCCTACTTACATTTCTGGATTTTGATTTCATATTAAGTGTGGATTGACTATCGTTATAAATAACCAACATCAAGTGCCTCGAATGGGAGAATAATCTTCACATCATAATGAATCATCCAGTTATTTATAGGTGTAATGAGGATAACTAATACCATTCAGATTCATTATCTTAATTATAGATATTATTCCCTTATGATAAATCATATTCAACTCAAATGATAAAATCGTGATTGATGACATGACCATTGTGAGGGACTACAACGATGTGTTTAATGATGAATTTATTATCCTTCCTTCTAATGGAGATGTTTAGTTCTTGATTTTACATACTCCTAGATCTCAGTCGATATTGGAGACTCTTTATAGAATAGTCATTATTGAGATGGAATAACTAAAGAATATGTTACAAGAGAAAATGGAGAATGGTATTATATGCCTGAGTTATTCACCATGGGGTTTTGGAGTACAATTCATGATGAAGATTGTTCAATCAATATGAATATTTATTATTAAGAGTGAGATCACCAAAATCATCATAAATATCAAGTATTCCCTGCTAGAGATAGATGAATTGTTCTTTTAACCATGTGGTGACGTGAAATTATCTAAGGTGGGCCTTTAGTGTGAATAAAAAGTTTTAGGTGATGACGTAAGATATTCACAAGAACACTTATTGAATGAGGTATGGAGACTATGGTTTCATATTGATTCCCTTCCAACTCACTAATTCTATAGAAATATTTATTGAAATATAGAATAGTGTCTTTAGATATTATCTCTAGAAATTTGTTTTTGTATTTATAGATTACATTGCAACATACTCCATGCCAAAGGGGAAAAAAGAGGTTCCTTTGAATAAATCATTAAATACATTGTAAATGGAGAAACAATATTAAAATTATAGTAATTGGGGTTTCTGGATATAGGAATATTCACTATTTTGTAATGTTACCGCCAGAAAAGGAATATATATGGACCCTTACAAAATAATGGAAATAAAATAGTGGGACCAGGTAGAACATGTATTGGAGATCCATATTTTCTCAGGTCCTTCAGCATATTACTGGTGATTTGTGAAGATTTATCACAATTCTGAAATTCACTAAAAAAACTTATCTCCGAAGGTAGAAATTTTTTTATGGACCAGAAAATGTGAATATTTCTTTAATGAGTAAAAAAAGTGTATTATTACAATTCCAGTATGCACATTTTGGTTTAGTGGAGAACTCATTGTAGAATGCAGTGATGCTTAAACAAAGGGATTAGGTTGGGTACAAATGTCAAATGAAAATGTGAAAGCCTAATCCTAAAGAAAACTGATAATTCATCAGAACAATTATCCCACGAATGACCGATTGTTTGATACTAAGATAACTACATTGAAAATATAGAGGGACTAACATTATGAGGAGAAGAATAATATATATACTGATAATAAAAACCTTAAATATTTATTAACATAAACATACCATAATATGTGCAACTAAATATTGTCAGTTCTCGCCAAGGATTAGATTGGCCAATCCCTGATTACCTCGATAATGGAAATAAAGATGTGGATACTCTATGTTGAGATGATTATCACAACCTGTCACTCGGGCCCGTTCCGTGACATCCCCAATGCTTATGTCCGGAAGGCCAAGGGTTGGCCACTAGCACCAAAGGTTTCAAACTTTAAGGGGGAGGCATTTATCTGAGTACCTGTATGCACACACACAAACTTGTCCCAAAGATGGAAAGGTAAACATGCCATCCACTATTCAACCACTGAGTAAAACTACAAACTTTAGGTCGACTAGGGTAGAATAAAATCTAAATAAAAGATGATCTAAAAATAGGAATGTGTAAGGAAACTATGGAAGATGTCCACTGATAACCCCACTAGATTGGTATGTCTCGAGTAGCCGCTGGAATCCATAGAAGTATTCCCCACATGCCTGGTCTCACTCAGACCACCTTGTCATGGTAAATCAAGTCCTTCATCAAGGTCGTAATCATCTTCCCCATACAAAAAATGTGTTGGAAATTCCCATGCATGGGTGAGTAACAAAATACTTAGTCGGGACCCCCAAACAATAAGGAATTATCACAATGAATCCAAAACAAAAACCACGAAGTGGAAAATCTCACCCCATGTATAATCAAGAGTAAGAATGTAAGACTATGAGTAATTTCACAGAATACTTGTGTTGCTGGATAACTCCTCTATAATGATAATAGTGGGCCTACTAGGTCGTACATATCCACTTTCCTCTAACCTTTGATTGGTTGTGGTAGGCATCCTTTATTAGTACCATGGGTATTCCGTGTAACACATAACCTCTTCCCAATATGGGCATGTCTGATCGCATAGAGCTTCTTCCCACCTAGGCAATACTATGATAATCCAAATGTTTATTATCATGGGTCTTCCAGGTCACCCATAGTCTCTCCCCACTATGGACATGTCAAGTAACATATAGTAACTTCTCACTGGTCCATCAGAGCTGATCCACATAGGCTCTCTTATCAAGAGTCTTCACCTCTCATCCAACTCCAGTGTTTTTTCATGTAGTGTTATAGATTCTGGGAGAATTGATCCACAAATCATTTGTCACATTTGAATTTCTATTGATGTCTCACTAGAGTATTCCAAAAATATCCACCTTGTCGTGAGGGTTCGAACGCTGATATCATCTTGTTAATCAGACACCCAGATTGAAAGATATAAGAGTTTTACCGAAATGGATGGTTGGGTCCAGGTCCAGTCTGACCTAGCACGGCCTTGGGTCGACCAAAACAACTCTGATATGCTGACCCGCCCATGATACGAGTTAGCCTGATGGGGTGGAACAACCATGATTGGGTTGTTCTGGCATGCGGTGTTAGGTCCACCCTACTAGGGTGCCTCGCGCCCTTCTCGGACTGCCATATGTGGACGAGTCTTACCTGGATGGTATGTGGTTATATATCACATCCATCCCCTACCTCGTTGGACATCCACGGTGCCACATCCTACACAGTGGTTGGTTGACCATGGCCTTTCTGTGTGCAATGTGACATGGTGTCTTACCCATAGTGTGCCGATGGGGTTATGTTTCCACTTCCTCCCGTCATAGCCGCCAGCACGGGGGCCAGAGGTTCCTACCCCCTGTAGTGGACTAAGTTGGCTACCGAAAATCATCTAGTATGCCATCATGTCGCACTACCACCCACACGCATCCACCAATGTGGGGAAACATTGGAGACCAGCATAATGATCATTCTCGGAACACTAGGTCTGCTCATGTGGACTGTTCTTCACACCACATGTGCCTACACCATTTTCTGGATTCCATATTTCATTAATTGGCCTCAAACCAACATTTATGTCACTTAAAATATGGGATCACAAAGAATTTACAAAATTCACAATATGGATGGGCTCCGACCTTGTTCATTTTGGCTCATTCCCTCCGCAAAAGAGGTATGGAAATATGAGATATATAATTTATGTTCCATCAGGATTAATCAAATAATCGCAGCGTGAAACTCCCAGAAATGTTACCTCCCACAAGAATGAGTAATCATAAGATCAAATTGTCTGTGGGTTGATCCACATTTGTCATTTAGTTTTTGGAATGAGTAAACATAAACAAAAAAACATACTTCAACAATGTTCATCATTGAAGTAGCTTTTCTTTAGGGATTCAAGTTCTATCAACATTCGTCGCTTTCTAGTTCTGTTATTCAAGTTGTGTCAATGATGTTATCAATTAAGTTCATTTCAACATTTTTCATTGGATATAATTATCATCATAGGTTATTTTGCGAAATTTCCACTGATTATTTTTTCTTTCTCCAACTCATTAACCCATTTAAAGAAAACACATAATTACGTTTCTATTACGCTACATCATCACATAATTACAGTATTTTATTTATGAAAAACATCTATGTTACCCAAAATTTAATATTCTGTTACACTGAATGTGTATGAACCGTTAATGAGCTTCATTTAATGAAAATTGCTGCCACTTTTTCACTACACCGCAGTGACATTGTGCTACCTCCCAATGTTTGGAAAAAAAAATAAAATATCCTTTTAATTTGTTATTTATTCTTAAAATTCAAAAAATTAACTACTCTGGGAAAACCATTATGTTCGATGTTATGTCCATTCTAGAAGAATCCTTCTATTTTGAGTTCAATGGTGCCCTCAAATTTTTCATTTATGTACTCGATTAAATTTTAGAAAAAATCGCTCACAGATTTATTTAAATGAACAAAAAAAAAGATCAAATTTCTATTACAGGCTCAACGGGCCTTAGAATTTGGTGCTGTTATAGTGACTGAAATCACAATAATCTATATAATAAATATATATGGATATTCAGGTATATTAAATTACTCCCCCCCATTTTGGGTTTTACTTCTTCGTAATCCGAAACATGGCGAAACAAACAAATGGGGGTACTGATCACAAATATGAACCTCCCGCTCCCATGTGCTCCCATGGAGATTCACATGTTTCCACTGAAAATGTGAAAGAGAAATCGGCCATCCATGAAGGACTCAATCATATCAATCGTTTATCTACACCAAGAACTCCAAAAATTTATCCCATTCGTCAATATCTAGCACACCCCAGTCAATAACATGAAATGAATCGTGCACGTACCTTTTCAGCACCAACAAAAGAAAAAGATCATGCACGCAATGTATCTATGTGGGAAGATCTAGGTCCTACCCCAGCTCACCATCTCTGCTTAGAATCTAAAAAGATTTTTTGAACTATATAGAAAATTTGCTACCAAGGACAATGCTCTGTAATCCTTGGCAGGGTGATACCCAAATAAAAACATGGTCTCCCTCCTCGAACTCAAAGGGAATTCATCTTTTTTCTACATACAATTTCTCTCTACTATATGTAGTCCTAATCCTCTCATGGATGATCTGGACATTCTTAGTGGTTTCCTATACCATCTTTGGACCCATGAGTTCTGACTCCCCTAGGACTGTCCAGCATGGAGGTGATCTACATGGTTGCCTATAAAAGGCCTAAAATTGTTCCATGCTAATGGTAGAGTGGTATATATTGTCATATGAACACTCAGCCTCTGGTAGGTGGTCCTCCCAAATGTGACCAAAATGATGGGAACAAGCATGAATCCTGTCCTCCATGGTCTGTATAGTCTGATATATCTGACCATTTATCTATGGGAGAAAAGCTAATACCAAGAGCTGCTGAGTCCCGAACGCCATAACAAATCCCTTCCATAACCTGGATGTAATGTGTGCATTATGTTTTGGGAATATTTTTGAAGTCACCAAATGATGCCACATTATCTCCTAGACATAGAGGCAACTCATGCCCTATATCAATCCTTTCTCCTAGATGGGTTGTATGTTAACCAACTTGAGGAGTCAGTCAAAAATCACCCAGATATAATCGTGGCCCCTGGACATGTTTGGTAACTTCATCACATTTTCCATCGAGATACCATCCCATTTCCTATCTAGTATGTCAAGTGGCTGTGCCAAGCCTACCAGAACATGATGCTCAACCGTCACTTGGTGACAACTGAGATATCCTGAAATGAACTTTTCCACCACTTTTTCTATCCCTGGACCACCAGTACTGACGTCAGAGGTCCTAGTGCATCTTCACCCCACCAAGATTTACTACCGAAGGTGATGTATAGAACTCCCTCAATACATCCTCCCAGAACATCCCTATTAAAAGAGTGATTTCTTTGAAAATAATGATTTCCTCCCCACATATCAAAAATCTATCAGGTTCCTATCATTTGTATAAGTGATCATGTCGATCCACACATTCATCACACACATGTTTTTTTATATGACTTGTTGTTAGTGTGGTGGAGTGATTATCATCGACTGAATGTAAGCTGCTCCATCATCATCCACAAAGGATATCATCATCATGGAGAACTGCTTCACGGCTTTACTCAACAACTTTAGACTAGAATTCCTGATGATCGCATATTACACCATGTTCCCTTTTCCAGGATTATAGACTATCACAAATTCATTGTCCTGGAGGATCTCTATCTAGCATTTCTATATCATGTTCTGTTTCTTCTATGATAAGATATTCCCAGGACTCTTGTGGTCAGAGAAGATGGTAACCCATTCACACAGAATGTAGTGTCTCCCCATATTCAAAAAAAATACCACTAATGATATATCTAGGTCAAGGGTCGTTTAGTTCTGTTAATTCTACCTCAATGGTTGTGAGCCATATGTGATCACCACTAGCTCCTTCATTTGGATAGAACCCATTCTAGTCCCAGATGTGTCGTATAAGACTACCTAACCAACGCCCTCTTCTGGTAGTCTCATGATAAGTGATCTTTTTCAATCTATACCTTAGCCCTTAACAACTCTACTATTAATTTTAAGTCCACACAATTTTATTTTTATTTCATTTCAAGGTGATAAAAATGATTCTACACTAGAAACGTCAGGCACAAACCTCCAGTACTATGCAACCAAGGAAAAGAAACAACACACCTCAATCATGCTCCTAGTTGTCTACCAAGCCAACACTGCCACTATCATTTCTGGATCCACCAAATCTCTAGCCTCTGATATGACATGTCCCATGAAGAGGAACTCCTAAATCCAAAATTGGAATGTTGAGGTATCGCCATAAACATGGTGATCTCGTAGTGAATCCAGGACTATCCACTCGTGTGTAGATTACACCTCCTCCAACATTTAGTACACCAATATGTCATCAATGAAGACCACCACGAAACGATTGAGGTATGGCTGGAAGATCCTATTCATGAGTCCCATGAAAACTATTGGGTCATTCGTCACTCCAATAGTCGTCATCAAGACTCACAATGTCCATACAAGAATCTAAAGGATGTCTTCAGTACATCCTCATCCCATACCACAATTTTATGATAACCTAATAATAGATCGATATTTGAGAACCACCCCACTCCCATTATCTAGTCAAATAGGTCATCATTCCTCTATAGTGGATATTTGTTCTTCATAGTGACCTGGTTTAGGTGTCATAAGTCGACACATAACCTTAATCTCAAGTCTACCTTCTTGAAAAATTGCACATTGGGGTGCCAATGGTGAATTGATGTGCCTCAAAAATACCTTCTCTAGGACGTTCTCAAATAGTACCCTCAATTCATAAATCTCTATAGGGTCCATCTGATACTCTGGTGTGGATTTTTGTGCCATATTAGGTTAAGGTCGATGTCGAAGTCAGCATACCTATGTGTGAGGTAGTCCCAAAACATCATCAGGAATGTCACCCCCATAATCGTCTACCACTATAAGAAAATGTGGATTCCTCTCATCCACCACACAAAGGGTGAGGCTATCTAATTGGTTATTGATCGGCTGCACCCTCCATTAAGAAAGTATGTCATGTGCTGCAAACATTTATTTATTTCTAGTGATGTAAAACCTGTTCCCATCCTTGAAGACTCCCCACATTTTTTACCAAATACAATCGATCTGATAATTGATTGTAGATAACTAGTCTATACCCATAATAACGTCATGTGGACTCAATTCCACTACGAGGAGACCCCATCCAGTGATTTGGCCTCCTATAGTAAGATCTAACACCCTACACCAGTGTGTAATTGTTGCATCCCCTCCAGTAGGAGTCACTTATCATAAGGATCGAGGAAACAACTCTGCCAAAATCTATGATCCCCTAATGAGGTCTATGGAAAAGAAAGAGTGTCTGTTACCTATATCTATAATAATTGCAACTAAGTTGTATAAGACAGAAATTGTGAATCTAATAATATATGGAGTTATGTGGACATAGGCCTCCATCGCCTAAATCTATCCTTTCCATAGTTCGTTTGCCCCTGAGCTAGTGGTGGAGCACATGGGGGTGGTGGTGGTAGCACCTAGAACCGTCTTCCACCACCTATCACTCATCCTACTCCCCTGCCACATCCTCTGCCCAATGGACCTCCTCGCTTCGATATCTTCCTCCACCTTGGTGGTCCCTTGACTATCTGTTGATTTTTTGTGTAGTGGATGGGGTAGTCACGAGCCATGTGATCCTCTCCACTGCGCATGAAGCACAACATGGTTCCCTTCTAACCTTCTTTGCTCTGGGAGCCCCATATTATTGACCCCGAGTCTTGGGGTCATCCTATGAATAATATAACCCTCTTGGGTCCCTGTGTCTGTTGCCGTCTTCTCACTACTGATGACTCTGCCACCTGATGTCTTCTGTTTGATACAAATATCAGTTCTTACTCCAATAGGAATCTCTCCACAATAAGGGATCTCTCTAACAGCCGATCCTGAGTGGGGATGCTAAGAGACCCGATGGATTCTATGTTCTCCCATCTGACCCCATAATCAATAGTTTGGACCTAGAATAAAGGGTCCCACTCAATTTCCACGGAGTAGTGAGTCAGGTCTCCGAACATCATAGAGTACTCAGCCATTGAGAAGCTACAATGCTAGAGGTGAAACAACTAATGTGTGTGCACTATGTGAAACTTCGTGGGGAAGAACTCCTCTATGAAAAGATGCTCAAAATCTTCCCAAGATAGGGTCTCATCATCATGAGTCAGAATCTTCAAACTCCATTATCTCCCTACCATGCCCTAAATAAGGCTTGTTTCTAAAATTGTCTTCTTCTTGATTGGTTTCCTCATTAAGAAGAAGATCTGTGTAACCACCTCCAACCAATCCTCAGTAGCATGAGAATCTATCTCTCCCATGAACTTGGGAGGTCTCTATCTTTGGAACTCATGCAAGGCACTGAGCCTATGTGCATATTTTCCCTGTAACATCGGTAGTAAATATCAATCAAATGGTGGTGGTAAAGCTAGTTCACCACCTAGAGGTGCCATCTCTAGTAATAGTCCCAGACCAGAAGAATCATCTCCTAGAGGGTTATCCTTATGGTAACACATTAGAATCCTCGATGTCTATCTCTGTGGAGGAAACATGAAAAATATCAATATGTACCATATTCAACAGATTAAACCTGTTTAGATGACTCTAATTCAAGATGAACATGTGGAAACATGAAATTCCCATGCGGGGAATGCGAATGATGTTTTTATATATAGAGCCAAAAAAGAAGAATTCCACATCCTAGTGTGTGGATACATCGACTACCGCAACAAAATTGGACTCCCCAAATTTGAATGTCACACTCAAAACATTTAACACTATTTCAAAAAAATAGACTCTCGATCATTGGGGTAGAACTGACCACCTATGATACCACTTATCCTGAACCATCCCCTAGGGCTCATGTTATGACATACACCATGTCATCCTCCCAATGGCTATGGGTTAGCAACTAGCACTGAATGTGTCAACCTGCATGTGGAAGGCATATTTCGGAGTTTATGTACACACACACACACATCCCAAAGATCGAAAGGTAAACACACATGACACTAAAAAAACACTGAGTAAATGTAAAAAATATCGGTCAAATAGTCCAGAATACAAACCAAACAAAAGATGAACTAAAAACATTAATAAACAAGGAAAATCTAAAATTCATCGGCTGAAACCTCCAACAGATGGTTAAATATAAAATAGCTTCTCAAATCTGTAGATGTACGTCCCGCCTACCTTGTCACATAGTGCACCACAAGGTCTTGGGCAACAAAGTCCTCCCTCAAGGGGAAATTCGTCTGCCCTAGACACATCACATGCGAGCAAAAGCTCATGCAGGGGTGAGTGACAATATACTAAGTAGGGAACCCAAACCAATAAGGTAATATCACAAACCATTCCAAAATGAAAACCATGAATAAAAATAGCTCACACCATGTATAATTTAGTGTAGGAATGTAATACTATCATTCATTTCATTGAACACCTTTGGATTATAGAAAACCCCACCATAATGAGTACATTGGTCCATCTAGGCCACTCAAAGATGCTTTCCACTAACATTGGACTCATGTAGTACTCATCCTTGATGAGTCCCATGGGTACACTATGCCACATAGAGACACTCCCAGCCATGAAAATACCATGTTACACTGAGTTGCTTCCCACCACAACCATGCTGAGGTACTCCTCATGTCATGTAATGTGGGTATTCTGTGTCACAAAGAGTTTCTACCCACCATGGGACTACCGTGAAGCCCATAGACTCTTCTCACTGATCCATCATAGATGATCCACATAAGGTCACTTATCAGAAATCTTTATGTCTCAACAATCCACAGGTTTTCCAAACGTAGTGCGCTTGATTCTGGTAGAACTGACCCTCAAGAAAATCATCACATTTTTATGTCTATAAAATCCACAATACAGTATTCCAAAATAACTTCATCGTCGTTATGGTTCCAAAGGTGAAAACAATATGTTAATTAGATGCCTTATTTGAATGATTTTTGTGATTTTTTAAAAAGGGGTTGGTTGGGATTGGGTCCAAAAAGACCTGTTATGACAGAACCAAACCAACCCAACCTAGAGTACATTGAATCAACTCGGATCTGCCAAACCAACCAGGATCAAGCCTGGTCTAGGTTCAGCCCACTGGGGTGGACCATCTATTACATGGCTAGGATATGGCTAAAAGTTGAATCTTCCTCCTAAACCTCAGGTCGTCCATGGGGCCACCACTTCTGCCATAGTAGGTTTGTCACGGCCTTGCCACATGTGATGTGGCATGGTGCCTCATGTTATGTTGTGAAGTGTTGTGTTTGACCTACACTGATGTGGATGGGTGGCCAAGTCTTCCCACTGCTAGCCCCCCAACATGGAAGTTAATTGCTCCTACAGCACCACCGCAGGCGAAGATGATCGTGACACTTCATCCAGTACCCCATCGTGGCTCAATACCACCCACCCACGGCTGCTGACATAAAATAATGTTCCCCCGCAAACCACAAGGTTCCCTCTAGTGGTCAGTTAATTGAACCACGTGCACCAACAACCTCGTATATAATTCATCATTCCTATAGTGTCCTCAAATCATCCTAGTCACCACATTGAAGATGCAGCCACGAAGAACACAAAAAATGCAACAAGATGAGTGGATCATGTGTTGTTCATGTTAGCGGGTGCCCGCTGCATTAGAGGTTTAGGAACAAAGGATATTGAATTGATATTCCATCAAGATTGATCAAATAATGCAGCAATTAAACCCCATGAAAATTGAACTCCTGCAAGAATGAACAATCAGCAGATCAACCTATTCATGTGTTGATTCATGTTCATCATTTAGAAATATGAATTGGGAAACATAAAAAAACAAACCCCTACGTCAAAGGTGTTCATCGTTTGAGTCGTTCATCCACATGGGTTTATATTCCTTTTTCATTCTTCACATTACGGTTCCACTCATCGAGGTGAGTAGAATACAATGGTGATTCTTTAGTGTTTTTAATTCATCATTGGAGGGAAATATCATTGTAGGTTCGTTAGAGGAATTTCCATCAATTGATCCACCTTTCTCAAACATGTTAACAAATTAAAAGAGAACACATGACAACTTTTCTATTACACTTTTTATTTCATCATTATGCTTGTTTAATTTATGAAATGGTGTATCTGTTATGAAACATTTAATGCATCATTATATTGCACGCTGATGAGCCTTTAATGAGATTCATTTAATGTAACTGGTCGCCTCTTTTTTTCCGCACCATAGTGTCACTATGCCACCTCCAAATGATTTGGAAAAATAAAAAAAATAAACTTTTTTTTATTTTGTTTTATTTTTATGTAAAATCATAATATTTACTTTTTTGGTCAACCCCTTTAGAATGATGTTAGGACCATTCTAGATGAATCCCACCATTCTGAGTTCAAATTTTCCCTCAAATTTTTGATCTGAGCAACAATTTAAATGTTAGAAAAAAATACACTCACATGTTTATTCAAATGAATTAATAAAAGATCATATTTCTATTTCAAGTTCACCGAGCCACGGAATTATGTTCTATATGATTGTCTCATCTCGAAATAATTGTCTACAAATAAAAAATCAGAGAATTTCATAGACATTACAAGGATCATAACACATTATCTAGGATGACAATTTTGATGGATCAAATTTTAAATGATTTTCAAAGGATGTACATGGGATTAATTAGTAAAGTAATATCACTAATCCTTTCTCAAATGAATTCCAAACCACACCTCAGTGATAAGTTTTTAATTCTCAATGAAATAATATGAAAATTCACAAGAAGATGGATGCTACGAGAAAGGAGAAATCATCAATTTTCAAAATTGATAAGGATGAAGTTATGAGAATTGTTTCATGACTAAATGTACTATCCAATATAGAGAAAAATAATGAGATTTTGAGAGACACACATCACTCAACATTCACTATTCACCTCGGGAGCACAAATATTTATCAAGACCTCTAATAAATTTATTTATGGGACAATATAATGAAGGATATCAATGAATATAAGTCAATTATATATGTATACCAGAAAGTGATGTTTGAAAGGACAAATTATAAATGGATTAAGGTCCCATTACCCATACCAACATAGAAATTAGAAAACATCACTATGGAGTTTTTCAGTGGAATTATGAATATATCCAATGAAACATTGATGTATTGGTTGATTAGGTACTTCTTAAAAAGTCAGATGACTTTATAATAATTCAAATGGACTTCTCACTGGATCAACGTTAACATATATACCTATGAGATGTTGTAAGGTTGTTTGAGTACCACTATCCTTTGTATCAGATTGATATTATTTATTTACATACAATTTTTTTGAAATGCCTCTAAATGATCTAATAGTTGAGATAAAATTTACTATGGCTTGTTATCCTCAAACTTATATACAATAAGAGCATACTATTGGACACTATAATACATGTTGATATCATGTTATATGGACAGAAATAGATGATGGGAACAGCAACTTACTATCTTAGAGTTTTCTTACTAGTTTAGTTAACACTAATACATCCAAATGGATCCATATAAATACCTTTATGGGAAATGATACAACACACTGGTGAGCATAACAAACTAGGGTCAAAAAGGGTTGAAGAATTTGTTTAAATGGTGAAAGCCATTCAACAACACATCAAATAATCCCAATGTTTATAGAATCACTACATAGAAAATCAATAATGGGACTATATTTTTAGGTTGGGGATTGGGTATTCATCTAAAAAACTACATGGAATTGGATCAGGATATTTGTAAAGAAATAAAAGATGAGAACTAGTTATATCAGCCCATTCAAGATTATTTATTCTATCGGTGCTATGGCATATAAACTAGAAATTTCACCTACAATTATTAAGAACCTGATGTATTCCATGTATACATCTTGAGGAAATAGACACCAGATCCCTCTCACGCACTAAATCTAGTTATGGTGTTGATGGAAAAAGATCTCTCATTTTAGGATATTCTTGTCAACATCATTAACCATTGAGATAAATTTATATGCAACAAGACTACTAACATTGTCAATGCATTATGGAGGAACCATACATATGATGAGTAAACATTGGAATATGATGTAGTGATCATAGATAAATACACAAAATAATTTTTCCAAAATAAAAAATTGAAGGTCAAATTTATAAATGGGGAAGAATTAAAGACCCAAAATAATATCTATTGAATTGATCAAATTCTTATAATTATGTTATATATTATGTAATAGATACATATCATAGAGATCCGAATAAAAATCATCATTCTCATAAATAAAGAATGCAATATGTAATATTTATAGAAACTAATGAACATGTTCCAATAGAATAGTTACCTGACCCTTGGAATAGTAAGATGAACATTATGAATAGTTATCCCGCAAATAGAATAATACCTCATTTATGAAATTATAAATAAAATTTATTCATATAATAAATCAAAATATGATACAATAATACAATCGTACGATTAAACAATGTTTTAAAAATGATAATGTATATGCTGGTATTCTTATTAAAATTTGTTTATTTATAATCTATAATTATTTAAATGAATTAAAATAAAATTTATTTTCATAAAATGTAATCTTATATCATATTTTTTTAATAATGATTGTATGATAATATTAGGTCACCTTAGTAAATTTTTCATGTGTTGTAAAATTAGTTATAATATTAAAATAATTAAGTTTCAAATTAATAATTATTTTAATTAAAAATAAAATTTCCCAATATTATAAAATTATTTTTATGAAATTAATAGTGTTTAATAATTATACATGTAAAAATAGTTAGTGTTAATTATTAGTATTTTTCTAAATAGTTGTATTTTTGTTGAGGAGTAAAATACAGTAATTATTGGTCTTTAACAAAAACATGATTTATTGATTCAAACATGATATATAGCTAATGTAAGCACATTATTTCCTACTATACATAATTATATATTATATTTAGTGATAATATTAAAAATATTTATATTATTAATTCAAAAGAATAAAATAATTATTAATATAAATAAAAAACGCCCCTCTACACCCAAATAAAACCACCCCTCACCACCTCTTCTACTCACACCATATATGATTTTATTCATGTAAAAATGAGGCCCAATATTCTTCCAATGCCTATTTCTAATGTATTTTATCATTTTTGTTTTAAAAAATATACAAATCCTATTTCTTTAAGAATCTTTCGAAGAAGAAGAATTTCAAGACGAAATATAATATTCTATTTTCTTTTAATTGATTTTCATTTTTTGTTATATCCTCTCCAAACATCATAAAAGTGGAATGATAAATCTAATATATTAACTATGTTATAATATTATTTTGATAATTGAATAATATATCATCAAACTTCTTATCCTCTCCTTTTATTCAAAAATGTGACTAATATCCATGAGTAGTTGATTAATTGCCTTTGAGGTTAAAATGTTTTCAATATCCATTACCTCCTATTATGATGGTCATAAAAGTATTATAATTCATGAAACTTATTTTATATTTATACTATAAACTTTTTATGTTATATAAAAAACATATATAGTTAATATTAAATAATAAAACAAAACGAGTACATTATGATCAAAAACTGCCAAAATTAATCTAAACGATTATCATTTACATTTGATAAATTGAATAATAAACATATATAAAAACATATAACACAAAATAAACAAATATAATTATACTAGAAACATTTATTTTCAATTATGGAAAATTATCTTCATCTTACATGAGCTTACAAACTTGTATACAATCGATGAGATCGGAAAAATAAAAAATGAACAATCTCGAGATGATGATATTGAACTCTATAAGTCCTCAAAAATGATATAAATGATTTTAATAAAATATAAAAAATAAAATACTTGTATAATATGGTGTGTACTTATTAATGAATGAATCAATATTTATTATGTAGGATATTAATGTGTATAATGTATTCATACATTATGTAAGGGTATTCTCGATCTAAATTTCCTTTCATTGTGTTATTATTATTTCATTCAAAATTTCATTATAGGTGTGATTTTAATACTCATATGATATATTATCATTGTTCTACAATTGTATTTTCAATTGTATACATTTTTATAATATTTTTTATGAATAATACAATGTCTTCATTAAAATAAATATTCTTTAAAAAATATAATTTGAATCCTTGGGCTTTATTTCATCTTCTCTCATGAATGATGAATCTATTAAAAAACATGTTTTACATTATATTTTGTGATTACCAATATTTTATTCATGGATATATGAAATGAAATAAATTCCTTTTCTATGTAAATTTTATGTCTATGACTAATATATGTTCTATATAGAATGAATGATTATCAGAATCTTATGAAGTGATGGGTTCATCTAAAAAAATATAACATTGTAATGAAATGGGTAGAGTGATGTATCTCCTGAGATAAGGTAAAATATGTGTGAACATGATTCAATACTGTTTCTCAATTATTATTTTTTGGTTATAAACATCAGTTATGATTGAATATGAATCTATTTTGATTCCATATATGTAAGAAATTTGATCACTAAGATAAGATGTTTAATTTATATCAATTTACACATTCCACCCTATTATATAATGCTTAAATCATGATTATTATGATGATAAAATATTTTTATTATGATGATGATGATTTTGATCAGAAATGTTATGTTGATTAATTTTATTATTTTTATCATACTTGGCCTTTATCTCACAACATTATTTGATGTGTAACCTTTGGTGACTAGTTATACTATGGAGTAAATGAGGGAAAATAAGAATATATACAAGAGGAAAATAAATAATAATAATTATTTTATTATGTGAATGATATTTTTTGTTCAAAGTTTCCCAAAAACAATAAAATGTTGGATAATGTTTTGTAACACTATTATGTTGTTTATATTTGAAATGATATAATAATACTATTTGAAAAATGAGTCCCATTATAGAAAAAATACTATTGAATTCAATGTTTCATATAAAGAATCTTACTAATAAATAATGAAATAAGAAATTAAGGGGTCCTAAAAAATTTATTCTAAACTACAGTGAGTATCATTATTGAGAAGCAAGCCTCAAAAAATTTCTATCAATAGCGAAAAATACATTAATATTTTTTAATATTTATATTTTGTTTCAATTTTAGTCTATATTTTAATGGAACTAATATTCATGATATCACATAAATAGAGATTAATGGAAATCGGAAAATGTCACTTCATGTTGGAGGATGAATAAATCCCATTTTTTTTCTATAATATATAGATTCCTAATAAAAATTTAATGATATCCAACTTGAATGAGATATGATGTATGAAATACCTTTAGTGTTATTTTCTTGATAATTTGAAATAACCATATCATTCATTGAAAATATTCAATTTCAATAAGGTTCTTGAAAATAGTCATTATTGAGGTATGTATTGATATTTTCTCAATTTAATTATTGAAATATTATATTCAATAACTAAGTTTTTTAAATTTATTAATTAGATGACATGAAAATGAAAAAAATATAAGTTATAGAGTTTATTTCTGAAGAGAAATGTAGTAACAAATATTTGATTGTTTTTAACAAATATGTTATGATGTGTAAAAATATTATGGATGGTAAAACATTCACAATGTCATTTTCATGATATAGGTAAATTTATAATATAGTTGAATGAAATCTGAGGAAATTATCAATTTAGTATCATATTTGGTTAATATATGGATAACAAGGTTTTTAATTGTAGACATTCTATCCTTCTATACAAAAAATGGACCAAATTGACTTAGATTGTAATAATGTATATCACAATACATTAGTTAATTGGCACTAACTCATGTCTTGGGTATCTAGTAATGTTTTCAATAATAGGGATACATAATATAATTGAGAATAAAATAAAAAAATATTAGAATGAATTTTCTATTTTGGAAATTAATATAAAATAAAATTGGGGAGATTATTAAGCCCGATGTTTTTTAATTTTTTAATTATAAAGATTTATTTTTCTTGGAATTTTATATGGGGATAAAACCCATTGGCTATGTGATAGTTAGATGTTTGAACCTCGATGATAAAATTGTTGAATTTCATAGGAAATGTTGTGAACAGTAAACTTAATTGAATTAATAGTAGAATAATATGATGTATTGTATTGAATTAAGTAACATAGGTGACACAGCTTTTTATGTGGAAAAGTAATATATTATGGGGGTTTTCATAATAATATTTGAACATAAAATATATAATTTGATATTCTTGAATATACATTTATAGAGAATATAAACATGTTGAATAATTCTTATTAATATTTCATGTAATTACTTCGTTCAATCATATCTAATTATGTTGTTCAATAAGATAAAAATATGTTCAATAGAAGAATTGTTCAATGTTGTATTTATAGTTCCTAGTATGTTTACTCTACCAATATGTTTAAACATGGGTTGTGATCTTGTGATGTAATATACTTGTGTTAATCCATATTTATGAAAAATAATTGTTTGATATTTAAAGAATAAAATATATATTGCAGAAGTGTATTTTTCATTGTAAAACTCAATGGATTATTTTATATTCTATAGTTAATATTGATTTCCCCGATATTTGATGAAATTTCAATGAAGTAATTATAAAGTGATTTAATGTTTTTAAATATGTTTTGAGTTGAGTTTATTTTAATATTTACGGGTCTAAAATATTATGTTTTCCTGTTTAAAGTTATTGGGGTATGTCTCTTAATGGCTATGACTTTTATATAATAAATAAATAAAATAAAAAGGTAAAAACCAAGGAAAAGAATAAAGTTTTTAACTTTTAGTAGTTTATAGACATAATACTATAAAAGAAATTCCCATAACAATAATACTTATATTTTTTATTATAGGATCAAGAATAAATAAGAATAAGAGAGTTATATTATATAATATAAAATATTTTGATATTATGATTCTAATTTTGGAGTTTAGTAAAATATATTAAATGTGATCCAAAATTTTTATTGTGATAAAATTTAAATATTATTTTGAATATTTTTTTAGAGATCAATAAGAAATTTTACATGTTTTTAATTCTTATGGAATATATAAATTTGAAAAAATTGTTACATATGAATAATATTTTATAGAATCGTTAAAATTGGATATCTATACTATGAAATGTAAATTATGTATTATAGCAAATATGATGTATTATTTTGTATAAATTTTAGTATATGATGATTTTTAATAAAATAAATTTTAATGATAACTATGTGATGATGTCTTGTTACATAAATATTAAAAATGACATTGAAAACTGCATTTATACATGATTCAAGATGATATTTATTTTTTGGTAATGCATAGAGATGGGTGAAATCCATGTTATGGTTGGTACTATAGATTGATGTGTAGTTGTGATAAGGGGAAGCAATCTATGATGTATTGTTTGAGAAATGGGAAAGGTGATATTTTTGTACTAAAATGATTATAAATTTATTTGTTTATGGGATGAAATTATAAAAAATGCATCCAAACAATATTAGTAATGTCGTATGATGACACCTGTAAATATGGAATCAGTATAATATGTGTTTTTTGGATATTATGAAGAAGGGAGATAATGTTATGAGAATTTAGAAATCTCCAGATTAATATTAGAATGAATATTTATTATAATTTTATAATTTATTATATATAAAAATTTCAAATGATGTTGGAGACCAATGTATATGGTGGTTAAATGGTCATGGATTATTGAGAATAAAAAATCACAAGTTTTATTAAGTAAAAATTATAAAATTTTTATTTGAAAATATTAGATAAGGTGTAAAAGAATATTTTTTTATTGATATATTATTGTTATCATCTTTATATATTGTAAAGATCAAAAATCAATGAAGAGTTTGGAAACTAAACAATTTTTTTTATGACTAGTTCCTAAGATATTAAAATAGTTCATTATTGAAAATTTAAAATGAATAAGAATAAAGGAAGGAATGAAATTTTATCTTGAATATGGTAAATAAACATCGATGTAAATAATAATATCTGAGAAATAAAACCTTTGATATTTCTATATCATAGGAAAATATTCTTGTGACTGAAATATTTCTTATGGTTCATGATAAACCTAGTTATTTCAATGTAGAATATGATGCCTCATGAATATTTTGGAAATTATTGATAGATAATAGTTTTTATATATCAATAAATACATATTTAATATTATTTTTCTTCCTTTTGTAATGCATGATACAAGTCATATATTTATAAATAATACCTAAGTTATTCCCATAGTCTAATAAACTTATATTAGGTTCTTTTGCCGAAAGAAATATTAATCCAAACATGTTTGATTGAACAAAATTTCTATTGATAATAAAATATGAGTTCTATTTGAGTGGGATTAAAACCTCAAAATACCATAGATATAGTCATCCTAAATTTAGGAAGACATCATTTTGAAATCATTGTGTTCTTGTTATCATGATTTTTTATCTTTGTATATTCATGTAAAAAATATTGTTAATATAATATTGAGATCCACTGATGGACTAAGTAGAGACTTAATATAATTTAAAAAAATTATTTGTTGAATAAGTTGCCAAAAATAATTCAGCATCCCCTTCCTAGTGTTTTCCATACAAAAATAATAAAATTTGAATTTATAGATATGTTTAAAACCATTACAAAATATAATTAATCACTCATAAGAAGAAAATATCTATAAATAATTATATCAAACACAGATAGATTTTAGTGTAGGATATAAATTATTCATTTTAATATTTATATGCTTGATAGTAATGAAATGTTCAATGAAGGGAATTCTAATACAAAAGTATATTATACCCTTCAATATTCTAGAATTTCCAAGAGATATGGTCCATTGAGTGGATGCTGGACCAAACCAGGATCAATCACATAATGTGTATCATTTATCTCTATAGGAGAAGTAAAATTTTCATCGCTCAAAATTAGAATTCCTAATGTGGCCCAAAAAATTTGAAATTTATCTTATATGGGAAAAACAGTTATTTTGTATTTTAGAGAACGTATTCTACTATGAAAAGTAACACGCTTAGTAAAATTACTTGAATAAAATGATATTTATTAAGATTATTCATAAGAAACTAAGGATGTAATACAATAGGTATATACACATAAATTATTTATAAGGGATGTGAATTTAAATTAAAAGGGTAAAGGCACATATTTTTAATGACTTAAATTTTTTAATATAAAATTTTATTTCATACCTTTTAGATGTTTAATACATGTAAATTGATGAATATGATGCCATTAATTTAAAACACCCACCATAGGATAATAAACACACATAAATAAAAGGATTAGAATTTGGAAGTTTAATGGATAATAGTCTGTACTAAATATTACATCAGCAAACACCATAGAAAGAATATTGATAAATATTAGAAATAATGTGGAAATATTAAAATATAAATTTATAAAAGAATTAGATAAAACAATGTTAATGGAATATGTTGGTTTTTACTAGAATTTATTTTGCAGTAAAAAGGATTATAATCCTTGTATTAGGTATGGGAGTTGTTTTATATATTGTAATTATAATGTTAAACTGATCATTTTAATAGTAAATATATTGTAATGGAAAAGTGTTTAGATAATTATTTAATTAAAAAATTAATAATAAATAAATATCACAATACTATAGAAAAATATTTAATGTAATAAATATATCCATTTAATTAAAATAAATTATATAAATAAATTTTTAATTTTTTATATCATTATTTATTTTTTCCATAGTATATTAATATTAATTTAAATTTAAAATAAAAACTTTTGTGAAATACATTTTAATGAAATTGATTTTTATTTTGAAATAAACATTTTAACAATATTCAAGAGTTATTTTTATATATTTATTTTTTGGTATAAATATTTTCAAGATTAGCTAAAATATGATTTTTATAATAATTAATGTTTTATAAAATGTTTATAATATAATAATGGAATACATACTTCTATAATGGGTTTCATGACCTAAATAGTTTAATAACATAAATAATTTACTCAACTATAATATGTTCTTTATCCATGACGATACTGTAATATGAGAAGATCAAAACATGTTTTTTATTTTAAAAATACTTATTTATTATTTTGAATATTTTCATTATATAATTTATTAAATAAATAAATTTACTATTTTTTTGTTAAATTCCCATGAAATTAAAAAAAAATTATATTTATATTTATTTATATAATATTCATAATCAATTATAACAACACTATTAAATATAATGGTAAATAAAATATTTTACATTATTTATTTTACCTAAAAATACTCCGACCATAAAAAAATAAATAACTCCTCTAATCCCCTAAAAAAGAACTAAAAAAATCACAACTATATCTCAAATTGTATTTGTATTACATTTAAAAATTATTATTCTCTTTTGTATTAGGAATTTAATGTCTGACCCCTCCACATGAACCTAATGTGTTATGGATAATGAAAATAAGAAGTCTATAAGAAAAAAATGATCATATTTCATTACCTAAATTTATCTATTTCACTTGTTATAATATTATACATACAAAAAATCCTTTAAAAAAATAAATATTAAAAAATTAAATTTCAGTTATTATACATATTTAATAATTATATAAACAAATTACTATACAGGTGTATCTTACCTCCCTTCATCTTTTGACGTGTCTTTAAATATTTTAAACCCATTTAAGGTATATGCAGATTCTTTATTTATCCACAATTTGTTAGAAGAATTGTTCAGCATAAAAATAATAAATAATTATATGAAATTATTTATGTAAAATTATTAGAATATAATTTAACTCAACAAAAAATTCAACGTATTTTAATATTAAAATAACCACCAATGATTCAAATAATTATTTCTTCATGAATATTTCCTTGAAAAATAGTAACAAAATAATTTATAAGTATAATACACAATAAAAAATGATAGAAATTAATATGAAATATTCACATCCTGATGAATTAATTGATATATTTTAGATACATTAAGAGATTAACTGTGATGAAATAACACATAAACCATATTATTGGGTTTAAAAAATTATTTCATATTTTTTGTGTTTTGAATTATATATTCTCACATTATAAGATATAATTTCATAACTAATTATTATATACACATTTTTTAATAATATAATTTATAAAAAATATTTTCTTTCAATATATGATTTTTGAAAACTATAATGTTCAAAAAAATTAATTTTACCAAGATTTAATCTATTTATATTTTTTATATTGTCTCTGATTATTTATTTTTGTTTCTCTTTAAACATACTATATAAAATAATTTATTTTTAATATGGTAATATTAATGTTTCTTGCTATAATTCATATTGGACATCCCCATCATTCTCATGTAATTTAATTTTTGAGATTGACGGTCTAAACTATCACCCTAAATTATTCGGAAATATACATTTTATTTAGTATTTCATTTTATTATATAAATTTATCTTTCTCATGGGACTATAATTGAATACATCCACATCATGAATATGAAGTGAATATTTTATTTTATTTATCACTTGTTTTATTGCCTCTATTTCAAATGATAGATTCTATATTATTTATATGTTGTGAGGTATGAGATTGTTATGAATTCAAATTTTCATTAATAACGTTGTATCCATGTTATTCTAAATGATATATTTGTAATGAACATATATTTTTAAATAGAATTTTCCTTTTTTAACATATTATTATGCGATGAATGATATTATGATTATTAATCTTTCGAATGAATTGGGTAAATCATTTAACTTGTGAGACTCTATATGTAACATCCCGAGAAAATGATGAATAAGAATATTTCATATTTATTAGTATTTGTGAATTAAATATTAATTTTACTTTAAAGAGGTTGCTATGTTCGATAGCGTACCCGATACGCAATAATGTGTTTCTTTGGAATCTTACATTGCACACTAATAATATAATATTATTATTTTAAATGGTAGTTAACTCCTAGCCCTAGTATTGGCAGGAAATGAACAAAACTAACTACAATATGATTATACATTTTTTTTAAAGTATTTACATTTATTCAATAAAATTTAGAGGCTTAAATTGTGAATGAATCTAATTTTAAGCATAATTTACATTAAGAAGTCAATTTACCACCTATTAATGGTGAACCCTCATTAAATATATTTTTAGTTACTTTAATACATTATATTTGAGAAAATACAATCCTTATTTAGAATGGGGACATCAAATTTCACTTTGGGTAATTTTTTTTGGTAAATATCATTTTTAATAAATAGTGATAAATATTGTATTTTAATTCAAAATTGCATTTTAATCTAATTTATGTATAGGGTAATATTATCTTTTTAATTGGTCATAAAGTGAAATTAAAATATATTTTTACCATTTAATCAAATTTTGGTCATTAAAATTAATTACACTTTGAAATTGGACATAAACAAGTATCAATATTTTGATAGTTATTATTTCATAAAAACACACAATTTGTTTTGATAACTGGAAATAATTTTAAAAATAATTAATTCCACTTCTATATTTCGAATTTTAAAAAATAGACATCATTTTTGAATTCGGTATATCAAATATATATTAGGCTGAATTTTTGATAATTTTCCAAAAAATTTCAATTATTGATGAATAGTGAAACCACTATGTGATAGTTAAAAAAACTGACTTTTTCATTTAAATGAAACATTACCACTTCTGGAAGTTGAATTTCAAAAATACTACATACATGGTTGTTACAGAGAAGTTAAATGTGGTTCATTATGATGAAAATAATTTTTGGTGAATAGTAACTTTTGACTTTTATTTACCATGGTTAAAGGTAAATAGGGTAATTCAAGGTTAAAAAAATATTATAATAATTCAAAATTACCTTAAAACTTGTCCTATCCTTATTGTATGAGTAGTGTCCGACCATGGGAATCCACAGGTCTCTTTTGGGACCCCATTGAGCAACTTGGGTGTGATAATGAAAATTTGGAGTAATAAATATAATGTAAAGACTAAATTGACATCAACAAAAATATTTTAGTAATTTATTTTTATTTATAAGGGGTTATATAAACTATCTGTCCGACTATAAATATTCATTGGAAATATAAAATTATTTTCTACATGATGGTATTTTTTTATATTTTTAGCCATCAAATAACTTAAATTATTTATGACACAATAATGATGAAATATTTACCTCATTAAAAAATGATTTAAATAAATAAGATTATAATGATTAAAATATTATCCAAAACATGGAAATTATGATTTAATGATTTTATTTCTACCATGTGTCATCTTATATTCATGTTCAATTATTTTTTGACCTTTTGAAACCGAAGATAAGTTTATAATAAAATAATATTTTCACACTTTCCAAAAGAGACCATCTTCTCCATTATAAAAGGAGACCGCTTATAACCAATTCCTCACACCTCTCAAGCCATTTGGATCATCTAACCTCTGTCCAATTAATCTCCCAACATCCCTATCATCCCCCAAGAAGCCTTACCTTAGGCATAAGGCACTTCAAGAAGACATTTTGTTCAAACCGAAGAGAGTTACCCAAATTAAAGGTAACAATTTCTCTTAATTTGTTTTGTTTTATTTTACTTCTCCAAACCCTAAAATCTTTTAATTCCTTTATTTTGTAACAAAACCAGTATCTTAAATATACTAGGATGTTTTTATGAGAATTATTTGAACTACACTTAGAGACACCTCTTTCTAATGGATGATGAACATAATGTTTCTTTGGATGACAAACTAACACATCACAAAACGATGATTGTTCAGTTACATCTTACCACCTATCATGGTGGTCGTTATGATGAAACTGTATTTATATATGATATATATAATTTTTATGATTTTCTTATGCTTCTGTACTTCCCAATTATATCAATAAGTTATTGTTTCCATTTTGGGTAAATATGATAATCTCTTTTGAAGAAGTGCGGACTACCGCCCTCTCAAAGTGATATGACTCGTTAATGCCTAATGTTGGATTTATAAAGGATAAGGTTAATGATATTATGTTTGATATTATATTGGAATTATAATATAATTATTTATCATTATGTTCTAATTCCATTAAAATAAGAAATTGAAATGAAAGTAGTGTTCATGCGTACGTTCGGCTTACCGTCTCCATGAATGGTGCATTTCATTTCTTACCTCCAAATCTTATGTACTATTTTAAATACATGTATAAACTAGATATATATAATATATATGATATATATATCATGAATTCATTATGTATATAATGAAATATTGACCACATGGACAACTTATAAAGATATGTTGTTCATTTTTGAATCATGTACCAAATATCGACAAAATGGATGTTATCAACATAAATGATTACATAAATTTTATAACATGGTAATAATTGATATAAAAGTAAAAATAAAATTGAAAATGGTTCTTAAGAAAGTAGAAATTAACGTTTGTTTAATATTCAAGGGATTAAATAATGATCGAGTCAAGTTGGACATAAGGTTAGGGACATCGTCTCAATATCCTATCATTGAGGTATATTGTATTTTAATACACGATTTTAGTTTATATGATTTATAAATACCATTTAAATTTAATTTCATTCAAGGGGAATCTTTTTATACGAAGCGTTTTACTAAACAAAAAAATGGAATATTTCTTTTTTTTACGTAAGCAGTGACAATGACCATTCTGCCGCCGTGAGTATTATTTGATCTACGGGTTCCATAACAAGCTAGAATGTTTTTATAAGGAAAAATAAATACCATATAATCTTTTTATGTATTTTGGTATTTAAAATGATTTTGAAAATGGATTTATTATTTAAATATCTTGAAATGATATTTTATTATTGCAATTTGGAAATGTTATCTTCTGTTTATGCTTATGTTATGTGTTATGATCATGTTATGGTTCTTGGGAATTATTTATGTATACATGTGGTTCTGAGATAAACCTAGGGAGGGTGATCCAGATATAGCTCTCCATTGCATTGGGTAACGTGACAGAGGTAACCGTGAATGTTTCTCCTAAGAGATTTAGGGAATATACTGTGATGGGTACTCCAAAGTAACACCCAATGTAGCTATGATAGATAAAATGTAAGTATGATATAGATGAAATAAAGTTACCTTTATGTTTTATGATTTATATGTGACTTTAATAAATTTTATGATTTCATGAGGTAAGTAAAATATTTCATGATTTGTATGTATTTAAGAAAAAATGTTTTCATTCTTTGTTTTATAACCCTTACTGAGTCTTTTATGCCTATCCCATGTTTTGAAATGTTCTCACTGGAGATAAAGATGAATAAGGTCAAGGATGGGATCAAGGAAAAGTCATGCTGTCTAAAACATGGAACGATACATAACCCTTTTTTTTCAAAAGTTTATATTTTATGGAAAAAATGGAAACTGCGTAGAAGGGTCTACCTTGTAATCTTTTGAGATGTAATAGTAATGCCCTAATTCTATAAAACACTAAACATGAAAAGATCCTCAATTTAAATTATTCGTTTAATTCAATATTATGTAAATGTATAAGGCTGAGTCCTTATAGTTGGTATCAAAGGTTGGTTTAGACAACTTTAGGAGTTATGGTATTGTTAAATTAATATCCATAAATTATTTTATGTTAATATTGAAAATTATATACTTTTTATATATTACCATGTTTCTTCAGCTAAGATATTTCTGTGCTCAGAATGGTTTTCCGCAGAGGAAACATGGCAGGTATGTTGGGACGACATCAGGAGGAAGAAAACCTTCCAAATCATCAACCTGAGATGGTTGGAATCAGAACTGAATAGTTTGTTGCAGTGATGGCACAGTTGACTCAAGTTATAAATTGTAGTGGTATACATGCACGAGATCTGCCAAATCAACCACATAAGAACAAGACAGTAGTGTAGTATTTAAGGAGGCAACGTCCCCCATCATTTAGAGGATCATCTGACCCTATGCTAGCTGAATGGTGGATTAAAGGACTAGAGAATATTTTTGATGTCATGGGTTGTACAGAACATCAAAAGTTTAGTCTCGATGTTTACCATTTTGAAGTTGAAGCTAATTAGTGGTGGTCAATGTTGAAAAATATCAGGGATAGTGAGGAGGATAATGCTCTTGAATTGGATGAATTCAAAGGTATGTTTCTTGAGAAATGTTTTCCTAAGGTGGTTTATCGTAAGATGGAAAAATAATTCCTTGAATTGAGGAAAGAGGATGTCTTAGTGGCTTCTTATGAAGAAAAAATTACTCGACTGGCAAGGTATTCTCCAAATTTCATACATGATCATGGTAGAAAAATCAACTGTTTTTACTCAGGATTAAAGATAATGTATCGAAGGGCTTTATATTTTTGTGAGTTAAAATGTTATGAAAAACTTGGTCACTGTGCTAAGAAGGTGGAAATAGAATTTTCTGATGATCAATTATTCTTTAAAAACAAAAAAAATAAGAGGTCGAGGTGCAGGAAAAAGGGATGAACTCTTCAAATAAAGTCTGCTGGAAAGAAAATTTAGTCTTCAGTTTGTGAAAATTATGATAAAAACATGCTAGGGAATGACTTTTGATTTTTGGTAAGTGCTATTGATGTGGTAAAATGGGACATAAAGCTCGTAATTTCACTGCAAAAGATCAGGGTAATGGTAGGACAAAATCTTCTTTATAGCCAGTAAAATGGTTTAAGTGCAAAGAAATGGGTCATTATGAAAATGAGTGCCCAACAAAAAACTCAACTGAGAGAAATCAGCCAGACTACAAGCAGAAAGGGGTGGCGAAATCCTTTGCAACTACTTCAGCAGATGTTGGGCCATCAAATGAATTTTTATTGGGTACACTATTTGTTTGATAAGATTATGCCACTGTGTTGTTTGATTCAGGGTCTACACACTCTTTCATTTCCGAGATGTTTTCAACTAAATTGGGAATTCCATCTCAAGATATGAATACAGAACTTATGGTAAAAACACCTGGAGGAAATATAGAGACAAAAATAAAAACATAAGAACATTCATGTCCTTGTATGTGGAATGATTCTACCTGCAAATGTTATTGTTTCCCCTCTAGTAAAGTTTGATGTTATTTTGGGCATCGATTGGCTTTCTATTTATAATGATAAGATTGACTGCAGATCTAAAGAAGTTTCTTTTCCGAAATATTTTCAATTTGTATACAAAAATGAACCCTTCATTTTGATAACATATCTGGAAGCTGAGAAACTAGTAAAAATCAAAAATGAATGTTACCTTGTACATATTTTTGAAAACAATGGAACTGTTTATATTAATTATGTGCTAGTGGTAAATGAGTACGTTGATGTTTTTTATGATGAGTTTCTAGGTATTATACCTAATCAGGAAGTTGAATTTACTATTGACTTAGTTCCTGACGCTAATCCAATTTCAAAATCCCCTTATAGGATGGCTCAAAATTAACTTTTAGAGTTAATGAAGAAATTATAAGAGTTATTAGATAAAGGTTTCATTCGACCTATCATATCACTACGGGGTACTCCTATCTTGTTTGTTAAAAATAAAGATGGTTCAATGAGAATTTTCATTGATTATAGAGCATTGAATAACATCACTGTTAAGAATAAGTATCCTTTGCCTCATATTGATGATTTGTTTGATCACCTCCCAGGAGCTCAGTATTTTTCAAATATTGATTTGAGGTCGGGGTACCATCAGTTGAAAGTATAGGAAGCATATATTTTTAAGACAACGTTTCATACTAGATATGTCCATTATGAAGTTGTAGTTATTCCTTTTTGTTTAACCAATGTATCTGTTGTATTCATGGATCATATGAATATAATTATCCGTGAGTTTTGGGATAAGTATGTGGTTGTGTTCATTGATGATATTTTGGTTTATTCCTAAAGTAAGGAGGAACATGAAAGTCATTTAAGGGTTGTCTTGCAAACCTTAAATGAAAAGAAAAATTTTGGAAAATTCAGCAAGTGTGAGTTTTGGTTACAACAAATTACTTTCCTTGGTCACATTGTTTCAAAAAATTGCATAACAATTGATCCTGCTAAAACAAAATTTGTTAAAGAATAGCCAAGACCCACAAATATAACTAAGATTCGTAGTTTTCTTGGATTGACAGGTTATTACTAGTGGTTTGTTGAAATTTTTTCACTATATCTAGTCCGATGACTAAGTTAACTCGAAAAGGTGTTAAGTTCATCTGGACAAAAGAATGTGATGATTGTTTTCAGGAATTGGAAAGAAGATTAGTGAACGCTCCAGTTTTTCCACTTCCATCCAGAAATGGTGAGTCTATTATCTATAGTGATGCATCATTGAAAGAACTTGGTTGTGTCCTAATGCAGAACGATCAGGTAATTTCTTATGATTCACATCAGTTGAGACCTCCTGAGTTAAATTAACCTTCACATGATTCAGAATTATCTGATGTTGTTTTTGCTTTAAAAATTTGGAGGTGTCATTTGTATGGAGTAAAATGTGAAATATATACTGATCACAAAATATTAACGTATTTATTCACTCAAAAATAATTTAACATGAGATAGAGGATATGGCTGGAATTAATCAATGATTATGATTTCATGATTAAATATCATCTGGGAAAATCAAATAAAGTGGATGATTCATTGAGTAAAAAAAGTAATGTCTCATTAACCATGTTATGTTTTGAATGATATCAATTGGTTTTTTATTTGGTAAACTTTGGTATTGAAGTTGTTGGTGTAAGAAATTATTCTGTTTTGTATTAGGTGTCAGTGAGATCATCTCTATCAGATAGAATGAAGCAACCACATAAAGAAGACAGTGAGTTCTAGAAAATGGTAGAGTTGGTTCAGAAGGGTATGTTTACTGATTTTAATCTTGATAATGATTGGGTGTTGAGTTTTGTGAAGAGATTATGTTTACCTTGTGATTCACAATTGAATAATGAGTTGTTATGTGAAGCTCATCGTTCTTTGTTTTCAGTTCATCCTAGCAGTACTCAGATGTACAGAGATCTCCGTGAGTATTACTGGTGGGATGGAATGGAAAAAAATATTTCTAATTTTACTGTGAAGTGTTTATCTTTTCAGTTGGTTAAAGCAGAGTAGAATTTACCGAAAAGAATAATTCAGCCTCTACCAGTGCCAGAGTGGAAATGAGAAAATATATCCATGGACTTAGTTTTCGGATTACTGAAGACATCTCTAGGTAATACAACAATCTGGGTTATTGTTGATCGATTGACTAAATCTGCTCATTTCCTTCCAATTTGGGATACATTCTATCTAGATAAACTTACCTGGTTGTATGTTAAAGAGATATTCAAGTTTCATGGTGTTCCCTCTCCATTGTATATGATCATGATCCGAGGTTTACTTCTAACTATTGGAATGGCCTACAGAAGTAGTTGGGTAATTAATTAAATTTTAGTTCATCTTTTCATCCTCAATTAGATGGGTAGTCATAACGAACAATTTAGACATTGGAGGATATTCTATATTCTCGGTCGATTGATTATCAGGGATGTTGAGACCAACATCATTCTTTGGTTAAATTTTCATATAATAATAGTTTTCATTCTAGTATACAGATGGTTCCATTTGAGGCATTATAAGGAAAGAGTTTTCGAACTCCAGCTTTTTGGGATGAAGTAAGTGAAAGGAAGCAGATGTGATTAGAATTGGTTGGAGAGATGGCAGAGAAAGTTCAATTGATTCAGAATCACATGAGATTAGCTCAAAGCAGACAGAAAAGTTATGCGGATAATCGGAGGAAAGATCTTTCTTTTGAGGTTGGTGATCATGTCTTTCTCAAAGTTTCTCTATCAAAATGTGTGATGTGTTTTGGTAAGAAGGGAAATATGAGTCCGAGGTTCATTGGACCTTATGAAATTTTGTATAATGTTGGATCAGTTGCATATAGAGTGGCTTTACCTCCATCTTTATCCCAGGTACACAATCTTTTTCATGTTTCGATGTTGAGAATGTACATACCAGATCCATCTCATGTTTTGAGCCCAGAGGTAGTTCAGTTGAAAGAGAATCACTCTTATAAAGAAAAACCAGTCTAGATTCATTACCATAGAGAGCAGGTATTGCGGAATAAGGTAATTGACCAGGTAACGGTTTTGTGAAAAAACCATATGGTTGACGATGCAAAGTTGGAATCTAAAAATTCTATGATGGATAAATACACCCCCCCCCTTATTTTGATAATTGAACAAAAATTGCGAGGACAAAATTTCCAAAAGGGGGGAAGGATGTAAAATCCCAAGTAAATGCAGAATAAGGCATATTTCATATTTATTAATATTTTTTGATTAAATATTAATTTTACTTTAAAGGGGTAGCTATTTTTGATAGCGTACCCAATACACAACAACATGTTTCATTGGAATCTTAAGTTGTGCACTAATAATATAATATTATTATTTTAAATGGTAGTTAACTCCTAGGCATTGTATTGGTGGTAATGAATGAAACTAACTACAATATTATTATACATGTTTTTTTAATGTATTTACATTTATCCAAAAAAAATTAGAGTCTTAAATTGTGAATGAATCTAATTTTAAGTATAATTAACATTAAAAGGTCGATTTACCACCTATTAATGGAGAACCCTCATTAAATATATTTTTATTCAGATTAATAAATTATATTTGACCAAATACAATCCTTCTTTAGAAAGGGGACATAAAATTTTACTTTGGGTAATTTTTTTAGTAAAGTTCATTTTTAATGAATAGTGAAAAATATTGAATTTTAATATAATTTATTTATATGGATAGATTATATTTTAAATTGGTTTTAAAGTTAAATTAAAATACATTTTTACCATTTAATACAATTTTTGTCATTGCAATTAATTTCAATTTGAAATTGTACATAAACAAGTATCTATCTTTTGATAGTTATTGTTTTTTAAAAAGATGCTATTTGTTTTGATAAAGGGAAATAATTTTAAAATTAATTAATTCCACTTCTATGTTTTGAATTTGGTAAAATAAACATCATTTTTTAATTCATAATATCAAATATAGATTAGGCTATTTTTGTATTTTTCTGAAAAACATCAATTTTTGATGAATAGTGAAACAACTTAGTGGTAGTTAAGAAAACTGAATTTTCCATTTAAATGAAATTTTACCACTTCTGTCTA
Source organism: Viscum album (assembly GCA_963277665.1). Taxonomy (NCBI): domain Eukaryota; kingdom Viridiplantae; phylum Streptophyta; class Magnoliopsida; order Santalales; family Viscaceae; genus Viscum; species Viscum album. Next base: position 1,297,839,974 of record OY728155.1, read on the forward strand.
TTGAATTTCAAAAATCAGGCATACATTATTTTTATCAAGAAGTAAAATGTGGTTCATTAAGATTAAAATAATTTCTGGTGAATACTAACTTTTGAGTTTTATTTAACGCTGTTAAAGGTAAATAGGGTAATTCATGTTTAAAAGAATATTATAATAATCCCAAATTTTATTAACACTTGTCCTAAACTTATTGGATGAGTAGGTTCCGACCATGGTCATCCGTGGGTCTATTTTGGGACCCCATTGAGCCACTTGGGAGTGATAATGGAAATTTTGATTAATTAATTTAATGTAAAGACAAAATTGACATTAACAAATATATTTTAGTAATTAAGTTTTAAAAGGGGTTATATATATTATCATTTCGACTATAAATATTCATTTGAAAGAAAAAAATATTTTATACACGACGGTATTTTTTTAATAATCTTTAGACATCAAATAAATTAAATTATTTTTGACACAATAATGATAAAGTATTTACCTCATTAATAAAATATTAAAATAAATAATATTATAATGATTAAAATAATTTCCAAAACATGTAAAATTATGATTGGATGATTTTATATCGACCATGAGTAATCATAGATTCATGTGAAATGAATTTTTGACATTTTCAAATAGAAGATAGGTTTATAATAAAATAATATTTTTACACATTCCTAAAGTGCCCCTCTTCTCCCCTATAAAAGGTGACCACTTCTAACGAATTCCTCACACATCTCAATCCAATTGTCTCATCCAACCTCCACCAAATTAATCTCCCAACATCTATATCATACCCCTAGAATCCATACATTAGGCAGAAGTCACTTCAAGATGTCTGTTGGTTAAAACCAAAGGGAGTTACCCAAATTGAAGGTAATGATTTCTCTTAATTTGTTTTCATTTATTTTACTTCTCTAACCATTGAACTATTTTTATTACTTTATTTTGTAAAAAAAAAGTATCCTCAATATACTAGTATGTTGTTATGACAATTATTCTAACTACAATGACACACACTTGTATCTAATGTATGAAGAACATAATGTTTCTGTGGATGGAAAACTTGCGCCTCACGAAACGATGACTGTTCAATTACATCTTACCGCCTATCATGGTGTCCATTATGATGGAACTGTATTTATATATGATATATATTATTTTTATGATTTCATTATTCTTCTATACTTCCCCATTATATCAAGACATTATGGATTCCATAGTGGGTAAAGACAATAATCTTATTTGAGGAAGTGCGGACTACTACGCCCTCAAAGTGATATGACTTATTAATGGCTTATGTGGGATGTATAAAGGGTAGAGTTAATGATATTATATATGATATTATATTGGAATTATAATATACCTATGTATCATTATATTCTAATTCCATTAAAATAAGAATTATAAATGAATGTAGCATTCATGTGTACGTACGGCTTACCGTCTCCATGAACGGTGAATTTTGTTTTTTACCTCCAAATGTTATGTATTATTATAAATATAAGTATATAATGGATATATATAATATATATGATATCTAAATCATGAATATAATTATGTATATAATGGACTATTTACCACAAGTACAACTTATAAATATAAGGTGTTCATTTTTTACTCAAGTACCAAATATCGATAAAATGGACGTTATTAACATAAATGATTACATAATGTTTATAACATCGTAATAATTGATATAAAAGGAAAAATAAACTTGAAATTTTTATTAAGAAAGTATAAATTAACTTTATTTTATTATTCAGGAGATTATAGAATGGTCGAGTCAAGTCGGACACATGGTAAGGGACTTCGTCTCAATATCCTTTCATTGAGGAATATTATATTTTAATACATGATTTTCTTTTATATGCTTTATAAATAACTTTTAATTTTAATTTTATTCAAGGGGAATCTTTTTATTAGAACCATTTTACTAAACAAAAAATGGTTATGTTTCTTTTTTTACGTAATCAGTGACAATGACCTTTCCGCCACTGAGAGTATTATTAGATCTTTGGCTTACTTTACAAGCCATAATGTTTTTAAAAGGAAAAATAAATACCATATACTCTTTTTACGTATTTTGATATTGAAAATTATTTTCAGAATGGATTTATTATTTTAATATCTTGAAATGATATTTTATTATGGTAATGTGGAAATGTTATATTTCCTTTATGCTTATTTTCTGTGTTATGATCATGTTATGGTTCATGGGTATTATTTATGTATACAGGTGGTTCCGTGATAATCCTAGGTCGGGTGAGCCCAAGATAGCTCTCCAATGGATTGTGTAACATGACGGAGGTAAACGTGAATGTTTCTCATAAGAGATTTAGGGAATATATTGTGATTGATATTCAAAAGTAACTCCATATGTAGCTTTGATAGCTATAATTTAAGTATGATATGGATGACACAAGTTACCTTTATGTTTTATGATTTCTATGTGACTTTCATAAATCTTATGATTTCAAGAGTTAAGTAAAATATTTCATGATATTTATGTATTTATGAACAAATGTTTTCATTATTTGTTTTATAACCCTTACTGATACTTTTATGCTCATCCCAGGTTTTGAAATGTTTTCACAAGACTTGAAGATTAATTGGGTCAAGGATGGGATTAGGGAAAAGTCATCTTGTCGAAAACATGGAACTACACATGACTCTTTTCATTTAAAAAGTTAATATTTTATGAAAAAATGGACACTGTGTAGAAGTTTCTACCTTTTAATCTTTTGAGATGTAATAGTTATATCCTAATTCTCTAAAACTCTAAACCTGAAAAGATCATAAATTTGAATTATTCGTTTAATTCAATATTATGTAAATGTTTACGGCCGAGTCCTTATACTATAAATTGGGAATGGAAAATGATCAATGGATAACAATGTTATATTGTTCTATAAACTATACTAACCAATGAAAATAATGATACAATACTATGAATGTTTGATACTTCATGTATAATTACTCTTAGTTTCCTATTCAATGGATTTTATACTTATTCTAAGGTCGAGATAATGAATGGTATGATCATCAATTAATTTATAATGACACATCTTACCACTTCATTCATATGATCCTTCAACTAATTATGATTTTAATATCACCACCTACTTTGATTCATTAAAAAATTTAGTCATGTACAAAAGGAAAATTTTGGAGGTATATAAAATAAGAATGAAAAAAACATTATATAATTTTTAACAATTTATGTGTAGTAAAATTATATATTGGAGGTATAAAAAATAAGTATGAGATTCATTCCTTGGATGTATTGTTTCTAAATATGGAATAACTACTAACCCTAAATAATGTTTTCTATGATTATTCAAGAATGAAAAATATCATAGTAATTCATAGTTTTCTTTAATTACTGGGTTACTACTCATGGTTTTCCGAACACTTTTCTCTATTATCCATACCACTAACTATGATAACTTGAAAATGATTTATGTTAATCATGAAAAATTAATGAAATGATTATTTTTAAGAACTAAAAATAATACTAGTGAATTCTTGTGTCTATTTATGTCCTTCCTGAAATGGTGAATTTTTCATCTACATTGATGATTAGTTGAATATAATTTGTTGAATCCTAATACAGATTTATAATTTAATTATTTATGCATCACGTTTGTGGAAACGTGGTGACTTATGTTTTCGGACATATGATTTTGAATTAGCTACTATTGAAACTACCACGTTTATTATAGAATAATATCATTTCATTCAATAATTAAATAGTTAAACACATTACAAACGTATAATAAAATAAGTTATATTAATCAATATTAATAAATTTATACTAATGGAATTGTAACCTGACCTCCAAAATAATAATGTAACTATTATGAATAATAATCTAGTCATTAAAATAATAACATCACCTATGAATGTATAAATAAAAAATAAGGATTCTCATAAATTAAAATATATTTTATTTGTATAATGTAATCAAAAAATAAATGATTAAAATGAAAAATTAAGTGGTGGTATTATTTTATATGTAAAAATTTGATTACAATTTTTAAATTATTATAATCATTTTAATGAATATTAATATTCATAAAATATATTCATAAATTAATATATTGTTTTATTATATTTATAAAATAATTTTATGATAGATTAGTTAATTTTTCTGCATCTCATAAAGTCGATTATAATATTAAAATTAGTATTTTTTAAATAAATAATAAATTTAATTTCAAATGAAATTTCTAATATTCAGTAAATAATTTACATAAAATGAAATTAATTTTTGAAATAAAAATTTGGTTAAACTGTTAGGGTGATTCTTCATATTATTCTGAAATAGCATAATTTTTAGAGAATTGTGAAATATGGTAATTTATGGTATTTATCAATATCATTAAATAAATGAAATATTGAGTTAGGGATGGCATATGTATGAGGTAAGAACACATTAGTTCTAACTAAAATTATCTATTTACAAAATTTATTGATTTGAATAAATAATAATGATAGTGTTCAAAACTAATAATAAACAAATGAAGAATATTTCAAAAAAACTTCACTCCTCTGCTAATAAATACCACCCATAACAACCCATTCTCCTAAAAAATCCAAATATTTCTATATTTCATAAATTATTCCCAAATACATTTCCAATGATCTACCCCATTCTCAATACCTATATCTATCACCAAAATACTAAAATCAAGTGTCTTAAAGAGGTTGTCAAGGAGATGATATTTAATAGGAAAAATAATCTTTTTTCACTATTAAATCCATTATTTAATTCTTTCTATCTTATCCTCACCTAACCTATAAAATTTGGAATGAAAAATTAATTATTATATATATATAATTTTATTTTAGTTTTTTATAGAATATCAATCATCATACATCATCTCTTCTCCAAAAATTGTAAAAAACAAATTCATCATCTGTGACATGTCGATTCACCTCCTTCATTGATTGTGATGTTTTGTTTTCCATTAAAATATACATTATCTGTAGGAAAAAATATTATAGTTTTAGAATATTTTATTCTTTATATTTTTAAAGTATATATTATCTCTAATAAATTTATTTAAATAAACTTAAATAATTCAAATACCATTTTAATGGAAAGAACAAATTCAAAAAATAAACAAAAAATTATTTAATATCTATTTATCTAATGATTCATCATAATATTAGATAAAATAGGGAATAATTAAAAATTAAGGAATTATATTTACACCATTTAATTCCATTTATTTTGTTTTTCATCCATTTGAAATGAACTCCCATAATTATGCTCAAGGGAACCAACAATAAAACCATAAAATGAACACAACCTGAACTATGAAATTGAACTCATTAACTCATCCAAATGGAAAGGAAAGAGAATACAAATATTATAATAAAAAATTAAATTAATAATATGTTCTTAATTATGAAATTAATGAATATAATTTTAGTATCTTGGACATTAATTTCATGTAAAGAATGGTTTCAGACATATGGTAATTGAATTCTTAACCAAACATCCATTATTTATTTTAAAATTCCATATCATTGATTACGTCATGCTATGATTATTTTGGAAATGATGATGCTATATTATGATGTATATATATATTTATAAATAATATATATATATATATATATTCTATTCATTTGATTAATTTTCATCATAATGATATGATATTTATAATGTTAATTCCTTTAATAATCCTTTTTAAGGTTTCTTATTACAAAAGAAGTTCATACATATACAACATCAATATAATTTGTCAATTTCATTAATAGTAAATGTTTCTAATATTATATAACATGTTTAATATTTTTCGGTAAATTTTTTCCATTTTTAACTATGGGGATTTGTATAAAATTTAAATTGGATTTCAAAATGGAAATAATTATTTTCTTTAAGAATGTTTATTTTATGAATTTTTTTATGTCATGATCCATTTTAATTATTCACGGGAAATGGTGGATACAATATAAAATTATATTGGGTGATCCCATTGAATATCTCCAATGAATCTATAAAAAGGATGATGTTAACCAACTCTTTTTCACATAATATAATATGGGAATATACTGGGATGGTTATTCTAAGTGCAACCCAGATGGCCACAACCAATGCAATCGGGATAATGACACTACATGTATTATTTATATGAAAATGAAAAAAAATCATCCTTAAATTATTTTTTTATGATTTATATGGTTTTACTGGAATCTTATGAATATATAAGGTATGATATAGATCTAATGTTTTATTTGTAAAGATTATACCTTTGTGGAAAAAAAATTATTCATGGACAAACAATTTTTTTCCTTTCGTTAAATGTAACATAGTTATATTTCTCTTACCATTCAATAATTTAAAAAATTACAAAGGGTTTATAGATGGGTTAATGAAAGAATGAAATATTTTTTACAGTTGTGATGTTTTTCCATATAAGGGATTCATGTTTTTTAAAAGACTCATTTTGTAAAAATGGGATATTGAGTGAATGTTTTTACTTTGTTATATATGAGCTTCTATATATGAGGTTATAAAATAATTCTATAAAACCCTAAACTGAAAATATATTTGGGAGTATAGAGAATATAAATCTTTTTGAATTAACAACAATATGTACTGTTTAAATATGGGACCATATAATTGGTATTAGAGAATGATTTAGATTAAATCATGAGTTAATATAATGTTAATACAATACTTATAAATTAATTTTACTTTATGGTTAATTTTAATTTATATATCATTTCAAGATTATTGTGTTTCTTCGTATGAGATATTTCTATTAAAAATGGTTTTCCTCATTATAAATATGGATGTTGTAGTAGGAAGGAACCATGCAAATTATATACTTCATAATACGTGACCTAGAATGGTGGGAATTAGAACTAAAAAATTTATGATATTAATGGATTAGTTGACATAATTTTCAAATAATGGCACCATCTAGTCACAAGATAATATTGATCATCAACATTGGAATATGTTAGTGGTGGAATATTTTCTATCCCAACAACCACTTACATTTATTATATCATAAAACCGAATGGATGTTGAATGGAAGATTAAATATCCATAATAAATTTTATATGTCATAGGGTGTTTAGAACCTCAAGAGGTTATCATTTCGGTTTTCATTTTTGAATATGAGGCTAAAAAGTGGTGGTAGATAGTCATGAATATCAGGTATATTGAGCATGTATATAATTTATAATGGGATGAATTAAAAAAATTTCTCCTTGAGAATTATTTTCCAAAAGCAATTCGACTTAGTATGGAAAACAATTCTATGAGTATGGACAGGAAGAGAACCCATTAGATGCATAAAAATTACAATACACTCGATTAAAATTGTTTCATCCCAGATAAATAAAGAATATGACATTTTCAAATTTATTAATATTTTTGAATTAAATATTAATTTTTCTTTAGAGAGTTTGATATGTTTGATAGCGTACCTGATACGCAACAAAAAGTTTTTTTGAAATATTACGGTGCACACTAATAATATAATAATATTATTATAAATGGTAGTTAACTCCTAGATGTTGTATGGTTGGGAGTGAAAAAAACTAAATAAAATTTGATAATACATGTTTGTAAAATGTATTAACATTTATCCAATAAATGTTAGAGGCTTAAAATGTGAATGAATCTAATTTTAAGCATAATTTACATTAAAAGGTCGATTTACCGCCTTTTAATGGAGAACCATCATAAAATATTATTTTGTTCTCTTTAATATATTCTATTTGACCAAATAATCACTTTCTTTATAATGTGGACATCAAAAATTTACATTGTGTAAATTTTTGGAATTCTTCTCATAAAGTTCATTTTCTAATGAATATTGAAAAATATTGTATTATAATTCCAAACATTGTTTTAATCTAATTATATGGTTAGATTATCTTTTTATTTGGTTTTAATGTGTAATTATAAAATTTGTTTACCATTTAATCCAATGTTGGCCATTGAAATTTTTTCACTTTGAAATTGGACATAAACAAGTGTCAACTATTTGATAGTTGTTGTTTCTTAAACACACGCAATTTATTCCAACGATGGAAATTAATTTTAAATAAATGAATTCCACTTATATGTTCTAAATTTATCAAAATAGACATCATTTTTTAATTCAGAATATCAAATAAATCATCGGCTGAATTTTTGGTAATTTTCCAAAAAACATCAATTTTTGATGAATAGTGAAATCACTTAGTAGTAGTTAAAAAAACTGAGTATTTCATTTAAATTAATTTTTCCTGCATCTATGAATTGAATTTTGAAAATCCAACATACATGGTTATTATTAAGAATTAAATTCGGTTCAATAAAATGAAAATATTTTTGGTGAATTGTAACTTTTGACTTTTATTTACCGCGGTTAAAGGTAAATAATGTAATTCAAGGTAAAAAAATATTATAATAATTCAAAATATCCTTAACAATTGTCCTAATCTTATTAGATGATTAATTTCCGACCATGGTCATCTTTGGGTCTATTTTGGGACCCCATGGAGCCACTTATGAATGATAATGACACTTTAGATTAATTAATTTAATGTAAAGGAAAAAAATTACATAAACATAATTCTTTTAGTAAATTAATTTTTATAGGGTGTTATATAAACAATATTTTCAACTATAAATATTTATTGGAAAGATAAAAATATTTCCTGAATCATGTTATTTATTTGATAATTGTGAGACATCACATGAATTAAATTATTTATGACACAATAATGATGTAGTATTTACCTCATTAATAGAAGATTTATATAAACATGATTATAAATATTAAAATAACACCCAAATCCTTTGAAATTCAATTGGATGACATTATTTAGAATACGAGTCATCTTATCTTCGACTTTAATGATTTTTTTCCTTTAGAAACCGAATATAATTATATAATAAAATAATATTATCACGCTTTCCTAAAGATCCCCTCGTCTCCCTTATAAAAGGAGACAACTTCTATCAAATTCATCACACCTCTGAAGCCTTTTGACTCATCCATCCCCTACCCAATTAAACTACAAACATCCCTATCCTCCTCCTAGAATCCTCACCATAGGCATAAGGCACTTAAAGAGGTCCATTGGTTCAACCCAAAGGGAGTTACCCAAATTAAAGGTAACAGTTTCTCTAAAATTGTTTTCATTAATTTTACATCTCCAACACCTAAAATCTTTTAATTCCTTTCTTTTGTAACAAAACCAGTATCCTATATGTACTAGGATGTTACTTTGAGAATTATTTGATCTACACTTACACACATATCTATATAATGGGTGAAGAACATAATGTTTTTGTGGATGGGCAACTAATGCCTCACAAAACAATGATTGTTCGATTATCTCCTACCGCATCTCATGGTGGAAATTATGATGGAATTGTATTTATATATGATATATATTATTTTTATGTATTCTTTATGCTTATATTTTTTTATAACATACCTTTATGGTTTTCATTATGTGTAAACACGATAATTTCATTTCAGGAAGTGCGGACTACCTCCCCCTCAAAGTGATATGACTTGTTAATTACATATGTGGGACGTATAAAGGATAGAGTTAATGATATTATATATTATATTATATATGAAATTATATTGGAATTATAATATAACTAAGTATAATTATGTTTTAATTTCAATAAAATAAGAAATAGAAATGAAAGTAGCGTTTATGTGTACGCACGGCTTACCGTCTCCATGAATAGTGCATTTCATTTCTTACCTCTAAATGATATGCACTGTTATAAATATATATTTATACCAGATAAATAATATATATATGATATCTAAATAATTAATTTCTTTTTGGTTATAATGGACTATTGACCACATTGACAAATTGTAAATATAACCTTCTCATTTTTTACTAAAGTACCAAATATCGACAAAACAACCGTTATTAACTTAAATGATTACATAATGTTTATAACATGTTAATAAGTGATATAAAAGGAATTATAAACATGAAAATGGTTCTAATGAAAGTATAAATTAACTTTTCTTTATTATTCAGGAAGCACAATGAACAAACAGGTCAATTCGGACAAGAGGCAAGGGATTTTCTGGACATACTTTTTATTCCGTGAAATTTCCATTTTTCACCACTTATTCACTGCATGTGGAGTATTGTGTACTAACATTTGAAATATATTATCATTATTCTTATTATATTTATGTTATTCTCTATATCATTTGGTGGTAATTAATTTTTTATCACATGACTCAGTTGATTATAATAAGGTAAAGGGTTTCATATCAATTTTATTCATATGAGATTCATGCTATATTTTCCACTATTTCCTTTTGTGTGGTGTATTTACTGCCCATGATTGTAATTTTTTGTAATATACATTCATTTATGAGTATTTAAAACTTCATTTTATGATCCTTCTTTCATGTGGCATATGTTATGTAAGTTACCAAATCGGTAACAGAACCTTTCACCATCCTCTTTTTAAAAGGCATTTTTATGTCTCTTAATTTACCTCTTATTATGTTTCAATATGTTATTCTATATCCGTATTAAGGTAATAATTATGTCCAAGTTATGAGAAAACATTTTTATCTCATCAAATCATTTTCTGAATTTTAATGCAGTTAGGTTGTCGAATTTTTACAAGGGAACTTCTTAACCAAATTTCAATTCTTTGGGTTCAACTTGTACTTCTTTAATATGTCATCCTATAAATATATCTGAATGACCTATGATTGTTTTACACATTATATCCACATATATTTGGTGTATTTATACTTTTCACACATAATTTGTTTATTGATTTATCCTTAATTAAATGATATCATCATTATAAGCGATTTCATCTCAATTTACATTTCCAGTTATACTTCATTGTTGTTATGCACAAATTCTCTCTTATATGGTCTATATATTGTCCATTAACATATTATATCATGAATCCATTTATTATCATGATATTATAATGTTCTGATTAGATTTTATTACTCAATTATTTGTATTCGAGCATCTATCTTTTTGTTAAAAAACTCTTTAACTAAAATATCATTTTAAATGTTTTAACGATTTGTTCTTATAAATATTTATAATTAATTTCCATTTTTAAAAATGAGTTTTATGATTTATTTATATAGAAATTAATTATTTCATATGATAATTTAAATGCTTCAAGTTATATGGGAATCTTTGATTCTAAAATCTATGTTTAAATAGTTTTGAAATTGATTTGATAACGCATTGTTTATTTAAATATCTTGATTTGATATTGTGGAATGTGGAAATGTTATATTTCCTTTATAATTGTGTTATGTGTTATGATTATGTTATTTTTATTGGGAATTCTTTACATATATGTGTGGTTCTATGATAATCCTTGGGCAGGTGATCCCGATATAGCTCTCTAATGCATTCGGTAACGTGACAGAGGTAAACGTGATGTTTCTCCGAAGATATTTAGGGAATTTACTATGATGGGTATTACAAGTGTAACTCTCTACATAGTTTTGATAGCTACAATGTATGTTTTATAAGGGTTCCATAAGTATCCTTTATGATTTATGATTTGTTTGTGTTATTCATAAATCTTATGATTCCTTAAGGTATGTTATGATTAAAAAGTATGGTTTCATTGATTTGTATTTATTGTTGGGCTAACATTTACCTTCCTTATTTTATGACCCTTAGCTATATTTTTATGCTCATCCCATGTTTTTGAAATTTTTTCCACTAGACATAAATATGAATAGCGTGAAGGATTGAATCAAGGAAAATTCATGTTGTCTAAAACATGGAAGTAGACATTCTTCTTTGATGAGTTTTTATTTTATGAAAAAAATGGACACTGGGTAGAAGTGTCTCCTTTGTAATCATTTGAGATGTAATATTTATGTCCTAATTCTCTAAAACTCTAAATGTAAAAGGATCCTCAATTAGAATTATTAATTTAAATCAATATTATTTAATGTTTAAGGTCGGGTCCTTATGGAAATGGTATGATAAATTTTTTCCCTGTTTATTGATCTTAATAATAATCATTTTTACTCACTTTTGAAGCCGATATATCGAACGGTGTTTTATTCTCATGTATTCATACATTACAAACAAAATTTTAAATTTGTGGATATATTGGAAAGGTGGTTCATGGTTGATCATGTTTTCATTGAAAACAAACAAAAATGATGACAATGTGGAAGGAAACCGGAATGAAATCATCTAATAAGTTTTATAGTAAAAATATAACTTCTCTATTTGTGAGAATAGAATTAAAAAATATATTGGGGAACACCTTTTGATGTATTGGAATTTTTTCTGATGTAGTGTGTTTGAAAATATGAATTTTAGTTGAAATGAAAAATATATTGGTAGTTTTATGAAAAAAAATAATATAAATGTAATAAAATGTTTGAAATATAATGAGATGGGTCATTACGAAAATGAGTTTCTAAATTGAATCCTGATTGATGGGAAATAGCCACACTATATGATGATTTTCATGGTAATATCATTTTTAACTACTTCATAATACATTGGGGAATTGAAAAAATTGGTATCATGTACATATTTCGTTTATTTAGATTATTCTAATGGTTTTTTCAATATTGGGTATGGGAACTCTTTTATTTACATGATATTATCTAGTAAATTTAGATTCCACATAAATAAATGAATATAAAACTTATTGTAAAATAACATAGGTGAAATATAGTGAAAAAATTATATTATTCTTCATGTTTATATCATTAGAAATAATTTACCTACAAACCATGTGATCTTTCCCCTAGCCTAATTTGATGTTATTCTGGTTATTGATTGGATTTCTTTTTCTCATACTCTGAATGATTTTAGACATAAAGAATATATTTTTTAGAATTTGTTTCAGATTTTATATAAGAAATAACACATAACATTTATATCATATCACGAAGAATATAATATTTTAATAGATGGAAATGAATTTTAAAATTCACATATTGCTGAAAAATGTAAATATTATAAATAATGAGTTGTCGGTGGTAAATGTAAATTTATTTGTTTTTATTGATAGATTTTTACTATTATATATTATCAAGAGGCTGAGTATACTATTTATATTTTATCTCATAACAATCCTATTTTAAAACCCCTTTATAGAATGACTCAATTAGAACATATTGAAATGAAAAATAAGTTTCATTAGTATATAGATAAAGGTTTTATTTGACCCAGATCATCACCTTGGGTTTCTCACATTTTTTTATTAAAAATAATGATAAATCCTTCATGTTTTTATCAAGGATAGATAATTTAATTAAAATATAGTTATTAATATGTAATTTTCACCTCAAATCGATGTTTTTTTATCATCTCAAAGGAGATTAATACATTTAAATAATTGATATCAGGTCAAGGAATCTTCTATTGAAGTTAACGGAAGGTGAAATTAAAAAAAAGCGTTCCAAAAAATAAATTAGCATTATGAGTTTGTAGTTATTCCATTTGTTTGGAAACATTATCCTGTTATATTTATATATATACCATATGTGAATTTTTTTATAATAGTTTTCATTTCGTAGTGACATAGAATAGAAGTGTTTTTAATCCCACAAAAATAACGAGGTTGATTAATGGCCTAGACAAAAAAATATTACCGAGATTCGTTGTTTTCTTAAATTAGTATACCATTACTAATAGTTTCCTAAAAACATTTCATGGTTATATTTATTACTAACTATCTTAACATGAAAATAGGTTATGTTTATTTGGACATAAAAATTAAGTGTTTTGTAATGAATTTCAAAGTATACTGTTTGATGATCAAGTTTTTCCCTTTCATCCTTGAAATTGAATGTTTGTTATATTTTTTATTTATTCCTTAGTGGTTCATGGATGAATATTTGTATAGAAATATCAGGTAATTGCTTATTCATTATGGAAACCAATAAACATGAGTTAAATTAACTCACACGTTATATTGAATAACCATCCATGGTTTTCAGTTTAAAATTTTAGATAAATAATTTTAATTTTACTAAAGGTACAATATATACCTATAAATAAATTTTGAAGTATATATTTAATTAGTAGGAGTTGAACATGATATATGGAAGATGGTGGGAACAGGATAATGATAATGATTTCAAGATTTATTACCATCCAAGTAAAGAAGATAAAGTAGAAAATTCTTGAAATTGTAAATATAATTCTCAATTAAAAATGTTACATTTGGAACATAGCTTGTCTGTAAATTATTTGATGATTTTTTATTCAATGTTGTAGTTGTATGAAATTAATTTATTTTGTTTTAGGTGTATATTTAAGCATATCTATCAAAGATAAATTAGAAACTACATAAGGATGATCAGGAGATAAATAAAAAGGAGGAATTTGTTACAAGGATTTTGTTTCAAGAATTTAACACTCCTAAAGATAGGGGTTTAGGATATTGGAAGATATTATATGTTCTTTATGATTCACACATGAATATATAGTCTTCAAGTGAAGTTTATAGATAATAGTTTTCAATTTTTGCTAGAATAACAATAATGTACACACTACGTCAGGAGTATTACTAGTGGGATGGAATAATAATATATATATTTGAAATAACCCTGAGATATTTGACTTTTCAATAGGTAAATGTATATCATTAATTATTGATGGGGATACATCAGGCTTTTTAGGTGCCATAGTTTAAATAGTAAAATTTATCCTGGGATTTTATAGTGGGATTACAAAAACAATTCTTGATAACATGGTATTTGAGTTATTATTGATCGATTGGATATTATTTACAATTTTTTTCTATTCGATACAATCTATATATAGATCAAAAATATCATTCATATCATTATGAGATAGTCAGGTTAAATTGAGTTACTCTCTGCATTGTAACTGATCATTATAACATGTTCAGTTTATATTTGGGATGACCCTTTAAAATTCATTAGGAAGAGAATTAAATTTCATAACTTTCATCCTTAGTTGTATGAAAATTAATAGTGAACAATTTAGACATTGAAATATATGATTTGATCTTTTTAGTAGATTTCCATGGATTTTTTAATCATCATTTTCTATTGGTTGAGTTTTATTATTATAAATTTTTTTATTTTAGTATACAAATAGTTTTTTTAATGAACTATCTAGAAAATATTGTCTAGATCTATCAATTTTGGAAGAAGTAGGTGAATGAAATTTGATGGGACAATAACTGGTAGTGGAAACAATTGGCTAAATTTCTGTTGATTCAATGAAATTTTATGTCATCATAGATAAGGAAAAAATTTGTGTGGATAATCAAATTAATGATATTTATTCTAGGTTATGTTATCTTTCTTTTCTAAAATGTTATCGTTCGAAAAGTGTGATGCATTTTGTTAATAAGAACAATATGAGTCCATGGTTAAATGGATCCTATTAAATCCTCGGTAATGCTGGATTAGATTCCTTCATAGTGAAATTCAATAAGATTTTGTCTCATGTACATAATGTTTTTCATGTTTAGAAGTAAATTATGTGTTCCAAATTCATTCATTTTTTGAGCCATGACGTAGATTTGTTGGATGAAAACCCTTTTTATAAGGTGTTACCTATTCATATTCTAGAGTATAGATAGAATATGTTGTGAAATAAGATGCATCACCATATTAATCTTTTGTGTAAAATTATCTTAGTTTAAGAAGCAACCTTGGAGTCTAAAAATTATTATGGGTAAGGTATGATCAATTGTTTAATAAGTGAATAATAGTATGTGGATGAAATTTCCAAAAGGTGGTTGAATAGAAAAACTGAAGTACTCGTAGAATTTTTCAATTAATTCTATAATAAAATAGTTATATTTAATATATTTTTGTACTAAAATATGTGGTATTTATAGAAATTAAGGAACATATACTACCAGAATAGTAACCTGACCATTGGATAAGCAATGTGACCATTGTGAATAGTAATGTGGCCATTAAAATAATAATCTCATCTATGAAATTTTAAATCAATATTTAGGTTAATCATAAATAAAAATATTATATATTTATTTAATTTAATACTAAATAAATGTCATAAAAATGGAAAATTAACATATCATATATTTCTGAATTCTAAAAGTCTATTATACCATTATAATTAATATATTGATTTAAAATAAAACCTATTTTCCATAAATAGTTTCGTTAATTAATGTATTTATTTATTTTAATTTGTATATAATTTTTTGATACCTTATTTAATTTTTTAATGTCCTCATATAATTAGTTATAATATAAAATATGTTATTTTTCAAATAAATGATCATTTAAATTACAAATTAATAATAATATAATTAAAAATGAAATTTATAGAATGGATTCCATTATTTTATTTAAACATAAAAAAATAGTTATAGTAAATTTTGATATTTTTCTAAAATTTTGGAATTTTATTTGAATTTTTTAATATAATAATTTACAATATTTATCATTATATTAAAATTAATGAATTATTGATTCATTTTTGTTTTATGGGTGATTTAATGACTCATTTTTTAGAAATTAAATATTACTTTTACTGTATATACTAATGTTAATAAACACTATTGATAGTATTGAGACAAAATAATATATAGATGCATAAGGAGGTTCTCAAGGAGATGATATTCAAGAGGTATAATCTTCATTCATTCGATTTTAAATTATTTATTTCTTTTTTTCTTCCTAAATTATTCTAAAATAACATTTAAAATTGAGTATGATAACTATAATATCATATATATAATGGATTTTTATTTTTTTAATTGATTATCTATCATTATACCACTTCTATTCTTTTCTTATTTTACGAAATTAATGTATCACCCGTGACGAATCGATTCAAAGCCTTCAGGGATGATAATTTTTTATTTCCCATTACCGTCTTCATGGATATTCATAAATCCATTATTATGGATAAGATATATTTAATTATTTTTATTATAACATTTTAATGTTATGTAACTAATTTATAGAATTTCTATTAAATACAATAAAATTAGTTTTTAATGGTCAGAAAAACCGTCAAAAATTACCCAAACAATTATCATTAATTTCATTACCTATTGAATCACCAACATATCAGAAAAAAAAATTATTTAAAAATATTAATACCATTTCATTCACATTATATAGTTTTTCTTCCATTTAAAAAATTACTCCATTAATTATACTCATGTGAACCAACCAAAAAAATGAAATGGATGCTAACAGAATGATGAAATTGAACTCTATAAATCATACACGATTCAATAAATTAATTTAATAAAATTATAATAAATAAAAATAAATTTATAATATATTCTTAATTAAGTATTTATTTAATATAATTTTATTATCCAAGTCATTTAGTAGAAGGGTAGTATGATTTCAAACATAAGTTAAGCTAATTCTTAACCGAAATTACCTTCTTTGATTAGACTTTCTACTTAATTGATTATGTCCTAATACGATTATGTGTGATATTAATTTCAATTATATATTTTTTATTATGTGTACTATAGATAATATACATATTTTATTCATTTGATTAATTCTCACTTCAATGATATGATGTTTATAACGTACATTCCTATAAAAATCCACTTAATTGTCATTATTTACAAATAAACTTATTCCATTCAACTAAAAATGAATTTAATTTCATGAATTTCAGATTATATATTTTTTTAAATCTTACATTATTTTTTAACAATTTTATTTTCATATAAAATTTTAATTTATGAGTGTCTGACTTTATAAAAATAAAATTTGATTTCAAAATAGTATCAATTGGTTTCCCCAATAACATTTGTTTTATGAAATATTTATGCGTTATTTTTATGTTGTTTTTAAGGGGATTTTTTTATGGGGAATGTCAGTTCTGAGATAAAATATGGGTGTTTAGTCCCGTTAAACCTCTCTAATGCATTTTGCAAAGGGACAAATTTTACTAGTTAAGTTAATCCATTGAAATTAATTGAATATATATCTATTATTAGTCTAAGTGTAATATTGATTTTTACTCCATATGTGGATATAGAAGATAATTTATATTAGATATTTATATGAAAATTATTCCAAAAATTATGTATAAATATTTTATTAATGATTTATTTAGTTTTATAGTAAACATATTTTTTCATAAATTAACCCAAACTATTTATTTTGTATTTTTAAAAGATATAATTTTCGGGAAATGATTTTATACATTGAATAATTGGTTATTTATTCCATTATATTTCCTATACTAAAATTTTATTAACATACCAAGTTTTAAAATATTTTCAATAGGTTTTATTGATGGGTAATGCAAATGATGAATTCATGTTTAATGTTTTGATGATTTGTTAAAAAAAATAATTTTAACTTTATTTTAAAATTCCAAAATTGTGGTTAAAATAAATATTGAGTATAACTATATACAATGAAATATATGAGTTTCATTGTATGAGGTTAATCCAATATTCTATACTACTATAATCCTAAAATATATTTAGAAATTTTTTAATGATAATACTAGTTGAATTTAATTGATTTTGTAATTTTGTAGGACATGTCCTTATAGATGTTTTTTTTCTGTAAAACTTTGAATGCACAATTATTATAGATTAATGTGTGAATTATATACCAATAATAAATGTTTTAATTATAAATTCACTAAAAATTAATTGAACATGTGACCAATAATATGAATGGAACTAATCGTGCAATATGATTTTCAAATTCATTACTATTCAAGAAAGGAAAACCATGTTGTTGATTCTTTGAGTAAACAAATTAATGCTACATTAACAATGTTAAATTTGTAACATTAACCTTTTGTTCTTTATTTTATGTATTATTGAATTTATTTTAGGGATGAAGGGACTCCTCTGTTATGTTTCAAGTTTCAGCACATTCAACTCTTTCATAAGGAATTTAGACAGCTCAGAAGGAGGGTCAATATTGGTAGGAAAATATAAAATCCTTCTTGAATTGTAAGTAACATGATTTTAATATTAAAAAATCAGGTTCAATAAGATTTTGTATAATATTATTTATTACTTGTTATTACTAATATAGAAAATAGTTACTGAATGAAGCTCATAGTTCTATATTTTCTGTTCATTTTGGAAGTATTAATATGTATATTAACCTTAATGAGTATTACTTTTGTGATGGAATGAAGAGATAAATTGTTAACTTCATAATTTTGTGTTTTACTAGTCATTAGGTCATAATAGAATAAAAGTTACGGATGGTAGGATTCATCCATTTCATGTTCCAGAGTGGAATTTTTAAAATATATCATTGTATTTCATTGTAGTATTTCCAAAGAGTTCCTGATGTAATAAAGAGATTTTCGAAATTAAGGATCGATTTAATACATCATTATATTTCTATTCCATAAGAGATATGATATATGAGGATAATATATCTATATTACATATAAACAATATATTCTTGTTACATGGTGTGTCTCTCTCCATTGGATTAGATGATGATCCCTAGTTAACATCTAATAATTGTAATGTACATCAAAAGTCATTGGATAGTGAATTAAATATCTATAAAACTTTTCAAACGAAATATGATAGATAGTCTGATAGGATGATTCATTCCTATTAAGATATTCTTCATACTTCATAAAAATATTTCTAGGGAATTTGGGATCTATATATTAATTTGGATAAGTTTTCTTATAATAATGGTATATTTTAGTATATGAATAGAACCATTTGAGTAATTCTATTGAAAGAAGTGTCAGAAACTAGAACCTTTTAATGATGTGGAATAATGGAAGATGATTGGACTAGAGTAGGTATTGGAAATGGATGATCAAGTTCAAGTGATTCTGTAATACATAAAGAAAGCATAGAGGATGTTGGAATGTTATAAGTATTACCATAGGAATGATATTTTTTCGATGTAGTTGGATATGTCTTTCTCATAGATTCTCCATAGAAATGGGTGATGATTTATACTAACAATTGGAATCTGAATCCATGATACATTTAATCATATGAAATCATAGATCAGTTAGGATATTTTGTTATTGGGTTTCCTTGTATTCTATTTTATCTTAGGTACACAATGTATTCCATGTTTCACTATTATGGATATATGTGTCAGAATAATCTCATATTTGGAGACCTAAATTACTCTAGATTGAAGGGAGTCATTATTTTGAGGAAATCTAGTTCATCTTTTTGAATATATATATATATCATCTCTTGTGGAATAAGGTGATTAACAAGGATATTTTTTTATGAAAAAAGCATATTGTTTGAGAGGCCACATAGGCAACTAAACATATTATGAGGGAATAATATCCACACTTATTAAATAAGTAAAAGAAATTGTGATAAAAAATTTATAAAAGAGGGATATGGATTAAAAAATCCAGGTAATGATAGAATAATTCATTTTCATTATTTTTGTCATGAAATATATAGTTTTATTAGTTATAATAATGTTTAGTCAAAAAGAGGAAATTTTTTCAGTTAAACACCATTCTTATGTTGTCTTCCTTAAATGATTTATTTCAATATCTTAAATTTAAATTTTATAAAATTAATTTTCTTTTATAAATTATAATATAAGAATTTACTTTCATTGAAGTATTATGATTTTTTGAAAAAACAAATTCTATTAAAATTGAAAAATATAGATATTTGTAAAAATGTCATTTATTTTTTAAAATTATTTAATTTAAAATTTTCACTATTACTTTATATATTTTCATGAAATGTATGTATTTTTTAGTTATATTCAATCCACTAATTACTTTTTAATCATCATTGTAATTTTTATTAATATATGTTGTTTGAGATAAAAAATAGTGTTTCATGAAAAATATTTTAAAGAGAATAATTCTTCTCGATTTTATTGAATTAAAATTATCCCAAATGGGGATTTCTTAAAATTATATTTATAGAATATATATAATTAAATATTAATTTATTATTATATTATGGTTATTATTATTCATTGAGTTAATACAAAATAAACCATTTGTAAAAAAATCTTCTTAAAAACATGTTCTTTGGCTACGTCTATGGGATTTGTATTAAATCAAAATTGTCCCATTAAATTATTTTAAATTGAAAAAATTGATTCATTATTTTGATTCATAATAACTAATATGTTATAACATGGAAAACTAAATTTTCTTCTGATGTGATTAGTGGAAAACAGTTAAAATTAATTACTATGTATAGTATAAAAATGTGTTTACTTAGTGGCTAAAACATTAATAATAAAGGGCCAAATAACCTATAAAAATGTCACATAATCATTTTTTGTTTATATTTATACAATATACCTCATTATATTTTGTTATATGTTTTTATAAACATTAAAGTAAATAAAAATGGGTGGAATTCACTCTTTCCAACATTAGTAATTTTTCCACTCAGCCATATTATAAATGGCCTCCCCACCCCCTCCTATATCCACACCTCTCAATCCATTTGGTTTATAAAATATAGTATAATATAACTTCTATAATTACCTAAAATCATCCAATATTCCATATGTTTTTAATAAATCCCGCCATTGACAACCATTTTTGTAAACGAAAATGGCATACCCAAAGAAGAGGCATTATTCATCAACATGTGTTTTTGTATTATATCAATCTCCACCACCTTAAATTATTCTTATACCATGAATATATAATAAAAAAATCACTAAATATATTTATATATTGTTATATTATGTTTATAATCTACAAATACAGAAACCATTATCAAATGGGATATAAAATCCTTATTCGAGTGTACAACATATTATCCCCTCGTGAAACGATGTGGTTAGGTTTTTCTATTTACAGCTATCATTTTTGAAAATAATGATGAAATAATTACAATATGTGATATTTTTTTTTAAAATAATTATTTCTATATACTAATTATTTAATATACTCCATTTTTTCATTTCATACTATAGGGGATATGATAATGGAACGTTAGTGTATGGATGACTACCTCCACATGATGCGATGTGAAATAGTTTTCAATAATGTGTCACATGGAAGAAAGTGAGGGTAAATAAAATTAATATATATATATATATAATAATTTTTTCATTAATGAAATAATTATACTTTTGGATATATTATATATTATTTTCATCTTACCATTTCACACACTAAAAATGTGATAATGTCATTCATCATAGTGTGGACAAATACAACCTTGTAGCGATGTGACTCTTCTATTTTACCCACCATATCACAATACTGATATATGAATGTATATATATTTAAATAATATTGTATTTATTATTTATTTATTATTTTTTAACATTAAATTTAGTATAACTTCATTCCATAATGATTAATGAAATATGGCAACGTTACTCGTGCATGCATACACAATATCATCTCCATGATTGTGAGGTTAGTTACCTTACCATAACAATATACGATGAGTTGTTTTAAACAAATAATTTATATATAAATATGATAATTTTTTAATTATAATTATTTCTTATATCTTTAAATAATGATCTTTTCAGCATATTTGACCTACCAATGTCTTTTTTGACACATTAACTGAATATGGTCAAAACATCCAAATTTAATATAATTGATTAATAAATTTATTATAGAATTTTATTTAGTGAAATAATATTAATAATAAATAGAATCAAATAGTTATTATTTAGAAGATATTTATTATTGGGAAATATAAAAAAATACATGGGGAATTAGATATATGATATGTGACTTTGTCTCAATCTCCTTTTACTGAGGCATATTTTATTTTTAGACACCAAACCACTTTTTTGAAGTGTACATACAGACCCTTTTACATGATATATCCTAAATTTTTATATTCTCATGATATTTACTTTTTTTTAAATTTAATTCATTAATTTTATTTATTATTCAATTGTTCCCAAGTGATAAAATACTTCTATTTTAGAAAGAATCATCTTCTTGATTTTTCCATGAAAATATTTATCTTCCATTTCCATGATTTGAAAATTATTTAATTAATTTTTTATTAACCTAATTATGTATAAAATATATTTTATTTCTCATTTTTACTTTATCTAAAATCATTTCATAAGGGATATTTTTAGATACTTTTTATGGAACATTTTAAAAATGAAAAAATTTATGTCATATTTTTCACGACCCGTCCCGTCCTCGGGTCCCATGCCGTGACTACCCCAAGCACGCCTTCCATAGGCCAGGGGCTGGTGACTAGCACCAAAGGCGTAAATCCTGATAACTGGGAAGGAATTGCCTTTATAAAAGTAAACAAAACACTATAGAGAACAAGAGGAAGTAAAACACTAAGTACAAAGAGAAGTGCTGAAAGGTAAATGGGCCAAAATAGAAACCCAAATGAAATTAAAACTACAAATGAACAAAGTACAACAGAAAAAGACAATTGCTGGAAGAAAGGAAACATCTCATGGGTCGTCCTCCTCGGATCCTACCTGAAGGGTAGGTATAGATGGCGCATCTCCTGGTCGTCCACCACGGATCCTACCTGAAGGGTAGGTACAGATAGCCTCCTCAACGCTATCTCCCGTCAACCTCCTCCATGTGTCATCTTGCCGTGAAGTCCACCTCCATACACTGACTCGTCGTGTAGTTCACCTCCGGGTACCGTCCAGTCCTCGAACACTCGGCCTCCGTCAGCACTGCCCGTCGTCTACAACCAACACAACGAGGTGCGGGCATAGCCCGTGTAGGGGTGAGTATAACGATACTCAGTAGGGACCTCGAGACCCTCAAGGTCTCACTAAAACCAACATGCATAACCAAAAAGAAGATCTCAACAGATAACCTATACTTAGGTATATGCCCATGCATATACCTATGTTATCAAGTAACCCATCTCAATCATGAGGAAAACACCAAGATCATGAAATCAATGGATAACCACTACCCAGGTATATGCCCATACATAACCCAAGTTATCAAGTGACCCATCTCAATCATGAGTTAAACACAATGGTCAAAAGTCTTAGCTCAAACCAGGATTTTCATTATCGAAACTGTAACTGCTGAAGAGCCACATCTCTAGAGTGTACAGTGGTTCGGTCACGACTCTGAGGTACTGCTCACTAACCTTAGACTGCTGAGGTACTCCTCTGTCGAGTACATCGGGTCAGCCACCCAAACACAGTAGTGCTTCCCGCCGAGGTATGCCACTCAAACACAGTAGTGCACACCCCCTAGTAGCCTGCTGAGGTACTCTCCGGACGAGTACCGTGGGTCTGCACTGTCACGCAGGTAGTGCTCCGTCCGCCATGGGTCTACACTTCACTATGTAGTGCTCCGTCCACTAGGCTAGTCGACTCACTCCAAGTCGAGTCTCTCAAGCAGTCGTCAGGTCTCAGTCGGCTACACGGTCTCCGTACTCCGCACGCTCGTCTCCGGGAGGGTCCGCTCCACGAGCAATAGGTAGATACTCCAAGTATCTCAATGTCCCACTAAAAGGTATCTCAAAGGACCGCCTCCTCATAGGGGTCTCAACGGAACAGATGACACGTCAATCAGACGCCCGGTCTGTGAGTTATTAGCCTTTTCGTCCTAGGGGCCCGGTTGGTTTTGTGAGCGAACCAACCCGACTGTATCTCAACATTACCACGAACTCTCATAGGGTATACTCATAGGGATCGTTTCTCAACATGATCACCAACGCCGCTGACGGTTCGTCAAACGGACGTCCAGTCTGAAGGATATCAACTTTTCCGTTCCAAGGGCCCGGTTGTATTTCGGGTTCAATCCAACCCGGCCACTATCCAACTGCAACCGAAACTCGGGAAAAAATTGCCAAAAATTCCGTCTCATCAAGAGGAATTCAACGAGACAGACGGCGCGTCAATCAGACCCCCGGTCTGTGAGTTATTGGCTTTTCCGTTCCAGGGGCCCGGTTGGATTTCGTGAGCGTACCAACCCGACCACACTCTGATGACATCCAAACCTCGAGGGGAGTAATCCAAAAGATCTGTCTCACTTAGAGGAATCCATCAAAGTCGACGGCACGTCCATCGGACGTCCGGAGCATAAGATATGATTGTTTCCGCTCCGAAGGCCCGGTTGGTTTCGTGTACAAACCAACCCGGCCGAACTCAAAGTATTCCTAAACCTTGAGTTCGATATTCCGAAACGACCATATCGTTCCAAGGATCGCTACGCAACTGAAGGTGAGTCGATCGGAGGTCTGTAGCCCAAGATATGGTCAAAAGACTATAGAGGGTCCGAAAACGGGGGTTTCGGGCCCAGCCGCCCCGGCCCGAGACCCCCCGGTCGGCCCGGCCCAGCGCGGCGCGGCGCGGCGCGGCCAGGCCATGGCCCGGCCTGGGCACAACGCGCCCTATACACTGGCCAGCTCGGCCATCGGACGAGCTGATGGAAAGGGGGGGGGAGGGCACCTGCCCCCCTGGTGTAACCACGGTCCCCCATTAAATGGGGGCCGTTTTGATGGCTGGCCGGGGGATTTGAATCACCCAGTTGTCCTTTTTCCGGCTGGCCCGAACCGGCCGGCCGGTACTGCCAACAAGGACCGGTGACGACCGGTCCTTCTTCCTTCGCCGACACCGGCGGCCCAGAATCGGCCGCCGGCCACCCTGCTCCGCCGCGGCCCAGAACCGGCCGCGTCATGGTTCATCTGGCACCGTGCGACGGCACCGCGCCCTTCCACCGCGGCCCCGCTCCGGCCGCGGCGCCTTCGTTTTTCTTCGACGCGGCGCGATGGTGTCGCGTCCTTGTTCTTCTTCACGGCGCGGCGCGACGGCATCGCGTCCTTGTATGATTTCACTGCGTGGCGCGACGACGCCGCTCATTTCTTGCCGTACAATCCCGCGTAGTGCGACGGCACCGGGCCATTCCGTCCCAACTAAATTAGGAACAACAATCAAATTGGAGGAGGGTCGGCCGTGTTTGTGCGGTCAAGCCCCCTCTCGTTAATTGAAAACAACTGTTCGTAAATTCGCGAAGGACGACAATGTAGATTTCATGAACGAAATAATTAAATAATAAACTTCCACGTCAATCCACATGAACGAACGATCGGCGGATCAACCTGGAATTGGTTGGTCCGCGCTCGTCTTTATTTTCTCAAAAGATAAGAGAACACCAAAATAAATTCCACTACCTCGAGTGTAGCTTGAACGAAGGTTCATCGAATGAGGATTCTTCGTGGAAGAACCTTCACGGGAAGAGATGTCGCGGAAGAAGACGTCGGGGAAGAACCGTCGCAGAAGAACTGTCGCGGTATACGACATCGCGTGGTCGGTCTCCGAGGACTCTGCGTTCTTCGTTGGAGATCGATGCGTTCTTCGCGTTCTTCATCAAAGTCGAAGAAGATCTTCAAGTTCTTAGCCTTTTCTCCCAAAAACACACCACAAGGTTGTAACCCCAAATAGAATAAGCCCAAGTCTTATTTTATTAACACAAGATAAGTATTTGAATTTCAAAGGTTTAAAATTCAAATATCCTCACTTAACACAGTTAATTAATAACATAAGTTATTAATGTTTAAGTTAGCAAGGGTTAATGGTGAGTTGAGGGGGGTTGATGAATATGAAGGTGTGGGGTTCCTGTGGGCCCCACCACCCACATAACCTCTCTTGGGAAGTTGGGTAGTTACCCAACTTCCACCCAAAGGCATAAACCAGAAAAAGAAAATAAAAATTCTAGTCAAATTATAACATTAACTTCCACAATTTTTATCATCTACTGATGTGAAAACACAAATCCGGATCAGGTGTTCTTAAAAAATTACCAGCACTGCGGTTTCATCGGTGCCCTCTGAATTTGATTCCGAGCACTAGTTCAAAAGATAGAAAAACCCGCTCGTCCGTTCAGTGAACGTACCCGAGCCAAACTTCGAAAAATGATTCCAGGCACACCGGGCCTCGGAATCAGGTGCCGTCAGAAAATGTGCTCTTGTAAAATTATAAATAAAAGTAAGAAAAAATTTACCTTGAATTTTACGGGTCTTTACATTACTCCCACCTTAGGGCATTACGTCCTCTTAAAGCTTCAACACAAACTAGGGTCGCAAAAGTGGTATTGAGCACACATCTGAGCATTCCGCTCCCATGTGCTTACCTGGAGATTCCGAGCTGCCTACGGAAACAGACAAGAGGAATCAACCATCCTCATAGGACCCACTCCCGTCGAACCTCAATCTCCCATGGAACCTCCACAAAAGACACCCCATCGCCATCGTCCAGCTCCTCATGGTCGATGATATGTGAAGGGTCGAGCACGTATCTCCTCAGTCGAGATACGTGGAAGTTGTCGTGCACCTGGTGCAACTGAGGTGGATGGGTCAAGCGGTAAACCACCCCGCCTACCCAGCTGAGGACCTAAGAAGGTCCGCTGAACCTCGGAGATAACTTGCTGCCTTGGCCACATCTCCGTAAACTTCATCGAGGTGAGACCCGTATTAAGACGTGATCGTCATCCTCGAACTCTAGAGGTCTCCAATTCCTGTTAAAACTGGACCTCAAAACAACTGCTGCCACGAGGGTAAGGTTGACCGACTCAAGAGTGATCGGTTGTACCCTCCTGTGCAAAAGTTACCATGCGCTGCCTATGGTTTCCTTTTTCGCCGACCAAGGAAAACCCATCCCGACGTTGTAGTTAAACCACAACCTTTTTTCCTAATACAGTCAATCCGTGTATGAACTGTGGATCCAATCCATACTCAGACCAACGTCGTAAGGCCTCGACAATGCCACCAAGGGATTCCAACCAAAACTCTCACCTCGAGGGTCTGACCACACTGTCGGCGTAAGTGTGACTATCGAGTCTCCTCCCAAGGTATCTCCAGACGTGAGGGTTAAGTCCATGGCTTATCGGAAACTCTAGTTCTGGAACAAGATTTTTGAAAGCATGGAATGATTTATATCGACGTCTGTTACTACAGCAGCTAGTAGTGGACACAGACTGTCCCTTGAATCATTTCTAGAGCCATTGGGTCACTCTCCTTGACCGCATGCAGCTACTCTCTTACTCCGCCATCCAGCTCCCGGATCCTGGTGGGGAAAACTAAGGCAGGTGGTTGTAGCATGTTAAGATGTACACAACCTCATGCTGCTCTCCTAGCTCTGCATCCACGTCTTCTACTTCACAGACTCATCTCTCTTTAAATATTCCTCTTCTTGAAACATTTAACATGTTTGAGTCTCTATGACTGGCGCTGGTTTCCTGTTTCTTACTACACTGTGCAGTCTTCATCCGCTCCTGGATGATATGCACCTTCTTTTCCTATGATCTAAAGCGCTGATAAAATTTCTCCTTTGCCGAAAAGAGAAACTCGGTCTCATCCCATGTATGAACCACGCCCATTGCCTAATACAGTCAATCCTGACATGAATGATGCATTCATGCCATAGATGACTCCGTTAGGCCTCGACGTAGCTACCAAGAGATCCAACTGTCACTCTCACCTCCAAGGGTCGAGTCACACTGTCGGCATCAGTGTGAGGTCACTGGGTCTCCTCCAGTAGAAATCTCGAAAGTGAGGGTCAAGTCAACAGTTTTAACCGGGATCACTCAGTATCAACCAAACAAAAGGATAGGAAAGAAAACATCACAAAGATAAGTGTCTTTTTATTATTTCAGTTCATAGTAAAAAGACACAAATACAAAAGCAACATGGAACTAGAAGTACAAGGGACGTATCTACTAGTTTTGATCCTGTCCATCTGCTCCCGGAGCTCTACTGCCTTGTCCACTGCTCGGCTGTTGCTCATGCACTCGTCGATGCTTCTGCCTCAGTGGCTCCTCCAACGCCTGCGGATCAACTGTACAAGGATTCGGACAGTCACGTGCCAGGTGACCCTTCCCGCCGCATGAGTCACACTATCGGTTTCTAGCATTCCTGGATCTGACCCCACCCCGGGTGCCCCGCACCACCGGTCCTAAAACCCGAATCATCCAACTGCTGGTCTGGTCCTCCTAGACCTCTGCATCATCTGTCTACTGCCCACAGATGACTCGGCTACTGATCGAAAAACACGCGGAAAAGGCATCAGCTCCTGAAAATGCTCGGGGTGTAGAGCTACTGGCACAAAATACACCCTGAATAAGGTCTCGAAGTCTTCCCATGCGAAGTTCATCACGTCGCAATACTGAAATAAGTGTCTCCACCACCTACC
Source organism: Viscum album (assembly GCA_963277665.1). Classification (NCBI taxonomy): domain Eukaryota; kingdom Viridiplantae; phylum Streptophyta; class Magnoliopsida; order Santalales; family Viscaceae; genus Viscum; species Viscum album. The sequence goes on from OY728155.1 coordinate 1,297,869,034, forward strand.
TGCTTCTGCCTGAAGAAGGCTGGCAGCAAAGATCACCATGAAGTCTACAGGCGTCCCCACTAACCTGAAGACTCTCACCACAGCCTCCAGCCAAACCTCAGCCGCATGCGGGTCCGTCTCTCCCCGGAACCTGGGTGGCCTCTGGGGAGGGAACTCATGTAGCGCGCTCAAGTGGCATGCATCGCCTACCACTGGGGATGGTTGCATCAGTGGCCCAATGTATGGTAGTACTGCTGGTGCCTCCGCTGGTGCCTCAAATGCAAGAGGGCCCTATACCGAAGCCTCGTCTCTCGGCAGGCTGTCAGTACGCACATCCCTCTAGGCTCTAGCTAGTCGCCCGTGAAAAGGCATCCTGAAAGAAACAACGTGACATGGTCAAACGATTATATTTGGTGAGCTGACCTGGTTTGAGATGATAATTAAATAAAACTTCTGGAAACACACACGCAATTAGAGTTTTCGTGCACAATGTCGGAAATCAGTTGTCAGGGTCTTGGTGTATGGATACGTCGGCCGCCCGCCCCAACACTGGAATCCCTGAACTGAAAACCAAACTCGGTACTCCTTACAATATTGATTCACAGAATGAAAACATCAGAGTTATAAGTTCTGTGGTTGAACTGACTCCTCTAATACCATTTTTTCATGACCCGTGCTCGGGGCCTGTACCGTGACTACCCCAAGCCCGCCTTCCATAGGACAGGGGCTGGTGACTAGCACCAAAGGCATAAATCCCGATAACTAGGAAGGCATTTACTTTATAAAAGTAAACAAAACACTACAGAGTACAAGTGGAAGTAAAACACTAAGTACAAAGAGAAGTTCTGAAAGGTAAATGGGCCAGAATACAAACCCAAATGAAAGTACAACTACAACTGAACAAAGTAAAACAGAAAAAGACAACAGCTGGAAGAAAGGAAGCAACTCATGGGTCGTCCTCCTCGGATCCTACCTAAAGGGTAGGTACAGATGGCGCAACTCCTGGTTGTCCACCATGGATCCTACCTGAAGGGTAGGTACAGATAGCCTCCTCAACACTCTAGCCCATCAACCTCCTCCATGTGTCGTCTTGCCGTGAAGTCCACCTCCAGATACTGACTCGTCGTGTAGTTCACCTTCGGGTACCGTCCAGTCCTCGAACACTCAGCCTTCGTCAGTACTGCCCGTCGTCTGAAACCAACACAACGAGGTGCGGGAATAGCCCATGTAGGGGTGTGTATAACGATACTCATTAGGGACCCTGAGACCCTCAAGGTATCACTAAAACCGACATGGATAAACACAAAGAAGATCTCATCAGATAACCTCTACTTAGGTATATGCCCATGCATATACCTAAGTTATCAAGTAACCCATCTCAATAATGAGGAAAACACCAAGATCCTGAAATCAACGGATAACCACTACCCAGGTATATGCCCATACATATACCCAAGTTATCAAGTGACCCATCTCAATCCTGAGGTAAACACAATGGTCAAAAGTCTCAGCTCAAACCAGGATTTTCATTATCGAAACCGTAACTGCTGAAGAGCCCTGTCTCTGGAGTGTACAATGGTCCTGTTATGACTCCAAGGTACTGCTCACTAACCTAAGACTACTGAGGTACTCCTCTTCTCGAGTACCACGGGTCAGCCACCCAAACACAGTAGTGTTTCCCGCCGAGCTATGTCACCCAATCACAGTAGTGCACACCCCATAGTAGCCTGCTGAGGTACTCTCCGGACGAGTACCGCGGGTCTGCACTGTCACACAGGTAGTGCTCCTTCCTCCATGGGTCTGCACTTCACTAAGTAGTGCTCCGTCCACTGGTCTAGTTGAATCACTCGAAGTCGAGTCGGTCAAGTAGTCGTCAGGTCTCAGTCGGCTACATGGTCTCCGTACTCCGCACGCTCGTCTCTGGGAGGGTCCGCTCCACGAGCTACAGGTAGATACTCCAAGTATCTCAAAGTCCCTCAAAAAAGTATCTCAAAGGACCGCCTCGTCATAGGGGTCTCAACGTAACAGACGGCGCGTCAATCGGACGCCCGGTCTATGAGTTATTAACCTTTTCGTCCTAGGGGCCCAGTTGGTTTCGTGAGCGAACAAACCCGGTCGTATCTCAACTATACCCCGAGCACTCATAGGGTATACTCATAGGGACCGTTTATCATGGTGATCACCAACGCCACTGAAGGTTCTTCAAACGGACGTCGAGTCTGAAAGATATCAGCTTTTCCGTTCCAAGGGACCGGTTGGATTTCGGGTACAATACAACCCAGCCACTATCCAACAGCAACCGAAACTCGGGCGAAAAAAGCCAAAAGTTCCGTCTCATCAAGAGGAATTCAACGAGATAGACGACGCGTCAATCGGATGCCCGGTCTGTGCGTTATTGGCTTTTCCGTTGCAGGGGCCTGGTTGGATTTCGTGAGCGAACCAACCCGACCTCACTCCGACGGCATCCAAACCTCGAGTGAAGTAAGCCAAAAGATCCATCTCACTTAGATAAATCCAACAAAGTCGATGGCACGTCAATCGGACATCTGGAGCTTAAGATATGAGAGTTTCCGCTCCGAGGGCCCGGTTGGTTTCTTGTACGAACCAACCCGGCCGAACCCAAAGTGTTACGAAACCATGAGTTTGATATAACGAAACGACCTTCTCGTTCCAAGGATCGCAACGCAACTGACGGTGCGTTGATCGGAGGTCCGTAGACCAAGATATGGGCAAAAGACTATAGAGGGTCCGAAAACGGGGGTTTCGGGCCCGGACCGACCCGGCCCGAGACCCCCCGGTCGGCCCAAACCGGGTCGGCCCGGACCGGGCTAGGCACAGCAAGGGGGGGATTCCTGCCCCGCTGGTGTAACCACGGCCCCCCATTAAATTTGGGCCGTTTTGATGGTCGGCCGGGGGATTTGAATCCCCCAGTTTTCCTTTGTCCGGCCGGCCCGCACCGGCCGGCCGGTTCTGCCAACAAGGTCCGGCGACGGCCGGTCCTTCATCCTTCGCCGACACCGGCGGCCCGTAACCGGCCGCTGGTCACCCTGATCCACCGCAGCCCAGAACCATCTGCGGATTGGTTCGTTCGGGGCGGTGCGACGGCACCACGCCCTTCCACCGCGGCCCCGCTCCGGCCGCGGCGCCTTCGGTTTTCTTCGACGCGGCGTGACGGCGTTGCGTCCTTGTTCATCTTCATGGCACGGCGCGACGACGTAACGTCCTTGTATGATTTCACGGTGCGGCGCGACGGCGCCGCTCATTTCTTGCCGTATGATCCTGCGTGGTGCGACGACACCACGCCATTCCGTCCCAACTAAATTAGGAACAACATTCAAATTGGAGGAGGGTCGGCCGTGTTTGTGCGGTCCGACCCCCTCTCGTTAATTGAAAACAACTGGTTGTATATTCACGAAGGATGACATAGTAGAATTCACGAACAAAATAATTAAATAATAAACTTCAACATCAATCTTCATGAACGAACGATCCACATATCAACCTGGAATTGGTTGGTCTGCGCTCGTCGTTCTTTTCTCAAAAGATAAGAGAGCACAAAAATAAATTCCCCTACCTTGAGTGTAGCTGGAACAGAGGTTCATCGAACGAGGATTCATAGAGGAAGAACCGTCGCGGAAAGAGACTTCACGAAAGAAGACGTTGAGGAAGAACCGTCGCGGTGTACGGCGTCGCGTGGTCGACCTCCGAGGACTCGGCGTTCTTCGTCGGAGATCGATGTGTTCTTCGCGTTCTTCATCGAAGTCGAAGAAGATCATCAAGTTCTTAGCCTTTTCTCCCTAAAAATCACCACCTGGTTTTAACCCCAAATAAAATAATCTCATGTCTTATTTTATTAACACATGATAAGTATTTGAATTTCAAAGGTTTAAAATTCAAATATCCTAACTTAACACACTTAATTAATAACATAAGTTATTAATGTTTAAGTTAGCAATAGTTAATGGTGAGTTGAGGGGGGTTGAAGAATATGAAGGGGTGGGGTTCATGTGGGCCCCACCACCCTCAAAACCTCTCTTGGGAAGTTGGGTAGTTACCCAACTTCCACGCAAATCCTTAAACCACTAAAAGAAAATAAAAATTGTAGTTAAATTATAAAATTAACTTCCACAAATTTTATCATCTACTCACGTGAAAACACAACTCCGGATCAGGTGTTCTTAAGAAATTACCGGCGCTGCGGTTTCATCGGTGCCCTCGGAATTTGATTCTGAGCACTGGTTCAAAAGTTAGAAAAACCCGCTCGTCCGTTTACTGAACGTACCAGAGCCAAACTTCGGAAAATGATTCCGGGCACACCGGGCCTCGGAATCCGGTGCCTTCAGAAACTGTGCTCTTGTAAAATTACAAAGAAAATTAAGAAAAAATTTCCCTTGAATTTTATGGGTCTTTAAAATATTGTTAATATAGATGGATAAAATTAATTTTCCACTATCATAGACATTATTTTATTTATAACTTCCATTGGATGATTTAATTTTTCATTTAATGAAACAAATGATCCATTTTTTGTTTTTTTGGTATTGAATGTGGTTTTTCAAATGAAATGGAATTATGTTATTCAAAATGATTTTAAAATAAAATGGAATTTTGATATCGAAAAGTGATTTATTTATGAATATAAAAGACTTTTCAAATTGATTTACTATGTAAAAGCGACCGAATAAAAAAATATTATTAATTATATGGTAATTGAAAATTATACATGATAAATGAATGATCCCAGATAGTGTGAGGTAATCTCTTTACAACTTAATCATGGAATGGCCCAAATAGTTCTTGGTAAGACAAATTAAACATAAACATGGGGTGGCCCTGACAATATTGGTGATCCTATTATAGATTAAATGATGTGTGTTCTAATATATCCCTCACATTAATTGGTAATGATAAGAAAGTATCAATGTACAATGTTTATTCCAACTAAAACATAATATTTGGATTTATTTACATGATAATTTACGTGAGTATAAGAAGTTTTAATTTCATTCTTTGTGTTCTGATGATTTCATGTTGAATAAAAATTCTCTGTGCTTCATGTGAAAATGATTTATTTAATAAGATAAATTAATGTTCTAGATAAAGTTACATTTTATATGAGTTTCCATGTGGTCAATAGACTAACAGTTTTCCTTCATTTTCTATCCCTTAACGATATTTTTTTCAAATCTTAAATTTTTATTTTATTTTCTCAAGATTTATTGTTGGATAAGGTTAATGCAGATGCTATGTTTACGGTGATTAAAACATAATGTAATTAAATCATGTTTTGATTTAAATGTTTTATATGGTGGGACATTTTTTATAACAAAATGAATTATCAATTTGTTTTTGGTTTTCTATTGTATGATCTAAAACCAATATCTATTAAATGATAAACCTAAATAGATCCTCAATATAATTGAATTTCAATTATGAAATTAAAAATAAATATTACATAATCATTATTTATTGGTCCTTATAGCCTATTTTATGTTTCTTTCCCTAACGGAGTCATAAGGTATCCATTTAATGTATATATAGCTCATATAGGTGGTAGTTGACCTTATTCTGATATGGTCTAGCCACATTGAAAGGCTTACCCAACTAGTGTAGTGTAATCCATGTCATCCTCTAACTAAAGAAGTTCATGGGACTAGACTCTGGGTATAGACAATAATGATGGGCCCTATGGTCTATTCACTACCATCAAAGGATATTCAACCTAGACACTAGACAATAATTTTATACAGGCCCAAAAAATTGGTCTGATGGGCAGCAACAATCCCATCCTCTCAACACAACCCCAGAAAAAGGTACAGGAAATAAACATCAATGAAAATTTGTGTGTGGTTCATATGTGTGCACAAGTCCTATTAACCCTAATTTATAAAATTATAAAGGCTATCACATGGATTGATATATTTTCAAGTTGTCATTTTAGAAACATTCTAAATTTTGTTATATTTCATTAATAATAAATTCATATGTAAAGGATTATATTGTATTGAATGAAATATAATAATATATTCGATCAATAAAAAATATTTATGAGGAATTATTCCTAGTTTTGGGATTTAGATCTGTTGGGTTGATGAAAGGGTTTCATCTTTGAGATTTGTGGATTTCTATAGGCAGGTACTCTCCGAGCGGCTTTCTTATGTTGTGAATCAAGAACCAAATAACTAAGATAGAATTTGTTACATTGAGGATTAATTTGGGATAATTTCATCTATCTAGGGAGTATATACTACCATGAATGTAAGAAAATATTCTTTGTGACTTCCTTTGAGGTTGGTAATCCCACAACAGATATTTCCCATGCAAATGTGTGGGTTCCATACTATAATTCCAGATAGGTGACATGATTTAATTATCCTGGTTTACTAAAATTTAAGGGGTAAGTTTTTATCTTTTATTTAATATATATAAAAAGAGATAATTTCACCTATATCCCATGTTCAATTAAATATTTTATATCTTGGTTATTGTATTCAATGGTATTCCCAGTTTTCCTAGTCTTGTGACATTGAGATCACTCAATCCCTTATTATTTCCAATATAGGTTCTTTGGTATACTACTATGTGTGTGTGTATATATATATTCCATCATCATTTGGTGTATCCTCTTTCACATGTCATGTCATATACCAAAAACATATGGTTTAGAGGAAACCATGGTTGATATATTGTTTGTGGTGATTTGAGGTACAATGTTATATTGGTAGGTGGGGACATTGGTGTTTAGATACAACATGTATTTGGGTCCACATAATTACTGCATTATCGATTTGACATCCATTACAGTTGATGAGTGTTTAACTATCTCATGTTAAATATATATATTTTTTATTTACACTTTATATCATAATGTTGTCACAGTCATTATATATATATTGAAATTAACATTATATATTTATTATCATTGAGTATATATTTTATGGATGTGTCTGTTTAAATATTTGAATTAGGTTATATAATTTATTGATGTTTTACTTAAATTTGAAATTCCATTCACCTTACCATGGCATATTAAAGGTGAATATTGGGTGGTATGATTTTCGTACATCTACCCAGGAGGTGCTCTTCTAGGTCGTGTCCTGTCTGGGTAGAATTAATGTTGGTATATTATAGGATTATAATTTATAGTAGATTTATGATGAGGATTATTTGTATAATGTTGTTAAACTACATTAAATGACTATGATTTTGGCTTTGAGGATTGGTAACCAAGTGTTGGTGTAGAAGAAAATTTATCTATCCACACAAATTTTAATAGCCTTCTTGCCTTTTCATTATATAGATTTTTCTATTTTAGGGAAACAATATCATAAAATTAAACATGTAGGAATTTAACATTAATCAATATGTTATTGTTGATTAGTCTCTCCGTATATTATTTAATTAAAATAGAAAAAAAATTGAATTTTAAAATTTCAAAATATATACAAAAATAAAAATTAAGAGTCATGGTCGTAATATGAAAATTATAGAAATTACGCCATGTACTGATAGCCATTTGAGAAATTATTTTTTTATAAAGGGATTAGTTCTTATGGATTTTCCATATATCATGTATGGAGTAGTTCCTATGACAATCATGCAGTGGGGAAACCCACATATGGCCGTGCAAGTGAACATTTACAACCAATTTTAAAGATGATTTTCCACTGGGATAGGATTAGGATACCCATTGGCTATGTATTATGTATATGTTCCAATGAAATAATTCTAGCTGTTTCATGGGAAATCCTAAATAGAAGGGGAAAATGAATGGATTGAATTAATTTTTTAGATATTACTCCACATTTATTGTCCTACCAACCGTATTGTAGTTCATTCATATATTTTTATGTCAGGTATGGGGGTTTCTAGTTGGATTCTACCTCCCAGGATCAGGATAATGTAAAACATCCATATATAGTGTTTGGCCATATTATTCATTGTCAATACTACCCATAGAAATTTATTTTCATTCGTATCAAATATTTGTTAGAATTTTTATCATGTTAACAAGTCTATTTGTTATTATCAATCGAGATACACTGATCACATCATGTTCTCCATCAATATTACATTCCATGGATTCTTCCCTATTTGGAATTATATGCATGAAGATTAAAAATATATAAAAACAACTAATATTATTTTATATATTCCCACCAATTTTGGGGTTATGGAGCTATTCTTAGTGAGTAGATCATCATGGTATAGGAAAAACATGAAATATCTATTGTTGGTACACACTGATTTTCTTGTTCATCATATATGGACACCCAGAATCAGTAATGAGGGTCTTAGATAGTGATAGATTTTCATGCATTGTCTCAAACATGGGGATAATCAAGTTGGTAGATTCAAAGATTATACAACAAATAGAATTTATTATCTATTACTATTAATTATTATTATATATAGTGCATTACTTCTCAACACATTGTGTAGAAAAATAAAATTAGGTATGTGATGGGTCATTATATTAAAATAAATGGGGTGATCAATGACCTCCCAAATGATTCGAATCTAATCTTGAAGGTGGAAGATTTGATAATGTATATGTATGGTCACTATTAAATAAATCTTGAGGATGTAAATTCTATGATATTCACCACTACTTCTAGCATATTAAATTATATTCGCTGCTTATTGGGATAACAGTTATGGTTGTGGATAGATTTTGGTGATGAATTGTCACTAACTGAAGATTCATGGCATGATATATGATTTTATATATCTAATTAATATATTATAACAATTTATTACAAACACCAATGTGAGTCATTTATTTAATATTACACCCATGGTTTGACTGAAATATATTTTAATGGATCCTTTATCCCATAAAATATGTATATAGACATTATTAGATGAGATCACATAGTCTCCAAAATCTCTATATGATATGTTAATTCTCTTTGGGTAGAGAAGATTTTAATTGGGAATAAGGGAGTTTCTGATGGAATAATATGTCATCAAACTTTTTATGAATATGTTTTATATAATACATAGAAAATATATTACTACCATTAGAGAGTTTCATTATTACAAGATGATGCATCATGATTCTCCTTTATAGATGTGTGTGAACATTTGTAAAAAAAATCATACCCAATTAATGGTAATTTTTTGTTAAATATAAATTATAGATAATGTTTCACTCTATATATGAAAGAAAACACATATTTTCAGCTTCCAATAAACTTAATGTACATATATTTTTTCACATGGATTTTTCATATTTTCTCTTTAATCTACAGTAAATATTCTATATTTATTTACCCATTAAGGACCATATAATATTAGAAAAACGTATCAGATGGTCGTGAATATTATATGGGAGTTAATGGAAATATTATAAATCCATATGGTGATTCGACTCATTAGAGTTATTGTGTTCTAGTGGGTTGCACCAATGTTTTTTTAGTAAGAATTAGAATACAAAATTATGTATTTTAATTTACTATAACCATATGAACTATATTATTATAAAAACAAAGTACCATATATCAAGGATCTATTACCTCTTAGGCCATCTAAAGGGACAAATTTTTATCTTAAAAATAAATCTCTTGTATAGTTAAAAATGTATTTGGATTTATATGATTGATATCTAGAATACAGTATTTTATTGTATTTTTTCTAAATTTATTTTTGGTGATGAATGTTAGTGAGAAAAATTCGCTAGATTTGTTCATTGGTATATAGACAAGATTTATTTACCATTCAAGAACCCACATATTACTATAAAATACAAGGACATACTAATATATTTAAAATGGAAGAATTAAAATTTTGATAATTTAATGATTGTATTATATTTAATTTGAATGAACTATTTGGAATTAAAGACCTCAAAGTATTAGTTTTAAAATTGTGAATACCCCATATTATGGAATTTTATGTGTAATTGAATTTGATTTATGGATGTTGAAAATATTATAGAAGGTATATTCTAGACTACACCCATCATCATGTTTAATTTTTATTGATTTATTTGGATGTGTGGGTTTTTGAAGATATATATGGAAAACATATATTTGATTATGAGATTTATGACTACCCTTATAAGAAATGTGAATCCATTTGTTTAATCAAAATAATTACACATAGCATTAATTTTGATTAGGAATAGAATGATGAGTTCTCTTTTTGTGATTTTTAGTGGAGGGAGATATGTACACATTATTCTATAATGCCTCTGTAATTGGTCTTGGTTTTTTTCTGATGTTAAGGAAGGTAGTGAAAACATATTTATTTTCATATTTGAGACATCATCAAATGATCTATCTTAATTGTGATCTGATGATTGAAGTGTTGGTGTCCATCTTTAAGACTTATAGGCATAATCTTCCTAGCGAGTGGCTTATAGTCTATCTAGACTATTAATGTTATAGTATAACTATTATATGATTGATATTTTATATATTACAACATGTTAGATGGAGAATTTATATGACTATGACTTTAAAATTTTCTAAACAATTTTAATGACAAATACGGTGGATGAAGAACTAAGTATGAATTATTGTTCTAATTTTTTATGGATTTTCTAAATAGTTGTTTCCCAAATTATAGTTCCCCTTCTTGTGAATGTGATATGGGGTTTATTTTAAATACAAGAAAGTGACACATTTTTTCATTACTAAATTATGGAGGCCTAGTAATGAGAAATAGATTATGATATTTTTCAAGATTGTATTTTTTGAGTTAATTCACTAGATGGATATTCAAAAGGTGAGGATCATATCATTTTATATTTAATATTGATAGTGTTTACAAATATTTTGTGTAAATATTTGTGGTGGAATTTCCATAATTTACAAATATTTTTACATCATATAGTACTGAAGATGTAACATATCATTAGAAATCAATATCAAGGGATTGAATGAAGCATTGTTTTGTTAATATTGTCTAGTAGTGCCTTAGTTCTCCATAAGTGAATGTCAGGCTCCTGGAGATTGTAGATTTAACCCAACCCCTTAAGGTTTAATAGTTACTGTTGGATGCTCTATAAATGGATTTCATTATTTGAAAACATTCATTTTTTAAAATTCATATTTTTAACTAGTGGATCGATGACCAACTAACTATGTTGTCTGACCTCCGTATTATTCCATACCAGTTCCCGATAGAAAGTTATAAATAATTATAAATAGAATAGATATTCATACATCATGGGATATTATTGAATCTTATTTCTAACTAAGAAACATTATTTAAATCTTATTTTTTAGCATATCATAAGATCAATTCGGGACTCAATTAAAAATAAGTATAAAATTACAGCATATAACATATGGCCAATCTTGGTGAACCATTCATCATCTAAAATACATTTTTAAGATTGAATGTTGTTTTTCAGCTTGATATGGGTGATCACAATCCATTATGGTATTTCAAAAAAATTATTAAAAATAATATGTTGTACAAGAAAATTTTCATTCCTTGTACAAGAGACTAAATAGGTAACATATATAGTGGTCAAATATATTAGAATCATCATGGATGGGGTGTAGTCTAGAGTGGATGAAAAGAGAGAAGTTTAATGTGTTCCAAAAGTGTTTGAGTACTTTTTTGTGAAATTAAAATTCATATATGTACTGATAATTTCAGTAATTTGAGTTCTTTGTGGTAATAATGTGTTTTTAGAAGTGCCTCAATAATGTTTATTGATGAGATATAGTCAGAGACAAAATCTATTCTCAAGATTCAATGATCCATACTAGATCATTTTCTTAGTTAATGAGGTTCTTTAATTACATGGAAAACCTATATTGTTAGATTAGGTTCATTAAATACCCTACATATCATAGAAAAGGATTAATGTACAAGACATATATCTTATCATTTATTGATGTGAACAACACATTGATGATGGTTTCACATTTTCAGTGTTTCTAGTAGTGACCAAGTTCTATTAGGAGATGAATCATTGTGGATAGTTCATTTTTTAGATATTTTAATTAGGATGAATATTATTCATTAAGTTATTTAGATAGAGTGTGAGAGATTGATGTGGATCCAATAATATCAACTATTTAATGCTTGTTCCCGTTGTTCAGAACATTAAATGGTGCTAAGGAAATAGTGACCACATTTTTTAAATTTTGAACTATTAAAATGCAGTAATAATTCTATTAGGATGGGTTAATAATCAGTCATAGAGATAACATCATTTCAAATATTCAATATTAATATTTTATAATTAGTATATTAATTTAATTCTATAAGAATTATTTTTTAAATTATTCATTTTACATTAAATTTATTCCACATATTGGGAGTCAAATATATTTATTTCACCAAAAGATGGTTTTTAACCTACGAGTTGTGTAATATCCACTATCATTGGAGGCCTTTGGTCTGAGTCTTATAGGAAAAATTTAATTTTATATTAATTAGTTCCATTAAAATTTTCTATGGATTCAATATTTTTTTTCAAATCCTATAACAACTATTATGCATATTTAATGTGTCATAAAAATATCTCAATGTGGTTACTCACATAATCTATTGATTTTAGAGAAAAATATGTATAAGTACATCAATTAACATCTTTAGATCTATTTGGATGATTAATTAGATTCATTTTTAGGATCTAAAATCACACTTGACATGCACATTCTATTTTCCAATGAATAATTCATTCCAATTTGGGGAATGTTTATTTCAAATTTAATTTTATGTAAATAAATACATATTAGGTAAATTTCATAAATGATTATTCTTAAATATTAAATCATGATAAAATGTTCAACTATTTTCTTAAAACTGTGATTTATTAAATAAATAATTTTATTTATTTTCCATAATCCTTATGCAAAAAATCTTATTTGGTTATAAGTTTATTTTTTATCATTGCACCATATTTATGTGTTGTTGAAGGAAATTCATTGAATCATATTATAGAATTATTCCTTTCATTTAGTTCGAATCATTTATTGATGAATTTGGGAGAACAATAATGATAGGGATAAATGTTTTTCTGTGGTGTGGAGTTGGTAAGAGTTGTTATCCATATTTATAGAATATAGTTGTGTGATGATTACCCTAAAAAATATTTATCCATATAGTATATTGAACTAATATGGGGTACCCATTTCAATGGATTAATAGGAGTAAAACATATGAGACTCATGCGGGAGTTAGTGACTATATAGAATCTACAGTCCAACCAAACAAGTAGGAGGTACCCATTAATGAGATTTAGGCGATGCAAAGAATGATCCTCTTATTCCATTATAACCCTACAATTTGTGTAGTACCTATAAGATAATTTCTAGATTGTTATGCAAGGTGTCTCTATTTAAGGCTTCGTAGAAATAAAAAAATGTCAGTCCAGTTACCCATGTATGTTATTCCCCTACTTAAATAAGATGGTATGATGAAAATTTTGGCTTCTATGTGCCCGTGATCCAATAAAAGCATGTATGGAGGCTTCCATGTGCTAGATGTCCATTCTATGTACATTATTACAAAAAAATCACCATGTTCCTATTTCATGAAAATAAATTACTAATGAAATGATTTTGTGATATATATAAATTGATGGTGGTGGTAAATATTGTTATGAATGATTATTTAAATTTTTATGTAGGTGGTTTTAGTATTTTCCTATATTTGATTAGGGATGCAGTTTGGAGATGGTGATCAGGGAAATATCAATTGTATGTACTCCCATGGGTCTTGCTTGTGTCATTATATGAATCCCCTGAAACATATACGTTATTACATACCCCAAAATGAAATCATGCAGCAGATCCTATATTTATATAATTGGTACTCCCCAGTCTATAAAATTAGAAAAGGTTTGGGTCCACCTATGAGGTCGGTACTCCACTGAATGATGATTTCCCACATTGAGGCATTGGTCACAGGTTATAGATTTAATGAATTTATGTGATTTTATAAGATTGAGATACTAAAAATAATTAGAATTATTTTATATTCTCATATAGACAGGTTTCATAGAGATATACTTTTATCTATATCATGGGTTCTCTTGTTTAATTCAAATTGGGGTTTTTTATTTGAAGATGTTTTCCCACTATCTATTTTTATGATTTTTATATAACTGCATTTCTTATTATTCGCTAATTTGTTTATGGAATCATATGGGGTATGTATATAATCACTTCTGAAGGTGAATATTCACTTATAAAGTTCATTTCTTTTGAAAATGAGGGATAGTTTGGAAGATAACTTTATAGACAAGGTATTGGAATATTTAGTGTGAACATAAGGTTTCAATGGAGGGAAAATTTTATTCATGGAGAATTTTTTCTATGAAGACCAATTCGATATAGTTTAAAATGATATATTTCTATTCCACATTTTCAACATGTGTCTATCCCATTTTTGTTATATTTCATGTACCTGTCTAATCTTATGTATAATTGTTTTTTCACATTTACTCTCTCTCTATCTATATATATATATTATTTTTTACATTCAGTTTTAATTTTTCATTAATGGGGGAATGTGTTATTTGTAGGTGAATGAGGATAAGGCCACCCATCATATGTGATATTTATACATTGTGCAAGTCACTAGCCCTAAGATTGTGAGCGGTAGGATTCATGTCTCACAATCGACTTATCTCCACCTAGAATGGGTCCCATTGGGTCATGTCAAGTCGTATTTACATATACAACACATTTTTACACAATTAAATTACATCATAATTAGAAACATTATGAAAATAAATATTGATTTTAATTAAAATTATAAATATTTATACATCATCATTTTTATTAGATGCTCTAAAATTATTATCAAATAATCTTAGTACTAAATAACATTAAAATGTGGCTCCGGCCCCAACCTTTAAATAACATTAAAATTTCCTAAAAAATTTAATGAATATTAATATAATTTATTTTTTTATATGATAAATTATTTTCATCAATGATAGAAAATATAGCTTATTTTATTTCAAATAGTATAAACTATAAACACATAGTTTTCAACCATTATTATTACATCTTCAATCCCAATTTTCAAATACATATTACAATTTATTAAATATTTTTAGTAAGTTATTTCTTAACTATTTTAATACTTATTAGTCAAACCCTAAAATAGTTAAACAATCACCAAAACACATAAACAATAATAATAATTATCTCTCTTCCATTCAATAAGTTTACTATACTAAAAAATGAATGGTAAAATACAGGGTTTTAATAGTAAACTCTATTTTTTATTACATGCATGATATTCCACATCGAGCATAAAAGGTCAACTAAATAATATTTATATGTTTCTGTTAATATAGATTTTATAATGAAGGGAATGCATAGTATTAACTGAATTCTGAAAATTTGTTTTATTCATATATAAATATATATAATAAAATTTTTTGGTGAATAATTAATTATAAAATAATTTAAATTTTTTTTAAAAAAATGAAATGATCTTCTAAAAAAATTTCATGTGTGCAGAAGGGTGTTTTACTAATATAACAAAGTAATTAATGTTGGATTATATTTATGAAATAAAAATAGAGTAAATTCTATATAATGTTTAAATTAATATTTTGTTATTTCTAGAAATGATATAAAAACGAATCAAATTTTAGGCATAAAAGAAACAATTTTAGAAAAATGAAATTTTCTACCATTTAATGCTGCACTAGTAATAATTCAACATTTCAACTCATTATTAAATATAATTCAAAAAATAAACTTCTACCTTGAAAAAATGATATGAAAATTTACATCAGAATAATTGTTTATTTTTTTATTAAATGTTTAATTTTTTAATGAATAGTGAAAAATAGTGTATTATAATTGAAAAGGTTAAATTAAAAAAATTTATTTGTAGTGTTATATTATACATTTCAGTGTTTTTAAGTATAATTATATTAATATTTTAATTCCTTACAACAATTTATGTTATTGGAATCAATTTCAATTTTAATTTGGATAAAAACATTTCAATATTTTGAATGGTTTTACACTAAAAACTAGTTTTCACATTCCACCAGTAGGATTATTGTTTATTTAATATATTGAAATTATATTTATTTAATTTGGAAAAATAGATTCCATGTTTTTATAATGAGGTAAATATTGTTTAAAAAGGTCCCTTTGATTTTTAGAAAATATTAATAGTAACCTTGTGTATTTTATAAATTAACATTATTAAAGGTAAATCCAGAATGTATGGGTTAAAATAATGTTATAAATTTTTTAAAATTATCCAAAACTATTCCACATTTAATTTTATGAGTTTTATTTGAAAAAAAATTATCATTTTAACTAAATTATGATCATTCTATACAACATTGATGACAGTATGTCATTTATAATACTATATTCAAATAAAATAATTTTTTATTACACTTTTTTTACAATTGATATTTTATTAATGTTGTGTAATGTAGGGGTTATTGTGTATTTAAAATATTATTTCTAAATTAAAAATTTTAATATTTATCATGATGTTTTTGTTTTTTTTTATGGATGAAATAATATAAATAAATGAATGAAAAATGATGATGCAGTACTTCTTTAAATAAATGAAATATCAAATAAATTATATAAAATATTCAAATATATATATTTTTTCCGAAAATTAATGTCATACTTGAATTTTATAGATTAATTTGACATTTTTTGATGATTGAGTAACATTTTTTGTATGTTATAATGATTTTATGATAATTTTTACTACCTTGTAATGAATTGTATCAATGTTTACATTTTTGAAATTTTTAAACAAATAATTTTATAGTAAATGATATAACCTTTTTATAAATCTAAATATCTGCCACCTAATTTTAATATGGCATAAAATTTCCATTATTATTAATTTATTTTTTGTAATTTATCATTTTATAGTAGTTATATTAACCATCAAAGTGTAAATTACATTATATCGTAGTATGTGATTAAAGGGTTAAAACAATAAAGATAAGGATTAAAAAAAATAAACAAAGCCTATATTTTTTTCTTAGATGAATGTATTTAGATATTAATAAATAATATATTCTATATAAGTCAATTTTTACCAATATTAAATATAAAATTAATTTCATTAATTAAATATTATGAATAATTCCAAGAGTAGCCCTATAAAAAGGAACACATTCATCTAAATTCAATACACTTAAAATCCTATTTGGTTTCACCATGATCTATCTAAACAGATTACCTCAATATATATCCAAATAATAGAGATATATTTTATGAGGAACACCATCCTTTGTGGTCTTAATGTGTCAATAAATTGAGGAGGTCTAAGGAAGTGTTTTCATTTTTAATAATGTTCTTATATTTAATTCCATCTTTCACATTCTTAAATTATTAGTATACCTTGATTAAATAATAAATCTAATATCATATATATAATGATATTTTACTATGTTGATATCATCACCTAAATTTTCCTCCAACTTCATCAAATTGGAAAATAATTAATCATTTTTTTGTAAGATAAACTACCACCTCACAAACCAATATAAATCATTCTCGATCGTCATCTCTCAAGAAAGGAAATAATTATTGAATTTATATTTCTATTTAATATTAATGTATTATTTAAATTATTAATTAATAATATATCATTATTTTTATCACCATTCCATGAATATTAAAATTATAATGTCGTTTGTGTGTTTGTGTGGACTATCTCCTACATGAATTGATGTGATTAATTATCCCTCACAACATAAAATCTATGATATATGTAAGTATATTTAAATGATAAATGTAATAATTAAGATATTATTAACATTATTAAATTTTAAAATAATAATTAATTTCTTTCTATTATGATCAATGTAAAATAAAAAAGATATCCATGCATACATATGGCCAACTGTCTCCATTATTATAACAATATTTATTTTTCAAAACCAGAGTTAAATTTTTTTTCATTGAAATTAATTTTTTTAATAATTTGATTATTAATTAAATATTATTATTCTGGAGATGATTATCTAATGACCACATTGACCGTTTTCATCATACCTAATTCAGTATGGACTGAAGTAATGAATATCGACAAACCCCCAGAATTTAACATAAATAATTAAGTAGTTGTTATAAACTGATTATAAGTGATATAAAAAGAAAAAGAGACATTATAAATTATATCAAGAATGTATATAATTAAATTAATTTTATTATACTCGACGATAAATATTGTACACGATGAGTAGGTCTCAGGTTAATGGACTTCCTTTTAAAACACCTCATTTAATGATACATTTGAACACATTTTCTTAAAAGTGAAAGGGAGTGATTCTTAATATATACTACAGTAATGGTTTCTAAAAAAATATTAAATATTTATTAGAAAATTTTTTTATTATAATTTTCATTACTCATATACTATATTTGTGTTTTCTCAAACATTCATGATGATTTATTACATTAATTATATTGTATGTTACTTTAAGAGTGATTGAAATTATTTTGAGACAAATGTAAAATTTTACCTTAGAAGAATACATGTTAAAAAAATTCTAAATTTTGGCTTTCAATTATAGATTTTATTTTTTTGTTAATTTTATGAACATTTTTTTATAAAATGGAATCTGTTGATCAATTAGTATTATTGTTTAATTTTGGGGATTGACAAAGATTTTAATCATATAATGTTTTTACTTTTTGAGGAATTATCTTATATTTTAATACAAATTTTAGATTTTTTTAATTTATAATGTCATTATAAATAGATTTTTAATATTTTGTAGATTATTTGATTCTCTAGAAGTTGAGTGTAGTGCTTCATGTATGAAAAAACATATTAAATACTCATCATTTTAATAAAAAATTTATTTTTCAGTGAAAAATGATTAGAGGCTGAAACTCTAAATTTAAAAGAAGAATGATCAATTATATTGTTAATATAGGTAGTAAAATAATAACTAAAATATATAAAAAGGTTCTTGAAACACATATGTCATTGCTTAATTTTTTTAATGGTATTTCAACCAATTAAATATTTATGGTTTTTTCATGGTTAGATGTTCAATGATAATTTATTATATCACTATCTATTACTCTATAAGAGTTATATTTATCTCGTATTTATATGTTATCTTTAATGAAAACTTTATATGTGTTATCTAACCTAACCTTCATACTTCACTTTCATTCTTTTATAGTGGATATTCTATTTATTATTTTCCGATGTGGGATTTTAATAAAGGTATTTTGAAAACTAAAAACATAGTTACCAAACCTGGATTAAAAATATTAATGACAAATTTATTAATGGTTGAGAGAATGTAATACCATGAGTTTCTTAAATGAGACTATACGTTACATAGAGTACATGATACACCATAATGAGATTAAATTATCAATTTGTTTTTCAAAAGTTTCCATTGAAACCAAGATATTAGAGTGGATGGAATTAATAGTATTAATAATATTATGAAAATATGTTTTACGACACATATATATATATAATTATTTTGTAACTAATTAATTATAAACGAATGTAAAATCATTATTAATAAAAAAACTAAATTCTGAAAAATTATTTAATTGTGAACAAGTGCATTTTATTTCAATAAAAAAATAATAATATTTGTATTAAATTATAGAAATATATATATATAATATTCAATCATATGTTTAAATTTATGGCTATTTATTCAATATATGATATTACAATAAATTCAATTTTAGGTTTAAAAGAAGTATTTTTCAAAAAAGGTAGTTTTTTCACCTTCAAGTAGTGCACATGATTGAAATAAATTTTTTTGAAACTTTTATAATTTATATTGGAAAAAATTAACTTATTCCATAAAAATGTTATATGGAAATTTATGTTGATTACATTTATTATATTTTCATGATAGGTTTCAATTTTTGATCTATTAAAAAAATAAAATATTTTAATTCAAAAATATCATTTCCTCAATTTTATTTATGCTCTAAAATTATATATTGTTATGTTTCTAAAGATATATTTTTATAAAACAATTTATCAGTTATTAAAATTTAGTTAATTAGAATTAATTAAAATTTTAATTTGGAAATAAATTTAGTGGACATTTTGAACATTTTTATTTTAAAAAAAGTTTTCTCTTTCCATTGACGAGTTTAATGTTTTATTAATTAATTTCACCTACATGTTTTTAATATAGAGAATTTTATTCATTATTTTCAATTATTAGTTCCAAATTATATAAATAGGTCACATTAATTTGAGGACAATATTAATAGTAATAGTAGAAATCTTTTATTAAGACGGCAAAACGATAATCGATTAATTAAGGGTAAAAAAATGTTATAAATATTTTAAAATTATAAGAAAATATGACCTAATATAATTATATTAGAAAATATAAAACTATGTAATACATAGGAAAAAATATTTTTTTATTTATGCCACTTGGATGATAGTATGGAATTTATGATGTTATATTCGTAAAAATGTTAATTTTTCAAACTATTATTTTTAACAAGTCAAATATTTTTAATATGAGTAATATGAGGGATATGTTATAAAATTATATAAAACAATAAATGTTTATTTTTCCATTAATATTTATTTATAATTTTTGGATAATAAATTATATAATTAAAGACTTTCACAATGGTGATTCAATAATTTTTTAGTTAAAGGAAATATCAAATATATGATATTAAAAATACATAAATAATTATATTATGATATTTTTTATATAATTCACCAATTTTTAGGATAATTTGATCTTTTATGGATGTTTTATATGTATATTTTCGAATTTATATTTCTATTATGATATTTTTAAAAATTCATTAAAATAATAGTGTCAACATTGATATTATTGATATTTTAAAATAAATAACATATTATTAAATGATATAAAATTTATAAAAATATCACATTTGGAAAGAATATTGTCATTATAAATTAAATGATAAAATTTACTCATTTAGTGGAATTGTGACATTTTATATTAATCACATTGACCATCAAAATGTAAATACATGATATAGTGGTAAGAGATGTATGTGATCAAACACAATGATGAAGATTAATAAAATAATCAAAGAATATATAATTTTTATTATATGATTATATTTAAACCCAAAATAATTTACTATTCGAAATAAATCACAATGGACCTATTATTAAAAGAGAATTAATTTATATTATTTTAATATTTTTTCTAATTTATATCATGCTTGTCCTATCTAAAAGAAAAGGGAACCAATTTATATCATTTGAATACTTGTAAAAACCTTTTTGGTTCATTAATTATAAACACAAATCTTTTTCCTATTTCCATGTTCATTTCCTAGAAATTGTATTTTAGGAAAAACACCCCCTTTATTGGTCTTAAGGTGGTTAGAAAAAGATGTGGTTCAAGGAAGGGGTTCCATTTTTAGTTAAGTATTTCTAATTTATTCATTCTTCCCCATACATCAAATATTCTTCAACCATGATGAAATAATAAATACAGTACACAAAATATATTGAGGTTTTATTATGTTAATATCATCACCAATATCTATCACCTCTTCTGTAAAATGGGAAAATAATTATTCATTCATATGTACGACAGACTACCACATCATGAACCGATATAATTTTTCTTCGATCAACGTCTCCCAATAATGGATATAATGATGTCATTAATGTTTATATATGATATTAATGAAATATTTCTAATTTTTAGTTTATAATATATCATAAATGTTATTTACATTCCATTAACTTAGAAATGATATCATATTTCATGCGTTTGTATGAACTATAGCCTCCTTGAAGGGATGTGAACCGTTTTTCAACTGCACATCACAATGCTCATATACATATATATATTTAAATTTGTAATATTATATTTATGATATTATGATAATTATTTAATGAAAAACTTATAATTACCTTGTTTTCATAATGATAATTTTAAATTTAAAATATTACTCGTGCGTATGTATTGCCTACCATCTCCATGGTAATAACATTGTTCAATTTTCATAACCATTCATAAATTGGTTGATTTAAATTTATATGTTATGAGTAAAATTTGTATTACGCCTTTTTTATAATTAGATATATGGCAAAATAATGAACATTTTGAAAACTAACATCATACAAACATCATTTTGGACTAATGTATCAAGTATTGACAATACAACCGATATTAACATAAATAACTAATGGTTATAAACTGATAATAAGTTATATAAAAGAAATATTAAACATTTATATGTCATAAATAAACGACATAATTCACTTCATTTTACAATCCATTGGTATAAATACTTCATTTGATCATTTATGGTCAGGGTAAGGGACCTTTTTAATCCCTCATTTATTGATCTGTTTAAACTCTTATTAGAAAATTCAAATGGAAATATTTTTTTAAATTATATTCAATGAGTGGTTTCTCTTAATTTCAGGACACTTTATTATTTTTATTTTTTCATTGTATTTTATCATAGTTGTTTTTTATGAAAATGGTTTCATTATTTTTTGCATGGTGTTTATATCATATAATAAAATTATATAATGAAATTGTCTTTTATTATTTGATAATTATTTCCTCATGTGTTTAAATGAGTATTCAAGGGTTCTATTCATGAAATTTCCTTGAATTTTATAAATGAAGGTTTTATCCTCATAATATCTCATTGGGGAGCCCGATATATCTTATATGAATGGTTCATCCATAATATAGCTCATGAAAACTAGTGTAACCAATATTTCTTATATGAATGGTTATTCACCAATATAGATCATTATAACATGTGACCCCGAAACATATTATATAATCGGTGATCCCCATTATATCTCACCAATGTAATGTGTATTTTGGAGACATATTTTGATTATATTTTTTTCAATTTGTAAGGGTAATTGTAAGAGTTAAATAGTATTGATGTCCCAAGGCCCCAATATAATTTTTATATGATTAATAATAGAGTTTTTAAAAAAACATTTTAATGGGTTTTCATGTTTTCATTGGAAAACATATTAATTTATTTATGTCCCTTATTGATATTTTTTTATTATCTCGCATATTAAAATATTATTTACAAGATTAAAGGAATAGTCGGTATCATGATGACAACAATGGTATAATTATAAGGATTTTTCATAAAGAGAAATCATAATTTATTTTAACGAGTTTATACTGTGGAAAAATAGATTCTAAGTATAAGTGTCCACTTATAATGTATTTGTTTACACCGCTTGTGTTTTTTCTAATTATCTAAAACATTAAATTGAAAAGTTCCTCGATGGTTTTTTCTAGTTTATAAATACTCTAATAAGTTATGTTTAATGTCGGGAACATACATTAACAATCTTTCATCAATAAATCATTTTTTTCATCATTAATTCATCATTCCCATTGGATTAATTTATTTAGAAAAAATATTCATTATGCTCTTCTAGTTATATAATTTAATTAATAACTCTTTCCACTATAAATCTCAATATATTATAATTCTATATCCATGATAATTTATTATTCAATAATACTAATATATGTGTGCGTATTTATGGATTCTTAATATTTATTCTAAACTACAATATATGAAACTAAAAATGGATATAAAAACAATATTATAAAAAGTTAAATATCCATCGCTAACTAAGACAACATGTATTACATAATATCATAATCTTAATCTGACCATATAAAATATTATCTTACTAACTCACAATCCATAAATAAATGGAAAATGAATCATTTTTTACTAACATGCTATCTAAAATAATCAAAGAGAATAAAAAATAATAACTCTATTAATATTTTTAATTTGACAAGATTACCCAACACATATAAAACTCACTATACAATCTAATTAATTATGATTATATTTTATATTTTTTATTATATGGTGATCTCATTTCATATGGTGATTAAATATCACCATTTAAATTATGTTCAATAATCTGGAAATAATGCTAAACCAAACCATATTTTATTTCCACACTACTAATCATATATTCAGACAACAGACATGAAAACTCATAATTTACTTATTGATGTTACAGAAATCTACACTCGTGAATATTGTGATATTAAATTTTATTTAAAATTAGATTTTATACAAACTCATTTACATATATCATTAGTGTACATTTTTTTGATACGATAAAAATTAAATATAACAATTAGTTATAATCACATGAATGGTTGGTTTGGTTTCATTGAAGAAAAACTACATAATTAATATATAGTATAATATTGATGTAAATTTCTCAATAATTATTCCACATTATAATTACTTATAGGAATATAATAATTTATTTTTATATTAATAACATAAGAAAAAAAAATAGAAATGAGTGAAAAAATATTCTATTCATGTAAATAAGAATATCAACATGTCATCAACTATTGGATCCTAAGAAAATTTGAAACAAAATTAGGTGAGAAATATCTTATAATAATGACCATATAACAATATGGGTTCATGATAACTCCGGATAGAAGAATTTTAAAAAACAAATAAAAAAATTATACCATAGAAATATATTGATATATAATAATGTACATTATTGAGAATAATCTTTGGCATATAGCATTAAAATGTGGTACAATAATATGTATAAGAATAATATTGTAGGGCTTTACAAATCACGTCATATTTCCATTACATAACTAAGACTTTCAGAAAATTTTCCAGAGTGGATCAAGAAATACATTAGGTTTCTCATAGTGGATAGATAATTACATTTAGATTCTCATAGTCAATTATGTTTTTCTTATTATTTCTCTTAGATAATTGAAAATCTATACATATCTCCTATTTTTAATGATTTGATATAAATAATTATTTAATGAACGTAATTGTGATATAAGACCCATGAAATCATTATAATGATCATATATATATATATATATTTGTGTATCTATGTTTTTTGTTAGAGAATGAAAAAAATTTACACTTCAATCCTTACATAATTTACTTATGGAAAATAAAAGGTTTTAGTTAAAAAACATAGAACATTATTTTATCAATATTTCAAATTAATGTATATTTTGTTATATAAATATTTTCCTAGTAGAAAATAAATAATCACTAAATATTTATAAAAATATGAAAAATAACTTTTCAATAAATTAGTAAAGTCGCTTTGAAAATTTATAGGAAATAATTTTTTTTCAAATCCCCGTAAACTCATTAAAAATATTTTATTATGATTAAATAATTGGATATTAATAGTAAATATCCATTAATAATTTACTATAAAGTAATAGAAGGATTCTTTTAAGAACATTATCTGAGAAGATGTGAAAATAATAAATAATTAATTCTTCAAAATTACTTAAATATTTTTATAATCAATAATTCCATTTAATAATCATCTTCTACATTCATAAAATAAGATAATAAATATTGTTATTTTTAGAATTGTAATGATTTAACAATATTTAAAAACCCACTATAAAATATGTAAATTACGATTCATACAAAATTATCATATGATGAGGTAAACCATAAAAGAGTATTCAAAAAAATTTACGATAATTGAAAAATATGAACATAAATGTTATTTTCTAAATGATACACTAAAAACATTAGAAAATATTTTTTCTAACTATATACTAATAATTGATAAATTAAAATAAATAAATGTTTTGTATATTATAATATTATAATCATAAAATTAAAATACATTTTAATATTTTTAGAATACCTTTACTAAAACCCACTACAAAATTATAGTAATAAATCATTCATTAGATAATGTGTAATGTGAAATTTAATTATTTCCATATGTAAAACATATTTTTATTTCAAAATAATAGTGGCATACATTAGTAGAAATACTTAATATACATATAAAAGAATAATGAATTATTTGGAGAGGATGATTATTATTCATTACAAAAAAATAATATATATTGAAATAAATATATTAATTCATTTAAATATAAAATAATAGGAATGGTTTTATAATATCAAATAGAACATATGAAAACAATTTTTTAAAAACCATAGTAACAAATGAATCATTATGACTCAATAATAGAGGTTGAGTAATGAAATTCCCCATAAATTGTTATTATATTTCAAAGTAAAAATAATGAATTTCATAACACGTGATTTATTTTTCAACTGCACACATATAATTAGTTTTAGGTAAAAAAATAATATTCATGAAATACCCCACAATAACATGGGAAAAAGGGGGGATTACAACTCTTGTCTGAGTCATTAAAAAAATTCAGATCTAAATACCCTTAGTTTTTATTCAGCTTTTCTAATCATCCAATAAATAATTTTATATAAAAAATAACATATTTAGTCACCATTTTAATAACCATATTTAAAAATCATATATAAGCATCACTATTTATAATTTTTTAAAAATTTATTAGTTATTTATATTTTATTTTTATTATTGGATATTAATATAATTGATTATCAATTAAGTACATATTATATAATGGAAGTGTCAATCATTGACTATAGATACAAACATAAAAAAATTACATCATTATAGGTTATATAGTAGAATATTTTTAAGGATTTTTATTATTCTACATTTATTTTTGTTGATTCTTATTTGTGATTCATGATTATGAAGTAATTTTTTGAGGTTATAATATAATATTTATTATATGAGGGTTGTATCTTAATAAAATATTAGATATTAACATTATCATTCTAGAACTAAAAAATAATTATTAACTTGTTATTTTAAAAATTCAAAAAAATTATGGATTTCTTAGATACACATGATTGAAATTTATTAGTTAATTAATGTAGGTGATTAAACCAACCCAATTAATAACATTCCATAATATATGGATGAGTATGGTTTTGATAGTGAGATTACTAGAAAAATATCATTATTATATAATAATAATAAATAATTTTTTATTTCTTATGTTGTTGAATTAGGTTATATCTTCGTTAAATAAATATAAAAAAATATAGAGAAAAATAAAATATGGCACATTCATGGCGGTGGTTGTCCTTATATACATATTGGCATTGTGTTCTTGTATTAATAGAACTCAAAAATGATATGGAATTGGTTTTAAATACAAAATATTAACATTTTTACAAATATTATATTAATTAGTTAATTATACTTTAATTTCAGTTTATTTTTTGTTGCGTGAAAAAATAAAGAACCTCATTTATAGAAGTGACAATCTATTTTCACGCATGCCGAGATATTAATTTTTTGAATTATTTTTGAAGAATGAAAAAATGAATATTTAATTAGTAAAATAGTATATTATAATACTATAAATATTTATTTCTTCATACCTTCATATATAAATTTTTTTTTGTAATAGTAGGGGAAAATTAGGTGATCTCTATTGAGATAATAATCTATTCCTTTGTATATTATCTATTTGGTAACATTTTCAGGCTCCCAAGCTTAGTATTTTGTTAAATTAAACACTTATAAGATGCTTATATAATTTTTAAGAGAGTCTATGGTTCTGTATTGGTTGATAAGATGAATTATATTGAGTTGATAAATATGATGGATGTGAGATACATTAAAAAGTTGATGTACTTGAATTTTTGAAAATTTAAATTTACAACATATATAGTGAACATGTTCCACATTGAATGAGAATCCAATGTGGTCAATGATGGACTCAAGGATGAGTCAAGGTATATAATAACTTATATAATCAATTTAAAATATGTTTTTATGTATTTTACAATTATATATTTCATGATTAAATTTTTTTGGCATTACCATGTCAATAAATTATTAAACAATTTATTTTCTGGTGGTTAATATATATAAAATATCTATTATTAAATAATTTATAACTAACTTTTCCAAATATTAAAAAACTTGTATCAAATAAAATTTATATTTTTATGAAATATTAATTTTGACATTTGCACTTGTAGTTCCAAAAAACTAGTTTTTGTGGTGACATTGTATTTTTAAAAATAAATTTCATGTCTATGAAATATTTATAAATATTTTTTATTTTAATGAAATTAATTGGATTAAAAATAACCACTATAGAGTTATGAGACATTAAAATAATTCAATACAAAATTTTACCTTCCAAAACCATAATTATATAAAAATAATGAAATTAGTTTCTATTAGAAAATTTATTATACATTTTAAAAATACTAAAAATGAGTTTTATGAATTAATCATATTACAATTATATAATTAATAATAACATCTATATAAATTTATAAATTAATTTATTTTACTATAAACTATATTTTCACTATTTAGTTAAAAAAATTAATTTAGAAAAAGTCAAAAAAATTTATCTGAGGAAAATTTTGACATGTTTTATCAAACAAAATTTATTCATTTTTATGATAAATTTAAAATATTATAATTTAATATTTTAAATGATAAATATTAATATAATAAAAATAATAATAGAACATTGATTTTTTTATCTGTAAATATACTTATTCTTCTTTCATAATTTTTTTTGATTAAATCGGTGCTAATATATTATTTGGAAATATAAATTATTTTTAGTATTATATTTCAAAATTCATCAATTTAATTTATTACATAAGTTACACATTAATTTTATGAAAATAATTTTTAAAAAATAAAATTTTATATTAATTTGGATTTCTAATCATATTTTACTACATTCTTATCATATAACCCTTAAATTTATTCAACATATAAATCATTATTCAATAATTACTTTATGCATGTTATTTAAATATATGTTTTTATAATAATGTGTTTTACTAAATTTTTATTTATAAAATGGTTTATTACTATTGTATGTTTTTTTATTAATTTATCATATAATAATGAATTACTTTTATACATTGTGTGATGATTTTTATTATATTGGTTGTTTGTAAAAGAATCTATTCAATATTGTTTTTTATTAACTCAAAATACAAATATAAATATTAGGGAATTACATTGTCCCCCAAAACTTTAATTGAATATATTCATCCCAATATTAATTATATCATATTAAATTAAAATATATAGAAATCTAAAGTATCGATGTTAATGAAGATAAAATTTTAAGGAAGATTAAAAATTAAATCATTTAGAAAAACATGAACTCCCTCATAATTGGATTTATCGTCAAAATTTGGGTTTTCTACTATATTTTATTTTATGATTCTATCATGAGTAGGTATCAAGAACCATATTGCATATTTTTCTTCTAAATGGATTTTATAATTAGTTATTTATTTATTTATTATCATAGTTGATATGTAATGTTATTTTCTTATTCAAATTAATTTTCCCCCTATATAGAGGGAACCAATCCAATTTCAAAATTAAATTTAATGAATCTAAAATAATGGAGAAAATGTTTTTAGAAGTAAAATACCAATAAATATTAACCTGGGATATAATACAATATGTTATTTTCATCAGTTATAAAATCACCTCATATATAATTTTATGTTCTGATCAACCAATTTTGGTAAAAATTAATGGGAGTAACATGAATCAAATATTATACTCATAGTTTAATTATAATATTATATGTGAATAATACTACACTATTTTTTCATTACCTAACTAAGAGCATGTCTTTTTTCAGGATTTCTCATATTCTCGTGTATTTGGAGATTGTTAAAATTGATTATTTCAATAAACTCTTGGATTGGTGAACAGATTAGTATACTCATCTACCTCATTAAAATTAATGTATTAATTTTTGTGTTGAGAAATTTTTGAATATTATTTTTCTTTTATTTTAATAATAATCTTATTCATCCACTTTGGATTCTCCAAAGTATGATGGAAATACAATCAACACATGTTGTACCTTCTATTCCCTTTTATGCAATTTCATTGGTTCCTCCTCTAAAACTTATGAATAAAAGATGACTAATTTTTTAACCATCATACCGATATATCATTTGAGATTCCATTATAATCATACATCAATTTTTTATATTGAATAATGAGTTTTTTCTCCTTCCATTTTGATAATATTTTCCACATTAAACATCCTCATAGTATATACTATTGAATTTTTCAAATAATGACTTTCATAGACATTCTATTAAGACACAAAAAAACCATTTTATCATAAATCCAATATCAAAAATAGTGTTATAGGAATAACAAAAATTTATTGTGAACTAATCATCAAAACAAAAAATTTATTTATACTCCATTTGTTTTTACTCTATTAATTTTCATTATATATTCAAGAGATGATTTTATGGAGAAATATTTATAAATAATTTTATTGTGATATCAGCACTTTCTATAATGTCTAAATCATCCATTTTGATTTTATTCATAATGAGGATCTACCATTTGATATCCAATACATCGAAATGATAAATAGACAAAACAAAATCATCATTTTTAGGCAGTAGAGAACATAAAATGTCATTTACAATGAGTTAATGTATTTATCATCAATTACTATATTAGTAGATCTATTGAAGGAGGGTAAACATTTCGACCTTAATGATATGATAGGGAGAATCTCTTTACAGGGTGTTTTTTGGAGATTGATATGGTTTTTCTTGTTATTAATTTCTCAAGAGAGTATTTTGAGAATCACTGTAAGATTTTTTACTCTTTGTGTTGTCTTTTTTGGATTCTCATTATGACAATCATTTTGTTTTCAACATCTCGAATTGATAACCCCTTTTCAAATTTCTGATGAAATTAATAAAATAAATTGGGATTAAATATGAAATGAAAATTTTATATCATAATATAATTATCATAAATAATACAATTTAAACTAAAAAACGATACATCATGTCCCTTAAAACCATAACATTATATTTTAGTTCAAAAAAAATCAATCTCTATTAAATCTATGTTACTTTATACTAGGTTCTCTCATACTCAAAAAAAAATTATGTGGTTTAATAAATCATTCATACTGGATAAAAAAGTGAATTTCATTACCAAAAAAATAACTTGTATGAGGTTTTATGTAACATCCTGACATTTTATGAAGGAAACACTGTGTTGGATAGCATCCATGATGCAACTCATTGAACTTAAATCAACAACTATATGTTACTAGTGAAATGTTGGCATCATATCCAACCAATTAGAATGGAATCTATGAACACGGCTAAAATATTTTTAAAATATGGTTTATTCATTTTTATAAAATAAATTATTTGTGGTCTAGTAAATTATTAATGAAAATAAATCCCTTTTCGAAATGAAATGTTAGATTTATTCTGGAATACTATTTAAATTTGAAAAGGTATAAATTATACCAATAAAATAAACTAACTGATGATAGGTGATATTAATTATATATATATATATATTATGTTAAAAAAAATATAAAATTTAATCAATAAGGTTTGTTGGATTCAGATAAGAATAAATCCAATTTCAACCATAAAAACGATATTTTTCTAATAAGTATCTTTGCTGACTTTTAATGGATCACTTATATTATAACTAAATATTGATACCGTTTTTAATTTTTTGAAATAATAAACCATTATTTAAATCATAATATTAATATTACCTTAGGTTTTAATTTTGATATTTTTATAAAAAGATTCATTTTTTGAAGAATAATGAAAAATACTGCATTTTAATAGAAAATTTATTTTTATAAATAATTTGTTTGTTAAATTATATACTAAATTAGATTAAAAGTATAATTAGTCCAATTAAAAATCAATAAAACCAGTTTATTAATTTTAATCAATTTATAAATTAAATCTTATATAATAACATTTCAAAATTTTGAACCTCTAAACAGTAAAATCATGTTTTCTCGCTATGTTTTTCGGATTAAATTTAAATACATATTGTCCAAATTTTTTATCTAAAAGTCGTAATATATATTCCATATTTGTAATGATAAAGTGAAAATTAGGTAATAAGGTCATTTTATTTTTTATGTACAAAAAATCATTGGCGTAAAGAAGAATTATTTACCATGGTACTAGTAAAATAATGAAAAAAGATAAAGTAAAAAATCAATTGATTAAAATACCTAGTAACTACAAAATTTAGTGTTTTCATATAGTTCTTATCAATCCTTAATAGTATAAAAAAATTATTGTTATCCTAATTTGTTGGAATTTTTTACAAGCAAATGTGGATCGTTGTAAAAAATAAATAATCATTATTCAATCACTTATTATCACCCCTTAAGTATAAATACTAACCCTTACCACCCCATTTATCATAAAAAGCCTTGAATCACCTAAAATATATACCAAACCCTCTCTTCCATACTTTACCCACATCCATCTTCTTATGTTCTCCCCCAAAATACAAATACATGTTTCAGAAGGGATCCTTCAAGGAGGTATATTTAAGAGATAATTTTCAAGAACCACCAATAATATTTTATTTTCTTTTTATAGATTCAATTATCATAAATTATACATGAAATAATAATAACTCCATAATTATTTAGAAATTTTAATTTTATTTTTATAATGGTATAGCTTATATATATCCTTTTTATTACAACCTCTTATTCAAATAATTGAATCAATTTTCAAATTTATATCTGTTAATCACCCTTGTGAAAAATGATTTTGTTCGCATTCCATTATCTGTCATATATTTTTAGTCATAAATCATTTGTTATGGATAAATAATATTTTAATAAGTATATTATAATTTACATCATGTTCGTTAACTAATATATAGATGTATTATTAATCAAAATTATACATAGTAATGATCTTCGGAAAAATGGAAAAAAATAAACTAAACATTTATCATTAACATTAAAAAAAATGATTCATCATAATATATAAAATAACAGTGTAAAATGGGTAAATTTAAACTTTTTAGGTAAACGAGTACCATTTCATTTAACATATTTTGTTTATTTCCATTTGATATTAAAATCCATAATTAATCACAAATTAATTGACCATTGAACCATGAAATGAATACACCAAAAAAATATATTAAAATTTTATTAATCAATTGATGGTAATCTGTGATAAAAGTTTCATATAAGGTATTATAAATTTAATGATAGTTTATCAATGACATAATAACATAATTTATACAATTATACTGGATGTAAAATTATACTATACTAAATGGATGTGCGATGTGAGGGTCTTTCATCCCACTTATACTTATGTGATATATATGGCTTAATCAGCACTTATTTATGTTTCTAGGTGTCTATAATACCAATTGATATATTATTATAGTAATATAATTATATTATTTTTATTGAATGTTTAATTTCAAAATAATTACTTTTAAGGTGAATATAATCTATCTAATTACATGTTGTAAGGGATTTCATAACATACTTTCATTTATTCCGTTAATGTTCTTTTACATTGATTCTGGCTTGAAAAGTTTATGTTTAAAATGAATATTTATTATATCATTTTTATTTTAAACTTATTATATATATATATTTAGAGTGAATACACATAATTTATTCATTTGATTAACGATATGATATTTGTAAGCCATTTCATCTTAATTTCACTTCATTGAGAAATATTTTTATATTATGAATCTAGTTCTTTTTATATATTGTATATACCATTCCTTTTTTTAATATTGATATCCATTGAAAATTTAATTTCTATTAAATATTCATATCTATTTTATCATGGTTATGTTTATTTCCTATGTTGTATACAAATTTTAAATTTTTTTTTTATTTTCAATATTATTTTGTTAACTAGAAAAATATTGATAAATATTTAAACCCCTAATAAATAAGGATATTTAATTCTAATAAATATTGACCATAAATTAAATAAATTATTAGATATTTTTAAAATTCACTAGACATGGAGTGATAGGCATGGACTGATATTATATATCCCTTCGATTCATTGAAAATTATCCTAAGGAAAAATATTTTTCCAAATTATGTTGCCTTCTATATGTCAAATAATTAACTGTATTATTAACAGTCTTCATGTTATCTGTATCATGTTCCACATACATGACATTCCATAATTAATAATTTAATTTATAATGTTATTATTTATTTTTATCCATAATACCTTCACTATAATATTAGCTATAGATACATTTCATTCTAAGATATTATTTCAATAGGATGTGTGTTTACTAACTTTCCATACCATTTTGTTTTTTCCTATTTATTCATGATATAGTCTATTATACATTAACATTAATATGAATTTTATCTCACCCATTTATATTGTTTTATTTTCTCCCGGTTTTTAATGAATTTTATTCTGATTTATATGAAAGGATAAACTAGGGGTATAATGGGGCTCTCAAAGGAATAGATATGTCATATTTTACATTTTAATATTATCGTATGATTTAAATTATTTATCTACTTTTATAAAACAACTAATATATTTGGTGTTTTTAATATTATTACTTGTATCTTATTTCAATGTAATAATGTTGGGCACCAATCATGGATACTAGAACCAGGGTCAATATAATATAGATAGATGTTTAGTGAGTAAATAATTGGCTGATACTTTACATTATTTTTTAATTCAGATTAACCCTATATTCATCTATGTCATGTATTCATCAAATTTGCAATATCTAGATCATGCTATAATTTTTTAGAAGATAAACATTATAAACATTACAAAAATTTATTCATTTTTATTTACATAGACATGTCATGATAATATTCACACAATTTATTGATTCCTAATTCCCAAAAATAACTAAAGTGATCCAAAAAATATGAAAACCCACCATTAATACCAACCGAGGAACACTAGAGCCACGCTTCTAGAACTGGTGCTAAAAACATAAAATTTAAATACTATCATTGATATAGAATAAGATAAACATATAATTATTTATTATTATTTACAAAAGATAAATGTCAAATATCATAAATAGTGTTAGTGCCAAAAAAATAGAATGTTTAGTGTCATTATAGACTATAAACTTAAAAACATATTTTATAATACTTTTTAACATACCTCTGATAATGAGCCACACTATAATTACCTGTAGAGTACTCAAATATTATATATGTCTTTATATAATAAGAAATAAAAATATAATGATGTGGTGATATATAATTCACAATGAGGAAAAAAACAGGTCAATCTATCATCAAGGGTTATATAATAAGAATATGAGAAAACATGATTTAGGGATAAATATCTAACAAAAATGAACATATAATAATAATTTTCCTCAAATGAGAGGAGAAAACAATATATAATCTCAAATAACACATTCCATACCATGATGAAGTGTGGGGGAAAATAAAAAATATACCTTTATCATAATTATAGGAATATTTCATAGAAATTTGGCCAAATAATAATGACTGAAATCCACACATTCTCGACTAGGAATCACGTAATACTATCACTAGTAGATTAAGAATAAAAATATATTTATAATTAAGTATCAGGATTT
The DNA here is from genome assembly GCA_963277665.1 of Viscum album. Lineage (NCBI taxonomy): Eukaryota > Viridiplantae > Streptophyta > Magnoliopsida > Santalales > Viscaceae > Viscum > Viscum album. The sequence goes on from OY728155.1 coordinate 1,297,904,236, forward strand.
ATGTTCTATTTGACATAGTAAATTATATATTTTATCATTTTTTCATAGTAGATGAGGGATTAAATTTTGATTCTATAAAATGATCTTCAACTACTTCCAATTTTCAGTAGTCGATCGTCCATCATTACTTATTTATCATTTTTTCTGATAATATATAAACAATTAAACAATTAATTTTAGAGAGATAAGGGACCCCAAGAAGTTATAATAAAAAACACCTGTAAACATATGTACCACTATAAAACACAAATATTTTTACATCAAACACCACTAAATTGTCATTAAAAAAAGAGAAAGGTTTCATGAAAGAAATCCCCAGAACATTATTTAATCCATATAGTGAAATAAGGTGGATAGTGGTATACGAACATATGCATAGTTTATCATAAGTATTATTAAGGATTATTTTATACATTAAAATTAAATTTTGAATAGAAATGTTTAGATAACTTCAACTAATGAGAGGGGATACCACTATTTTGAAATTCTTGAAACCCTTTAAAAATATTTCCCATGAAATGAAATAGTTTGAAATTTTTATAAAATTTTCTTTAAAATAAGAAAAAGAAAATTCAAGTTGAAAAATATTATTTGATTAATATTGGTTAATATTATTCCATTCATATTAAATAGAAACAATAAGTCACCATTTCATAAATACACAATACATTGAGATCCCTTTTAAAATAATGAATTACTAAAAAAATAGAAAATTTTATATTCAATATTTAATATAAGTTTACCTTATATTTTAAACATCATTGTGATTTATTATCATTTACAAATCCATTCTAAAAAATATAATATAATAATTCTCAATAATAATTCTCAATAATATTGTGCAATTGTAAAACATTTTTTTGAAAATGATTTTAGCATATTTGTAAAATGCATTGTTAGGTTCCGTTTTTATAATGGTTAAGTGAATGAATTTCAAATGATTTGAATTTTAATAAAATCCAAATATTTTATCCAAGAATTGATAACATTTTTATTTAAATGAAATATCATGTGATAGATAAAAATATGAACATGAGAGGAAAATCCTTTTTAATTTTTTTAATATACTTTTAATTAAACCCTCGACATTATGTTTCATGACATTCCACCCTCACTAATGGTACCCCTTCTAGGAATGAAATTCTGGAATAGATATATGGACACCCTATTAAGACATATAATAAGGTCTGATTAAAAAATTAACACAAAGGTAATAACAGTATCACAGTTAAATGCATACCTTCAAAGATAATATTGGATTGAGAGATGTGATATGAATCTTCTAGAAAATTCATTGGACAATATAAAAAAATGAAAACAAATAATATACCAAGAGTAATATGTAAAGGGAACAAATAAAAATATTATACAAATATCCAAACAAAATAAATTCTTATGGCAGAGACAAAACAACTACTCTAATGATTTAGATGGTAATATCCAGAATGGCCCAAAAAGTCCTATTAGAAATGTGAATATTTTTTTAATATATATGTTGTGTATCAATAAATTTATACTAACTACTATCACAAAAATATTCTCTAATATTAATTTAAAAAGATAATATTAAAGCATCAGTTAGAAAATAGAAAAAACACATAATCAAGCCAACTATCCAATCTCAATCTCACTGAGGCATGCTAAATAAATAATGTATTCTGTATAATTACATATTTTGAATATTGTAAAAAAGGATATGTGTCACTCATTTATCATAGTTTTCATCCTATAACACCCCTTGGTCAAAATTCTTGATGTTATCATTTCATAAATAGGGTAATATGGTCAAAATATACCTAGGACACTGCATCATGTCAATCACTTTTTGTATAACAAGAAATATCATCTGACCTAAAGACACACCGTTCACCATATTACATATCGACAATATCCCTGACTAAAATATTATTATATCATGAGACAATTTTATATCAATGTATAGTCCACCTACTAAAATAAATGACCCCACTATAAAATTCATAATCAATCCCATCATCCCAAATATAAAAGCACTATATTTATAAGTTATCAAAACATGGGTCATAGAACCTCTTCTGGAAGAGATAGTGGGGATGGGGCATAGTGATCCCTCAATCCTCACCATCATTGATATATGTCAAAACACCTCCCCCATTTTGGATTTTGATACATTTTTTATAACACATATGGGGTGTGTATTAAAATCTCAACCACAATACAATATATATTTTTCACATATTCATGATCCTCCATCATTTTTTTCAACAAGAATATAATCCTAATCATAATATCATCACAAGGTCCTCACTCCATCCACATATTTAATTTTAAATTCTATATAAAAAACAATGAAAATCATGTTAGAAACCATATTTCACTTTCCACATTTCATTTCGTGTTAAGGAAAATTCCATATTTCTAAATTACTAACAATATTAATTTATTAAGACTCTCCTTTTCAAGTTATGCGATATCCACTTTAGCCAAATATCTAATTGAAATCTAGTAATTAATTAGAGAAAACTACCCATGCAATTTTGGTATTTTTACTAAAAATAAATTAAATCACTTTCATGAAACCATTAGAAAACTACATAACACAATAAACCATCTTCATCATGCCAAAAATCTATGCATTTCCACATGTTATCTTCACCATCACTACTTTTCATGAGAAAAATATGTCACAACTACATATCATTACATTCCCCTATACACAAAAAACCCACATCATAATCACTTTTCATATATTTCAAATCTATTATATAATAATTAGAAATGATATATTCAATAAAATTATATATTTATATTTCAAGTGAATTCTCATAGAAAATAGGATCTGTATTTGAAAAAGAATTCTTTAACTTAATTTAAATTCATGGTCAATTTAATTAAATTTGATATCACACAATCAAATAAAGGGTTCTGTAATATAAAAATCTTAAACAAAAAAAATAATTGACATTGTATTGGTAAGGGAACGATCTTGGAAAATCCATTTAATGATATCACAAACAAGGTAAGTTATGTAACTACTCAATTTTTATTAAAAATAATATAAATTCACTGGAGGTGATAATGAAATTCTTTTTCATGGATAATATTTTAATTATCTAACATAAAAAAATGTGATAATTAGAATAATAATTCCTTCATGCAGGTGATAATACCTTCTATGGAATCAAATATATACAAAATGACGAAATCATATAAACTACCAGAAAAACTCATCACTATCGTCAATATAAATTAGCCAATTTATTATCTTCATCATTTGACTAAAAATAATATCCTTTAGGGAATAAAAATAAGTATCCCTCCTCCATAGTTAAATAAAATAAATAAAAAGGAACCATTACATGGTATTTATAGAAAAATATAACCAAGATAAATAGGGGAGATAACATTATACATCACCAAAGAACTATAGAGGTAAAATTACAACCAAATTAATTGCGCTCATCTTCTTGAAGAGAGGGTTTCAAGGTCTTTAGATGAAAGGAAAAATAAAGATGAATGTATCAGTAAGGGTTTGAGTATTTTCTATTTTGAATAATCATGTATCAGAAATATGGAAACACTAGAGCATTAAAATATGCCTCTTAAATTCAGTAATACTCATTTCTTCAATGGGATACATTAATTGTCATTATAAACATCTGGGAAAATAAAAATGATTAATTGAGTTAATCCTTTGGTTTAAAGATTTTTTAAAATAGAAAATATTCAAATGGGTTACATATTAAAGAGAATGGATGAAAAATTAAAAAAAGAAAATTACACTATACATACATAGCTGCATGTAACAACATAAGGTTAACATCTATTACCCATACCTAGTTGTAAGAATTTTATACCCATTCATGATAATCATGAGATATTTCTGGTAAAAGTAATTTTTCCCTTCTGCAATCATATAACCTTATGATACATCAGAGTGAAATTTATATGATCCTTGAAAACATACCACTACCACTATATATTATGAAGTGACCCTTATATAGGTACCCTTATACAACTCCAACCTTACTTGGTTATCCATAAAATATAAATTAAAAATATTGGATAACCTTACATTAGAATTGAAAGTCTAGGATTACCTTTATGCATCCAAAATAATAACCTTACACATGATATAAAAACTGTGGATTACATTTATGTTGGGGGGACATACACAATATTTACAAAAAGAAATATACATATATGTTGGGCATTAAAATTTTGTATATCCTTAAAAATATCTAATTTATAGTTTGGTAGGTATTATACACATACCATTACACTTAAGAAATCCAAAAAACTGACCACAAACGTTACACAGAATATGGGAATCGACCTTTTCCCTTACATACCCCTTTAAAATTAAAATGACACTTACCCAACATCAATTCAATGCATAAGATTAATTATATTTTCAAATGTTTCATTTTTTATTACATTGATATATAAATATTTGGGTTAAGTGATTGTTATCATTTCTAAAAATTTAAATACACTCCCAATATCATTAGATTAATTGTAAAACATCTAATTTGGTTTCCAAATTATCTTTTAATAATTTTAAATTACTAACATAATTTTCAAAACATTCTTAAAACTACATTTAGAAGTTATAAAATAATAATAAAAACTATAGAATTTATGGAAGCACTCCCAACCAACTAGATGGCCCTTAATAACAAACTAATGGTCTCTGAAAATATATGCCCTCAAATAGGATACCTCTATAAAATGATCATATTTTAGATTTTATACAAAACCATGGAAAAGAAAAAAGTGATTATTTCCAAACTACCATATCATGATAGACCTCTTAGGAATCTCATTTTAATTGAAACACTACCACAATATCATAAAAACCTTTGTCCACCTCCATATTACATCCAAATGGTCTATCATTTTATCCTCCACACTACCAAATTCAATAATTATTACAACAATTATATAACAGAACCCCAAGAACAAAAATTAAGAAAATCCTCATTCTATATGATGATGTTACTTTCGTTGGGTGGAACTAACTCCTTAGAATTATTGTAAATCACATCTAGTATAATAATTAATGATTTGGAAATGGATATCCCCTTTAATATTCTTAAAACTAAATGACACACCATTAATAAGGAAAATAAATTATATCTCTTATAAATATGATGCATTCATCACATCACTAAATTTTCAAAAGTACAAAAAAAATTGATTTGGGTTTTGTGTATGAATTTAAATATCATTCTATGAAGTAATACCATTCAAGACACCATTCCTCCATTACACATGAACGAAGTTAATGGTCCATCCAGGAGAAAAAATTTCAAGATGATTCTGGATATCTTTTTTAACTCAATTAATTTCATTTCATACTTGATATCTAACTCTCCCCATACAATTATGCGGATTCATCATGAAGAAAGTGATGGAGAGAAGAGACATGGAAGATATCACTACACTACGAAGAGTTTGAGAGTGGGTCAATTGATAATCCAATCGTCTAATAAACCCCAAAAATATGATGTTCACAAAAAAATAATTAAAAAAATCTCCAATGTTCCCTAATTTCTCAAAAAGATAAATAAATAGGGTTTCAATGTTAATCCATCTAATAAACCCATGCTTCCTAGGATGATGAGAAATGTTCCAGAACACATTGTTTACCACTAAAAAACACATTGGGAATCATCATGTAACCATTGTAAGACTTATATGGGTCATGTTCTACATTCAACCTCTAAATAACATCCTAAAACATCTATTTCATGATCATTACCACATAAGGATATAGTACAAAGTTATCCCCACAAACATCCTAGTACCATTGAGATTAAAAGTTCTACCAATAAAATCCATCAAATGGGGACATACCAATGGATGAATGGTATCCATTTTTATAATAATAATCAACTAAGAGATTTTTTTTCTTAAGATATTCCAAAATAAATGATTTATACATGTAGCATATCCTCCTTTGAAGGTATGGTCTAATATGTCTACTAATTTTTCAATGGATAGAATGTAGTGTTGAGACGAAACTGAGAGCCATATTCTTATATTAATCATCAATAGACTCATACTGTAAAATTAAATTGATTATCCAAAAAAAATGTTCCACATTAATCCAAGTATTTGTACAAGCTCATCAACATAACTCCTTTTCTTGGAATCACAAGTGACCATCTCATTGATTTATATGATTTAAGAAGACTTCATCAGTATATCCATGATTACCAAGATAACATTAAATCCCACAAGAGATTTGGTAAATCCCATGAGGAATTAATTTGGAATTTAATCCCAAGAATATTCAAAATCATTTATGAACTATAATTAACCACTAATAGCATGGTTCTCAACCATTAACTGCTTGATAACTAGACATCAATCTAAAGACAGTTCCACCAACCATATCACCTTGATCCCCTAAAACTACTTCCTCAAACCATAGATCATACTTGATATCCTATAGTGTACATAAAAATGATATCTATGAAACATTTTAATTAATACATCATAGATCATTACTAGAAAAAACATCCTTTCTATAAAAAATATATAGTTCTAACTATTTTCTGACCATCCCCTCCTGGTACTATCATTACAAACACATTCACAAATCCTCTCCAACTTTGAATCTCCCTATTAAGCATCCTCCACCTATTGAATCATAAAATCATAAATTATCATATAAAATAAGAATATTATACCATATACAACAATTAAATCAATGTGTAGGGATTCCAACTCAACTATTTTCCTCTAAAAACATTAGGATACAATAAAAAAATCCCTTTTTGAGTCCCATATCATATAGTAATCAATGTCTTTCCCCTTTCTTGATTGGTAGGAGATCTAAAATTCATAATTTTGGAAAACATCCCTCCATATTTATTATCGAATATTTATGTTATGATAAGAAAATATACACCTTAATTAGTTGGGATTGGTGAATATCAAAAATTATTCTCTAATTATTTAATGATACCAACAATTCATTATAAACACAAAAAACTCAAAATCTAGATAATTTATGATACTGTTAAACTCAAAAGATAAAAAATTCCTAGAAATAATAGAGATCACAAAATTTTACTACATCAAAAAACATCCTAAGAATATATGGTAGGAATTATATAAAACCTTAAACATCACCCCCTTAAATACAAAATATAGTTATTGATTCCTAATTTATATCCCCTTCATGTTGTAAAATTATTGATTGAATTAATTATTATAGAAAAAATCCAAGACCTTCATGGTCAATGATGTCAATGAGGCCCCAATACATGATAAATTAAACACAACCCTATTGTAATAGTATTTGAGACTGAGAAAAATTTAATCTTATGTGACATTATCAATTATTATTAATATAAAATTTCTATGATCTTAAAAGTTTCCATTAAAATAGCATTACATGACACCACATTTGTAACTCCCTGACCGTAGTTACCCAAAGTCAGAGCCTTATTGCATAACATTGGCATGATCACAAAAGATCATGTATCAAAAGTCTGATTAGTATAGTAGCCTTGGAAATACTAGATACATTCATAACATTTACAATACATTATAAAATGAAAAACTAAAACAACATAGTATCCATAGTCCACACTCATATCCATTATACTATCCCTACAGGTCAATCATAATATACTTCTTTGCATCCAAGGAAAAATAAAACATAGAAATGGGTGATCTTAGATTCTCATTAAGGATAACAATATAACCGATTTTTTCATAAATAAACAAAAACATTTAAGGAAGTGTAAGACTAAATTAGAAGCATTTTAAACTTGAACTTCAGCATAATATGGAAATGATAAAATAAAATAATTCCATTTACATATTCACATGGATATTATAGTAATTGAATAATCACATGAAATATCAATAGAAACTTTCTTAATGATGGGATGCATAATGCCAATCTTCATAATCACATAGTCAAGGACTTCTGCCAAGACTAGATATAAGATTTTGTCAAGCCCTTGTGCCAAGATAGTAGTTTGACTCATGAGACCTACCAATGCATGAAGGAGTTATAGCGGGCTCCACCCATCATTTACTAAGTCCAATGCATTCCTCATATGAAAATGTTTAAACATAACATAAACATTCGTATTAACACAATTATACAAAATGTCAATACATTATCCATAAACCATGAATGGTATGAAAACAACACATCCATATTCAGACATATCACAAAACCTTTAATACAATATAGAATATTTGTATCATAATAAATCAACTTCAAATAATCCTTCAATTCATCAAAGTATGTTTACACATATGAAATCAAGAAAAATTAGAGAAATATATCATTCTATTTTTAAATCATTTAAAAGTCACATAATTATGAAAGAAAACATTTATTTTGAAAATATTCATATAATCTTGAAACGGACACTTCGATGATGTTTTAATGGAAAAAAATAGCCGCACCCGCATTATAAGTTAAAAAAACATTATTACCATAATTTTGTCGAAAAAGTCATAAAGTACCTTGTTTCGAAAACAAAAGAAATATTCCTTTAAACCCATTTATAAAAGTAATACAAGGGTATAAAGGACACTAACCCATATTCTAGTAAATAATAAAAAAATTTTGGAATACATTTCTATGAAACATGGATGTGGATGATAAAGAGGTCTCAGTTGATATGTACATAAAAACAACCTCGGATAATAAAGAGATTGTGAAATTAACCCTTACCTTGTACTTTTCCAAGGTAAAAGGTAGGTTAACCTCCGTTATAATGGATAAGTAATTTTTATTGAATTATAAATGAACCATATAAATTCCTATGATATCATATATAATCTTATAATATTTATTTTTTAATGATATATTAGTAGTACCATCATTTCAGGTGTTAACTGATTTGTTTTCCTTTATATGTTTGGTTATGTAATCCATGTTTTTTATTGATAGGATGTGTTTGATTCATATAAAAGATTATATTATGTTCATAAAAATTATTTATAATCATAATATGAAAAAAAAAATCTTCCATTAATACAATGTGGAATGAATCTCATTGCATTCGTGGAGACGGTGATCTGTACGTACCCACGAGTGGGAATATCATTTTTTTGATATTAAAATCATATATAATTTAATTTTATATCATATATACCTAATAATTAGCATGTTATATTTAATATTTATATCATTTATACTCATTATTATACCCATCCAAATGATGTAGTGTTTGAATAACAAACTACACCATGACGTGGAGATGGTAATCCGTACGTACGCATGTATGGTGACTTTTTCATTTATTGGATTGATATATTAATGAATATGGTTGTAACATTTATATAATAACATTATAGTATATATATTATACTAGAGTTATTATTTTTTAATGGAAACAACAAATAAATAGGAAGTGGAAGAAGAAATTAACTTGACATACGTGATGCAATATTTACCTCTTTTTCGGGTTCTTCATTTTGATATGATCAACAGTGAACCATAGGATGGCTTTCTAACTAATGAAAGGCCTGTAAAATGAAGGTATGACATTTGAGAGGATATTTGGGCTGGGTATGGCCGATAAAAATGGATTTGAATGTGTGAATTTGAGTGAAGGGGATGTGCCCTTTTATAAGAGAGTTGAGGGTCACTTTTGGAAAAACATGAAATATTATTTTATAATAAAATATTTTTCTATTTCTAATGGCTCCAAAAAACATAATTTAAAGGATAAGGTGGATATGGTTTAAAAAAATATCACCAAATAGGTTTTAGATTGGTTTAGGTCATCATATTAAACTTATCTTTTCGATTTAACTCCAAGTTAAATAGTTTGACATTTACCATGTCTCTTTGTATTTTAATATTATATGGTTAATAAACATACTATAAACATCCAAACGAACCTCGAGTGGTTCATTAATGACATTTATAAAATTATTTATGCCTTTTGGCTGAGCCATAGATTTTTATGAATATAATATCAATTGATAATATAATATTTATTATAAAAAGTCTTTTATGTCAATTTTGACACTATATAGTTATTTATTTTTGATTAATTTATAACAGTATTATTATTTCAAAAAAATTTCATTAATCAACACTAAAATATCAAATTAACCTATAAAATTTGTTTATTTCATTAAAAGTGTCAAATGAAATTTATTTGGATATTTATAATATCAATTATTTTAATCTTTCATTAATAAGGTAATTACTGCATCATCATTGTGTCGTAAATAAATTTAATTATTTAATGTATAAAATTTATAAATAAAATACCATTATGTAGGAAATATTTTTATCTTTTTATAAATACTTATAGTCGAATTTATCTTATTTATTACCCTAAATTAAAAAAAAAAATTAGTTATTAAACACTGATTTAAACTGTTCTAACTCTTCTTTAAATAAAATAATAATAAATGTCCTAATCTAATACCAGTGGATCTAAAGGATAATATTTTATTCCTAAGGTTATTATTGGTTGAATCAAATGTATCCAATATAATTAAGCCATGTGTTATTATAATTATGATATCATTTTTACCCTTAATCACCCAATTTACTTTTAACCGCGGTAATAAAAGTAAAAAGTTCATATTCACCAAAAATTATTTCCATCATATTAAACCACATTTTACTTACTAATATTAATCATGTCTCTTGGATTTTTTAAATTGAACTCACAGAAGAGGTAATATTATGTTTTATACATAATTGAAAATTCTCCTAGGAGGTGGATAAAAGACGGTAAAAAATTCAATAAAATTTTATATATCTAAAGTTATTATCAAATGACACAAATAAATTACATTGAACATATATATGAAATATGTATCTATTTTTAAGTAAAATATGTTAAAATTAAAAAACTAATTATTTAAATAAAAAGTCATTTTTAACCAACAAAGTTGTGTTTTTCACTATTCATCAAAAATGGAATGTTTTCAGAAAAATACCAAAAATTCTTCCTAAGCTAATTTCAATATTCTGAATCCAAAAATGAAGTCCATTTTGAATGATAAAATTTTTTCAAATTTAAAAAATTTTGTATTACTATTCATAACGGATAGTTTGATTGGTCACAGTGTGTTAGAATATTGTAGTTGTGTACAATATAGGCTATTGCATAATTAAAAGAGGAACTTATCATGGAGGTTTGCGGTGTTACATTATTCCCTCCATCAAATATTTTTTTTCTCAAAATTTCTATAATACTACCACACAAAAGGATTTGGGTGGTGCTTTGTCAAATGTTCCTCTGGTCCCAACATTTCATCTTCTATCTTATGGTTTCTCCAAAGAACCTTTAACAGACGAGTCGTCTAGTTTCTCAGCAGTTGTTCATTTGTATCATGAATTTTTATAGGCCTTTCACAATAAGACAGATCATGTTCCAATTCAATTTCCTCATAGGTGAGTACATGGTTTGTGTCGGGCATGAATTTTCTCAATAGTGATACTTGGAAGAAAACATGAACCTTGGGGAGACATGGAGGCATTTCCAAACGATAAGCTTCAACTCCAATTCATTCTAGAATTTTGAATAGTCCGATGTACCTAGGACTCAATTTACCCTGCTTACTGAAATGTATAACACCCTCCCATAGAGATACCTTCAAGAAAACATGGTCTCCTACTGAAAAAATTCTGAATCCTTCCTTTGGTTATCAGCATAGCTCTTTTGTTTACATTGGGATTCTTTGTTGTGGGTTTGGATAACCTTCACTTTTTTCATTGTTTCCTTAATATGCTATGGGCCTACAGGTTTTATTTCACTAACATCATCCCAACAAGTTGGTGTGCAACATCTCTTTCTATATAACGCTTTATATTGTGCAATCTGAATACTTCAATAGAATCCATTATTATAGGAAAATTCGACCATAGGTAAATATTGATCCCACATACCTTGAAAGTCATGTGAGAAAGATCTAAACATGTATTGTAAGGTTTTAATAGTCCATTCTAATTTTCCATCAGTTTGAGGGTGGTAGGCAGTGCTCAAACAAAGTTCAGTATCCAAGGCTTTCTGAAGACTTTTCTAGAATCATGATGTAAAACAGGGATCACAATCAGAAACATTCGATAAGAGTACTCCATGAAGTCTTAGAACTTCATTAACATATATTCTTTCTATACATTAAAGACGTAAATCATCACTTATAAATAGAAAATGTGCTGACTTGGTATGATGATCAACAATGAACCATATTTCAGCTTTCCTTCTAGGAGTCTTTGGTAGCCCAATGACTAAGTCCATCATAATATTATCCCATTTCCACTCAGTTATGGGAAGAGGTTTCGTGACTCCCGCAAGCTATTGCCGTCTAGCTTTCACTTGGTAAAAAAACCATACATCTAGACACAAAACCAGAAATCTCCTTCTTCATGTTTTCCCACCAAAAAATGTTCCCTTAAATCTTTATACATCATAGTGCTACTAGGGGGTATAAGGAAATTGGAGCATTGAGAATCATCCAACAATTCCTTGTATAGATCTGGTATATCGGTAACACAACGTCTCTTCCCAAATTTCAAAATTCCATATTTATATATGAAGTCACTAAATCACCCATCATTCATAGATTTAATCTTCTTTTGAAACTCCTCATCCTCGTCCTATGAAATTTTTATCCATTCTAGTATAGATGGTTTTGAAACCATTTGAAAAATTATTGATTTTTCACTTTCCATTATTATTACCATATTTATTTTCAATATATCCATGAAAATAAGATCCCTTTCTACACGTATCTTGTTCAAAACTCTATGATCATTTCTTCTCAAAGCATCTGCCACCTTATTTTCCATCCCTAGGTTGTAGTGTATTGTACAATAAAAATCCATGAGTAGTTTAAGCCATCACCTTTTCCTTATGTTGAGTTCTTTCTATGTGAAAATATACTTCAAACTCTTGTGATCAGTATAAATCTAGCATTTTCACCATAGAGATTGTGTATCTTTATTTTCAGAGAAATGATTGCAGCTACTAACTCAAGATCATGAGTAGGATAGTATTTATCCGGAATGTTTATCTTTCTTGATGCATAGCCAATAACTTTATCATTCTGCAAAAGGACACAACCATGTCCTTTCTTTAAATCATAACTATAAATAACAAACTAATCATTCCATGATGATAGAGAAAATATTGAAGCATTGACTAATCATATCTTATATTCTTAAAAACAATCTTCAACACACTTTTGTCCAATCAAATTTATCCCCTTTACATGTGAACTTGGTTAATGGGTTATCCAATCGGTCAATATTCTGGAAAAAACGCTAATAATAACATGATAAACAAATAAAATTGTATACCTCAGTTATACTCGTTGATTCTATCCATTCTTGTATTACCTTGGTATTTGAAGGATCAACAGATATTTCATCCTTATACACAATATGGCCAAGAAAAAAATATCGTTATTCCATAATTCACACTTGCTAAACATCACATATAATTCATTTCTACTGATGGTTTTCATAATGGTGTGCAAGTGATTTTCATGGTCTTCGAAGACTTCAGATTATACCAATATGTCATCAATAAAATCCACTACAATGTCATCATGATATTCCTTGAAAACTCTATACATTAGACCCATGAAAAAATAGGGTGCATTAGTCATCCCAAAAGGCATTACTATTAACATGTAATGCTCGTACCAGGGTCGTAATGTTGTTTTCAGAATTTCATCCATCTTCACAAACAACTAATTATATACATATCTAAGTTCAATTTTGAAAAATATTGATCTCCATGATGATTATCGAATAAATCATCAATGCGAGGTAGGGGATACTTGTTCTTTATTGTTATAGCATCGATCTCCCTATAAACAATGCACAACCTCATAGGTCTATCTTTTTCTTGACAAAAAGGATAGGGGGTCCTCATGGAGAAACACTAGGGTGAATAAATCCACTTTTACACAATTCATCAAGTTTTATCTTTTATTCCACTAATTCCACAGTGGCCATTCTATAAGGGGTCCTCGATATGGGCATTTATCAAAGAATTAAATCAATGGAAAAAACAATTTCTCATTATGGGGGATGTCCAGGTAAATCCTCTGAAAACACATCAACATAATCTTGCACAATAGGTACGGCATCTATTCAAACATTATTTTCCTCTCCAATATTTATTTCATTTTCATCATCCCAAATAATTGTATTTAGTAGATCTATTGGGGGTGGCACTAGATAGGAATCGGGTGGTGATGTTTCTACTCTAATGATATTGTACTATTTATCATCATCGAAAATTGTAACCTCCTCCTTCTTACAATAAATATTTGAATCATGATCCAGAATCCAATCCATATCGAGGATTATATCAAATTCAGTCATGGGTATGACAATGATATCACCAGATAAATAACATTTATATTCCTTAATAGGGACTGATTCACAGAACATTGTTGTGATGATACTTCCCTTAGGTTCTTTGAATGAAAACTCCCTTGTTAAGTCAAATTGAAAATATCAAATTTTCATAGAAAACTGGGAATATATGAAACAATGTGATGATACAAAATCAAATAAAGCATTGGCTAAACATAAGGAACCATTAAATTACCTACCACCACATCTTTTTGAGCTTCAACAACAGTAGTTGTGATCACATAAGCTTGTCCTTGATCCCATGGCCTTTTATATGGTAAGATCCCTTGGTGCTTAGGACATTCATTTTCACAATACCTCTTTTATCTACAATTGTAGCATTCAACATTGACAGCCTCTTGAATCCCCATGCAACCACGAGCTTGGTGGCCTTTTTCAGCACGCTTATAACAGACTCTCATTCCCTTCAGGTAAGTACTAGGGTGTTTCTTCCCACATTTACTACATGATGGATATTCCAAATTTCCTTTATTCCCCTTATTTCCATTTCCATAGTGTTCAACAGATCTCTTCTTCTCTTACTTTGCTTTAAAGTATTAAGACTTAGATAATTCTTTTTCTATCTTGATAGCACATGAGATAATATCATCATATGATGAGAAGTATTGTTAGACTAATGCTCAATGATGAAATGGTTTTAACCAATCAAATAATCATTCAATATTGCTCCTTGGGTTATGTATATAATCTATTCCATGACTTTCTAACCTTGTAAATTTAACCTCATATTTTGTGACATTCTCATCCTCTTTTTTCCATAGACATAGAAATTTTCTTTCCATATGAGTTCGATGGTCACAAGGAAATTATTTTTCTATGAATATCTCTTTAAACTCCTTCTATTCTATATTTTATACTTCATCATCTTTCCCTTGCTACTAATGTATTTTTACTCCCATTTAATGTTGGTGGTTGTTGCTTCATGAATTTTTCTAACATCGATCCATCGTGTTGTGGATCAGGGTGCTCTATACGGGTATGGATATTATTCATAACCTGAGAGAGTTATCCTAGTATGATGATAAGCTGATCATCACCAGTTTCTTCACCATCTCCACTATAATTATCTTGAGTAGGAGGGAAATACCTAAATGAATTACGTGTGTTGATAAGGTTTCCCTTCCATCCACTAGGATCCATTTCAAAACAATGGAATACGGAATATTATTTTATGAATCACAATACATAAATCCAAACATGTAAAACACTTAACATAATTCGAATAGTTTATGGATTTAATTTGTAATCATTAAAATGTTCACTTTGAGGAAGTATATAATCATAAACCCTTAATAATGGTTTGTAATGAAAATGAGAATTATTCTAAGCATAACCCCCGTGAGTTTCGTAACCAATAGAGAAGCAAGGCCTGTTGATGTGCAACAGTTCCCATTTGAATCCAGCTCAAAGTGGTGTTTTCATGTATAACCTCTAGTACATCTGTGCCAGAGCCACCTCTACATGCTCGTATCCAGACAAGGATGTATTTCTTTGAAAACTCACAAAATCTATACAGTACCAAAATTATAGGAAGTTCTTATATACTAATCCTCAAAGTCTATCTTAGGGTAAGGTTCTCTAATTAGAGTTTCTATAAATCGATCTTCCAAGGTTTTTAATAAACATACTATGATACCAACTGTAACTCCACGACCCTTGTTACCCAGAGTCGGTGCATTGTTATATAAAATTGGCATGGTCACGACAGATCAAGTCTCGAAAGAACAATTAGTTTAGTTTCCTGGGAAATACAATATACAATAATAAGTTATACACTACATTAAAAAATGTAAAAATAAAACATCATAGTTTCCCATGACCACACTCATATCCCTTTTACATTCCCTATAGGTTAGTTATAATATACTTTTTCGCATTCTGTAAAAACTAAAATCTAGAAAGAGGTGAACTCAGATACTCATTAAGGATAAAAATATAGAGGAAACTTTCATAAATAAACATATATATTTAAGGAAAAGTAAGACTAAAACAAAATCCTTTTAAACATGAACATTAGGGTAATATGGAAAAGATAAAATAAAATAATTCCATTTACTTATTCACATGGATATTCTACGAGTCAAATAATGACATGAAATATCAATAGCCACCTTCATAATGATGGAATACATTCAGCCAAATTTCATAACCACATAGTCAAGGCCTCATTCTAAGACTACAAATAAGATTTTGTTAAGGCCCTATGCCAAGACACTATTTGGTCTCATGAGACCAACTGATGAATCAAGGAGCTATAGCGATCTCCACCCTTCTCTTAATAAGTCCAATGCATTCCTCATATGAAAGGGTTTCAACATAACCTAAACATTTGTGTTAAAACTAGCATAAGAAATGTAAATAAAATATCAATAAACAAATAATTGTATAAAAAAACACAACCATTGTCAAAAATATCACAGAACCTTCAATACAATATGGATGATTTGTATCATAATTAATAAACATCAAAGAAACTTATAATCCATCAATGGATGTTGACCTAATTGAAATAACAACTTTTTTAGAGAAATATCTCTTTCTATTTTGAAATCATTTAAAATTAATATAATTACAAATGAAAACATTTATTTTTAAAATATTTTTATAAGATTGTATGGGAAGCTTTGACGATGTTATAACGGTGGAAAATAGTTGTACCCACCGTATAAGTAAAAAAAATTGTTTCATTATTTTTGTCGAAAAGGTCATAAGGTACCTTGTTTGAAAAATGACAGAAAGATTCCTTTCAAGACATTTATAAATGTAAAAAAGGGGTATAAATGAATTTTTCCCATTGTATAGTAAATAGTAAAAATGTTTTGCAATACATTTTTAAGAAACATTGATGTGGATGATAATGAGGTCCCAGTAGATACTTATGTAAAAATAACTTCAAATAATTAAGAGATTCTGAAATTAACCCTTAACCTGTAAATTTCCTTGGTCAAGGGTAGATTAACCTCATTTATAAATGTGAAATAATTGTTATTAAATTATACATTAACCATATACATTAATATGATATCATATATGATCGTTTAATTTTTCATTGCTAATGATATTTTAGTAGTATCATCGTTTCGGGTGTTAACAACTTTTTTTTTCATTTATATGATTCATTACGTAAGCCATGTTTGTTATGGATAGGATGTGTTTTATTCTTATACATAATTATAATATGTTCATAAACATTATTTGTAATCATAAAATGAAAATTATTCTTGAATGATTACGATGTGGAATGAATCCCATCACGTTTATGGAGACGGTATTCTGTACATACACACAAGCGAAAGTATCATTATTTTGATATTGAAATCATATATAATTGGATGGTATATCACATATAAAGAATATTTATCATGTTATATTTATTATTTAAATCATTTATACACATTATTATACCCATCCAAATGATGATGTGTCTGAATAACAAACTACTCCACCATTAGGAGACGGTAATCCAGACGTATGCATGTATGGTGACTTTGTCATTTATAAGATGGATAAAATAGTGAATATGGCCGTAAATATTTTATAATAACATCACAGTATATATAAGATATTTTAGTTAATATTTTATAATGGAAAAAACAAATAAAGTATAAGTAGAAGAAGAAAATAACTTGAAATAGGTGATGAAATATTTACCTCTTTTTCGAGTTCTTCCTTTTGATTTGATCAAAATGGCTCCATAGGTTGGTTTTGTGACTAAAGGAAGGCATTTAGGATGAAGGGAAGAAATTTTAGAGGATATATGGGATGGGTTTGGATGATCCAAATGGCATTGAAGGTGTGAAGTTTAGAGAAGGGGTGGTGCCTTTTATAAGTGTGGTGAGTGTCACTTTAGGAAAAGCATGAAATGTTATTTTATAATAAAATCATTTCTGGTTTCTAATGGCTTGAATATTAATTATTTAATGATACGGATTTTATGGGTTGAAAAACTATCATTTTATAGGTTTTATACAGGTTTATGTCATCATATTAACCTTATCTATTAGATTTAACTCCAATTTAAATAGTTTGACATTTACCTTGTCTCTTGGTATTTTTGTATTATATTGTGAATAAACTAACTATAAACTTCCAAGAGAACCTAAAGTGGTTCATTGATGAAATATATAATATTATTTAATCTCTTTGTCCTAGCATTATATTTTTAGGAAATGAATATCAATTAATAATATAATGTTTGATTTAAAAACTCTTTTTTGTCAATTTTCAAACTATTTGGTATTTAGTTTTTGTTAAATTCATAAAATCGTTATTACATCAAAAAAAATAATTAAATCAACCCTAAAATTTAATATTAACATATAAAATTAGTTTAATTCATTAAAATTCTCAAATTATATTTATTTGGATATTTATAATATCAACTATTTTAGTCATTTTTAATAAGGTAATAACTTCATAATTAGTGTTCCAGAAATAAATTTAATTATATAATGTATAAAAATTATAAAAAAAATACCATTATATATAAAATATGATTACCATTATAATTAATATTTAGAGATGAATTTATCTTATGTATATACCTATATTAAAAATGTTTTAGTTATTAAACAATGATTTTAACTCTTTTAACTCTTTTTTTAATAAAATAATAATAACTGTTCAAATCTAATCCAAGTGGATCTAAATGGTCATATATTATTACTAAGAATTTTTTTGGTCGAATTACACTTATCCAATATAATTAGGACATGTTTTAGGGTAATTAGGGTATCATTTTTACCGTTAATTACCCTATTTTCTTTTAACCGTGGTAAATAAAAGAAAATAGTTACTATTCACCAAAAATTATTTTAATCTTATTGAACCATATTTTACTTACTGATATTAACCGTGTCACTCAGAATTTTGAAAATCAACTCACAGTTGCGGTATAATTTTGTAGTATACAAATTTTCAAATGCTCCTAGGAGATGGGTAAAAGATGGTAAAAAGTTCAATAAAATTTTATATATATATACTTATAATAAAATGAATCTAAGGAATCACATTGAACATATATATTTATTATGTATCTATTTTGACCTAAAATAAAATAACTAATTATTTAAATAAAATTTCAGGTTTAACAAAAAACATAGTGTTTTTTACTACTCATCAAAACTGCGAATTTTTCAGAAAAATACCAAAAAATCACCCTAAACTAATTTCAATATTGTGAATCCAAAAATGAAGTCCATTTTGAATGGTAAAATTTATAAAATTTAAAAAGTGGGTATTACTATTCATAAGGGCTAGTTTTATTGGTTTTAGTGTGTTAAAATCTCAAAGTTGTGAACAATGAAAGCTATTGCATTATTCAAAGGGAAACATATTGGGAAAGCTTGGGGTGTTACAACATTATCAAAAAAATGATCCTCCTAATTCCAAAACATACACATAGACAATTTACAATTGAGTTGGTTGAATTGAATTAATTAATGATAGCTAAGAGATAATTGGAATGTTCCAACATTGAAATCATGTAGATCAATATTTCATCAATAAACATGACTACATAATAGTAAATGAACTCACAAAAAAGTATTTAGTGAGCCCCATGTTCATAACAAGTATTTTCTTAACACCAAAAATCATTATCATAAACTCAATGTTTTCATACCTACTCTAGAAGATATTATTAAGGATATCTCTATCATTCACCCTAGTTTCTTAATTCCCCAACTGTATATCAATCATGGAAAGAAAACGAGATACTCTCACCTATTAAAATATCACATATTCTTGTAAGAGGGTATATATTTAGGATTTAAAATTGATTTATCATCTGATAGACTATACATATCCTCATACTATCATTCACCTAATTAACTAATAAAATGAAATTACTCTATAGTGACACACTGTGTAAGATAAAACCATTATGCATCAGATAATCTATTAGAATACTAAAAACTGACAACTAAGAGGATAAAAAATTATATGGATCCATTATAATCCATTATTTTTCTAGTTAAAAATATATCATGAAAAGGCATTACATCAATTGAGTAGTTTCAAAACAATACTCTCTGAAAGCTTAATTAAATTCCATAATCACCCATGGAGACCCCTCTATCCTGTCATCTACAATGACCATTGAATACTCAGCCATCATTTAAGGGTCTCAAAAAATTTACTTCCCAAATGGTATCCTCTCCCACCAGTAAAAACTATAAACTAACCACCCACATCTAATATCTTGAATCTTATCTAGAAGAAGTTTGTATTTATATGCATGGAATATGACCTGTTGATGTTGGGGGTTCCGTCATAGGGATTAATCTAACCATAGTTATTTTACAATATGACTTGTTTTCCCATATTATTGGTTTACACCCATATAACATATCAAAGATGATGTTTTATCCTCCCAACTTCTGTATCCAGCACTAGGGTAATAGGAAGACTATCTATATCTTCTCTCAGACCATAGACTATTGTGGCTTAAAAAATGAGTTTGACGCTCTGGCATCAAACAAGAATTAAAATGTGGGGATGGTATCCTAATTGTACCTAATACAATATATATAGAGGCTATCATTGGAACCCCTAATGTATGAAAATGTTTAAATCTATCTCCCCTACCTCACTACTAACCTCCTCCCCCATGGCGACTCACTGGTTAAGGCCCCTAAATACATGGAATGTCTATAGGTCGACTTCTAAATTCCCTATATCATCTAATCAATGCATAAGACTACATACCCTACTATAGGAATTGACTTGATATTGGCATCTACTATGTATAATACTGAACTAGACCACATACACCATGATATGATATAATAACCTTAGGACATAGATTTTGAGGTTGACCATTTCCCTTGTATATTGTCTATGAAAGGAATGAAAACCACTAGACCAAGATGGTCATAAAATAAGTTGTTGACAAAATGTCCCCACTGGTTATAAAATAAAAGTACCTAGGGAATGATATTTTCTTCTACCAATTGTAAACCATCAAGAACACTCCATGTTTTCCACCAACGATAAGTCTCCTCTTGAGTGCATATAATCCATCACCTATACAGTTATTTTTACTCCCATGTTCTTTGGTAACATAAATCAAGTAATTGAATAATGGATAGATGGTTGATGTGCCTCCTCATGGTGCAACATACATGATTCACTTCCATAAAAAATTATATGAAATACCCAAAAGTTCCTTGAACATATCCTCATTCTCTAATGTAATCATGTTCCCTTATAAAATGGAGAGTAGAAACATCTTCTTAGATGACATCATGTCGGATAATACGAATTCTAAAAAAACATATATTAATATTTTTTCTACAATATATATTCATCCTTTTGGTAAACAAGATATAACATCAAACACTAATGCACAACTCCTCACTTATGAATAATTTCCAAGGAGACCTCCTACTTTACGTGGGACCATATCAAATGGAATATGATCATGAGATTCTCCAACAAGTTATCTCTCTCTAGATCACATATTCAGCTATAATGCATCTCTAAGGATAATTTCAATAAGGCACAAAAACTCCAAAACCAAAAATCATCACCCTCAAATAGATCAAAATAATGGTTGTCAATAGGGTTATCCTACTAGACCTCACCAGCCTCATAGATTCATAAAAAATCTATATGAAATATTTTAAAAAATAAAAACAATGATCTACTAATCCTAGTAATTTTTAATTTTATTAAAACTCATTAAATACTTTTTTGCTTCACGATATTACAAAATTTATATAATAAAACAATCAATTATTAAAAATGTGCCACCCCTAGTTCTCTACCATGAAAATGGAAATTCCTCCCTGAGAAATTTAGTAGACTCAGATTCGGTTATCAGATCATGGGGTCCTAAAATTCTATTTCATACCATTCATCCTCTTGCACGTGCCACAGACCAAAAAACTATATTTTTCCTAAAAAATTATATACAACATAGAACAAATGTCCAGTTTAAATCAAATATATCATCAAAAACATTTTTTACCAACCTTTCATTACCCCCCTCCCTCTATATATACCCTTCCTGGGTCAACAATAAATGTAGAGAGATAATTTCATTTAAATCCGGCCTCCAAAAGACCACATGGTGGTGACTTGCACCAAGGACATTGTTGTCTCAAATTTGGATGTCATTACCGACAATGATAACTTTATATCCTGTGATATTACATCAAGCATCAAGGAATTTCAAGACACTATATAAGTGAATTGAAATTCAAACTAACGATTAATGCATGTTTAATGCAAAAAAAATTTAAAAAATATCCAAATTAGTACCCAAAATAATGTCATAAAGAAGGGACATAACCATATTGCCTATTTCTAAGCTAGTAATGTCTTACATGGTCCACATAGTCCTCCTAGAAATAAAAATGTTCATATATATGTAATGTGAGAATACATGTATACTCAGAATGTTCACATGAAAAGGAAATCTTTTAAATGAAAAATTGAATACTAATGAACCAGTGGGAAAAAATAGAACAAAGAACTCCAAAATAGGTTAAAAATTCATCTTGAACCTCCTTGGTGAATTCTCACCATATAATGCATCCATGTATAATAAAAAAAATAATAAGCATTCCCATAAAATGGTACCCCACACTATATTCCTACTTGTTTGTTTATATCACTCGCCATTATCTCATGTCTTGGAATTCCCATCACTTCTATATAATATTCATGCATGAATACACTAAATAAATTACATCATTCCAAGAAATCCATGTTAATATAACCATCTCCGCCCACCCGAAGTCCCATGGTCCATCATATCACATCTCAACCACATCAATAACTAGAACATTAGTGTATTGTGAACATGAAGGTCATCAACCATCTTTCCTTATCCTACCATGAATGACCCCCTCTATAAGGCTACTCACCAATCTCATCAACCCAACCATAAATTCATAAAATCCATTACTCATCACATCTCATGTGTATGAACCACATCTAGAAGAAGAAGTAGAGAATAAAATGTATCCATCCATCGTTCTTCTCCCTCTTATATGTTTTGAAAGAAAACCCCAACCCCTCCCACATAACATTTGTGTTTCGACACATAGTGGTTGACCTAGGTGGGTTTGTATAGAAGTAAATGTAAAATTATAATATATAATATCCACACACAAAATACTAACCTAAGGGTATGAGATATAATTATATCCCTCTCACAACATCTAAAAAAGATCATCATACCATCTAATTACTTTTCTTCTAATTATAAATGTATAGAACCACAAAAACCATTCATTAAACCACATGTTTATTTCCCCATTTTTCTATATAATCCTAAATATAGATTTTTCTGATCACTAATCATATTTATATTTTAATTCCATGTATTTCTTGTTAAAAATTATCCAATTTAATAATACATAATGTGTTAATTAAAGAGTAAATTATCAATTTTAACCCATATTATTTTAGATACATAATGAAAAAAATATTTCCATCATTGCCAGGATACCATAACAACACTATAAAACTCAACCACCCCTTATCCTTATGCAAAAATTCCATAGCATGGATCTATTTCACATCACCATAAATTCATGTCACACATTCATTATTTGACAAAATAATCTCATAAAATCTTCCCCATCCACCAAAACAACACATCACATCCACTTTTCACTTATTTCACATGTCCTACATCATATTTAAACTTGGGGCCTTTCATTACATTTACTTCACAACATTTCAATGGTATTCTCATGAAAACAATAATTTCCATGGGAAAACATTTTATTATTTGAATATAAATTCAAATAAAATTTCAATAAATGTGATATCAAACATTCAAACAATAATTATTACAAAAATAATAAACTTCAACACAAATAATTCACCCAACAACAATGAATTACAACAACAAAACAAACCTGGATAATCCGTTTAAAATACAAAAACCAAATAAATGATTATATGAACTCATCTTTAATGAATAAATATTTCTAGTCATCCTATTGTGATAATCACTTAATTTTTATTGATTAATATTTATATTATCCAATTTAACAAATTTTGGTAATCAGGAAAAGTAATCTGTTTATGTGTGTGATAATATATTCCTAAAAAATAATATACAACATTATGAAGAAATACAAAATACACGTGAAACTTCCCATTCCCATAAATTTCTATTATCAAATTTATTATCATCATTAATACATTGAATAAATCTCCCTGGGGGAAACAAAATCACAATCTCTTATATATTTACATCTTGATTAATAGTGAATGATCTGATACCTAGTAATTTAAAAGCATTTTATCTGTGGAAAATAGGATATAGATGGTCGATCCTTACTTAGAAATTACATAGTAAGAGTTAACCCAAAATATTTTATTCAATTTATCTTGAAGTTATGGTTTCAAAGGCATTACCCTTATATATTAAATGAACACTATGATTGATAGTCTACAAAACACACAACAATAAGACTAAGAAAACCCTAAAATATTATTATTTTATAACCATTATACCATAGCCAAATGAATTAGTTGGTATGAATAAAATTAAAATAATTATGAAATATATATTAACTAATTAGTCAATCAAAACTTATTTATTAATTTTTGTGAAATAAGTAATCAAAATTTTATAATGTCATTTTTTCATCAGAAATAAATAATATTCAAAAATCATTTTTAAAAATTTGTGTCGGATAGTAATAATATTAATTGTTTTCTACATTTATTA
Organism: Viscum album; assembly: GCA_963277665.1. NCBI lineage: Eukaryota > Viridiplantae > Streptophyta > Magnoliopsida > Santalales > Viscaceae > Viscum > Viscum album. The sequence continues at coordinate 1,297,929,309 of OY728155.1, forward strand.
TGTTTAATTTAATATGTTAATAAAATATATGAAACCAATACTTCAAATCTATAATATAGTTAAATATCATGAATTTTCTAAAATTTATTATTTTAAATGACTATTAAAAATAATGATTTATATTTGAGACACCATTGTTTATTAAATCATTTTGAAAATAATTTTTTTAAAGGATTTAATGCACCATTAAAAATTTTATTATTTAATAATATAATTAATTTTATTAAATAAATTTTATAGTTCTAATTGGGATAATATTTGTTCTATAATTAAATATAAAATTTTCGAAAAAACAAATATTCATAACATTTTTTTTGTTTTAGTAATTGAATTTATCAATAAATATGAAATTGTATCTTTATAAATGGTTGAAATATTAGGAATAAATAAATAAAAATTTATAAATTTGTCAGCACTATTTTATTCAATATGAATATGAACTATAATAAATTTTGGTTACCATAGTAAAGTAAAAATCGGTTCATTGGGATTAAAACCATGAGATAAGGTCTAAAAATTAACCTAACATGTTCCTTTGATTAATTTTAGAAAAACTATTCGACCATATTTTCCCGAAATTTGAATATATGGTATTTATATTCTATTTTCCTCAGATGGTTCAATATATATTATTTATAGTAATGTAAATTACAAAAAGACACTCTCTTGAAAATAATTTATATAAAATTATATAAAAGGATAAAATGATGATAATTATGTTTAAAATTTTTTATTTGAAAAATTAATCACCATTTTTTATAAAATTATGTTTTTACATTTTCAAGGAAAAATAACAATATCAAATGATTATGAAATATAGACATAATGCTTATAAAAGATGTTGAAAAATTAAATAAATTATTTGAAAACTCTTAAGCATACTAATTAATGGTGAGTAAGAGTTTACCATGATTTTTATATACAAATAAAAAATATTTTATATGTTTTGATGTTTTCCTTTTCATTTCATTAATATCATTTTTTAGCTAAAATTTTGAGAATTTTTTCAAAAGTGACATTAATGATATTTCATAAAAAATGATTTTTTTTTTAAAATATTTAATTACCAGAAAAACCATGAAATAGAATATGTAGGATGTGAAATGGTATAGAACTTTTTTCTAATTCTATTAATCATCCTATTTTAACATTATAATAAAAAATATAACTCCTTAAGATTGAAAAATATATAATCGCGAATAATGTAAAAATTGGTTAATTAAGGGGTTAAACTTAATGAAAAGGTTTAAAACCGGATAAAGTAAATTGTTTTATTATTTTTATAATATAAAACCTTATCATTAAATCTATATCTATTTTTAGAAGTTTTTTCAGATAATTACTATTTATATTTATTCTTTTATTAAATTCCAAGAGTACTCATTCCATCACATATAAGGGACATCACACAATTCAATTATTCACATAAAATTGAGCCATCTATAAACAATAAAAAACAAAATAATCTAGTCTGTATATCATTATCCATTTTGATTTGGAATATTTCTCCTTAAAATTCCACTTAAAGGGTCATTAAGAAGAACTCTAATGGATGCCTATATAATAGGAGGTGATTTTATTAATTGAACTCTTTCCATTAGTTTCTTCATGTAAAACCTATTCTTAGATGGTAATCATCATAAAATAATAAATTTATTATGCAAAATATAATAAATTTCTATTATGATATCAAAACCACATTTTCACCCAATTTACCATTAAATGGGAAATAAAAGTATCACACATGCATACATAAGGCCTATCATCTCTACAAAATGACACAATTTATTTCCATAAGAATATTATATTTTTGGTTATTAGGGATATTATAATGATTATATATGATATATATTAATTATTTATATTTCTATGAATATATTATCATAAACACTATCAAACCTTCCAATATGTTGGAAAATGATAATTTCGCCAGTGCATACGCGTGGAATACTGCCCCCATGGTGCAATGAAAATTTCATTTAATTTAATATTTACATATATGGTATAGGTTGTACAGTAAATGAACATATATGATACATATTATGTAGTGAGGGTTTATTTATTTTAATGTAATATTTATCTTTTTTTCATTCCATCCCATGGAAATTGAAAACGACATTAATGGGTACAAACATCTTATTGTATCCATGAACTATGTGATTCGTTTTTCAATCTCTATATTTAATGTATGACTAGATTTATTATAAAAATATATATTATAGTTATACAATAGTAAAATTCCTATGATGGTTGAGGCATGATTAAATTATAATAATATGAACTACTAAAATGAAATAACCAAGAATAATAAAATAGATTACATATAAAAACATTGATATTAATGAAGAATTATTTATAAATGTTTTTTGAAATGTCTAATGTGGATCATATGTTATAATATATATATGTAAATGAATTTATTTTTTTATAATGAATTTAAGTTTATTATACAGTTCAATAAATTACATTCAAATAATGTCTAAATCATGGTATGTGATTTTTATATCACTTTTATTTATTTGAGACACATGTAGTATTCCCTTTTATTATTTTATGGGGGGTATATACATACCATTATTTTCTTATATGATTCATATCATGATAATTATAAAGATTTATAGATCCAAATAATTTTCAATATTTCATTATATTAGTATTTGAAGGATACCAGGGTGGAAATGTATTTACGTTATAGTCTAATTTTTTAATGATTTGTTTTTTATTTTTATGTTTATGATGATGAAATGTCATGATCTACCCCAAAATAAAAAAATCAATTTTTTTTATACGTGAGTTTTTTATTGAAAAATTAATTACATGTATTCTTTTTCTTCAATTTTAAATCTCAATATATTGATTGAATATATTTAAAGAAAATGAACAAATGTTTTTCACATCAGTAAAAAATCATATATTTCTATAGTCTATATGTTATAAATAATTACTTCAATAATGATTTCATTTTATCATGTGATTTTTAATGTCATTTTTAACCAGGAATAATTTTTTACAAATTGTTAAACGAAAACATCTTATCATTTTATGAATGTGGTACTATTGAATATTTTACTAAATACATTAAATAAATAATTATTTTAATTTACAATTCATGAATGGTATTTATTATCCTCATAAAAAGAAAATGAATCGAATATTCTATTATGTGTTCTAATAATTTTATTTAAAGAAAATGTATTCTATCATATTTAGGAATTTTTTAAGTTTTTAATAAGTGATATAAATGTGAAAAAAGATATTTTCCCCATGAAATGATCAAGTGATCATTTAAAGGTATATTTCAATTATTATTACATCATATGATGTTAATTATGAAATAATGGATTTTTAATCTAATAATACCATCCACTATTACTCTTTTTACAGAAATTATAATGATAAGTGGTTTAATTAATGATATATGTTTCATTTCCATTGGTTAACTATTTTATGATGAAACATCTATGAAACACATTTCATGTCCATGGGTTACTCTATGATCAAATAATAATTTTTTTTAGACCCATCTATTTAATATGATTCTTTATATGGTAAAATGATAAAATTTCTATTAACACTACTACCATTCCATGAGTTATGATATGATGAATGTTTTAGGATCATGTAGAGTGAATATATATTTTATTTATTACGTGATGAGCGGGATTGAAATTATATATCCCTATAATTCATTGGGTGTTTATTGATATCTAATGAGATAATGAGGAATATAATGTGGACTAAACCATGTTCAGTAAGAGACTGTCTTCATAATGAATTTCCTAGGGTTACCCACAACTAATGATTTGAGGGATTTGGGAGTAAACCCAATCCACTATGGTAGTCTTTGATGTTAGTATTGACAATGGAAATTATTTTTCATTATTTTTTATATTCAAAAAACTTATATTTTATCCTAAAATCAATCTCTCATAGATCATGTTCAATGATTATTTTATGATTCATTTCTAATAAAATGTCATGAATTCATCTTTAATTCACAATATCTAACTACGTTACAATGTGTGTGGTTTTCAGATGTATATAACATCCTATTATACACTTATATTCATATCATGCTTATGGGATCAATGAAATATCAATTTCTTACCCTTATTGATCATATAAGCTCACCATTTATAATATTTAACTTTCTCCTTGATACGAAGAAATCATTTATTTAACATTTGTTTAAGAGTGTAACTATATATGATGAAAAATGTTTCAGGAAATGTATATATATTATGAAAAAGTTGTTTATATTTCCATGCTTCATAAGAAAATAATATTTTATTGTTCATTCATGAATCTTAATGTTTTTTATGAATATAAATCCATTAATATTTAATTTCTATGTAGGAATATGTTAGGGTGACTATAATTGGAATTAAAATATAGTTTAGTTAATATTACAAAATTTGGATATGATAATTTTAGTGAAATCCTAGGGGATATGCCTACATATAGGATAACATCTGAATATTTTGGAAATATAGAATATATGTATTTTCATAGAAATAAATCCCTATATAAATACTAAAATTTGAATTAGTTCTAGAATAGATGTATCTAAGGGTTATAACCATAAAAGTGGTTGGTCAATTATATATTACCCACACATATTTTTTCCAATTTTTGTTAATTAGTGGGAAACTATTTTAAAACATCCATTGGTTATTGTTTTTTAATTAATATTTTATTTCTAGAACATTATTATGAATTTATATAGATTATGATTAGGGATAAATAGGGATAAGAGAATGGTATCATAGATTGAAATATGGTTTCATTATTTATATATAATATGATTTATTTTTAATGATTTGTCACACCAATTATAGATATATTTTGTTCGTATTAACCATTTTTGGATTAGTATAATCAGGAAGATACAATGATGAATTTGAGTTGTTAATAGGTAAGCTCATATATTGATTTTCACTATATTAATTATGGTATATCAATTAATATATATATGTAAAATATCTAATTTAATGGTGATTCATATCCTAAATGAGTAGATATTGAATTAGAACTGAAAACTCAATATTTTATGATAATAATATCAAAAAAATAATAGATTTTTCTCTTATGAATGTTTATTATAAGATTTTTCCAATAAATTTCATTATTCTTCCTCTAGAATAATTTGAGGTCATTATTGACATGTATATAATTTATTAATACAATTACCATAAAAATTACTAAATATTGGAATTTACCTTTGATATTCCATAACTAAATATATTGATCTATAAATGTGATGATAAATATGAACATTAAATATATATTTCACCCATTACATGAGTCTTGATTCCAACTCAAAAAAATTATTATCTCTGATGGTTGGGGAGAGATAGAACATTGATGATAAGACTATTGTACGTGATTTTCATGATAAATTTCTGAAGAATATTATAATTTATACATCAAATAAATAATTTTATTTTTCAATAGTTCTCAAAAATAATTCTAATATTAATTAAAAGGATCATTGTATAATGGGACCGAATGAGTTTCTAGTCTTAATGAAGAAAATAAAAGAGAATCATTAAAATGGAATCATTCAGAAAAGTTTTTATCCTTGGGGTTTACATGTTCTTTTTATTAAGAATATTTTTCAATCAATTCCACTATGTACTGAATTTGAAGAACAATGAAAGATAAAAATAAAGAATATTTACCCTGCACCCTTTATTGATACCCTCCATGATCAATGTTGCTAAACTAAATAATTCTCCATGATTTAACTTCATTCTACATATCATAAATTTAAGGTCTTGAAGGAGTATATACCCACCAAAATAATTTTTATATGGTATATATGATATGAGTTTATATTTTCTTAATTTGTACATGTAATTATCCCAGTATCTTAATGGATTTATTTGAATCAGGTCATTAGAAATTTCATTGAAAAATTATCAATATTCATTATAGATCAAATTCTTATAAATTCAATGTGTTAGAAAAAACATAAAGATCACTGTATGATTTTTCTAAAGTCCCAAAGGATATATTGCATTACAAATATACTATGTGTTACTTTTGGCTATAAAAACAACCATTTCTGTGTGATATAATCTCATGCATGGGTTTATCTATTGATATATCAGTGAAAGAATTTTTCAATTTTTCCTATACCAATTTTTGTGATTAAAATATGTAGTTTTCTTGGTTTGGATGGATATTGCCGATTCTTTTTAAAATATTAATTATTGAAATATAATATTTTCTCCATGTTAACTCAAATGGTAGCCAAGTTTCTTTTGATTGATTAACATGAAGAAAATTCATGAAACTAAAGGGAAATTAGTTTAATGCACCAAGGCATACTCTACCCTATAATGTATAAGTTATTGTGATTTATAGTTATTCATTGATAAAGTTACCAATATGTTTACTCATTTATAAGTATATATTGATAGCTTATGGATACCGATAATTGAGAGTTCATGATAAAAAGTTACTCTTGATTTGGAGTAAGTTGTATTAATTTGTTTATAAATATTAGAGATTCATTATTTATATATATATAGTTGATATATATATATATATATTGATTATAAAATATTGAATTATATATTCACATAGAGAGAGTTGAATATGTTTCAGATAAAATTATTGGCATGTGTTTAATATTATAACTACTTATTAAACTACCTCCATGGTAAAGTGAATATTCATCCCAATTAATTGAGTCTAAAGGAGAATAAATGCTTATATCTTGTAAGGAGATAAATATATCCATTGTTTCTATAATTTGAAGGTAAAAATTTATAAATTTTAATGGATGTATAAAAATTAAATATTTCCCAAATGAGAAAAAATCTATTCAGCCATGTAATGATTATAGATAGATAATAGGAGTATGTAGAACTAAAAAAGAAGGTGAAAATGTTCTTGATTTTAAACATGATTGTGATGGAATGATAATGTTATAGAGCCATGGGTTTTTTCATCAATACAACACATTAATAATGTGATACAAGTTGACTACTATAGTTTATCCTTATTTATTCATCCTAGATGTGTGAAGATGTATATATATTTTAATGAGTATTTAATATGTGAATTTATGAAGAGATATATTGAAAGTTATGTGTATCGATTCTTGGTTTGTTAGAAAGGTAATTATTAGAGAAATAAGTATAAGTATATTTTATGACAATTTCATATTATACAATGGAAATTGAAAAACATCCCCATGGATTTTTTCCTCAGACTCCCCAAATATTTGTGTCCCAAACCCAAAAGCCACTAGATGGTTTCTCATAGATGGTCTCCATGTGACCTCAATTGTTCCACCTCGAACAATAGAGGTTGGGGATAATCATCGAGGGTTTAGATAAGTCATGTGGGGAGATAATATTATTTTTTCCAAATTAATCCACAATTGATAAAAAATACAAATTGATAAACATAGTGAAATTAAAAAAAATTAAAATTAAAAAAATCCAAAAATAAAGTTACAAACCACAACCATAAACAAACATGGTATATCATGATAGTAGCACCGAAGTCAACTTAAAAAAACCATAAATAACGATAACACCTGAATAGCTAAACCATTCCTCACTTCATGTCTCGAACTCCAACAAGGAAAGTCACATGCCCAACTCAAATCTTTTTTATAGGCCCTTTTTTTCTTATCCTGACCTGCAAACAAGAAATGTACTCGTGTACCCAAAGGCGGCCTGAACAGGATGTGAGTACAACTCAGTAGGCCACCACCAACTATGTATATAAAATATAATATCAATATATAGTGCATGAAAATATTAAATAAAAGATATAATGAATAACATAAACATAGGTTCCACTAGTTAATAATTGTTACATTATCCATTTATATCATTATTACCAAGTTCATCAATTATACCATGTTCATCAGTTAATTCATTTCTCATAACATTATAAATGAATTTGGAATATTCATCAATCTCAATGAATATGGGGAGAAACTCTGGCTCTCTATAATGATTCGGATAACCGCTTCATCGCATATACAACACCCTCACATAGAAGCCTTGTTCTAGGTGGTTTTATCAAATGAATCCAATTGGGGAATATAACTTGGTCTCTATCCCTAACCCATGATTTCTAGGGTGGATTTTAGAGACTCCTTATAACTCAACCCAGGGGTGTAAAACATCATGTAAATACCCCACTCTACCAATACATTTGCACATGCTTATTTATAAATTCACCATACTCATACCATATCACAACTAACACAACCTATAAAAAAATTAATCATAAAAAATAAAAATATCCTAGAAACCAACATTATGATGTAACCCATTAACATAATTCCCATTTTCATTAAATAACCATTTAGCCCAAATATATTTTTCTTTATGCCTAAATTTCTAAGAATATTAATTATTTTCCATGAATTGAACCATTTAACATAAACCACAATTTACATTCCATTACCAATTTAACATGTTCACAATTTCTTATTAACTTATCCTTTTAGTCATTTTAACACAATTCAAAATCCATTTGACACAATCTCATTTATCCCAATTAATAAATTTTAATTCCATTCCAATCCACCCATTAGTACATTATCAATCATAGTTACATCTTCCCATATTCCATATTAATCATAAAATCACCCAAACATCTTGTTCATATTGGGTACAACCTTAGCACAAAACAGTTTTATACTTAACATTTATGTTACACAACATCAGGATGGTCAAAACACCACATGTGTGGCCATATATTGGACTAATCATCATAAATATATCACCCATGGATCATTAGTGATTAAATTTATAATTCATAGAACCATTTTACCCAACAGAACATAAGAAATCAAAGTCAAAAGAATGTGAAATATGAATATAATCTTACAAGCATAAATACATCTGAAATTTATGGGATATAACTTGTAGACCACCTAACTTGAATCTATTGATGAATACACACTTAATAATAGATAGAGACCTTGATCCCATCCCCCTTTCTATAAATTCCTAGTTTCCACTAGAAAATGGTTTCTTTTGAGCTTTAGACGACAGTTTCACATGATACACGACTTAAAATGGAAAACATAACCAAGATAGATATTAGTTTTACCTAGAGCATCGATAAATAACCAATAACACTCCAATCCCCCATGAAAAGACTATGAATGATCCATAGATTATCATTATGGGTCTATGTCATTAATAGGGATTGAGGTAGGAGATAGGGTTGAATAATGTGATGAGGATAAATATCCTGATGTGGAAAATTATAATTTTTCCAACATTTAATGGGGTGTACAGTTTACTCGCATGATTTTCCAAACCATTCACATACCATAAAAAGCCAATGTTCAAGGGATGTTTGGTCACATGGTTACTTATGAAGACCCATATATTTCATAAGCCATGCACCATCCATGCAATATACCACTATCCCTGGTTCCACAGTTTTCTTAAGAAGGCCGCACATTTTACATAAATGTGCACAATCTATGCACCTTGGACATGTTGGTGCGGTTTTCCCTTATTTCATGTCATAAACCCCCAAAGCCCCTCAAACACGAAGGGAAACACTTCATTTACCAAAAAAATATTCAAAACAATATTTAAGAAAATTACACACTTCTCAAAACTCTATAATTTTAAAACATCCCCACCTTATAATGGCCCATCCTTGAGCCATGCTCTAAAGAGTAGTCGATTTTTCAATGAATGTAGATCAGGCCACTAGGCCCACATATCTACCTCCATTTTTGATGTTTCTCCATAATTGTTTCCATGTTACAATAAAACACAATCTAGGGTTTCATTATTCACTTAGAATTATTTCTCCTATGATCAAGGATACAAACCAGAATTTCCACAAATGATGAATTAGCCTCGATCCCTACATCATAATCATTAATCAAATGAGATAGAGTAAGTTTATACTTTCTATGTTGTAAAAAATGATAAAAATCATGAATTACACTATATATTTTATTAAGATTTAATTGGTAAGCCACTAGCCAAATCCTCTCCACAATCTCAAATAACCCCATATACCTGGGTGCCAACATACCCAGCTTCTGAATGCGACTATGACACAACCTTGGTGTAACAAAAAAACACACTATCACCCAATATAACACTAAGAAGACAATTATGATAATAGTTATAAGGATTCTACCTAATGTAATCCATTTTCATGTATTTATAAATCAATTATACCATTTTTGACGTCTCCTGAATGAGTCTTGGTCCCAAAATTTTTGACTCACAAGTTTCTATCCATCAAAATGTAGATTTATATGTCCTCTCATAGAGTACTCAAATTGTGCCTTCTAAATCATACCAAGGAAATCATTTTGTAGTCAAACTCAATACAATACATGTGTTATCCCCAACAACCAACATAATGTAGGGCATATAACCTCAAACATTCTTCAATAAATTGAATTATATTCTCTTACTACCAAGCATTTTGTGGGTGAAAATACATACAAAAAACAACAATGTACAAATTTCCTTCTACAGTCGCTTCTATATGCCAGAGGTGAAATGAGGACCTCAATAAGAATCTATTGTTCTCAATACTCCATGAAATAGTATTATATCTTGATCATATTACTCATCCATGTGACCTAATGTTAATTTCTCTTGGATCAATAATAAATGATCCACCTATAACAAATAATCCAGAACTACCCAAATTGCATCCTTCTTATGAGGAATCCTCAGAATACAGAGTAAAAATTGGTATTTACATTGTTCAACTTACATTATGGAATAGGAAATGTTTGTAACAACCCACCTGGGAACAAATGCTCATCCTTCACTGGGTGATAGGTGAGGCATCACACCACAAAACCAGCAATGTATTTCTTCATTCCTTGTCCCAAATAACACCAACAAATCATGATTATTATTCAAACCAGGATGGGCATCCCACTTTGATATATGAAACCCCCTCATAAACCTTTCACACCGACACACTGACAAATCCACATGTCTATAAACACTAATCATTCCATCGTCACTCACAGCCCATCCAGAATGTGACTCCTCAGCCTTAGAATTTTTTTTTTCATATTTAAAAACTGGGGGTCCTCAAGATGAATCTCTTTGATCATTATCAAAAGTGAGAACTGAAATTCTATGGGTGTAAGTTTCATATATCTATCCCCACCCTACACCTCATGATGCATCTTAGTAAACAACTATATCCTACTACACTCAACGTTAGATTCTTGAACCACTTGATTCTGAGTCTTCCGTCTTAGAACATATGCAACTCTATTCACATTTTCTACCATATAGACTAATTCAATGTAAACAGGTTGAATTTATTAAACTCGTAATCAAGTCCGAATATTAAAATCATGCTACAAAAGATAAAATTTATACTTTTGTGATCATTAAAAACTCTGAACTGATTTTACAACAAGCACTATCTCTAAAACATTATGGAATTTACCACAATGGCCAATTCAAAACCATGAGTAGGGTAATTTCCTTCAAGAGGTGTCAATTGTCTTGACCCATATTCCATAACCCAATCATCATCAATCTACACTGCACCAGTTCCAACATCATATGAATTACAATAAAAGGTGTATCTCTTACGAGGTTGGGGAATGATTATTAATGGTGTAGTTTTCATCTACTTAATCAACTCTTTAAATTCAATCTTGCATCCCCAAAACCATTCAAAAATAATTCCATCTTGGGTTTTTCTTGAGAGAAGAACTATAAAATGAGTGAAACCATTATTTAAAAATCATTAATAACAAGAAAATTTGAGAACACTTTAAAGATTAGAGACATTCCTTGGATGCTCTAAATAAATAACAACTTTCAAATTCTCTTGGTACATTGACACACCTGGCTTAGAGATACTGCACCCCAAGTAATAAACATTTTCATTAGAAAGTTTACATTTAGAAATATTGTTATAAATCCTATATTATTTTAGTGTAGTCAATGAGATTTCATTATGTTTTCCATGATCATTATTAGTTCTAGATTTCACTAATATATCATCAATTAAAATTACAATGAACTAATCATAATATGGGTGAAATATTTATTTCATTAAATACATGAACACAACTGATGAATTAATTAAATAGAAAGGCATACACATAGACACATAAAATATGTACCTTATCCTGATGGAAATATACAGTATATTATAAGACCTCACCCTAAAAGGGTGATATTCGAAACTCAAATCGAACATAGAATACATTGAAGCACTGTTCGGTTGGTCAAAAATATCAACAATTCAAGGAACAACGTATTTATTCTTGACATTCTTCATATTAATATTCTTTTAATAGACAAATAACCTTATTATTTTTCATCAATATTTGAAAAAAACATATGAGATCCCCAAAGGTGATGTTATAGGAAGGATGAACCATTTTTTCTCTAGATCCTCAAACATAGTGTTAAACTTCTAATTCAATACTAGTTCTATTCAATATGGTTGAATGGAATCTTATTCTTCCCTTTCTATTAACCATATAAGAAACTCAAAATATTTATTGGGATGTATCCTAAAGAAGTTCTCTATAAAAACATATGGAAATTGTTCCACAATGAGAGGAAATACTGGTTTCTCCATTACTCCTTCATCTAGCACAATACAAGACACATGGGTCATGTGTTCACCCAATTTTTGGAAAACCGGAACTACATGCCCTGCTCCAATATCCCAGTTATCGTGAAGGATATTAATTTATTCATTAGAGGATGTGAACATTACCCAATGATCATAATAGTTGATATGGGACTAGTATAGAACCAAATAATCAATGCCCAAAATTCGTTCATAACATGAAATTTCTTGGAAAACAATTCCCATAGAAGATGATACCCACTAACCTCCAAATCATAAACTTTACATTGTATGATATCCTCAGTCTGCACCCATAAGAGATTATCAATTTTAATAACCCCACATGCATGTTACACAGCATGGCCCAACACAAATACACACTTTGTAGATATAAAATAATGTGTGTCATCTATGTCAAATAATGCACTATTGATCTTAGAAGTAAAAATAATGATACAAATATTGTATTAGATCTAGAATTACCACCTACAAGTGTAGACTAAATGATATGAAGATGAATTCTCTCTCTACCATGGGATCTACCAATGTACCTATAATTTCAGAACCTTGTTGGTATGGATGTTCTTTCCTTAGAGTTTCATGTCCAACACCCCTATTGGTGTGGCCCATGGAACTCTAAATGCCTACTTGATATAGGGTAACTGACCCTCTTCCAGAAATCGGTATCTACTTATGTCATTCTCCATTTCCCGAATGTCATTGGTTCCCAGAAAACCTCCTCACATGTCCCAATATTCATCATGATGTAATGTCCCATCCTAGGTTCCATACACCAGTGCACCGAGTCAAACTGTCACATGACCTCAAGCCCGCCTCCCAATATGCCAGAGGCTACCGAAATTTTGTGAGGGACTATTAAAAAATTCATTAAGACACTATGCCATATTTTATCAGATTAAAAAACTAAATGAAACTAATATAAAAGATAAAAATCATATATAATCATAACAGTATAAATTTAACAAGAAAAACTATGATAAGAATTGCAATACTCAATCAAAACTGAAGCATGACATGACAATGTAATGGGTCAATGTGTATAAATCCTAAAAAATATATGGATAGTATAGAATCCCAAAAGGGATCCAAAACATGTCTGGTTCCCTCATCTGATCTCCAACCCCAATTAATATTATAATTTTGGTCCATTAGCTTAACCATCCCTTCAACAATAATGTTTATTCTGGTACCAATGAAGCAGCCTGGATTTTGTGTGAGTACAACTCAGTACGCCACCACCAACAATGTCTAGAACAAATCAAGTCAATAATAGCTTATCTAGTTGTATTTGTGATAAAAAGATAAATAATGTAAATAATTTATATTTGTTCATTTACTCTTTATTTAACAAGATTTATTCCTAGGTTCACAGGGACACCTAATCCACAATACCTACTTCAGCCCTCACTGGAGTCATAGCCACCCCCAAGCGAAATAAAAAATATGAATTGGAATGTTATTATTCATTATCATATTTGATATGGAATTTATCTAATACATAAATATTGATAATCATTTAGGCATAATAAATGTGAACTATGGGATCTAACCATAATTGTCAAAAGTGAGTAAAACAAAACAAATCATAAAAGGATCCTAGAAAATTGGGGAATCTATTGTGTTCTTTTCACTTTAATGGTTACATTGGATTTTCCTACAAAGTCTCACATATTCCTTCTACAAAAAAAATTAGAATCAATCACATACATAATCCCTTAAGGCTCACATGGTCCTTCAACAAACAAAATTAGATTCTCTCATAGTCTTTATCAATTAAAGATCATATGATCATTATATAAACAGTTTTAGATGTTCTCTTAGTCTCCTTCCTTCTGTATCATTATCAAACCCTTTATATCCAATGTGATACTCCATGGAAACATTATCACATCCAATTCTCATTTGACCAATCATTCTACTAATTAATTCAAAACTAATTAGTCGTATAAAACCCTTTAATTAATTCCACTATTAAATGGTCATTTCGTATCCATCAATAAATTCAAAAAATTAATTACAAAAGAAACCTCAATTAATTAGTTGGAAAATTAATTAATTAAAAATAACTATAATTACATATTCACATAAACATAACTATTAATTTATTTATAATTAATTAATTCAAAAATTAATTATTTACAAAAATATCATAAAATAAATTGTCCCATCAATTAATTAAAAAAATAATTAATCACATCTCAACAACTAATTAATTATATAATTTATTAACCAAATATACCATTTAAAAATACTCATAATAAATTAATTATTTATTTATTTAAACAATCCCATTACCTTCCCATTTTGACTACCCTTAAAATAATTAATTGACCCAAATAATTAATCAAATATTTGAGAACTCAATTTTTAATTATATCATAACACTTTAATAATGGAATATGAATTATCTGAATCTAGACTATGGTATTGGAATTTGGACTATCTACCTCAATAATAATTTTGAATATTTCTCTACAAATAATATTTCTAAAATGAGCATGATCGATCAAGTTTGCAATGAAGAAAAAGATTTAGATCTACCTCCTTGAAAGTGGAGGAAGCATTGGAAAAATACCTATATCTATGATAGCAACTGGATTTTGGATTCCCCACAACAAGAACCATATAATTTCTTATAAAATATTATATTTTAATATTAATAAATGGAAGGCTTAACATAACAAATCTAGGTCCATATATCCACGGTCTGATGTGAGATAACATTTGAATCAAAGAAGAATCATAGAAATTAATGATTTAAGACCCACATCTACATGGATGATGAATGAGGGTCTTTGGTAGATGATTTTGGTGTGAGGAGTTGTTCCGGCACAACTAAGTTGTGTGTTCGATGTTTTTTTCTAATAAAGGTGGGGCAATTAGCTTCTTTAATGAAGAAAATGGGTGCAAAATGTTTATGCAATGCTGAATCAAGAATTTTAATATTTTTAGTGTCAAAATTATGTGGCATGAATTACCATTTCAAATAATCTAATAATTCTTGAGTAAAATCAAATCAAACAATTTAAAAAATTAAAATAGATTACACCTGGTGAAATATTACACGTGGTATGATCCAATTTCACGTGTTGAAAAATTACATTTTGTTAAAATCTAAATACACTTAGGGAAATCTTATTTCAGTAAATCTCAACACATGGTGAAAGATAGTTACAAGGGGAAAATTTTAATTTAATGACATGTCGACGAGTGGTTAAATCCACTAATAATGATCATAAATTTTTGAGTTTGTCAATAAATTATTAAAATAGATATATTTAAAAACAACCCATTTTGACTCAATGTTTTAAAAGATTCATACATAGACAATGATTGGAAAATATATTCTCTAAACCTTATAACAGCTCTTCCATGAGGTGGACTCCCAAGAGACTTTATGATTATGAGTCAAATATTTTTGGCTACTAAGCCTGCATATATTCATCCCTTTCCCATTTCTCCTCATGTACGTGTCTCTATTTCCATAATTCACTAACTATCAGTAAACTCTTTCCTTGCAACAATTTCCCACTACGATCCAACACACGTATTAGATGCTCCTCATAGGATGCATCTAAATCATGCTCAAAATCATACGCATATATCACATGAGAAGGTTCATCATAATACTTTGGATGTTGTGACACATGGAAGCTATCATGAATAACATTGTATTTCTATAAAAGATCCAATTAGTATGTGAAGGGACTAATTCAATCCACAATCTCCAATGGTCCAAAAAACCTAGGTGCCAATATAATTTATCTATGTATCCTATAGAGACCCAACCTATGAAACAACTGAAGGAATGCATGATCACCCTCTGTAAGCTATATGGTTCATCTCTATCTTTAATCAATGGAAAAATACCAACTCTAAGTCGTAGTAATAAATTTCTGATTCAGTTTTACCTTCTCTGATATCTCCTCTACAAGGATCATTCCAAATAACCCTGAATCACTAACCACCAAATAGGATAGTGGTGATCTATATAGAATACCTTATTGTTCCTCATATTGTTCTATATATATTTTCTAACTATTTATTTTGTTTATGTAGATCTACCATAAAACTAGGTGTTTGTCCCATCACCCACCAAACCGAAGCACACATTCCCAAATCATATCCATAATCACCTTTATTGCATGCTCTGGCTAGCCATATATATATGGGTTAAAGATATAATCAATTAAAAATGTGTTCCACGTTCTTTTGAAAATAATTATGAGTCATGTGAATGTAACACCCCGAGATTTTATGAGAAGTATTCTTTTTAATTTATTTGATGTCTTGTGTTGTATGATACCCCATGATTATCTTGCACTATACGCAACACCATATTAGCTTGTAGTATATGCAACACTAATATTGGATCGTGATACATAGAATTTCATGTTTGTTTGATAATAGTTAATCTACGCAACATTGAGTATATATATATATTCAATGTATTAATAAAATATGGTTATATTTTGTTATACGCCAGAACAAATGAGTTGTACACTACACGCTACCCAGACATGGCTTGCATTACACGCAATCACGACCTTCCTCGATAGCGTGTGTTGTACGAAATACTGGGTTTCACTAAACAATGATATATTATTATAATATTATTATGAACTAGCTTTTATGAATAGTATTTACTAAATTTTGAATTTTATAACATTATTATTAATCTTACATATTTTCTAGAACATGGTATAATAACAATATAAAATTTTTCTGGTAAAATAAGTATTTTTCAAAAAGTGCAGTTTTTCCACCTTTTGATGGCGCACCAACCTTAAATCTAGTTTTTGACATGTTTATAAGTTAAATTTATCAAAATAAAATTCTTATTTGGAATTAGGATATTAAAATTTACTTTGGATAAAATTTTCATATTATTCGGATAACATTCAAATTTCAATGAATAGTAAAAACATGATATATTTTAATTAAAAAAAAACTTTTTTCATTGTAATAATTTATATGTTTAAATTATAATATTGAATGGTTTTAAAGTATAAATAGAATATATTTTTACTATTTAATATAATGTATGTCATTAGCATTTATTTTACATTAAATTCATTGGTAAAATCATTTCAATCTTTTGCAATGTTTTTACTTTTAAAACTCGTTTTATTAATAGTGGGATTAATTTTAAATTAATTACTTCAACTTCTGTGTTTTTAATTTGAAAAATGGATTCCATATTTGGAATCAGTAGGTCCAAATTAATTTAATATGATACTTTGTATTTTTTGGGCACTATGAATAGTAACTACGGTAATTTTTATTTACTTTAGTTAATGATAAATCGGGTAATTAAGGGTAAACCTAAGATTATAAAATTACCTAACACATTCCAAAATTATATTTGATGACTAAAAGTGGACCCATATCACATAAGGGTCGGATTATTTTCATTTATGGACTTTTGACGATGAAAATAATATAATTATTATTAAAACCAAAGAAAGTGACAACATGTCACTCTCTTAAATCTTATGAGTATAATAATTTTAATTTAGTGATAAACATCATGAAACTTCGAACATGAATAGTCTCTAGAAAGATAAAATACATATCTACATCATGAGAATTTATATAGAATTTTTAGGGATTAAATAATTGTCATTAATAGTGACACAATAGTGATGCAGAAATTGTTTATTTAGGAAAAAATCAATAATATGGTTTTTATTAAAATAACAATACCTATTAAAAGGACCAGATACTTGACCAAACATTATTGGTCGAGTATAGCTATATCTTAACCATTTCCAACATTTCCACATGTGTCAAAATCATAAAATCATCTACCATCTCATACCTCAAATTATTTTGCTAAAAATTATCTATAATATTTTTCTATATATCATTTCATATCATTTCTTCTTCTTTTCTGATTTTTATCCACATATCCCACCAATACTGTTTCTTACCTCTCAACATATAAACCTCAAACATGAATAACTTCTCGGAAGGGGTATCCTAATTGTCAAGAATCTTCCAGATAGACTCTATCCAAAACTCAGTTACCTCAGGTCCTCCCTCTATGATAATGGTTGGAGGGTGATGTAGATGAAATTCGATGGTCAGTAAAAGCATGCTCGACAAAAGCCACGCTGGATCTTGTTGCCCTATTTTCAAAAAGCAATGAAGGTTCTCACAGAGCTATTATTATCTATTATCCTGGATTACCATGTTATCTTACACCACAATGGGTTGAAATTTTTTATAACATTCTCCTATTTCCCAAACGACACACATCTATGTGGCTTCATTTCACTAAAATTCCAAAAAGTTACTTTAGAAAACATAATATAATGCACTCATATGTTTTATAATATAAGGCTCACTTCTATCCCTAAATAACTTATTCACATACCCTATCACATGGGTTATAAAACACATCCCAAAAACTATTCCCAACCACCACTATCATGGACCATGGTTCACATGAGGTATCTAACTCACATGGTCACAAACCTTACCTTAGACATCATTTTGAAACTATTTACATAATTTCAACATAAAACTTTCCTCTAGAGTAAATTTTCAAACTCATAATATGGTACATTAGAAAATGTTTAACTCACATTTAAAACATTAATAGTCCCTATTTCTTAACCATTATTTCAGTTCATTTTCCATTATACAGAATTTAATCATTTTATTATACACTATTTTCTTCATGATTACATGGATGTAGAATGAATTATAAATTTTACACCATGCAAAACAATCATGTTCTTTCCAATCTTGATGAATACCAATTATATCCCTAGTTCCTTATAACGTTTTATGAATTAACATCCACATACCATTTGGTCCAAGAATAAGTTGTCATAAATGGTCAAATAATAAAACAAGTGCATCCCCATGGGTGAAATATCATCAAATGTAAAAATCTATAATAAGATCAATAACTCCCACTATTAGTGACTTGGGTTTCCCTCAAACATGTGATATCTGCTCCCAAGCACAAGCTTAATACTATAAAAGACACATTACTAACCTGTAATATACCATCCCCAATTATTATTCTATAGAAAAGACCACATCTAATAACAATTTGTAACATCCCTAACCTGGATTCAACTAAATGGTCCCTATTCTTGGTTACCACATGACCTCATGCACATCTCCCTATATTCTAGAGGATGCCAACTGGTAGTAAGGGTATAAATAGGTCATGTGGAATGCTATAAACTCTATGCCAAAATAATCTATATTATATAACAAATATAAATAAAAGAAAAGATATAATTACTGATAACATGAAAAATGAAACAACTCCAAAAAATAGTTACAAACCACAACCAACATTAAATATTGTATGTCATGCTAGTAGGGAGAAAATGTATTAGAAAATAAAACAAAAATTAAGATAATATTATAATCCCCATATTGGTCCCAAATGCAAGTCTAAAACATCATCCATGCATGTTCAATGCCCAAATCATTTCCCTAAAATATGCCCTATTCCCATTTCCTAATAGTAAAACATGAAAACTACTTTGGTACCCTATGGTGGCATGATTATGATGTGAGTAAAACTTAGTAGGACACCACAAATGGTGTCAAATAAATATCCCATATATATATAGTGAACCTAAATCTTTAATAAAAATTAATGTGAAAACATAAAACATGAGTGGAATTAGTTAACAACATTTACATTATCCATTTAAATCAGTATTAACAATTCCATCACATATACCATATTCATCACATACTTCATTTCTCATAACATGATCAATGGATTAGGCATATTCACTTATTTCAATGCATAAGAGGAGAAATATAATTTCCCTAACTCATTAGGGATAATCACTTCATAACATATAAAACACACTCAATTTTATTTTTTGGTTTAGGTGTTTTCATCGAATGAAAACATTTGGATAATAGTACTATATTCCCTTCCCTAAAAAGTGGATTTTTTGGGAAGCATTTAGAGCCCTTGTCTAAATCGAACTATGGGAGTAGAACCTAATGTAAATACCACACTGTATAAATTGATGTTCAAATTTTTATTTATACATTCAGCATACACATACATATCACAACCAACACAACCAATACCAAAACCAATCATATTCCACAAAAAATAGGAGAAGAAACATTATGCAATAACCCATTAACACATTTTCCATTTTTTATTACAAATTAATATATCCAATTTCTATTTTTTATGTATAACATAATAAGAATAGTGACCAGTTACCATGAACTATCCCATTTAACATAGTACACAATTTAAAATCCCTTAACAATTTAGGATTTTCACCATTTTTTATGCACTAATCCCCTTATAAATTTTAACAAAATTCAGAATCAATTTGATGTGATATCATTTAAAGAAATTAATCCATTTTTATTCCATAAAAACCCCTTAATACATTATCAATAATTTTCCCAACTATCTATATCACATATTAACCATAACATTACCCAACCATAATTTTCAAATTGGTCTGTACCTTGAAACAATACAATATCAGAGTAATAATTTTTGTTACCCATGTCCGGGAAGGATGAAACACCCAATGGTTGGCCCTAAATTTGACAAACAAACCTTAATACATCCAACATGGATAATTAGGTGTTAAATTATTTATTTAGATGCCCATTTTAAAAAAATATCACTAATGTAACCTATACCACAAAAAGGTGGATACCTGATCAAAATCTTATTAGAAAAAACCCATGTAAAAACTATGGGATATTACTTGTAAAGACCATACCTCAAATCATTTGACGAACACACTATTAATAGTATCCTTAGATAATGATAAAACCCCATTTTATGTCCCAAACTATGTTCCATTATAAAAATACAGATTTAGATATTCTAAATAATGATTCTCAAGATACTGGCCCTAATCCATAATTAAGAAGGAATAAAGAGATTAGATATACCAAGAGACTCAATCTGTAATCGATGGTGCTCAAAACAGAAAAGAAAACGGGGGTGATCTATCCATGTAAGATATTGACAGTACTTGATCCAAACTAGGGATAGAGGTTGGAGAAAGAGGGAGAAAACTGGGTCGAACATAAAAATCCCAAAGTGGAAAAATTATTATTTTTCCCCCATTTAAAAGGGTACACTATCTACACTCACGATTTACCAAATTTTGTGAAATGTAGGTTCAAGACACTATCAATGAGATTTTGTGTCACATGGTTACCTTGGAAGACACCAATGGTTTACAAACAATGCACTAAATTTTTGATATTCCGTTATGAATTGTTTTATTTATTTCTTGAAAGGTTGTACATTTTATATAAAGGTGCATAGATTATGCACATTTATCATGTTGGATAGGTTTTCCATCCATTCCTATATTGAACCCCCAAACACCAGAAATCCCCTAAAAATAAAATTTATATTCTTAATAAACAATGAAAATGTTTTTTAATAAAAATTTAAAAACGTACACACCTCTATAAAATTTGGAATCTTCTACCGAATGTATATGGACTATAATAATATTTTAATTATAATCGATTTCTGTAGAATGTAAAAACACTTAATTAATATTATATAATATTTATACCTTGATCATATTTCAAAATTATTCATTAAATAAGTTCTATGGTTACTTCAAAGACTTCATTTTATGGTATCTAATCGGGATCTGAGTATACCATGAAATTCTAGTGATGTCTTCGTAATGATTTGGATATACTGTTGTTTAGTACTCTTTATCATATTTAGACATATGGTATCTATGTTAGAACCATATAAACTCTATATTATATATTTAAGTCATATTATATTGACTTAAAAGTCATTTAGGGTCAATGATTTCCTTAATTCATATCTTATAACAAAAATATCTTTCACTCAAGCATTGAGATAGATCCCTATGAATCCATAAATGGAAAGAATTATAGAACTCCAATGTAATGGGATGATGTTTTATAATGTAAGATATTAGGACTTTATCATAACGAGAAAATGTAATATCATGTAAAATACAATTAGCAACAAATTTAGAAATCACATAGTCGATAGAAATGTAATAACTATCATACACTTCATAATCATGAAATCAAAATTGGTGAGAAGGTATTATTATTAATGTCTCTGTAGATGAAGCTAATGAGTTTTAGACATAATTTCTTTTTTTACCTAGGTGTATATACCCCATCAAAATTCATCAATTTGGGACATTAGTTTGTCTTTAATATCATCAATTGAACATCTCTCAAGTTAATCATATGCTCCGTATTTCTCTTCTATGGAAGTAAATACTTAAATAAGCACAGGATATTCTTATAGTGTGTATACCACTGGTTCATGTTCTTTATTATAAATTAAAACTTCTATAAATCTTGGATCATATTTTATAAGGATATGTGGAATAGGACAACTCTCCTAGTAAAAGGTCTTTAGGGGAAACTAGAATTCGAAAGGGCTATATATGAACCCGAGGATATGACGAATTAGATATATCATAGATTATTTGTATCAATGTTACATTATTTTTATAGGAAATTAATTATTATGTGGGTATAATGTTATTCCACGATATTTTAGAATAAGAAAATTTTCAATGGAGTATTTAGCAAACTACACTATGATTAAACGAACTATGAAATGGTTATGATTTTTTGAATGTTCTAACATAGATAGTTGAATTGACAGACTGAATAGGAATAATTTCAGTAATATATATATCATAATATAAATTTTAATATTATTGATTATGAAGAAAGAAAATAATTTTTATTGGAGTCATTTTATTCATCAAAAATAAAACTTCCTTAAAAAATTTTATTTCAATTTGTGATTAAAAAATATAATTAATATTTCCGTTTTTTATAAAATCCATTTTATTATTTTAAAATATGTTTTTAAATAAAAATTCCCAAATATATTTAGAGATATATTTTGGGAGTTTTTTGAGAATATTGATTTTTCAAATAGTGTAAAAATTATTGATTATTTTAGTAAGTCAAATTTTTAATCATTGAGTTGAAAGGAATAATTATTTTAAAAAAATTATTTAAAAGTAAAATTAATTACCATATATTATGTATAATCTAGTACTTTATTTTGAATAAAATTTTATATTTTATTTGATAAAAAAATTTATTTAAAATAAATGTTTTTGGAATAATATTTTCATAACAGTTTGCTTTCCTATAATAAATTATATTACCCTAATTATATAAATTAAATAGATATTTATAATAAAGTGTTTAATATCTGACAAATAGTTCAATTCTATTTTTGGTCAATATTAATAGAAACTATAGTAAATCTTTGTAACCATAGTAATTATAATATTTATTAATTTGGATTAACCCCATTAGATAAGGTTGAATAATCGACAAAAAACATGCCTTTATTTCATTTCATTGGAGAAAATAGAACATATTCATCGTAATGCTGAATAGAATTTATTTTTGTTCTTTTTTCCATGATAATGTCATTGAGATTGTTCTAAGCTAAAAAATTACAATATATCACTCTATATATACTTTTATATATTTTAAAAATTTACATAATGATAAAAAGATGATGAGTTTTATTATGAATTTTCAATTTAAATATGAATTTATTTTTTATCATGGTATTTTGTTTAAATTTTTTGTGATAAAATAATTACCTTAAATTCTTCCATTAATTCAACACAATTCACATGCAATAAATAGAAAAATTAGCTAAATAAATTTTTTTTAAAAAAATGTAATATTTAGGGTGATTTATATTGTCCCAAATATTTTATATATATAGATAACATATTAATGATTTATGAATGTTTTTTTATGAAAATAATAATTTGGTACTTTTTTCAATTTATAATTACATGAATAGTCCCAAAAATGGGATTATTGATATTTATTTACAAAAATATTTCATTAAATTTTTCTCAAATAAGTTAAATATTTATAGAGGATATGAGGGATGATTTATGGTTTAAAAATTTTTCCATTTCCAATCATAATCCAATTTTTATCTTATATATAAAATGAAAACCCTTTGACATTGACAATTTTGAAACCATAACTAATGTTATCCGAGGGTTAAAACAGATGATTTGCTATAAAACACCACATAAACCTATCCGAATTATATTTTATAATGAGATTTGAACCAAATATTAATTTATCAACCAATATCAATCCTATTGGAATTATTTTAATTGGTAATGACTTTTCTTTTTTTCTTTTATGTATTTCAAAGACTACACCTCCACTCGCCTACAAAGGGGAACCCCATCTATTCACTTATTTACAACACATTGATCCTTATGAATCAAAAAAAACATACCCCAATCACTTCTAAAAATATTTATCCACAAATTAGATGATTTTTACTTCTTTAATGACCCTTCTGAGGCTCCTTAAAAAGGCATCTATAGGGGTATCTATAAAGTTGATTTTATGGTCTTTGATGACCATTTTCAATTTGTTTTATCATATAACTCCAAGAAATATAATTTCTTATCTATTCAATAAATAAATATGTATCCAGAATATTATAAAATGTTATTATTGTTATGGAAATAATTTTATTCACTAACTTCTCTATAAAATATGAAATTAATGTATCGTATATGTATTTACACTACTAACCATCACTATGTAGTGATACAATTCAGCATCCATAACCATCATTCAATTATAGTTATTTTGATGGATATAATGTATTTAAATTATATTTATGAAATAATTATGAATCTATAATTATAATATCATTCCTTCTAATCCAATGAAAAATTATAAGGTCTATCGTGAGTACGTATGGACTACCACCAATATTATGTGATGAGATTAGTTTTTCATTTCCTCTTTACATTATTGTTAATAACTATAGTTTCATTGGATACATATGATACAAATATTATATTTTAATGGTTAATTGACATATAACATTTTTCATTACATCATTTATAATTTTATATTGTTGATCATGCATACTTATGACCCACAGACTCCATGAACTATATGATTCATTTTTCTATCTCTATAATTTATGGATGAATATAAATATTTTTATTTAAAAAATATATATTATATTTATAAAATGGAAAAAATTATGAATATTATGGATCCATGATCATAGTACAAGGATCATATTTATAAAACATAATTTATAATAAAAATAATATAGGTCACACTTGGAAACATTTGTTTTCAAAATGAATTATTTATAAATAGGTGATTCAATGTTATAATTGGATCATATATGATATGATAAGTATTTTAATTTTAATTTTTAGAATTAATTAAATTTAAATTAATTATATAAAAGGATAATTCACATTTTATAATAGTCGATCTCAATTTAATGGATTTCTATCTCACTATTATTTAATTGGGACACATTCTATATTCACCAATTGTTTATTTAATTAAATTAATATACTAATAATTAATTTTATTTATGATACATCTACTGATATTTTATAGAATTTCATGAACATATATGGTTCTCAAATTTAAGTTGTTTTTATTTCGAATGTTACCATAAAGGCATGAAATTTTTGTTAAAATCTCTTTATTTTTTATGATCATCTTGGATTATGTTATAAAGGATGTTATTTCATTATCTAATTCTAAATAATCTCATTAATTTTTTTATCATTTGGATATTTATTTAATAATACATGTTTTACTTTAAATTTATTATTTTTTAATAACTTGAGTGGCACAAATGATTTTTTAATGAAAACCATCATTATTTCTCTATGTTGTTTAAAAAAATTTCAATTATGTCCGTGTTTTTTAAAAAACTTTTTGGATTGTTATTATTATCGTCATATTATTATTAAATATCGTTTTTACAGATGATTTGTTTTCAATAAAATATTTTAAAATTTATATTCATGTCATATTCTAAATGAGGAAAGATTGATCTTTTATTAAAAATTTGAAGGAAATATTTGTGTTCATATACAAGACAAGGATAATATTTCTAACCATCCTAACCATTAAATAAAATAGAAATTACTTTAAAAATTTCCAACGTTCCTTTTAATGCAAATTTTTTCCTTAATAATTTGAAAAATTTTCTATTTTAAAAAAGTGTTACAATGTGAAAAAATGAATTTTCCCCGAGAAATATTACTACGATATGTTTATATATTTTTCATTTATTTTAATATCATTTGATGTTAAATAACCATTAATATGGTTATTATCCAATGATACAATCATTTTTTTCATCTTTATATGGTTTTGATTATAAATTATTCATTATTATATGAAAAATGTTTCTTTACCATCATTTAATTACGTTATAATGGATCATTTATTCAACATGGTCCTTTTCATGGGTTATGCTATAAAAAATAATTAAATTTCTATAAAACTAATATTTTACAATGGTTTGGACTATGTTGAAATAATGAATTGTTTATGACACCCATTCATTTACAACGCTAATTTTATGGGGAATTATTTCTGATAATAAGTCTCATATATGTTTTATTTTCATTATGTGATGTTTCGGTCTAGAATTCTATATACATCCAATAAATTGGATATAGATTTATATCTCATGTTATAATAGTGGATAAAATTGAGAGTAAACCTAGTTCAGATAGAATACATATCTACTATGATAGCCTTGGGGCGAACCATGGATAATGATACACCAAAATGGGGAGTGAGTCCAATCTAAAAAAATAATGTCAGAGATGATCCTTGACTAAGGAAATAATTTTCCATTGTTATGGTTATTCTATAGACGTATTATTTATGTAAATTTAATACTCTCATGGATCCTATTCTATGATTTCATTTTGTTTCATGTCTTATGAATATTCAATAATTGATCCATGATTAATTATTATGATATATTAAATATTGGGTTTAGTTTTTAAATATTTACCTCAATTTCTCATAATTGTATGTCCATTATATTATTTTGTGATCATTGATTTATCCCTTTTTACACTTATTAAGTGTCTGAGATAACTCATTAAATTTTATTAAATTCTATTGGATATGAATAATATTTTTATGTATGATGTGTCTAATAAGGGTGTTAGTAATGAAAAACTATGTGGGATATGATTTATATCATTTCGGGACTAATTCATTGTGTATCCATATTTCTAAATACAGTAAAATTATATTGATCCAATTTAATTATTAGGATGTAATATCTTGGTATTTAAAAGTATGGGTCAATATATTAGGGTTTTATAAATGTTATAAATTTAAAAGTAAGAATGATTGGATAGGTGTCCGAGTATCATAAATATGGAAACATATATTAAAACCTTGGATTTTTATACATAAAATTTAATTGTTTTTCATAAATAAAATTCATTTAATTACACAAAATAAATCATGAGTATTGAAAATGTATATTTAATTTGGAAGCTTGGAAATATAAATAATAGGTTCATAGTATTACTACATCATATACCATTATGTTCTTCATATCTAGGAAGATTTTTAAAAAATAAAATAAAAATATTTTCATAATAACGGATAATGAACATCCGAAAGGATGTGCCCAAATTCTAAATAATGGTACAGAAGGGATATACCCAAGAATAAATTGATTATACCTGTAATATAACAAGAAATTAATATATAGAAATATTACCCTACATATCTAAGTTCATGATCATGAGTAGTGGTATAAAGATTTACAATTCATAAGACATGAATCGTAAGGGAATTATATAACAATGATCAATGAAATCATAATAATTGCACATGGAATGAAATTTTGGAATACAGAATACAATGTAAAATAATTGACATAAAAGTAAAGTATTATTATAAAGGATATCATAGCATAATTGGCTTACTCCCCAAACTAACATAATAGTCATGGTTCACTCACATGACCATCATACATGATAATATCCCATATTGAACTAAGATCACTAAAAATTTGATTCCAATATACCTTATGAGTTATAAATATTTTCATAATTAATTAGAGAGAGATATGTATCCAAATAATCATAAAATGAAAATGATATGTATGCGTTACACATGACCATAAAAACATTCATCATATCATAACCCATAAATTGAAAAGGTTTTCAAAAAAATCATCATACCATAACATATGTAGAAGTGTTGGGATCCATAATAATTTTATAATTTAATCAAAGAATAAAATCTGTAAATACATTTTATCATTATATAACCCAAAAATGATAAATAGGATTCATCAAAATCATTTCATAATAAACACAAACCATTTTGGTAATGAATAAAAAATATAACCTTGGATTATAACCTATTAAAGCATAAGTGACATCAAAGGATGTAATCTCAGATGGGAAATGATTTTTAATGTTCACATTGAACATTTTTTGAGGAAATAAATTTTAACTGAAACTCTCATTTTAATTTAATAATTAATAAAAAATATTGGAAATTTTTTTTTATATTCTTTGGAACATAAAACAGCAACCTTAAAAATAATTTTTAAAATTTATTGAATAAAATATCCTTTCCACTTGGAGAAAATCATTTTTAAACATTGAAAATTTTAAATTTTTTTAAATATTTTTGAAAAAAATATTATATCTTCAAATAATATAATTCTCAAGATGAAGTAATATTCTACTAATACCATACACGTTAGCAAGAATATTATATTAAAAGTTTTTATAAAATAAAAATATTTTTTTTGAAAATTACATGTATATTACATTTACAAATATTTATAAAAGTAAAATATGTCTACAATTTTCATTAATAAGTTATTAAAATTATTTTAAAAAATTCATGAATTTTTTTTAAAAAAAAAAAATTGTTGAAAATGGGATTTTGACTTATGGGAGAAATAAGAAAACATTTTATTGAAAAAATTATTTTGAACTCAATACATAAATAGAGTAAAATGAATATAAAACCATTATTTACGATATATAAAAAGTGGATAAAAAATTGATGAGTTTACTTAAAAATGTATAATAATATTTTGTTATAAAAAACATAATATTATTCAATCTGATAAAGGATTTGTTTTAAATATAGAATTATTTTTACAGTGGTAGCATTAAATTATATGCCCCTGAATGTCAAAAATCAAGAAAAACATAAAACATCATGATAATATAATAATTAATGATATTAAATGTAAATGGGTATGTATATACACTAGATAATTGTAGAAAGGTTCAAAACATAACAAATGTCTTAATGATATAAACATAAGAAAAAAATACCTTATCAGTTTGGTAACTTTTGATTAGTAAACCCCATGAAAGATGTATAAAAAAATGGACATGTAAATATAAATAATATTATGGATAATAATCATGAAATTAATTTTTGGGATGTATATATTCCACATAAATGAAACGTGTATGGAATATGGCACATATCTCACAATAAGTAAAAGTGTGACAGAAATTCCTTCCCTCATGTTTTGACATCCTTCTAAAATGTTCAAATATACTGTATAATAAATATAATTTTTTTATAATTATTTTACATACCCAAATATATACGTATATATTTACAAAACATTGTGATTTACTTATGAAAAATTATTACCAGTTTATTAACAATTCCATTTTAACGTTATATTTCAAGCAATAATTAATTTTTTATTATATGTTTTTATTTAATATTTTAGTTCCTATAAATTTTATATTGGATAAAGAATTTATAAAATATTATACATGATATATATATCATATATATTCAATATATATATATTTTGTCTAATATATAATAGTTTTACATTGAAAATAAAATACATCGTTGATGGTGACGACATGTTGTTTGTATGCATAAACATTTTTTATATTTTCTCAATGGGTTAAGAGAAATAAAAATAAATATTATAATAAAATTGTGGAATATTTTTCATTTCTTATATATAAAACATGTTCATTAAATCTTTCCTTATTAACTTCCATGTAAATTATGAATGAATCACATCGCTTCGCGAGGTGGTAGTTCTCTTGACACATGAGCGATGCTATTGTATTACCAAAAAATATATATTATGGTATATATTATATAATAATTAAATATCTATAATAATATCATAAATATAATGTAAAAAAACTAAATCCATTGTTATATCCATCATTGAGAGGTGTTGATGATAAAATTTATAACATCAGTTCGTGATTTTGTAGTCTTCACAATAGATGTATAATGATTTTACAACCCATTTGATGGAAGTGGATATTTTTTAGGCCATTAAATTAACCTGAAAATGCATCACTATATTCAGTATATTGAACTTATTATATAATGATGGTTTTGAAATATTTTAATGGCATGGAGGAATAAATAAAATTAAACACTTGGTTAGGTGTGTTACTTCTTCTCTAGGAAACATATTTCAGTTTCCCCTAAAAGACTTATTAGATATGATTAATGACCAAATTATTTCCTCAATTATAGTAATATGGAGTTAAATAAGTTATTTGTGTACTTATTAACTACAAAAAATTCATTCCATGTGTGAATAGGAGAGGGAAGGGGTGTCTATTTATAGGTGGGGTTAATGGCATAATTGTAATTTTTTAAAAGAAAAAGGTGTACCCATGTTTTTCACATGCCAAAAAACCCCAAAATAAATCATTATAGATAATACTAGATATACAGTCTAAATATTCCAAAAAAAATTTCTTCTTACATATATTAGTAAATTTTTAGCCCTTAAATTTTTTTGACCAATAGTAAGCCAATTTTTCCATAACCGAGATAAATACTTTTAACTATTTTTTATATTGCTTATTTCCAAAAATTTTGATGACCTTATTAGATAATAGAAATTATGGAAATTATAAATTTGGAAACAAATTTTATAAATTCCAATAATCTATTAGAGATGATAAATTAAATTCAAACCAAAAGATCTGAAAGGAAAGCATTTTTACAAAGAGAAAATGTTCAATTTTATAAATTATTTATATAAATTTAAAATTTTTAATTTATTCCAATATAATAATTTTTATTAATTTAAATATAATTTATTTAATTTTACTTCTAAAACCATTTTTTATAAAACAATATCCCTAATAATTATTTAAATATAAATTGTTTTTCAATAAAAACGTATTTTATTCACTATTCATCGAAAATATAATCTTTCATAAAAAATAAAAAAACAAATTAACCCAAAAATAAGATTACACACAGATTTGAAAAATGAATTGAATTTAATAAAATCTATTTTCTAAAAGTTTCCAAAATTATTTTATTACTGTTTGTGATAAGAAATACAAATAATCATTTATGAGAAATTCGTATTTTACAATAATAATTTTTTTTACTAAAAACGAAGTATTTTTTATCAATATGTTACGTTTAAATGAAATTGATTAATATTCATATTTATAGGATTATTTTCTATGATATAATAGTTCCATTGATATAATAATAATTTAAATATATTGTGGTTTGTTAAAACATGGTGTTTTATGTAATAAAAGCTTATCATAGTGTTGCATGTAATAAAAGAAAAAAAATTAATATAATTTTGTTATAAAAAATAATAATTTATATAAGCTAAATGTTTAACATTATAAACCCACCCTAAAATGACTTTTAACAAAAAAAAATTGATCACTATAATACATAAAAATGTAAATATGTTTGCCTCCTCATGTCCTCTGGTTCCCACATAGATTCTTTTAACTTTTGGTTTTTCCACAAACATTGAATTTGAGTGTGGAATTTTTTTCATAGAAAATTATCAATATAATTAAAATATTCACCGGTTGTGAAAATTTTTAAAAATATTACTCTAATGGTATGACCACTATTTTCAGTGCATGTGAAAGATTTAGTATATAATTTCTGCTAATAGAAACATTTAAAAAATCAAGAACACGATTGATTTTTTGGAGGAACCATAATATATTCTACACACTTGATATAATATATAATATTAATGAAACTAATATAACTAGGGTTTATATTCCATTTCATTATGAATCTCATAACCTTATTCAATGGATAAATTTATAGAGACACATTTCTGTCATCATCAAAATAATATATCACACTGGATATTGTCAGCATAACACATTAACCAAATATGAACTACCTTAATGTGTTCTATAATTTCCCAAAACATATATACCATTTCATTAGCTATATTAGGTCATACTAGATTTCATTCTGTAACTTAATTCAAGAAATTCAGATCTCTATAAAATATTTTATATAGTTATGCATAAGGATCCATCTATTTATTGAGTTAAATCTATTGTTGTATGAAAAAAATTGAGTAAGGTGATTATTTCATCCAAATTTGACATATATTTAAAAATATATCATCATATCCAATATGAATTAAATTTTTTTTGGACTAAACACCCATCTGAGGATGATAAGATATGATAAAACATATTTTTTTTCTAAATAATGTTGAAGACTTCAACAAAACAATATGATAATCCTCAGATCATGATAAGACACATTTTAATGTTTTAATACATTAAAACATTCCAATTACTTAATTTATATTCAGGATATCATGTCAATAGATAAGTATTATATTATGGAGATGTGGTGGGTGACATTGTAAGGTGGTCGACTACAACCCATATAAAGTTATTCCCATTATATGTCTTATAGAGTCTGATGACCAAATCCATGGTGATTTTTTACCATTTATATAATGGTATGGGTAACAGATATA
The DNA here is from genome assembly GCA_963277665.1 of Viscum album. Classification (NCBI taxonomy): domain Eukaryota; kingdom Viridiplantae; phylum Streptophyta; class Magnoliopsida; order Santalales; family Viscaceae; genus Viscum; species Viscum album. The sequence goes on from OY728155.1 coordinate 1,297,962,511, forward strand.
ATATCCCCTTTGACATTTTTCACTCAACCTAATCTTTCTAGAATACCATGAACCGAGATACAAATAATGTGATATCTTTTATTATTCCATCTCTCTAGATATTCTATTTCAAAAATATATACATATTTTTAATTATATGATGAGTATATAATGTAGAACTATGATTATCCTCCAAAGAATAATTTAAATATAGTATTTATGGAAAAAATACCCAATTTCTAAAAATTTTAATTCCAACATGATCAATGTTAAACTCATGAAAATTAATAACATACTCTTCTATCTTTATATATTCTTTTCATGCCTCTTTAATCATCACATTGATAGATGGATTAACATACATTTGAGAAAGATAAAACTCATCCTCTTACTTCCCTATTTCTAGATACATTATTTGAAAATATAGAGGTTTGGTATATTTTTTTTGGTCCTCATCTTGGATAATCTTGCATAATCCTTTCGACTCAATTCATTAAACTCTTTGTTCTCTTTCCCAGGGGTGTAATTCTTTGAGAAATCATAATATTTAATCATATATAACCATATTATCATGTGAATTTTCAACTCCTTCCAATGGAATATATAGATACAATTTTTTATCGGTATATATATTAAAATTTTCACTATAAATATAATTCATCTATAACTCTTATGAAAAAAATTTCACAGAAAACTCTAAAAAATGATTTGTATAATTTTCCTCATGAATCATAAATTATCATGAGTTATAATCTATAAAAACATCATTCTTCTAATAAATTTATCCAATTTTATTATTGGATCCATCGGTAAATATTAAAAATAATTATCCACTATAAGATAATGTAATCATAATTGTTTTTATTGAACCTCACTTTTTTCCCTTTAAATTTTCCTCAAATTCATATATATAGGGAATCGTAGATCCTATATGATTTTTCTGGGTGAGTGTATCAGATATATATGAGAATTTATCTACACATAGTTGAAAATATACTTCTAAAAATAGAATAATATTGATCACATTCACTTTGGTTGCTCTTGGGAAGAATTCAATGGCCTCTGTCTTTTGTGCATCTAATGATACACACTCTATTCAGATAAAATAACACAAAAATGAAAACTTCTACATAAAAAATCACGATTTTTATATTTAAAATATACCTTATTCTTCCTCAGGGTCTTTAATAAATTTATAAATTAATCCGCATGCTCTTCCATTTTCATTAAATATATAAAAATATCAAATTTAAAGACTTCAAAAAACTGATCAAGGTAATCTCAAAGGACCTTATTCATTAATTCCATTAATATATAAATGTAATTAATAAGACTAAATGAAATAATTATATATTTATTGTTTCAATAAAAATTTCAAATTATTTTCATAGATATATCCTCGATTTAGAACATTAATTTATCAAACAACAAATGAATTTCACTAATCAACAATTGTTGATCTCTAAAAAGTGGGTTAAAGAGGTCATCAATATGGTGTATAAGTTTTTTTTTCATGATATTGATATTTTTAAATTCTTTATACTCAATTATGTGTTTCAATAATCTATATATCTTTATTAAAAAATAATAGGTTCACCCCAAGGGAACAAAAATATCTGAATAAAACCCCAATCAAGGTTCTCTTAGAGTTTATTCATCAATTCATGCAACTCAATATGGTCCAGTTTATATGGAATCACTGAAATTGGTGTGGAATCTGCTATGAGTTCTATTGAAAACACAACATCCTAATTCGGTGGAAGACTATTAAAATATAAAAAATCTTATCAAAAAATCCTATAAAATATGCATATCATTTATTCCCATTTTCTCTCTAACCAAATGAGATTATCATCCCTTTTGAATTGGAGTCCTGAACTGTATAATAGATTTCATATTCATAGAATGTTCATAAAAATCACCACACGAATAGAATATAATTTCTTTTTTCGTCAAATTTAATATCCCTTGTTATATTATTCATGAGTGATTTCTGTATTGAATGGTAATTGAAGATTAAGATTGAGTCATATTCAACTAGAGGATGATTAAAATTATTTATAGAAAGAAGATTCCCAAAAAATTTAACCATAGTGTAATAGTGAACAAGAGATTTAATAATTGTACAATTATAGTTATTTAATATTAATTTTATACATATGAAAATGTTATGTTCTAATGATTCATGCTCTATATTTTCATTATAATTCCTTTCATATTAAATCCCATGATTTATTCCTTGAATCATGTTTATGATCTATGATATATACACTCTTCACCACCAACAAAAGAATCATTTCACATAAATCCATTATGGTATTCTTTATGAAATTTCCCCACAGGACATCTATTTCCCTAATTCCTCTACATTCCATATTTACTTTGTTAAAAATTTTATGATATTATTGATATACCATTATTCTGTTTCATTTAATTAACTCATAAAATAATTTATTTTTAATAATTATTTTCATTATTTCATTATTTTCTAGATTAAAATCATATTCATGTTCCTGTAAGACATTCACTTGGGTGTAATTACCTAGATTCTTAACACATAAGAATCTAAATACTCATTCTTTTATGGTCTCCACAACACAAAATCTCATGGAACATCTTCTTTATCTTCTTTGGTGAGTTAGAGAGTACATTTAATTAAACATTGTTCATCGTGTTCTATGATTAGTAATTATAATAAACAATATGTACTTTTATCTAATAATCTTCCTATTTAGCTACTCATAATCCAATTTTTGGTTGCATTTAATGTAATCCCATTTCATTAAACTTCACTCTATTTACTAAAACAAGAAAAACATATTGTGAAATACAGTAATTATTTAGGAAAACCACATAATCATGAAATAGAATGATTTATATGATATGTAAATCATGAACCAATATTATTTAGTTTATATAGACATAGTTTTATCCTTTTTTACTCAAAGTCAAATTATTGTTAATTACTTTATTATGGTTCATCGAGATTTTGTGAATTTTCAATTTATATCTCCCCGGAGTGCCAAACTGGGTGTGAATCACAAACCATTTTCATGCACAATGAGTAAATTGATTCCAGTCCAATCCACACTTATAATGGTATTACCCTTGGGTACTTCTGTACTCTATCCACATCAATTTAACGTATCCAGACATGGATGTAATTTCATTAAAACAACATTTAATAGCCATTAAAAATATTCTATGAAATTTTCCAATACATTGACTCAACCTTACACATATCCTCTGTGAAATACCTAAATATATCCTTTTAAATATTCCTAAGTATATCAGTAATGTTTTCTCAACCTAGTTTCCTATTTTAGACTAAAACATTACATCGATATATATACTAGTGACCAATGATTCTCTAACCTGTATATAACATCATTCTTGAAAAATATTCAATATATTAAAAAAACACATTCATGATAATTGTAATAGTTTGTTTGCTTTGGAATCATAAAACAAAATCTTTATTATTCAAGGAAGATTTTATTTTCATTCATAATCATATTCCCCCTTATTACTCTTCCCAAAACATATCCTCTTTAACGACTATATTTAAAACGTGAGAAAAAATACCAAAGAAAGGTTAACATGGATGCTTAGTAATGGTAAACAACAGAGACACATAAGATTAACATGAGAATAAGGGTATGATATTATGATAATAACATGTGAAAAAACTTCCCTATAAAATAAGGATCATAATCTAGAAACATATAATAATTATTGGCAGTTCATAAGAAATTAATCAGAATAAAAATTCAAAGAACATGAACTATGAGAGAATAAAATATATATAAGACATTAAATATTATTCAAAAAAATAATCATATAAAATATTTCCAATATTAACCTAATATGAAACCCAATGCTATTATTTTGGAATCATTTCCCTCCCTATACCATCATTATTTTCATATTTCACTGCCAGGACCTTCATAACAGATAAATTCCCTTACTGAACCATGTTCACTCATCATTCCATTCCCAACTATCTCGTGGGATATAAATACTTACCAAATGATTTGGAGGAATATATAGGTACCATCCAGCTCAAAATGTAAACCATGTTTTTGTTTTCCCAATGTTCATAAAACAGTCATCATTTTATAACCCATAAAGTGATAAGGTTATCATAAGAAAACCATTATATCATAAGTAATGGAAAATATAAAATTTTCATAATAATTTTATCATTCCATAATTGCATAGCCCATGGGGAAAGAATCAGGTTTTTATAAAAAAAATCATCTTTTAACCTATGAAAAAATTATCAGGTTTCATAAGAATTTTGACATGGTAAAACCCATTGGAAAATAAGCAGATTTCACAAGAATTTTGTCAGGTTTAAAATCATGGAAGAGAGACGAGATACATAAACATCATGGAATCATAAAAATATAGAAATCAAATAATGAATAAGATAGGTACCCTTGGATCAAATCCCGATTATGGAATGACTTACATTTTCATATTTTATCTTTGATTTAAAATGATTTATATTGAATATTTAAACCATTTCGTGGGGGAAATATCATTTCCGATTATAAAAATAACCTATAAAAAAATAAAAATTATTTTAATTTACAAATAAAATTGAATGCATATAATGGAAGACTCAATGAAAATTATAAATAGGGATTTGGGATGTTTTAATCATGTCATTTATAGTAAATTGGTTATTTGTTTCAAGTTTTTGACAAAATCCAAATAGAATTTTTTTTATATAATGACATGAAGATTGCTTTTAAAAAAATTAAAAAAATTGTGTGAATTGTTCATTACAATCATCTAATAATGACTTGTAATTTTGGAGAACATATTTAAAAAACATATGTTTTTGAAGGAAATGGATTTCTTACGGAATATATAGATAATATAATATTTTATTAAAAACAATTTATATTTTAAATTAAGTTGCAAATAGAGGATAAATTGTACTTTTTGTTTTAAAATAACGAATATCAAAAGTATAATAAATATAATGATTTTTTTATAGAATGACCATTCAATTTTATTATCTGAAACATTATCATAAAAAAATTATGAATGATGAAACTTTAAAATAAATTGGTTCCACTTTTGTAAATATGAATCATAATCCTCATGATAGAATAACATAAAATGAAAATTAAAGTATCATGGTGATATATAAATTTATGATATTACATGTAAAATGGGTTTTATAAAAAGACCATAAAAATATATATTCACAACATAACATATGTCTCAATGATTGAAAATTGAGAACAAAATCCCTTATTACTTTAGTAATAACTTGAATTATAACACAAAATAATTAATAAAAAAATTGAAACCCTAAATATCATGAAATTAATTTTTTTGTTGATATATCATGTAAATGTGGTAGTGAATACACCCCATTGAAAAAATAGTGGTGAATTGGCATATGTATCACATAAATACATGAGAGAAGACAAATCTATTACTCTAAATCATAACATATTCCATTCATAATGAAAATCATGTATAATATATATAAGTCTGTTATAATGTTATTACAAAAATATATATAAATATATAAACATATGTTATTTTCTTATGAGATTTTATTAACATTGTATTAATAATTCATTATTGGAGTTATGTTTTGGGTAAAAACTACTATGTTTTTCATATCTGTTTTGAAATATTATTTTTGTTACTCTTACATTAATAAGCATTTCACAATTTTCATAATGTAATAGATGATATAAATATTATATATATGTATATATATGTATATATTAAGTATACATTAATTTATATTTATATATTATGATATAAATACCATAATCATTAGTGATATAAAATAAAATACATCGTTTGAGAAGATGGTAGGCCATATATATGGATGAACACTAATACAATTTTATTTTATGATTACAATAAATAAAGGTAAATAAAAATAAGAAATTTAAAAGACCATTTTCATTTAATATATATCATATGTTAATTTTAATTCCATTTCATTTATATTCCATGAAAATCATGAATGGATCATACCGATTTTCGAGGTGGTGGTTTATCGTGTATGTGAGTGAAATTATCATATTCACAAAAATAAAGAGTATGATATTTTGTTGGGTATAATGATTCTTTGCGTAAAATAATATCATAATATATATATATATATATTATCACTATTAAATCAATGTTTCTATCCATGATACATGGTAATGGAAAAAACAAATGAAATCAGTTAATCAGGCAGAAAACTATCATACACATGAATGAAGATTTTGTAACCCATTTGATCGAAGAGGTGGTGGAAGAAAATAATTCAACTAAAATTAAAAAATATGAGTATTCAGAATATACAATGGATATTATATCATAATTTAATTATAATAATTGAAATAGTTTGATGAATAAATGAATAAACGCTATTTCATGAATGTCACATATTCATTGAGAATCTTCCTTTTTTTAAACAGAATCATTCATAGGATTCATTTATTCCCAAAATAATGATTCTAATACTATAGGATGAACTTTGGGAAGTGATTTGTTCAGTTCGTGGGTGAACCAATGGGGTGAGAAGGTGTGAAGAGGACGGTAGAGTTGGTGGACATTTATAATTGAGGTGAGTGACACTTGTGTAATTAAAAAAAGAATTCCACCCATATTATTTCCGGTCATATAGATCCAAAATAAAATATTCTCAATATAATATTCTATTAGGCTGATATATTTCCTTTCATTTTTTTTTCAAAAAAGTTTTTGGTTAATTTAAGCCTCATCATTTATTTTTAATCCATGTAAAAACAATTTTAACTTTAAATAGGATTTTTTAACTAATATCACTTTTATTTATGGTAAAGATTAAATTTGATATTACTATAAAATATAAACAATTATTATCCCATATATGGAAATTATTTTTCCATTTTATTTTAACATAAGTGACAATTTTTTTTAAAAAATTAATCATACAAATGATATGAGAAAGAATGGTTTCAAAGAGAAAATAATAAAAATATTAAAAATATTCATTCTCGAATTTCAATATAAAATTGATTATAATAATCTAAATTATATATATATATAATTGCATTATTTTTTTGTTAAAAAAATTAAAATATAATTTATATTTATAAATATTATAATCAAACGGGTGGTTTATAATTAAAATTCATTATTTCAGAATTTTATTTAAAAAAGAAACATTTCATGAAAAATGAAAAAAAATAATCATAATATTATTTTGAAATGATGATTTAAAAAGGCTTTTTTAGTCTCAAATAAATTTAAATTAATTTAAAAATATAAATTTTCTACAGAACCCACATATGTGATGAAAAATTTGGTTTTCATGAAATGTGTTTTTTCATGAACAAGATTATTGAATATAAACTCTTTGTAAAATAAAAATAAACATATAAATCTATATTAAAATATATATTTTTATAATAAATACATTTCATTTAAAACATTTCTCGGGTTTTTATTATTTATATTAATTATAATATAGAAACATTATGTACTTTAAAAATGATTTAGAAAAACAAATCCCATTTCAATACCAAATAAAAACATTTACTAATATAAAATATAAATATAATTTAAATGTAATTAATTATATTTAATAAAACTCTAATACATATATTACATCAATACACAATTCATTATTTTAATTACATAATTTATAGAAATGAAATTATAATTTCAAAAAAATACATATCTTTAATATTCACTGAAAAAATAATTATTTTTCAAAAAAATTCCCCAAATTATCACAATAAGATAATTTAAATTTTATGCTTTAAAATATAAAGTTAAATTATTAAAATAAATTATTCTAAAATATTTATAGAGTAATTATAATTTTTTATAATAAATATAAATAAATAACTTTTAAAAGAAAACATATTTTTTGGAATATAATAACTTTATTAAGGAATAATTCAATTTTTAATGAGTATATCTATATAAATTTCTATTTAGGAATAAATTTATATAAATATTTAGTAATATAGATATTGGTATTCATAACATCCTACTTAATGTCTAATTTATTGTATTACCATTTCATGGTTTTCCGATTCTTGGTGTCATTTTTAATTCACATTATCAAATAAACTCAGTTTTTAATGTAAATAAAACTAAACATGCAAGCTAATTTTAGTGAGACATGTAGTTTATTTTGAAATGATAAAATTCCATCAAAATAAATATTATAAAAAACATCTAGGTGTTACACAAAATAATAAATGAACTATACCTACAGAATGGAATGTAATACTAAAAGTATACCATGCAAAGATTTTAAAAGTTTTTTCATTAGAAAAATAGTTTCAACATTATTATTATTTAACTAAAAAACTCCATATCAAAATTCATATTATGAATAGTAGGAAATTAATTATTGAAAAATAAGTTTTTTAACACTCCCTAATCCATGGATTCAATCTCATAAAGTTCACATGTATTATGTATGAGAGTCCAAAATTGATCCTATTATCCATAAAAAATATAGTCCTCCAAATTGAATTTCTAATCATACAAGGATTTATTAATGTAAAATATTTTTAGTGGTACAAATCCATTTCATTAAAACTATAAGTTTAGATGATCCATCAAATTATGGCAGATATCTCCTCATGTCAGAATCCAGAGAACATTGTTCAATATTAATCTATTTTTGAATGACAGAATGATTCATATCTTCATATAATTGAGTAATCAAATAAATTATATTTTGAATTCCATTTCCAATAAATCATTGAAACATCCATTTAACTCAATATTTATATGGTTCTTTCAGGTTTAATCAATTAATAAAAATGAACATTCATAGTGTAGGAAAAAATTATAATACTAGGGAACAAAATAATAATAAAAACACTTATAGGATGTCCAAATCAGGAAACCATTTATTAATATATTCCACCTTATTTTTCTCGTTGGTCATTAAAAGTCGTCATCTATTTAAATCCTTCATGATGCGTTGTAAAGTGTTTGTGAATTTCAAAATATTATCCCAAACGATTCTAAATATAGGCATATTGCATGGCTCATTATCATGAACCAAGTATTTATAGATTCAATATCAATGTGTACTTTTTGGATTACATACCCCAAGGAACCATTATTCTAGAGACACATCCATATGTATTATCTAGATAGGGGTGCAATTTCAGGGAAACCACTCACTCTTTCTCTTACAAGTATTCAAGGAAATATTCCTAAACATTAGATCATTGATAGATATATCCCTAAAAATTTTCATTGGGAATTCACTAAATATTTATTATGCTAGTATCCCAAGAATATATAAACCAATCATAATATACCAATAATAAGGATCACAGTATTTTCATTCATTGATATTACATCATTTTCAAATAAACATTCATTACATTAGAAAATCAAATTCCTAAGTATCATAAAGGAATATTGAATTTGGAAATAGGGTAAAATATGAAACTATTTTATAGGTGAACTACATCATCTATAAATATATTATTTATAGTTATATACATTATTAGAAATTTCATACTGAGTACTTATTTCGTAATCTAGTGAAATCAAACATAAGAAAGGAGGACCTCAAATGATATGTATGGGTTAAAAGAGATATATATAAACATAACATGATCATAAGGGTATAATAACATGAATATAACATTTAAAAGGAATATCCTTCATATAAATGTTAATAATCTTGGGTAATGGAATAAAACTTTCCATTCATATGATATGAATCATATGGGAAACAAATAGCATGATCTATGATATAATAATAATGGAATGAGACATAGAGTTTTGGAATACATTTAATAAAAAAAAATCATTCCCATATTACTCAAGGATTACATAAAAAGATTTCATAGTTGAATGGTTTCACTCCTCAAACCATCATATTAATAAAGGATCACTCAATAGAAGATCATTGTAGGTAAAGTCTACTAATATTTTTGTTTCAGTATCTATTATAGTGTTTTCTATCACATTAGATATAAATCATTACCCAATTTATTGGAGATTGATATAGGTCCTACCATTAACATATTTAAAGTTTTATGTATGTGTTCCATAAGATTATAAATTAATCATCATATCACAACACATGAAATGAAATGGATTTCATAAAAATTTCATCATATCATAACCCATTCAAAAAAAGATAATTTTTATAACAATTTTATTATTTAATCATAGCATAACCCATGAAAAGAATAAAGTTTCATAAAAATTTTCTCATGATATAACAAATCAAAGAGAGATAGGTTTCAAAAATATCATATCATCATAAAAATAAACTATTCAAAGAAATTATAAAAATGATACTCTTTGATAATATCTGCATAATAGAATAAAAAACATCAAATGATATTATTATAGATAGAAAAGTATTTTGATTTATCACTGTGAATATTTATTAAGGAAAATAAAACAATTTCTAATATAACAATTTATATCAATGTAATTCATAAATCATTCTAGAATAAAATTTCATCAAAATTTCATTAAATTTTATAAATGAACCTTTAAAAATCATTTAAAACAATTACTGAGGAATGTACTGATTCCATATTAAAAAAATTAAAAAAATAGAAAACTAGTTTTTAATTAAAATAATCTTGAAAAAATATCATGTAATAATCAAATAAAATAATTTTCATTATTGTGTAAATTTTCTCTATCTCTTTAATGTTTATTGAAAGATTCCTTTCACATTTTCATTAAAATCCAATCTGACTTTTTCAGGAAAATGGCATGAACATTCCATTGTAAAAAATATAAAAATCCCAAAATAGTTGAAATTTAATTCAATAAATAATTTTAATATTTTTATATCATTTTGTGAAAAAAGTTTTCTTAATAAAAAGGGTTTTTTAAAATAGGGAAAAAATAATATTTTTATTTAAAAAAATTATGTTCATCTGTTGAGTAAATAAAAAAAGAAAAATGAAGGGAAACACATTTATTATCCTAAACATAATGGATAAGAAAATTCCTGATTTTCATGAGAAATGTTTGATAATATTTTATCAATGGAAATATAATTATAAATAATCTTATAAATGTTGAAATTGTAATGTAAAATATTTACCACATTGGTAACACAGAATTAAAATCATCATGAGATAATAAAATTAATTTAATCATACTACATCCTAGAATAAATAAATTAGTGATATTAAATTTCAATATTTATTTATATAAAATTCATAAATGAAGATAGGTGAATAACATAAAATTTGTCTTAATGTAGGTACATTGAGGCAATAATCCTTACCATATTTGTATATTTTGAACTATAAACCCAATAAAATATGGATCATAAAATGAATATTTAAATCCCAATAATTTTCTGGATTTTGATCATAAAATTTATTCATGGTATGAAAATAAACACAAAAACTAAACTTATAGTTAATATGAGTTGTATTTCACAAAAATTAAGTGTGGAAAACAATCCCTTACAATAAGTATTGACTCCCATCACACATATTCAAACCTTATGTATAGTATATTTTATATTAGTATACATATGTTACAATACCATACATATATATAACAAAAATGTCTATCCATAATAAATAATTCTGAACAATTTTTAAATAAAGAAAAATGTATAAGGTAAACCTGCTATCCTGAATGCAAAGATGCCCTCATATTTCTGATCTGGGAACCCATTTATGATTTATTCCATTTTTTCAAGAAAACTGCTCATGCACTCTAATTAAAGCTTAACAAAATTTTGATGGACCATTCTAGGTACTCCAGGCCTTGGAATCGCATTCTATCAGATTTCGAGAACTCGAAATAATAAAAAATAATTTTAAAAAATATATATATGGAATTTTAGGGACATTACATTCTCTATACCTTAGGGTATTTCATCCTCAAAATCCAAACAAAGGAAAATAAAACAAATGAGGGTACTGAGTAGGAATCTGAGGCTTCCTCTCCAACAATCTCTCTTAAAGGTTCTCGTGCTAAAAAGAACTCGCGCCAGAGGGATCATCCTTCAACAAAGGACTCACTCCTATCAATCATCTATCTCCACTAGAAACACTGTAAAATTTTCCTCATGGTTAATGCTCAGCTATCCCTAGTCAATAACATGCGATGGATCTTGCATTCCCCTCCTCAGTTATGATTCAAGTAAAAACATTATGCACATGGTACATCTTTGGGGGAAGAGCTAGATGGTACACCACCTCACCTACTCTACTAAGGATCGAGATAGTTCTGATGAACCTCATAGATAACTTCCCACCCCGAATGAATCTCCACAATCCTTATTAGGGTGATATAGATATGAAGACAAGGCCTCCCTCCTTGAACTACAAGGGTAGTCATCTCCTGTCAAAATAAGGCTTATGCTTACTCTGCACAGGCTTCACTTTTTAAAAAGTGTGGCATCATGATACAAACTCTGCCACTGCCTTCTTCATCCCTAGACACCAGTACTAATTCCTGAGGTCCTGGTACATCTTCTCCACTTCATGATGTACTACTAAACGGGATGTACCGAACTCCCTTAACACCTCCTATATTATAATCGCTGGTACCATGGTGTGTCCTCTAAAGAGAATGTCATTCTCACCACTTTCATAAAATCTTTTGGGTGACCGTCCTGAGGTTATTTGAGCACGTCGGGCCTCACAATCAACATCGCCAAGTTGTGCTTCTCGAAATTGATAATGAATTGGGAGAGTGACAGTCATATACTGGAGATAAGATGCTCCATCTTCATCCAAGAAGGATATACGTAGTGCGACCAGCTGATCTGACGCCTCACTCAACAGTTATAGACCAGACCTCCTACTGTGTGCATCTCTTACCATGTTTCCCTAACCAGGTGTTTAAACATTATCAATGTCATAGTCTTTGAGGAACTCTAGAAATCATTGTTGACTTGGGTTTAGATCCTTATGGGGAAAATATATACCTGAGACACTTTTGATCATAGTAAACAGTAAATTGTGCAGCCATCAAGTAGTGCTACTACATATTTAGTACAAAGACCACTGCTACTAACTTGAGGTCATTTGTAGCTTTGTTTTTCTCATGATGTTTCAGCTTCTGTGAGCAGTTGGTGATCAATTCCCACTCTTGCATCAAGAAAAACCATACTATGGTCCCTGATGCATCACAAAAGATGATATACCCAACGACATCTTTTGGTATCCCCATGATGGGGCAATTGTTAGTCTCTATCATTGATCCTGAGAGCTCTTCAAACACTTCCTTGTCCATAGGAAAGGCACCCCCTTCATCGTCAAAGATGAAAATAGTGCCCCTAACCTGGAGAAGATAGGTACAAATCATGGGTATTACACAGCCAAAGCCTAATTCCATTTCCCTTCAGGGAGGTAGTTCTGGAATCCTATTTATGAAAGATGTCCCTACACTCTTCCACTAATGTTGGGAACTAAAAAATCAAAACTCCATCTTCCATGAGGGAAAATCTGGCTGACTCAAGAGTGATCAACAACACCCTCTTATGCATTATTTTATCTGATGTTGTCTGGGTTTCCTTTTTCTCTAACCATGGAAAACCCCAATCCCACACTATAGATATACTACATCCTTTTTTCTAAAACTACAAATCTGAGTATGAACTGTGGATGTCCATTCCACCCCCAACTAAATTCATAAGGCCTCAATAATAACACAAACTGGATCCAACCGAAACTCTCACCTCAATGGTAAAATCACACCATCGGCATAAGTGTGATTATTTAGTCTCCTTAGAAATGAATCTACAGAAATAATGTTCAAGTCATCAGTTTAACCATAAAATCTATGTATTGAAAAAGATTCTTGGTAAGAAGGAATGATTGTTACCTATGTCTATTAATATGGAAGCTACTATTAGACACATACCATAACTCAAATCATTCCCAGAGGCCTTGGGTCACCCTCCTTGACCGCATGCAGCTACACCCTTCCCATGTCCTCCAGCTCCCTGAGCCTAAGGGGAAAACATGTCAAAATGTATACCACCTCATACTGCTCACCAAGATCCACTCCTATATCTATTGCATATCAGATTCTTTAGTCACTATCACTTCCTCTTCCAAAAACATTTTACACACCCATGTCTCTGAGACTGGAATCAGTTTCCGGCTTTCCCACTGCTAACAATCACTTTTTGAATCCTCTCAGCCAATTAAAATTCAACCACAAACGTTCTATCTAGAAACCTAACATAAGTTGGTATGCATAGATGATTATTCTGGATCGTATGTATAAAAATGCACCTTTCATGGAGGTACGAGCCCTGAATCACTGACTGTACTATATTCATCGAGTAGCTGGGATGGTCGGTACGCCTCAATGAATACTCAGATACTGAAATGTCTCCCTTCTGATGTTATATATGATATTGGGAACACACACACCTTATATTTTTTATGGCATGATCCACCCTTCTCTGGGGATGGTTTTCAACCTTGTCAATAGAAAAGTCACCTCTTTCCAAGATCAGGGTTATCTTAACCATGTCATCATCCTGCTCAGTGAGAACAAAGGCTCTCTACTAGAACCAAAATATTATCGAATGGTGCCCTAGATAGATGGAATCTTATCCACCTATTCATGTCAGTCCTTAGCCACCCATGAGTATGGATTACCTTATAACTTCAGGTGTGTCTGATGCTGAAACACGTGTCAGAATCTAAGCCTACCTATTTCATCTACAGGTACAACTGGTGGTAATTGAGGACTAATGAGAAATGATATAGCTGGTACACTACCTGATGGTACCATCTCGGGAAGCATTCCATGAACTGAATCCTCATCACCATGAAGACCATAATCATGGCTATACAAAAATTATGACTAGAATAAATGATGACCATCTGATTTTCCAGTGTCCCAACAAGGCAGAAAACTCTAGTCACAGCCTCCAGCCAGTTCTCAGCTGCATAGGGATCTTCCTCTCCTAGATACCATGGAGGCCTCTACCACTAGAACTCAATAAACATTATCATTTGAAAGTCAAGTTATATTGGTATCATCTATTTTTGATCGACACTGGATTTCTAGAATAATTATCCATACAGGATTTCTCAGTGTGCTATCATCGTGTACTCACTTGGGAATCCTAGCTGGTTGTCTACGCAGCGACATCCGGATAAAGAACATATGCCCCATGGTGATTAATTTATACCTGGTGATTTAACTCCAATGAAAACAAGTAAAGACATTCCCGAAACACACACACTCAATTTTTTCATTCACTAAGTCAAAAATCAGAATTCAGGGTCTTGGTGTATGGATACGTTGGCTTCCACACGAACACAAAATTTCCCAAATAGAAAACCACACTCATATCACATTAAACTATATCCACATTAAAAAGATCATATTCCTAGTTCTTCGGTAGAACTGAATCCTATGATAACAAATTGTCACAAATCATCCCCTAGGTCCCACGATGTGACTACCCCAAGCCTTCCATCAATAGTCATGGGGTTGGAGACTACCACCAAAAAAGGTATATCCCTATAATGGGAAGAAATTTCTTTTAAACTTGTACAAATACACAATAAAAGAACACAACAAGAAGATTTTCATGAAGTAAACTGTTGTACTAAAAAGTTTACTGAATGTAAAAGGGGTCGTAATAAAAGACCGACTAAAAATTATAAGTACAACTGAACAGAGAAAAAAACTCTTGGATCGTCCATTGAGAATCCTACATGAAGAGTAGGTACAGAATTTCACTACAACACTCCATGTCATCATGTCTCCTCTTTGTACTGCCTGGTCCATGATCCATCCTATATCAGCCATGCTTCTCATCCTCTACAAAATAAAAAACTAGGTGTTGGCGAAGCCCGTGTAGGGGTGAGTATAACAATACTCAATATGTACCCCAAGACCCCTAATGGTCTCATAGAGTTCCACAAATGAAATACCACAAAGAATGAACTCCATCACAAAGCACGAAGCATTCATAAACTCTACATAGGTATATGCCCATACATATACCTAGGTTATCAAAATATACATTTCTCTTAAATAAAGAAACACTTGGAACCATACTTTAAACCATTTTCACAAATGATGCACATGGGATGTATACCACAAAGGCAACACCGTGAACACGACACCATGTTAGTAAAAGTATAACATTGGTAACACCATGAAGGTAACATCACAAAGGTAAAGGTACAACATGGTTAACTCCATGAAGGTAACAACACAAAGGTAATGTACCAAAAAGGTAATACCATGAAGGTAACACCACGATGGTAAAATTTCCACAAATGGATCACCACAAAGGTAACACTACGATGGTAATGTACCACAAAGGTAACACTATGAATGTAACACCACGAAGGTAAAGCGCCACAAAAGTAACACAATGAAGGTAATGTTCCACAATGGTAACACCACGAAGGTAACAAAAAAATGTTAAAAGTACCACAATGGTAAATACTCGGCTCACAACAGGTATATAACTTAAGTACAGAAGTAAAGATGAGTAGTCGTAAATCTAGATCATCTTATTCTGTTGAGAGGCTCTACTACTGACCCACAAAGGATTGGTACGTGCAGACCTACACAGGATCGTTGAGCACTGACACACACATTATCTATCCCACACAAGATCCATATGCACTGATCCACACAAGATCGCTAAACGTTGACCCACACATGTTCAATAAGTAATAACCCACATAGGGTTGTTATTCATTCTTCACGTCACAGCTTCCCACGAAATTACCGCACCATGAACACATAATTCCAAGATTATTTTCTCCTTAAGAAATTAGTGAAACCAAAATCTTCATAATGTTCCACAAATATGTATCCAAAAGGAATTTTATGTTGTAAGGGTTCCAACATTACAAACGATGCGTCGATCAGACACCTGACCGATGTTATATGGGCACTTTGGTAAAATGGACCCAGTTTGATTCATTCATGATCCAACCTAGGTCACACGTCAATCTATGAAAAAACTCACTTATAGTATATCAAAAGGACCTCCTTCTCACTTGGTTCATTATGCCACAGACGGTGCATCAATCAGATAAATATCTTGTATGTTACATCGCTTTCCGTAAAACAGAGGTGTGATCACACCTTGGTCTGGCCTGGGTCGGTCGAGCCCACAAAAATATGCCCAAGGGAATTCAGCCTTAAAAGGGTCCCAACTCCACTGATAGCATGTCAACTAGACACTCTATTCATCATTTATGGGCAGTTCATTATTCATGTACCTTTTGGGTCTGGCCAAGATCTGACTCGGTCAGACTGACACAACAAGATTTGGTCACGGTGTTTACCTAACCCCACTTGGGTTCGGCCCAATAAGGGTCGGCCCGGTTCACTAGGTCCAGCCCATCGGTGTTTTCCTGGTTTGGTTCATAGGCCCAGGCCGCGGTTGGCCTGCTCCACTAGGTGGGGCTCGACCCACCCGTGTAGGACCGCGCAGGCTTAGTCTACCAGAAGACGACCCATCTCTTTCACTGCCCCCACAGGTGTGGAGACATTTTTTCCAACCAGTGCGGTGCTATCCCACTACATTAATCAGTCGGTCGACCGAGTTCTTCCCACACGACATGCCATGGGATGCACCACACCATCATGCTGCAGCCTGCTAGTAGCGGCCTCTTCCTCCTGCGGTGCCTACGAGGTCCACACTTCTCTTGTGTGGCCAGCTCGTGATGGCCTCCCTTGGCCACCGTGGTGTTCCGTCACCCATAGCTTTCCACCTCCGACGGACGGTTTCCGCGTGTCTCCTCCAGCCACCACCGGCACCGATCGGTAGGTGGAACCAGCAGTTTCTTCCAGTGGTCACCGGGCGTGCTCTAGTTTTTGTTTATGGTGTCGTCTGTGCCTACGGATCTTCCGCACTACTTCCAACATAATGTGACCTACTATTTTGTATTTCTGTCGGTTTGGAAATTATTTCCATGAAGTTCACATCATGAAAAAATTATCAGAGGGTCTGGGACTTGTTTTTTTTGGCACACACCCTCCGCATTAGGTGATAGTAAGTAAGAGAGGATTTAATTCCTCAATGAAAATTTCAAAATAAACCCCTACCTCTAGATCATTGGAGAATGTCTGTGTCTGAGGAAGATATGATGTTATTCGTTCCGAAAACAAGACTCCAATGAAGTCACTCGATCATCATTTTTCTTTTCGTTATTTGGTGGATCTCATCACCTCTTGCCAAAATATGTCCCATTCTCTAAGTGGATGGCATTGCGAAAAATTATCAAAACATCATTTCTTGGTGAAGTAGTGCCAATTACTCTCCCATAGCTTCATATAAGTATGAGAAGGGAGGGTGAGTAACACACATGGAATTAATGGGGTTCAATTAATTAAGGAACCTTCTTAATTCCTACGGTGTTGTTACAATGAATTGGGGAGTAAATACATTTAATGGCATGACACGTCGTTGGTCCTGGCACCGCTGCTTGTCCGTTGGAGGAAAAGAATGAAAGAAAATAAAATAATATTGTTATTTTATTATTCATCTAAATTTCCAAAATCAATCTTTTTTCCCGACCTTCTGCGGTTGAAGTAAAGCCTCCCTTAAGAGAATCTCGGCATTGCAGATTCAATGGTGCCCTCAGAATGTTAATCTGTAAACCAGTTCAAATGTGATAAAGCGTCGCTCGCACGTTTACTGAACATACCATTAAAAAATTAAATAAACTATTAAAATTCACCCTCTAAGCATGTCAGTCATGGTTAACATCCTCTTAATGGGAACACGCCCCAATGAACTCAACAGTACTCTCAGATTTTCAATCCAAGTTAGTGTTTAGATGTTATGTATTTTAACAATAAAATAATTGTTAGTTAATTATTTTATTTATGACCAAAAACTAACTTCTATAGTTGGTCAAGGCCGGAAAATGTTAGTATATTACTAAGGAAATAATACCCTCACATGATCATCGGTGGTCTCAAAATTTTAATCTGAGTCACCATTCGTGAGTTATAAGCATTTGAAAAAAAATAACATTATTTAATTACTTTATTTATGATTTTTTCATTTTCAGATTTTCTTACCAGCAGTCTACTCTGACTATACTTTAGTCTCACATAGGGTAAACCTACTATCATGGATGCAACGATTCCCTAGAATTTTTAATCTAGGAAATTGTTTTAGAGTTATTCCACATTTTCAGGAAAACAGCTCACGCGGGCTTATTGAAGCTTATAAAAATTTTGATGGATCATTCTGGTCCTTCCAGGGCTCAGAATCACGTGTTGTCATATTTTTCAACCTCTAAATAGTACCAAATAAATTAAATATATATATATATATATATTGGGTCTTTACATGGGCCGCTACCTTCAGGAGTGATTTTGGTTCCATGGGATGGTTAAGAGATAATCCTCCCAAAACTATTCGAATTGAGAGAGGTAAGGGTCCATCTATTAAATATAGTTATAGAGGATGTACATGGTAAATATTTCAGGTAATTTATCACCAAAATATGTGAATTTTTTAGGGATGTACCTCTCAACATGGGTTTTATTAACTTATGTCGAGAACCAAGCAACGATGGTAGAACATCTTTAGCTAGGAACTAGAGTTTGACCTTAGGAAATTTTCCAAATAGAGCACACTTTCTTAGTCATATCATAAGGAATTATATAGTTTTACTTGTTGGATTTTATCTCTCAGAAGGGTGACATCTGGGATAGTTGATCTTGTGGATATTTTTCTCCTAGTTGTGTTTTATCTTTAGAGCCTCAAGATGAATCAAGTAGATGTATGTGAGGTAAAAACCTAATTATACATGGAGTCTGTAATGATTATATATGGGTGATTATGATATTTATTGTGTTGTGTTCATGTGTCTAGGTTGACACACCCTTATCGACTGAGTTGACTAGTCATGAAGGATATGTATGGTTCGAGATGGGATTTTTCTCTAGAATAGGTTCCCTATGGTCAGGTCAACTAGACTATTTCCTTTCAGTTTCTACTGATTCTTTTTTATTTATGGGGATCATACTATGTAATTTTATAATAACCACATCATGATATTTTCATATAGGTTTTGTGTCTTTTGAAGACCACAAGCCTTTCAAGGGAGTCCCCAGAAAACCCGAGGAAAGCAGAGCATTGTGAGCTTCACCGACCGAGGTGTTTACTAGAGTCGGGCCAAGGAGAATTTGGAAAATCCATTTGATATTGATCCTATCCTAATAATGTTTTAATTTTTTTTGGTGGTTATGTGTTTTTTCTTTTTTTTCCTTTTAATGCTTTTATGTACTATAATTTAATATAGTTGTATGCACGAATTTTAGTTTCCATAATTATATAACTTTTTACTATTTCATGAAGGTGTTTGTGGGTTCATGTGTATATTTAATTTAGGATAACTACTTCAATTAGTGTGATATTCCTTCTAGATAGTAGTTACTATCCATTTTCATATAGGAGATGGGATTTGTGATTTTTTTTCTTAGGCCCCATTGTGTCGGGTGGTGATAATGTTTTTGTCAACTACTCTCCCATTTTCCACTTATGTTCCTCTTTTTCCCATTACCTATAAAAACCAAATCTTATAAGATTAATTTTTTAGTATGTTAATATTATGTTAATTATATTAACCTACTTAAATGATAATATTAACATTATATTTCTATTTCATCTTTTATTCGTCCAATTTTTTCAATGTCTTGATATGAATTAGTTAATATCCAATGAGGAGGTGGAAAATTATTTTCTTATCTATGCCATAAATAATCATTTGTATAAATTATTTATAATATATTTTTAAATATATAATTATTTCTAATAATTTGGAAGTAATAATAGTAATTTATAAATTGAAATTAAAAAGGATCATTAAATCAAAAAAATAGTAAATTTTATGTAATGAATCACTGAGAAATGATTAAACATTAATGGTGGAGTTTTTTAAATATAATCCAATGAATATAATTAGAAAATAATTAAAAAAGAAATGATAATTCAATTCAGGATCAATGTTTAAATTATAATTTCTATATTATCAAGGACATGAAAACGAGATAATATAAATAGAGATTTTATGTAAAGGGAATTATCTACCTCTTCATTAATTGTAAGTACTTTTTTTTGTATTTCCTATATGTGTTGACTAAATTAATTTTGAAAAAAATTTCAAATCCCATTAAATCGAAATTATTTTTTTATTTTTGGACATTCATTCCCTCTAATTATACATTTTCCTTAATCTATATCATATACTATGATACTGCCAAAATCATTTCGTGAATTTACCACTTTAAAATGAAATATAACTATATTTTGAATAAAAAATCCCTATCATTATACAAGGGGATTCACTATTATTTAATCATAATTTATTGATTCGAGGATTTACATATATGACGCTCACAATCCCTCTTCACAGATTAAAAATTATATAATTTGTATTCCTTTAGTATCTTATATAATCAATTATTTTATATGAAACTCATATTTTATTTTCTATAGGTTATTAATGAAATGTTTTATTATAATAATTATTGAAAAATTTGAATTATTACTTATTAAGGGGGGTCTTTGATGGTACGTCAACCCGTTGGGTGAGAAATTAATCTCTAGATGAGGAATGTTTATGATAAATTGTTGAATTAAGTTGGTAGTTATGATTTAGGACACCATTGTGTTAATCCACCATGATATGATTGGGAAAGTCTATATTTTATGATATATCCACATTTCCATTTTATGTATCATGTACCTTTTATTATTATCTCGTTTTATTCCTATTTTATTTTAAATGAGTATTATTTATGTTTTATATCCATTATTAATATAGTACTATGTTTTATACCCATCCCATTATTTTGATATATATAATAATATATGAGATAAAATTACCATAATTTATGACGACCATATGAAGAACCCATTTATGTTTATTAGTATAATTTTTATATTTTATTATATTATGTTTATAATTTTTACAAAACTAGAAATAAAAATATCTTCTGTGTTATTATGTATTGTACCATGATATAAAATATCTATGTATTAAAAATTTTGGATTCCCTAAAAAATTAGTTCTATATCACTAACGTTAACCCTCGAATAGTATAATTTTAGTGTTTTATATTAATATATAGGGATGTGATTTTAAACATAACATTTTATATTGGTCCTCTTAAAATTATGTGAATTTTTTTAGATAATTGAAGCATCATCCATTTGGTTTAGTAAATCTTCATGTGTTGTGACAAGATAATCGTGACACCTTGGTTATATAATCATGTTTAATGAATTTTTCAAATTTTTTATTTTATTTGGAATATGTAAAAACTGTAAATGTATATGGTAGTTTTTACCCACTATATGTATTTTTTTAGTCTTTTCCTAGAAAATTTATTCCATTTATTTTTGAAATCAATGATCAAATATATGAACATACATGGAGTAAAAAACATATGGGTTTTCAAGGTTATATGGACATATCATATAAAAAGTTTTAAATAAAATTTCACATGAATTTTTTTAATTTTTTTATTCATTAATTATTTATTTAGAAACGATGATTTAAATATATATAATGTTATTTTATTTTTTAATTTTTTTCCATTCAAGATAGTGTTTAATTTTTTGAAATAAAATTAATTATCTCACCTGATTTGATTAAATTTTTCTTCATAATTTTTCCTTAAATATAGATAACCAGTCTTATAATAAAAGGATATTATATATTTTTAAACCAAAATTAAATATAGTAATCAAACACAAGCCTAAAGATGATAATAGTTTATTGTAATTGGAACCATGGAAAACAATATTTATGTTTTGTTAAAGATCATCCAAATATTCCATGAATACTTTACCATTATTCAATATATATTGAAATACACTAAATAAAAACATTATTCAAAGCCTCGGGAAAGGACTCATATTAAATGGTGGGCTCCGAATGATAGTTCATCTAAATAAAGGAGTTACGTAAGCTTAACATGAGTATAGGGGTTTGAGAACATGAAAATAAAATTTCAAACACATGTTTTCATATCAAATATTATAATATTGATTCATGTTATAGATCATGGGTGTTGATTGGACATGATTCTAAATGGAAATAAAAGACCAATATCCATGAGAGAATAACATTAGCAAAAGTCATTGAATTGTGTTATGCACATAATCATAGAAAATATTATGTTAAATCCTCCAAAAAAGACACTCATAACATGTAAATCAAGGGATAAATACCTGTGTGACTTATTTGGGTTTTTATGACCTCACAAGTACCATATTTTTGGATTGAGCTAACCACCCATATACCCCCTTTCATTGTTTGGGGATAACCACCTATGTACCCTCTGATCTCATAGAAAATTTAACCTCACCCAATGCATTGGAGTGAAATATTTTTCACACACTTTACATAATAAAAATCAAATATATGTATGACACAAGATCATAATACATTCGTCTTATCAATACCCATGAAATGAAATGGGTTTCATAAACATTTCATCTTATCATAAACTCTAAAAAACATACTGCTTTTATAATAATTTTATATTTTCATCATAGAATCACCCATATAAAAAAAAGTTTGTATCATAAGAAATATGTCATGGTATAACTTGGGGAAGATAAATTGTATTTCATAAATATCTTTTCATACTATACATAAACTATTAATGAAAATAATTAAAATGGTATCCTTGAATAATATCCTCATTAAGGAATAGGTTACAAGAATACAAGTCATCTTAAATGGAAATTTATTTTGAAATATCACTAAAAATATATCTTGAGGAAATTTTCTTTTCATCGTAAAAAAATTATTTAAAACTACAAAAAAAAATTAAAAATTATTTTCATTAAATATAGGAATTACATAAAATTTTAAAAATAATTATGGAAGAAAATATCCCTTCTACATAAAAAATTTTCAAAATATATTTCCATTGAATATTACCTTTAAAACTTTTATGGGAAGATTAAAATTATTGATCAGTCATGATAATTGGATTTACTATTCATGATGTGCATGTTAAAAACCAAAACACATTTCAAATTGTTTGAAATTTCTAAATGGATATTTTTTGGGAAATCACATCATTATTCCTTTAATAAAATAATAAATTCAAACATGGGTAAAAATTTATCTAATAAACCATTTAAAAAATGTTAAATAATATTTTGAAAACATGGTGTTTAAATAATAAGGGTTTTTTATAGAAGATATAATTAATGATTATTTTCTATGAAATCAATATTATGTGGTCTTGGGTACTTAATGAGGGGAAAATTGAGGGAAGAATTGTGTTCTTATTGATATATAGATTATTATATTATATCATTAAAAATATAATAATGGGAAAATATCGATAAATGATAAGACAATTACCCAACATCCTTACAACATTAGTAACAATTAAATTTATGTCCCGTGAAAGTATAAAATATCATGATATAAATTTTATAAATGATATTATATATCATTGTGTCTGCATATATACCTCATAAAAGTGTATAGGTGAATAACATTACATAAGTCTCAATGAAGAATACCTGAGAAAAAATCACATACCTATTAAGTAATATTTTTAATCAATATCCTATATAAGGCATAACATCAAGTGGAATATTAAATATCATCTAAATAATAATATCTTTTATATGAAATGTAAAAGTGGTAGTATATAATCCACCCAGAATAAGTGAGTGGTGAATTTTAATATGTGTCCTAGAAATAAAAAAAGACTTGAAATCCCTTACCATAATTATCAGCTATCATTTTAAACATTTGAAGATAATTTATAATAAATATAATCTAATAATTCATATTTTATAGAACCATACATATATTAATCATACCATATTATATATACTTATGTATTTTTTTACACAATTTTATAAAATCCAATGTTAAACTCTTGTTTTGTGTAATAAAATATTTGTTTTTTGTATACATTATGCTTTGGTATTTTATTACTATTACATTAATAATTGTTACATGATCTATATAATAATAATCAAATGATTTTTTATTTATACATGAATTGTAATTTTAGTAGAAATAATTAATGATGGTTTCTAGAAATATAGTTCATTGTGTTCATAGAGATGGTTGGTCATACGTACCCCTTAGTATCATTTCCAATTTTCAATGATCATTATAAAAATAATATTAAAAATTATATTTAAGTAATAAAAATAGTGGCATATTTATCATATTAATTATTTAAATATACATACACAGTTATTAGATTTGTTGGGTGATAAAAAAGGTAGTATTTTATTACTTCATGAAAGTAGTCATCCACAGGTACATGAACATGGTCGTCATATATCCATGAGAGATTTGTAAGAAATAAAATATTACATTATCTATACAAAATGAAACAAATTTCATTAATATCACCATTATTTCGTTTATCTCACGTGTATTTAACTTTTTTTATTCAATGTAAATATTTAGTGAAATGGGAATCACATCTCTTCGAGAGATGGTAGTTCATTGTACACACAATTGAAGTTTGCATATAACATATGTAATGGATTATAAATATTTTTATATGATATAATGAATAAATAATAATAATTAGTATATAAATACCACATATATACTTTATAATCACCATCGTACCAATCCATGAGAGGTGTTATTGGGAACAATAATGCTAATTTTTTGTGAGGATGTTGTCCACTGTACAAATGAACAATGATTTTGTAACCAATTTAATGGAAGTAGAAATTAATATAGGTAATTCTCATAATATAATGAAATATGATTATATGGATGATACATAGTTTATTTTATTATTATGTTATAATAATAAATTTAAAAGGTGAAGTATGAAATAAAACAAAAACACTCAATGATGATCTTTCAATCGTCTTCAGGTATCCTACATATTTTTTCTTCAAAATAATTTATAGGATATATTTATGTATAAACTAAGGAAAATTTTATTATGCTATGGAATTTTAGGAGTTATTAGGTCTGGTATTTTCCAATAAAAATGGATTTACGGCGTATGGAAGAGTATAGAGGTTGTGTCCATTCATATGTGAGGTGAGTGGCACACTTGTAAATATTTAAAGAAAAAGGTGTACCCCCATTTTTATCTTGAAACAAATATCCAAAATTGAGTATTATTTCGAATTAGAAATTATAGGGTAAAAATATTTCAATATAATTTATTTTATACATGTTTCTTGATCATTTTAACCCTTATATTTTAAGTCATACCACCTGATAAACCAATTTTTACTTTACAATATGTAAATAATTCTTACTGGTTTTACTATTAATTTTTGACCCAAATTAATTTGACCATATTCAATAATATAAATTAATATTATTCGAAATAGGGAATCCATTTTACCAAAAATAATTTATAGGATTAATTTTTTTAAAAATATAATCACCCTAATGCGATAATAAAGCAGGTTTTTAAATATATAATGTTCAAATGTTTGCAAAATTATTATTTGAAAAATAAATATTTAATTGAATATAATGACCTAAATAGAATTAATATATTACTAATTTTACATGTAAAATAATAAAAAATATAAATTATATTTTTAATAAAATTTTAAAAAGATGTTTTTTAATTAAAATGTTGTGTTTTCACTATTTTTTAAAAAATTCAACTTATTAAAAAAATTCTCAAAATTCACCCTATAAGAATTTTTAAAAGTTGATTGAAAAAATTATTTTTATTTTTAGAAATTAATTTTATCTAAGAGTGAAAAATTAAATTAATTAATTTTACCAAAAATAACTAAAAAATATTATTTGAGAAAATCGAATTTTGGAAACATATAACAAGCTTACTGAAAATCAATTAATTTATTATCTATATGATTATATTATAACATGTAAAAAAGTTATTTTATGTTAGTTTTTTAAATTTTATCATCTATTTTTTAGATACTTTTTTACATCAAATGTTAAAAGTGTAAAATCCAACATCAATTTTCAAAAATGTTTACCTATCACCCCGGTTTTTGGGAAAATAGCTGTCAAAAGTAAAATTACATAAGGATTTTGACTTTGTATTTTGATATAAACAGATGTTAAAAGCACTCATGGAAGTATTTTTACATCGATTATTAATTAAACTATGATAAAAATATATCAATTAGTTCATGTTCATAAAATCCCAATGCAAAACGTCCTTATAGAAGAATTTAACATCGTTTTTTTAGGAAATAATATAGAAATTAATTTTTGAAGTCTATTTTCATAAAAAATGTAACAAATGTATTTATTTTTTTAGATCAATTCCCAAGCATTAATATTATAGGTCATGGATTTATAATGAAGTTACAAATCAACAGTTATGGTCATCGCAGGTTGGAATTCTCTTTGGTTTGATAAATACAACACGTTTCAAAGAAAATCTGACACACATGAATGAAAATTACATACACTAAATGATAAAAAATAAATAGATGAAACCAAAAATATTTTAATAACTATAGGATTTTCCATTGAATTAATTTTATTTTTATCATTATTTCTATTCTACTTAGGAGAGAACTCGCACGGCTAATGAAAACAATGATCGATAATTAACTTTTTATTTCAGTAATAAAATAATCAAATGCAATATGTATCATCAAAATTTCATCAGATGAATAATTCATCATTATAAGGAAAAATATGAAGTTGTCTATTAAAGAATGAAGATAATGAAAATAGGGTTAGCTGATAATAATAGATACTGAGTTCAAAATTTTGATTGATAAGTTGTTGAAATGTTTTTTTAATATAAGAGGTTTACAATGTTGAAAGAAAGTGAATATAGATTTATATAGAGAAAATGTAAATATTTTCAGTATTGTTATATTAAAATTCATGAAGAATTGAAAAAAATAAAAGACTATTGAGAAAAAATATAAATTCATATCCTATGTATTTGAAATCTCACTTTCAACACTGTTAAATATATAATAATATTTTCAAAATATCATTTTATAGTGTTTTAACATTGGGTTTCTAGAAATCTTATGTAAATGGATTATAACATCACTTTTTTACTTCGGTCATTATGTTACTGACATGGAAATCCTTCTTTGGACATAGAATCATAAAAAACTGAGATGTTAAGAGTCCTCATGGAATACTATCAACTCTAGTGTTTTTTAGGAACTCATGTTAAAATTATATATAATTGTCTAATTTTCCAAAAACAATGATTATAAAAATCATTATGAAGTTATAACCAATTTCCCATGAATTTATTTGACTAGTCGTTGTGCTAAAAAGGACTTACAGATCAAATTTTATCGACATCGTAAGTTCAAATTCTCTAATGAAATTCCAACACTCTATGATAATATATATTGATATGAAAATTATTTTGATCACCATTTATAGTTGAATAGAATCATTATAAATTATTGAAAAAATGATGAACATTTGTGATGTCATGGTTTTGACAAATTGACCTCAAAAGATACTTTTAATGCTGGATCATGAAATAAACAAATATTGAAAGTCTCCATTATGTTAAAAATCTGAAGTACACAACTTTTGAACAAAAATTCCATATTATATCCACTATTATTCCAGTTTAATCTTGCCAAATTAAATTATACTTATTATTCAATTTTCATTTAATTTAAAAATCCAAAATCAAAATTTCCTTTAATTTTCTTTTCTTGAAACAAATTGATGGTAAATGTATTTTATGATGATTTTTAACATCAGTTATTCTTGAACCAAAGTAAAAATTAGGATTATAAAGTCAGTTCCTGAATATATAAAAATAAAAGTCCTCATGGAAGAATTTTAAATTCAATCCTAAAGAATAAACATTAAAATTATGATATTAAAGAACATTTTTCTACTAGTTAATCTAAAACCATTTTAAATGATATTTATAAATTAATTTTTACTATTAATTTTTTTAAAGTCTATGTTATTGATTAAACTTTTTAATAAAAATATTAATATTATATCTTCGTTTTATTAAAACATCATGTCACTTGTAATGTATATTAATCTAGTGTTGTCTGTATCCCATGAATAACAGGTTATTGTTAGTAACATAAGATTAACTAGGTGTATCATGTAACACAAGTATAAAAAAACACTAATCTATTCAAAATTAATTAATTAATTAAACCTAAGAGTTTTATATTATTTCCCACATAAAATAAATTTCACCCTTGGAATTCAATAATCTGATATAAAAAATTTATGATACTTATGACTCATCATATCTTCAGATGACATTTAGCTTCCTCAAACTGATGGTTTCAACATAAAATGTTTAATAGTTAAATGGAATTATTTCATATAAATTCTTCTGTATGATTCAATATATCATATTGTAGTTCCTCATAAGAAATATCATTTTTTTGGTGGCACAAACTCTAAGTTCTATACATGTGATGGATTATGTATGTCGTTCATCATGTGTGATAATAAAACACATCATAGTCATGATAGTAGTTTGGTGGATGTAACAAACAATAAAATATTATCTTGATATTATCTTGTAATTTAATGTGACTGATATACCTATATCTTAGATTTCCTTTCATTCTTCAATGGTAAATTTTATAAACATAGCTTCTTACCAACGTCAAATTATAGACTGTGTAAACAATTACCATCCTAATTTTTCTATATAATTTCATTAGTTTATGAATGTTGTTATATATCTATAACATTATTTACTATCTCATCCTCATTCTCAGGTCTCGATATATTTATTTTTGTAACTTTATTCTAGTATGTTCGGGTTCTATACATCATTCCATAAAGGGCATCATATGGAACCATTTAATGGGATGATTAAAAACTATTATTTAATATATAAAAACATGAGAAATCTTTTGACCCCAACCATCTTTGGAGTCCATAGAAAAATTTCATAGAATATACTATATGTTTTCCATTATTTTTTCAAACTAGCCATCTATCTGAGTATGATACAAAGTGAAGAAACATAATTATATATCATGATCTGTTTTAAGAAATCACCAAATAATCCAGGATAACACCATATTTTGATGAATTAAAATTATATGTGGTACCCCATTAAACCATACAAATTCTTTAATATATTTTCAAAAAATTAGATCCAATGATAAGTATCCTCAAATATAAATGATGTGTTCTAAATTTTTATGGTGATCGAATATAAAACATATTTATCTTTTTAGAAAAAATATTTCAAACACTAAATATTACGAGGAAATTTAATAACATATCCTCAATGTGAATGAGAATTCCTCCCCTTGTAATTTTTTTCACTATATGAAAAACAAATTTTTTATCATGTTCATACATATATTACAAAATATCCTTATTATTGATAAATGCCCAAAACATAAAACCAAAAAGTTTTTCTAATTAAATTCTAATTATGATCTAAGATAAAGTCATAAACCCATTATGGTATACATAAATATTATATTATGTTTACCTCCAAACATAAATGATTCACAAACATAATTCATCCATTATTTCATAAATAAGATTATATATTATACAAAGACATTCTGTTGAATGATTGGGTTCAACCATATACTGATTGAATGTCAAATATGATTTCTATATTCTATAATTCATGTATTGGGAGATAAGCACAAAAAATTTCGTTAAATGTTGAACAATAATATTCACATAGGGCTTATTCATACAAAATATAACATAAAATTCCAATCAATGGAGGGGAGGATTAGTTTTTCCAAGTTATAATGATTCACTTCAACTATTATGATTTCATAATCATTCCCTTACTTCATTGAATTTAGATGTCATTGGAATTTATTATAATTACTAAACCTCATATTTTGTCACTTGTTTGAAAAATTACAAAGATAATTACAATTGAAACATTAATGTGTGGGTGGTTTATACTATACATATTTTTAATTATTCATATCATTAACTAACATCTTTCCCTCAATTATCCATTCAATTTCTGCAAGAACATCACTTCCAAAAATAAAAAATTTTCTAATCCCCTTAGCCAATTTCCTCCTTGTTTCTTGTCACACTATGAGCATAAACGTAATATTATCTTCTTCTCTCCAGAGTTTTTAGATTTTTATTTGTATTACATTTCTCAATTATTATCAAAACCAAGAAATTTATTTATAATATTATCATCCCATTTAACGATGATAGTATATAGAACAACCTCTCCATATATAATGAATCCTTTTTTAATAATACCCATCAATGACTTCATTTTAATCTAATGAAGGATTGATCAAACTTAATTTCATCATGGATGATAACAATAGAAAAATAAATTGCATGTTCTTTAAAAAATCACATAGGTACCAATATACTATTCATCATTTTGTTTTAGATCATGTAAATTATTTTACATATTCATACAAATATCGTAAGGAATTTTATTTTTGAAAAATATTTTATTGAAATCATATCAATACATGGAGTAAATATCATAATATTTCTATACATTTTTTATAAAAGTATGTCTTTATCTGCATCAACATCTAAAGGGTACAAAACCATAATTCATTTTTCATGTTTCAAACACTGGAGATTGGTAAATTTAATTTTCATGATGTTGATCCATTTCTCAAAAAAATAGTTCACCAGAAAACCCCCTGAAGGATGTTATTGATTTCCCCATGAATAACTCAATGAAATTTTGTTCCCTCTATTCATTGTTTGGAATCCCATCATGATTTATATATTGATAAATTTTTGTGATCCAAGAAATTCAAATTTTCATTACGTCTACCATACTATTTGGATGCTCTGGAGGAGAATAATTATTATTCCCATTTGAATCGTCCTTAACATGAGTCCATGGGGTCCCATCCATTAAATGTTACTAAAAACAATATTATAATTAATAATAATCATTATAGGAAACAACATAATCGTGTGAAATCACATATAGGTTGTTAAAATAATGACACCTTCTATAATATATGACCCATTATGTTTATCCAAGGTCTTTCATAGACATTTTATATTTAAATTCCACATGATGGTTTGTAAAGTGCTTTTATGTTTCCAAAGCATATCCCCTAGGAGTGTCAAACCAAATATGCATCAAAGGCCTTTTTTAATGAACTTGGTGATGATTGAGTCAAGGTCAATGCATCTTTTTTAGGGTTATTAACCCTTTGTACCTCTATTCTAGAGGCACATCAACTTGTTTTACCCAAACATGTATGATATTACTTGGAATCAAATTACTCAATCCAATACCAAAATTCAATTAATGTTTCATATACTCTAACCATTCCTTAAACTAATAATTAGAGACATCCCTGGAAATATACCTTGAAATTTCCCTAGGGATTACACTAATGTTTTCTCATCGCAGTTTTCAGAGTATAACTAAACCTACACTACGATACTACTATAGAAACCATGGAGCTCATACATGTATATTAGTTCTTTTTATATGAATATTGGAAACATTATATAGGCACGCACCTAAGGACTATCTTAGTTTAGTGTCTTTTGAATTCCCTAACACCATATTTTAATCAGTTGAATGATACCTAATGTCTTCAATAAGGATCTTACCATTATGTATTATTCATAGACATTCCAAATATAAAACGTTTATTCATAACATAGGGAATGGAAATTTTAAAAAGGGTGATTTCTGATGCTCAAAAAATATAAATTGGGAATATATATATGAATTACAGGAGAAAAATTTTATGATAATAAGAGAATGATATTTTAATACCATAATATTCATATCAAAGATATTAATATTGAGTCATATATAAATCATGGAAGTTAATAAGACATGAATCTTAAAGTAAATCAATGAAAATGATCCAAAATAGTATGACATTAGAATAATACATAGAATTTTGGAATACACATAATCATTTAAAATCGTATGTCAAGGATACCCAATGAGACATTCATAACATTTTATGATTTTTCTAACCACCCTTTTACCTTGATAAGTATTTTGATGGCTTATTGTGAACCCACTTTTAGAATTGGGAATATATACCATGTATCCAGAATTTTGTGCATGGGAAAACCACTAGTGTTATACTCTAATCTTGTCGAATAGTTATCATTACCCAATGTATTAAAGGGAGATATAGGTCCCACCAATCACATAATGAAAAAATACAAGTGTTCCAAATCCTTATAAGAAATTCATCTTATCTTAATACATTATATGAAATGTGATTCATAAAAATTTCATCTTATCATAAACTATTGAAAAGAGAAAGATTTCATTATTATTGCATTATTTCATCATACCATATCCTATGTAAAAATAAGTGGTTTTCATAATAACTATATCATCATATAACTAGTGGATGGGAAAAACATTTCAAAAACATTTTTTCTTCATAAACATAAACTATTACGGGAATTAATACGAATTTTATCATTGGATCACTTCCTATATATGACATTTTTATCATTAATAGATTTAATCTTAAATGGAAAATGGTTTTTAATGATCAATTAGAACATATTAGGATGAAAATTTCCATTATAATTGGAAATAATATATATATTTAAAACATAAAATGATTTCCAAATATTTTTCATTGAAAATGAAAATTAAATATCATTTAGAAAATTATTATTTATAATATACATTCTTTATAAAACTTTTTAAAATCAATTTCTTTTCAAAATAACATTGAAAACGTGTAAAGGAATATTTTTAGACACTCTATTTTTATACATGGAAGAAATGTTGTTAAAAGAAAATACATTAAGGACAAGGGAAGAAGAGAAGAGAATAATGGAAATGGTCACACCATTTTCCTAAGAAACAAAACATAGGTCCTCTCAAAGTAGTGCATGAATTTAAGATACATTCCCATGAAGTCGAACTACACATGACTGGATATCAGGGTCTCCAAGAGGCCCCACACAAGTAACCACCTCATGGGAATGTGATAGAGACCATCATGAGTCAATAAATTCACCCAAGTGTCCCAAATTTTCCTATGACTAGGACCTTAGGCTATTCATTAAAAACTATGGAAAATCATAAAGGACTCTAGAATCTATGATCACCCTAGTATTTCACCCATTCCCTCAAAAAAAATTATATATGTATCAAAAACTATATATGATATGGAATTAAGAGGGTATTGGAATCAATTCCCCCCAGTTTAAAATACATAACACTAATGTAGGGATCATGTTCCCTCATTGTTGACTAACACTAGCATTAGGTCCCCTTCTATAACCAGGGACTTATATGAGATAATTCCATGAAAACCTAAGGAAACACATGAATCCTCAAGAGAATACTCCCACAAGTGTATTTTCCCATGTGTCCCATAACCCAAAAACCCTTCAACTCATGCAACACTACATTTTTGAATCCCTCCCAATCATTGTAGGCCTCCCTACGTGAGACCCCCTTTTCTCACCTAGTCTCAAAAAAGTGTGAGCCACCTATCATGCACACTTCCAAACCACCATTGGAAGGTCCCCTATTCCATTACATCTCTAATATGATAAAAAGATGAATCATAACTCAAATGAAGAATCCTTACATGAAAAAATATTTGAAGAGGTACACAATTGTGTCCTCTATTTTTGTATGCATTACATCATTCAGAAGTCTCTCACACATGTCATAGATAATGGTTAGGGTCCATGTGTTGAATTTAGGTATGACATCCTTCAATCATGATGATACTAAATATAGTGGAAATTAAATAGACCTCCCATATTTAGGTATGAGGGTTAAGTCCATGACCATAACTCATCTTCAGTAATACTCATGACATTGAGTTCCATATAGTGTGACATGGAATGAAATCCTCCTATCTTTTTATATAACCAATTTTAGGGCATCCAACCAAGAGTAAGCACCTATACCAACCATTAGGACCTATCATTATTATTTAATTATTTCATTTCCATGCACTTAGGCTATATAAATATGGGTTTCCAGACCTAAAAATATTAGATATAATGATTAGAGGGAAGGGGAACATCACACCCCCATATTATTCCCCCATCACCCCACCCGCATCAACTAGAGTGATAAAGATGTTGTGGTTTGTTTAATCCTCTACATCTATTTTTTCTCACACTGATCACTACTCACATGGTCTTAGAGGTTCATAATGATCATTATATCTTCATGATCCAAAATCACTAGGACATACCTCCGAGATTAAGCCACTGATATTCCGTCTTGAGGTGGCACTCTTCCTCCTCTTCACCTACCTAGGAAATAACCAGATATATCGCCAAATGTGAATATACTTTTTACAATAATAAAGTAGATATGGGAACATTCAAATAACTTCCTATCTCCCTTTGGGATCCAGTATTCTTATATCAAAAGATAAATTTGATTATGTTGTCTTAAATATTTATCACTTGCTCTTTTTTCTCACATAGAGAAAGACTCATGAGGTCTTTGTGGTTGTAAGTGTTCCTGATATTTGCACAATCTCATTAATTATAAAATAATTACATATTAAATCCACAACTTAACCTATGGGCCACCTACTTGGTATCGTCCCCAACTATGGAACCATAAAATTACCATCATGGACTCCTATTCTGTTTAAGATCCAACTATACCCAAACACATTTACAAAGGGATCATCATTAGTTTTTACCAAAAAATTAATCATTACAATATTACATACTTGAAAATGAGTCAAACATGAAGGCTTCCATAGGTTTGGGTCCTCAAAACCGAACTAGGTGGGCATTGATTCTTGTCGAAATATGATACGAAGGAATCCTCCCAGATTGGAAAACCAAACATGCCAAAAAAACCCTATGCCCACATTCATAATAAGTTCATATCGATTTTTGGAGACCATATCCCTTCTAGTTTCTCAAGACCACTTTGGTATAAGTCCCACACAAAATATTGACATAAAACATTTTTCATATACATTGTTACTTCATGATGTTAAACCACACTGTTCAGTCTTTAACACATGAGCATAAAAGTTACGATGTTCCCCCTTAAGTGGAACTGAACAATGTCGTATTCAATTTCTATCACAATGATATATATGAGATGAATTCATGGATCTTATATATACATCAAAACAATTATCATATCCCTTGATGATGATACACTCAAGAGCTCCCCTCAATGTGGCTCAAAATCAGTGTCATAATATAATGAAAAAAGATTATATAATGGATACATAATAGGGTCCCATTATCAGAGAACCACAAATATATATACATAACTCAATCAATTAATAACCTAAAAACGTGAAAATGATTCTAAATTTCATAAATTTTAATAATTGATTGTTAATTTCAAAGGTGAACCATGTCATACATTAAAAATAATGAATGATTCACAAAAATATTTTAAATCTATTAGAGAGTCCTATAGTAGTAAAAAACATTCCACACAAAAGGGTGTGAAGTTCATGACCTCCCATACTCTAGAAAAATTTTGTTTCTTAATTGGAATTGGAATAATTTCCAAATGAGGACATGCCATCGGAAAGAAGGTCCATGAGTCATCGTATAATTATTAATGTTGTGTGCTTCCATTTCTATTAACTAAACCCATTGGGGACCATTCAAAAAATCATAAACCCAACATGAATGATTGATCAATATTCAACCCCTCTAATAAACCATCTAATTTTTAATTTATATTAGAAATAAAAAATTGTGAACCACTTGTCAATCCATAGGCAATATGATGGTTTCACCCACCTATAAATATGAGTTTTCTCATAGAATGGCAGATGGAGAAATAAGATAATCAACCATGCATGTGGTCAATTAATGAGATTCAACTTGGATGGGGTTTTCTTCATTATTATTTAACCTATATTTGATGAACGTGAAACTTGATATCTCTTCAATATTAATGGAATCCCAAAAACCCTCATAGATGTATTCCCTTGATGTCATTAATGTTGGGTCCTCCTCCAAGAAGTGGATATTGTCTCCAACCCATCTTCATCATCACTATGTCTCAAGAGCACTAATCTGAGATTATAACCAGAGCAATACCACACTAACATTAGAGGTTGACCAATAGGCACTACGATTTGAAAATCCTGACCGGTCATCTATAAGCATATGGAGCCTTTAACCATCATCTAATATTGTGGGTTTTTATCCATAGAACAGAACAACCAATCCCTCCCTTATCTAACGGTGGTGATCTATAGGACATAGTTACCTCCTCTAAAAGGAACATATATTCATTAAAAGGGGATCATTTATACAATATCTGCTAAAAAATGCGTGAATCAGTGAACCCTAAGCATGAGGATGGTGTGATCCTCAAAAATCATTCCCAAGTCATCCAGACACTAGAATTCATGATAGCCCTTTTTGGAGAGTAACTGTTCAACCTAGATTAGGTAAACACCTCTCTACCCTCTAAAAATTCCC
Organism: Viscum album; assembly: GCA_963277665.1. Taxonomy (NCBI): domain Eukaryota; kingdom Viridiplantae; phylum Streptophyta; class Magnoliopsida; order Santalales; family Viscaceae; genus Viscum; species Viscum album. The sequence continues at coordinate 1,297,999,782 of OY728155.1, forward strand.
ACCAAACATCTCTTGTGAAAAAGAACAATTTAGAATATACACCTACCCCCAAAAATATAGCTGACCAGTACACTCATATGGAAGCATTCAAGTTAGTACATTTTTCAAATATGGAAACACATATGGAGAATGAATATAATCATCCAAAAAACATTCGGGTTTACCAGCCGCCTCATGTAGTAGTGTCCAATGAATCTTGATAGTCAAATTTAGTTGAAATCCATTTGTAGATGAATTCTTGAACATACAACATTGAATCCAACTAGTATCCTCTCTTAGTGGTGTCCAAATAAGTTTTTAAGTATAAATTTGTTGAAACCTAGGGGTATGGGCACCGTAATGGATGCACTTATCTAGACTACCACCACCCTCATCATGTATAACCTAATGAAGTCAGTAATAAGTTCATTGAGATGAGCATGGGAAAACCTAACTCTATTCCCCCGAAAATGAGTACTATCAGTATACAATGGTAGAAATAGAGGATTGGAGCTGGAAGATACCCCTTCTATAGGCATGAAATAGAAATATAACCCCATTACTATCACTAGATTCCATAATGATATCCTAGAAATGGTGAAAGGGATGATTAAAATACCTTCCCGCATCCAATAGAGTCTCCATGACATCATAACAGTTTATATAGTAGTTGTAGAGGGATAGAGGCATAGTTGTATAGCATAAATGTGGTGTCTCATTAGCATTTCACCCTAGAGGATAAACATACCAATTCTCTCATCCCAAAAATTTAGGACGAAAAATCCTATGTAATATATATAATATAAGATTAAGAACATAAACTTGTCCCATCAATATGTGAACAACTCATTCCAATGGCCACTAAAAGTAAGGTACAATCCCCTGCTAAACTTCTAGAAGCATATCTAAAAATTCAGGCATTTACTCATTGTACAATAAAATAATATTTCAAATAGAAAAACCATATACCTTAGAGATTGGCACAATTTTATATTAAGAAGTCATATAAAAAAAGAATTATTGGAGCCACGCAAAAAATTATGTTCGGATCTATAATACAACTCTACTTAATGATGAAATTCACGAATCCCCTATATGGTTATTTATTACATCTCAATATAAAAGACTCCAGTTACCGAATTATCAGAGAAATAATAGTAATTTGGAATGTCCTCCCTAAAAACATCACTAGGAATATATTCTTCATGTTCATAATCTATTTGATCTGGAGAGCCCATCTCATGATGGGAGTTATGGAACCCACCATGTGGCCAGAAGATCACAGATAAAGTAATACTTCTCTTTTCTGTACAGTACCATGGTATTTCTCTCTATAATGGCATTCAATGTGATGTCTCCCAAAAAAATTATAGCACCCCTAGTTTGAGGTATACAACATTTTTTATTCCTTTTTATGTGTTTAAAGTGACATGGATGAGTTGGGAAGAGGTTGGTAGTGTTTGGAATGGTTTTTAATAAGTTTGTTGGATTTTCGATGAGCACATAATTTGATCACAATTAGGGAAAACCAAGTGGTTTCGCTAAGATAATGTGCAGGGGGAGACAATACACATTACATAACCTACACACGGTTTTTCAAAACATGCTAAGAAACCATGTGAACCAGTTCTCTTAAGGAAGTTTCATGTTCACGTTTAGGGCATGGTTTTCCAAACTTTGTGGGCAAACCGTGCAGCCACGTAAAATGGGGTTTTTAATTTTGAGCTCCATTAGAGTTTCCTCATTTCATTCCAAACATCCTCCAACAAGAATCTAATTTGGTATTTTGGGTTCTCAAAGGTTTAAGGTTCTCTCCCACACGTTTTGGAAGACAATCTACAGGTTTATTGGTGGATTTGAGGTATTTCTTCTCGGGTAAGTCCCCTATTGTGTTTCATTGTGGTTTCATTTAGATCTATATCTCCATGTCTCTCAGTTTTCTAGATCTACACCCATTGTGAGTAGATATAGTGTAGTTTTTTCCTTGGGTTTTGATGTTAAAGATTATTTATGTTGGGGAAGGAGATCTAGAGAGGTTTTTGTTGAGTGTTTGAATGGATTTGGGAATGGTTTCTTGTGGGTCAAATTATCTGGAACCCTAATGGTAGGTGGATTCTCTATCGACTCCACTTAGTTACAACTAATGGTTTTGGTTTCAATTAAGTTATATTTCTTGAAATTAATTGTGAATTTGATGTGTGAAATATTTGTGGAAACCCTTTGGGTGATAAATGTGGATTTTTTTGGTGAAATGTTATATTGTTTAAATAGGGGTTTCAATGTGTGATTTTAAAATGTTTATTTTAAAATTGGTTGCATGGTTTGGATTATTAAAATGGTTTTTGAAAATAGTTTTCAATAAAAATGTGGTTTCATTAAAATGGGGTTTTGCATGGAAAATGGTATAAGTTGTTTTCAATATATGGATGATTTATTAAAGTGAATTTTCCTGTGTTGGAAATAATAGTGTGTTTATTGTGTAGATTTTGTGCTTTGTGTGTGTCAGTTGATTATGTGGAATGACTTGTGTTTATGGTGTGGATGTGGGTGGGAAGTCTAACATTGAAAGGTGATGGATCGAGATCGGAAGAAACAAAACTATGGATAGTGGTCGGAAAGCACCGCTAGTTGGAGATGGGTGAATGGGATAGAGAGAAGATCCACCACATTGGTTTTTTTGTTGGGTGTTGTTTTGCAAGATAGTTTTTTTTGTGCTAATATGAAAAGGGGAAATAGATATTGGCATGGTTGTTTGTCGTTCCAATGTGTTGTGGGCATATGGGTGAAATGGATTGGTAAAGGAGTGTTTTTATTGATGTATGTTGTGGTAATATTGTTTCTTTATATAAAATGATTTATATAAATGTGCTAATGGTTTTATCTATGTGGCGTGTGTAGGAAATTAATTTTTTGAAAATATACTGATTATCTATACTCACCCCGAATATGTAACTTGGGTTCTTTATCAAATATTTTATTCTAGGACCCATGTAAGAGTAATGTATATCAATTTTTAAATGGTTTGGCATGATGGTTTCATGATATTTTGGTGAATGGAGCATGTAGCTTGGTGTGGAGCCATGGATGGTATCCTATATCTATTGGAGTCTTAGAATAGTCTTCCACTTGTAAATTTGATTTTGGATTTGTTTTAATTGGCATGTGGTATTGTCATAGATTAGTCGGTTGTCTTTTGGGTAAGGAATGGGTTTGGTTATTTTTTCAACATGCATAATATATTTTATTGTTAGTGGATTGTAGGATGTCTGGTTTTATCCAAGGTAAAAAATTTCCACAATTATTTCTCGAATCCCTAAGCATTTATTGCCTGCCATTAGAACATTTTGAACATATCATAAGGCTGAGTATCATTCCTCCTCCCTCTCAAGACCATGATATGGGGAGGAATGTTACAAGTGGTATCAGTTTGTTCGGTCCATGTCTTTCAATAGAGAATAGTTGTTCCATCCTTTTTCATTAATTGTTTCTCTTATTGTTGACATTCATTCTCAGTCCATCCCTTGAGTCAGGATGGTAGTATGGTGTAGGGTTTCCAAACATGGAATGTATAACATAAAAAGACATATCTAACCATTTTGTTTTGGACATCATGTTACCATGGCGTTTGGTTCATAAGTGTTTTCAGACAGTTATTGGCATTGTATATCTCGTTTTTGTGGGCGTAGGAAATGATATGAGCATGAATTGCATGGTATAAAAGGCTTCCCACTATGATTTATATTTTATTGGGGTATAATGATCTTTGGTGTGGTATAAATGTGTAGATTTGAAAAATCTGAATAGGGTTTCAAAAACAAAAGAATATGAATCATGGGAACATGTTGTATTTTGAAAATGGATTGAATTTTAAAACACGGTAGATATTTTTTAAATAGAGAATCATGGGAAATTTGAAATTGTGGAAATCCTGGTTGTTGTATTTTTATGTATATTAATTTGATAATTGTACAAACTTTTAAGTTAATAAAGTGAGTATTTTAATTTTTTTGTCATTATATAAAAGTCCCAGGGTGGCCATCGTTGAGACCAAACGAAGGAGGCTATAAAAAATGTGGTTTCACCTGAGCACCCGGTGAACCATCAGCTGTTGCAGAGTATTGTGAAAGCTTCCCAAGTAGGAGGAACTGTGAATAAAGAAGATGAACCATGGAATATGGATCATGTGGTTCCATCTCAAAGGTAGAATCCACCCATCTTTAGGGAGGATGCAGAGGCAGAGAGGGAAAATGTGTGACTGAACATAATGAATCACATATTTGACTTCTTGGGAACACCGGTAGAGCTGAAATTCATTTTAGCCACATATATGTTTGGATATTTTCCCTTGAAATGGTGGGGGTTGGATGTCCAAGATGGGAAAGACCAAAGTGTGACATGGGAGGTGTTTGAGGAATTGTTTAATAAACAATTATACATTCATACATTCAGAATTAAGTGTACAATAAATTCGATCGGTTTGAATAAAGTGAACATGGTAGTGGTGGAATATGTGGATATTTTTATGAACTTTGAAATGTTTTTACATGAGGTGGAGTGTAGTAAATCGTTGAAGGCATGAATTTTTTAAGCCATGATGAACTAGGAAATTCGTTCCAACATAGAGATATTATGTATATATGATTACAATTAAATGGTGAAACAAGATATGGTGGCTGAGCGGGATCTTTTAGGGGATACGAGTGGGGGAATTAAGTTGGTACGTAAGAGAAATAGTTGAAACTCAAATGCTAGGTTCCAGTAGATGTGGGGCACTTATTTCCATGGTGGGATCACGATATAGAATCTTATGGAAAGATCTGTGAATAATCCTCCGATGACTCAAAGAAAGCTAAGATGTTTTCAGTCTAGTTCTAAGAGACACATAAAGATGGATTATAAAGAAAAACCTTGATCATGTCACAATTGTAAGAAGATGGGGAATCTACATCTTTTTATCAGAGTGCTCCGAGGTTGGGTGTTTGTGACACTCATTAGGGGTCATAGGGGTCTTATACCTTGACGAAATAGGGGCCACAACATACCAGTTTCCATCAGAGTAATGTGGGATAGGGTGATTCTTTAAATACCATAATGTCTCAGTAGATTAAAAATGAGAAGTGTTTGGTAAGTAATATTTTGTTTGGAGGTGAGCAGGTAGTTATGAATGATCAGCCAGGAACATCCATGGTGTGAGGAACTATTCTTTTAAATTCCATGGTTAAGAATGCGAGATTTATATAAGTACTTTACATTATTTTCTATCTTCTTGAATCATTTATTTCTTATGATTACATGTGGAAATGATTCCTTCTATGTTGAAACAAAAAATCTTCAAGGTCAAGGAGTGTGTTGAGCCCTCCAATGTCGAGGATTTTGTTTAGTTTTTGATGGTATTGAATTGATGTGGGGTTTTTTAGTTCATGAGATGGATTGTTATGATATAATCAAGGTAAAGGATTCGTTGGTGATGTCTATGTCCCACATCGATTTCCATGGGTGAATGGTTAGTTTTACGATAGAGGATAGGGTTGAAAATCTCTTTAGAGGGGAGAAGAAGGAACACTAGGTGAAATATATTTGTTAGCACCAGGGGTTGGTATGATTTTGTATTAGATAGAGGCATTATCATTGGCATTAGGGGAAGGTTTTGAGAATAGTCTTCTTCCCGCAATTGTGGAGAAATATATGGATGTATTTTACAGATAAATCTCAAAGTTGAAACCCGTGTGAGAATTGGAGTTTACAATTTATCTCTTTATTGGGATGAGTCCTATATAACTTCCATCTTACCGAATGGCACTAGCTAAATTAAAGAAATTATTGGTGTAGCTGAAGATCTATAAAACAAAGTGATAATCCAGACTAAAATTTCTATTTGGGTAGCGCCATTTTTTTGTTAAAAAGGATGATGGAACCGTGCATCTCTTTGTTGATTATTTTAGACATAATTTGGTTACAATAAAGAATCTATGTTCACATCCATGCACTGATGATTTTTTTGAACAGTTGAGGGGAGCTCATTGATACTTCTATATTTACATGAGGTCAGGGTATCACCAATTGTGGGTGAGGATAAAGTATATTCTGAAGACAGCTTTTAGATGTAAATAAGTACATTACGACTATATAGTTATGCCCATTAGTTTGATGAATACACTAGTAGTGTTAATGGAATTGATGAATCAGATATTTTAGAGGTTTATGGATAATTTTCGGTGATATTTTTTGATGATATACCGGTGAATTCATGGACAAGGGTGGTTCATGAGCATCACTTGGAGATAGTGTTGGGGATCTTGAGGGATCATCAGTCGCATGCCAAAATGTCATAGTGCGACTTTTGGATATAGGAGATGGTTTCCTTGGACACAATATTTATTATAAGGTTGTTATAGTTGATCTGGAAAATATAGAGGATGTTATCTCCTAGAAACCACCCAAGAATGTTTTAGAGATACATAGCTTCCTTGGCCTAGTTGGGTATTATAGACATTTTTTCATTATTTCTCACGATTGGATTCTACCATGGTAGCCTTGACAAGGAACAATATCCCACTTCAATGGGATGAGAAGTTCCATTAATGCTTTGAAGTGTTAAAGGGTCTCCTTACATCAACACCAATATGGGTTTTTCCCAAACTAGGGATAAGGTACGTGGTATATTGTGATTCATCGGGGTCCAGGTTGGAGAGTGATCTCTTGTAGGGGGTCATGTGGTTACATATGGCTCAAGACATTTGAGGTTGCATGAGAAGAACTACATAATACAATATTTGGAGTTAGCAGCATTGGTTCATTCATAAAAAATGTGGTGTAATTATATCATCATGAATAAATTTACAGTGTTTAATGATCCGAAGTTCATAAATAAAATCTTTTCACAAAGAGATTTGAACCAAATGAAAATGATATGGATGTAATATATCGAGATGATTGATTTTGGATGAATTTAAACACTGGGTAAAGGAAATTATTTTTTATATACATTAAGTATAAAATAAGATGATCAATTGGTGAAGCATGTATCAGATCAGTGGCAGTTGATGTTGGTCATAGCTGACATATGGTTGGAATGTGAGGACTGGGGTGAATGAGTAGTCTTCATTTTTGTTTTTTTTTTGTTTATTACTTGGATGGATTTGTTATAGAGGCTCATGAAATATATTCTACGTGTATGGCGATGAGGCTAAAACTCAATTTATTGTAGACCATTGTTCACTGGGTACTAAATGAGAATTCAATCATGTGTTTTCAGAATTTGATGGTGGTTCCAGTGGCTTGTCACGGGGAAATTCTAAAGGATTATTATCATTCCAGGTGGGCTGTGTATCCTAGAATTCAGAAAATGTATAAGGTGTTAAAGCCATAGTTTTTGTGGGTTGGTATGAAAATGGATGTTGTCAGGTTTTCCTTGAGATTCTTGACTTGTCAGCAAGTCAAGGTAAAGCATCAGTGTCCAACAGACACATTGTAATCATTACCTACCCCAGTGTGGAAATGGGAGCAGATAGAAAAGGATTTTTGATGGGTCCCCCAAGAACAGCCCGGAAGCATGATTCCATATGGGTGACTGTGGATCATCTCACAAAGTCGAATGATTTCATCATGATTCATGAATCTCATACGGTGGATGATCGGCCTAAAATCTATACCTAAGAAGATATAAAGAGGCATGGTGTTCTAGTTTCGATTGTATCTGATTGATATTTGAGGTTCACATCTCATTTTTGGAAATCTCTGCTGTAAGCCCTTGGGATACACCTGACGATGACCACGATGTATCATCCTCTGATAGATGGCCAATCTGAGAGGATGATAAAAACCATGGTGGATATGTAAATGGGTTGTGTGATATATTTTGGTGGTTAATGGGAGGAGCACCTACTGTTGGTGGAGTTCTCCTACAATAACTGTTATCACACATCGATACAAATGGGTCCATTTAAGGCTTTGTATGGGCATCATTGTCGTTCTCCAGTATGTTGGTTGAAAACCGATGAGACTTCAATGATTGAATGAGCCTTGTCTAAGAAACTGCGTACAAAATCAAGTTGATCCAGAAGAGGATAGAGACAATTAAATGTCTTTAAAAATCCTTTGTGGGACATTATCGACGACCGTTACCGTTTGAGGTGGGTGATCATGTGTTTTTTATAATCTCTCCCAGTTTGGGACATCGTCGGTTTGGGAAGCAGGGTATGTTAACTCCAAGGTATATTGTGTCTTTTGATATTCTTGAGCACATTAGTGTGTTGTATTATCATTTCCTTTGCCTCAATGGTTTAGTGTGGTGAAAAATGTGTTTCATGTGTCGTAGTTGAAAAATTATCATCCGGATCATGGCCTTGTTATTCATTGGGATCATTTTGAGCTAGAACCGGATGCTTCCTTGGTGCACGTGCCCATGAGGATTGTGTATAGGCAAGATAAATTCATACATGGGAAAATAATCAGTTTATATCATGTTTTTGGAAGCATGGTCAGATTCAAGAGGTGTATTCGGAGCGATAGAAAGAGATGGCTGAGAAATGGCCTGATCTATTTCAACAAAGCTATGGTTCCCTACTTTTGGAGGATAGAAATTACAATGGTGGGAGATTTTTTCATCCTTGGTTTGATGTATGAATCCTTATTTATGTTTTTACATGTTTTTAATGTTCTTGGGATGAGTGGGGATGTGGATGGAAGAGTTTTTAATGGGTTGGAATATGGTTGGTGGTTTTTATAAGGGAGATTTGTTTGAAAATGGTTAGGGAAAACCACGCGGGTTCTCCAAGAAATCGTGCAGGGGGGGGGGGGGCAATAGGCTTTGAACATCCTTTTCATAGTTTCCCAAATGTGTGAGAAAACTGTTTGGACCCCTTCTCTCTAGGAAGTGGCATGCACACAGTTAGTTCATAGTTTTCCAAATTGTGCGAGATAACCGTGTGGCCACTTAAAAATGGGGTTTTTTTTAATATTGGCTCCCTCGGGATTTCCTTTTTTCTTTCAAAACATCCTCCAACTCGAGCCTCACTTTTCATTTTGTGTTCTCAATGGTTGAAGGTGGACTCTCACACGTTTTGGAATCAAATCGAATGGGTTTCATGGTGGATTGAAGGCATTTCTTCTTAGGTAACTTCCCTCTCAATCTTCTTTGTGGTTTCCTCAAGATATACATCTCTCTCCCCCTTGGTTTTCAAGATCTATAGTTGTTTTTTGTAGATCTAGGGTTGTTTATTTCATAGGTGTTGATTTTAAGACTTTTCAATGATAGGAAATGAGATCTATAGATGTTTTTGTGGAGTTTTTTCCCGCATTAGGGTACAATTTCTTATCAGTCGAATTCGCTAGAACCAAAAAGGTAGGTGGTTTCTCTCTCGACTCCACTTGGATAGATACATTGATTTTTGATGCAATTTATTTTTTTTTTCATACAATTAATTGTGAATATTATTTCTAAAATCAAACCATTTGGGTAATGATTTGGGGATTTTTGGGTGAAATGGGTAATTCTTGAAGGAGGGGTCTAATTGTGTGAATTTAAAATGTATATTTAAAAATTGGTTCTCTGGTTTTGATTGTGAAAATGGTTTGTAAAAATGATTTTTAATAAAAAAATTGTTTTATTGACATGGGGTTTGTCATGGAAAATGGTAGATGTTTTTTTCAATAAAAAGATGATTTTTTAAGTTAATTGGCTTGTGTTGGAAGTAATGATTTCATTATTGTGAGGCTTTGGTTCTTTTTGTGTGTTGGTTGATTAAGTGGTATGGATTATGTAGGTGTTGTGGTAGTGGGAGGGATGTCTCACTATAAAAGGTTATGGATTGTTATTGGAAGAACCACCATTATGGATAACGGTTGGGAAGAACCACTAGTAAGAGATGGGTGAGTAGGTTTCATAGAAGATCCACCATTTTGGTTCCCTTGTTGTGTGATATTTTGAGAGATAGAGCTTTATGTGCTAATGTAAAATGGTGAAATGGATTTTGGCATGGTTGTTCTTCTTTCCCATATGTTGCAGGAATATGGGTGAAATGTCATACTAAAATAGTGTCTGGATTGTTGTATGTTGTGGCACTAATTTGTGTTTTATATAAACAACATCATATAAATTTGCTAATAGTTTTATCCTAGTTTCCTGTGAGGGGATGCCATTTTATGAAAAAATACTATGTATTTTTACTCACCCCCTTCTTTGGAAGATGGGTACTTTTTCCGAAGTTGTATTCTGAGACACAGATAAGAGTAAGAATCATATTTTTCTAGTGATTTGATATGATGCTTTGGAGATATTATGGTTCGTGGAGCATGAATCATGGTGTAAAGATATGGATGTTGTCCTAGTTCTGTTGGAGTCTTGTTCAAGTCTCCTAATTGGTACTATGATTTTGGCATGGTTGTATTTGGCATGTAGTCTTTTCATGGATTTGTCGGTTGTCATTTGGGTAATACATGTGTTTTTTTGTTTTGTCAACATGCATCATATAGTTTTTTGTTAGTTGATTTTTTTGATGGATTTGTCTCAATGGAAAATCATTCCACTATTATATCTCATATCCCCCATCATTTATTTCAAGCCTTTTATTCCTTGGGAACATCGCTTAAGGCTGAGTAGCATTCTTCCACCCACTCAAGCCAATGTGATGGGGATGGATGTTTCAATAACGTTGTCTCATTTATTCGAAAAGGGTTTTCCTCTTGATGATTTAACAATTAGAAATGCCTCATTAAGTGTATAACTATGGAAAATAATGAATGTTGGGTCTAATATCATGTAATTGATCTGTGAAAACCTTTCTTAGTCATAAGACTACCCATGTCAATGACCATTCACCAAACCACCATTGGAATGTATGTCTTCCACTATGAAAGAAGAAGTCCCTAGAAGTCTTGTTCTTTACAATAAATCAATAGGGATGTGTTCACCATGGTTATAATAGGTTTAAGAACCACTGGTGAAAGATGAAAAATTCATTCTAAATATGTGAATAAAATGGCTAAATGCAACATACCAGTCATGTTCTGGCCTTTATCCACTACTTAATATAGCAATCTAGAGGTCCTGTAAGATGATTTTATGGACAAAATATTTTTCAATACATGAAACTACCTTCAGAACATAAAATAAAAGGTTATACCTTATGATTAGTACCAAAGATTCATAAATATAATAGAAGGTATGAAATTTCAAATTTACTTCACATCTCTATAGGATACAAAAAAACCAAATTTTCCGAGATAACAAGCATCCCATTATGTGTTAATTCCTCAACCAATTATAATAATTAGCTCAGTAGATCACATAAAACCCATATGGTGTTCAAATTAGGTGATGTGGGGAACACATAGATTTATATTTTACCACCCTCCCCAAATATGTTATCTCACAAAATATGTTATTATGAAATTTCATAGCTTCAGGTAGACCTCATCGAATAGACTCTATCCCCAACTAACAATAATTAAAAGAAAACTAGGCCCTGATCAACTTCCACCAACTTTTGAAATGGAGGGATCATTCTATTTAAATATTTTTCCATCAGGAATCTTAAAATATCATGTCAGTCAAACACTAAAGAGAAGTTAGTCATTCAATTTAAAAAATATCATACATAGTGAAAATGTGATTATAAAAAATTGGAGTATGTGCTACTCGAATGATGTATCTTGACCATGTTTGAAAAACACTATTTAATATTAGAAGGTTGTCTCTGACAGTATTAGCCACTATAGTTTAGGTGAAACCATAGCCTATAGGTTTAGGGGAATTTTTAACGCATCATTAAATGTCAAAAAATAGGCATCAAGATTATTGAATGTGGAATATGATAAACCCCATCCCTCAGGAATGTAATAATTTTCCCCTTAACAACCACATCCTATATGGAGGTAAGTCTTCTTGGGATCATGGGGAATATCATATAATGAATCCTACATGTTTTTATGATATCATGATTTTCTATCCTCATTGGGTACATGAACGAATGAAATATTTGGAGACATCAATTAGGGTAATCATCTTCCAAACATACCCTTGATAATCTTTGGATGAGATGAAGAAACCACATATAGGGTGTATGAAAGGGCAGTCTTTCATAGGTACAACAAAAATTCCTTCACTACATTACAAATTTTGAAATTTCATCAACACCACCCCTGTATAACATATAAACATGATACTAAATTGGAGGAGGTGGGGGATGAGGAGGATGTTTTGGGTTAAAATATACTTCAAACCAAACTAATTGAAAGAGGGTTGCCTACCCATAATAAGATACTTTTCCTGAATTTTATAATTACATAAAATAATACATCATTACTTCATTAAAGTGAATCCAAAAAGGAAAATGGTCAGCGTATGATTATGTATCACTTACCTCTTGAAGGGGTTGATTCCATTACACTATAGAAATTTTTTTCTAAAAAATATGAATAATTGATGGAATTGATAACTAAAAATTCATAAATGCTCCAAGGAAATATCCTTGATTGATATGTCCTACATGAGGACCATCAACTCGCAACCCCCAATTGGTGTACCTAAATAAAGAAGGTTCAGTACAGCAACATAAAAGGTTCTGGAACATCTTCTCAACATCGTATACCAACCACCAATATAATTGGATCCCATAGTAGTAGATTGAGAGTTTCCAACATTGGGTATACAATGAGAACAGGTCAAACAATTTCCTTATATTATTTCCCCTATAGGTTAACCATATAAGACACCAACATTACCATAGATGTACATATAAGATGATACCCTTATCCAAGCTCGTTATTTTCCATAAATTCTTCAAGGGAAAATGAATACTATTGTTATGATAATTGATCAATTAGAATACATGGAGAAGTGGAGTGTATTGAAACAATGGGAAAATAATCCCTATCCAAAATGGGTTGATCCAACTCTTCCTCCACTGAACAAAATTAATACATCATTTCCAATATTCAACGGCTCGAGGGACTTATGGAAGCACTTGTAACATTTCATGTCTCACTGTGATCCCATGATTGGAACCACTAAATAATAATTGGTATGGAATCTCATTCTCTTCATTAAAACACTGTAGGTAAAATCCATGGTATGGTACACTAGTTTTCCATCTTGGTTGATTACGGTGTGGTTAGATCTCTACCAGAAACATCAGCTCATCTTCAGCTCTACAATACTGAATAAATAGTCCATGAAAAATCAAATTAAAAATAGAGGGAAAATAATAGGTTAATGAATTTTTTTTGTGGAATGAATTGACTTACTCCATAAACCAATAATTTCTTTAGAAATACATGTTTCCCACATGTATCGCAAATGATCATGACACGTTGTGCATGAAAATAATCCCTGGAAAATATAGATGACATTTTTGGTACCATTACTCACTTTATCAAAAAGTGGAAGACTCTATTAAAATGAAAAGGAAATTTCCCAGATAAATATATTAGCTAAATTAACGAGAATGAAGAAAGTATAGTATGCTATTGTTATACTTATGTCGTCCCCTGCTCCCACTCCCATAGAAAACCCAACACCATTACTTGTGGATCTAAATCATCAGCATCAGCAAAATTTCCTGCCTCATCAGGATGATCATAGGGAGTAGAGGAAGAATATATTTTTTGTTGTGACGAAAAATTTCTATTATTTTTCAAGTGTCCAAGTCCTTAGAAACTTCTTATTGTCATTAGAGAAAAACCTGATCAAGTTTCCAAAGCCCAAGAAAAATATAAAGGTTAAAAAAAAGTATCCCGAACTATTTCACAATAATATATCATTTGGGAACAACATATAGTAGTATTTTTTTCAAATAATTCCGGTAAAAGATGGTGGACTATAGGTAAGTGATGTTGGGAATTCCACCTTCTCATGTATCATATGGTTATCTACTGATCTAGAGGAATATAGTTAAGGTATGGAGGTTCACAGAAATCGTTAGAATAATTTTACTAATACTATGTTTATAAATATGATAAACTAAACACAAAATATCCTATATACATAGTTAATATAACTAACTATTCCCCTAGCCACATCTGTAGTGTCACAAACGATTCTATCATCAACTCATTTTTCCAAAAAAATACATGGATTGAAGAGGAAGAACAAAAAAATGATTATAGGTCATGGCCAAGGTAGGTGTTGTCTTTAACCATTTCAAACATAATGTCTAGTATCCATGAATCACATTCATAACCCTTCAAAATGATACAATAAGGATCAACCTTCCAGACTGAATATTCATCATATGAAGAGATGATCTTTGGTTCTGTTAATGTTATTCACTTAAAAGATCCCTTCAATGATTATGATTGTGATGATGAACAAAAATTACCAAAATTCGATTTGGGAACTAGGGGAATATGTCATTAGAGTAGAGGATATTAGGTAAGAAGAGATTATTCTAGGAGTCTGTACACTAACAATGTCCTTACTTGAACTGTCTACATGGTCGTAACTCGTGGGAGAGCTCTCCCCCAACCTCAACATGAGAAATAATGTTCCCCCACACATTTCGATGTTTTTACCTAAACAATCATCCTTTATTATTAGATATAGGACACATCATCACGTAATCATCCTTAGTGTGTAGACATACCTAGTTTACCTAATCTTCCAAGAGCAGAAGAACTTCTAGTTCTTATTATAAGTGATGATATGTCAACATAAATTGCAATGGTTCCTAATATACCATTAAATTTGTTCATCCATGAAAATATTAATACGCCATTAGAATAAAATATTGATATTTTAATGTAATTAGCCTTGGATTTGTCCATGTTGGCAATAGAGGACGCACTCAGTATATTAGTGGACCTCTAGGAAGAAGTCATAGATGATTTTTCAATCCCCCAAGAGTGTGAGGTTGATGTTTTTACTAATAAAGTATATCATGTAGAGAACCATTATACTAATTGTCACAGAATAAAATATTTCATATACTAGGTTGAGGATACCATCATATAGGGACATTTCATACCCTGTTATATATCTAGATTGGTAAATAACATTGATATCTAGTGATCCATCATTACAATGGCTCAGGAGTAAATATCATTCTAGTCTAAAATATTTTTCAACTGAGTTTCAATGAATATCACTTGTCCTCCTCCAATATAATTATAGTGGGTTATAACAGGACTGAGTAAAATCATATTTGTTAAATCAAACACATATCATAGTTTAGTGATCTCATTTTTCACCTAGAAATCATGGTTGTACAGGATGATACAAGCTTTAGCATCCTATTGGGAAGTCCTTTGATAGATCAACATACAAATATTCTGTTATCATACTATCAATGAAACAAATATTGTAGCAATATAAAATTTGGAACTTTTTATGTTAAAAATATCCATTCAGATCACGTGGTACTTATTATATTGATGTAGGATTCCACTAAATGGAAGTGAAACAATACATGAATAATGATGTCACACAAATAAATGTCTTCAATGGTCTGGATATGATTTTGTATAATTAATTCAAGTATATCAGTAGAGATTATTCACTTTCCATGAATAAAATCGAGGATATGGGGTTGAATTCAATCACAAACCCAACAACTTATTTGGTAGCAGTCATGACAGTTGAACCTGGTAGCATGGGAGAAGTTATCATATCTCTAAAAAGTAATGGAATTCTAGATGAAATATTATTCATTCCATCCCCCAAAGACTCAAAAAATACATGATGGTTCAACTAGGATTGAATAATTTTCTATTTTATAGGGATATTTAGAGCTTCAAAAAGGACTTGTATCATCCATTGAGTCAGAAGTATTTTTTTTAAACTTCTAAAAGTCGAGATGTTGACCTCTCCACTAACTCTGATGACTTTTATTTTCACAGTTCTATACAAGGAAATGATAATGATGTAAATAATGAATAATATAAAGATAATTAATGCAACATATATTTTCCTTTATAATATCATGAATGTGTATCAACCCTTGATGACGAACATAGGGAAATATATATTGTGAAAGATGATAATCTTCCAGATGCTTTGATTAGTGCGGCCATGACATCTTAAGAGAATGTGCTATATAACTACGTAATGAATAAATAGTAGGATGTGTTCACTTATAATTACATAGAGACACCAGGACATGATCTTGTAGTGGCCACCCACCAATTGTTTTTTTCTAGACGACCAGCAGGGATACAAACAGGCATCCGAAAAACACTCAACTCATGCCACCAAAAATGCGGCTGATGTAGACAATATCACAAATGATGTATTAATTTTAAAAGAATAATATCTATAGAGGATGGAAAACATCATCCCAGTAGAGAAGAATATTTGAAAAATAATATTCTGCTTCGACTTTAGCATTTTTAAAAATGAATTTTCCAAATGATGACTTCCTTGTTCCAATCATATAACTACTTGTTGAAGAGAAAAAATTTTATCAAGTATTTTCATTCATGGATGGATATTCAGAGTGTAACCAAATTAATATGGCCCTGTTAGATAAATAATTTATTTCTTTTAGGGTCCATAAGGGATTATACTACCATCCCGTTTTCCCTTTGTCTTGAAGAACACCGATGTCACATACAACTATACCATTCATCACATCTACAAAAAAATTGGGGAATATTGTTGAATTAATCATTTATGAACATATGGTTAGTTATTGAATATTTTATCACCAACAAGATTACATAGATAAAACCTTTATCAAACTGTAGTAGCATAATATAAGGATGAATTCCTTGAATGATTCTTCAGAATAAACTCAAGAAAGCTTCTCGGCATCATTATATGCTATCAAGATATCGTGGTAGATATTGAGAAAAAAAATTCAATCCTTAGCATGTCACCAACACAAAATCATAAATCATTGAGATAAATTAATAGAAAAATGAAATACATTAGCAATTTTATATCCATCCTCAAAATAAAGTGTGTTCCTTTCACCACATCGATGTAGATTTAGGTTTTATATTAGGGGAATAATGATTGTTATGAAGCATTCAACATTCTCAAGGAATAACTATTAAGTCCACCAGTTATAGTTCCACTCATTTAAGGTATCAAAAAAATTTATATGTGATATCCCTCGAGTGGTCACTATGTTCATTCCTCTCATAACATAATGTTGTAGGAAATGAAAAAAATTATTATCTTATTCAAACTAGGATCAATGATAAGAATCATTATTTCATTATTGGGAATAACTGCATTGAATTAATAATAATTTTTTAGGCATTGCTTCACTACCTAGATCACCAAGAGGTATTTTTGGTGTATCATAAAAAACAACTCAAATATACCATCATCGTCCCAATGTTGACATGACATGTGGCAGGGTGGGAGGTTATTCTATAGTAGTTTCATATATAATTCATCTGTTTTAAATTAGTGAAAGACCTTTCCTTGAATGATTTTATCAGATAAAACCAATTTACATGAAAAGCATCATGAAATAATAATTTTTTAGATGAATATATATTTTCTATTCTAGATAACCATAGAATGGGAGATATTATTTTAATATCACATCCATGATCCCAATAAATAGGAGAATAGAAGACCCTAAAATCAATAATTTCATGTTAGGGATTATGATTATCTCTCTAGAAAAATTAATATTGTATTAAAACATCCAATTATTATAAGATTATACCAATAATGTGGATTAATATCATTCCCCCATTGCATTCTTGGAACTGGAACTCTAATTATCATTTGACCATTTATAAGTGAAAGGTTATTCAGAATTGGTAATAATATATATCAATAATGATTATTATATCATAAAAGAAAAGATAATACCCCTAGAAAATGAATTCCATCATTATCCATAAACCCTCAGACTTTCTACATATATTCAGGTACTCAAGGGCATTTTCTATATGGGAAAGGGATACTATGGGAACAACCCCTCTACTTAAAACTATATAAGTTAAATAGAACATAACTACTACTATCATATTCTCACAATTCACTGAGAAAATCCTCCTCAATGAAGTTAGAGAAAAACAAATATTCTACTTCATTAATTCAAACATCATTACAAAATTTGGTGTCCCTAATTCCACATTGACAGAAAATGGAACTAATTTCTATTCTGCTGAGGTGGAAAATCTATATCAAGAGTGAAATATAAATCCATATCATTCATCTAGTTGTCATAGAGTGGATAATGGATAGATACATTCCTAAAAAACACTATAAAATGTACTTTACATGACGGTGGATAAATATATAAAATTATTGGTTGTACGTGTTTTTTCATTTCCTATGTGATTACTACTCTATAAACCATTTATCCTCACATGCCTCCATATATTCATTAGTATACATGAACCATTTACGTACAGTTTTTATTTATCTGTGTTCCTATCTATTATAAACATTCCATATATGATCTATCTGAGAAAAAAACGGTTGATTTTTAGTGGGTTGATGTGAATTGATCACACACCATGAATTACAGGGTGTTCTATATAAATCAGGTTGTTTTGTTCATTTAACAAGATGTTATGCCTCAATTTATTCGTCAAAGGAGAACTATTAACGGTCTTTTAGATGTAGGATCGAAATGTTACTTATTATAGTATCAGTATAATGATGTAGATGCTAAATATACAATAGGGGGGTGATTTTTATACTTTAAAAATGTTCCTTTGGATCTTTTTAAGATCTTAATGTTTAACAAAGATAAACAAGGTAAATTCAGAAATCCTATTAGTTCTAAAAACATGATTGATTCTAGAAATATGGTTCTGGAAATGAAACATAAGAAATGATTACAAAGATAAATATTATACCATAAAGCATTTAGAATACCTCAAATTAGAGTATAAGTACATTAAGGTATAATATAGTTATAAATAATCAAGAACCAAAATGTAGCAGAAAGCATGAAACAATACAAGTAACAAGTAGTAAATATTTTAACCCAAATAGAAAGGTATACAACATCCTTGGATAATGATACCTTGATTTATACATTCATGAAAGTATGTATTATCCACACCAGTGTAAGCCCTCAATATGAATATAGGATTATTTCATGCTATCCCCACAAACCCTCAAACTTCAAGGTAGTCTGCACATCTGTCTTCATATCCCCGAAAGCCCTGGAATGTACTCAACAACATTCAGAGTCGCAAGAAGCAATTGTAAAAAAGATGTTTAATACAGACAAATCATGAGAGTGTCTCTCTAGAAATCACATCATCAGCATGTAAAATCAAGAGTCATAGAACCGTTCATAAATGTTGTGTGTTATTTCAAATGAACTCCTATTTATAGGCACATCTTTAATAGTTGGCTTCATCTTCCAATGGTCATATTTTTCCTTGAATTTCTGTGGGACCTGTACATGTCTCACTCAAATGACTGTTAATTAGTAACAGAATGAATGGAATCATTTTATAACAATAACAAAGATAGTATGATTGCTTAACCAAATTCATTTTTAGAGTGTAAGAAAGAATAAATTTGGAGTCTAACCAAAATCACCTGAATATTCAGATTCTGTTTATTAGGGGATTCTATGTCTGAATTCTATAGTCTTCAGAGTCTATATTCTAATGAATTTGGAGTTTTAATTCAGAGAAATTTGGAGTCTAAATTCTATGGAATTTGGAGTCTTAATTATAAGGAATTTAGAGTGTGAATTTCATAGAATTCAGAGTCTGAATTTCAGAGAATTTAGATTCTTAATTTAGAATAATTCAGAGTCGGAATTCTAAGGAATTTGGAGTCTGAATTTCAGAGAATTCAGAACATGACATCAGTGGAATTTAGAGTTTTATTTCTGAGGAATTTGAAGTCTTAATTCCCTAGAATTTGGAACCAGAATTTCATAAGAATACAGAGTCTAAATTCTGATAATTAGGAACCTGAAAAAAGAATTCAATATATCTAGGTATTTATAAGATTCTGAGTTTCAGATACGAAACTGAATTTTATAATTAGAAATAAAATGAATTACATTTTAATATTAACATTGATAACATGGCAAGGATAAATTTCCTTAGAGAAAGAAATTTTTTTTATGATAGATAAACTGGTTAAGGAGAAAATTTTCTTCAGGAAAGAAAATTTACTTAAGTGAGGAAAAATCACCTTATCAATGTAAAATTCATTTTTCCAAAAGAAAGAGTGTTTTTGATTTTCAAAATAAGATGAAATGGAAAAGTTAGAAGGAAACATTATTCACTCAATAATATCCCCCGTCTTTGAAAGAACAAATATCATAACAAAAAAGAATATGAGGACTTGTAAAATAAAACATATCTCCCTTAACACATGGGCAATAAGGAATATGAATAACTCCCCCTTAGGCATTGGAAACAATAAGGATCGTATTCTTGATTTATTGAATTAATTTTTTCATTATCTGGCATACAAAAACCATTATGATAAAAACACCCCATTAGATTAACTCCCCCTTAGGGAAATTTCTTCTTTACTTAGTATTATTTTTTGATATTCCTTTCTCCCCCTTTGTGATTTTCAAAAAAGATTAAAGGGAATGTAAAATAAAAGATAGGATTAGAAAAATTAATCTTTCTTATCCTTCATCATCAACTTCTTCGCTATACTTTTCAACATCATGAGCTCCTTGTGATCTTCCTATGCTCATTTGAGAAGTTGATCCCGATCTTCAGCTTTCATCTATAAGGATTTAATCTTCTGTTCACGAGCCATAAGAATCTCTGCCTGAGCCTTCAGAATTTCTTCCTGCTTAACCATCCTTTCTTCAATCTCAATCCATAGATCTCATTATCTCTCCCAACTTAGAGAAACCGAATACAACTTCCCATTCATATCATTCACATCATGAATCCGAGTTTTTTCCTTAAGAGATAACTTTTCATCAAAAGACGTGGTAAAATACTTGATCTTCACATCTTCATTGACAAAATCTTCCTTGAAATCATCATGAAACTGATCAAAGATACTCATTTATTCAATATTTTTTCTTGAACAACTTTTCATCTTCTTACAAGATCTTTTATGAGCCTCATATCCAATTATAAAATATTTGATGTCTTCCTCAAGACTGAAACATTTATTCATCCTTATGGATACTGAATCCAATTTTTGATTTATTGTCTACTAAAGCATTTGGAATCTTGAGTCTATGATTGGTAATAAAGGAATAGTTCCAACAAGATTTATTATATATAGGAAAATGAAGTCATGTCCAAGAGATGAAAATTCCCAATCAGAGACTTTGTTTGGTGGGGTTTATTTTTCTATTTCATCACCCTACTTCTTCGATGAAGTACCAACATCATGTTTTTTCACTACAGACATAGTTGGAGTATCTACAAGCACTTGTTTTCCCTTATCATCTTTAAAAGTGATTTCTTCTTGTCTGGGTGACTAATGTCCTCTATCAGATAACTATACAATCTTATCATTATCAACTCCTTCCTTCTCGGCCCCTGCCTTAGGATCCTTTGGAAGAATGAAATCCTGATTAATAATTTCCTCTCTAGACATCATATTTACTTCTTCCTCGTCCTTCAAATCTATTATTGGTGTATCAATTTTTAAAGACTTGACTTCAGAGTTTGGATTGACAATTTCTCAGAATCACTTTCCTTCTCATGAAAATATTCTTATTAATTTAGGATATCATTGGTATAACCACTACCTTATTCTTATTCATCCACTTATTCTTCTTATTTCACAATTGCTTCCTCATGGTCACATTCCAAGACCAAAAACATCTTTCCTGAAGCCTCTGGGATGGACTTTACCAAGAAGGATTCTTCTACCAAAATTTTCTCAGATGCTTTCTCAGCATCCTTAAGAAGGGATAGAACTACCACAGCCTTATACATCTTCATTTTTACCTTCTTTTCTTTTTATTGCTTCTCATGATTTTTAGCAGACTTTTATTTCTGTGATTTTTCCTCAGCATGATCCAAACTGTAACAAGGCTCCCATGCTTTTTTATGTTCCATATCCTCTATCCAAATAGCCACAACTTCATTGTAATAATATTTTTTCCTTGCCTTTAGTGGTGTGGATTCAGTTTCCTTTCCTACTAGGGTTTTTCCTTTCTCATCAAATTCCTTCAACTTCCTCTTCCTTCCACCTTTCATGGAAGTTTCACCAACTACCGGTTTTTTTATAAAACCATAACATCATCTTCTAATAGATAATAGAATTTTTCAGATTCGCCAGAAAATCCAATTTTCATCCTCCTTAGTGTATCGATGCTTTGCAACATCATCCTGTAAATTCTCGACTTCGACTGGTAGGAAATTTTCATTGATTCTAAACACGAAACAATGATCATTGATTGAATTGTTGGATACATGATAATATGATAGTTTAGATTCCCATTCATTATATTATGAATATTAAAGAAAATATACTTAACCAGATTCAGCTTCCAGAGGTTCACAATGAAATCCAAAACATATATATCACTTTTTCTTCAGGGTATCATTACCTCTTTTCCTAGGAATGATAAATCCTTGAACCCAAATCTCATGAATCTAGAAATTTGATAAAATATGAAGAATCTTCGGAGTCTTAAAACCCTACAAACCAAGGCACTCTATGAAATTCTCCTTATCAAAACTTCCTATAACATCAGGTAACTTATGCGAATAGAATTCGACATCTCCTTTGTAAGGTATTCCAATCAGAATAGCTGCCATATAATAAGAAAGAGAATAAGACTTACCATAGCTCTTGAATGAATATTTTCCATTACATCCTTGATTGAAAAAATGATATGGATTCAAAAAACTCCACTAGTAACTCTGGAATCACCTGATTCTCTTCCTTAGGTTTAGACACAGCTATACTCTCCCAGGCATTTAACTTGATGTTCTTTGAGATGATTGAATCATACATATTAAATAAATCAGGGTCTACCATCATTTAATGATAAATCTACCATTCCGAGACTTCCTTTTCGGTCGACATTTCTTTTGGAGGAGATTATTATTTAGACATTTGGATGTAAAGAATACCTTGAGATGTTTGAAACATGATTTTTTAAGAAAGAAAGAGCTTGAGCATGAAAGAGCATCAAAAACCAATGTCGGACAAGCATTAGAAGGCCTTTATATAGGCGATTGAAATGATGATACAACTTCCAATCACGATCAAATGGTTGAAATACCTTCTAATCATATTTTACAGTTGATATTATAGCCACAATGAAATTCTGATAGAATATGATCTTTTGAGGTTTTTTTAGGAAAAACATTTATATTTAAGTAAAAGGGAATAGAAAAATTTTAATAACAGATGAAATACCTATAAGTAAAAGATGATTATAAAAATTTAGGAATGGAAACTTACCCTTCATATTCATAAGAAGATTATTCGTATTTAGGAAAAGTCTTCTTGAAGAACATTAGATTCCAAAAATTTTGATTATGACAATTTTTTAATACGAATATCTCCATTATGAAAATTTTATGTACAAAACTCGTCATTACGAAAATTTTATGTACGAAAATCTTCATAAAAAAAATTTTCATTACGAAAATTTATGTACAATAGAATTTTAAACTACGAAAAACATAAAAAATGATTACCTAATAAGAAAATGTACTCTCCCTATGAAAAAGAGTTTGTTACTTAAAGGAGATTGGTTTAAACTGTAAGTTAACATGGAGGATTACCTCACAGTTATGATTCCTAGCTTTTGATTAATGTATTCAAATCTATATAAGGGTAAAGATTGTGTGAATATATCAGAATGTTGATATTGTGTTTCGATATATTGAAGAATGATATCTCTTTTTAGTGTGTGATCCCTAAGATATTGATGCCTACTATCTATGTGTTTTTCACGAGAGTGATGTGTAGGGTTTTTACTTATGGAAATGGAACTAGTATTTTCACACAAAATTTGTGTTTTGTTAAAACTCATACCATAGTATGTGAGTGTGTGTTGCATCCAAAACACATGAGCACAACAACATCCAACTTAAAAATATTCAGCTTCAACAGTGGAAAGTGCTACTTATTGTTTCTCTTTGCTTTCCCAGGAAACTAATGAATCTCCTAAAAAATGACATGTTGCTGATGTAATTTTTCTATCCATTATACATCCACCAATGTCAGCATCTGAGAAACGTTTTAAAATAAAATCGTTTCCAAAAGTGTAAAAGAGTCCTAGAATAATGGTTCCCTTTAAGTAGTGAAAAACCATTTTCACTACCTTTAAATGATATTCCATAGGATTGGATTGATATCTTGCACATAAGGATACTGAAAACATTTAATCTGGATGACTATCTATCAAGTAAAGTACACTACCAATCATACCTCTAAATGATGTTTGATCTACCGGTTTCCCAACTTCATCAAGATCAAGTGAATTTGAGGTACCAATAAGAGTACTTATACTCACAGTGTTGTCAAATACATAATTTTTAAGAAGATCATTAATAAAATTATGTTGGGATATATATATTACTTATGTATTTTGAGAAATTTGAAATCCTATGGAAAATTTTAACACACCCATCATACTCATTTCAAACACAGATTTAATTAGATCCACAAAAGAATCAGTTAATGTTTTCTGAGTTGAACCAAATATAATGTAATCAAAAAAAAATTGTACAATCAAAACATTTCTCATATCTTTTTCTATAAAAAGGGTTGGATCATAATTTCCTTAACATAATTATTTTGAAGAAAAAATCCTATAAGTCTATCATAACATGCTCGAGGGGCTTGCTTAAGTCCACACAAAGAATTGGTAAATTTGTAAACATGTTCAGAATGTTTTGAATCTTCAAAACTATGAGTTTTTTCAACAAAAACTTCATCTTGAACAAAACCATTAAATAAAGAACATTTAAAATCCATTTAAAAAGATTATAATTGATGAATAATGCAATGGGAAGTAGAATAAAAATAGATTCATTTCTAGCTACTAGAGCATAGGTTTCTTCAAAGTCTATTCCATATTGTTGATTATAGAATTTAGCAACAAATCTAGCTTTATTTCTTATTATGATTCCATTTTCATCACATTTACATTCGATGACCCATATTACTCTAATAATAGATGTTTCTTTTTGTCTTTCAACCAAGTCCAGACTTTATTCCCTTCGAATTCATTTATCTCACCTTGCATAGAATTTATCCAATCATCATCACCTAAATCTTCATCAGTGATTTTTGGATCTAATTGGGAATGGAATTATAGATGTTCTAATTCATTTTAAAATAACATCTATTACTTACAGGATGATTTACATCACCAATGATACCATCACTGGGATAATTCTTATGAAACAACTGATTTGGGTTTTGTAGTGGCTGTTCATCAACATAGGGAATGATATCTTCTATGGTCAATGTTTTAAAATTACCTTCTTGAAAATTTTCCTTATCAGAAGGATATTATAGCTAAGGTTGATAATTAGTTTTTTAAAACACATCTATAGATGTAGATTCAGGTAGTTTATAACTGAAGTGATAAGTTTCCTCAAATTTATCATGTACTGTTTCTTCAATAGTACAAGTGTTTTTATTGAAATCTCTACATGCCATAGAAGTTGTGGAGTATCCTAAGAAAATTACATCATCCTATTTTTTAGAATATTTTTAGATTATATTTAGTATTCAGAATGAATACCTTGAAACCAAAAACAATGAAGTAGTAAAGTATAGTTTTTCTACTATTCCATAACTCATAACACTTTTTATTATGAAAAGGTCTGATCAAAACACGATTTTTAGTATAACAAGAATTACAAACAGCTTAACACAAAAATGTTTGGCAACTGAATATTAACTCAATATGGTTCTTATTATCCCTTGAATAATTCTATTTATTCCTTCAAAAACAAAATTTTGTTGAGGTGTTCTGGATGCTGAGAAGTTATGAGTAATTCATTTTCTACAACAAAAGGTTTTAAAGTCAGAATTTTGAAATTCTCCTTTATGATCACTACGAATAGTAATTAATGGAATATTTTTCGGATTTTTAACTTGGGATCTAAATATTTTAAAATAAGAATAATATTTAGATTTATTTTCTAGAAAATAGACCCACGTAAATCTATTGTAATCCTCAACTAAGACAAATGAATTATATTTTCCTCCAATGCTTCCAGTTTGTGTTGGACCAAAAACATCCATATGCACTAACTGTAATGCAATAGTAGTTGAGACATCACTGACTGATATAAAACATTATTTAGGTTTCCTTCCAAATTGACAAGGATTACAAACTTTTGAAAAATCAAATCTATGTTCTAGTAGATCCTTAACTAGTCTTTTTTTGAGAGTTTACATTGGTTGCTAAGGTTATAGTGTTTTAACGTTCTATGCCACGCCAAGAATGATCTTCCATTTCATTAGGCAAGGTAGATCATTCCTCCTAATTTCTTCTTTGTTTAATGTGTAAACATTCTTTTGCCTATTGGAATAATGAACAAACTCTTCCTTGGAATTGTGTACTAAGCACTCGTCATTCCTAAAATTTACAAGGTAACCTTCATCACATAATTAAATTATTCTAATGAGGTTGTTCTTAATACCATTAACAAATAAAACATTTGAAATCAACATTTTTTCAAGAAAAAAAATGTTACCTATACAAATAATTTTTCCCTTAGCATTATCTCTGAAAGTTAAATTTCCTCCTTTCGTCTGGATAATATTTTCAAAGAAGTTTTTGTTACCAGTCATATATGGGGAACATCTAGTATCCATGTAACATGTATTACTATTGGTACTTTCTTTACATTCCTGAAAATAAATTAGTTATACTTTTGGAACAAAAACATTTTTGGATCCAGAAACATTAGAAAGAAAAATTTTAGTTCTCCACATTTTCTCTAAAAAAATGAGCTTTAGAAAAACATAATGACTGAGTTTTGGTTAAGGAAAAAAATTTCCAATACCCACAATAGTGAAACTTAGTGCAGAATGGAGATCTTTGAGGAACAGAATAATTATTACTAAAAATCGCTTTTGAACTAGTCTAATCAAATCCAGAATTATTCCTTAGAGGTCGAATTTGGGAATACATCTTATTATAATTTTCCTTCCCTGTGGTAATGTTTTAAAAACATTTACTCAAGGAAAATATTTCTCACTTTAGTCTAATAAAATTGTTCTTATCTTCAAGAACATCAATTTTAGAACTAGACATAGGCTCAAAAACATTTTTATCAAAAATTACTTTTTCTATATCATTAGAAAGTTTATCTTTCTCAAAAATATAATCCACATACTTTTTTGATATACATTTCAAATAAAGGGTTTTCTTATCAAGATCTTTAGAAAGAGATAATATTTCTTTATTAGGAATAGAAATCCTAGAATTTTCCATATCAATCATTTTCTTGATTTTAGAATTTTCATTCTCAAGAAACTTAGCAAACCTAGAAACGTCTATATAGGTAGGTATAGTATTATCATCATCAGAATAATATTATTTATCCAAGGATTAATAGTATTTACTGTTAATATTTAAAGATACATTGGGGATGGAATCAGCATTCTGTACCATAGCCATTAAGCAACGATTTTCAATTGGTAGTCTGGCTATTAAACTGAGATTCTGCTGTCACGAAGATTCATAATCTGACGATTCATCAGAACAGCCTCCACTAATGGCACTCCATGTGTCATTAGTTTTCAAAACATTATTATCTTTAGCTTTGTAGTACATCATCCTATTCCTCTCATCATTCTTTTCCTTTCTATCTTTTCACTTAATCATAGGAAAATTGGAGTTTTATATCCATCTCTTTTTTCATTCATAGCAAGTGACTTCAGAGCCTTTATTGTCCTTTCATTCCTTCTTCTTGTATCTATATTGAATTGATTTCTTCCCAACTATTGTGTTCATCAATCGACCAAGATTAGATAATTCATTCTCAAAATTTTCACATTAACATTATTCAGATAAAACGTTGAAATTCTTTGATTTAGATCTTGTAACTATCTGAGGAGTCTTGGATTTCATATAATTTGATATTGTTGTAAAATAAACACTCCCCTTCCCATTCATCTTCCTAAAATTTTTATCATCCCCCTTCATTCTTGTCTCATTTTGAAAAAGAGTTCCAAAAAGTTCATCAAGAGTAATCTTTGTATCTTTCCTATTCTCATCTGCAGCTATCCTCTTAGATTCCCACTCATAAAGAATGATGTCTATAATCTTGTCTACAGGTGCTTCATCATCCAACCCTTTTTCACCCATGGATTGTAAGCTATTGACAATAGACATATATCTTTATTGTACCTTTCATATATGATCTTCATAAAGAAAGAGAAAAACTATGGTACTCACCTCTAAGCATAGCTCTTCTAGTTTCAATAAAATTGGAAGTACCAAAATGTGTAACACCAAGCTTCTTCCAAATTCAATTTTCTTCTTCACAAGAAGAAATCTTGCTATATACATTACTGGTCATAGAACACAACATTGTATTTCATACCTTAATGTTAAGTTGATATTCTGACTTCTCTTGATTAGTAAATTTTATTACTTCTTCATCCAGAATCATGTAATCATCAGTAAGCATAACAGTGTTGTCCACTCCTGTGTTAATAACAAAATTCTTCATATGATCTCTTGAATATTCGTAATCATTCCCATCCAAAGTAGGTGGTCTACCAGGATTAATATTGTTAATTGAACCGATATTCATTCATTCCATCTTAAAGAAGAAAATATTTCCACACAAACTTGTTAGTAATAAAAGTCTCTAAACAAGGAGAAAAACATCCCAAGAAAGGAGAATATTAAACAATGAAAAACGTGAGCAAGAAAACATAAATGTGAATATATGTATTTCATATACCTCCTCTAATACCAATTGCAGGATCAAAATGATACTGATTGTAGTATCAGTATAATGATGTAGATGCTCAATATACAAGGGGGTGAATTTTATTCTTTATAAAATTCCTTTAGAACTTTTAAAGATGGTAATGTTTAACTAATTTAAACAAGGTAAATTCCCAATGCCTCTTAGTTCTACAAAGTTGCTTGATATTGGAAATATGGTTCCGAAAATAAAACTTATGAATAGTTTAAAAAGATAAAGATTCTAACTTAAATCATATAGAATCTCAAAAATTCGAGTACAATTATAATAAATTATAAGATTGTTAAACATTCCTCAACAACCAAAATGTAGTGGAAAACATGAAACAATACAAGTAACCTGTAGTAAATATTTTTACCCCAAGAGAATGGTATCCAATAACATTTGATAAAGGTCCATTGATTTATACATTCAAGGAAGTCTGTCTTACCCACACTAGGGTAAGCTCTCGATATGAATATCGGGGTCTATCTTGTTATTCCAGCAATCCCTTGAACATCAAGGTAGTCAACACCTCTGTCTGCATATCCCCAGAATCCCTCGAATGTACTCAGCAACATTCGGAGTCGCATGAAGCAATTCTGAACAAGATTTTTAGTAGGCACCAAGAATGAGAGTCTCTCTATATAAATCACTTCAGTATCATGTAATCTGTAGAGTCATAGAACAGTTCATCAATGTTGTGAGCTCTTTCAATTGAGCTCCTATTTATTGGCACATCTTCCATGGTCAGCTCCCTCCTCCAATGGTCATATTTTTCCTTGAATTTCACTTGGATCTATACACGTGTCACTCAAACAACAGTTAGTTAGTAATAGAATTGACGACAATTTTTTGGAACATTAACAAAGATAATATGATTTCATAACCAAATTCATTTTTTTGGAGTGTAAGGAAAAATAAATTCGGAGTCTAACCAAAATCACATGAATATTAGAATTTTGATTATCGGGGAATTAAGAGTCTGAATTATATAGACATAAGAATCTATATCCTAATTAATTCAGAGTCTGAATTTCGAGATATTCAGAGAAAAAATTATGAGGAATTTGGAGTCTAAATTCTGAGGAATTTTGAGTCTGAATTTCAGAGTATTCAGAGTCTGAATTTTAGAGAATTCGAAGTCTGAATTCAGAAAAATATGGAGTCTGAATTATTTGGAATTTGAAGTCTAAATTTTAGAGAATTCATAGTCTGAAATTCCTAGAATTCAGAACTTTAATTTTGAAGAATTCTGAGTCTAAATTCTAAGTAATTTGGAGTCTGAATTTCAATGTATTCAGAGGTTGAATTTCATATGAATTTGGAGTCTGAATTCATAGAATTCGGAACATGAAAACAGAATTCTCTATATCTATGAATTTATTAGATTATGTGGTTTTAGATATGAAACTGAATTTTATACATAGAAATAAAATGAGTTATATTATAATATGAAAATGAAAACAAGGCGAGGATTAATTTCCTTGGAGAAGTAATCATTCTTGACTAGAGAAAAACTTGTTAAAGCGAAAATTTTCTTATGGAAGGAAAATTTCGTTAAGGTAGGAAAATTTTCCTTAATAAAATATTCCTTAAGAAAGAGTGTTTGTGATTTTAAAAACATGAAAAAATGTAAAATTCATAAGTAAACCTTATTGACTCAACATTAGACTCAGTTGATTCTATGAAAAAACCTCTAAAACATGACCCAAATAAGTAGGGATATTTTCAATACATAATTTCCACTATAAAAGAGCTTCTTCAATGATCTCAATGGATATTGTGATCATTATGACCCACCCAATTCAAGGTTCCTGATAATATATTTCATGTAAATTGAAAACCATCATCCTAGTTAAAATATGTTACAATACATAGCATTATTTATATTTAATTCTACATGACTCTAAACAATGTATCATAACATATTGACCATATGAAATTGAATCAGATGGTCCATGTAACACCCTAAAATTTCATTAATGAAAATTCCTCTTTGCCAATTTAAATGTCTTCTTATGGTTATGTGAATCCTATGCACTTATTTGGTTTAATTTTTTGGATTTTAAATTACCAATAAGTATTGTTACTATCAAAAATATAGAAATTGAACATTGATCATATGATTATTATAAATATAGGGCATTAACAAATCCAATTTACTCAGACATATAGAGTGATGGCCTCATTCAGTAGACTTTCCCTATACTAAGCCGATTTTTCGGAGCTCGAAAAGGAGGTGGTGTCATTTGGTTTCACTATTGACCAAGCTCGAGCTGAGATTGAACACATTAAGCTTGATCTGAACTGACTATGGCGGAATTGGATGTTAATAGAGATTACCACTCGAGTGATGTTATCTGATCCACACCAAGAGTATGTCCCATTCAAACACCTTATCCTTCCTTCTTATGCGTGTTTTATAAGTGGTTATGTAATGAGACCCTAGAACTATGACTATGTACATTATTCTTGTATAGCGAATATATATTATATTTATTGTTACATTGTAAATAGTTTTTAAAGAACAAAAAGAATTTTTAGTTAATATTCAACTAAGAAATCTATTTTGATGATTTAATGGCTTTTTTAAATAAATAATATTTTTTAAAAATATTATTATTATTATTTAATTACTTTTAATTTAATATAAATTATTATATAATGTTATGAATGCAATTTTAATTTTAATTAAGGATTGAAAAATGTTTTTATCAAAACCCATGAATATTTAATAAATATCGGTTTTTATTTTTAAAATAAAAATTTAATTATTTAGAAAATTATTTAGATAAAATAAATATTATTTTTGGAATCCGGACATCGAAATTATCCAATGGTAAAATTTTCATAATTTTCCAATATAGTCAAATTTTTGGGTAAAAATTAAATATCGTTTAAATAAATAATGGGTTTTATGTAATCATAATTACCCAATAGTGGGGTAATAAAAGATTATAAACATTATTTTCGACCAATATATGTATCACCATTAATATAATGTGATTTTAGGTTTGATTTATTTATTTTACAAAGCTTTAGTGGACCATTCAAAGCTTATAAACCATTTGTTCTTTTTAAATTTTTTTACTTGAGAGTGTGACTCACCTTCACATAAACAACCCTATTATTTTATAAAGATCTACCCTTGGAGTTAAAAAATATTTTTTTCCACTCCCCTTTGAAAAAAACATGGGCTTGTTTGCAGTTTTTATTATTTTAATTTGAGGTGTCCCAATCCTAATTAATAAAGAATTCCCTCTCATTTCCTATATAAACCCTCCAAAGCTCCCACTTCCTCTTCACTCAATGCCTTTGGAGTTCAGAAAAACTCAGATCTCCTATCTCTAAAATCCTTTAAAGGGGCCCCAAGCTCCCAATAAGCCTCACTCTAGCCTCTCCCACGCTTTTGGGATCACACTTCCAAGTAAGGGATTTCTTCCTCTCTCTTTTTATCCATGTTTTTTTGATATTTTCATGCCCTTTTACTTTCAATTATAAATGTTGACGTATGATTTTTCACCTATCCTATAATTTCATCATTTTATTTGAAGGATGAGATACCCCTTTCACTCTCATTGATTCCTTCCATGTATAGCCATTACCATGCAAAAATTTTGTAAGGAATTTCTCTCTCCTCATTTACATTCAAGTAATAATTTTGTATGACATTTCTAAATTCCATTAAATTTGTTAGAACACATATCTATATGACCTGAATTACTATCCAAATTATGTAAATAGGATGAGACACCCATTCCTCTCTCATCAACCATTTTTTTGAATTCTTATGTCACGTCGTTATGCAGCCGAAATTGCAACACAATTTTCCAAACCAAGACCATTATGTAGTGAATACCATACCGATGTCCCAATCAAGGGTATTCACATTTATGAACATAAACATATTGAATGGTACTTTCATGTACTTATTCCTCATTCTTTAATCGTGGAATAACATATGATGTTGATTGATTCCATGTTATATGAGCCATGTGGCACACTTATGCCTTAAATGAAATGATTAAGATTGGCGTGCCATGATAGCGCTCCAATGTATTAGATAAAGTAAAGTATCAGGATACATCATGTGGAATGATTGTTGACTCATTCTAATTCAAGTGCAGTGAGGGTTCACTCATGCTTCATGAGTAATGAGTTTTTACTAATGCTTTAGGTGCAATAAGCCTTGGCTCCTTCTAAATTCCATGTTATGTGTTGTTCCCACATTTCCATGTTATTATTATCCAGCTTTATCATGAATTTATGTTCATGTTTCTCTTGTTCTCCTTTGAAATTACTATTGTCTAACATGTGTTGTATTCCTCATGTTATTCCATGTTTATTCCCTTACAGGGCATTATAGCTCACCCTTTTCTTAGGCATATCCTCAGGTTATCACATGCAATGAAATGTACGGGGGAATTTAGTTTTAATGTAAAGGAATTTTTCGAGAAAGATGTTTCATTTAATGTTTAAAGTTGTAATTTAATTATCCTAATCCCCAAATACACTAAAACGCTCGATATTCAAAGTTGTATCAAGTGATGTTTATGTAATAGATCATGTTTTAGTGTGTAATAAAGAGCATTGTTGTTATAGTTGGCATCAGAGTATAGGTTTAGTTATTTTTTTGAATTATTATTAAAAAACCCTAGTGAAATCCTTTCGGATAAGACTATGTATAATATAATCTTCCATACATTCTGGTGAGTATTGAGTATATGTTTTATCAGGCCAATACATCTATATCTGGATACGAGCAGGTAGAGCCAGCTCTGGCACATATGTACCTAGGGGTGAAAACCGCGACAAAGAGATTCGGGCTTCACCCAGGGTTTTCATGTACACGAAAATGGGATTGTTTCACTCTAGGTTACGATACTCCCAGAAGATATGTATTGGTAAATTCACATGCTCAGTATGAACCATTATTAAGGGAATAAAAAATCCCCTAAGAAAATATTTTAGAAAGTCGATCACAGATAAC
Source organism: Viscum album (assembly GCA_963277665.1). Lineage (NCBI taxonomy): Eukaryota > Viridiplantae > Streptophyta > Magnoliopsida > Santalales > Viscaceae > Viscum > Viscum album. The sequence continues at coordinate 1,298,033,524 of OY728155.1, forward strand.
GTAGATTGAAGCCTATAGATTCATATGTTATGGAAATAAAAGATATTTATAAGACATCAGTTTTTTGGATTACAATTTATATGTTACCCGTAACATTCTTTTTATTACAGCCAATGTCCAGTAATAAAATGATTCAGGATAACAACCAATGTAAAGACCAATGTGATGACTATTCTAATGAGATGCTCAATCTGATGGGAGTAGGAATCATGAACTTTATCACAATACTCTCTTAGTTGACTAAATAATTAAATAGGAACATGGTTCCAGAGGAACGTTCAAACCCTGTAATAAATAACAAGTCACTATCGAGATCATTATGAGACAATGTCGTCCTACTTCTAATGAATCATACAATCCCTCAATCATCGAACAATGGATCAACTCCATTTAGAATATCATCTCCATCCTTAAATGTTCTGAATAAGAGATGGTTCATCTAGCTGCATATCATATGGAGGGTGAAGTCGATCAATGGTGAAAATTGAACAAAAATACATAGCCGGGGGAGGAGATCAATGGCTTCGAATAGTAGGTTTTCCAAAGGATGTTTTTTGATAAATATCTTGTGGGAACCCTTTGGCATAAAATGGAAAGGTAAATCCTTTCCCTCAAGAAGAAAAGATGAAAAATCTATCGGACCGTACGAGGAAACTTCCCTAGGCTTGGATGATATGCTGTTGGATTTTCCATTACCCCCGAATTCAAGTATGACCACATCTTTTGTGGGCTGAAACCTATCATGGGAAATCCCTGGAGATCCGCGACAACAACAGCAATGAGGAAATTATTCGATGTTCCCTCAAGGTTGAAATAGATATTGGTGAATGTTAGGGGTATCATGGGGATAAAAATCATAAGGTGGACTTTAATTCTGGTGGTTTTATGGATAAATCATGTGGTGCTAAGAAAATCCAGTACCCCACTTTCCAAAGGTGCATAAAGAAGCACCCTAAAAATTTCTTGAAGTGGACAAGGAAATGGTTTAGATGTGGAAGAGAAGGGAACCAAGCCATTAACTACCAACATGAAAATCCAGCGGCTATGATAGAGGATAGGAATTCTCCATTTGACTCTCAAAATGTTTTTCATTACTTCAACAACAAACAACCAGGGAATCTAGTAAATCAGTGCCCCATGCCAAGGGTTTTTTGAGGAAATCAAAAACCTCCAAAGAAACAAGGGTGAGCTTTTTCCATCACTACTATTGATGTGAACCCTGACAGTGAAGTGGTGATAGGTAGGCTAGTTATTCATTCATGAATAGATAATTTAATTTTTTATTCAGGTTCTACGTATTCTTTTATATCTCGAATGTTTTGTATAAAAATCCCATCAAGACCACAAATCATGGATGTAAAGATGTCGGTGAGTACTACATATGGGGAAATAATTTCATCCCATGAATATAACTCCCCCTATTTTAATTGGTCGATTGAACATCCAATATAACCACATCATAATCCCTATGGTGTAATTTGATGCAATTCTTGGCATTAATTTTATTTCCTTATATAGATCTAACATAAATTAAGATAAGATAGAAATAAATCTCCTTGTGGAGAATCGACCCCATATTATGTACAAGTGCATGGAGGATGATGAATCATCTTTAGCTCCATCATCTCAGGTGTGGATATTACTGCCATATGATCATGCATATCTGGCTCAGATGATTGAGTCCAAGGAGGAAAACATCCTAAAAGACATGCCTATTGTGATGGAATTCAGTGAAGTGTTTCTCGAGTAATTGCCTGGTCTTACTCATAGAAGACATGTTGAATTCGTAATTGATTTTATATCTAGGGCATTGCCAATTTCCAAGACCCCATATAGAACAGATTTTCTAGAGCATGAGGAGATGAAAAATAAGCTTCTGGAGAATCTAGATAACGGTTTTATATGCCCAAGTGCTTCGCCATGGGCCGCACCAGTCCTCATTTCTAGGAAGAATTATGGGCCAATCTTCTTTTGCATCAATTATCATGAGCTTAAAAAAATCACAATAATGAACAAGTATCCTCTCCCATGAATTGATGAATTGTTTGATATGCTACATAGAGCACAATACTTTTCCAAGGTAGAATTTTTGTCAGGATATTATAATTTATGGGTGAAGAATGATGATATCCCCAAGATTACTTTTTGTACAATATACTAGAACTGAGAATTAATATGAAGGCCTTTCGGACTCACTAATGCTCCCGTAATCGTCATAGACATGTTCAATATAGACTTTAGTGATTACATAGACAAATTTGTGGTATAAGTCATAGATGATATTCTAATATAATATAAAACCATGGAGGATTATGATGAGCATCTAATAATGGTACTATAGACCTTGCGAAAGGATAAGCTCTATGAAAATTACAACAACTATGGGTTCTGGTTGAAGGATGTATTATTCTTGGGAAATATCATCACAAGCAATGAGATATATGTTGATCCCTCAAAGACAACTACAATAATTTGATGAATGAGTCCAACATCGGTAACATATATCCATATCTTCTTCGGGTTATTAGGATATTATCGACGATTTGTGATAAATTTCTCACAGCTTTCCATCCCTCTTACCATGCTAACTTAGAGGGGAGTAATGTTTTCCTGAAGTGATGAATGTGAAAAAATCATTAAGGAGTTGAAATGGAGGATTACCATTACTCACGTCCTCACATTACCCAAAAGTGGAGAACTTTTTGTGCTATTCAGTGATGCATTGAAGAAGTGTTTGGGATGTGTGTTAATGAAAAATGACAAATTCATTACCTATGCTTCAAGGCAATTTAATGTTCATGAGAGGAATTTTCCAACACATGATCTAGGGTTTCCTGTGGTAATCTTCAGTTTAAAATTTTAGTGGAATTATCTATTTGGGGAGATGTATGAAATATATAGAGACCACAAAATCCTCAAGTATATATTCACACAGACAGAGTTGAACCTGTGCCAATGAAGATGGTTATAACTAATCAATGTCTATGACTGCTCAATCCATTACCACCTTGAGAAAGAGAACAAGGTAGATGATGATTTTTGTAGAAAGAAACTAGTGATTCAATCATTAATGAGAATTAAGAAGGATATAATATTCTTATATTTGATGAAGAAGGACATGAGAATCATAAACAATGGAATATCATCAATCCTTTCACAAATGATTACTCAACCATCTCTTTAATAAATTTTAATGGATGCTCAAAAGGATTATGTTGGAATTCAGAAGAAAGTGGAAGCTATCAGAAAAGGTAAATCCTCAGAGATCAATGTTAATGATGAAGAATTTTGAGATTTGTGAAATGACTATGTGTTCCATCAAGTCTGGAGATGATGAAGAAACATTTGGATGATGCGCATAGTTTGAATCTCTCTATTAAACATTGAACCACAAATATATAGTGAAAATCATGAGTGCCTTATTGTTGGGATAATAAGAAGAAGGAGATCTCTATGTATACATCAATGTACCTGGTGTGTTAGCATGTGAAGGTAGAGAGGTAAATTCCTAAGGGGATGATGCAACTATTTCCCATACCAGTATGCAATTGGGGGAACATCACCATAGACTTTGTCACTGGACTTCTGAAGAAATCCAAAGGAAACAATTCAATTTGGGTTATTGGGGATCGTTTTATAATGTCTGCACACTTCATTGCAATTTAGGAGGATTTCTCAATGGATCAACAACAAAGGATATATATTAGAGAAGTGGTAAGGCTACATGGAGTACCACTATCTATTATATGCGATCGAGATCCAAGATTCACCTATATGTTTTGAAAGAGTCTTCAACATTCTCTGGATACTGAAGTGAGAATTAGTATGGCCTATCATCCTCAAACTGATGGTTAAATTGAGAGAACTATTTCGACACTAGAAGATATGTTAAAATCGTGTTAAATGGAATTAAATGGAGGTTGGGATCAACATAATTCTCATGTTGAATTATCCTACAATAATAGTTTCTAATTGAGTATCCTAATTACACGTTATGGAACCTTGTATGTGAAGAGGTGTAGAAAACTGGCATGTTGGGATGAATTTAGTGAGCATAAGCTGCTAAGACCAAAAATGGTCCAAGAAATGTTGGTGAAGGTGAAAACCATTCAGCAGCATATCATGGTAGCCTAGAGTCGACATATGAGTTATGCAGAAAACTATCAATGAGGCCATCAGTTTAAAGTTGGATAGATGGTATTTTTAGGGATATCTTTATGGATTAAGGTCATGATGTTTTCAACGAAATGGAGGTTAAGACCTAGGTACATCGGCCCAATCGAGATTCTTGGTCATGTCGGGGTTGTTTCCTATCGACTAGAACTTCCACCAACTGTGGAAAAAGTAAACGATTTATTTCATGTAACCTTATAAAGAAAGTAAATACCATACCCCTCACATGTACTCTCTTTAGTGGTAGTATAGCTAGAGGATGAACTTTCTTAAGAAGAGAAACCAGGTATGATCTTAGATCGTAGAGAAAATGTTCAACGAAATATGACAATGCCCCTTGTCAAGGTTTTGTGGCCAAACCACATGTTTTAAGAAGCGATGTGCGAATCAGAAGAAGTGATGAAACAAATTTAACCACCTCTATTATAGTGTGTGGAAATAAAATTTAGAGGATGAATGTTCTTAATGGGGGAAGATTGTAACGACCCAAAAATTCATTAATGAAAATGCTTCTTGGTCTATTTAAATGTCTTCTTATGGATATATAAAATGTATATGCTTATTTTGATTCCTATTTTTGATTTTATAATACTATTAAAAATTTTAATTTTTGAAAATATAGCCATTTAATAGTGATCACATGATTAGTATAAACATTGGGCTTTAACAAATCCAATTTACTCCGACAAAGGATGTGATGGCCTCATCTAGTATACTTGACCCATACGAAGCCCATTATCCAGAGATCGGAATATATGTGGCATCATTGTGATTTTCTTTTGAACAAGTCTATGTTGAGCTTGAACATGTAAATATTGAGCGGAACCAACTACGGTAGAAGTGGAAGTTAATAGAGATTACCACCCGAGCGAAATTACTCGAGCCACCCCAAGAGTCTGTCACCATCGCACACCTTAACCTTCGGTATTATAAAGGTGTTATAAGGGGTTAGGTAACAAGACCCTAGCACTTTGAATATATAAATTATTATTGTATAGAGAATATACATTCATTTTATTGTTACTTTGTAAATAGTTTTTAAATGACAATATTTTTTTAATTAATATTCAACTAAGAAATATATTTTGATTAATTAGTGTATTTTTTAATTAAATAATATTTTAATAAAATAGTATTATTATTAATAAATTAATTTTTATTAAATATAAATTATCATATAATTTTATGAATGCAATTGTAATTTTTATTAATGTTTGAAAGATATATTTGTCAAAACCCATTAATTTTCAATAAATGTCAGTTTTTATGTTAAAAGTACAAATTCACATATTTATAAAATTATTTAGATAGAATTAATATTATTTTTCAAATCAGGATGTTGAAGTTATTCAAAATTGAGTTTTTCATTATTTTCTGAGACAGTTGAATTTTTGGGTAAAAATTAAATACTTGTAAATATAAAATTTGTATTATTACATCATAATGACCCAATAGTGATGACATACAATAATATAAATATTATGTTCTGCCAATATATTTATTACCATTTATATAATGTGATTTTTTGTTTGTTTGATTTATTTTACAAAGTATTAGTGGACCCTTCAAGGCTTATAAACATTTTGTCTTTTTAAATTGTTTTCTTTGAGAGTGTGCCTCACCTCCACATAAGTAACCATATTATTTTAAGATGTTAGGTCATATTCCATGTTAAATATTTTTTTACAATAACCTTTCGAAAAAACCATGTGCAAAAACCATGGTATGGTTTGTGGTTTTGATTAGTTTAGTGCGAGGTGTCCCAAACCTAAATAATAAATATTTCCCTCTCCTTTGCTATATAATCCCACCCAAGATCACACATCCTTTTCACTAAAAGCCTTTATAATTCCACCAATTCCAACCATCATCTCTCTATAATTTTCCAAATGTGCCCCATGATCCCAATAAGCCACTCTCAAGCCTCTCCCAAGCTTTTGGGAACACACTTCTATGTAATGGATTTCTTCCTTTCTCTTTTTATCCATGTTTCCTAATATTGTTATACCCTTTTATTTTCAATTATAAATGTTGGGGTATAATTTATAGAATCCCCTATACTATCATAATTATATTTTAATGATGATAGGCCCATTTCTCTCTCATTGATGACTTCCATGTATACCCATTACCATCCTAAAATTCTGTAACGAATTTCTCTCTCCTCATTTACATTCAAGTAATTATACTTTATTACGTATCTAAATTGAATTAAATTTGTTGGGACATGTTTATATATAACCCCTTACTTTCCATTTCATTTAAATATGACGAGACACCCATTTCTCTCTTATCAACCATTTTTATGATTTCATATGTCACATCGTTATACTGCCGAAATTGCACCGTGATTTTCCAAGCCAATATCATTGTGTAGTAAATAACATACCCATGTCTCTGTCAATTGTATTCACAATTATTAACATATACATATTTAATGGTACATTAAATTATATATTCCTCATTACTTACTCAAGGAATAAATTATGATGTTGATTGATTCCAGGATATGTGATCCATGTGGAACACTTATGCTTGAAATTAAATGTTTAAGAAGCGTGTGCCCAGATAGCTCTCCAATGCATTGGGTAAATTATATTATCATGATATGTCACATTAAATGAGTGATGACTCATAATAATTCTCGTGAAACAATCATTTAATCATGTGTTATGTTCAATGAGGGTTTACTCATGCTCCAAGTGAAATGATTCGTGGCTCATGCTAAATTCCATGTTATCTGTTGTTGCTACTTTTCAATTTTATGATTATCTTGATTTATCATGAAATAATGTTCACGTTTCTCTTATGATCCATTAAATTTCTTATTTTATATCATAAATTGTATTCCTCATGTTATTCCATGTTTATTCCCTTACTGGCCTCTATAGATCACCCTTTTCATATATATGTCCTCAGGATATCCCACACAATGCTAAGTATAAGGGAATGTAGTGGTCATGTAAAGGATTTTTTCAATAACTATGTTGCATTTAATGTTTTAAGTTGTTATTTAATTATCCTAATCCCCAAAGTCACTAGAAATCTTGATCATAAATGTTGTATCAAGTGAAGTTTATTAAATAAATAATTTTTTTTGTGTGTAATAAAGAGAAGGGTTGTTATAGTCCTTGTACCTATTGCATTATGTGAAAATACACAACATCTGGATTTCTGTTCAATAAAATCATAATATGTAGTTCTTGTACCCCAACCCACATTTATTCAATAGCTACACGTGTCTTTATTCTACATTAAATGAGATATGTAGTGATGACTGGATCTCCTATCATGGTTCATTTCACAGATAAAACATCTCCATTTCCCTATGTACAAATCAAACCTGTACAATGACATTTTCAAGAACAACATGATACCTTATTATCATTCCTATAATATATGTAGATTCATCTATAACATATATCTTGGGAAAATCCATCATTCTAGAGTACAATAAAATCCCCTTTCCCCAGAACAAAACATCGATTGTGAAGGGAACTATTGTGTACTAATACATGTGTCTTGATTCATAACATAATTGGATACTTAGGGATTCCAGTATCTATAATCATACACATGGACACAATATTACTTCCATCCATTTTAGGTATCCCAAATCCTTAATGAAATACATTAAACTGGATTGCTACTGTCATCATTTCCGGAAAATAAACTGCATAACTATCAATAACTATATATGGAATAATTCTCATTTCATAGAGAAAAATAATGATCCACAGATCTCATATCTCAAGGCCATCAAAAAAATCCCTAAATCCCTATGTACAAAACATACCTACACAATTAAATATTTATAAACTATGTGTGGCTTCATTCTGACCATCATTAGACACATTGTGATGCCCATATTTCCATTAATGGGCCCATCGACAACATTTTTCCTCTATTATATTGGTTAACTTTTTCCATCACCGCATGATGTCAACATTCATGGGATTTAAGAACTATTTATTGCTTTAATTGCATTCTAATGATATAAATAGCGATGAATGAATATCACAACCAAGTTTATCAACCACCAAATCTACATTCCACTCAACTTAATTTGTGTTATTTTCATCTGGATGAAGAAACATTTACCACTACTTCTTTCTCACACAGAGCATAGATCATGTGGTATAAGGTGTTATAGTAAAATATTTCCATGAATGAGTGAGGAATATCTATTTTCATTAGTTTATCATGGTTTTGGATAAAAAAATTTAAAGGCCCACCAGATGTCCCAATTTCATGATAATAATCTACACGGGTTTGTTAAGAACTATTTGTGGCTTGGTTTTCATACCAATGAGATATATTGTGATATATGTATATTCAATCATAGTCTAATATATAAAAAAATATGTTGAATTACCCAACTCACTAATCTATGATTCATATCTACATTAGGGGATTCAATGTGGTGCATCATCATTTGTGTGGGCTCATATTAAAAAAATAAATTTTCTCCACACACAAAATAATTCATTATGGGCAATATATTTTATAACATAGTGTGACATGATTCGGGATCCATCATGATATGTAGAGTTACAATTGTTATATACCCTAGTTCTTCCATAATATTCCCTTTTCACATCATGTCACCTTCATCCTTGCCCCATGATGTTAAGATTACTGGATAATTTCGTTGTTGTGTGACTATAAAAATCCAGCTACCTTAGGAAATACATTTGTTGTGATTATCATTTCAATAGATATACAGTGACCCATAAAAGTCATGTCCTTGTACAAACCATGAGGTAATAGAAATTTTTCCCTCTCCTATATAAAAACAACAATCTATGTAGATCACTTAATTTGGATTCCATCACTTAGGGGTCCACCAAGGAAATAGAGACATCTGCCTCCTACATATGAGTCAATTTTATGTAAGGTATTATACACGTCATGGAAAAATATATGTCCAATATATTCCTTATTTTTTTGAAATATCCCTTCCAAACATCTTACTCTTAATCATGGACACTTTTGGATATTCATTATCATTCTCCAACTACTTGTGATGGAATTTATGATAAATGGATAGACATTTTCATGACTATGTAGTAACATTCCTAAGTATCCTTGCATATGTATCAAACATAATAAGACATTCAGGCATAAGAGACCATAATTTCACTATTTGCTAACACAACCTGTTTGGATTTTCATTAAGTCGACCATAAAATGATTTTTTCAATGAATGTCAAATTCTCCATCACGAGAATCCTCTTCTGTCTCAGTAAGTTTACACAACATTATATTGTAACACTCTATTATAATTTAGTCTATGGTCATACCCAACATACTTTTTCCATATCATTTCTCTCGATCTGGGAACCTCGATGATCATGGTGTACAGTTTACACACTCATGTCCAAAGCATTTCAAAACAAACATTGGTTGGATAGGACATATATTTCAATTCATTTTCATAATACTATGATCATTATAATGTGACCTACAACTAAAGGAACCAAATTTTTGGAATTTATATTAGAACTATATAAGAAACAATTTCCCCAAGTATAGGGGAATTGTGACTTTAAATTTTCATTCCACATTCAAGCAAATTTCAACCACAATAATTGACATAGTATCAAAGGAAATCAAAACATACATAAACATACTCAGCCCTATGGAAATAGAATGTTTGAATTATTGAGAAAATATTTGTGGGACTATGCAGTACAATGCTACGAATATATTTTCATAAATAACCCACATAATAGTAATATTGGATATAGGTTACAACTATTTCACCATTAAATAACAAGACCCTAATGTATTTTTAAAATTTCATCCACAAAATAAGTTTTCCCCTAGTAGTAAGTTCTCCCTATTGAGATATGTCTTATATATTCATATTCCCTTTCCCCCAATCCTTAATATGATATTACAATCTCAAATAGATTACCATGGATGGGAGAATCATAAATATTTAGAAAAAAGATAGACTATAAATTTTAAACCCCATTGAACATGTTTTATGATGTTAATGTGAATAACATATCTTCCATGTCAAAATAATTTAAAATATACAAAAATTTCTTCTTCATAGATTTTTATCTACAAGATCCATGTCATGTTCACACAAAATAAAACTCCATGATGATTAAAACATTTTTACAAAGGGTTCTTCCCCTCTAACATCATCACATAAAAAATGTACCCTCTTTAATCTAAGATAAAATATTTTAAGATTGGTTTCCAATTAATGGAAATTTTTAGTATATATTCTCTCTTAATTCTCAAACATCATCCAATGTACAAACCATCCAACATGATTTTGAGAAATCAAAATTTCAACAAACATCCATCAACAAATGAAAATCGAATTTTAGAATTTCACATAACTCTTTTTTTGGACTATGTAGTAACATTAGCCAGTGGGATTTTCATAAGTATCCAATATAATGAGCATGTCAGCAATAGAATTAAAATGTTTTAATATGTTTTGGAACTCCCTAGTTTTTTATGCATAATGTCTCCCACAAAATGGGTTTGTTAACTTGAGGTACCCTAATTATTAAGAGTAACTTCCTCTATTCCCATAATTCCTGAAAATATCGTGAATGAAATTTTTTTTGAACTCTTCTTATGTCTATTCCTAACATACATGTATCATATACTGTCATTTATTGGGATATCCCAAATTCAACTCTCAAAATTCATCATCAGATATCTGAATAATGATAGAACATTTTCATACCACAACCCATGTTTCTATCATAATTTCAAATATTATGGTCAATAATATTTGACCTAAAAATAGAATTTCATAGTCCATCTTGAATGATATTAAATAACCCACATACAATGGAATAGTAATCACCTAGTTGATGACCTAAAAGGTCACTCTGAAAAAAAGTAGACTCTCAGCACTCTAGACCAATTTTCTATGTGGTTTCAGAAAAATATTAGCAATGAAAATAATGTGGCATAATACATGTTAGTTTTAAAAACCATAATTTATGGTCACTGAAAAATATAATTATTTTATTATAAGTCTTATTTTATTGGTATTTTTAAAATAATAGGGTAATCATATAAATTTTTTTATAAAGGGTTATCCATATGACCCAAGAAATAGTAAATTTATGCTTTCCTTTCCACATTATCTTTGGAAAAAATTATTGTATCTCCCCAAACCATATAAAGTTATTTATGAATTATTGACTTAATTTTGTTTTTATATATATAATGACAACAATTCTATGTTATGATAATGAATGAAAAACACAAATGAATACTAGGGTGATTAGAAACAAATTTTTTTATTTATGAGACAAAACAAACTTTTAGTACAATACAGTAGATGGATTCTATCTATCACACATTAAAATAGACCATAAATATAATTCTTCATTGGTTTAATTTGATCCTCATCCCCATCAACATCCTATAGAATCTCATCTAATTGAATACATGTTCAGTGGGACCAAATGTATGGAATCATAAGGATAATTAAATTATTCTAGAGGCTTTATTTATTGATGTGGGAGCCCCTATGTACATGCCACGTGTATGCTATACTTTCGTGACATTCCCATTAAAGTTAACTATGTGAATAACTTGTATGGATTACCGTCACAGATGATCTCTATGACCCATAAGTCCTTTTTATCCTTTTACACCAGGATCAGAACCTCTTCATTCGTTTCGATCCAACCTTGAGTGGTTAGGATTTTCTAGAATTATAATTTTTCACATGAATGAAAAGTTGTTATATGGAAATAAATTAACAACAATAAAAGAAATGCAATTTAATATTATAGGGTTCTCACACTTCGATTGAGAAAATTCATGAATGTCCCCCCTAATTTAGTACTAGCACGTACGGTACCTACACAAATAATTGAATTGTGCGGCCCTAGATAGGTGGGTAACCTAGTCACAACGCACCATTCTCCTTTAAATTTCCTTTCGTGATATTCCAATTAAATACTACACCTTATTCAATGTTTCTATTATTTCCTATAAAGAGGAATATGGGTATCTTCATTTAGACCAACAAAATTACATAAAAAACTCTCGAAGCTCTACCTTCCCATGACTTTCTCCAAATCCCTTAAGAACCTTCATGGTGGCTCCCCAAAACCAAATAGTATATATAGTTATTGGAGGTAGTGGAACAAAAGTCATCAGTGTCCCTAAAATACATAACACTTACATGATAATCCATTTCCCCCATGGTTGGCGAATACTAGTTTGATGTCCCCTTGCCTATCATGGGACCTTGATCAGATTTTTCAAGTAACACTAGAGGGAACCCGTGAACCGTTGAGAAAATCATCTCTGATGTGTTGTTTCCTTGGTGGTACATCACCTAAAATAACTTCATCTTTTCCATGCCAACCTACACAAAGCGCATTCAGTTTATGCAATCCTACACTATGTGAGACACATTTCCTCGCCCAGCCTCTAACCAATGTGATCCACATCCCGGTTCCTCTTCCATGACATATATGGAATTGAAACCCATCCAATGGATCCCTCATCTATGAGGGACCATACATAGATCTCCACTGAGTCATTTATATTTGTAAAACAATTGTAAGAGTAACACTAGCATGACTCACATTTGGGTATTCATTCCATCGATCAGAGGTGAACCACACTTGTACTACCTAATAGGTATGGTCCATGGGGTTTATGTGGGTATGTATACCATCATTTATGAGGGAAAAAAGCATGGTGGAACTAAATTGTACCTTCTTGTATTAGGTAAAAGGATTATGGACATTTCCTTCTCTCATCATCTCTATGACCCAGGACCTTAAATTCTATGCAGGGGGACATTGAATGATATCATCCTTTCATCCCAAAAAACCAATTCTATGGGATAAATACTCGAGTAATTCCATATATGTTTATTTGGACCTAACCTAATACATTAATTATTCCTCTAAACCCATGTGATATATCTTGATGGGTATCCATAATTTTCTATCCTATGTACATTGATGGGAGGGAAGGGTCACATCATAACCTCTTCTTAATTTGACATCACTCACCCCTCTTCCCCTAGAGGTATATGGATTATGTAGTTTATTAAATATTATACATTATTTTTATTCACACACTTTTCATGACTCACATGGTCTTAGAGGTTGGTGGTGATCATGATATCGTCACGATCTGAAATGACTAGGTCATCCTTCATGGAGTAAGCCCCAAATATTTATACTAGAGGCAGAACTATTTACCCACTTTTCCTTATAATGTCATAGCTAGATAGATCATCATATATGACTATCCATGTTACCAAAATAAAATAGGAGACTAGAACATTTAATGATCTTCCTCTCTATATTTGGCCTTCTATAATCATCCATCAGTGGAAAAATCAGATAGTGCATTATTTCAAATCTGTTATTTATTATTATTTCTCACACTTTTCATGACTCACATGGGCTTGGATGTTAGTGGTGGACAAAAAATTTTCACAATCATATGTCTATGGTAAAAATTCAATGTTTAATACCAAACTCAATATATATGCCTCTTATACAGTATAATCCCTAAATGTAACCCCAAAAATCACCGTATGGGCCTCCTATTCCATGTAATCACCAAAAAAACCCAAAATCATTTTCTTTTGAATCCTCCTTATGAAAATTAACAAACATAATACTCTCAAAGGGATAAACTCTAATGCATTTCAAACATGATGGAATCAATATGCATGGGTCATGATAACCAAACTGCATGGTCATTGATTCTTGTCAAAATGGGATACATAGAAATATTCCCTAAGGTCCAAACCCAACACCCCAAATCAACCATTATTTCATCGAGGCAACATTCAAAATATGGTTGTATCCTACATGGGATAATATATTCCTCCTAGGATCCTTGGTCTACTTTTCCATAAGTCACACACCAAGCTTTTACTTGTCAATTTTTCTATATTTTCTTACTTCTTGAGATTATATCGCAAGATTAAATCCTTCCCACATGACCTTAAAAGTTATGGTGTTCCCAGATAAGTGAAACCAAAGCACATGTGTTGCTATTACAAACACAATTATAATTACAACCCCCATTCATGGTTCCAATCCCAAAATCAAAAAAAACTATATCTCCCAAGATGACGATACAATTCATAGTTCTACATTATATGGCCCAAAAAATCATAAGAGTAAAATGAAATAAATAATCTCTAATGAATACATAAGTGGGTTCCATTAATAGAGAGCCTTGAATTCATATAGATATCACCATTTGAGAAGAACCTCAGATACACAAAGATGATTTTAAATTCCATACATGTGAATAATTTTATGTTTATTTCAAGGGATAAACACATCATACATGAGAATTTATGAAGAATTTGGGATCATTTCATAAATATATACGATAGTCTTTAAGAAAACATATATTCCTCACAAAAGGGTATGACGAGTTTAACCTCCCATACTCTCGACCAATATGAGTTCCTTAATTTCATTGAATAAGTTTACTATTAACAAATATCCATTAAAAATTTTCACTAAGTAATCCCGAATATAGCACCATTTGGAGTTTTAGGCTCCATGAAAAAAAAAACAATTTAGAGTCCATTCTATAAACAGTGATCTTGATGTGAAATATTGTAAAAAAATCAATACCATGTAATCAATCTATTGTAAACCTATTTTTTCTAAATAATCTTGAAATCATTCAGGGGTCATGATAGTAGTAAATATCCATGATGTCCAATATATTAAAAACAATGTTGTTTTCTCATTTTCAATAAAAACTAAAGAGAAATATTTGGAAAGAAAAATAATGATTACATTGGTTTTAAAAAATAAAAAATATTGATTAAAATTTATTTAATAAATCATTTTAAAAATGAAACAAAAATAACAAAAATCCGAAAACGCGATTTTTGAAGATAAAGGTGTTTTTATGTATTTGGGAAATAAAGACGGTTTAGAAAAAGTATTATTCTGATGACCTATGTACATAATGAGAGGAAAATGAAGGGAAACATGTATTATCAATAAAAAAATTAAAATAGTAAAAAAATAATTATTTTCAACATTGTTAGATCATAATATTTCATCATAGGAAGCATAATCATTAGAAATCCTAATAAATCATGAGATTGAAACATAAAACCCTTACACTTTGGTAACATTGAATAAAAAATCCCCTAAAATGATAACATTAAATGAAACAATAAATATGAAAATGAAATTAAATTCATGTTATTATTAGTAAAATTTGTTTTATATACACCTCATAAAACATGATAGGTACATAAGAGACATTATTCTCAATGAAGGAAAATCAGGACCAAAATACCTTATAGATTTATTAATCAATTAAATTGTAATCCATGATAACTAATAACAACTAATGAAGAAAAAAATAACAAAAAAATAACATTACTCAATATATAACATTCCATAGGGTTATTATATGTTATACACAATATAAATTATTGGTGTATTTTTATATCTCTCCTTATAATAAAAGCGACCCTAGAAATCCCATAACTTATGTATCAACATACTTTATACACATTTGAAATTCCTATATAAATAATATAATTTTATCAGGCATAAATTAAATAATTATACATTTATTTATCATACCATTAATGATTTAATTATGTAATATTATTACCCATTTATTAACAATTACAAGTAAACGTCATGTTCCATGTAAAAACCTCTATGTTTTTATATATGTTTTGATTTTTCATTTTTATTATTATTCATTTCATAATGGTTACATAACAATTATAAAAATAATCATGAAATAATATCTATATTTATAGAAAAATTATACATCAATTACCAATCATGAATCATGTTTTTGAGAAATGATGTGGTCTATGATCATGTAGATAATAGGTTGTGTGTGTGCATGGGTATACATTAAATTTTCCAAAAATCATTATGGAAAACGGTGAATATTATTTTATATTTACAAAATGATAATAAAATAATAAATTACATAGTGTTTAATTAAATATACTTAAAAATAACGAACATTTGGTGTGGTGATGGAAATATAGAGTTACATCTCATTGAGATGACAATAGTCTATACGTACACAAATGACGTTATTATCTTTTAGTGAGTTAAAATGTAAGAAATAAAATTTTATATTATCTTGAAATATTCATTTATTTCAAAATAATAACATAATTCTTCCATCTATATAACATATATTCATCATTATAATCTTACATTTAATTTGTTAGTGATAAACAAATCACATGCCTTCGCACGGTGGTAGTCCACCGTACATATGACTGATGTTATCATATCCCATGTGCAATGGAAATTAAAAAAAATGAGTTGGTGGTACAATAACTCTAGATGTATAATTATGTTATAAATATTATATATATATTTTATTATAATCATCATACCAAACTATAATATTTGGTATTGGAAAACTAAATTACATCAGTTTACGAGATGGTAGTTTTCGGTACACATGAATGATGATTTTGTAAATGATTTGATGGAAGTGTAGATGATTGTAGGAGATGAAAATAATAAAAAACAACAAATTTTTTGGATTATAATAATATTTTTATATATTCATGTTTTAATAATAATTTTTGTATGTGTAAGAAGAAAAAAAATGCTCATTGGTGAATGTTACCGCTTCCCCAAGTAGCACCCTTAGGTTTGCTCCAAAATCCTTCCAAGGTTGGATTTCAATCCAAAATAAGGATTTTATGATCATGGGATGGATTTATTTTGAGTCATTTGGTGTTGTAATGGATGAACCAATATGTATTTACTATTTGGGGAAGAGATGTGAGTTGGTGGCCATTTATAAGCTAGGTGAGTATCACACTATCATTTTTAATAAGAAAATGGTGTACCCATGTTTTTCTCGTGCCACAAGTATCTCAAATAAGAGTATTATCAATTCTTAGACATTTCAAGGTTAAAGTAACAACAAAAAATATATTTATAAATATTTTAGGTCTTTTTAATAATTATCATTTATATTTTAACGCCCCTCCCCCCAAATTATACCCAGTTTTACATTAATTATGGTTCATAATTCTAAATATTTTAAAAATTCATTTTGGATAATAATAAATTTGTTTTTAATAGATAATATATATAATTTTCAATATATAATGGTATATATTTTTTAAAATTCCATTATTACAAGTGGTAAATTTTAATTTATAAATAATCATGTAAACTAGATGATAAAGACAATTTTTAAGAAAGAATATTAAACAGATTGCATTACTATTATATAAAAAATCAATTTGGAATTTATTATAATTTCATAAATTATATTATTTTATGTAAAATTCAACAAGTATTACATTAAAAAATTTTCAAATATCAATTAAATTTAAAATTTAATTAAATAAATAGTTTTTTTTATTACAATTCAATATTTTTCAATATTCATCAAGTACTGACAATATTCAGAAAAATTTCTAAATTACACCCTAAAATAATTTTTACATGATGATTTCAAAAATTAGGATTATGTTATCAAATTAATTCTCTATAATTGTGAAAGAAATATTTTATTAATTTCCATAAAATGAATTGGAATGTATTTTATTGGTAAAATTTTATATTAAAAACCTATAATGACTTTACAGAAAATTATGTACTTTTTTAAAAATAATTATATGTTATGAAAAATTATTATAATAAATATTTTTTAAATATTTATTAATATTAATATCAATATGTTTAGTGGGAAGTATATAATATTTTATTTTAGAATACTATATTAATAATATATCAATGTTTTTTTAAAACTTTTTGTCATGTGTAATGTATGATATATCGGGGTTTCTATTAAATAAATCATAACACTGTGTTTCACATAACGTAATATTCACCATGTGTTGTGTGTAACTCAAGATATCAATGATATTCAAATTAATTAGAATAATAATAATTCATAAAAACATGGGGTGTTACATTAAACATTTCCAGTCATAATATAGAATTTTATGAAGTCTATTTTTGTGTTTCTATTTTTTACATAATATTATTTACACATGATTTATTTTATAAATTTCATGAATCTTAATTCATTTAACTTTCTAGGATTATCTAATGATCTTATTATGTGAAAATACCCACTTTAGAAACCAATATAATTTTAATAATAAATTTTTGGGACTAGAAATGTTTTAAATTGTCATGGAAAATCAAATACATAAATGTGAATGATATTGTTATTCTATTAGGGGAATATAACTATGTTCTAAATTAAAATATCCTTATATATGTTCCCAAATATGGGAGTTAACTACATGATTAAAATTATTAGATCACCTTCATGTTAAATTACTAAAAGAACATTTCATATAATGTGATATGAGTATTAAAAGTAATGATTTCATAATATAATCATCTGGTATGTAAATAATTTTATACTAAAATTATATCATTTCATTTAAATTTAAATCCCTTACATTACACTTTTATCTAAATTAATTATAATTCAATGACCCAAGATTTTCCTTAGTTAATAAATTTAACTTATGGTGATGTAGTAGTGGGGTTAATTATGTAGGAATAAATGGTTTTGTTATTAAACATCTTTGGTCCTTAAAATTAAGAAAAAAATTAAATTACCTATTTACTTTTGATTATAATTGACTTTTTTAGGAATAGTTTGTTGAAAATAATCTAATATTTAAATTATTTCATTGAAACACACTTCTTGGGTATTATTATTCTTTAATAATATTATCCTTTTAAGGATGTATTTTTAAAAAAATGACATCTTCCAATAAAAAAGGAACATCAAAATGTTTAATATTATTTTTAATAAAAAACTGGTAATTGTGAAAATGAATTTCAAATATCCCTCTACGAATCAAAAAATTGAAATTTATTTAATAATGTATTGAATAACATGTCATTTCATAATCAAAATATATCATTATTCAAATGGTGGTTATATAACGTTCAATAATACAATGGTAATAAAAATTATTAAACCATCCCAAAAATATATAAATTAAACCTTATGAAATGTTTTTTACATTTTTAATTATTCATTGTCTTTATTTATTATACCTGAACTCGGTTATTCTATGTTTGGTTCCAATTTTTTCTTTTTCATAACATTTCAAGGTTATTTATCAGTACATGAGTTATTAATAATTTTCAATAAAACTAGAAATAATTATTGATTCCCATGAATATTGTGGTCCATGAATGTTGCAGGCCTTGATTTAGTATGTTCTCCCATTAAATAAATACTTTTTCATGTTATATAAACAATATAAAACTAAAATGGACAATTCCTTATTTCATCATAGTATAATATTACAATACACACAAAAATAAATTACATGTGAATATATAAAACTGAATTATTAAAATTAAAAATATAATGAAATATCAAAAAAACAAAAACACTATAGGGTTGAAACTCTCATTATCCCAATATTATATAATTATCATACTATGATAGATAACTTTACAAAGAATAATAAAAATTAGAAACATGAAAAACATACTGGAAATATGTTAGAGAATATGATGAATTATTTTTGAGATCTATGTATAGATATATGTGGTAACATAAGGTGATATATATATAAATATATTCATTGAAAATATTGGGGTTTGATATATATCCATATGATATATTCTTATTATATATAATTAAATCTAATAGCTACATTAATGTTTTCTATTTTTTAATAAAATTTATCAAATTATAAATTTAATATAATATATTATTATATAATTGAAAAAAGACATAATAATTATTCAAATAATAACATCAATTATTATCATGAACTTAACATGATATTTTTCACGAATAAAAAAAATATATAGAATATTAATGATTATGTGGTGAATTTTCAAGGGCTCAATGCCACTCAGGGATCGACCATCAATCAGATATCATCAATTAATGGTAAAAAGATATTGTATCCCCATGAAAACCTTTCATAAAAAATATTAACACTATAAGTACCTAAGGATGATATCTTGTAACAAATATATCCTTTTTATATTTAGGGATATTGTGAATATATTTTATATATATTACATTTAAAATATATTTTATATATATTACATTTAAAAGATATTTTTCTCTTTATATATGGTATACTCATACACTCCAAGAGATAACAATGACATGATGGTCATTTGAGAGTTCTGTTGAAGATCATGTGAAAGGGTAAACTATATAAAAAATTTATCATGTTTATAAATTATATATATAATTAATCATTATTTTGTTAAAAATCACAGGTTGTGGTATATCTATGCATACAATAATGGTAAGGGAAATTGAGTAATGTTATAGAGAAACCATTATACTATGGAATTTTAGTTTTCTTATATTTTCTAGATATTATTGACACATCATGGGCATACAATATATTGGACATGTTAACTCTAATGGGAGTCAAATTCCTCTTGATAGATAATTATGACTACAATTTTAAGGAACAGAATGGAATGATTTTCAAAATATATTCACTCACACTACCCATAAGTAGAGAAGTCTTCGTGGCATATAGTGATGTATCAATGAAGGGATTGGGATGTATCGTATTGAAAAATGACATTATTTTAGCTTATGTAGCACATTAATGAAATGTTATTGAGAAACACTACATGATTCAATGTCTATAGATCAAAGGAATAATATTTAAATCCATTATATGGATTCATTATCACTAAAATAATAAATGTGATATATAAAAATTTATACACTACACATAAGGGAAAATTGTAAATATTGAAAAGGAAATAGTTGAACACATTTAAAGGATATAGTTAGAGTGGATTTTGAACTATTACTACTCAATATATTACCACAGTGGGATGAAAAATAAGGTGGTTACTAGTATTAGTCAAGAAAGATCATTATACTGTTTCCTTGATGATGATATAAAGTGACCTAATACTCGTCTATTTTCAAATGATTTACATAGGAATCATAATGAATGAATATATATTACATTTACCAAATGACTACTCAAACATGAATCCATATGAAGATAAATGAAGGATTGAAGGATTATATTTAGATATAGAATAATATATGAGATATTTTTGGACTCCATCCATAACATTGATAGAGTTATAAATTTTATAAAACATACCGGTGTCCCTAAAATACTCGAATTGAATGAGTTTATCGATGATGCACTTAACGCTTAATTATATATCCATCATGGAATAAAAATTATTTATAGAGATCTCCATTATAATTTTAGGAGAGAAAAAATAAATAAGGTTATATTATTATATATATATTGATGAGTGGAATTCTTGTATGTTAATGAAACATAAATTATTTCTAAGGTAATTATACAACCATTACCCATAAATATATGAAAATATGGTAATATATCCATCGATTTTCTAGAAGTGTTTCTAATACCTCTAAAAGTTCATACATCAAATTGGGTAATATTTTATCACTTTCTGAAGTTAGCAGATTTCATTTTTCTTCAAAAATATTTTATTCTTATACAACATGGATATATATAAAAAGTAAGTGGTAAAACTACATGTATTACCAATTCAAACTACATTATATCATGATGCTTAGTTTTCATTGATGGTATGATAATTTATTCAATAAGAATTTGATATGGATTTTATATTTAACAATACCTTTTCATTCTTCTATTGATGATTATTTAAAACGGACCATTCAAACTCTATAAAAAATGTTGATATCATTTAAAATATATTTCAATGGATTTAGAGATCAAAATTGTTCCCTAATAGAGTATTATATAAAAAAATTATAATATTTTGTTAAAATTGATGCATATAATGCCCTGTATGGGAATTTTTGTAGAACACAAACATATTGAGATAAAGAAATAAAGAATAAAATTCTAAGAAATAACCTTCCTTAGTATATGTTAGAGAAGATTAAAACAATTCACATATTTATAATTTGAATTCAAAGATAGGTATTACATCAAATTTCACCATTAAATAGTGTTAAAAAATTTCAATGTTAGGAAAGTTGGACCCAAAATACATTATTCACATAAAAAATACATCTTTTGGGAATGGTATTTTATTTTAATTCACATAAATATGTTCTATCAGAAGTTAATAATGTGTTCCATGTATCACTTTCTTGGATATAAAAATGAAACCCTATTCATTTTATGAACTTAGTGATAGAATAATTGCAACATAAAATCTCTTTTGAGAAAAAAAAACTAGATAAATCCTGGATCATATTGAAAAAGTACTACAAAACAAGACCAATCATGTAGATAATGTTAACTTTAGGAATAAAAATTTTAAGTAAGCATCATTGAAACTCAAATATTTAATGTTACAAAATAAGCCTTATTAATTTTACCATTGTTATGAAAATATGGAAGAGATGCTCTTTTAAGAGATAATGAAAATAATATCCCATTATTTTAATATATAATTAACAATAAATAAATTATAATTATTATGATATATAAAACATAGAAATTAATTGAAAAATTATTTATATAATTATTTTACTATATTTAAATACATAATGATGTACAATACTTGATAAAAAATGATACATAATTAATAATATTATTAATGGATAGAAATAATAAGTTAATACATAGTCTATAAGTTTTTAATTCTCTTATTCATATTATATTATGAAGATAATAATAGAATTATAACTCTAGAAATAATAGTAATGATATAAATGTGATAAATATATTGATAAATAAATTATTTAATATAGTGAATAATTTTAGAGATAAATGTATGGATATATATATAAAACTAATTTCATCATTATATTAATTTATATTAGTTATATATTTGATGAAAATATGGTCATTGGATATGTGATCATCGAATAAACTTGGTTTTATTAGGAACACTAAAATTATTTAGTTATTAGTAAAAAAATAAAAAAAAATTAAATTTCATAACTAATAACCTATTTTAGAACAAAATAACAAAAATATTTCATTAAAATATATTTTCACAAATATATGTATCTTTATTAATCACATATTTTTATTATTGTAATTTATTAATGGTTTCATGTTTTTTTAATATTTGAATATAAATTAAAATACCATTGGATTGATAAAATTTAATAAACATATGATGAATAATGGGATGCGATTTAAAAACATTATTTTTAAAAATAGATGTTCTTCCATTAATAAAATTTTATAAAAAATATGTATTTATATGGAAATATATAAAATTTAGAATTATTAATGGGAGAATTTAATGAAATTTAATGTTTTAATGTATAAAAATTAACAATCTTTGAATTTGTAATTGATATGAAAAAATATTAAGAGCCCTTAATTTTTATATGGTAGTTGTTCAATAGAAATAGTTTTTTATATTTTATGTTTTATTTTGAAATATTAATTTCTCAAATATATAATTATAAAAATATTAAATATTTTAAATTTTTGAAATGATAAAATTGAAATTATATAAGAGGGTAAATTTCATTTTTTTTAAATAATACGTTACCGGGGTAAAACATTATATGACATAATAATGTTAAAATAAAATAAAATTATTAAATTAAGCATTATGATCATATAATATATCTAATAATAACTCTACATTTTATTTATGTGTGGATTCATGTCCAATATATATCATTTCACCACTTTGGATCCACTTTCAATTTATAATGACATCCTTATACCTTATTAAATTAGTATTTGAAGAACTTACACTTTAGCATCACCTATAAAGGGACCCCTCATCTACCCCTCCAAAAAAAAATTTTTAAATAGGTTTTATATTTAATTAATTCCTAAAATAACTCTATGATAGTCGTATTATAGGTCTGGTATCCTCTAGTTCATTAAATGAGGCCTAAATCATTCTTTCTTATCATTAAAAATTTGAGAAGGAATCATTCATCAATGATTGTATATATTTCTTACCTTATATTTTAATTATATTGTTATATCAACAATTTCTAAATATAATTTTACACTCTCATTAAGATATAATAAAATAATTTTTATTCAATTAAAATTATATTACTATAATATAACAGCATATACATACTTAATCTGTAGTATGACATGTTTTTTTGCGAGTTATCCACTTAGAAGAATATTTTTTATTATAACCATTACTTCCAATATTAATGGGAATAAAGAAATTAATATTAATTATAAATGAAATTAAATAATAATTTGTTATATGAATATGCTTCTATAACGTTGAATAAAAATTAATGATCGATGTAATGTAAATATTTTTTATATGTAAATTACCAAAAATATTCATTTAATACATTATTTTATCGTGAATAATATCTATATTATCCTTATAATAAACATAAGACACCATAAATATTAATAAGATTGATTATACTAACTTGAATGAAATTTTAATTATTAACATTTTATCAATGAATAAGTATCGACAACTATATTACAATGAATGTAAAATATAATAATAATTACTAACATATGATGATGAAAATATAAAATAAATATCTAAAATATGTGTAATAAATGAATAAAACTGATTATAATGAAATTTAATAGCTAAAAATAACGTTCTGGAATAATTTATTAATATGGTTAACTTTATTTTAAAAGAAATTAAATCACTTTTTTGGAGGTTTTGAGTATGTGTAAGGGTTTTTTTCTATTCACACAGTGAAATATATATTTTTTATATATTTTTTTATATTGTAAAAATTATATAAATTCACTCTCAAATCATATTTATTTTCACATCCTCTTGTTATTTTAAAGGATCTGATGACTTATTACATTTTCACCCCCCTTATGATCAGAATTGAACTAAAAATATTATTTCTTTATGAGCATCCCTTAAATCTCATTTTCTATTGTTAATCTTTATCCTAAATATACACAATTATCTTATTATTCTCTGACATTACTTTTCCTAAATTCAATAATTTTAATAAAAATTTTTCTCATATATTTCAATATTTTTATAAATTATTTAAATGAATATGTTTTTAATATTTTATTACGATCATTTTCCCACTAATATTATTAGGTTTCATTATAATTACTCATTTTCAGGTTCTTATATTTATAAAAAAAAAATATTTCTCATTATAATTATTTTATTAATGAATGAATTTTTTTAATTTAATTCAACTAAAACATATGTTAGGAAAATGTATGCTCTACTTTTTCATGTAGTCTTCTGATTCTACTATAAAGCATTTTTCATAAATTTCACTATCAATTAATGACTCTTATTTTTCAATATGGATATACTCTAATCATACGATAGACAATAATTATATGTATGGATTATGATAATATCTAATGATAAATTTTTATGATATATATTTATTTCACATCACTTAATTTTGTTATGTTTGAATAATAAATGTTTGTAGGTTTATGTGGAACATATATGTATAGTTTTTTATAATGTGATAAGTGATAATGGGATTATATTGTTCTCTAATTAAATGGGTAAACCATTATATCTCCTAAGATGAAAACTATGGTACTATGGAGTGCACATAATACACTATTGGAATTTGTCCACTATGTTTATTGGAATGGGGAGTGAACATAATTCATGTAGGACACTGAACACTGGGTCTATGAGAATGAGGAGTTAACTCATTCCATTATTTTTTGGAATTCTATCCCATATGTGAATATATTCATGATAACATATATTTATTTTACAATTTATTAATATTCATTTATTTGTGTCATGTTTTTAGATACATTTATTTATTATGTTTTATTTCTATGTTTTATCTCCATCACTAATATTAAGTATCTAATTATTCCACATAGAATAAGAATTATTATATATGCTATATTTAATGGTATATTACAAGATTTTATATTTATGATCCATTGTTTTTTTGGGTTTGATTTACATATGTTATGATCATGTTTCTTTCTTATATTCTTATATCCATATGACCATCTTATGAAAACTTCTGATATATGATTGATATCTCATATGGTCACCCCTTACAATGCGTCTTAGCTTAAAAATTATTATGCTTCAATACCTCGTGTAACAAGGAATATTATTATATATGGTATATCAATGAAGATATAATCTGTTGGGATTATATTTTTGGATAATTTATAGAATGTTTTTGAAATAAGATTATTAGTCATCTAATATATGAATAGACTACACCTACATGTTATATGGATATATTTATTTTTAGATATAATGAATTTCAATGTAATGTCATTTAATATATTTGAATGTTATTGTTAGGTAATATCTATAGTGTTTCTACTAGTTTTTATGTGCACTTATATTATCGAATTCTTTCATGTTTATATAATGATATCAATGAATTTATGAAAACATGAGTTAATATATTATGTAAATGATATAAATTGATTTTTTATAACTTATGTATAAAACATTGATATAATCATATCAATTTAAAATATATAGATCTTTAGGAATATCATATATTTTCTTCTTATAGACTGTGTTTTCAATTTATTTCTATCAAGACAGCATTTATTTAAATATGTTGTTGATGGAAATTATCTAGGTAGCACATTACCATATTAAAAAAGTAATCTAAAATATTACCATTGATGTGATGGTGGTGGTTCACTGACTAGAATTGGATGATGGGATGTATGAAAAATAAATCAAGGAGTTTATTTCATAGTATCGAGATTCGCTAATTATTTATGTCAATATATTGAATCCACGTTATTATTTCGTATTTATGTGGACATGAGTTAATGATATAACTTTGTCTAGAAGTAGGGTTACTACCTTGTAGTTTGATTTTATGTTCACGATGGTTATTTTATGACACTGTACATATCTTTATCATTTAAAATTATATGGGATAACTATGATCAGAAAATAATTCATCTTAGTTTTATTTCACAATGTGTCATTTTCTCACTGAAAATGTCCAATCAGGATCGTCGCAAGATTCTTCCTCACGACATCAGTCTAGGAAATTTTTTTCCATTTAAAAATTCATATTTTCTTCATCACATAGGGCATCATGTGATCTTTAAAAAAGGAAACATAATCTCATAAAATAAGGAATCCTATTATCAACACATTAACTGAATTTTTTGATTGAAAAACATTTATGGAAAAATTGAGAAACCATTAGTTCAACCACATTTAGAAAAAAATAACCATTGAAGGAAAATATCATTATATTAGCATTAATATCACTAAATAATTTCAAAGAGATATTACTTATCCGATTTCTATGATCATGTATTAGCATATATTAAAACTCAATGGCCAACATGTCCTATTATTGTATGTTCCCCTAATGGCTGATCTTCACATTATTGAACCCCATAATGAGAATAAAGTCGTTATTATCATTATATGAATATTTTTTATCATTGGTAATCACCCTCAATGCCATCCCCATCATTCAGGAAGCTTATTCATCATTTTCCTTGAGAAAAAAAAACCTTCAAACCCACCCGTTCTTCCAAGATCATGATAAATTCCAATGTTTTCCAAATCACAAAACCTGAATTATATATCTGAACCCTAGCATCGCTATCAGTCTCCATTTCTATCTATTTATTTTCTGAACATGTCTTTATTGGTGGTGGAAAGGATGAGTATTCCATCCAATATTTATGGCTTCGCCTGCGGTTATTATTTCACCCTAGGATAAGAGACCTATCTCCAAGGGCCTCTTCATTTTTTTTCCGGTAATTCACTCACACCCAAAGTCATTCTCCCCATCCATGGTCAGACTAACCAGATCAACATCGCACTATTGATTTGGGTAATCAATCACCAATTGTTCATTGTTGTTACCCAACTCAATGGATTGAAAACAATGCTCATCACAAGGGGCTCCTTACCCTATACCGAAAAATTAATCTTATTCTCATAATATTGTGTTGGGGATCCTATAAATAATATGGATTATTTTTATATGGTCCTCATGTATGATACCTCATGATCCTCACATTTAGAAGAAGTCCACATGGGATTATCAATAATGGGTGGGAATAAGTTAATATCCATTGAGGATGGATCCGTATATAGTCATTACATATGGGATTATATATGTTAACATCCAATAGGGATTCTATGTGCTTAAATTTCATAACACACTGATCCATATATTTTCAACACATAAAAAAAATATATATTTCGGTGAAAATAATTTATAATAGATTGTGGTTTTACTAAAAATCATGTTTCTTACCATATAGAGTTCTGGACATGGGATGATAATGACATTTTGGTGTCATGATTCAACCATAAAGAGGCATGTGTTGTATTCTTATAGAAACTAAAATCACAAAATATGTAGTTTGACTTAAATATTATATGGTTTTGTCAAAAAAAAACTAGTCAATACAGTATAATTACATTTATTTATGAATCATCTGTCTGTAAAGTGGAGACATAGACATATGTATAGGGATGTAAAAATTTATTGCAACTAGTTGGAGGCACAAATCATTGAGTTAACCATGGATAGATAAGGAATTGATAATATAATTTGTGGTAAAACCTAAGAGGATTCCCATGGGACACATATGATTACTAAGTATATTTCTAGGGAATAAATTTTTATTTCATCAGTCCTAATTAGGGAAAATGGTAATAGATGTTTCTTTGGTATCATTGGGTAGAAATTGGAATGGATTTTACCAAACACCTGCCTAGTTAAAAGGATCTATGGTTGATTGTTGCCAATACCAGTAGTGAATATTTATTTATCATGGAGAAAATGATATTTTAGATGGGTTAGACCCAAAATACATCATAATTAATGAAAGTGGGTTTAACTAAAAGTGTAATTATTAAAGAACACCATGGAATGGATTTTTTATTGGTTTTGTGTCGCACAAAACCATGACGCAAGTGAGACAATTCCCTTTTGAAAATATATTTGTTATCATTTAAGGTATTTTGAAAATTACATTCGTTGAATAAGAAAATTATTCAATGAAATTTTGTGAGGTAATTCAAATAACATTATCACATGCATGATACCATTGGGGTTATTTGGGATTTCTTGTAGCGCGTATGTTGATGTAACATGAGTTGGGAGATCTGACATATAAAAACTAATGGCTTCACACATAAAATGGATATAGGAAATGTATTTTTAGACCTTAATCACATAGAAGGGTCTATCTTATAGAACAATTGATTATTTGAAACTCTAAACATTTCTAGATACTCTAGTTATATACTTACACACCTCTATGTTACATAAACATATGTCATTCCCAAAAAAAATATCATGCGAGAGGCATGTAGGAAACATTATGTCATTAAAACATCATTAATTTTCTCTGAAACCATTTAAACATGTGGAACCTTGAGTTAAAAACTAATTCAACATGGAGTTTCCTGAAATTATTATTATTTCTACAAAACTATCTCATTAATGGATTATACATGTGGGAAAATATGAATATGAACGACACCCCATGTTACAGACCCATATAACTCCATCATATGTGTAAATCATTTATTTTATCCATAAATAAATCATATTAATATTTTCAATGCAAAATATTTTTAACTTTCATGGATCCTAATGTTATCGACTCACAATAAATTGTTTTTATAGGAGTTTAACCAACTACCCTATAGAATTTCAATGTTTAATGGTCAATTTTTTTTTCTATATGTGTACTTGGGCCCTACAAGCAATAAAATCAAAACCTGTGAATTGAAATATTCCTAGGTATGTATAATTCCTCTATCTAATGTGTTTTATGAGGCATAAATGTGTATATAAGACCATCAAAATGGATTTTTTTTTGGTTTTTCAATTTTTTTTTTCATATTTAGGAGAATATTTTGTTGTTAACTGAATTCTTGGGTAGGTATGTTGGAAACGTGGTATAGTTTTGAATGGTATGTGATATTTATTTATGAACCCTTATACATGGTTTACCCTTCCCATATATTATGTTTTTGGTTCCCTAAAATGAGTATACACCTTCATCATTCTACAGGATAAGATAGTAGTTCCCACACTCAGGTATAAATAATCCTATTTCCACATGATGGTAATTACATCATGAAAATATTATATTCTTTCCTAATATATTCTGATCATCATTTTCAATTAGTTTTATTCATTTTTTGATACTATTGGTATGACATGTTAATTGGATTATTAATCTATGTTATGTGAATATTTTCATGATTTATTCCTACCATAATAAAAATATTATATATTAAATATAGTTTACTATCTATATAAATATAAATTTTTTTAAAAAAATTTTATTATTACACCCATTAATTCATAATTTGTGTTAGGTAATTTTTCTTTATATTATTCTATATTTATGATCACACACTTTATGGACACCCTAGTGGACATTCAACTTCAATTGTTTTATTTTATTTCAAAAAAAGGTTCATTGATTAATGTTAGATGTTCATATAATATTTGATTGTGTGCTTCATTTGTCCCTGTTTAGTCTCTAATATATCATTAAATTGGTTATCTTTTTGTATAGAGACATATAGTGTTTGTAATATCACCCTCTTCTTTTTTACCATGTCTTCTTTTTTTTTTGGAAAAGCCAACTTCTAAAAAAAATCTTGTTTTTGAATGTTATTTAATTATAGTTTCTTTAAAATATAAGAGTTATATTATTTTCTTGTTGTATTCTTCAACAAAATAATTGGGGTATAGGTTATTCTGAGTTGTATATATGTAGGTTTTTCTGAGAAAAGTGTATAAATATAATAAATGGTTGGTTTTTATTATGATCTAGTATTGGAATGGTATTTCAAGAAAATTAGGTAAATCATTCACCAAAGAAACATCTAGAACCATGAAAACAATCACAATCACCTGGGTATTGGTTGGTTTCCTTAGGGCGATTGAAAAAAAAAACACATGTGCTATTTGGTTATTTGAGTTAAAGTTATTACAAGTATTATTAGAGTGTTATTTGTTTTACAATTATTTTTACATTATTTATATAGGTGATATATCTTTGAAAAATTTAAATCTAACCCATAAATTGGCCTCCTCAATAGCTATAGAAGAGGATCATGTAATTTGGTGATATACATGTATAGAGTATGAAACATTTCATTTTATGATGCTTTTATTTAGAAATTTCTCAAGTGTGATATGAGGAAACTCATGAAATGTTATACAGATCAGTGTGATCATATTCTTATACTGATAATTGTATCATCAAATTATTGGAACATATTTACTTGTTCATTGTAATATTGTGTTATAATTGTTATATATGAATTATTCTCTTCATTTATAATCTACCAATAATGTAATCAATTCTTTATTAAATATTGTCTTTGGGATGATATAATTATTTATAGTTATTAAATTATATTTTTTATTTTATTTATGATTCATTACGTTAACATTAATTATTTTTTAAATTCACTCATATTTTTTGAAAAAAGATATTATTATTCTTGATCCCTCTTTTATAAGCTATTTTCTAACAGAATTTTGTTAATTATATCCTTTTAAATATTTTATAAAAACTAATTTTTTTTATAGCTTATAATTTTTTATTAAATATAATTTTAATTTTTTTAAGTATGTAACAATTTATTTCCCTACAATGTTTCGTAAAAATTGGACTAATTTGGTGATGTGGCTATGTAATGATTGTATATTTTTATATGAACAAAAGATGTATTAAAATTTATTATTTATATGGTAATTCTATAAA
The DNA here is from genome assembly GCA_963277665.1 of Viscum album. Classification (NCBI taxonomy): domain Eukaryota; kingdom Viridiplantae; phylum Streptophyta; class Magnoliopsida; order Santalales; family Viscaceae; genus Viscum; species Viscum album. The sequence goes on from OY728155.1 coordinate 1,298,065,310, forward strand.
ATAATTCTATGTATTTGAGAAATGGGTTCAATTGAATATAAAAGATCTAGGAATTTATTTTATCAAAATTGATCTTTATAATAAATTAATTTTATAAAAATGAGTGTTTCTAAAAATATATATGATATGACATTTTCATATAATAATTTAAAATTTTCAAATAATATGTTGACATGTGAATATTTTTAAAAATTAGAACATAGTGGAAGTGAAATAGTTATATAATCCTTAATATTTATTATGGTGGAGAGTTCAATGATATTAGATATGATTACTATTGACTATATATATAAAATTTTTAGGTTATAGATTCTATTGATATTATGACATTGAGGTATTAGTTCATTCTATTTATTAGCTTATTGGTTTGTAGTTAATGTTTTTAGTCTTTAGTGTTTCAGATTAAAATCATAGTGTTCTTTTTTGGATATGTATTTGTGAAATAAATATGATATGTTTCATTACTAGGGGAGTTATTCCTTTAAAAGGAGGTCATCGGTGATTCTTTTGGATCAAACAAATATTATTGGGGAATTTTAGTGAATCCTTTCCCAATTAAATAGATTATGATATCGATTTCGATTTTAAAATTGAACATAAATTGGGAACATGGTGGATTATTTAATATTTTAGATCAAGGGAAAGGGTCAATTGTTTTAAATTTTGATCTGAATTCGACCATTTATGGTAAAACTATTTTTTATTTAATTTTTTTTGAATATTTTTATATATGGGTGCTTTGTAAGGTTTCTAGAATGTATTAACTACATTTTAGAGAGACTAGTTTCCCGGAGTACTAAGACGGTGGTAATGGGTAAATGAAGAGTCCATGTAATAATGGGGAATGGAGGGACGATTGGGTATCTAGTTTCCCTATAACAGTTACCTCATAGACCATACTGAATATTTATTCCAATAGATAGAATTTTGGTATTTTATGTCAATTTTTTCTCCACAATATTTTTAATGATATTCACTTCCTATGAGAATCTATTATATAACTCAATGGCTTCACTTTGTAATTTCAATTCCAATAATTAACCTACTCCAATATATAGATTCAATATATGGTTATTCATCAATAAATCTAAGGATATATTCAATATTCTTCATATTTTTCTCACTTATTTTCTTCACCTAATATTTATCTCTGGAATATTGATTCTATTATCAATAAGAACAAATAATCATATATTTCATATAAAATAATGGATAATCGTATTTTTCGATATAGAATAAGTTAAGGTCAATCATTTTATTATTTATCATCAGTCGTTTTATGGTAAGATACATTAAGATGATTTAAACTAGGGAGTTCATAGATTAAATGTTATATTAGAGGATGTGATTTCAAAATGATATTTTTCATTTAATCATTTTATGTTAAAGTATATTTATGGAGTTAATCTCTTAGGTTTCCATTGTGATTAGTTTTTATTCATTTTTGGTAATTATATAATTTTGAATGTTTTTTATGGAATGTGGTTTGAAGAATATTATTTTTTATTAGTTGTCATATTAATATATAATTCTCAACATTAGTATGGGTAGGTAGTATCAACCCATCATGTAATTTATAATACTATTCATTTAATATTTGTTCCAAATTTTTTGGAAATAAAAAATAAATATTAAAGACATTTTTTGAAAAATAAGAGTGGGTGCCTATTTAGTGAATTTTTTACACATGGAGATAATTTTTAGAAATGGGATTTGACATGCTAAAATATAATATATTTGATTCATTAATTCTATATTTTGAAACAAAAATTTATAGATGTTTATAAGGTATATTTTTCTTCTAAATCATTTTTCAAATCAATATATTATTTAATTTCAATAAATAATTTAAATCATATTACATGGATCGATGTTAAGTTGTTTTTTAGACATCCTTTTATAATTCTATATCTAAAATAAGGGTTTTAAAGTGTTGTAAATATTTTCATAACATGTTTATATAAACATTTTGACATCATATTTTACTTATAAATATATTTAATCGTAGTTAAATCCCTTATATAATTGTTCATTATAATCCAAAAATAACACAACTAGAACCTTTTTGAATTTATGGGTTTTATATAATAATTGTTCATAAACATAAATTTCTATAATTTATAAGTAATTTCAAATTAATAAATGAAAATATATTTAGGTGTATGATCTATATATATTATATGTAAATAAATTGATAATATTCACAACTTTTCATTAAATAGGGGATTTATATCATGGAGTAAACCTAAAGGATGAATTTCAAGATATGTACTTTGTTTATTATTTTTTGAATTTAAATGAATCTCAAAACTAATGTTTTAATGAAATGACAACATAATAATTAATCTTCTCTTAATCCTCTATTATGTATTTAAATATCATATATATTTCTCACCACAAAATCCAAAATAATTTATAATTTAATTATTCTAGTTTACTATTTGATTATATATTAAATCAGGGATGAAATAATGAATGGGTTAATTAAGTGGGAAGAAATGATTTTTTAATTAAATTTATTTTTCCCATATATATATCATAGTTTTTTAAATAATATAATTAAATTATTTTAAAATTAAACAAACATGATATTGGATTAATGGAAAAACCTATAGGTGAAATTTCATTTATTTTGGAAAACCATTTGTGCGTGATTTTATTCTCTCTCAATATATTTTTTAGGACAATATTTTAAAAAAACGACAATTGACCATAAAATTTCAATCAAAAATATATTGAATAAAAATTAATTATTAAATTTGTATGTGTGAAAATGGATTTTAAACAACCTTATAGTTTTAAAAAACCATAATTTAAAATTATTTTGAGTTAGATATTTAGGTACCTAGAAGCTGATTAATATAAGAATTAAATTATTAAAATGGATTTTATATATCCCCTAAGATTACATTGGGATTAAATATAATTGAACCAAACATAAAAAATATAAATTAGAAATTATTTGAATGTGTATAATTGATTATAAGACATAATTTTCCTATATTAATCATGAATTACTATAATTATTTCATAATTACTACTATATTACTCTATTTCATATTTTTATAAAAGTCTATTTAATCTATGCATTTTGACACATAGGGGTTTATAATAGGAAGCTTGATTATTTCCCTTATTATATTTTATATAAGATGTAAGTTACTATTTTTATTAGGTATAAATGTTGTATCATTTTTATTCTTGATTATATATTACTAGGGTTGTATTTATAAGAAAATATATTATTTCATTATGGTGTGAATTTTTATTTGTTTATAAAGGTGGACATATATTCCATTATATAGTGAATATTAATTCATTTAATATAAATAAAGAGGTAAATGTAATATATTATTTTAATAGACTACATGAGTTGGTATATAGTATAATTAGATATAGTGTAAAATTGGATGTGATGTTTTAAACTTTGAATCTTGTAGAGACATTATATTTTACTTGAGTTGGGGTTGTAATTCGTGGAATAAGATATACACCTTCTCACTCCATTGGTTGTGAAGGTAGTTCAATAACATGACTATGCTGTATCTTATTTCCCCGAGATGGGTGTTATGTCCTGACTATAGTATATTGTATCATATCAAGATACATTCTAGTTTCTAAAGTAGAATATTCTTTGTATGGATACTCCCATAATATGGAATTTTATTTTATTTTTATTTATATCATATAAATTTCCACAGTACTGAATATGACCACACCATAGTTGTTTCCAACTAAATTTTTTTACTAAAATTTTTAATATACTTTAGAAATTTTCATGAAAAAACATATTTAATCACTATATGAATTAAGACACTATTATTGATTCCCTACTAACTATTTATTCGCACGCCCTTTATATAACCTTTGTGCACATACAACATCAATTATTTCATTTCATATCTAAAAAAGGACATTGATAATTGTTGGATTTTTATGACATAGACAGTTGTGTTTATCAAAGGAATGATTTTAGAATCTACAATGGGTTTGGAGTGATTGGTATGTTCTATGGTGGGATATCATGGAATGTGAACTTTCTATTTTTGGTTTATCCTATAATTATAAATATTTTTTTGTATTTACTTATATGACATATTTTTTACTATAGATTGTATCTTATTTAGTTATTAATTTATTGATATATTGAATTGTTGTATGTGTGTATTTATTAGACCTACTAGGTCTAATCACCATATTTGTAATTCTATATGGAGAACATGTTATATGTTCTCCTCTAGAACAATATATGGATGGATGAGTTTTTTAGTTTTATACATCGATATATTAATTATATAATAGTATAAAAAAATTACACCAATGAATAATCTATAAAAAGTGAGATAATGACCAGTCATTATAAATCATGGAGAATGATTTTCTTTACTGAAGTCCTAGATAAGGTACTATTTTTTAATGTTTATCTAGGTTTTTTATGTGGTATCAACGTGGGGGTTTTTTTACAATTATTTTTACATTAATTATATTGTATAGATGTCTATCATAACTTGAGATGTAACCCACTATTATGTGGATCAGACTCTTTTCGGTGGACATGTACATTACCTGTGGACATTCATGAATTTATTATGGATCATAGGATCATGTGAGTACTTTGTTTAAAATTTCCCTTGTACAATTTGAGGAAACATAATAATTTTATTAAATCACATATTGGAGTCAAATAATACAATCAATTTCTAATTATAAATATTTATTATAATATTATGATAAAACTATTTTATGTGATTAATATTTGATAAATATATAAAAAAGTAATATAAGTAGTTTTTATCTAAATAACATAATCGAGGTGATATAATTAAATATAATTATTCCAATAAGTTTTTTATTTAAGTTTCATTAATTTCTTATTAATTACGTATTATTGATACTCACCATCATATCCTTAAAATTTATGATTCATGATGACTTTATTGTCTAACAATTCCCTCTTATAATGATATTTATTATATCTTATCCACTAATGTATCATTGAATACATACTTATTTTGGTACATATTCATGTCTCTTGTTGTTTACAGAGTAACATGTTAATAATACATTTTGGAAGTCAATTTTTTTCCTCATTTTTATAGTGGTTTCTTCAATTTGTTTTCATAAAATCTATTTTGATGTGGGGGAGAGACTAAGAAAACAATTTCTGTATTTTCATAAATAAATAAAATGGTTCACAATAACATGTATCTAATGGGAAATGGATTTAATGATAATTATTTCCTAAATGGTGGTATTTTATATTGATGATTTTGGAAGGGATTTTATCAATGTTTATTATTAAAAGTGTCATATTTTGTAAAATTTAGTATTTTTTATAATAGTTTTTGTATGAAATTGTTGACAATAAATTATATTTTTTTTAAAACACTGTTGACAAGTGAATAATTTTATAAACAGGAACTATGTGGCGGGATATTAAAAAAATATCCTCATATAATTACATTATATTGGAATAAAACATTATTAGATTAAACTAGTTCTCAATATTTTAATCATTTTACATAGGTTAGTATGACTATAAAAACAGGAACTTGAAGGTATTTTTTATATTTATTATTTTCATAAGTTGAAGGATTACTTATATTTTATTTATTTAGAGTTTTATATTGGAATAATGGAGGGATTTGTTTGGATATGCAATGCATTAATATTCTTGAATTGTTGTGATATTAGTTTTGTGAGTTAATGGACAAGTGGGTTCTCTAAATTCATTAAGGATGAAAAGTAATATTGTGGGGAGGTTGTAGAGAATAGTGTCTAGATTGTATATATGAAGGTGTTTTTATATATTCTACATTCATATTGTAAGACATATGTCATGAAATTGTTTTAATTATTTTATATATAATTCAGGTTTTCTAAATATTGGATTTGATTATAAAAATTGGTAATTTTTGAAAGAAATATTTTGAATTTTTAGAGAATTTAAGGGGTTTTGGTAAAATATTGATAAGGTGTATCTTGTTGTTTTGAATTAATTGTGGAACTAAGAATCCTTAAATAGTTACATAATACTGGATGAGGACATATATTGATGGTATGGTTCTAGAGGGAACATTATGTGACGAATGGCCTTGTATTGTGTACCATATAGATCATGTAAAATTTCCTTAATAATGGATACTATTTTTTTCTTTTCCCATCATTATTATAACCCCCAATATATTTCCCCCCCATTTCTCACATCCTCATAATATATGAGATATATCTTCTTGGAATATATTTTCATTAATTATTTCATCCATGAACATTTCTCAATCTATAGCTTCTAATTTTTCTTTTTCAGCACTGAAACTAAGGATTGATTCCATCATATTCCTTATCTTCTATATTATATACTTATACTATAATTTAAATTTTTGTATTAGGAATTTTTTGATGAATTCCCCCAAAAATGTGTAGTTAATCTAAAATTAATTGTCTTTGAGATTTTCTATGTAGAAAAACATGATGTCCATATAATGCACATTTTTCATATTGTTTTTGATTATATGAAAATTTAAAATGGGTTTTCATATTGATTCTATGGGTTTTGAGTGAAATAGGATGACTATAAGTTATAATTAATGGGTAATTTCCCCAATTTTATTGTTACATGAATTTTTTTTAGTTAATCAGTTGGGTTTCCATTTGGTTTATTCTTTCATATATTTTCAGGACTACATAATTGTTACTCCATCCCTATGGAATCCTAGTTAATGAATATATGTGATATTGGGTTTCATTAGATAATGTGAATATTGATATTACTAATTAAAATGGTGTCAAAATTTAAATTTATTTATTTTGAAAATATTAAAATATTTATTTAACTTATTTTCTAATTCAATAATATTGTTTTAATGCTTATTTAGAGTATAATTAATGGATAATTTTAAAGTGATATTTTAAAAATACTATGTCAATTTTTTAACAATGGAATTATAAAATAAAAAATATATTATTCAATATAATGTTTGATAAGTAACACCAATATTAAGAAACCTGTGAAATATATCTGATTATATTTAATCTCTTTAACAGTTTTCAAAATAAACAACCCTGAGACCAATTTAACTGTAATATAGAATATTGTTATAACATAGCCATTAAATTTGTGGGATTGAATAATAATAAATTTTTTTGAAAATTATATGGTTTATGAATTTATGAAAAAATTCATTAGGTTTTCAAGGATTTAGAATAAAATAATAATCATTTGATGGAAGAAGGAAAAAAAGCATTCTGTGAAAATTTGGTCATCCTAAAAATGATTTATTCATGGATTTCTATCATAATTTAAAATTAAATTTTATGAATATTGGAAAATTTATTTATAAAATTAAAATTTAATTTTTAGATCATAACTTAACAATAATTATTAGTATAATTATTTTCATCCTTCGAAAAAATAATTTTTTTGGTTATAGTTAAAAATACTAAATTTTAATTGACAAAAACACTTTCATTAATGTATTTATGATGTTAAATAATATTTTTAATTGGTTTTAATTTAAAATTAATTTAATAAAATATAAATAAATAATATTTATGACATTAGAATAATTTTAATTATTAGTTTTGATATAAAACATTGATAACTCTTGTACATTTCTACTTTGAAAACCTTCTTTCTCATCCTGATTTGGGGATCAATTTAAAATTAAATTTTTTTAACTTATTTGAATGGAATTTGGAAAACAAGATTCAATATTTGGAAAAAATAATAATTCATATTATAAAATTTCGTCAACTTAATTTTTGATATTAATGAATAGTGAAAAAAGTAAATCTTATTTACGATGGTTAATGTAACAATTGATTTAATATATGGAATAATTAAAATGATATGGGTTAAAAATATAAAAAAACATATATTAAATATATTTTATAGACATATTTCAAATTTATCAAGTATTTTTATCTCTAGTACTCTATTTTGGACCCTTTTTGTATGAGAAAAAAGAGGTTAAACCATTTTATTTTTAAAAATTAAAATGTGTCACTCGCCTCACATATAAAAGGCCTCACTTTATACTATCATATTAAAAAATCAGAGTACATTTTTTTTATAAAGGACTAACAAAAATATCTTTCCACCATATATACTCTATTCATAGAAGTGATAGTTTTGAATTAAATCGAACTTTTAAAGGCATTGGTGAAAACCTAAAGATGAGGTAACGTCCTTCAATGAGTGATTTTATTTAATGTATGCCCCAAAATCGTAGAATTAATTTTAAACCATTATTATATAATGTCCATAGTATCTTCCATCGTCAAATATGTTGTTCTATTATATAAATGACATACATCCGTCTCTAATTTCATCAAATGGGTTATAAAATCATTATTTGTGTGTGTGGTGGCCTTCACCTTGCGAACTAATGTCATTATTTTTGACATTACCACCTCTAATTGTTGGATATTATTGGGGATATAATGTATATATATGATATTTATAAAATAATTATACATAAGGTATAATTATATCAAATATAAAATTTTAGTTCCTATTTATTAGGGGATATGATAATGTCCCTCGTGTATATGTAGACTACCACCTCACGAAGTGATTTGAATCATTTTTTAATTATTATTTAAATGGAATGTAATAAGATTGAATTTAATGAATATATTTTATATAAATTAAACAATTATTTTTTACATTAAATATTTATCATTATTATAGCCAAAAATATCTTTTTCTTTCATAAACTGAAAATTATAACATCATTCATGTATGTAGAGACTATAACCATCATGAAAAAATGTGATTCTATATTAATCAGCACACCACATAGATGATATATATAAGTATATTTAAAAATTGATATTATATATATGATATTATGATTATTATTTAAAGAGAAAACATTTCCTACCTTCTTTGCATAATGAGGATTGGAGAATGGAAATTTTACTCATGTATATGTGTGGCGTTCCGTCTTTATGGTTATAACATATTTAATAATTCAAAAAAACATATAATAATTAGTTTTAAATTTATAATAAAAATATTATAATTTTTACATAATAATAAATATAGAGTATATAGAACTATATTATATAAAGAAGAATTACAATTTTCAAAAGAAATCATGATTGGGAAGAAATGGAAATTAACACCCGAAACAAATAAAAGAGTGAATGATTATTAAAAAAGGGGAGATAAGATGTCAGAAAAGAATAATATAAGAAATTATAAATAATTATATTGATTTGGTGTAGGATGATAACATTTTTTATTTCACTATACATGTAGTTAAATTTATTTCATCCAAAAGAAAGTGTTATAAAATGGACATCATCTCAATATTGAATCATTGCGGAATATTCAATTTTTTTCTTCCCTATATCATTATTATGCTGTCTATAATTCCCCAAGGATAACTAATTTAATGATTAAATTGTTATTCCTATTCTTAAAATTTCTATCATATATATTTCAATTAAGGGGTATTCTACTTAAAATTTACCATATGGTAAATAATTTCCAAACTCAATTTCATTTAATTGGGTTATATTCATCCTTCATTGTCTATAATATTCTATGAATTTTTATGTAAATAATTTTGAATATTTATTATATTATTCACCCTAGTTTTGGGTGGATTACAATTTTATACAGATAATGGAATCATTTGGTAATTCTCAGCACATATTTTATGATAATTGTAACTGTTTATCTCATAATCTCATTTTAATTGGGAATTTTTTTTATCAAAATACATATTAGAAAATTATTTGGTAAATTTATTATACAAAATTTTCAATTTATTAGGATATTATTATTCTTTATATTTTCATTTAATATTTCCATTTTTACACTTTGTGACTTAAAATATTTCTGTAAATGTTTGTTAACAAAATATGACGTCATTTCTCTTTTCGGCCAGAAATTCAATTTCTTCCAAAAAAATGATTTCTAAAAAAAATTCTTATCATTTCCAAAATGATTTATTAAAGGCAATATTAAATATATTTACTTTTAAAAATTGAAATTCATCATTATGTTGTTTTTATAATAGTTATTTTGTGTATTTTACTGAAACAATTAGATGAATATTCATATTAACAAGAAAAACATGAATAGAATTTCAAGAGTTCATGACATCTCAATGATTTAAAATATAATTTCTATGATTCAAATGATAATGTAAATTAAAATTATTTTAAAATTTTTTTGTGAACATTTGGTTTTGATAATATATTAGAAAAATGAAATACATATTTTCATCAAGAATGTTTTTGATGATCTATTATTGTTATTTTGATTCATCAATGAAAACAACAATTTATTCAAACATCAATGGGTATATTTTTTATTTATAAAAACATTAATATTTTAATGGATATTTTATATGTATTTTGAAGAATGATTGTATTTACACTCACTTTCATGAAGCTGTTTTTTAATCATTATCTTTTCCCTGAAATGTTCATTTTCATGTGATAATTATATTTTAAATATCCCATAAATATACATATTATTTATCATGGATATTCATTATGATTGAAAAACATCTCGTTTCTATGTATGGTATTTTTTATTGTTATTTTATTAACTTATTAAATAATGATCAACTATATTATTTCTTCAATATGGATATTTAATGTGTAGTTATATAGATTCAAAAATTAAATCATTAATTCTATATATGAGGAATACTTTTAAACAATGTTATGGGAGGGGTGTAGTATTATATATATCATTGATTCATCAGTAGGTATCATGGGACAAAATAGTAATCTAGCATTAAATCGGGTGTTACCTTTAGTTTTAAACTATCTTATGAAATATCTTGATAGTAGATGTATCATTTTCCTAAGACATGAGGTCCAATACTCATTTCATTCCATACAAATTCAGTTATTATTATCTATTAGATTTTTATAGTGATATTATATTTAGATTAATTTAATTCATATTTCATTGATTATATTGCATTTGAATTAAGTTATTTACCTTTCCATATTGACTTTCCCTGATCTCGTGGTGATAATTGTGTTATTTAAATTGAATTATATTAATGTAATGTAACATTATATATTCAGTTTCCATTATATTATCATGATAGTCATTTATTTAAATGGAACTTGTTTTCATTTATTAATCTTTTATAATTATTATGAATATTAATTCAAGATTGTGTATACTTGTACAAATATCATACTAATAATTTGATTTGTCCTTAATTTTGGTTCCTTTCCCAAGGAATCCATAATGTGTACTATAATTAATATTCAAGGATATAATACTACGAATTGTTTTATTCTAATGATTTTTTTTGTAATTTTTTTTTCAAATGTAAGTTAAGACTCAATTAAATTTATCGTTTACAAAGATTACTAATGTATATATTCATTGGATATGAGATTTATTGTATCTTAAGTGAATCCGATAAAGTATGAAACAAAATCTATGATACTTTACATGGGGTCACAATCCATGTATTTAAATGGAATTCTATATGAATACATGTAATGGTTTTTAATCATTCATTACTTAATTAAATCAATTATTTAAAAGCTTTATTAATGGTAATTTTTTTAAAAAAATAATAATATAATATAGTGTTTTATTTTTATTTAAAATATATATAATATCACTTGGGTTTAAATGATGTGGTGTATTTATGTATTCATTCATGTTTCAATATTTTATATTTATTTAAAAATTTACAATTTTTCTATTTTTTACATAATATTGCATACATGTAACACCTAGATATCTTCCTTCAATAATGCATTGCCTTTTATATTGTTTTCCCTTTTTTGGGTCTATTTTCTGATTCTCGTGGATAGAGATCCTTCTTTTGTAAAAATAAATTGATGTTATGGTATATATGTATCTTTGAATTAGTGGATTATAGGAATTAATTTATTAAAGGCATTGAAGTATTCTTTTCATGTTTAGAGAATACCAATATTGCTTTAGGGATTTTGAGTAGAATCTGGGTGAAAAGATTTCTTATAGTTGTTTATGAAAAATGAATTATTCACACACAGTGTATTTGGTGTCATTAATAATAAATTGATCTCATGAATTTATTTAATGATTTTAATTGAATTTAATTTATTCATGTCATGTATTAGTTAAAATGTTTTTTTTCAGGTGATGCATTTTTTGGTTTCTTTCTAATTTATTGAATTACATGTTGTGAATGAAATACAAAATGTGTAATCCTTGATTATAGTGGTTTTAAATTATATGTAAATAGATTTTCTATTTCCTTTGATTTATATCCCTTCCTCTGAAACCCATATATGATTTGTGCAATTTTGGATATCTCTACTCATCTGGGATCATCCATTTTGGGATTTAGCTATATTGTGATTGTGGATCATATATTTGTGTGAGAGGCCATTTGTATTCCTCTTTCATTTGGTTTCATCTACACAATTTTATATTTTTTTGGTTCACAGTCATTATCAATTTATATTTTATATTGATCCTTTTCATTTTATTATTATGACTTTTTTTGTAGCATATTAATGGTTTATTGACCTATTTTGTTGAATGATGATAGGATTCCATCATCATATGGTAGGTGGATATGTGAAATGGTTCATAATATTGGGAATTCATTATGTTCATGATGGAAAATATTTACTAAGATGGAAAATGGGGTTTAATAACAATTGATAAGGTTTTAATAAACTATTTTGGAAAGGGATCCTAGGGTGTGTCTTAAAACAAACACAAGTAGCCCTGGTGTGTGTGGCTCCACTAGGTGTTTCGTTGTGATATTGAAAGTTTGTCGAAGGAATCGATATTATATGTATGGTCTTATTAAGTATATTTTTTTCTGTACATATTTCTATATTATAGTGACCAAATGGTCTACCTTTTCCTTTTATTCCTGGTTTATCGCATGATGTTTTATTTCATGGAAGTTTTCTCACATGTTTAACATACCTATTTTTAATGATTAATAACATATTCATATATTAGGGATTTTAATTAAAACAAATGGTTTTTTTATAATGTTTTTATTTATTAAATATTTTGAGTAAATTGTATCATAGTTTTCAAAAATAGGACTTATCCATTATTGATATAATAAATTATATATATTCATCTATTTTATTATAAAATCAATTTATCTCACACACTATATTTTCCATTGGTGTAGTTTAGTACTTTTTAGGAATTTGATAAAGCTAAGGTAATCATGTATAAATCTATTTCCACATTTCCTATGGATCCTTCATAACTATGTGTTTTAAAGGTTATGGTTGGTTATATGGAGACATTTTGGCCTTATGGATTCTTATATATATTGTTTAGACCATTTATTATATGGTTGTAAATGTATTTTTATATATATTTATAATAATTAATTACTCTAGTCATATGCCTTTTTTTGGTTTATATTGAATCCTCATTCCTATTATAATCGTTATACCTCACCATGAAGGGTCTGCTTTGGTGGAATGAGCAGTTTACTCATTTTGGTTTGTAAAAAATTGGAATCAGAGGGATGATCATCCAAATGTGTGCTAACACTTCCTTATTTTGGTTCTTTATGTTTAGTAGATATGATTTAGGACTATTAGATTTTTCATATTACATAAAAAAGGGGCTAATACAACACACTTCTATATCTAAACATGTGTTACCAATTTTTCGGTATATTTTTCACCTCGTTTGAGACTTGGTTCTTAAGAACACTTTAATGAAATATATGTGCTTTTTAATTATATGGACCTACTTTTTCCATAATAAGTAATCCTTAATTTAATAATTTTTAATTTCCTTAAATTGATATTTTTTTAATCTTTGATATCAATAACCATTGTTGGACTACTTTTTTCGAATCTTGTAGAGACTAACTAGATTTCTTCATAATAGTGTTTAACATTAAATCCTAAAAAATCTCAGAAAAATATGAGATATGGAATTATGCGGTATATTCCAGTATCAAACACTCTACTAGACCCCTATATGGTACAATTATTAATTCTCACTATTCATACTCTAGGTCAAGAAAGTGTCAGGAACTGAAAATGGGTAGTGGATCATAACTAAATGTTCACAAAATAGTATCCTCCTTTTTTCAATGATGATAATAGACTATAGTAATATTATGTGTAACATTATAATATAAAGAATACATTAAAATTCTTGAATATTTTATGGGACTATAATGTTGGGTTCTCCATGAATATTCATGAAGCAAAAGGCATGAGATGTTTTAACTATATTATGAAAACAAAGGTTCACAATGATCATACATGGGAATATTTCATGAAATAATTCATTCATTATTTTTATGATGATTCATTACATGTGTTAATTACCCATGTTATTTTTACCTTAGATTAGTGAGATAATTCCCTTCAGAAGTATTCCACATGTCTTCCAGTGCGGGTGCATCTATCACCAAACGTTGTCAAGAATTAGAATGTAAATGTTTAAGGGATTCAGTTGGTGCTTGGGACTTCTATTTGGTAGATATTTATTATGATGATCCTTATTACCTCTATATTTCTTTTAAAATAATATTCATCAGAGTCTAATATAGCTAGAAATACATGTTTGGTTGGATCTTCAGTTAGTACTGTTGTTGTCTTTGGTGTTTCTTCTAGATAGAAATAAAATAAAAAATGTAGTTAATTTTTTTGATGACAAGTTTAGGAGCTTAATATATATATAAATAGATTATTTTCTATCTATGTCAGTATCATGGTCAACCATTTCATAGTTCTATGGATTCACCGAAGACTTTTCATCATTGGAGAAATATATATATCTGATGTTTTTTTGTGATGTGATGTCTAACGCATCATGGTTAGATCAATCTTTTCCAAGGGATTCTCGGATCATTCAGATTTTCCCAAGGGTGGTGGGTCATATCCTTAGGATAATGGGGATTTTCATGGTGCTAGGAAATATTAAGTAGGATTTTAGACTAGATGTATCGAGGTGGAAGAGTATGTGACAACAGATTCTAAAGTAAGGTGAACTATAGTTAGAGTTACAATGTATACTTCATCTTCTATATTCCTATATTTTATTAGTGTTGGTGATAGTCATTCCGTATTATCTTAAAAACTATTTTAAGTGTTCTTATAGAATTGAAATCTTATTCCATACTTTTTGGATTTTTTCAGACCATTGGGAAATACTTATGAACAATGTTTCAATTGATCCATGTGTTAGGTGATGACAATCAACATCAAGGGGTTGTGGGACTTATCCGTTCCTAATATATACATCATTGAATTGATTATCATCAACAATTGGATGATTAATTCCAATGCCTAGATAATCTATTATCCAAATTGATTTTAGTACTTATTTTCAGGTCCCTCGTGTTTTTTTTTCTGAGTGGGACTATAGATCAGGAAGGGTAGGGCTTATTGATCCCTATGATGGGGTAACCTCATGATAGATGTTAGATATGTTTCATGTTGATGTTGACCCTTTTTTTGGGTGGGCATATCCCTATGTAATTTTTTGGGTACCCCTATTTCTCATTGGATTATTTTTTTGGTTTACAACTACATAATCAGTAAATGTTTACTATTTTTCTTGCTGCTTAGTAGGATCCCCATTTCTATTCCATCTTACATAATGTCTCCAGCTAAGGTGGTAGAACAAAAGATCCATATATCAGATCATGTGGATTAGGTTTTTTCACTTCCTTTCATGTAAAAACTCATTCTTTTCCTTGTAATACATTGAAATAATACAACATATATCTTCAGAGCTAGGCACTGAGATGATATGCGATTCTCAGGACCTGGTTTCCCAATATTAATTTTATTAAAATATTAAATATAGACTATATTGTGCATAAATGAAAACTAAAATAAAATTAGAAAACTCTTAAATGAATGAGAAGATCAGAAATTTGAAACCATAATTGTGTTTTCGAAATAGTTATACCCTAGGGGAATCATAAAATAAGCCGACACAGGATGTTCGTACCACTATCTCAAGGGACTCACATATAAGTACCTTAATTATTAAGAAATTATATATCGAATCGGATCAGGATGCAACGAATGCTTCTACTCCTTCTAGTCATAATATGAGAAGGTTCTTCATCAGTGATCAATCCTATACATAATTAAGACTCACATATTGTTGTTTTATTATATTATATTAACTTTTTAGAGTGGATTGATAATTGTCTTCAATTTGTACCCCTGTTGAAAACCATTACATGATTTTAGTTAATGAATTATATAATATTAATCTATTTTCCAATCTAAAATGTCTATTCTTGATCAATAGGCCAATAATTCTTGGCCTAGATCAATTAAAAAATTTATCTTTGAACCTTCTCCCAAATTTCTTCATTGTCCTCACTGAGAGAATACTCGTGGTTACCAGTTCAAATATTTTAAGGGGGCATTGAGATTGATCAAGAACCAAATTCTATGATGAATTGAGAAAATTAAATGTAGTTTAGATCAATACATAAGTCCTCAGTTATTGTGAGGAGGAGATGACCGATACGATTGTTAAACATCAACATCACAATGAAGGAATCAAAGGACACATACTCTTCAAGTGGTGATACTGCCATGCTTAACAGAAACTGATTTCCAACAATCATCTTTATAAAAACATAATTTTCATATAGATCAACAATTTTAAGCATTACATAACATTGTATATGATGTGGTTTGAATGTATTCAAAGATCATATGCTGATCTGGAAATCTGGACATTCTAGTGAAAAACCAACTACACACAATGTAAATGATGGAAAACATGGCATTTAAAACACCTCAGCATCGATACAATAGTATTGAAAATAATATGGGGGTAATTACTTGTATCCCACCTAACATTTCAGCTACACCTTCTATGGTTGGATGAACTGGTTGATAGACCATAAGGGAAGGGGATCATGTATAAGTACACAAAAAATTTTGAGTATAAGAGTGGAATCATGTGTGAATCCAGGAACCATATACGTATATACAGTGACATAGGGTCCGATTACATAGACATGGAATTTAGTCCACCAACATGGGGTGTTCTACTACATTAGATGATTCTTTGTGCTAGTTAGGTACATGTATAGGATGTGAAGTAGAACTAAATGTCATGTGGGTCGCCTCACAATTCTTGTCCCCATTATTATCACTCGTTGATACATTGAATATCTATATCTCCTTTATTATGACTCATACATTCTTCCATGATTACAATATCATATTTTTTCAGCATCTAATATGACAGTGCCATGGTAGTGGCCATATATTTATGATGAGAAATGTTCTATGAATTTTTCTTCTCTATGTGGTTCTTGATGATGAATGTGATCATAAGGAACAATCATGTATTTCTAGGAATAACCCTCTAGGGAGTGGAATTCCCCAAAAATAATTTTGAGTAACCCATTATATGTGCTGGGATGTCGAGTTCCTCAACGTTTTGGGATTTCCCATTAGTATGGTTGTGTATTGATTTTCTGGTGCTGATATTTCCAAGTTACAATTTAGTGGGGTTGGGTAGTGGATTTCCACAACATAATAGGATTACCATCCAGAAGTAATAAGAAGGGGAGTTCCCGTATGACGTCTTTTAGGGGAATTTATCTCTTGAGGGGATAAGAAGTGGAGTTTACCCAATGAATTTTATAAGCAATCCCCACACATGGGATATGTTAGTGGAGATACACTATGACTAAAAGAGTAACAACCTCTTATCATACTGGGGCACGATATACTTACCTAGAATTGTTTTCTAGTTGATTGTGTGTAAAAGTAATGAGACTTGGTTTGATGTAACATTGGACTCACAAGAAGTGGGACTCTTTCCCTACCAAGACATGTCATTTTGACATGACCTAAAATTGTGTGGGAAAGTTTCTGATGCCCAAATGAGATATTATTATAGTTTATTGTTTTTAACCCCATAGACTTTGGTGTTCAGGGTAGACACATGAAATGTTGGTCAGAATTCATGGAATAATTCCAAAACAATTTTCTATTATTCTTCTATCAATGAGTTGTGAGATGGGGATCCCCTTACGCTTTCATTTTGGATTCTTAGTCTGAGTATATATATATTCTATCTTCTCGATTCACTTCTTGGATTTGGAAACTCTCCTTATTAGATAGGAAAGGATAGGTTTGGTACTCCATTTGATTTTTGTTTTTAGATTCCCTATTTTTGATAAGCCTAATCTTCTATTGTATGTGGGAAAAGCTTGGTGAGTATTTCATATAGTCACAATGTTTAGCCCCTAGTGATTAGAATAGCATGATTTCACTCCCTTGTTGGGTTCAACTATTCTCTTTCATTGTACTACGTTCTATCGACATCTTTTATCATTTTTTGTATTTTTTATCTCTCCACCATCAACCTTTCAAGGGATTATATTGGTTAGTTATATACACTCCCTATGAATGGGATTCACCCAAACATGTTTCACCTTTTACTTATGACAGATAGGTCTACTTTCACTTCATTTGAAATTAAAGATATTTGGTTCTTTAACCATGTATAGTGATCATATCTTGGAATATAGGACATGGGTTCACTCAACTATATACTCTTTTCAAGTTTTGTCCATTTAGGAAACAATTCTATTTGGGTGTTTAGTTTTTCCATTTTCTAGTAGTTTACACTATTTCACTATTATAATATATAGAGATTCTGGAATAATTGGTTCACAATATAGCAGTGTTCCATCCATTATTCTTTACCTCTATAATTTTTCATTGAGTGGGATATTTGTGTGTGTATGGGTTCATAGGAAATGACCTCCCTCTGTTAGTTGTGCCTTCACCTCATGTGACTACTCCATGCCAATGGAGTCGAGATTGGTGTAGTTGCAGCTCTTGCCTATACATGGGTCAGCCTTGGACAGATTGGTATTAGATGTTTTCATTTTGTGGTATGTTTTTCAGACATATACCTTTAAGGGTATTGTATTGATTTAGTGAAACAGTGTCATGGTGTCTCATGTGAGGCTCTCAAGATAGGGATACTAGTGATGGTATGGGTGGTTGATGTATCCAATCACCCGGACCCTAAATACATGCTTGTCAACTAATATTGCTGAGACATATGTTCGAGGGATCAATTGTACATTCATTATATTGGATTAATTATTTTATTACCCTTCTTGAGAAAACTCTCCATTATTATCAATATATATATATATATATTATTTTCATAGTGGTACACATTAATAACATTTAGGATGCCTCCATAATAACCTCTATCCAGTATACCATCTTCCATTTTTGATGATAACACTCTGAGAAAAGATACATCTATTCAATGTTCATCCCATGATCCCTTTTCTCCATGTGGTTGGTAGAAGAACCTCCACCTACTGAGCATTAGATCATCCCATTATAGCAGGCTGAGGATTCATGCAGTCTTTTCACACTCTCCAAGTTCTAGCATCAAAGACTGTTGTGGTTTTATGTCAATTCAGATCCACGTGAAGTATAGGATTGGCTAGAGTCGATGGTCCATATCTTCACACAAGTTTGGACACTGAAGGTTTATTTGGTGGGAATGTAAGCCATCATTTTCCACAGACTAGTTGAGTGATGGTGGATCCTGGTTACGTAGATGCACGATGAGTTGACACTCTTGTAGTATGAATTATACTATTTATTTTGTGAGGCATTTTCCCATCTTACTAACGCTCAGTTTGAATCCAGATAAATCTTAAATCGAAATTTGGAGGGATGGTAGTGGATGAGTATGAGACAAGTTTCACTAAACGTACATGATACTATCTCTATATGATCAAGGATGGTTACGTTTGGGCATGGAAGATTGAGTATGTACTCCACTGAGATATTTGTTCTAGAAAATTGCCCTTATGAATCTCCACCTATGATGGGGTGATGATGTGGGATATTTTGATATAAATATTTCTATTAGTGGGTTTCCATGCATCTAGATATCGATGTGAGCATTGTGGACCTGAGTAATCAATACCAGCTAGAAGGAACTCATTGACAAGATCTTGGGGTAAGACACCCTTTCATGATAAGGCGCTAGGATGTGGTGGTACAATGCTAGGGATGATCAGAGTAGTAGGGAATCCCAGAGAGAGCTGATGTTGTTCTTTTGATGGGTGAGGTCATATGGCATGGGACTTCCCAACTAGACGTGATGATTATCCCAAGAAGATAGGTGATATACCACCATGATAGAGGCATCACCAAGATCGGTGATATCCCATTCATGTACAGGGTGCTCCGCATGGAGGATGACCTATAAGAGTAGTAATACGAACTATGGTTGGTGGAAAAATATGATTTTTTCCGCAAACACAGCAATTAATCCCACATAAAGCATTGGGAGTTAGTAGTTGGGGTCGTAGAGAGTTACATTCTAAGAATGGTTTAGATCCCATAATGCATGAGATGATCTGAGGTATGATCTGTGTTTATTATAATATTTCATTTGAATTAGAATAATCATGTTTTATTCATCGTTTTATGTTGATAATTCTATTTCATGATCTAGAGCTCCCAGTAGATTCTCTTGCAAAACTTCTCTTTCACATGGAACTTTTTGATCATTGCGATGGAACGTCCTAAAATCATCTTGGGTATGGATTGGACTTCAATGATATAGAACCATATCAATTATCACTGCAGACTAGTCAGATGAAGAAAAACTAAGGGGAAGTGATTCTGTTTTTTCTATTGAGGGAGAACCTATGGATGAGAATGTTGATGTTATGAGAAGGAGGATTTATCATATCACCCATCAGTTAAAATTTTTATCCCTTGTTGTATCAGGTCTGTTAGTAATATGTCTTCCATTAGTTGAATATGATTATATATATGTCTTCCCCTATAATGTTTTGGGACTAAATTTGAGGAGGAATATGGATTTTTACACATACATGCATCTTAGGACTTCCCTAATATCTTCTGTGGCATATCAATTTGCACCTACTGAGCTCTGGAAGATACAATTTCCATTGGAGGAAAATTATGAGAAAAGTTTCATTAGACCAGTGTGTCCCCTTGGGTTGCTCTATTCTGGTTTGTTATAAAGGCACTTGGGATCATACATCATTTTAGGATTATCGTCACCTTAAACAAGACATGATAAATAAAATATACCCATTGAAAATACTTCAAAACATTCTTGATCAGGCATGAGGTGTGATATTGTTCAATAAAATTGATATTAGGACAGATTACTAGTAGTTGTTAGCTAATGAATATGATATTAAAATATTGACATTCAGATGTTTCTAATAACAATTTGAGTTCCTATTAATTCCATTTGGTTGGAAAATTTACCCCTCCATGCGTACAACATTAAGGATTCACATCTTCGAGTCAAACATAGACCAGCTTTTTTAATCATCATTGATGAAATTCATGTCTACTTTTCAATAGAGGAGCAGCATGGAGAGCACCTGAGGATGGTTCTTAATTTACTTCAAGAGAACCCACTTTTTGAAAAATCTCAATGTTGCAGTTATGGCTACATGTGGTTCACTTCATGAGTTATTTCATTTTTACATGTTTTATTCATGCATATAGAAAAGATCGAAGTTTTTTTTCCTTAGTATGATCCGAAGAATGTGTCAGGGGTGTGTAGAATCTAAGGATATTCAGGGTACTATCTATTATTTTTTATAAATTTCTCCATAATCGCATCCCCATTAACAACATTGATATGGGAAGGGTAGTCAGTTTCCTTGTTTGATCAGTTAGAGAGGTACATTGAAGTGTTGATGTGGATATTTATGAGTTATTCATTGATGATACCACCATAGGAAGGCATGTAGTTTGTTTTGTATTTGTATTCCTCGAGAGATATGCTCAGTTGCGTGTTTATATAGTATAAATAAATTATCGCATATGTGTCTACATAGTTGAGACTCCATGATTATAAATACAGAACCCATAACTTAGAGTTAAAAGTATTTTCCTTTCCTTGAGGATGTAAAGTCACTATATTTTGGGATAGCGCTTCATGGTTTACTCAGACTGCCACATTCTCAAGTACATCGTCACGTAGAGAGACTTGAACCTGTTGTAGCGATGCTGGTTGGAGTTCCTGAAATACTATGACATCATGATAGATTATACTCTATATAATTGAAATTTTGTAGCATAACTCGTTTTCAAGAATACCTTGTATATCACATTGCAGTATGATTCTGAGCAGTTACCTTCCTTACAGCATATCTTGGTACAATATGAGGGTACAACTTTTCATCAATTGATTTTGTTGTATGCTTCGATCATTGAGTGTGTGATGGAGTTCCTACTAGTATAAATAAAATTTGAGGTCTTACATGATCTGATATACATATCTGAAAACCCACTTAGATATTCTAAAAGAGGGAATGAAATCATCTTCTTCCATGGGTTGATAGAGGTTCTAGTCATCTTATAGGAGAAGGTGATGTAGGAGTTCCTCACTTATTCTCTATCTATATATCCGAATGTGGTGAGGATGTCTGGAGACCTTATGTGGTTGTTTTAGTTGTCTAGAAAGACATATAGTGTATATGATTCAATCACATGATTTATCACGCATCAGTAGGTAAAGGATGAGCAAAATGTTCTAAAATTTTTGTTGTAGCCTCTTTAAATCCCATAGTGGAAGTGGGAGGGAACATTTATGGACATCGTCACTGGGATCCTATGCACAGTGAAGGACCACGACTATTGGTGATATTTCTCAACTCCCGATGCTGGTGAACATCCATTCCCTTAGGTAGTAGATTTTGGTGGATAGTTTAAGGATGTTTTATGTATGGGGGATTATTCTCCTTCATGCGGTACCCTCAACGATTGTACCTATTTATGATGTGTGATTTATGTCACGACTCTGTAGAGACCTACAGTAGGTATACGAGACCTAGATAAGGATGAGTAAAACATTTAAAAACCAGATCGATGGGCTGAGTAAGGGCACTATCATGGGGAAAGAGGATATAGTGAGGGTATTAATTTTGGAGTATGTCTTAATCTAGTAGGATCACCTACCAATAATATATATTTCCTACAACAACATCTAACACTCTTCCATTGATATGACACCATTTTAGTACCTCTATAAGAGACCCGAATGGGTAACCTTGTACATGATAGAGGTTGGTGAGACATATCTATTTGGGAAAATATTATGTAGGAGAAAATAGAGAATGTCTAGGTGGTCACTGAACAAATTAAGATGGCCTAGTTCAGAAAATAATCTTATACAGGTCACCATCATAAGCACATGGTGTTTTATCAATGAGAGCATGTTTTCTTAAGGGTCTCCCCGTGATGAGGAATTCAATGATTCAACTGGGGTGGAAATCATTCCTTCAGGTTCATCGATGGATTTGAGATCATGCATATGTTTGGTGAGGTTTCCGACCACATCCACCGACCTCCACAACTGGAGCTGGTGTACGACTTCATCCACATGTTTTATCTGATGAGATACACACACTAACCCACAAAAATAATTTACTTGGGAAATATGGACATCAATTATGGATAACATATTTAATATCGAGGATCGATAGGTGAGGAACCTATGTGTAAGAACCATCCCTTTGGTTTATGTGTTGTGTATCACAAAAACAGGTTCGACTATTCTTGCTAGTAGGAGATCCAAGTGTGGGAATAGTATCTTTAGTTGATCAAATTTTTTTCTTTTTAGTGGAAAAAATCTTGAAGGAGGGGTGATATAAAGTCCTAGTTTTTTACTATTAACACATTTAAATAGTTAAATTAATATTTTCATAGTAGGTGCTCAGAAGGCGTGCAATTATGTGGCCCAGGGTTCCCAAAATAAATAATTTAAAAAAAATTACATATATTTTTTATTGTCTGTGCACAAAAACTCAACGAAAAATGGATACCTCTTTAAAAATTTATTGTATCTGATGTAGGAGACCATAACTAATTCTGGAACAAAATTTCTATCCTATGTGCGACATAAAATGAGTTAGCATGGGGCATTCAGACACCACTCTCTGGGGTGGTGTGATTAAGTAGATTTAAAAAAAATTAATTAAAACCTAAATGATATGTTTATAAAGTTATCAGTAGGGATAATTTTTCATTGATGTATAATAATTCTCCCACTACTGGTGAATCTCTCTTCCTCCTCCATTTGATGAAAGTAGATTGAATGATGACAGGACATCAAATCAAAAATGTTCATGATAGAATGAACAACACATCTTTTTCCAATCATTTTACGAGCATGATATACATCATCTATCATTATAATAAATAGGATAGACCTACTTTTGGCTTTTTACACATTTGGAGTTAATTTTTGAGCAGATCGATAACAGATCATTGATATGTGTCCCTATTTAAAACATTTTCATGATCCCAACTATTGAAATAATTCATGAACAATTTCATTTTAATCTAAAATTCTTGTTCTAAACCTTTTGGCCATGAATTCTCAACCACAATCAATTTAAAAAATTATTATGTATTTCACATATATTTTATAACATTATTCAATATTGTACTCCATTTGGTTCTCATTTTGAAAATTGTCATCTTTAACTGAGCTCGATCAGTCAAAGAAATATTCATTGGAATTAAAAATTGAAATGGATTTGTGAGAAAAGAGAAGATATGGGATCCTTTCATGATGGGGATGACCGATATGGATACTAAACATCATGATCTTGAATAATCATGAAATGGAGGTAGGTGGTTCCAAAAAGACCCCATGCTTGATGGTAACTGATTTCTAGTGAGAATCAACTTGGAATAAGGACTTTTGGGTGGATTGAACTTTTTAATCATTATATATCATTGTATCTATGTAGGTTTGACTATATTCCATGAATATATGCATATTTAAACATCTGTACAGTTTGGTGATAACCTGATTACATGTCGTAAACTTGGTGACCAATAAGCCATGTATAACCCCTTAGCAGCGGTGCTATGGTTTTGGAAATATTAAGGTGCACACGGTCTGTAGTCCCCCAGAAATGCGGTGTACACCATACACCCTTGGATAAACTATTTGAGGGACAGAATGAGTGTGTTTTATTGTAAGAGTAAATACAAATGACTTGAGTTGGAAGAATCCCTTGTGAAACTACACACCATATACCTATGTACATGGACACATGGACTAAGAATAAAGGCAAGGTCACAGAACACGACATTAATACCAGCTATTCAAGACACATTGTATAGTCCACCTACAATCGATATTATTTTACATGGGATGATGTTGTGATCCAGCTACGGACACTTTCAGGATGTGATGTGGGACGACACATCGTGTGAGTCCCCTTACATGTTGTGTACCCATTAAGCTCCTTCTAGGAGACTTCAAACATCCATAACATTTTCATTTGGACTCACATTTTGTCCCATGCGTAGACTATACACTATTTTATTTCCACATAGAACATGGTGATTCCATCATTATCTGAATTATAGATATGATATTAAATATTTATAGCATCGTTTTTTGGCTAGGAAGCACGTTATTATGGCATCGATCGTACAGAATCACCATGGATTTTTGGGTGTAACCCTCTAATATCTCTAGGTTTTAGGGATCCCTAATAGATTCTACGGATCATACCATATAGTAGGGTGATAAAATGGCATTCCCAATTTATCTTTATGAGATACCCTCTATCGGGGTTGGGCATTTGTGTTCCATAATGTTCTGTTATTACCCTCATGGTTGGATGGGTGATGGAGTTCCCTGATGATCATTGTGTGTTACCCCCAGTACAGTTGGGAAATGTATTTCATCAATATATCGAGAATACCCTATATCATGGCTTCTAATTGGAGTGCCCCAATTTCCTCATTTTGTAGATTACCCTTCAGTAGGGCTTGGAAGTGGTGTTACTCATTTACTAGCATTGTATGACCCTCTAATTGTACTAGGGCATCAGATCCTTACCTATAATCTGTGGCCCCTTAACTATGTGTCCTAGTTACGAGATGTGGTTTCATATAGATTTGGACTCACGAGAATGAGGGATTCTCTCCCCACTAAGACACGTTCTTGTGATGCAACCTAAAACTCTGTGGGAGAGTCAGTGCCACCCCAAGAGGATAGAATCATGTTGTGGTGTTGGCGTCCATTAAACATGTGTGTTCAGGGGTTGAGCTACACTCATCAGGTTTATCCCCTTCTACATGGATGAGTGGTATTTCACTCCCTTTTGGGGTTGAGATATACTCTTTCAATTTCACTTATTTTATCTAGTACATCCCATTTTAGTTGTATCTATTAATGCTCCCCTTTCACCCTTTTGTGAAATTCTATTGGTTTTATATATACTCACACATGCATGGGATTCTCCCACAAATATCATGTATTTTGGTGTAGACAGACATGTCGACAATAACATCATAAGTGATTAGATATATTCGCTGCTTGGACCAAAAACGATTGTCATACCATAGGATATTAGAGCTGAACTCTCTCAACTATCAACTCTTTTTCAGCATTTTGATGTTGAGACACATATTAGGTTGGAATGGTATTTTTCCCCTTTACATTCAGTTTAAACTACAATAATTGTATAATGTATAGAGGATCATGCATTCATAGTTATTTTATTGTAGTGTTTCATCGTTTCCTCATTCCATATTCTATTTTTCATTAAGTTGGATATTTGTTTTTGTACATGTTTTTAGGTAACGAACTCCCTGAGTTAGTACATCCTTCAAAACATGTCACCAAAACTTGGCCTAGGGTGGTGGTTTTGGGGTAGTTACAACTCAAACCCTATCATCATATGGGTGTTCACAGGGTCATTGTGGGATTCTATGACCCTCTTTTCTATGATGGATGATAGAAATATCATACTTTATATTTATAATCAAAAGTAAAATCCAGTGACCTTTAAGAAAAAAATATAATTTTCCCATGAATAGTGATTTTATTTTTAATCTAATAGGGGAATGATGGTTTTGAATTATTGTATTTTGGTTAGGGTACCATCAGTTGACATTCAGAGAGGATGATATATCTAAAAAAATGTTATGAATTTATTATTGGAATTTAATTTTTCTAGTTATAGAATTCATTAGCAGTAGTTTTCATGTGATTTTTATAGATTTGATGAATTTGATCTTTCATCGGTTATTATAATCTTTTTTTTATAGTGTTATTGTGTAATATATTTTTTTAAATTAAATAAGATAATAAATACACAAACAAATTGAATATCATTTTTATAACATTTATAGAATGAAATATATATGGAATGGTTCAAAAATTTGAAATTTGGAATGAGGAATTTAAATTAATGTCTCATATGATCTATAAGAGGGGAATCATAGTGAATATTTAAAAGTTACAAGATGTTATGGCCTAGGTGCCACCCAAAAATATTCTGAAGATTCAGAGATTGTTGGGATTGGATTGTTATTACATGTTTATATTATAGGATTTATAAGAACTTGCATCCTTTATGAATGATTTAACCCATAAGGGTGTCATTTTTATATGGAATTAAAAAAGGTATATGTTATTCAAGGTTTTATTGGTGAGGTTGCCTTTATCAGCATTTTCATTTCTTTCGGAACATGGTTTCCATTGTGATGATGTTCATAATGCTTCCATTATAGGATCGGGTTGTTTCTTAATAAAGTGGAAAAAATGGTGGCCTATAGATATCTCCATTTTTTCCTCCTAAGAACAAATCATACCATTTTATTGAGATGGTAATAGTAATTAATTCACTCAAAACATGGTGACACAATCACTTATGTGACTGCTTTATAGAATTTTTTATTATAAGTGACTAAAATATATTTTTTCATGGGGGTCATAACAAGAAACAAAGATTCTATGTGAATTATCCTCGGACATTTAATTTTCATATTCCATTCAATCCAAAAGAAATAAATGTGGTCATTGATGCATTAATCAGAAAATTTCCAACAGAAGTCGCGAGGGATTGGGATGAGGAGTAATATTTGAAGATTTTTTTGTTGATATGACCTGAAAAATTTGAAAATATGGTGATAAGTTATGTATATATTCAAATATGGATGAAACAATATTTGATGAGTATGCTTGGATTGAATATATTATTTTCCTTGATTTGAGGTGACATAGTAAACTCCTTTAAAATTGGTAGACCTAGGTTGAGTGGTATCAGTCTCCTAGAGGATAATTATGCTTCTATAGTATGATGGTTATTCTGATTTCAATACTAAAGTAGTTGATATATAGTGGAAACCATTCTCATTGGTCTTTAATTGAAAATACATTGATGGTGTATCAGAATTTGAGCCATTTTTATTGGAAGAAGTGGATGAGATAGTGGACTAAATATTTTTTATATAAATTTCTTACATTTTATAGATTTAAGGAAGAACACCAAAGTCATGGTGGTGTGTTATAGATTCTACCCATTAGGATATGTAAATGGGATGATACCGCCATAGATTTCATAATTATTTTTCTGCAAACTTTTTTTGGTTGGGCCACAATTTGGGTGATCATTGTTTGAATCCTGAAATCAATGCCTTTCCTCTATGTAAAGGTGATGAAGACTGTGGATAATATTCAAGACATGAATGTATGATTAATTATAAGGCTTCATTGGGATAACATTTTAATTTTATCTAATAATTACTCTAGGATCACATCCTAGTTTTGGGATATCTTTCAGGATTCAATGAGTTTACAGTTGAAATTGAGAATATCATGTCATCTGCAGTCTTATGGATTGGTAGGGGAGAAATCTAGTCTTTTGTGGATATTCTCCAATATTTTGTGCATAATATCAGTGGTTGTTGGGAAAATATATTATCATTATTAAACATTTCTTATTATAATAGTTATCAGGACCCAAATAGACTATATCCTTCAGAAATATTTATATGCGGACATGTAGATCCTATTTGATATGGGTAGTGATGAAAGAGAGGTATTGGATGGGCTAGGTCTCCAATATTAGATGATAAAAATGGTTCAGTTAATCCAAAAAAATCCTATTAAAAATTCCTGAGAAATATTATGTTGATTATCATCTTCAGTCACTAGAGTTTCAGGTTGTTGATCAGGACATTCATAGAGTTTCAAATATCATAGGACATTTGCAAGTTGGGTAAGAATGGTAAGGTGGAACTGATATTTATGATCCACTTTTAGATAGTTGTATCAATGGGGAATTTTCCCTATCAGTTGGACCTATCTTATCATTTGAAATATAACCATGAAGTGTTTAATGTTTTTAAAAGATATTCTATTGATTAGAACCATCTCATTTGATTGGATGGGTAGATATCGATCTTTATCCTAAAATCACTATGGTTGAGCAACCAATTCATATTATGAATCGATCAGATAATGTGATTCATAGTAAACTGATTTTATTTGTAAGAGTACTAAGGCTATGTAGATGATATAACCAAAAGATGTTTGAGAGGGAAATATTTATTATATAGAATTACCTTTACTTTTTATAGGTCTAGGAATCAGGGGCCTTTGTTAAGACTAAAAGTGTTTATAATGGGTTGTAAAAACCCATTATCTTCATTTAAGTATTATTTTTCTTTCTTTTTTTCCCTTTCTGTTTGGGTTATTTGTGGATTTCTCAATGATATAGTGAATTTTCTCGAAAAAGTTATCAAATGATTGAGGATTTATGTTATTTTGAAATAATAATGTCCTAGTATAAATGTGTAATTATATTTATATGATTTCCCTATGTTTAATGAATACCACTATTGGGTTAGGATTTTGTGCAAAATCATGGTGGGGGAAAATCTAACCGATGTTTACAAATCATGTAATATTTACTCACTGTGTATTGGTCTCTGGGAATATGTTGTGATTCTTTTGTAGGAAATGAAATCTTTAAAAGACATGAATTGGTTTCATGTAGTGTAATTGATGAAATATTTATTTTTAACTATGTTGATTCACATTTAGGATTTTTTTCAATTCATTTTTATACACACCGCGAATAGAATACATGATGTGTTATCAACATTTATAATTTATTTATATGAACAAAACAAATTTTTATTTACATTTTAGTTTAAAGACTTCCCCTTAACCCTATTGGTGATTTTAGATGATTTTATAGATATCTTCTCCTTCCAAATAATTCTTTCATTGGTTGACCATCATTGTGATTATGGTACATATCATTGGGTAAGAGATCATTCTTCTTCATTAAATTTTTTTTGTATTGTGGTTTTGGCTATGGTTGTGGTTCTGATTTAGGATCGATTGATTTTTTATATGGATCCCTTTTTGTTTATTTTTGATCCTTTTCATTCGAAGTTTGATCCATTTCTTTTTACCTCTATTTTCAAATGAGGATAGATTTCCATAGACAGAAATAGATGGATCTATGAATGTATTTCTAATTCTTGGATTTCATTATGTATTTGAGGAAATGGATTTCATAATATTAAAAAAATAATTAAAATTGGCCATGGTTTTAGAATTTTTTTTTATAAAAAAATCACATTGGGAGCCTTCGGTGAATTGAGAAATATATATGGGTATCCCTTTTGTGTGTTCCACCTATAGTGGATTCACTGTGATATTGATAGTCTATGGAATGAATCAATATCAGTTTTATGCCTAGTTTAGGAATCTTTTCTTTTTATAATGTATTCTTATAGGCAATGTCTCAAATTCTATATGTTTCCTTTTATTCCTAGTTTATCACCGGGGGTTTATTTCATGAATATTTTTCCACATGATTACCTTAATTGTTTTCTATTATAAATGATATAGTCATTTTTAGGGTATATTTATTAAAAACAAATGGATTTTGACAAAAAAATAATTATGAAAATGTATTAACAAAATGGATAATTATTTTAATACTAGAACTTATTCATTAATGATATTTGATATTGTAAGGATTATTTGGTGGAATCCTTTTATGCCATGTGTTCACAGCATAATTTTTTATTTTAATAGTTTTAGACCTTCTATGACTCATGGATTGTAAGGGAATAATATAGCATAAAAATTTTTCATTTCATTTTTTGCCTTTATATAGGTAGGATATGGAGGTGAAGATTGGATATATGAAAATATTTTTGTCTTATTGATTTATATTTTTCTGGTTTGGACTATTTTTGCATTGGTTGTGTGGAGTTTTTTTAAATATTTCTTAAACTTTGTAGCATTTTTATGTTTTTTTATTATATTCAATACTTTTTTCAATAATAATTGTTATGCCTCTCAATGACAGGCTAGTTTGAGAGGGCCGACTAGTTTACCTTGGTTGGTTTGTAACATTTCACTTTGATTCACTGAGAAATTTCATAATGTACGTCTTATTCCTCATGTTAATTATTTTTTATAATCTCAAAAGATTAAAATTCCCACCTTAGTCGGAGATGTATTTTTAATCCTACATTATTCACACTAAAGAATATTTTAAAATGTTTTCTCTTTTCAAAAACATAAAATACGATTTTTTTTGGATCATGTTTGTGCTATGTCTCTAGGATCTAGATTGGAAAATTGTGATTTATTTTATTCAAAAATATAATTTACGTCCCGGAGAAAACCAAAAGGGTGACCTTCATGTTATGTCACATTGAGGAATGTGAAATTTTTCTTAAAACCGAATTTTTAATGGCATGATGATATATTTTTTAAATTATATTCATAGAACACTCTAATATATCTTTACAATGTAAAACCCATTATAACCACAGTAAAAGAAATGAATTATAAATCAATGATAAAAAATTAACTCTGCTTAAGTGATTATATTAAGGAAAATATATTGGTTGGGATAATTAATTGTGAATAAATTGTTAACATCTTAAACATGTTTGATCATCCAAAATTACATGATTTATTAAATAATGAAATTCCATTTCAATAAAGAACTAATAAAGGGATCAATATTATTGAATAAACTATTGGTTTTATGTAATTTGTTATTTGAAACCAATACTTAGGTGAATTTATTCATTTATAATATTTTTTCTATAATAATATATTTTTTAAATACATACCCTTTCATTTAAATTTTTAATTTCATAAGTCTTAATTATATTTTTACTAATTAATAGGTAACTATTTTTATTAATTTTAATCTTTGATTATTTTATAAAAAAGATGTATAATGAAACTGTTTTAGTATTTTTTATGTTCCAATAATGTGTTTTAAAAAATTTACGTTTAAAAATTGGTTGTTTTATATACTTAATCAATAAATAAGTAATAAAATCATTCATTAAAAACTAATGTAAATAATGTGGGAATTATGGGAACATGTTTTTTTGATTTTGGTTACTCATTTCCAATATCATTCATGAATTTCTACTAGTATTAATTTTTTATGAATTATTTTTCTTATTCAAATCATGTATAAATTATTATTATTTACATTCCTTGTGAGTCATTAGGACTAATTCCAGAATATTCCATTACGTCACATCATTTATTTAATCAATAGAGTATATTAACATTTTTAATATATACATGTTATATTTATTATATATAGATAATTTTTATTTCCAACTTATAAATCATGAGGGAAATGTTATATATTATTCTTGTATGTTATAAAGTAATTTATGTCAAATAATGAAGTTTAATATTATTGTTTATTCATATCCCAACACCTTTACTCAAATAAAAGCCATTTTATTTTCATGGGATTTTTAGTAGTGATCTGAATCTAGTACACACTATACCATTTCTCTTGGATAAGTGTGTAGTGTTCTAAACCAAGTATACAATATAACCATTCAATGTGGTGGGTTTGAATCCTAAATATTTTATATTTTTTATTCTAATATACTAATCAATGGATCATCCAACATTTTATTGTTGTCGACCCTTCATCTAAGGGGAGTAAATTTTTTAGGTAATTCTAGTCTGTGGATTTCAGTAGTATTGATTCTATAAATACATTTTTTATGACTAGTAAAACAATTTTTCTATATTTTTAATTATTTTTTTATACATGATAATTTATTTAAAAATTATTCATTTTATATGATGAGAAACCTATAGGGGTACCCTACTTAGTATTTATGATCACACCCAACATGGACACCTTTATAAACATGTAGAATTAGATATTGAATATTAGTGACAATCAAATATATTTACAACTATATAATTTTCATGGAATTGTTGGATATGTCTTTATTATAAGAATTTATAATCTCTACTACAATTTTGGAGTTCCTTGTGTAATAGTTGGAGAGAAAGTTTTTTTATATTGACTTCTTTTTGTTTATTTACCATGTATTATGACTTATTTTGAAATATCCTCTTCTAATACCCATTTTTTACTATATATTTTATCTTATTTAGTTTTTATTCATATTTAGATTTTATATAAGGTTATTTATGTGGTTCCACCTAAGAATCATCATAAAATATGATATTTTGAATAGAGAATATATTATACATTTTGTTTTTGAAATGTGTCATATATGGATGAGTTATGCTTGATTTCGGTTGGATATTACTTAATATTAGTTTTTAATTCAATATAGTTAAATCATTCCCTTATTATAATTATTTACCTAATGTGATAATCACTACTCATTAGGGGTGGGGCAGCACTATTAGGGTGACTAAATTCTTATGATTATACTATTTAGGTATTTAGGTCAACATTGTTATATGAATTGTCCTTATTTTTTCAAGAAACTATCATATATATGATAATCCAAAAAATAAAACTCCATACCTTAAATCCACACATCTATTGCAACAACTGACACATAACAAGAAATAATCCACCAATACAAAAATGAAAACATCATTGTAAATTTTTTCTTAATCCAACAATGGCCACCTCTTGGCTAAAAATACTTCATTTCATACCTCTGGTGATAGAATATTATAATCATAAAGATCAATAAATAATATATGTGTGAGTATAAAAATATAACTTGTAGTATACTCCTTCAACACCACCTCAATTAATATAACATAAATAATAAATACTAAGAAAATAAAATATTCAAATATTTTGAAATTTAGGTTCACTATATAAAAACTATCATGTCACGTAAATTCCCACTACATCTTATCCATCACATCATCTACATTACCACAACTATAACACTAAATAAACATCACATCAACCCCCACTTCTCACTATCTATACCTCTAATCATATTATAACATAAAGGTAATCACTATATGACACTACAAAGATAACCATACTACTAAAAATATAATATATTTTTAAATATATAAATATTAAATTAATATTAATATGTATATTGAAGATGCCACATCCCTCTTGCATTGAATCATGTAATAATACCACATCCCTTTCATCACATCATTATTAGGGAATACCCTAATGCCCCAAAATTCACATAAAAATATTACAAATACGTTTTACATAATTAAAATTAAAATCATAAAAATCATATATAATAGAGAGCATATTTTATTTCCACATCAAACAAAAAAACCATATTATAGAACAAAATAATTATCATAACTCACCTTTTCATATACATTGACATCCAAACATCCCTTTAAAACCTACACAATATTTTAATAGCCAAACTACTAACCAAAAATAATTAAACGCATATTGGTAATAACAATATACAACCATCATACCTCATGTTTTATCAAACCTATAACAAATATCATGATTTATAACATCAGTAAATAGAATTAAAAATCAATCTTTACATACCATCACAAGAAATATAATCACAATAATAATTCAACACATTAAATTTTGATTGCATAATTCCCCTCATAAGTCTTCACATTTAAAAGTTCCATCGTTGTGTAAATTAAGTCCTCAATTACCAAAATTATCATGATTTACTTTATTTAATTACTCCTAGATGATTTCATTTCAGAATCCACATATTTCCCATTAATTTACTTTATCATTCATTAATTTCATGTGATTCATCAAAATTTATAATGATAAACATAGATAAACTAAAAAAATAAACTATACATGAATGGAAGGGAAGTTATAATCCCCTACCTCATCAAGTTATTTTATTATTCTTTTCTCTTCTAAATATTGATTTCTTAATCAAAATATATTATTTATTATGAAGTAAAATCATGATTTATATATTAAAACTATAAGGAAAAAAATAAATATTGATTTTGACGAGTTATTTAATACAAAATAGCAATCTAGAACATTTATTTATCTTACTATAGATTCATGCATGTATTCATTAACTCTTAGGATAAAAATCATCAATGTATTTCAAGGATCATCTAAAATTTCCTTAAAATCATGATCTACTCCATTAAATGTCATTAATAGGTTTTAAAATAATATAATATGTATAATTTTGTTTTACAACATGTCATCGTAAATCCTGACAAGTTTTCCTTGGTCAATACATAATTCTACAATAATGTTTTATTCTCAATTTATCCATTATTAATTTTAAATACATAACTAATTATATTTGAAATTTTATTTTCTAAAACAATATTATGACTAAATCAATGATATGTCTTATAAATAAAAAAACATTTTCTAAAACAATTTTAGTCCCACTTACCAGTGACTCCTATCTGAATTTCTAATTTCCAATCATAACTCTCAATGATGTATTTTTTTTAAAAAATATGTCATGGTATATCAATATTATATTTATGTAACTTCATTAAACATCCCTTCAAATAGAATATAATAACACTAATGTATCCATAATATGGTGATGTTATATACAAAACCATTTTTTGGTTTAAATCCATCATGTCATATTTTCCTCTATTTGGCATCAAGTATCCATAAAAATATTTCCCTAAGAACAGTACTCTTAACAAAGAAATCTCCAATGAACTCTTATATAATATTGATATACATGATTTATTTTTGATGAATTTTTACATTCATCTTCACTAATCATTATCCATAATAAAGTATTTAGAATCACTAAAATTTACTATCATAATAACAAGATGTGTTTAATTTTTATTCAATGAAATGTTGTTCGAAATTGATTTTATTCCTGATTATATATTAACTATTTATTTTTCTCTAACACATTCAATGGACATCAATCTAAAAATTTAAAATATATTTAGAATTTCTCCCAATAATTTTAATTCAAATAAAATTATTATTGTCTTTCAAAATATAAAACATATAAGGAGGAAAAAAATTAAAAACTCCAAAAATTCACATGAGACACATATGAAATTATTTTTTACCATCTAAATCCAACAAATACTAATTAATTAAATTTTTTAAAACTACCATATTTAAAATAATATGAATATTATCATTTAATATTACACTAAATGAGGTTTAAACTAATAATGACTATTAGTAATTTAATTATGTCTTATTATACCATGTCAATTCCTTATATCTAAAAAAAATTAAAATAATCGCTTATATAATGATCTATCCCTGAAAAATCATCTCTAACTGATCTTGAATCTCAATCACCTTCTCAGAAAACATAGCATATTTCTTAATATCTTACTCACCCCAATTAAATCACATGTAATTAATTCTCATAATAGCTATGAAACTGTAATTCAAGGAATACAATTGGAAATGTATATAATCTACATATATGGTTTAATTGATAGTCCACTTGGATAACACACTCTGATTATTATAATTTACTCAAAACCCACGATAAATGATTACTATATTGTCTAAATCTATGTTATTAATTAACATTTGAAAATTATTAACACTAAGATGTCAATCATTAAATATTATTTCTCATATTTTAATAAACCATGACTTTTTATGATTATGTGTAGCCTTTATCTAGTCAATCTTAATTTCTACCCTTTACATATTATCAAAAAACATGTTCCTAACCAAATTCCATAAACTCTCCAATTTAAACCAAAATCAATGTTAATAGAAAATATTTCCCATATAATCCCTCAAATGATGTAATTCCAAATGAATAATGATTATTTATTTGTTAATTGTTCATGAAATTTGAAAAATAATTTACCCTATACCAAATACTAATATTAATATATGAACTCATTGAATAATCTAATGTCTAAATCACTCACATAGATTAACCTTTTACTTAATGGAGTAATTTTGTAATGAGGAATAACTAGTTACCAAAGGAACCATCATGTCCCCTTCATATCCATGATATAAATATAGGGTCCTGATCTAAAGCAATCATCCATGGAAATATATGATGCTTTATGAATTCATCTAAATAATGTATCTATTTTTAAAAATAGAACACTCATGGTGGTGGGGGGTTAATTGAGTTCCTATAAAAAAATTGTTAAAAGGTTTAATTAAAATATTCCCTCAAAATAAAAACCTAAAAGGCCAATCAAACAATGTAGTGAATTTATAATATTATTATTGTTCAAATAATTCCTCAGAAGATTGATTATTTCCCAGTTTTAAAAATATGAGATATTGATATAACTTTTAATGTAAAATAATAAAACAATATTTTTATAAACACTCTCCAAGACAAACTATCAAAGTGAAATTTAGTTTTCTAGATTATAAGTAAAAACAGAGAAAAATAAATTAGAACACACAGAAGATATAAAACAACTGGTTGAGTCTCCAGCTAAGACATATTTCTCTCTACATGGTGATCACCTTCCACCATGTTGTTTATATAGATAAAGATATAATTTTGAACCCTAAATCTAGTTTTACACAATAGTTTACATCTATATAGGTCACATGAACTTTACCACAGTTCTATTTGGAAACAAAATACAACCTGGTCACACAAAAATTCTAGCACAGATCTACAATGGATAAACATATATTAAAATATTGTTGTGTGAGGATATATTTTATCCTCTAGTCCAGTACAAATGATAGTGTGTGTTTCACAAACAGATGCACGCAATACTCGAAAATGTAATAAAAGGTACAAAATAGAGAAATAAATATTCCCTTGGAATTATATGTCTCTTTGTGTTATACATTTTAGATCCAGACTCTTTGATGTATAATAGTTGATGTTGGAGTCTGTTTTTGGAAGCAGACACTGAAAAAAGAGTGTCATAGAGCACTATGTTCTATCTTCAAGGAATATGAGATGTCATTGTCATTATCCGTAGTTAAATGTAGTAAAGTTTTTGAAACATTGATGCAAAATAGTTCTTCATTTCATATCAACCATGAATGATGAGTTCCTCATGTGTTCATCCTTTGTGTATGTTTCTCATGTGGTTCTACTAATCTGTCTATGTGTATCTTTTAATATAACGTTTATTAATTACATTGTATATCACAAATATCTCGAATAACTTTCATTTATATTATTCTATAACTATAATTTTCATGTTTGAGGTAAGTTATGTGCCTCGTATTTTTTAAATCATCATTAATGATGTCTGCAAAAGCATTAAATTAATGTGATGTAATAAAACACTCAATATATGACCATTAGATATAATATTAAATAAAAGGAAATTTAAAAGCTCTATTGGTGAATCCTTTTTCAATGAGTGATGTGTTGGTGACTCATTTAATTATTGATTCATTCTATCAGTATTAGCATCTCATTTTTTTAGAATGTTTGTGCGTTGGTGAGTCCTCATGTTTGTAGGACCACACATTGAATGCACCAACATTCGATATCACAATGTGTCGGTAGCACCACGTGTTGGTATCACCACACGCCAGGATCACCACACGTTGGTAGCACAATATGTCAGTATGTCAATCCATCTATTAGTGAGATAATTGAACTGTTGGTGACTCATTTGAACTATCAGTGAGACATTCAGTCCGTCAGTATTAGTGAGACCATTGTGATATCGGCTTTAGATTCTCATACATAGGTAATATCTCAATTCATATTTTCATATAACATAAATATTATTAGAAATTGATAAATATATATGTGATCATGGATAATCATAAGAAATCATATTGAAACATAAATAAATATGATTTAAATTATTAGAAATTATAAATAAGATGTTACATGATTAATAATATTTGACATGATTTGTGATTATTAAAACCATAGAGGGTGGCCAACAATCTTTTAGAGGACAACAATATCTCTCATTTTGCTGATAAAAAATCATTTAATTATAAAGCATAATTATTTGATGTGTAATATAATCATTCTACTTTTGATCTCATATTACTAATTAATTTTCTCAATATATAGATAAGGATATTTTGTAAAATAAATAGTAATTGTATCAAAATGAAATAAAATTATTTCTATAAAAACTAATACCTTTTCTTCCCATATATAATCAGTGGTAAATAAAATGAATTTCATAACAGTGATATAAATGGTAAAATAAATATTGGAAATTCCAAACTGTTCTCCCCCTTCTAAGATTATCTAAATTTTAATGGGGTTTTAAAGGATAATAATAATAATGAAATAAAATAAAATGAAAAATCAACAAGGAATAAACTATTAAGGGGATAAAATGTATCAATGAATAATAGATACAACACAAATATTTGAAGAAATTAATAGTAAATTCCATTAAATAGTGATCTATAGTGTATTACAACATTCAAGGAATAGATAACAAAATTACAATACATCAAACCTATCAAAAACCATCCACCCTACATCTAAGGATCAAGAGGTTCAATTCCTTCCTCATATGGATCAATTGATGTTCTGGTATAGAGTGTTGGATTAGAGGTAGAAGGGTCTGAATATATATTTGGAGGAGGAAGGATAACTTCTTCTGGAAGATTAGGTGCAAGTTTAGGATTGTGTTGTGATGCAATATGAGGTTGGATCTACTCTTGGAACACTGGTTTGGTCTGACTAAAATTTTGACCAACAATTATATGAGGTGGAGGCATTGATCCGGAAAGTCCAATATGTGCATAAGAAGACACCACACTATATTCACTCTTCACATAAATGTATGGATTCAACTACTTGATTAAATCCCCATGATAAAATTTCACCATACATCATAGATTTCTAAAAATCAACTTTATTATTAACAAACTTGTCAAAAGGAGGGGCGAAATCCTTAAATTTATATACTTGGTCTTTGAAGGCTCTAGTCACAATATGCAATGTCAAATTCTCTCGAAAATATTTAAAAATACTAGTCAAATAATGCTTGATAATTATATTCTAAAAATAATAATACATATTTTCCTTTATCTGAGCAATAACATTCTCATCTCTCATGGAATAGAACCTGACCATATCATGAACATGGTCACTATTACACTCAATTTATTGCATGTTTTTCCAATAAATATTCATCAAGTAGAGATTTAATCTCTTCCATAATAACATTTCTTACTGCCACATGGTCTAAGGCCGGAGATGTTTGACCATAGGTTGAAGGAAAATCATGTGCAATGGTACGAGTCATAAAATCATTAAGAATAATATCCATAGATCCTTTATACTCTGAGATATGATTATTTATTGTTGATATAAGCCCAATAATTTATTTTCCAATCAAGCTGGTGTTTCCAACAATTTAATAATCCATTATGATTATTTTTAGTTGAATCTAAATTATATCATTTTCCAAACCTTTAGATGAATTGGTCTTATGGAAACCAATTTCATTATCTATAGTAGGATCATCATGAATAGACTACATCATCTCTTCTATTGATGATTTTAGAGAGTGTAATTCATTAAAAAATGAGTGTTTTCCATTCTAGATTATTGAATCTCAGGTAAAAACTGAGATTGAACTGATACTCTCACATCTGAACAAATTTCCTCTTTAAACCTTTGAATGTATCCTTTAGTGACAAAGTGACAAGGAAGGGTCTCATCCACTGATTCATTATAAACAGATAAAATCACCTCATCATCTATGTATTCATAGTCAAAACCATGTTCTAAATATACATGATTCATTTCCCATTCAAACATAACAACTTCATCCAGGCGGTTCAGAGTGTTAAGTCTCACATTTCATGTTTGATACTCCCCCTTAAATTTATCTATATTATCTAGAATATCCACCTCGAATTTTTCTCCCATCGCTAGTTTCTCACCTCGCTAGTTTCTCACCCGAAATATGAAGTCGTGTTCATTCATACACTAACAGATATGGATTGATCATTTGATATTACACTTCTATTTGATTTTCAACTACATTTATTTCTTCAACAACAACTATAGAAGGTTCTACAACTCCTTTTTGAACCAATTCATCAAACTTATATACAGACCCACATTGCTCATTCTTATGATAGCCACCATCACTTTCACATCATTCATCATCATCGTCATATCTAGAGGCATGCTCTCCACTTCCATTTCTATCAGTATTTTCTTCACTATATTCCTCATTACAACCACTTCCAAAGCTACTTCCATCACTTTTAGATTCTATTTCTTCTATTTCATCTTCTTCTTCTTATTTTGATTCATATTTAGAGCTACCAGAAATTATAACATACTCTACACTACCTAATACTTTTATCTCCTCATCTCCATTAGTGTAATGAGTTGGTTCATCTGAGAGTACAACTAGTGGTGTACTTGGATGTAAAAAAGAAATACCTTTGTGAGATTCTGTGTTTTCAAGAAAACTATGTTCATCGATTGGTGGCCCTTGATCTCAAACTAGTATAGAAGGGTCTTCTTCCTCATCTGAAGAGTAAACAACTTCCTCATCTAGTCCAAGACCAGGGTTAATCATATCTCTTTTCATAGTAAAATATTCCAATAGGTTGAACTTTTCATAAATATTATCTTTGTCACCAACCCATTAATTCTTCTATGGGTTCTAGTTGATCATCAACCTTTTACATATCACTTTTCTAAGAGAGATCCCACTGCACTTAGAAACAATTTCACCATCTTTATTAACAAAACCATTCTCTTTTAACATTGCTGAGATCAACCTTGAATAAAACATGTAATTGGTTTTTCAATAAGGCTTGAACATTTCATTTATGTACACAAAAAGATATCTACATATGTTTACATTAATCCCTTTTCTATGTAGGTAAATCAAATAGATATATTTATAGTTTAAAGATTAAAATTTCCCGTTCCTAGGACACATATAATATTGTATGAACATGAGAAAAATTATACACACCCCCATTTAACTCTTTAACAATGGGTCTCATGTACTCAACATGGCCAGTAATCTCTTTCAGGGATGTCTCAAATTAGAAAATATCACTATCATGTTTGTAATACTCAAACACACCTTCATAGGGGACATTAAGACACTCCTCCCAACGTCTAAATGAAAAGGAAATTCTATTTCCTTTCACTAGATACTTAATCTATATAACATCACTACTTTCTTAAAGAAACTCCACATTATATTAAAAATCATGAACTAATATAACGCTGCCTCTCCTCCCCAATTAACACTTCAAAAACACTTTATATCAGAAAATATATACCCAAATATATTACCTAATTCTATATAAAATACATAGAGGAGTTATTTTAATTATAAAACCCTCTTATGATTCATTTAGATATAATCATAATGTGGTTCCTCTATAAGGAGGTAAAATTATTAATCTTGTAGTTTTTGTTTTACTTGTTTTTTCACCACTTTAAATATTCATAAAATATAATCATATAATTAAAATAATTATCTAATATATAATAATATTATGTTGTGTTAATTTTGTAACTTATATTCATCTTCACTACAGTTAAATGATTTATGAAATCATCATTCGTGTGTATGGTGGACTAACGCCTTTCAAACCTATATAATTTTTTATTTCATCTCCATCTCTCAATGATTGATTTAATTATGGATTTATTGATTATATATATGATATTTATGAAATTAATATATATATTTAAATAAAATACCTTGTATACATTATTATCTACCAATTTATATCAAAATAATAATGTCACTCTTATGTATAGTAGACTACCATAGCTCAAATCAATGTGATATGTTCATCAATTATATCCTACTTTCATGGTAATAATGGTATATTAGATAAATATTTATTATATTTATAAAATTATTATAATTTTTATATTATTATTTCTGAAATA
This sequence comes from Viscum album, assembly GCA_963277665.1. Taxonomy (NCBI): domain Eukaryota; kingdom Viridiplantae; phylum Streptophyta; class Magnoliopsida; order Santalales; family Viscaceae; genus Viscum; species Viscum album. The sequence goes on from OY728155.1 coordinate 1,298,108,165, forward strand.
CCATCTTACTTTATATTCTCTAGTGGATACGATAACGTCATCCATCTATAGGGCGGAATAACACCTTAAAGAGCAATGTGAATTGATGTTCACTAACAAATTGGATGGAAGGTAATTATGGAAAAAATAATTACTTATTAATATACATATATATGTCATAAAAATGATTTTTAAATGAAATATACTATTTAACTTTCATTTTTTCAATTTTTTGGAAAACAGAAATAGTGTTCACGGATACGTATTATCTACCATCTCTTAAATAGATGTATTTGATTTTCTATCACTATCATTTATAGATATGTTTAAATATATATATAATAAGCATATAATAAATTTTTATAATTTTTAATATTTTGGATTTGATGGCACTATGATAAAAATAAGAGGGATAATACATAGTATATATTTAGAGATGAGAGGGGCTCACTATAAGCCCTTTATTCATTGGTACGTTTCATGGGAAAAACTAGTTTGTGTATTGGACATGGTCTTACCCAATTATGTATTGTGTGTTGGTCGATTACTTGACAGTATATTTGAGATGTCCAATATTATAAAATCTTTCATTATGTCAATTTTAATGGATATTCAATGTGATTATTATATTTTTAGAATATCAATGTGAATAATTATATGAATTATTTTATTTTTATTTATTCATTCATATTATGGAAATAATTATTATTAAATGGATTGGTTTTCAGTTATAAATATTGACATAATGCTTATGCTTATTTATTATTAATATATTCTACTATAAGATTACCCTTTAAGACAATTTGGTCTCATCATTTTATTATGTTTTTTTTGGGACAATATGGTGTGTATTATGATTTATGTTTAGGGATTAGGTGAGATAATATTTATTATCTAAAATGATTGAATATAATGCATTTTATACACTCAATTGTAATGTAAGGTTCTTGAATGGAATCTAGTTTCCAAAACATATTAATAGGTCGGTCCTTTGGAATTGGAGCCTTGTATCTATTCCAATATAATATAGTGAGGCATCCGCTCTATTATCCTAGGGTCGGGGTGGTTACAATAGTGTTCAACAAAAAACATTGTCAATTTTTTTTGGATTATTTTTATTTATCAACTAAAGATAGAGTCATATCTTTATTGGAGTCTTTTATAACTTAATGATTCATCATTTCAAATAGATTAAAGGGTTTTTATGATACATAGATATTTGATAAAGATTTTCCTAAATTTGGATTAGAGTGTTATGATGTATTGTTGAGATTACCTATCAGTACAAATTAAAAATTATTCATATATTTTCATTAATTTATGATAAATTTTTATTATTCAAATAATAGTTTTGACTCAAAAGTTTCATTTATCGGTGTTGGAGACATAAACTATTCATATATATTATATACCAATAGCCTTATGATATCATCCATCACAAATAATGATAGTTCACTTGTCCATCATTGTCTCCTAAAAATGATCATGATGTAGTTTAGAATTTCATTTCCCAAATGTTGATAATAGTCATATATAATAATTGAATCACTGATATCTAATAATTAGTTATAACCTTTCAGTCATAGTCAGTAATATACCAATATCAGATGAAGTGATATACAATGTTACCCAAACACCGAGAATCATAGAACTATAGTTTCTTTATAGCATAGGAATATTATAAAATGATTCTATATCAGTGTATATGGAATATACAATTAATAATTGTAATATTTTTTTAGTTTTTCTCATTCCATCATCTCTTTCCAATATCAATCAATTATATCAAAGACTCCTCTTGCATGTAACGACACCATTCTTTCATAATGATGATATTTAGGCATTCCATTCAATATAATTTCAATATTCATTCAATATGATTAATGTCACAAAGTGAAATATATATTTCTTTATATTTATCCACTCTAACAAACTATTATATTTTATTTCATATTACATATATTCCAAAGGTTTTTACTATTTCCCATATTATTTTACATGGCATGCATCGATCATCTGTGTGGATAGTTAATCATTGGTTTTTACTTACACAAAATATAATATTTAGTTTTGTAGATTTTTTATTTTTTAATTAATTTGAACATAATAATCAACAGTATTTTATGACACATATAGAGATAAACTATATAATAAGGCATCCTCTTATCAAAAAAAGTGACATTAAAACTAAATATAAACTTTTATCTAATTATTAAATTAATTCATTTCTATAAAAATCTATTGTCCACCAGAATATTCAAACAATATATTAATATCGATGATAAATCATTTTATATTAATAGTTAAAAAATATATCAAATGGTAAAATAATATTCTATGTTTAATATCAATTGAATCATAACATATTAAATATAATACAATAATATAATAATTTTCCAATATTATGAAAACTATGGGAAGTATTTCCTTTTGAAAATATTTATTTCTCTTCTTGGAAAAAATATATTTTAAAAATAACTTAAAAGCCCTCATTTCAATTAATAAAACTCATTATGATTCGTTATTTTCTGAAATAATCATACTATATGTAAATATCAATGTTCCCTATTTCAATTTTACCCGTTGATGTTCATTAAATATATAATTTTTACAATAATGAATTGTATATCTACCTTCCTAGAATATTTTATTCTTTACACGTGATATTATATTTATATCTATGCATGTAATAGCTCAGACCACTCTGGTCCATTCCTTTGCAGAAATTAGTTTTATGAGGTGTTTCAAGAAGTTAAGGTGAGTTATCCACCACACTTTCCCATATTTCCATTTTTTTGACAATTCCATTGGTAAACAGTTCCAATGGAAAACCGTTGTGAATAGTGTCATCGGTGACCTTCTGTAAACAGTGCCATCGGTAACCATATGTGAATATTGAAAACGTGTCCTTATTTTAACAATGCATCGGTATCCCTAGGTGAATAGTGTCATTAGTAACCTTCTGTGAACAGTGCAACGGTATGGTTCCAATAGTGACCTTTTTCCTTTTCCAAATTTTGAGTTCATGAGAAGTGTTTTCAAAACAGTGGGGTTCACACAGTGACCTTTTTCCATTTCCAAATTTTGAGTTCATAAATAGTGTTTCCAGAACATTGAGGTTCCAATAGTGGGGTTCATGAACAGTGTTTCTAGAATGGTGAGTTTCCAATGGTGTAGTTCCAATAGTGAGGTTCATGAACAGTGTTTTTCCTTTTCCAAATATCAATTTCTTGAATAATGTTTCCATCTTCCTGTAGTTTTACCCCATTAACATTTCCTTTGGTGTAAAATGCATTTAATGCCTTGTTTTAAGGAATCTAAGGCCGATTCAAAGGTTTCAACTCCTATATTAATTTCCCCTAAGGCTCGGGAGGTTTTTATTTGGTCAACCCGCATGGTTTAATGCAATCTGCTTTTAATTGAAAACTCAACATATCTTAAATGAATACTTATTAAATCTTCTAAAGGGACAAGATATCATCCTCCCTTGTTCTTATTATATGTTCTTTGGTGGGAGATTCTCGAACATCCCATTCCTTCCCATAGGAGTTGTGAAATCAAACATTCCTCATAGTATTTGATCCGCAATGTTTTGATACAGCCAAGAAATATCGATCAGTCTTCGATATAATGTATAATCTATCTTCATTGTTTTGGGTTCATCTCCTTCATTCTTATTTCAATTTTTATTGAATTTTTATGCCATGTTCTTAATGGGTTTTTCTTGGGTGTTGGCCGATGTGGTGGTGTCTCTGCATCCTCTGGTGGATACAATTATCATTGGGGAGGAGATTGTAACCTATTTTATGGCTCATTCTCGTATAAAGAACGTGAAGAACTATTTGAAGTAGGGGATCCATTTCATCACTTTTATTTTATGTGCAACTATATAGTTGTCATGTTTTATCCCACTAGATCACAATGGAATTGGTATAATAAATATTTGAACTAGATAAATAAATTGTTATTGATCATATATTATTGCTTCTTGTTTTTCTAGATAGTGTGATATCAAGGATTTCATGTCTAGATTTTTGTTATTTATGAAAAATGATAAATAACCTAGATCTAGAATTAATTTATAATAGTTTAGCTAAAGATATTGAGGAATATAAATGAATTGGGTTCCTCTTGTTGTAATTTTATTTGAATAAAATTGGTTCAGTAAGAATGGTTATTATTTTTGATAGCTTACTGTTTCGGTTCCCCAAAGTTGGAACCTACAAATAATAAGTTGGTTAATCCAAGATGGATTAAAGAACATGTTGTTTGATAAAAGATAATACTCATAGGGTTCTGAGTCACCCTCTTTCTTGTTTGAGGGTCAGGATCCCAATAGATATAATTTTAGTTTTTCCTGGTGCATGTGTTGTAATGTGAGCATGGATGGCTGTTGTGATAAGTGGGGAAATGAGACCTATTTCTTGGGGTATTAGTTGACGCCTATACTGGTGAGATGCATCATTTTCTATATGTGGATTTCGGGGAGGACGCCTTGGATGATAGAATGGGTTGGACGTGAGTGTTTGGATGCTAGATGATTCTTATGGGTTGTTTATCTGCTTTACTTTACCCACTACTCAAGGCAGCTGGTCTGGATTCCCTTATCTCAAAAGGGGAAAAGACTCATGGGGTATGCCACATGCTTTCCAGTTTAGCTTCTCAAAGGTAGGATGGGTCTACATTATTGCAATTAGTGGCAATGTCTTGAGGGGTAGTTAATCTATTCACCGTGTTGATCACCCTTCTGTTTAGTAGCTTAGAATGTTTTAATAGAATTTATGGGAATATGGGAAAGTAATAATTATGTTAATAAATGATTGAATAAAATATATTAACCCATAGGGTTAGAGCATAGTGGAACGAAATGTTGAGGTTATAATTTTAAAGGGACAATGGACGTTGGGTGTGATGCTAATGAAATTTAATGTGGAATTGTTAATAATTAATTAGTGTTTACAAAATTAATTAACGTAAAGTGGATATGATAAAAAGGTAATGATGTAAGACTATAGATCTCTTTAATTGGTTGTTTTCTTATAGGATACCTAGTCTTAGAAGTGAAAGTTAGGAGGCTGAGTGACGTTAGCTGCAGTTGGGTCTAAGAAAAGGTTATGCAAATAGAGTGGTTCAGATATATAGTATATTCAGTATTTTTTGGGTTTCAATACATTAATCTACCATATTAGTTAAGGAAACTTAAACCCTGGGGATTATGATCCCTAGGGGGTGTTTTTTTCAACATTCTAATGAGAGGATGGATAGATGACTACCCCCTTTGGCCCTGCTCTCTTGTCTTGGTAGTTACCTATGCTGGTAGGCCCAATGGTTAGTTTTTCCCATATATGTGTGTAGAGGGATGTAATGGCCTGTGGTTATCCACACACATATATTCTGGATATAGAATCATATAAACTACTATAGACGTTACGTGTATAGGCTGTGATGGCTTGAGCATACTTACTCGATGTATGTGATGTAATGGCTTGAGGTATAATACCTGTTGTATGATACATGTTATACAAGACTTGGTGGCTCTTAGAAACTACTTGGATGCATTATTTCATAGACTTGGTGGTTTTGTTTCACGAGGTGCATATTATGGTACTTCACTCAGGTATCTACATGAATTCCTTTTGAAGATAGATGCATAGGAAGTGCAACATTGTGGAAATGTGGAAAATCATTGGGGAAGTTATAGTGGGGTACCCTTGATAATCTTTATTATATTATATACTCTTGTATGCAATACTTGGTGAGAGTAGCCATGGTGAGGCTGGGAACTTAGTATACTTGTTTAGGTGTTGAGTTAGTTTCAATTTTTGTTCATTGTGATTTAGCTTTCTTTCGTCACTTTTTCAAGAGAGGCCCCGTGGAGGTTCCTACTAAGTATCATGTTATAATCACCCTATGTGTATATAAACAATTTTTCAGGTCATTTAGAGCATGCTTGAGATCATGCTATTTTATACTAGCTTGGTGTTGCAGGAGCTGTTCGGGCTTGTGGTTGTTGCAGTTTTTACTTTCTTTTATGTACTTGTAGTTTTCCCCTTCCAGTTTTAGTAGTTTTGCATGACATTAGATATGATCACTTGTTTTTTCATTTATATTTCAATCAGATTTGGATTTTATTTGTGTCTTTCTTATCTCTCTCTTCCCCATGCGTTCTCTTAGAGGGTAATTCCTCTTATTTGTGTTTTTACTATACCCTTAGTGCTAGTTACCAACTCAGAGCCAACTAGAGGCAGGACTCGGGGTCATTATCTACCTTCTCTCATTTCCGGCCCAGGTGGGGTACACTTTGTGGGGAGGGGGTTGTGATAGTGTGGTATCAAAGGCCTGGTTGAGGGATATAATGAATTTTGGAGTTAGGCATAGGCGAGGCTTCATGGGGTGGTAGGGAAATAGTGGCATTCAAGTTTAGAAAGAGATGAAAACACAAAATACTGACTAAGAAATATGTTTTTAGGTCCCCCTATGATCTTATGTGTGGATATTTATGTTTAAAATGGATAATATATGAGGTGATACTAGTTTCAGGGTAGAGACCTCAAGAACAATCAGGCATCATTATTCTTTGTGCGTGTGATTGAATAGATATACCTTGGTATATATCAACCTAAAACTAATAAAAAAACAGCTAATTAATTAATGTTGAGTCTTTCATTTTCCAGGTTTAGGAGCTCTAGCTGTTTGTTATTTTACAGGTATGGCTCTAGGTCGACATCCTCATAAGGATCGCATAGAAGATGCCTAGAAGACAATGAAAGCAGATTGGTTCATGGTAGTGGTTGACGACGATGACACTTATAGGAGGACACTATGATAGATTCAGGTCCAGAGTCTACAGAAGTACGGGGTTTCTGTTTCAGATGCAGTCATGGAAGACTATTTGGAGGAGGACGAGATAGGCTTCAGTTTGATCCATTCTCATAAGGAGCACGGGGTTTCCATGGTTGTGATGATTCTACGTGGATTAGAGAGGTAGTGGTGGTTCTTATTCTTCTAGGATCATGAGGATTCAGTGATCTCATGGGAGGAGTTCCGAGTCAAGTTTAGAGTCGAGTTTCATTTTTGGACTGCGAAGGCGTCCAATCATCTGGAGATTCTTACCCTTCAACAGGGGAGCTCCATTGTGCGGGAGTTTGGAATCTGTTTGAGGAATATTTTACAATATGCTTCAGATGTGTTGACAAATGAGGATGCCAGGTTGAGGAATTTCTAGGAGGCATTGCGTCTAGAGATCTAGTGTCAGGTAACCCCATTTATGTTGAAGACATATCCTGAGGTGCTGCTGAGGGGATAAGATGTTGAGAGGACATTGGCCAGAACAAGATCATATAGAGAGGGGAGTCTTCATGATTCTTTGGGAAGCAGAGCTGTGGTATGGGGTTCCCATTAATCAGGGAATAAGTGTTTCTGTTTTTCCAGGGGTAGGTCCCAGCCCTCCGCATCTCGTTTCTCTAGAGGAAGTGGCTCTCAGGACATTGAAAAGATATCAGGCACCTATTTTTCTTGTGGTGGATGGGGTCATGAATAGCGAGAGTGCCCGACCATTCAGATAAATCATCATGCACTAGGTGTTTCACTCCAGGATCCTCTATTAAGGAAGTTCTATCCAAGGCAGCAGCAGCAGTTTTCACCAGCTTTAGATCAGCAGAGGTTTGATGGGGTAGGTAGTGGACATCACTGTGATACTCCCCATCCTCAGAGAGCAGAGTGAGGCTTTGGTGGTATTCATCATCAAGGTTAAAGAGGTCGTGGAGGAGGTATGGACTGCTTCATGTTTTAGCGTTGCCAGCCCCAATTGAGCCAGATTTCATTCAAGATATAATTTACTTTTTTTCATCCTTGGTGTATTCCATGTTTGATTCAGAAGAGACACACAGATTTTTATCACATACCCTTGTCCATGCTTTGGGACTTGAGGTAGAGAGGCTTCCAGTGACCTTAGTGTTGACTACGCCAGTTAGAGGCTGAGCTGACCTGTTTGAAGTATATAGAGACTCTGAGATAGTGTGAGGGCATCACCACTCTTGAGTAGATTTTTTATGTTGATGAATACAACCATATGATTTCATCATTGGCATGGATTGGTTTTATTTGGTGTTGGATAGCATTGATTACTTTAGGAGGTTGGTTGTGTTCCTTGATGTGGATGGAGAGCCAGTGGTGTTCGTTGGCAAGCGAGACTGTCAGATGTGTCATTGGTGTGTTTTGTCCATATCATACATGATGGCCGAGATAACATTGAGTTATTCAGAGGTTCAGTATTTTCCATTTCCTAGGGTTGTAGAATAGTACCCTGATTTCTTTTCAGTGGAGGTTTTATCATTACCCCCTGATGGGAGATCGAGTTTGGGATCGAGATACAACCAGGAGCATCTCTTATCTCTATGTCTCTCTATAAGATGGCCCCTTCTGAAAATGAGAGATCTGTATATAGCTCGATATTCTGTTATAGTGCAGATTGGTTGGGCCCAGTGTGTCACTGTGGGGTTCACCGGTTTTGTTCGTGAAGAAGGCTGATGGCAGTTTGTAGCTGTGTATTTATTATCACCACTTGAACAATGTGACAATAAATAATCACTATCATCTCCCAAATATTGATTATTTATTCTATCAACTTTATTGTGCAATTTGGTTCTCAAAAACAGACTTGTGGTCAGGAACTATTTGATGCCATTGAAGGATGAGGATATACTGAAGACTGCTTTTTGTTGTCATCATGGGAATTATGAGTTCATTGTAATTTTGTTTGGTGTGAAAAAGGCTCCATCTGTGTTCATGGGATTAATGAATGTATTGTTATGTGCATTCTTAGATAGGTTCGTTGTAGTTTTCATTGATGACATCCTTGTGTACTCCATGTCTGAAGAAGAGAATACGAAGCATCAACAGGCCATTTTAGGAGTTATCAATCAACATCAGATATTTGAGAAGTTGTCATAATGTGTGTATTGGGATAGATATGTTCGTTTCTTGGGGAATGTGTACTCCCATTATGGAGTATCCATGGATCCATTGATAATAGAGGCAGATGTGTCTTAAGCAGCCCCCAAGAATGTGTACGAGGTGTGAAGTATCCTTGAAATCACAGGCTACTACAGGATGTTTGTAGCCGATTTTACTAGAGTTGCGAAACCTCTAAAAACAATGAAAAGGAAGGATTCCGATTTCATATGAACTAATCAGTGGCAGGGTACATTCAAGTATCTAAATGAGAATTTATTAAGTGCTCCAGTTTTTTGTCTTCCAGCAAAGGGAGTTCAGTTCAGCATTTTCTACAATGCTTAACATCTAGGGTTAGGTTGTGTTCTAATGCAGAAGATATCAGTTTTTTCTTATGGGTCTCAGTAGTGATTTCCCCATGAACATAACTATGCCACCCACTATCTTGAGATGGAAGCCATAGTGTTTTCATTGATGTTGTAGAGACATTACCTCATTGGTGAGTGTTTTTGTGGTTTCCACCCATCATAAGAGCTTGAGGTAGGTTTTCCACTGGTGTGACTTGAATTTATAATAGCTTTGATGGATGGAGTTCTTATAGGAATACGACATGGAAATATCATAGTCACCTGGAAAGGGTAATATTTTAGCTGCTGCGTTGTGTCAGAAGTCACATAGTGATGTAGTGCATGAATCTGGGGACAACTCAAGAGTAATGGAAGAACTGCCAGCAATACATCTTGATATGGGAGAAGTTGGGGGGAAGATATTGTATTTTTCAGATGAAGGTGCAGTCATATCTAGTATAGATGGTGGAAGAGTGGCAATTCGTGGATCTGTAGGTGGAAGTCTGGAGAGACTGAGTTGTTTTTAGTGAGGCCCATGACAGTTGGTCTGAGGATGAACAACACCGAGTGTTGTATCATGGAAGGATATTTTTTCCCTTGACGATGTATGAGATGGTTCATAGAAAGTTCATAGATCTCCATTTTCAATGCATCATAGAAAGGAAAAGATAAACCGATCCTTGGGAAGCCAGTTTCGGTGGCCTGGGCTAAACAGTGTGGTTGCGGAGTTTGTGTCTTGATGTTTGGTTTTCCAGAAGGTGAAGGTCGAACACCATGTTCCTGGTGGTCTGCTCAAGCCATTAGATAATCCTCATTGGAAGTGGAAGGAAATATCAATGGACATTTTTACTAGATTACCTCATGCTCATGGAGGACATGATGGTATTAGGGTGGTAGTGGATCATTTAACAAAATATTCCCACTTCTTATCAATCAAGAAGCCATGCTCAGTGTATGATTTCTTGACGCATTTCTTGCAGGATGTGGTGAGACTTCACTGAGTCCCAAGGATGATCATTTCTGATCGAGATCCTCATTATACCTCTATGGTGTGGAAAGGTGTCTAACATTCTTTTGGTTCCCAGCTATGCCTTAGTACTACTTTTGATCCTTAAAAGGATGGTCAGATAGAGAGAACCATCCAGACTCTTGAAGACATGTTACGCTGTTGTTTCTTACATTTTGGAGGTTCATGGATGAGGCACTTACCCTTGGTGGAGTTTGCATACAACAATAGCTTTCGCTCCACAATCAGTATGGTACCATTTAATGCTTTTTATGGTTGACCATGACATTCTTTGTTATGCTATATTGTGGATAGAGAGTCATCAAATCTCAGACTAGAACTAGTGTAGAATACAACATAGATGGTTCAAGTGATTTGTGAGAGGTTTAAGACAGTGAATGAACATAAAAAATCATATGCTGATCAAAGGAGGAGACCCCTAGAGTTTGATGTTTGGGTTCACATGTTTTTTATGGTGATCCACATCATGGGAAACAATGGTTTGGTCATGGGACTATTCTTTCTCCCTGGTTTGTTGGGTCTTTTGATGTGTATTCTTGTGTTGGAGATGTGGCATATCGAGTATCACTTCCCCCCATAGATGAGACCGAATCATGATATTTTCTATGAATCAAAACTCATTTGATATGTTTATGATGACTCTCACATCACATATTGGGGAGAGATTGATGTTAATGATGATGCAACCATTGAGGAATGATCTGTGTAGATCCAATACTGCAAATAGATTTTGTTTTTGTGAGACTTTTATTCCCTTGGTTCATGTCTTCTGCTAACACGGTGGCATAGAAGAGAGTACCTTGGAATGTGACTCACATCTACATGCTTAGTTCCCATAGTTTATTGATGTTTAACTCTGTTGATGTATTGATGTAGCCTTTGTGGTTATAAACCTTTCATGTTTATAATATGGATTTCATTTGTTGCTTCTTATGGATATCTCTCTTTTGAGAGATATCTAGATCGGTGGTTTTTCGGACCCCGTTTCATTTTCCATTTAGGTGGGTTTTTAGTTCTCGAGGATGATAATGTTTTGAGAGATATATAATGTAATGGATCAGACCACTTTGGTGTATTCCTTTGTGAGAATCAGGTGTATGAGGTGTTTCGAGACATCAAGGTGACTTATCTCCAACATATTTCCAAATTTCCATTTCTATGGATAGTTCCATCGGTTAACAGTTCCAATGGTAGACCGTTGTGAATCGTGTCATTAGTGAGCATCTATGAACAGTGTCATTAGTAACCTTATGTGAGTAGTGCAATAGTGACCATATGTTAATAGTGCATTGGTTTCCCAAGGTGAACAATTTCATGAGTAAAATTCTGTGAATAGTGCAATGGTTATGTTTTGACAGTGATGTTTGACGATAAACTTTTCCCTTTTCCAAATTTTGAGTTCAAGAATAGTGTTTCTAGAACGGTGATGTTCCAACAGTGACCTTTTTCATTTTCCACATTTTGAGTTTATGAAATGTGTATTTAGAATGGCGAGGTTCCAGTGGTGACCTTTTTCCTTTTCCATGTTTTGAGTTTATGAACAATGTTTCCTGAACGGTGAGGTTCATGAACAATGTCTCTAGAACGGTGAGGTTCTAATGGTGAGGATCATGAATAGTGTTTTTCCATTTCCAAATTTTGAGTTCATAAAAATTGTTTTTATATTCCTACAATTTTTCTCCTTTAACATTTCCTTCGACATAAAATGAATTTAAATCATTGTTTTACGTACTTTATGGCCGAGTCAAAGGCATAATTCCTATATTAATTTCTCCTAATGATCAGGATGTTTTTTATTGGTCAAACCATGCAGTTTAATGTGGTCCGCTTTTACTGGAAAACCCAATGTATCATAAACCACTACTCCGTTAAATTTTCTAAAAGGGAGATATATCTTCCTCCCTAGTTCTTCTTCCTTGTTCTCAGTTGTGAGACGCTCGAAAAACCCATTCCTTCCTGTAAGAGTTGTGCAATCAATCTTTCCTCCTAGGATTTGTTCCAATAAATTTTGATGCAACCAGGAAACATCAATCATTCTTAGCTATACGGTATGATCTAACTTTATTATTTCTGGTTCAACTCCTTCTTTCTCCTTTCCATTTTTATTGAATTTTTACCACATGTTCTTAATGGGCTTTCTTGGGTGTTTACTGATGTGGTGGTATCTCTGCATCCTCTGGTGGATAAATTTGTCACATGGAAGGATATTGTAAGCGGTTGTGTTGATCATTCTCATATAAAGGACATCAAGAACTATTTGAGGCAGGGGATCTATTGCTCCTCTTTTATTTTATATGAAACTGTAGAGTTATCATGTTTTATCCCAATAGATCATAATGGAATTAGAAAAACAAATATTTGAACCAGATAAATAAATTGATATTGATCTTATGTTATTGCCTATTATTTTTCTAGATACTATAATATCAAATCTTGCTTGTTTATATTTTTTTTCTTGAGGTAAACTGGTAAAGAACGTAATGCCAAAATTAATTGATAATTGTTTGGCTAAAGATAAAGAGGCATGTAAATGAATCTGGTTCCTCTTGTTGTAATTTTATGTAAATAAAATTGGTGTAGTAAGATTGTTTAATTAGTTGTGATAGCTTACTATTATGGTTTCCCAAAGATAGAACATACAAAAAATAAATCGGTTAATCCGAGATAGATTAAAGAACTGGTTTTTTGATAAAAGATAATACTTGTAGGGTTCTGAGTTACCCTCTGGCTTGTCTAAGGGCCAAGAGCCCAATTGATAAGATGTTTGTTTTTCCTGCTGCTTGTGTTGTGATGTGAGCCTATATGGATATTGTGATTTGTGGGGGTAGGGAAGCCTATTAGTTTTGGCAGCAGTTGTAGCCTATAGTGGTGAGAGGAATCTGTTTATGCATATGGGTATCAGGGAGGACACCCTGGATGATGGAACGTGTTGGATGTGAATGTTTGGATGCTGGATAATTCTTATTCATTGTTTATCTGCTTTACATTCCCCTCTGCACAAGGAAGATTTAATTTCATACCATTCTCTGGAATGGGGTGATGATGCATGGGGTATGATATGTTCTTTAATAGTGTAGCTTCTCAAAGGGTGGATGGGTCTACACTCTTGGTATAAGTGGAAATGACTTGATGGGTAGTTCATCTACTCGCTGTGTTGAACCCCCCTTCTATTTAGTATCTTATATTGTTTTTCTAGAAATCTTGGTAATATAGGAATGTAATTATGTTGTAAATAAATGATTGAATAAATGATGTTAACCCATGGTTTTAGAGCTTTCTGGAATGAATTTTTATGGATACAATTTTAAAGTGATAATGGACTTTGGGTGTGATGCTAATGATCTTTAATGTGTAATAGTTAATGGTAAATTAATATTTATATAATTAATTAACATAATGTGGAACTGATAAAAGGGAATGAAGTACGGAAATAAATCTCTTTAAATGGTTGTGTTCTTATAGGATACCTTGTCTTAGAAGTGACAGCTGGGAGTCCGATAGACATTAGCTGTAGTTAAGAATAAGACTATATTATACACATAGTGTGGTCGTGAGATATTGTATATTATTTAATTTTTGTGTTTCTATATTCCACTCCACCATGTCAGTTTGGTCAACTAATACCCCGGGGATTCTGATCCCTAGGGGGTGTTTCCCCAAAATTCTGGTGGGAGGATTGACGGATGACTACCCCCTTTGGCCCCGCTTTCTTCTCTTGGTAGTTTCTTGTGGTGATAGGAATAATGGTTAGTTTTTCCCATATATGTGTGTAGATGACTATAATGAATTTTGGTTATCCACACACATATATTCTTGAAATAATATCTTATAGACTACTAGATGTATAATGTGTATAGGTTGTGATGGCTTGAGGATCCTTACACAGTGTATACGTTGTAATGGCTTGGGGTATAATACCAGACGTATGATACACGTTATATGAGTTGTGGTGGATCCCCAAAACTACATGGTCACTTTCTTGGATAGACATGGTGGATTTTTTTTTCATGAGGTGAATATTGTGGTGCTTCACCCATGATTCTGCGTGCAAGTCTTTTTGGAGAGATATTCATAGGACATGCGATGTTGGGGAAAAGTGGTATACCAGTGGGGAAGTAGTAGTGGGGTACCCTTGATAATATTTATTATATAATATATTCTTCTATGTGTTACTTGGTGAGAGTTTCCATTGTGAGGTTGGGAGCTTAGTATACATGTTTTAGTGATTAGTTAGTTTTACATTTTGTTCACTCGGCTCTAGCATGATTTCATTACTTTTGAAAAAGAGGCCCTAGGGAAGATCATACTGAGTATACTGTTATACTCAACCTATGTGTTTACAAACTATTTTTCAGGTCACTTGGAGCATGTTTGTGATCAAGCTAGTTTCTACCACCTTGGGTTTATAGGATCTGTTCAGACTTTTGATTACTTCTGTTTTTAATTTATTTTGGGTACTTGCAGTTTTCCCCTTCTATATGTAGTATTTTTTATGACATTACATTTGTGTACTTGGGTTTTCAATACTATTTCAGTCTAAGATGGATTTGGATTGGGTTTATCTTATCTCTCTCTTCCGCATGTGATCTCTTAGAGGGAAATGCCTCTAATTTGTGTGTTTACTAAACCCTTGGTGTTATTCACCAATTCGGGGCCTAGGAAGAGGTGGGACTCAGGGGGTCATTATCTTACTTCTCACATTACTAGCCTAATATGGGTACATATTGTTGGGAGGGGTCATGATAATCTAATTCTTATATCCCTAAATTATTTATGTAGGTTATTTTTCATTTCTAATTACCCATGAAATTGTTAAAATTATGATTTACCCTAAAGGGATTTAGATGATGGTATTTCCATGGTTCGCATATGATAATTATTACAATTATAAATATTGTATCAAAATGGGGGTTTAATTATTTAAAAAATCATGGTATATAAATTACATTCACATAATGTATTATTCCTTAAATTTTTCTTTATTATATTACAAAAAAATCCCTTTATATTATTTTGATATTTTATTTAAAACCTAATTTCATTCTAAAAATAATTTATTTAGATATATTTTATAATTAAATAAGGATCATAATGATTTTTTGAATATATTTTTCCATTCAAAACAAATAATAAAATTAAATTCTTCATTACAAAGTGAGTTCCTCTAATGTATCCAATGAAAAAAACAGTCTTTCGTAGTTATCATTCATTTCATTCATGTATTTACATATGTATAGAGTGGGAATGGTTTAAATCATGTTCATTAGATAATATAATTATTTTCATATTCTTTATTAACAAAAATGATAAATATCAAGGCGGTGAAACAAGGTCAAAACGTCTTTTAAGGAACAATGTATTTTATCATTTTTACACAACTCTCAAAATATATAAATTTTACAAACTAATTATATAATGGTTTTTATTTTATAAATTATCATTATACTGTCATGATAAATAAAAAATTATGAATATATAAAATGATAATGAATTATTTGAGGGTTGATAATTCTATGTGTGTGCAATAGTTGTGCAAATGGGTTTAACAGTTGATGAAATTCCATATCCGCACTAAAATCATAATTAAGCAATAGAATAATAATTAAAATTATTTAATTGATTTAAATAGTCATGTTTTGAAAAAAGATTATATTATTTGATAATAGAAATTAATAAATATAATTAATTTATATTATTGAAAAATTAAAAACACAGAAAAATAAATGAAACAATTATAAAAATTGGAAGTGGTTTGTCCCCAATAATTATTCCTTCAAATTATTTAATATATTATTCATATATATTAATTGTTAAAATAAATTTAATAATCAAATAAATAACTTGGTGATTGAATTATCTACATAAATATTTAGATAAACATCCTCTCTTTGATACTCCCTTAATATTTCTCTAGAATGATTCAATGTTTTTATTTTTAGTTACAATGTTATTTCATTTTGATTATAAGGGATCTATACTGAACTAAATGGATTTTATTTAGTAATTTTATAGGGAATGAATAAATGAAAATAAAGATAACTAGATAAAATATAGACGTTAATTAAATAAAAACATGTTATATCTATCTTTAAACTCTATATAAAAAATAAATTACTCTAGAAAATCCTTCTGCTCATCATATAAGAACTATGAATTCTTACAAAAATTAATCATAATATATTAATGTCACTATAATTTTATCTTTCTTTCCACACAAGCAATCGACATGCTCATATTACACAATTTAATAGACTAATATACTCAAATACCATGTTTAATAGGTAAATAAAGGGAATCTCAAAAAAATTTAAATAGGGTGACTTTATTATAGAATTGTTGAATGTTTTCATTATTCCCACAAAATGAATCAACATTTTTAGTATCTTATTTTTTATTTGGATTATATATTTTCTCCAAAAATCATATAATTTCATTATTATAAAATTTATCCAAACTATTAATTTTAGGAGACTAATGTATAGAAACATTATTCTAGATTAAATATTTCATTCACAAAGCCTCTAATATTTAAAAACCAATATGAGTCCCAGGGTAACATATTTTAAATATTGTAAATCCAAATCCATGGATCATGTGAGGTCTCACAAAAATTATTACTATATTATCATTTTTTAAACTTGTATGAATAACTCCAATCCACATAGATACAACGTTAACACCCAAGTGAATGTTCGGGTAACTAAAATAATAAAGAAAGGTTATTATGAAATACATACCCCAAAAATAAAAATTAGTATGATATAAAAAAGGTTTCATGGGAATTTAAATTCTCTAATATATTTTTTCCATACATTTATATATAGAACTATCACATCAATAATCATGTGAATTCTTAAAAACATTTAATAACGCAATCTGAAACCATTGATCTTCTTTGATTTCCTATATATATAGAATATTCTATATAAGTAAGAATATGGAAAATTTTAATTTTTAATGGAATTTTATAGTTTGTATAAAATTTGTTAATAAATTTATCACTCCAAATATTTCACATATATTTATAATCAAAAACAAAATTCATGGTATCATGATGTAATTTTATTAATTACATTTTATTTTACTAATGTTGAATATCTAATGTGAATAAGTAGTACACTATATTAAAAAACTAATGAAAATTTACTTTATATTCAAAAAAATTATCATCTTTAATTTTTTTAAAATTGGGTCATAATATCATTGTTTAATTCCAAAAACATTAGAAATTTTAATAATATATCCATAAAATTTGTTTTATGTCCCACATTTATCAATTACCTCAACATCAAACACTTATAAAGTAAAATATATATAATAATTCTTTTCTTACGTCAATATTTCATAAAAATATAAATAATGGTAGAATGGTTAGTGATCATCAAAATCAATTTACATTAAAAATATTAGATGAATTTTTATAGATAAAACATAATGGATATGTTTTGTTTCATATTTTTTCATAATTGGTATATAATACATTTCTATATAATCATACACTATGAAATATAGTTTCATTTTCACTCTTTGTGATAACCTAACTCCCAAAGATAATATTAGATCCATTTATTAGAATCTAAAATTGTATATCCTACCTAAGTGGAATGATAATTGGAGGAGTTACAAGATCCTTATTCATTTCATCAAATTATATCTCATATTGTTCATAAAAAAATAATTATCCTTTTTATAAAATTTAAATGAGAAAAGAAATCATTTTAAAACCCTTAATAAACCTCATGTTGAATACATCATATCCAATGAGGGATATTTCCTCAATTATATATTTTATAAATTAGGGGAATATATAATATTAAGCATACACTTATAAAAATTAATTATATCATTATGAATTATGTTACCATAAAATAAATCTCATTTATTCAAATAATAACAATATTTATTTTCAATAATAAATTTTTTCTATATATTTTATGGTTAAATTCCTAGTTTATTAATGAATTATTTAAAATAAGTCCCATACATGAGGACATGATTTATAAAGTAATTCGAAACTTCTTATTATTATTACGTAAAAATACACGTAATATATAATTTGAAAGTATTTAGAGTATTAGTCAACCCAAATAAATGTATTCTATATTAAAATCTTACAAAGTGACATGTGAAAATGTTTTTATATCTTAATCCTTATGAAAAATATTTATTTAAAATTACCCAAAAAATAAAAATAATAATAATTCAATTATCCTTAAAAACACCGAAGGATTTTGTCTATTAAATGAAATTTAAATGGTATATTCTTTTAATTTCATTAAACATAATATAATTTATATAGATTCCCTATTAATTAAAACCCCTATAATAAATCAATCCTCTAACTCATTATCAATAACATTGAATCTATTTTTATTTATAATTACTTTAATTTGGATGGTCCATTTTCTATTTATGATACGAATGATTACTCCTTCTTTAATCATTATAGTAATCTAATTCTTTGATAATCTACAAAATTAGTTGGATTTATAAACATTGGATCTATTATAACTGGTTATGAGTCATCTTTTAAATATTAATCTCCACAAAAATGAGATTTTACATTTTATGAAATAAATTAATGTCTATCTAAAAAATACTTTTAAAATTTCAGATAAATAATTATATTTTAATCAAGAAATAAATAAATAAATATAAAAATATTATTGATAAATTTATTATATAACTTATGAAAATCAAACATCATGTTTTCAGGAAAGGATTACTACTTCAATGTGGATTTAAAATAAAAACTAGGTTCTAAATAAGTAATTGATTTATTTCAACATTAAATAAATTCTTAATCAATGTTAATTTTACAATTTATTTCTCAACAAGGCATTCATATTAAAATTATATTAAATAAATTAATTGAATTATAATAAATATTTATTTTCCATTATTAATTTGCATTTTTAAAAATAATATTTCATATCTTTATTAGATATTATATTTAAATAAAAAAAAATTGAATCCACTATAATTATAAATCATATCATTAATCCACACATCACTGTATTACATTTAATTAATTTTAGAATGATTCGATAAATGTTCAATAAATAAAAAAACATGAATCCTATCAATAAGAAAGCCAGTCAGAAATATTATTAGGGAAATAATAATGGTTTCTTATAAGAAACTATATAAATTCATTGAAACATTTGTAAACAATCACAATATAAAATTACATTGATAAATTACTAAAGTGAATATTAATAATTTTAGTTGAAGTAAAAAAATACTACCATATATTCTTGGTTCATGTCATTTAACTAGACTTCTTTTATATAAAACAAAAAAACAGTTCTTCAAAATTGTGATTATTTACCCATAAAAGGTCAAATTATATAACTCATGTATGTTTTTTCATAGAACAATCAGGTATCAATATAACTATCATAAAATTATTATTCTATCCAACCTATAAATTTTATTAAATGTATTGAGTCATTAAGTATATGAATAATAATAAATATGACACAACTTCAGTGAAATATGACACCGTAATGATGTAGGCTATTTTGAAATTACATGTATCATATAACATTATATATAAATTAAGTTGAGTAATATTTATTTAATTATTTCTAAATAAGAGTCTTTCATCACCTTTTATTTTCAATTTATGAGTTATAATTCTCTTAAAATATGTTACATATTTGTAAATTTTATTAATTGTATCAAATAGAGGAATGCTATCTTAATATTTTATGGAATTATATAAAACCACTTTTTGAAAGTCGCTTTCCTTAGTATTTATAAAAATATATACTCTCATTGGATATTTTATTGGATATATATAAATTTATTAATAATTATCTAAGAAATTATTTCCCTAAATATTTTCATGACCATTATTTATTTTTGTTGAATTAAATATATTTAGTGAATTTTAATTAATTATTTTAAATATTTATTGTAGGAATTATTCCTCAATAATTTATTCATGTAGTCTTACACATGATGCCAAAATTTCTACTCTACGTCATAATTTCACATTACAAAAATTATTATTTACAAAATGATTCATAGTTACATAATATGTTATGTTTTTTAGTCCTTGATTTTTCAATTCACTAATGTCATTAACTTACATCTAATTTTTTATATCATATTTTTTATTATAAATTATTTTTTAGTAATAATTACATATAAATATGACATAGATTTTATGATGGTGGAATAAAAACACTAACTTGTTTATTTTTCTCTTAACAGTTCCGAAGAAATTGATTACATGTATAAAATTGGAAGCATCATTTCAAAAATATAGGTTTTCTAAAAAATTAATATATTGTTTTTAACTACGCATCAAAAATAATAAATTAATACTGGATAGTAATATATATAACATTTAGGCTTCAAATGACCTGTGGAAATTTGTGAATACCTAAATCTAGGGAATAAAAAAATAATTGGAATTGATCCTTTACATTATTATATTATTTATATTTTCCACAATGAATTAATGAAGTAGTTTTTGATCTAGTCTTTGGTTTTAATTTACCTCTAGTTTGTGGTTTTATATTTTATGATGTTATGTTTGAATATATTTTCATAAAATATACTAACCATCTATCATATTTGATTCATTATTTGATTTGGTTACATCATGAACTCTATTAATTTGAATTCCCCCCCAATTAAAAAATATTTAATCATTTTGATCCATATTATATATATAATTCATAATTAATATAAGTTTTTTTAATAAATATCATATAACTAATATATCAAAGATACATTGATATATAGAAACAAACCACTTAAAAATTATTGAACTAATAATTATCCATTGATTCAATCATTGGAATAAAATTAATCATCATTATATCATCATGAAATGTCACTCATTTGGTTTTCCTGATCTAAAAAATATCATTCTTTCGGGAATTATACATTCTTGTAATGAAATAAATTATATAGAAATTATTAATTATAACCCAAAAGATACCTATGATACTAATGAATTAGTAACAAAACCTCTACCCATCCACTCCATCTATGGAAAAATAAAATTCTCACATATAATTTGATGATTTATTAGTCAATATTGATTCATAGGGGAATTAAATATATTAAATTATTTCTGATGATTTTAAAATCAATGTCCTAGAAAACTAGGATTCTTTATTAAAATAAGGACATGAAGAAACTAACACTATAAAATTGTATACCCCCATAATCCAAAATAAATAAGTTAAAAGATATATCCAATAATGTTTTTTAATTTATGGATATTTGATCATAAATGACTTCAAATCCTTTTTCACCCTCTCTTTTTGCTGAATTAATTTTTTAAAAAAATTTCAATACCTTTCCATTACACTTTATTATGTTGTTTTTTAAAATAATTTGTACATATTTTTTACCAATACTATATATACTTTACCCAAGAATAACTCATATAGGATTTGTGAAAAGAAAAATTAATAACCAAATTAAATGGTATAATAAAACATTTGTTTGATATGTTCATATATTCTTTATAATTTCACTAAAATAACATATATTGTGAAATGATAAATGAGTAAATATAATTATAATCATTATTATAGTACAACTTCAACAAAAAGGTTCCATAATTGGCTATTTGTAAGACATAGTGGCCATTTACTCTCTTATTGGTTACACATTACTAGATAAAAATATATTTGTACCCCACTCTTAAGTAACAGCATGATTAAAATTATTATTAAGTATGGTTGAAGGTTTTTTTAATTTCCATAATAGGAGGTAGTTCCATCCTATAGATTAATTTAATTATATTATTCAATTTATTTGAAATAAGAAATCAAAAAAATCAATGGTATTATTCATTAATTATTAAAAATATATATTGGAAAACATTTTTTAATACATTAAAATGTTAGATAAAAAATAAAATATTAAATCAATTTTTTTAAAATTATTCAATGAATGAAATTTTATTGTTAAAAAATATATATTAACATTAATTTTATATCCTATATTTTAATTTATGAACTAATTTATTATTTTAATCAATTTATATTCCTTTTTAAACCTCCATCAATTTAATTTCATACTAACCTGTGTATTAGTTTTCTAGAATGGAACAAAATATTTTCTCAATTAAATATATAATTATATCAAAATAAATATCGTGAAAATATAACATTAACATAAAAATATGATCGTATTAATATACTTTGAATAGTTAAGAGATATTTTTTTATGAATCAAAGTATAAAATGATCATGGTTTTCAATAATTGGATAAAATAATTTAGTAGTCAACTTTGAATTAGGGAATATTGATTTATATATTAAGGATGATGAGTTTATATGTGATGAATTATAATAATTTTCTTATTATAAAATTTGGAATTTGAAATTGTTACTAGTTTGTTGTTTTCCACTGGATTGAAACAAATAATGTTATGGAATTAAATTATTCTCATTTTAATATTATTTCATTAAGAAATCATTCATATAATCTAGAGGGTTTTTATAATATTTTTTAATTTATTTTTATATAAAATATTGATTTATTATATAATTGAGAGGAGATTTAACAAAAAATGCGTACTTAATGTTATATATATATATTTTAATAAAAAATTAACTATCTATACTGTGATATGTATCTATATCGGTGAATTTCAGGCGAAGAATTTTAATAAACTAACTAGGTTTACACATGACTTAGAACCCGATTGGGCTTACGACATAGCTAGATGATCAATCTAGATCCCCACAATCAAGAAAATATTTACTAGTCATCATTATATCCCTTTAAAAATGGTTTATCCCAGTAATACTACAAATATGGTATAAATTGAGAACCTAACATGGCTATATAGTTTTAGGTCCATGCTCTCAATGTGTACGAAAAAACATGAATAACAACACATATAAAAAATATAAATATAAACATAAATATAACAACATTTCATATTGAATATTGAAGAAATAAAACCAGTAATACAAAGGGACATCCAGTGGAATTAGATGATGAAAACGAGGTATGAGATCTTTTATACCCACTTCAAGATAAACTAAAAGATTAAAAAATAAAAAATTATCCACCTATGTGTTATAAGTGGTCCAACCTACCACCATGTCACATTTATTGAGTTAATAAAGCAATCCTGGAAAATCAATGACTACAAGACATTTTCTGATTCATCACATAGTTGATAAAACATGGTTTTTATACACCGATCAATGTATACAGAGTGTGAGCATAACAATTCCATTATGATTTGACCAAGTATTTGTATACAACCATTTTTATAAAAACCAATTCATTGTAGTTTGATAATATATTTATGAAAACAATATTTTAAATATTTTTTGAGAAGGAATGTGATTTAATTTTTATATTAATCTTTTTAAAAAAATTAATAAAATAATACAATTATTTCATAAAATAAGATAAATGAAATTATTATCCAACATATATTTGGAAATAAATCATAATTTTATACATATTTAAGGATAAAAAATGGATGAAAACCCCATGAAAACATACATTTAGAACATACTATGTGGGAGTTCACCCTAAGGTTACTAATGAATAGATAACACTGTGAATTGAATTCACTAGTTATATGATTTCCCTCAACTATTATGATTGATATAAAATAAATTCATTGATCAGTAAGAATGTATTTGGAATTTCATCACTAGTTAGGGAGACACACATTACTATTTTTGTTGAAACTTCCCCATTTTAAAGAATTTTATACACAAGCATGTATGGTTTCCAGTGATTATTAACGAATTAAATAATCATTTAAAAAAGAATTTCATTAAAAATTATACACACATTATTTAATCTACATTAATCAATATTTTATTCCACCTTGGGAATTAAATAAAGAGAATCCCATGTCTAAAAAAATATATAATTTATTCTGTTAAATAACCTTATATGCCACTAGAAGAATCTGATGTAATTAATTTAAAATGTAAAAGGGTAAAATGTTTAATTAAAAAAGTGTGGATATATGACCACCACCCATATTTTATGAAATATTCTATTATCATAGAAAATACCCTAAAGGATATATGAACAATCCCAAAATGCCATGAAGTAACCCTAATAGTAAAAACCCTAATAAAAGAAATTGTTTCTTAGGAAACCCTTGGTTTTCTTGTAATTAGAGGGTATGAAAACCAAATAATGTAGTGTGTAATGGTAGAGTATGGGGAAAGGAAGTCACTATCCTGGTTATTCGTGAATATGACTAGAATATAATAAATAAAATTTCACGTGGATATATAGGGTGTGTAAATATAGGTTATAAGGATCCTGAAGAGTTTGAAAATGATGAAGACTTATTGATAGAATAATTTAAATGAGTAAGATGGGAAAATGTAAAATAATCAAAAAAAAGTTTAGATAGGGGGAAACCACACTCTATCCCTACTTAGCATATCTAGTTTCCACATTCCTGGGACCCTTGTGGTGTGGCCCTTTAATCTATATCATGATTTATCCCCTTATGTTATAAATAGGGTTCTCTATTGTAGGCCTCCATGGTTTTTCCCACTTTTCCACGGGGTAACCTCTCTTAAGATACCAAGACCTTAGTAATGTACCCCCCCCCCCAACTGTGGAGTAAGCACCTATCCTCGATTAATGAAGGAAAACTGCCTCTAGGGAAAAAAAATTCATTTTCAAGGTTCCTAATGCCATAATGTGGCCTACAATAGTTTAATTATTTATAAAATGAAGAATAATGAAAAATAAAAAAATCATATGAAGCATAAAATTTTATTTAAACAAAATGAATAAAAAAAAATTATGTACAATAATGTTTCATTTTCTGTCTAACAAGTATCCCCATTATATTAGTTTTTATCATCGAATATTACCTAAAACTCTAATTATATGTAAAACACCACAAGAAATATGGGTAAAATAAAATATATTGACTATAAAAATATTTTGGAGTCATCCACTCGATTTTATATATCCATTTCATTATGATTATCTTTAATCTATAACATTCATCACTAAAAATAATAATTTTTATTGATTTTATATAAAACAATGTTCCATAATAAATAATTATTAAATCAATATTATAAATCAATTCACACCAAAACCAAAAGAATAATTAATAAGAAACATAAATCTTATTATGGGAACTCTAAATAATAATAATTTTTCTGGAAGATAAGATTAACAAAAATTTAATACGTTATATTATCCACATCCACAATATAGAACTACAAAATTGGAAAAAAAAAATATCAATGAAAATAACTTTACAATTACTGAAATGAGAAGGTTCTAATCTTAAAATAATAGTTATATAGACAAGGATGATTTTATTTTTTTAATTAATAATAATGTATTTTTTATGATTTAAAATCATATGATAAGGGAATGTACTATAGTTTTTTTTTTAAATTTATAGTTTCATAAAATGATGATAATCATAATTTAAGGTAATGAAAAATAATTTAAATACTCAAAATATTCACTATTCTAAAATTCATCTAATTTATATTTATAATTTATAAATAGAAAATATCATTGTCACTTAACTAATTCAGTAATTTCATCCTAGATTACCAAATAGTTCATGAATCCATAAAACCCTTAAGAAAACATTGTAAAAACCCATTCTTAAATCAAATAATATGATTTATTAATTCAAAATTACCTTTTATGACATGAAGAAATCATATTTTAAATAATCCAATATAGGTGGTGTTCTACCCACTATTTTACCCTTCACTCACTATAAAAATAAATATCATTAAAATGATTAGTTAAACACAGTGTAATTTAATAATCAAATTAGATATAATGGAATAAATTTACAAATACAAAATTATAGTTACAAAATCATAGAAGAAAATAAATCATTTTAAATAAATTTAATACATTCCTAATATCTAATGCATGAAAAATATAAATTAATGAAAATAAGACTATATGTATTAAATAATATTTTTTATGAACATCAGAAATTCATTCATAAATATATGTTTACATGTTTTTTAACTGAATATTTAATAATACTCAAATATCCTATGAATTCTTAAGAAACATTCATTTTAATTAACAAACAAATATATATATATATATATATTCGAAATTCAAATACAAATTTTAAAGATAACAACCACATAAAAATAAAATGATATTGAAACTAATGATATCCCTTAAAACCAATATAATTATAAAATTATAAGTAATTATGAAACTAAAATTTAGTAAGTAATGAAATAATAAAAACCAAAATTAAAAATCCATTTAACTTAGGAATCACTGACTTCTATTTTTCAAAATTTACAAAATAATATTTGAATCTCAACATTCAATAAATAAAACATTTAATTCTGGTTCGGTATCATTTTCCCACATCATAAGTATACTCCATCCACATCATATTTTATTTCACAATCAAATAGTATCATATATTCAGGTAATATATTTTCTTCCACAAGACAACATTATGTAAGATTCCATTATCAAAGAGATACATAACCCATTATTAAATCAATCTATATTATATGAAAATATAAAATAATTATGATAAATACTAATTATATTCTTACAACATGATACATTTACACATCTCCTTCCAAAATAATATTGATAACTCATTCTGGAAAAATCCAAAACCTCAAAAAAATTGTATATTTTATTAATAAGATTAGTTATAGGGAATTCACAAGGAAAAAGTTATCAAATAACCCAATATCAATTTTTAAAACCACATGAAAATAAGGAACTTGATATTTTCATTTCAAATACAACCTTATAATTTTAAAATTTTCAACTACAGTTTACAATTTCATACTTTAATCAAACATTATTAATGAAAAAAATATCTGTAAAATTTTAATGATACCATAGATGAAACATCTTAGAAAACATGAAAATTTATCATTGAATAAAACAAATACCACAACATATAAAGATAATTTTTAATAATAATCATTAATACAATTTATTTTAGGAATTTACATATAGAAAATAGATTCAGTTATATTTAAATAATCAAATACATCGATTTAAAAAAGGGATGTTTATTAAAATGAACATTAATTTGTTTTGAATATATATGTGTAATACTATATATTTCAATAGACTACGGAGTAAAAATAAAAATAAGATAAGGTATTTCACTAATAAATATAAATAATATACATGATTCGTTTATAATTATTGCATAAAATGTCATAGGAGAATCTAATAACCCATTTCCAAATAGGTTATCGCAAAATTGTCTCTTTATCTAATGTCTTGGAATTTATTTAGTGATGATTAAAATGATATAAGCATGTATTTACCTTGTAATATTTTATAATTAGATAAATACATACAAAATGAGTTCTATAGTGAATTATATATTCACATATTTATATAACGAAGGTAATATCATTTATTATTTATGTTTAAATAAAAATTATTATAACAAAATAATTTTCATATAAAAATGATTTTTATATATTTTTAAGAAAAAATATTTTCACCACTTTGATAATTCAATATGTTTTCCAAAAAAACTAACATATCATTTTTAATTCCAAACCTTCCACAATGTTAAAGTTTCATTAAAATCCATCATTGAAACATCTATCTGATAATT
This sequence comes from Viscum album, assembly GCA_963277665.1. Classification (NCBI taxonomy): domain Eukaryota; kingdom Viridiplantae; phylum Streptophyta; class Magnoliopsida; order Santalales; family Viscaceae; genus Viscum; species Viscum album. Next base: position 1,298,136,051 of record OY728155.1, read on the forward strand.
TAGAACACACTTTTGAAATATGTTTACTATTAATCAAATAGAAAGATATATTAAACTCAAAGAAACCCTGAATTTAACAATCAAATTTGTGAATCAACATTTTATCATTAAAACATATAAATAATTGATCCAGTGAACTATATTATGTATTAATCCTTTATAAAGATACCCAATAATGTTTTAAATAACATACCCCTTATTCTAACTAATGAAAATCATTCTAGGATTTATTCAAACTATAGTAAAAATTTCTAATGATCTATTAAAAAACATACATCGATTAAGAGATTCAATTTAATGAAGAGGGAATACAAAATTTCATAAAACAAATAATGAAATTAAGTTTAAAATAATTACCACACCACCTCAACAAATGTTTTTAAATCCATATAAATTTATCAATAATATATTATTGAACTACTTAAATTGCATAATAGTAATTATTTTTCATCATAACTCATCTAGAATTTTAATTCAAAGCATAAAAATATATTTATAATGAAAACTAAAAAACTACATTCTTACATGATTCTCTACATAGGTTCATGGTCAGCAGCCCATATAACCATCCAATGAAACTTATTGGTTTCCCTTAAACCTTTTTCCAAATATGGATGTGAACAATTAATGAAATAATAACATAATCCAATAACTATAATGACATATTCCTAGAATACCTATGTGACTCAAAATTCAATACTCATAATTCTGGATAAGTAATTTTTCATACCATTATATTTATCTTATATAATCATATATCTTTTCTACATACACTCCATAAACCATAAAAATAAACACCCTTGTCTGATACCAACTTTTTATAATCAATCATGAGAAAAAATAATTCCAGAAACTTAATCGTCTTGTGATAATTCCCAAAGGTAATTAAAAATCCCAATATACTACAAAAACGATCATTGAAATCTGGAACACTCATTGCCATTTTTTTCTATAAATGAAACTGTGTAAGTCCAATTCAACAACCCCATAATAACTCTCCAAAATAAGAAATTCATTCTCCAAATAGGTAGAGGACAATGAACATCTTAACACATATAAAAAAGAGATAAAGCTACTAAAAACATAAAAACATTTCCAATCATGTAATGAAAAAATATAACACATAACCTATTGGGTAAAATGATGAATGGGAAGCTAAATAGGTTATATGAAATTAGGTATACCCACCAAAACCTGATCCAAAATAGAAAAGAACCTATTACACAACTTTTTGTGACAATGGGTACATACTCCAACGTTATCACCTTTATAAAATGAATAAGTTAACATGAAAACCATTAACCTCTTATTGTAACCTTTATTTTTCCTATATCAAATAAAATGACGTATTGATAGGCCCCTAGTGTATATAAAATGTGTGTGTAATAATCCATGTGTGCTCCTAAATTGTGTTCCATATAAAACATTTTTAAAAAAATAATGACATTATAGTGTGATAATAAATATATAGAAAAATGGTTTTGAAAATACTATGAGACGGAAACTAATGTGAAGTTATCCATTAATCATTTTAAAAAATAAAATCATCTAGAAATGTCCCATATTTATTTATCAATGCATATTAGTTAACTTATTAACTAAAATCTTCATATAAAGTAATAATTATAATGAATTTGATTTTTTTGTAAGAAAAATATTGAATAAACAATGAATACATACCTTTGAAAAATTTTACATGGGATTAAACCCTATGAACACTAGGGAAAAACAACCAAGTGTAATTATATTCAAGTTAGCGATATAAACTGAACTAGTTGGAGGGATGTAAAATTTTCTCACAGACTTGTGGGAATGTATATTGTATTTTATCACTAGTTAGGTTGACACAAATTTGTAAGTGTGAGGTAACTTATCCATTTTCTTTACACATGCACCCTGTGTATCCAAGTTGATTAAATATTTAAAAATAATTTTTCAAAAGGATTTAAAGGAAAAAAATTCCAATATTAATTATTATACATACAGTAATCTTTTAAGACACTTTGAGAATTAATCAATGATGGAAAATTTGAGTAACTAATGGGGAAAGAGATATATGTTTTAGGGGGGATGAAAAGTTTAAAAAAGTTTTAAAATATGGGAGAAAAAAAGGTAAAATAATATAGGGGTAAAATATTAATTTCAAGAATATAGAATATATACAGTGGCATAGCACGGTGTGGCCCTACTCACTGTGGTATGGTTCCCTCAACAATAGAATTGGATGTTTTGACCATAGGGAGAACCATGTTGCATCCTATAACACCACCATGATTTTATTTATTTCATTTAAAACTAATCATTATTTATTTGATTGTTTTCCATACAAGTAATCTCAAAACTATATAAACTAAAATATATAAACTACTATATATTTATAGTTAAATTGGATTGAATAAATAGTATTAAAAAATTATTGAAAAATATATATTAACATTTTTATTAAACCAAATTTATTATTTTATTCATAACCATTAATTTCTCAATTTTTAGTAATGTCAAATTACATTTCAAAAATATGTTTTCTTCAAAAATGGTATTTATTGAAGTATAACACACAAAATTTACAATTATTTAATAACATTTTTATAAATTTTATTTTTATGAAATTTATATTATAATTAAAATAATAATATCAATTTTATCATAAGGTATATTTTTAAGATATTTTCTAAAATGATATATTTTTCAGTGATTAGAGGATAATGCATAGTTTTCTTATAAAATGTCATATTTCTTCAGATAAATATCCCATTACATTTCAAATAATAGAATTGGGTAACGAAATTATTATTTAATATTAAATATTTGTTTAATTATATTGAAATAATAATTATACATGATTTATGTATAAGTATAAAATACGTATTTCTCAATAAATATTCTTCCCTTCAATATGTATTTATCTAAATAAATTAATGTAAACACATTTTGTTATTTTTTAATTAAATAATTATATTATATATTAATTAAATTCTTTAAAATTTATTTTACGGTTTATAAAATGTAAGGTATAGATGTTCATTATATTTTACCCATAAACAGTAATTTTTTGTTAATAGATTCTCATTGTGGGTTGTGCTATTAATTACGACTAAAATTATCAAAAATTATATAATTATGAAGGGTAAATTAATTATTATTTTTTCAATCATCATAAATAATATAATTTAATTGGTACAACATTTTTTGGCTATACAAATTGTAAAAAGAGTAAAATTTTGATACCGTTGTAAAGGTTAAAATAGTTTACCAGGGGTTAAAACCATAAGTGATTGTAGGATTTCAATAAAATATTATTATATTCATATTTATTGTCTTTATTTCACCTTATCTTCTAATAAAATCAAATACCAATTCATTTAAGCCATTTTCCCAATAAATTGACCTTAAATCAGTTAAATATTTTAATAAATTTCATGTATATCCCTTCCCTAACTTATAAAAGGGATCCATTTCCATTCCTTGTTCACCTAAATTGACCCTCCTAAAATACAAAATAAATATTTCTAAAATATCAATGAATAATTTCTTTCATCACATAAATTCATGTATTCTCCTAAGACCAATAAATCATGTTATATGGAGTAAGCCAAATGAGGTATCTCAAAGAAGAGATAGATGTTAACCAATATCATTCAATAGTGTTTCCTCTTCTACATCCTATAAAACAGTTTCGTAAATAAAAAAACAATTATTTTATATTTTTAATGTTACTTATATATAATTATATTGTTGTTATAAACATTTAACACCTCTCCTTAGTCCATCAAGAGAAGAAAGTATATCTCATGTGTACGTGTGGAATACAACCTCCACATAGCCATATGAATCATTCTCCACCACCATTCTTCATTGCTGGTTTTTATGATATGTTTATTGTTTATATATGATATTTATTACATGATTTGGCTTTTACAATAATAATATCATATCATCCTTCTTACCTACCAATCCATTTCTAAAAAATAACACCATGCATGCATTCATGGGGAGTACCTCCTCCACGATGTGATTTGATTTGTTTATCATTCCTACTATACATGGATTATAAAATTTCTACATTTATTGATTATGTTGGGTTATATTACATAACTCAATAGGGGTGGGAATTTAGTTTCTAATTAAATTTACGCTTAATTTTTTTTAAAAAAGAATAAACAAATTTAATATACTCTATTTGTTAACAAAAAAATTGAAAAATGTTATTTGATCTTCTGAATATAATATCAAAAGCTCAATCACAACTCAGATAAATTATATTAAAATTTAAAACCATGATACTCTTATAAAAAATATTATATAAACACTAATTTATGCTAACCAACAAAGAAACATTTTATTTAATAAACAAATAATTGAATCCTATTTCACTAGAATATTGGGAATAAAAGTGATAAAGCCTAATAAAGCATCAAACAAAGGGTTTCTTCTCAAGATAAAATATAAACACTTACACTTAGAAATCACCTTCTACCAAGTAGTTTTTTGTAAAATAAACATATATTCATCCTAGAATTGGGTTTAAAACAATTTTACAAAAATATTCGCTACTAAAATCATCTTCTATGGATATTTTGGTGAAAAACAATACTAGTCACGAATGAAAATCTCAATATTTATTCAAGAGAATACATTTTAAAATATTATAGAGACTATCACTTACTTTATAGATCAATATAGGGGGATTTTATTACAAATAATTAGTCTAATATAAAAAACATCTTGAATTTAATGCATAAAAAATTATTAAAAGATTAAAGATGATAAGATGAAGTGAAGCTCAATCCATAAAGGATCAGTTGTTCGGAGTCCATAAATTACCCTTTTATAGGATATCGAACAAGTCACATTGATATTTTGATAAAATAATGTTTCATGAAGTGTCTTGTGTAATTAATCTATTTAGAATGATATCGCGTATAGGTTACTCTTTTATTATCAATAAAATAATTTTTTAACTTCTCTATTTCACATTAATAGATATCTTTCATAAAAAAATGATCATAATTTATTCATTTTAGAACAATGAATATAATCTTAAATGAACTAATTCTTCAATTAAGACTCTAATAAATAGCATTTTTAGATTCCAAATTCTCCATTTTTATGTTAGACAACGTAAGGTTTCAATAACTAATAAATAGTTATTGGGAAATGAAAATTGACATGGTCATTTGTAATAGTCTATTAATGTGGAATGTTTTTTGTGTTAGTTCATTACTTCATGCATCCAATTCATTTAATCATTCCGTAGGTTCAAGAATTCATGTGGTTTCTTTTTTCATCACGTTTCCCCTACATTAATAAATGTTTTAATTGTATAATGAAATGAAGATTTTTCATATCATTGAATGTAAAATTGATTTCATCATAAGGTAGGCCATTTCCTTTACACAGTCAATTATCTTATTTTTCATTGTATTCATTTAATTGTATATTTTTCGTTTTTCTCTCATGATAAGTACATCTTTTCTACATAGTAGGTTGATTCTACATATAGTAAGGTATTTCTCAATAAATGGAAATCACAACTTCAATGCATGGGTAGTTGATGAATTTTATAAATATTGTTCATCTGAAAAATACTTGGTACTACGTACATATGATCTGGTGAGGTATAACATATTTTAAGTTGGAATGGTCACATATCTATCATCTTAATATAATTTTCCTCATTGTATAAGAATATCACACAAGTGGTGGGTTTTTATTATAATTTACTCACATAGGAATATTTTAGTTTTTGGACATAAATAAATTTAATAACATTAACATGAAATTCATTAATATCATTAAAAAATATTTGGGATTATTATAAAAATGTTGATCTAGTTTAGGCAAACAAATATATCATTTTATGACCATAAATCATAGCAATTAAAATAAAATAAAAAACATCAAAAAAATATTTTTAGATGACTGAATTTAATTTTTTGGGTGTCCCTAAATTTATGAAATGTTTTTCAATGAATTCAACAGATATGAACTTTACAATACTGCCCATATTGGGATTTTAAATGATTGGAGAAATAATAAAAGTCATAATATACTTAAACTAAGAATAAAAAGAATATATTCAATTAATATATCAAAAGATAGTTATAAAGAGTGTTATAAAAATAGTATTCATCATAGATTTTGGTCATTTATTATTCTGGTGTATACCTATTATCTAAATGAAGGATAACATCTCATAATTTGTTTGTAGATACAATAGAACCAGTAGTTTTATTTATATAGGATGATGTTTGGTCACTAATATATACAGTTGTATACATTGGGATAGTGTCTTCGACAACATCTCGATGAGTTAATCCAAAAAAATAATGGTAGAATAAATATTTTGAGGGGTTGATATTCATTCTAGGGTCATAGGGATAGCTAGATGATCTTGAATATATATATGATCACTATCTACGAAATGTTCCATCATCATACTAATGTGATAGACTTCTCTTGAATTTTCGTCCAAATCATGAAGAACATCATCTCCATTCTCTATGTAGGATTCCAAAATTAGAGTCAATTCCTTGATCCTTTCTACTTGTGTATTTAAATCATAAGTTAGTGGTGGAATCCATATATCCAAGGAATGTTTTACGAACACTTCCTTGAAGTCTAACATAATGATGATTTAGATGAGGTTGTAATCAATAGACTACTCAAATGTATCTATATTTTGACTAACCTTCACAGAATTGTCTCTATCCACTACCATGTTTTTCGTAGCATGTGTTTGAATTCCATTAAACATAACTTATTAGATCTTTCTAAACACAAAAAGTATAATCATCAACTCATCCATTATGTTTTAGTTGAAATTCTCCTCATAAAAAGCAAACTAAAAAGGAAATGTGGGAGAAGAAAAAACTAATCTGATAAATCTATTGTCTTATTGAAACTTGATATCAGAAAGATTATCTTGATGAGTATCCAACTGTTCTTTGAGGTCATTAATCCCATATTTCAAAAAAAATCAACTCAATTAATATTTTAGGATAAAAAATATAAATTAAATGAAACATTGTTTTTCTGATGTTGTATTATCTATCAGGCTCCATAGAGTGTCCAAAACCTAGAAAAGAATCATTAAAAACAACAATATAATCAGATTTTAATTCATTCAAATATTAATTGGTCACATGTTATTAAAATTTATAGTCTTATATAGATCATAAGACTGATTCCTACCTATAACCTGGATACATACTCTAACAATTCAAATCAATTTGGTTATTATGAAATTTTATTATCATCATACACTTCTTCCTCATGAATCGAAGGATAACCATCCTCCACATCTTTACCATGAGCACTACCATTCTCATCTTCTCCACTTTCTTTAGATGGAGTAAGACCAACTATATCTGATAGATTATATAAAACTAAAGGGATCACAAGATATATGTTCTCTTATGTATCAATAAAATCAATAAGATATCCCTCCCAAAATATCTATATAGAATGAATGCCATGTCCAACATATTTAGGTGAAAGTATCCAACCATCATTGTAATTTGTATAGTCCAATCATAAAACTAGTAATCTAGGGGACTTATCCCCAATAGATGGTGAATCATGAATATGTTGTCTATGAATACTAACAATCATAGGTGAACAACCTAAACTGACCTCATCAGTTGCAGAGTTCTCAAACACATCCAATTATATACTATAACTACTCACAGATAGCTATTTGTTAGCCATATCCTGAAACAAAATCTATTTATCATGGTATGTAAAAGATATGTAAGATTTTTGATGTCCAAAATAAATTGAATGAGATGACTCCCTTTAATAATATTGAGATGATATTGACTCCTCTTTCAAGTCTACCATTTCATCCTCTTATTAATCATTCTTCTCATAAATAGCCACCTCGTCATCTGAATGACATGGAATCTCATTTGGTAAAATAGTATTTTCAATAAAGACATATGGTCTAACTGGGTATATAAAAAGACCAACCATTTCATAAATATTCTCTAGATCAGCCACCCATTACATTTTTCATGTGTACGAATTTACCATCATTTACTTAGAAATATTTTGTGCAAGTAACAACCCATATAATAATGCAACTCTTCACTACCCCGGGAGATCTAAGACTTTGTACACTAACAAGGATGAAATAATATTCATGTATGGTAAAAATTAAATTTTTAATAAGGATATCAAAATTCAACAATATGTATAAAGAAATATCCTCATAGGATGATCTAAAGAAAACAATCCTAAAAAAGATGAATAAAAATTAATGATTCCACATGATACATAAATTTATTTTCATAGTACACATAATGTTATAGATAAACATAAATGGAAGAAAAAATTTTCCTCACATCTCAAATGAAGAAGGTATTCTACAAGTTTCATTCCTTATGGGATTATCTTAAATTAAAATGTTTATGATTAACTAGATACTAGCTTGGTTGTTCTCCAAACACACCATTAAGAGGCACGAAAAAAATTCCCACCATATTAATGATATATCAAATACAACATCATTTCTCATAGATATACCTATATCGCTTTTATCTTCATTTATGAACACAAAGAGTGCCAAAAATAATATAACATTATTTGGACAGAAAGGATTTATATTTTCTTCAAACCAACTAGTGTGCCCCAGAAAATTAATTACATCCTAGACTAATGATTTAATATATTGAAACTAATGATAATGAAGCACATTTTTTTAAGAGACACGATGATCCCCCATGTGTATATTTTTTAAAATCACAGTCACGATCGATCTGGATTTTGATTTATTTACCATCTATGGAGGTGGAATCATAACTCAAAATGTCATTTCTAACACTATCTTAATCCTTGACATTTTTTATTTGAATTGGTTTCTAAAAATATTTCAGTTCATTAGGGATTTTTAAACATGGAAGGTTATGGTGAAATATAGGGACAAGTAGATATTGAGACCACTGGATATTGATTGGGGGTATGGATTGAAAATATGGAAGAATATTTTAGGGAGAATATACACATAAAATTGTATTCTCATTTAAAAATACATTATAAAATTTTTGGGAATTAAATAATTATATACAGAATTCTAATCCTTCACAAATATTATCATGAATAATTATAAATAATGAAATTAAAATTTTAATGTTTTTAGATCCATGGAATTAATAATATGGTAAAAATTTTGACAGTGACCTCATAGTAGGTATACTAAAAACATGAAAATAATTGTCATGTTATGTAGTAGTGACCATGTGAATGAATCCTCATCAAAATTATCTCGACCACATGGGTAAGTTTTCATGGTAGGTATATTTAAAACATGAAAAATTGTTCAAGGTATGTATACTGAACACATGACAAAAAAAATCATGGTCGTCATATTGACCATGCAAAGAACCCTACACGATTACATCCATAAAATATCAAAAGTTAAAAACATTAAAAAATAATTAATATTTCATATAAAAAATTGAATTAATGAGACATAATTTATCATGAACAATTCTGGCCTGATAACATTAATTACCTCATTGTTCAAGGGATTTATAAATATATCATCAATATTTTCTTCAATACCAACAAACCCAAGAGTTATATCACTTTTATGAAAATAATCATTGAAACAATTATGTCTAATATCAATTTGTATCATTCTAGAATATGACACAAGACTCTAAGTAATATTTATCATAATTGAATTATCAAAATTTTATTGTACATGCCAAAATTTATTTCTATAGTCTAGTAATATGTAAAACCCAGTGATTGTATAAGATATATTATTTTTAATTTATTTCATATCTCTTATTGTACTATACACCATGATTATTTTGCGCTATACGCAACACCGTATTAGCTTGCAGTATACACAACACTATTCATGGATCGTGTTACACACAATTTTAAGTTCATTTGATAGATGTTATTATACACAACATTTAATTTATAAATATATATATATATATTCAATGTATAATAGAAATGTGGTTGGATTCTGTTATATGCAATAACAAAGTAATCTTTCACTACACGTAACCCTGACTTTCCTTACATTACACGCAATCACGACCATCCTCGATAGTGTGTGTTGTATGCAATACTGGGTTTCACTAAACAGTGATATATTGTTATAATATTATTATGGACTAGCCGTTATGAATAATATTAAGTAAATTTTTAATTTTATAACATTATTTTTCATTCTACACATTTTCTAGAACATAGTATGTGAACAAAATAAATTTTTCGGATAAAATAAGTATTTTTCAAGAAATGCAGTTTTGTTTCATTTTGATGGAACACCCACATTAAATCTAGTTTTTAAGATGTTTATTAGTTCCATTTGACAAAATTAAATTCTTCTTTGGAATCAGGATTTAAAAATTTACTTCAGATAAATTTTCCATATTATTCTGATAACTTTCATATTTTAATGAACAGTAAAAACACGCTATATTTTAATTAAAAAAAACTATTTTCAACGTACTAATTTATATGGATATATTATAATATTTAATGTTTTTAATGTATGAATATAATGTATTTTTACCATTTAATATAATTTATGTCATTAGCATTGATTTCACATTGAATCCATTAGTAAAATAATTTCAATCTTTTGCAATGTTTTAACATTTAAAACTCATTTTTTAACAGCGGAATTACTTTTAAATTAATTACTACAACTTCTGTTATTTGAATTTAGAAAAATGGACTCCATATTTGGAATCTTTAGGTCCAAATTATGTTAATAATCTACTTTTTATTTTTACACAATATGAATATAAACTACTTTAAATTGTATTTACCATAGTTAAAGGTAAATCGAGTAATTAAGGGTAAATATAATATTATAAAATTACCCTAAGACTTGTATTAATATAATTGGATGATTATATTTTTCCCTAAATTATACTGGGGTCGAAATTGAATCTAACGGAACACACCTATAATTGATTAAGACCTTTAGTTTATTTTATTTAAAGGAATGTGAAATATGTCTCACTCAAACTTTAATAATTAAATTAGTTTTAATATAAGGTTATACAGAATATAAATTCGGTTATATTTACTCATTTGAAAGCTAAAATGTTTTTATTTATCATGGTAATTTATTTTTAATTTTTAAGTGTTATTTAAGTACCTTATTATCATATACATTAATGATGCAGAAATTATTTATTTAGTGAAAAAATCAATAATATAGTTTTTATAGAAATAGTAATACATATAAAAATGCCCAAAAATCTAAAAAAAACTTATTGGTAGTGTATATATAAACCTAATCATCCACTGGCCGAATTTATTACCATTCGTATCCTTATAAAGGCGATTATGACACTTATATTATTTTATATTAAATGATTCCAAAGTTGTCACCTTCATAATTTATTTAATATAATAATTTACATGTTGTGATTTTAAGATGATAAATTCGATTAAAAGTATTATTATTTAATATATGAGATTTATCTTAATCATAGTATTTTCTTTTTAATTTTTATACCAAAAATATGTATATTACATAATTATACGAAAATGTTGTACTAATTATATTATTAAGAGATATACCAAATAAATGGTTCTAAAAATAATAAAATAGATTTTATATAAACTATTTAATGTGATCCACGAATTTTCTGGACATTTTTGAAATATTAGGAATATATTAAATATTTTGGTTAGAATATATCCTCTATGTGGATTTGATTTAAATTAAAATAAATGAATAATGTCAACATTGAGACTATTGTTATTTTATAAAAATAACATATTATAAAATTGTTTAAAAATCACAAAAATAATTAAAATTTATAAATTGAAATTTATATGGTATAAAATGACATAAATTATCTAATTATGGACAATTCACAACACATAATTAATTATTTATAGTAATTTAAAAATTAGAATCGTATTACCACAAATAAAACTAAATACATTAAACAAGAATATATCATGTTGATAATGATTAAAATAAATTCCAAAAATGTATAAATTTTATTGGTTGATTAGATAACAACCCTATCTCATTTAATATTCGGATTTTAGTCATTTTTGGAGGTTTTTATGTGAGGTTTAATTTATTATAAATTAATATTTCTTATGTTACCAAAGGTGCCCCTCTTTTCCCTTATAAAAAGGGAACCCCTTCCCACTTCTCTTCACACCCTATTGAGCATTGAACCTTTGAAAACCCCTACCAATTACTCTTCTAAACCACTATATTAATATAATAGAGGTTCAGGTCTTCTCAAAAGACCAAATCTAGTTCCCTATGAAGAAGTATAAAGGAGGTGCGTCGAAGAAGAGGTAATCTCTTCTACCGACTCTTCCAAGTTTATTTCTTCTTCTACTTCCTCTTATTTAGTTGTTTCATTAAAAATGTGATAACATAAGTATTACTTATATACTGATATGTTAATATAAATATTAAACAACCCAATTTAACCTTCTATCCATCCTACGGAAAATTACATCATGGTGTGTGTGTACGTACGGAATACCGTCTCCACACTATGGTGTAATCTGTTTTCCACCACCACCTTACTTGGATGGGTATAATGGTTTAAAGAATAACTATATATAATTATTATAACATCATAATGATTCTAATATATTATATCATCAACTCCAATTCCATTCAATAAGTATGTTAATGATATCATCGCTCGTGCGTACGTACGGATTACCGTCTCCACGACGCGATGAGATTCATTTTCCATGTTAACAATTCAAGAATGATTATAAATAATATATAATAATTAATCATTAAATATATGAAATATTAATTATACTAGATTTATTTATATTTTATAAACTTACATCTAATAAATTTAATATGGAAATAAAACCAGCGTTCATGCATACGTACGGCCTACCGTCTCTATGAATGTTGTATTTATGTCCATTTATCAATCTATTATATATATGTATATTCTGAATATATAATATATATAAATCATTTTTTATATTATTAAATTATTTAATCATGATCTAATTAATCATATGAATAATCACAAGTAAAAACTCGGACGATAAATGAAATTATTTTACCCAAACGCTGCTTTAACATGGAACTGACAAATGAACGGATAATATAATGTCATAAGTGAATAATATATGATATGATAAATATTATTATGGATCTATTAAAAGTTAATAAAATGTTTAAACCCACTATAAAGGAGTCTCATATACATATAGAAGAAATTGGAAAAAAGGTAAGGGATTAATTTTCAAATCATGTTTTTATCCGAGATTGTTTATTAATAAGTATTTACAAGGGTTATATTTATCATCCATGTCCATATTTTCTAAAAATAGTTTCATGTATGTTTAAAGTGTTTTCAACCCATTTTTTACATTTACTACATGGTATGTAAGGAATCTATCTTTTGTTTACAATATGAGTTACTTATTTTACTTTTGTGGAAAATGTACGAGAAGAATGTTTTATTTAACTTATACGACATGAACAGATTTTTACGGTTTCATAACGCCTTTTCTTAATAAATATTATTCTACAATATTTCATGACTATTTTCAACAAAATCCTTTTATTTTAAAATTGCATGGAATTTTGTGAAAAGAAAATGATTTTGAAGAAGAAAGGATATTTTCCTCAAGAATTCATTTCAACTATTTTATCAAAACTATTTTCCATATAGGATGGCATTATTCATTATGTTTATGTTTCAAGTATAATGTCTCTATTATTTAAATGGTTTTATTTTTATTACGATGAAATGATATCCATTTGTTTATATGGATTATTTTATGATGGGATGATGTTTATGAAACCCATTTTATTCTTTGGATTATGAAGAATGATTTATTTTTATTTTGTGTAACAAGTAAGAATGATTTCATTATGAGATGGGTGGGACCAATACCTCCCTCCAATGCATTGGGTAAAGATTCATATCTCATGGGATAGACATGGCTGGAATGGTAAGTTAATCTTGTTCAGTGATACAGGAATGGAATGAGGAGTACACTCAATTCAGAAAGGGACTTTGTCCACTAAGATAGTCTTGGAAGCAATGCCATGGCTACTGTGGAAATCATATCATGTGCTTAATGGTTTCCAAAATTACATGTTTTATTCCCACGCTATTTTATCATGATTATTATTTCTTTATGATCTATTCCTTACATACTGCAATTTTTTATGTCATTGCTCAATATTTTGATGTTTAAACATTATGTTCATGTTTTTTTAAGTTAAAATGTATATGATTTGTTCTATTTTCTCCATCCTTACCCTTACAGAGCATTTGAACTCACCCTTTATATGTTTTCTTTTCCCCAATATTTAAAGAAATATTTTTGTATGAAAACAAAAGGGGAAGATCTTTATGAGAGATGTTGAAGATCTTTCATAATGATTAGAGGATTTTGTTCTGAGTTTCCAAAGACACTAAACTATTACAGTCCTTGAGTGTTGGTTCTTTTTATGTATTATTTATTCCGCAAAAGTAATGTAATGTCCATTTAGGTCAAGCTTGGGTCTTTACATAGTATATGATTCATGCATAGAATATGTGAAAAATAACACTACTTACATCTATGTACTCAACTTTAGTAGTGGATAGAGATATAGATATAGGTTTATTTCTACACGATGAAATTAGAGACATTCCTAAAAAGTAAAATATTTCAAATTTTTTTTATATAGAATATAAAACCACTATAAAATAAATTTGAATAACTTATTAAATAAAAAAACATAGGAATTTAAAAATCATAATGTCGGTGGGTTTTGAGGTATTAAAAAACTATTTTTACATCTTGTGAATGAGACCCTTTTATGTTTTTATGAAAATGATAACATATACATAAACAAAACATTTTTTGATGATTTCTGGTAGTTTAGTATATTAATCTATTAATAATACCTATGTAAGAGGATTGATCAACAAGTTTATCATATTTATCATGATCTAACATGAATCTAGTACTCATGGGTGTATCACTACCATAAGTAATATCCATTAAAAATTATATAATATTAGTTTAATTTCATTTATATAAAATAATTCAATCCTTATCATTTAATATATAAAAACCAAAAATGAATCAACGTTCACCCATAAAATTCATATCAAATTTTTGAATTATTATTTTTTTTAAACTCAATACACATTGATTTTTTTGATGATATAATAATAAAAACTTAAAAATATAATTTTACAACTAAATGATATATTTAAATCCGTTAAATAAATAGAGTTATTTTATCAATTACTTCAGTAATAAAATATGAAATTAAAAATGAGGTGATCGTGTCATACCAAGATCTAGGGGAATTTTTTAAAACATATAATTGTTTTTAAAATTTAGAAGTATGATACAGAATGTGAGGGTTTATAAATCTAGGGAGTTGTTAAATTTAAACTACATCAACTGTATAATTATATATGAAAGCACTCAAGATATCAAATGGATAGAGGTTGAAATTGAAATGTGAGGCATATTGAAGAAAATTTCTAATGGATTCAACTATTTATATTGGTGAAAATGATTCCTCATATTCAAAACCTTCTTCTTGACTATATCCTTGGGTAAGAAATATAGATTTATTTCTAATTATATATATAACTCATCGGCCTTGTGGTGTCCCGTAATTTTATTAATGAAAATTACTCTTAATCTAATTAAATGTATTATTATTTTAAATGGTTATATCAAAATATGCACTTCCTTGATTTTATGTAAGTGGAATTTAAAATACTGTTAATAATTTTCACTGTTTTTAATATATCATTTTAACAGTTATATCCATGTTAGTATAAATAAATGGATTTAACAAATCTAATTTACACAGACAAAATAAGAGTAGTCTCATCGAGTAGAATTTCACCATACACAGCCCATTTTCCAGAGCCTGGAAAGGAGGTAGCATCACTGTATTAACATCTTGACCAAGCTCAAGACTTACATCAACATGTTAATCTTGAAAGGATCTTCTTACGGAACAAATTTATATTAATAGAGATCACCACCTGAGTTATTTTATACAAGCCACCCCAAGAGTTTTTCATCATCACACACCTTACCCTTAGGTTTTTTGTAGGTTTTATAAGGTGTTATGTAACAAGACCCTAAAAATATAATTATGTTCTTTATTTTTGTATAGAATATAAAATATTCATTCATTTCTTAATTGATACATTGTAAATGATTTTTAAAGAAAAAACAGTATTTTTTGTAAGTATTCAAATAAGAAATATATTTTGATTAATTAATGGATTATTGGATTAAATAATAATTTAAGAAAATATTATTACTAAATCACTTTTTATTAAATATAAATGATTATATAATTTATATGAAAGCAATTGTAATTTTTATTAAGGTTTGAAAAATGTTTTTGTCAAAACCCAGAATTTTCAATAAATTTCGTATTTATTTTAATAGTGAAACAGAACATATTTAGAAAATTATATAGATACAATTAATATACTTTTAGGATCCATGATGTTGAAATTATCTAACTGTGATTTATCCATAATTTTTTTGAGACACAATAAATTCTGGGTAAAAATTAAATATCGTTTAAATATATAATGTGTTTTATAACATCATAATGATCCAATGTTGATGTCATAACAAATTATAAAAGGTATATTTGGAAAATATAAGGTGTACCATTTAAATACCAAGTTTCCATTTTTTTAATATTCTTTAGTGGACCCCCCAATACTTATAAAATATTGTAACTTTTTAAAATGATATCCATGAGGGTGGGACTCACCTCCATAGAAAAAATCCTAATTTTTAATAATTTAGGCCATTGGAAAAATAAAATAATTTTCTCCACTCCAAATTAGAAGAAACCATGGGAAAAACTCAGGGTATGGTTTGTGGATTTGATTAGTTTAATGTGTACTGACTAAAACCTAAATAATAAATAATCCCCACAATTTTCCAATAGAAACCCACTCAATATCCCATTCCATTTCACTCAAAAAATTTGGAGATATACATACCTCCTCCCTCATCTCTCTAGAATCATCCAAAGGTGCCCCATGCTCCCAATAATCCTATCTTAATCCCCTATCAAGACTTGGGATTACACTTCTAAGTAAAGGATTTCTTCCTTTCCCATTTTTTCCTAATTCGTTATGTTGTTGTACATTATTATTTTCAATTAATAATGTTGGGGTATAATTTTTCACCTCCATAATACATACATACTTATGTTTTAATTATGAGATACTTCTTTCACTCTCATTAATTCCTCCCATGTACACCTATTACCATGCTGAAATTGCGTATCAAATTTCTCTCTCTTCATTTACATTCATGAGATTATTTTAAATTATTCGTAAAAAATACATTATATATGATGGGATATTATATTCAATGAACCCATTTCTATACATTTAATGTATAATTTATTATAGTCCCATTTCTATTTCATCAAACTATTTAATAATTTCTCCGTGACGTCGTTATGCTGCTGAAGTTACCCTAAAATATGCAATGCCAAAATCATCGTGTAAGTGAATACGATACCTATTTCTATATCAAGGGTATTCACAATTATTAAAATGTACTTGTTTGTTGAGGAACAAAATTTATTTATAACACATATCTTATTCATGGAATAAATTATGATGTTTAATTAATCCATGTTTTATGATCCATGTGGAAAGCTTATTCATGAAATGAAATGTTTATAAAGGGCGTTCCATGATAGCGCTCCAATGCATTGGGTTAAGAATATTGTCATGATACACAATTTTTATTTAGGTTTTTCTCATTATAATTTAAGTGTAATTAAGGTATACATGGGTTAATTAATGTGCAATTAGGTTTTACTCATGCTCCATGTGCAACGAGCATTGGCTCATGCAAACATCATGATAAATGTTTATTCCACATTTCCATGTTATGATAATCATGCTCTATCATGACATTATGTTCATGTTTCCCTAGTTATCCATTGATATGCCAATTTTTTTAACATGAACTATATTATTCAGGTTGTGAATTGTTTACTCCCTTAATGGGCTTTATAAGTCACCCTTTTCTTATGCATGTCCTCAGTTATCCCATGCAATGCTATGTATAAAAGAATTTGGTGTTCATGTAAAAAAAGATTCTAATAAATATGTTGTGTTACATGTCTGATGTTGACATGTAATATTCCTAATTTCCCACGACACAAGACCTCTCGATCCTCGAAAATTTCATATGTGCATTCATATGTAATAAATCATGTTTATGTTTGTTAATAAAGAGAAGGGTTGTTATAGATGGAATTAGAGGATATGCATGGTTATATTTTGGGATTATAAATAGAAAACCCTAGTAAATGGCTTTGGGATAAAACTAATTATAATAAAAACATCCCAAAATTTTGGTGAGTATAGATTAAGTTGTTTATCAAGAAAATACACCATGTATGGATATGAACAAGCAGTGGTGGCTCTAGCACAGATGTAACTAGGGGTAAAACCTGGAAGAAATGCTTTGAGCTAGACATGAATGGAAAATGGTGCATGGAAATAGGACATGATTCACTCTTGGATACAACACTCTTAGGGTATATATTTTTGGTAAATTCTTAATCTCATTATGAACCAATATTAAGGGAAAAATATTCTTCTATGAATATATTTTTGAAAGTAGATCATGGATAACATATATTGAAACATATAAAATCATATGTTATGGAAATAAATGTAATTTATAAGTTTCCCCTTTTTTATTGGATTTTCCTTTTGGTGTTACCCATATCTTTCCTTTTATTCCAGTCAACGGCTGGTAATAGGAGGACTCGGACTTACTATCTATGTGAATATCAATGTGATGACTGTTCAAATGAGATGCGTAGTCAGGTGGTAGACAGAATCGAAAACTTTGTTATGATAATCTCTCGGTTTACTAATGTTTTTAATAGAATCATGGTTCATGAGGAACGTCCACCCCCCCCCCCCTCCCATGTACAAGCCACTAGGGAGTGAATCATGAGACAAATGACTCCTTCTTTTAATGCATCATCTGATCCCTCAATCATCGAATAATAAATCAATTCCATTGAAAAGATACTCTACATACTTCAATGTTCCAAATAAGAGAATGTTCTTTTGGATGATTATCGTATAGAGGGTGAAGTTTATCAATGGTGGAAAATAATCAAAAATACAAACACAGGGGAAGAGATTGAGGCATTGAAATGGAAGGATTTCAGTAAATACTTATCAAAAAATATATTATGTGCACCATATGACTTTTGATGGAAAGGGACATCCATGCCCTTAAGAAAAAAGTTGAAGAATCCATCAGATCATACAAGGAAAACTTCACAAGGATTTCACGTTATTCCTTATGTAAGATCCTGGTTTTTGGAAAGGTATGTTTTTGTTGTGTTCTAGTTAAACCCTTGATTTTGGGACATTAAAAGGTTTCATGAAAGTGTGAGAATCCTTGGGGTGTTCCTGGGGCTCAGGGTACAAAATAAGTGAAGTCTGGGCAAAGAAGACCAAGGCGCACAGCCTGCACACGGTCAGCCAAACTGTGTGGCAGGCCCATGAAAAACCGTGCGACTCTCCCTCCTCTGGATAGAAGCGAGCGCATAGTTTTCACACGGTTTTCAAAACCATACGGCTAAAATGTGTGACTCCTCCTCCTTCGGGCAGTGGCATGCACACGGTTTGCACAAAGTTTTCCAAACCGTGTGGACAAACCATGCGGCCACATAAAGATGGGAAAATTTAAAAAATTGTCACTCCGTGCTTTTAAGCCCCACTTGGGATTTTCCTCCATTCCTCCCCTATCAACCCTAGGGATGAACTTGGCCGAACCAATCTTCCCAAGGGTGGTTCTCCTTTGATTATAGGGTAATTTTGGTGCCGTTGGATGCGAATCGAAGCTCCGGGTAAGGCTAATCCCATAGTTGATTCTCTTTTTGGTTTAGGGTTTGTATCTTCTCTCCCTCTTGTACCAAAGCTCTAAAACCCTAACTTTTGGGTGAGTTTTAGGTTGAATATCCAAAGTTTGGTCGGATTGAGGTATAAGGAATCGATTGAGAGTGCGCTCAACAACGGTTTTGAGGTAGGTGGTATACAATCATTATCTCATAGTTTTATGGTGGATTTATGCATGTGTGGATTTGCTAATGGTTTAATCGGTGAGAATTTATTAACCTTGATGTGTCTCAGTATAAATGATGATTGAAAATGGTAAATGGAAACTCTCACGATCCCCCTGGGATGAATTAGTATGACTTGACCTAATTAGGGCCGCCCATGGGGTGTGCCCGATTTTCCCAGGATTAGGGTTGGTTATTAAACAAGGGACCTTATTGTAATGAATGATAGAGCGCTGGATGAATTTTTTGGCATGGTTGGTTGAACATGAAATAGAAGTTAGGTGATGCACCTAGACTTGACAATAACCTAAGGTTTAATTGGAACGAGTTGAATGGTTGACCCATGGAAATGATGAACGGGTTAAATGGGTTAATGTGTAAATTGGTTAAAGACCATAATGGGATGGATTATGGGTCTAGTGTTGAATGCTTAGTGAGATAGGAATAACACATGGGAATTGGGTAAATCGTTAAATGATGTGATATGATAATGTGTTAATGGGTTAAGGCCTAATGTGAATTCCCATGTGGTTTTTTGTGAATGGTTTGACAAAGGGGAAATGGTAGGGATGGTTGATGGTTACATATATATATAAGCATGTGAACATGGCTTGGTAGGGTGGGGTATGACTTGAGGATCTACACCCACAAGTCAAGCGAAGACTGATGATCTAAACTCTACACTAAATGCATGGGTTAGGAATGGGGACAGATGATCAATTCTCCTAACAGTTGCATCCACCCGGACTGAGGCTTCGAGGTGTGGATATAGTTTCATCCACCCAGACTGAGGCATTGAGGCGAGGATATGGTTTTATCCACTAAGATTGAGGGTTTGAGGTGAGGATATGGTTTCATCCACCCAGAATGAGGCATCGAGGATAGAGTACAATTATTATGAGGGGGATAGTCCTAGAGAGATAGGATAACGATGTGTTTACCCTATTTCATGTGATCGTTGTCCATAGGTCCATGTAACATAATGTATGTGATTAACTCATGGAAATGGGATGAAATGGTAAATGGTGATAATGGGTGTGTAATGAAAGGTAATGGATGTGGCAATGGCTTGGGACCTAAACGTGTTAATGTCACCTCAAGTAATTACTTGGTAATTTTCATTCATATTCTTTTTTCATGCACTATTTTTTATACTAGATATTTTGTAGACACCACTGGTGGTGGACTACTGAGTTGTATTAACACCCTACTCGGGCCGTTGTTGGGTACCCGAGCAGTCTTCATGGTTGCAGGTCAGGAAAAGGTAAAAGGTCCTTCCAAGATATTGAGTGGAATGGGTAGCACTTGGTGGAGGATCCAGACTTGTAGTCGGGACCATTTTGGGGATTTTGGTCATTGTCCTTATTTTGGGATTTTGTAAACTTTTTTACTTGTAGTATGACATGGCATATTTAATGTTGGAATTGGTTTTTGCTTATGTTTCTTGTTTATTGATTATTTTTTCTGCTATTGGGCACTTCTGTTGTGGCATACTCGGATATAAAGGGGGTATAGGCTCCCCACATGACTATATAGACCCCTACTGCTAGTCGGCAGCCGTTGGCGTACTGGGAGGTACGCTTAAGGTCATGTAACAACACATCTCGGAGCAACGATTTAGTGGCTTCCGATCGGGGAAGATCTCTCTCGCCAGTAGGACAGTGCGGTGGATGTGGAACTCTAGGGAAAGATCACTCACCCCAGCTGGGCAGTGTAGCGCAGGGTGTTTAGGCTGCAGCCCAGGGTAGATGGGCAAGTCAGCTCCAGGCAGTTCAGTTTGTGCCTGGTGAGGGCAAGGACGAACTCTCAACTGTTCTAGGTATGATCCTTGTAGATTCTACTTTTTGTAGTGCATTTTTTGACACAGGTTCCACACACTCTTTTGTCTTTGCTCAACTTGTGGTAGCACTGGGTTTACCTGTGGAGTGGGTGTGTGGAGTTATGTTAGTTGACACTCGGTTGGGGGTGCGGTTTGAAGATGTCAAGAAGTGTAATGGATGTGCCTTGGAAGTTAGTGGGTATCATTTTATGTGGGACTTTTTCGTTCTTGAGATGTCACGGTTTGACCTAATCTTGGGAATGGACTAGTTGATGTTGTATCAGACACATATAGACTGTTATCGTCACAAATTATCGTTCAGGTCGCTTGAGGGTGACGCTTATGTCTACCGTGGAGAATGGGATGTTCGAGTAGGGAATGGAAGACCATTTGGATAGTGGTTGAGTGGACACACGGCTCGAGTGGCATTTCTCATGGTTGGTGATAACGAAAGAGGAGAACCGTATGTTTTTCATCCAATTTTGGATCGGTTTCAGGTTGTGTTTCCTGAGGATTTCTCGGGGTTACCAACCGAGAGGGATGTCGAGTTCACGATTGAGTTGCTGCTGGGAACTAAGCCTGAATCTATTCCACCATACAAAATGGCACCGGAAAAACAATAGGAAGTGAAGGATCAACTTGAAGAGTTGGAGCGTAAGGGATTTATCTGTCCTAGTACATCTCCCTAGGGATCATCCATGATTTTTGCAAAGAAGGCCGATTGGTCGTTGAGGTTTTCTGTTGACTATCGAATGTTACTTCAAATGATAGTGAAATATAGGTACCCTCTTCCTAGAATTGATGACATGTTTGATCAGTTGAGGGGTGCATCAGTGTTTTCTAAGATTGAACTGAGGTTAGGTTATCACCAGTTAAGAGTGAGGTCTTCTGATGTACCGCGAACAACTTTCTGAAGTCGGTATGGGTTGTTTGAGTTTGTAGTAATGCCTTTCGGCTTGACCAATGCACTGGAGGTGTTTATGGCTTTGATGAACCGGATATTTCATCCCTATCTAGATTGGTTTGTTCTTGTCTTCATTGATGAAATCATTGTGTACTCGAAAACTCACGGCGATCATGCCCAACATCTTGACATCGTCCTAGGTACGCTAAGAGAGCATCAGCTATACGTCAAGCTGTAAAAGTGTCAATTCTGGATAGGTGAGGTGCAATTTCTGGGTCACATCATCCTCGAGATAGGTGTCTCTGTTGATCCAGAGAAACTGCATGTAGTTTTATATTGGGAGCAGCCCAAGAGTGTTTCTGATGTTCGGAGTTTTCTGGGTCTGGTCGGGTATTACCGATGGTTCATTCAAGAATTATCTCGCTTGGATGCACCACTATCGGGCTTGAACATGAAGTGAATTAGGTTCTATTGGTCTAGGGATTGTGATAATGCTTTCCAAGAGTTGAAGAACTGGCTGATGACCACACCTATCTTGATCTTACCTGAGCCGGGTAATAAGAATATCATGTTTTTTGGTGCATCCAGAATCGTACTTTGGGTTGTGGTGATGCAAGATGAGTAGGTTGCGGCTTATGGGTCCAGGCAACTGAGACACCATGAGGGGAAATATCTCAGTCTTGATCTTGAGTTGGCTACAGTAGTGTACACCTTGAAGTACTGGAGGCACTATCTGTTGGGAGAACGGTTTACCGTGTCTACTGACCATAAGAGTTTAAAGTACATATTCTCACATAGATATCTGAATCTTCGGCAGAAAAGATGGGTTGAATATCTCCAGTCTTTTGACATTGAGTTCGTTTACATTCCAGGAAAGGTAAATAGTGTTGCTGATGCTCTGAGTAGGATGTTTCAGAATCTAGTGGTTCCAGAATCTAGCACCGAGTGGAAGGTGATGGACTTGTTTGCAGAGATGCACCTGGAGGTACAGGAGGAGAATGGTCAGGTCACTCTTTCATACTTAATGATGGATTCGAGGATTTTGAGTCAAGTTATGGAATGTTAGATTGATGATCATGGGTTTTTGAGCATGAAGAAAAAGCATAAACGTGGGGAGCTACCTTTTGGATAGACCATCGGCGTGGACAGTGTTGTTTGTGTTCATGATCGTGTGGTTGTGCCAAAGTGTGTGAGAGAAGAGTTGATGCGAGAGTTCCCTGAATCAAGGTGGGCAATGCATCCTATTTTGACCAAGATGTATCGTGATCTCTGAAGGCGGTTTTGGGGGCCTGGAATGAAAAAGGAAGTTGCGGGCTTTGTGGCACGTTGCCTTACCTGTCAGCAGGTGAATGCCTAGCATCAATGCCCAGGTGGTTGGTTGCATCCATTGCCCATTCCGGAATTGAAGTGGGATGATGTAATGATGGATTTTATTGTGGGTCTTCCGAGGGCTTCGCGAAAGAATGATGAAATCTGGGTGGTTGTGGATCGGTTAACAAAAGTGGCACATTTCATTCTGATTCAGGAGACCTTCACAGTCAACCTGTTGGGTGAGCTGTACGTTCGGGAGATAGTGTGGTTGCATGGGGTGTCACGGACCATAGTTTTAGACCAGGATCTGCATTTCACATCGTGTTTCTAGCAAGGGTTGCAGAAGGTGCTGGGTACGCATGTGTTTTTGAGTACGGCTTTCCACCCACAGACGGATGGGCAGTTGGAGCGTACGATCCAAGAGTTGGAAGACATGATGAGAGCTTGTGTCTTGGACATTGGTGGTTATTGGGAGAGACACCTATCATTAGTTGAGTTTTCCTACAATAACAGTTTTCAGGATAAAATTCATATGGCACCGTTTCAGGTGTTTTGTGGGAGACCATGTAGATCTCCATTATGTTGGCTAGAGGCCAGTGAATCTAAGTTGTTGCGGCCGATTCTCGTGCAGGAGACTTCTGAGAGAGTTCAGTTTATCTATAAGTGAATGGCTACGGCTCAGAGTAGGCCTATTTGATATGCAGATCAGAGGTGGATACCTATTGAGTTTGGGGTGGATGATAAAGTGTTACTTAGGGTGTCTCCAAGGATGGGTCCCCATCAGATTCGAAATCAGGGTAAGTTGGCGCCCAGTTATATGGGACCTTTTGAGAGTGTGGAGTGGATCAGAGCAGTGGCTTACCGATTGGCTCTTCCATATCGGTATTGTGGGATTCATGATGAGTTTCCTGTGTCGCAGATTCGACGGTATCACCCTGACCCATCTCACGTGGTTGACGTGGAGGATGTGGAGCTTGAGACTGATGTGTCCTTTGAGGAGCATTTGGTTCGTGTGGTGCATCGTAGTGAAAAGGTCTTGCGAGGAAAGGTTGTGCCATTAGTGCTAGTACAATGGAAGCATGGGAAGGTTCAGAAAGAAACATAGGAGCGGGAATTAGATATGTGGGCTCAGTGTCCTTAACTCTTCTCTTCAGTGGATCCATGAGGCTTGGAAACTCGACTTGAGGATGAGCCATTATAAGGTGGGGAGGTTGTAAGATCCCGGTTTTTTGAAAAGTATGTTTTGGTTGTGTTATGGGTTAAACCCTTTCTTTTGGGACTTGAAAAGGTTTCGTGAAACTGTGAGAAGCCTTGGGCGGTGTTCCGGGGGCTCGGGGCACGAAGGAAAGGAAGTCTGGGAAAAGCAGACCAAGGTGCACGGCCTGCACACGGTCAGCCAAACCTTGCGTCCTGCCCAGGCGAAACTGTGCGACCCTTCCTCCTCTGGACAGAAGTGAGAGCACCTTTTGCACACATTTTTCCAAACCATGAGGCTAAACTGTGTGACTCCTCCTCCTCTGGGAAGTGGCTTGTGCACGGTTTGTGCACGGTTTTCCAAACCATGCGGACAAACCATGCAGCCACTTAATGTTGGTAAAATTTACAAAATTTCCACTCCGAGATTTTAAACCCCACTTGATATTTTCCTTATTTCCTCCCCTCTCAACCCTAGCAACGAACTTGGCCCACCCAAGCTTCCCAAGGGTGGTTCTCCATAGAATTTAGGACGTTTTTGGTGTCGTTGGATGCAGATCGATGCTCCGGGTAAGGCTAATCTCATCCTTGGTTCTCTTGTTGGTTTAGGGATTGTATCTTCTCTCCCTCTTGTTCTGAAGCTCTAAAACCCCATCTTTTGGGTGAGTTTTAGGTTGAATCGCCAAAGGTTTGTCGGATCGAGGTCTAATGACTCTATTAAGAGTGCGTTCAACCACGGTTTCAAGGTAGGTGGTATACAAACGTTTTCCTATAGTTTTATGGTGGATTTATGCATGTGTGGCTTTGCTTATGGTTTCATTGGTGAGCTTTGATTAAACATGATGTGTCTCGGTATAAATGATGATTGAAAATGGTAAATGGGAACTCTCACTATCCCTATGGGATGTATGAGAATAACTTGACCTAATTAGGGTAACCCATGGGGTGTGCTGGCTTTTCCTGGGCTTAGGGTTGGTTATTAAACAAGTGTCCTTGTTGTAATGAATGATAGATCCCCTGATGAATATGTTGGCATGGTTGGTTGAACTTGAAAAAGAAGTTAGGTGATTTACCTAGAATTGGAAATAACCTAAGGGTTAATTTGAATGTGTTGAATGGTTGATTCATGGAAATTATGAACAGGTTAAATGGGTTAATGTTTAAACTGGTTAAAGACCATAATTGGATGGATTATGGGTCTAGTGTTGAATGCTTAGTGAGATAAGCATAACACATGGGAATTGGGTAAATGGTTAAATGATGTGAAATGGTAATGTGTTAATGGGTTAAGGCATGATGTGAATTCTCATGTGGTTTGTTGTGAATGGTTTCTCCAAGGGGAAATGGTAGGGATGGTTAATGCTTACTTATATATATAAGTATGTGCACATGGCTTGGTAGAGTGGGGTATGACCTGAGGATCTACGCCCAGGGGTCGAGCGAAGACTAATGTTCTAAAATCAACCCTAAATGCATGATTTTGGAATGAGGACTGATGATCTATTCTCCTATTGGTTGAATCCACCCGGACTAAGGCTTCGAGGTGAGGATATAGTTCCATCTACCCGGACAGAGGCTTCAAGGTAAGGATATGGTTTCATCCACCCGGACTGAGGCTTTGAGGTGTGGATATGGTTGCATCCACCCGGAATGAGGCTTCGAGGTGAGAGTACTGTAATTATGAGTGGGTTAGTCCTAGGGAGATAGGATAACGATGTGTTTACCCTCTTGCATATGATTGTTAGCCTTATACCCATGTAACATAATGTATGTTATTAATCCATGGAAATGGGATGAAATGGTAAATGATGATAATGGGTGTGTAATGAATGGTAATAGAAGTGGAAATGGCTTGGTCCCCAAACATTTTAATGGAACCTCAAGTAATTACTTGGTAATTTTCATTCATATTCCTTTTGCATGAACTACTATTTATACTAGATATTTTGTAGACACCATTAGTGGTGGCCTACTGAGTTGTACTCACACCCTGATCGGGCCGTCGTTGGGTACCCGAGCAGACTTCATGTTTGCAGGTCAGGAGAATGGCAACGGTCCTTGCTAGATAGTGAGTGGCATGGGTATCACTTGGTGTAGGATCTAGATTTGGAGTCAGGACCATTTTGTGGATTTTGGCCGTTGTCCTTATTTTGGGCTTTTGTTCACTTTTTCACATATAGTATGACCTGGCATATTTAATGTTGGAATTGTTTTTTTCTCATGTTTCTTGTTTATTAATTAATGTTTCTTCTATTGAGTGTTTCTGTTGTGGCTTACTCTGATAAAAAGTGGGTATAGTATCTCCACTTGACTACGTAGACCCCTGCTGCTAGTCGGCAACCTTTGGTGTATGGGGAGGCACACTTAAGGTCATGTAACCACCCGACTTAGAGCACCCATTTAGTGGCTTCCTGGTCAGGGATGTTACGCCTTAGGCATTTTTATTACACCAGAATTCAAGGTAGGTTGCTTAATTTTTGGGATAAAACATGGAGAATAGAAAGCCCAGGCGATCCGTGACTTCGATAGCTATGAGGAAATTTTCAGATGTTCCTTCAAAGCCTAAATGGTGATCAGCGAATCATAGGTGTATCGTAGGGAAAAGAAGTGGAAAGTGGACTTTAATTTGGGTGGTCCGATGGATAAATCCAATGGTGCTAAGACATTCCAACACCCAAATTTCAAAAGGTAAATAAAGAATCCCCATTGAAGTTTCATAACGGGTGTGAGATATTCATTAGGTTTGGAAGAGAAGGGAACCCTGAAAATAATTTCCTACATGAAAAAATCCACTACTCTGACAATGGAGTGGAATGATCCGTTCGACCACTCAATGCACTATTCATTGCTACAACTACAAAAGAGCAATTGAAATTTTCAAACTAATTCCCTAATAAAAGGGTTTTGGGAGGCAACCAACAACCTCTAATGAAAAAAGGGTGAGATTTTTTTATCACTAACATAAAAAACCCATGAAAAAAGTTGTGATAGGTATGATATTTATTCATTCGATAATAGTGAACATACTTATTGACTTTGGTTCTAAACATTCTTTTATATCCCAAAAGATTAGTAGAACAATCGCAACACCCCAAAAAATCATGGAAGTAGAGATGTCAGTGAGAATAGAAAATGGGGAAAAAATTGCACCCCGGAATATAAATCATCCCCTTTCACAATTTGTGATTGAAATTCCTGATGAACCTTTTCAAACTCCCTCTGGTGGGATTTTAAGGAATTCATAGTATGGATTTTATTTCCTTATATTGATCCCACATGACATTCCATGAGGGGTAAATCACTTTCCATAGGTAAAATCAACCCCCAATTCTGTACCAGAGAAATGATTATGATGAATCTTCTTTAGCACCATCATATTAATCGTTGATATAACTTCCCTATGAGAATTTATATCTTGCTCAGATGATCGATTCTGTGGAACCAACCATCCTTGAAGACATTTCTATTTTGAGGGAACTCACTGAAGTGTTTCCTGTGGAATTTTCTGGTCTTCCTCCTAGAATAGATGATGAATTCTCGATTGATCTTATAACTGGTTCTTTTACAATATCCATGACTCCATATAGAATGGTTTTTGTGGGGTTTGTGGAGCATCTAAGCATTGTATTAGAGACCTTACGAAAGGATAATCTCTAATAGATGTACAAAAAATTTAATATCTATTTGATGTAAGTCTCATTCTTGTGTCATATCATCTTAATCAACAGCATATCTATGGATCCCTCAAAGATAGTTGAAATTGAGGGATAGATGAGGCCAATATTGGTGATAGATATCCATAGATTCATGGGGGAAATTGAATATTATTGCTAATTTGTGAGAAATTTTTCATGATTGTCAAACCCTATTACCAAGCTAACTTGGAAGGGAGTAAAGTTTCCTTTGAGTGATAAATGTGAAGATAACATCAAGGAGATGAAAACGAGGCTTATCACTTTGCACGTCATCACACTACCCCCAAGTGGATACCTTTTTGTCATATTCAATAATGCTTAGAAGAAGGGAATAGGATGCGTATCTTGGTAAAATGAAGAATCCGCTGCATATTATTCATGTAAATTAAACGTTTATGAGAAAAACTATCAAACACATGTAGTGGGGTTCACAGTAATAAACCTTGATTTAAAAATTTTGCAACATTACCTCTTTGGGGAGAAGTGCGAAATATATAAAAAACACAAAATCCTCAAGTATATATTCATATAGAAACAGTTGGACAATCTCCAACAATGACAGTTAGAGATGATCAATGTCTATGAGTTCTCAATCAATTATCACCCAAGGAAAGTGAAAAAGGTGTAAGATGATCTAAGTAGAAAGGACCCAACAATTATACCGTTGATGAGAATATAAAAGGATTCAATCTTCTTATATTTGATGATGATAGACATGGAATCATAATGAAGGGAACATCATCAATAATTTCACTACTAATTTCTCAACCATCTCTTTTGTAAAGGATAAAGGATTCTCAAAAGGATGATGTAGAAATTTAGAATAAAATGGAAACTATCAGAAAAAGGGAAATCCTTGGAGTTCATTGTTAATGAAATAGTAATTGTGAGATTTTGTTCAAGGCTTTGTGTTCCATCAAATCTGGAGTAGAAGACTGAACATTTGGATCAGTCATAATGTTCAAATTTTTCGATTCACCAAAGAAACTCAAATATGTATTGAGATCATTGAGAGCATTATTTGTGGGATAAAATGAAAAAGGAGATTTTTGAGTATACATAAAAGTTCATAGTGTGTTGGAATGTGATGTTTGAGAAGTACAAGTCTAAAGGGATGATGAAACCATTTCCCATACCAACATGGAAATGGGAGAACATCACCATGGACTTTTTCACTAGACATTATAAGACATCCAAAAGAAAAAAAATACTATTTGGGTTATTGTAGATGGAGTATCTCCAGATGTTTGACTTTGACTTAATGTACACACTAGGAAAACGGAATTTGGTGACAGATGCATTGAGTAGAATGTTATATGATTAGTTGGGGAAAGAAGCTTCATATGAATGGTTGTTGATGTCGTTCATAACCAACATGCATGTGGAATGTGAAGACCGAGGTGATATTGTTGTTTTATTTTCAGCTACACTTGTTCCAGATTTAGAAAATATGATCAAAGATGCACAGAAATATAATGCAGAATGTCTGGTTTTATGTTCAAAACTCAATGGTGGGAAGACCATTGATGGGTGGGGACTTTATGGGGGTTCAGTTTTGTGTTTCAGAGATCAAATGGTAGTACCGATGGTTTTTTAGGAACAACTCTTTCATGCTTACCACCATTCAACATTGGTTGTACATCCAGGTACACAGAATATGAATAAGGCTTTGAAGGAGTAGTTTTGGAGGAGCGGCATGGAAAGGACAGTGGCCGAGTTCGTCTTGCGGTGCTTAACTAGTCAGCAGGTTGAAGCCGGGCATCAGAGACAAGATGGTATGTTACAATATTAACCTTTCCAGTATGGAAATTGGATTATATAGTAATGGATTTTGTTAAAGGTCTTCCAAAAATGGTTCGGAAATACGTTTCCAGTTGGGTGATAGTGGATCGTCTAACCAAGTCGGCCCATTTCATCTCTATTCGTGAAACCCATACAGTGGAATATTTTTCGAAAAATCTCTATCCAATAAGTTGTAAAGTGGCATGGTGTACTAGTGTCTATAGTCTCAGATAGAGATCTGAGGTTCACATCTCGTTACTGGAAATCATTATAGCAAGCCCTTGGGACTCAGTTGACTATGAGCACGACTTATCATCCTCAGACGGATGGAAAATCTGAGCGGACGATTGAAACATTGGAAGATATGTCGCATGCTTGTGTAATGGATTTTGGTGGCTCTTAGGAGGAGAATATACCCTTAGTAGAGTTATCATACAATAATATCAATCAAGACTCGATACACATGGATCTGTTTGAATCATTGTATCGGCGTCCTTGTCGTTCTCCACTATGCTGGGTGGAAACTGGTGAAACATCACTAGTTGGGCTGATCCTTGTCCAAGAAAAAATCCAGAAGATTCATATTATTAGAAAGAGGATGGAGACGGCTCATAGTCGTCAGAAATATTATGGAGATCACCATCGAAAACTGTTGTCATTCATTGTGGGTGATCATGTCTTCTTGAGGATCTCTCCAAGGCTTGTACATTATCATTTCGAGAAGTAGGTCAATTAATATTTTATATACATTGGCCATTTTGAGATACTGGAACGGGTTAGAGAGGTGGCATATCAGTATGAATTACCACCACGGTTTAGTTCAGTGCATAATGTGTTCCATGAATCTTAGTTGAAAAATTATCAGCCTGATATTAACTATGTGATCAGATGGGATCACATTGACCTAGATCCAGATGCATCATTGATACATATCCCGGTACAGATTGTGGATAGGAAAGAGATAGTATCACATGGAAAAAGAAGCGGTCTAGTGGGGGTTTTATGGAAGCATGGTCAGATTCAGGAAGAGACTTGGGAACATGAAAAGGAAATGAAGGAGCAATGGCCAAAACTCTTTCAGTTGGCTAAAGGTTTTCTACTTTCCGAGGACGAAAAGAAAAATGATGGGGAGAATGTAGTACCCCCAGTTTTTGGAATGTAATTATTACTTGATGCTTTTCATGGTTTTAATGTTATGGGTGTTTAATTGGAAAGTTTGGAGAACTGGGAATGATGTCTTGAGACAAAGGGGAAGTCGCACGGGCGGCGCATGGTTTGTCAAACCCATTTGGGAAAACCGTGCGCAGTGGGACATGGAGTTAGTATTTACCGCATGTTCGGCATATGGTTTGTCTAACCAGGTGGCCAAACCATGCAAGAAGGGTGGTCGAGGCAATATCTAACACACTGTTAGTGCATGGTTTGTCAAACCGTGCGAACTAACCTGCGGGCACTTAAATGAGATCCTTAAATTGTGGATCTCACGCGTTTTGCCTCTAAATGCCTCTTTTAAACTCCTAAGAATCCCTAACATGGGATTTTGGTTCTCTTAAGGTCAAGTATGGTTATCCAATAATTCTGGAGGAGATCTAAAGGCTTATCTTGGCGAATCAAAGCCGGATTCTAGAGGTATGTGATCTTTCTTGATTGGTTTCATATATATACTTACATCTACTTCTCCTCTTCTCTCGGTTTCTTAGATCTACACACGTTATGGGCAGATCTAAGTGTGTGGATTCCAAATATGATGAGATTTGTTGTTGGTTATGCTAGGAGAATAAATATAAGGAGGGTGTTTAGAGAATCGACCCGAGATTCTTGAGCGTTCTTAGACCGTTTTGGTTTTCGTCAAAACCATTGAGGTAGGAGGCTTCTCTCTCGACTCCTCTTGTTAGAATTGATTGGTATAGTTTCAAATTGGTCTGTTTTAATGGATTTTATTGTGAAAATCATGGAATAACTCTCATTTAGTGATGATGTATGGTCTCTATGAAATTTTTAAATCTTGGTGATTTATTGTGCAAAGTGATTTGGCTTCTTTTTTTAAAATGTCCATTTTAAATAATGAGTGCTGAAATTGTAAAAGGGTGATGGAAGATGTGTTTTTAATAAAAAATGGTGTTTTATTGAAATGTTTGAGTTTGAGATGTTTTTTATGTAATTGGTTTTCAATTAAAAGGAAGATTTATTGAAATGGTTTGGAATTGAAATAGTTTTGATTGATTTGGTTTTCAGTAAAAAGGGATATTTATTTAAATGGTTTGGAATTGAAATGGTTTGGCATTGAAATGGTTTTGATGGAAAATGTTTTGAATAAAAATGGTGATTTATTAAAAGGGTTTTTGGCATGACCGTAGAAAATATGTGGTGTGTGTTCATGTTGCATATATGAGGCTTGGATGAAATATGATCTTGTGATCAGTTCCAAACGTTTAATGGAACAATGGTAACTAAATGTACAATGCTTGGTTGAAATATGAACTTGTGCTCGTTGCCAAAGTTGCAATGGCACATGCAACACAATTACCCTGTGATGACTTGGTAGATCGACGAGAGACCTCTCATGAGTATGGAACTGTCATAATGTAGCATGCATGGTTGATTTCACAGGTCTTTGAAATGGTTGGGAATTCCAAAAAGTGATTTTGTGAAATGGTTCTAAAGCCTCATTGGTTATTTTCTAGAAAAATAACTTGTTGGAAAATTGGTTTCAATTTCTCTTTGAGGATTTTGGTTACGAATGGTTTTGGAAAGTTGTTTATATTTAGTTATAAACTTCTTCTGGGAAAAAAATTATATAAGCTGTTTTTATATAATTGTTGCTAACTCTTCTATCCAAGTAGCATGAGTAAGAAAGTCATTAGGGAAAACCTACTGAGTTTTATACTCACCCTTTATTTTTCACATTGGTTCTTTTGCAGATGTCGTATTCTGGGACATAGATATAGGTAAAGCATCATATTTGTAGTGGCATGTGGTGATGCTTGGGAGATTTTGTGGAGCTTGGAGCTTGTGGAGCATGGAGTTGTAGTGTCTTTTGAGATTCTTGAGTTTTTCATCTGTTGTGTACTTGGGTTATTAGTTTGGTCTTTCGTTGTTGTGTACTCAGATGTGGTTTAACATAAATGAAGTTGTTTATTGGTTTTTCATTTGTTCATGCATCATATAGAGAATTTTTGGTCGATGGGTTTATTTCTTAAAGGGATAATCATCCCCCACATGTACTTGAAATCCTTCAGAATTTATTTCAAGACTTTGGAATCTTGGGGATGTCGCTCAAGGCCCAGTAATGACTCATTGTACTCTCAAGACTATAATAATTGGTGAGTCATTACAAGTACCACTATCCATTGAATCTAATCGATATCCAAGATTGACATCAAAATTATGTAAGAGTATCTAACACATTCTAAATACTGAACCAAACTTCTATATGGAATATCATCCTCAAATTGGTGGTTAATTTGATAAGACTATCCAAACACTTGATTAAATTTAGAGAGCATACTCAATGGACTTCACATGAAGATGAGATCAACATCATTTCCTGGTTGAGTTCTCTAACAATAACGGTTCCCACAACATTATTAATGAAAATTTATCTTTATCTAATTAAATGACTTATTATTTGAAATGGTTGTTGGAATACTCATGTTTTAATCATGTTTTAATGATCACAAATAATATAAATTCTATAAACCATATTAATCCTATTTAATCTATCTATAATCATGTGTACATATGATTAGTTTCTTTATGCTGTAAATAAATATTGTAAACAGTTTTGTTTATAATGAAATTATATAATGAATGATTATGATTAATTAATTAGATGAATATCACTGTGTAAGTCTATGTAAAGATATTTGGCTAAGTCTGAGAAATCAAGAGTTTTCAACCGGTTGTGTTTTTCTGGAAAACCATCTAGACATTATGACCATCCAGACATCTTGACCATCTAGACACCTTGACCATCTAGACACCGTGACTATCCAAACACCGTGACCATCCATACAATGTGACCATCCATACACCGTGACAATCTAGACACCGTGACCATCAATACACTATGACCAGAAAACATGATCCTAACACCGCATCTATGATATCATTTCTTTATATATATACAACTATTCTATCATATATGAATCACCGTTCAAAGACTAAGAAGGATACATCGTTTCAAGGATACACCGTTTCACGGAGACACCGTGTACAGATAGACCGTGACATTGTTTCTTAATATGTTTTGACGTTTTTCAATTTAATTTCTAACATCCATATTTAATTTTTTTTAAACACACTAACATAATAAATGATTCATTGTAAACATGTCACATGATAGTACAAGGTATGAGGTGAAAAATATATGAATCTTGTCGGCTCAAACACATGCATTCAACGGATAAAATGAACAGCGTGGCCAGATGAAAAGGGTGTGACAAAAGACAATAGTGACAATAGAAATACAAGTGTGTTCACAATAACAAAGAAACATGAGCATTATTGAAAATAGAACTAATACATGCAACCCAAAACTTTTGATGAACACATGAAGAAAACATGATTCCTAGAGTCAAGAACATTTATCCACTATCATCTCGGGAAAAAACACGAGCCAGATCAAGCGAACTAATGTTACTCTATTTTCCGCGAGAGAACTCAATTTCTGCATCTGCTTCGTCCTAGAAGTCCAGAGCTTCATAGAATAACACTCATATCACTTATTACCTTATCTCATCCTTTAACCTCTGTTGTATATTATTTTTTTCTTTTGATTAGTGTGTGTGTATGTATAAAAACAAGCATTTTTTTATGAATCAAACTGAGGTATACAAGATATTCGTTCTCTTATAACTTTTCACACTATTATATTCCCAAAGATAAGTGTGGTAGAGGTCGTTATGTGACCTAATAGTTCATCCCATGAAGAAATATAGAAGATGTAGTGTGACCTGGATAGTCTTATGTACTATTGTTACCCTAATCAAGGGTGTGGATCAAGTTTATTTATATAAATTACTTGGAGATAGGTGATCCACAAGTGGAGTGGATTAGGTCTCTACTTGAGACTGAACCACTTGTTTTATATCTGTTGTGCTATTTATTTTAGTTTTCTATGGTTTATACTTAATTCATAAATCACTAAATCTACATTGGTAGTTAATCATGGAAAGATGTTATAATTGTTTATCCTTATTATAATAACTTCAAAAGTAATGTTAAAAATTGATATTAAGATTACTGAAAGTTAATCATTCTTCTAAGAAGTTATTTAAATAGTCAAACTTTCATAACTGTATAACATTGATTAACTGGGATGTCTTTAAATTTATTGGGGAACCATTTTAAAAATACATTATAAATATAAATATTGAATAGATACTCAATTAACCCCCCCCCCCTCTTGTGTACTCTACTCCAACCAACATCAGGAATCAGAGGTGTGTTTATTAAGACTATGTTTCAAACCCTATTGAACTATGATTGTTGTTTTACTTTAAAGATCTATAAATTTCTATTAATTATAAACTTATAGCTCTTTTAAAGTATTAATTTTATAGGGATACTATATCGTTTGGTTTGACAATAAACAGACCACAATTCTTTAGTGGAACCAATTATGCTCGTTGGAAAATGAAAATGAAAATTCATTTAGAAAGTACGAGATTTCAAATCTGGCCATCAATTATAGATTAATATAAGATTACTTTTACTGATAGAATCATTTAGGATGAACCTACCAAAACTACTATAATAACAATTGAAAATCAATGAATGATTTAAACTTCTCTTTACGAGTTAAATAATTTAATAAGATTTATGTATGTAAAACCACCAATGAAATATCTGATACGTGGTATGTTTCACATGACAGAACATCTTTTGTGAAATAAGTAGTACTTGATATATATAACATTAAATATGATACCTTTAAAATGAAACCATTGAGCATATTTTATACATGTAACTCAGGTTCAATTAAATTTTCAACACATTTATTTCTCTTGGAAGAGAAGTCACTGCCAAAGAACAAATCATGAGGAATCTCATATGCCTACCTAAAAAGATGGAGAGGAATCTCTATCTCTATTAGAGAGTCATGAAACATCAGCAAGATACATGTTAAATAAATTATTGGAAAACTGATGATGTATAAAGAGTATATGAATGTAAACAAGTAAGAGGATGATGAACCCAAAACAAAATTACTTTTATTCAAGACCAGAACCTATAAACACAATGAAAAACGGAAAGTGGATGTTTTTGTAGAAATTTCTAGTAGTGAAAAAGCATCACCAGAAAGTGTTGAGAATATTTCTCAATTAGTTGGATGTTTTATGTGATTTTACAAGAAGAATACATTTTTTTAGAATTCTTAACTTCAAGGGATGATATGATCAGAAAAGGAATTTGGATGAAATTTTGTAAAATAATTGACATGTCAGATAAGATTGTCTTCTATGAATCTAGGCGAAAAAGATATATCAAGGTTGACTATCTCAAGATCAAGTACAAAAAGAAATATGAGGTCAAATATAGAAATCATAAAAAAGTAATGAATGCAACATGGAGTGCTTCAGATGATAGTTCAAGTGACTCAAAATCATTACATAATGAACATGCTAACAAAGTTGATATGTGTTTTATGAAAAACACATCTGAGGTTACACTGGAATCTACTATAAACAATTCCTATTATTCTATAGATTATAGTGACTCTAAAAATTTGTCTAATAACGAAATTTTTTAGTATTATAATATAATTGAAGATAAATTCAAGGAACTAAAAGATAAATAGTATCCCATAAAGATAAAACATGCTCTAACCTCAACTGTTAAAATTGAAATCACTGTAGAAAGGTTGAAAATTTCTCAATTAATCAAATAAAAAAATGAACCAGAACTATATAATGAGTAATTGAAATAGAATTTTGAAAGGTTTACTAATGGTAAAGATACCATTGTATAAATTCCAGGTAAATAGATTACTGCAAAATATACTACTGGCATTGGCTATCAACCTAGTAAAAGAAAATTTAGAAGAGCTTATTTTGTTTCTAAGTCTAAGACATATAACATAACTCTTAGTTCTATAAAACATTCATCTAGTTCATGTTATGATTCACTTTCTACTGTTTCATGCTTTTCTGGACCAAATAGAGTTTATTTTTCAAATATAGTACATAATTCATATAGGAAAACTATGAGGAAGATATGGGTTCCTAAGGCACTTGTCACTAATATTACAGGACCCAAGCAGGTATGGGTACCAAAATCTATTTTTATTTAACTATTTTTTAGTAAATTTAATTAAATAGATCCTATAAAATCTTATTGTACTTGGACAATGGGTATTTGAGACACATGGGATGAAACTATTCATGCTTCAAGGACTTAAAAAATTTATGGAGGACATGTCACCTTAGGTGAAAAATCCATAGGAAATATTATTTTCTTGGGAAAAAACGGTAACTCTTACTGAGTTTTATTTTCAAATTATATTTTTTTGATGGATTTAAATATAATATTCTTTGTATTTTACAACTTTTTATTGATGGATATCATGTCAAAATGGATGATGATTCTTTCAATTTTTTTAATTCTAATAATGAATTAGTGTTTTATTCATTAAGAAATGAAAGTATATTCTATTAACTTAAATTCTTTAGATTCTTCATTTGCTTCTTGTTTAAGTGTGTCTCACATAGTGTCATGGATTTGAAATAGAAGACTATGACATTGTAACACTCACTCCCTTATAATGTTAACTAGAAATAGTTTTGTTAAAGACATACCCAAACTTGAGTTTCTAAATGATAACGTGTGTAATCCTTGTCAAAGGAGAATGCAACACAAAATATCCTTCTACCCAAAGAAAGAAGTGCTAACTTCTCAACCTCTTGATTTGGTTCAGATGATTTTGTTTAAACCATCAAGAGTTTCTAGCATAAATTGTAAGGACTATGTTTATGTTCATGTAGATGACTTTTCTAGGTGTTCATGGAATTTTTTTTTGGATCAAAAAAGTGACGCCAGCTTTCATTTTACAAAATATTCCAAAACAATGGAAAATATTAGTGGACATAGAATTAAATCCTTAATAAGTGATCATGGGAATGAGTTTGAAAATCAGGATTTTGAATCTATTTTCTCACAAAATGGATATATTGGTAATTTCTCTTCCTTTAGAAGACCTATGAAAAATGGAGTTATAGAAAGAATAAATTGGGCACGACAAGAGATTGCTAGAACAAAGCATAATGAATATGACTTACATATTTATTTTTGGGTTGAAGCTATAAATAAAGAATATTATATTATAAATAGAGTATTTATTATACCTATTTTTAAAAAACATTATATCAGTTGTGGAACAGTAGAAAACCCGAAAGATAGATACCTAAATGAATTTGGTTGCAATATCTATATCTTTAATACTAAGGATAATCATGAAAAATTTTCATCCAAGAGTGATGAAGGAATTTTTTTTCGATATTCAATCTCTAGTAAAGCCAATAAAGTGTTTAATAAAAGAAATAAATGCATGGAAGAACAATTTCAAGTGAAATTTGATTAAACAGATCCACATGAGCCTATGACCACTTTAGGAAACCTGGAGGATGATGTGTCAAATTTTGGAAATTAAATAAAAATCTCTTAACTATCCTACAATGGAATCTTTGAAAGCTTCCAGTTCTGAAAATTATTTAGATTCAGGTCACAATGAACCAGACCCCATTGAAGAACCTGAAATCACATGTCCTTATTTTTCTAGAGTTTTTAGAACTCTTATGAACCATCCTTTAGATTTTGTTCTAGGAGACTTAGGAAAAAGAAATCAAACTAGACCTTCTCTTAGAAATCAGGTTAATCATCAAGTCTTCTTGTCACAACTGAAATCTAAAAACATTAATGATTCAATCAATGATGACTTTTGGGTGATGTCTATGCAAGAAGAAATTGATCAGTTTGAAAGGAATACTGTTTGGAAACTTATTGACAAAGCCAAAGACACATTCACCATAGGAACTAAATGGGTGATTAGAAACATGTTAGATGAAGCTGGAAATATAGTTAGAAACAATTCTAGATTGGCGGCACAAGGCTGTAGTCAAGAGGAAGGAATTGACTATGAAGAGACCATTGCACTAGTTGCTAGACTTGAATCCATCATAATTTTTCTTTCTTATGTTGCACATATGAATTTCACACTATATCTAATGGATTTAAAAAGTGCAGTTATAAATGGGTATATAGCTGAGTATGCCTTTCTTGAGAAATCCCCTGGTTTTACAAACCCTCATTTTCCAAACCATATTTTTAAATTATTTAAAGCATTATATGGTTGAAAATGAGATCCAAGAGCTTGGTATGATAGATTAAGTACATTTCTTATTTCCAATGGTTTTACAAAAGGAATATATGATCCTACCCATTTTATAAAACAAATTTTCAAGGATGTTTTATTAGTTCAAATCTCTATAGATGACATTATATTTGGATCTTCACAAAATTATTTATGTATTGAATATTTTAAAATGATTTAAAATTAATTTTAAATGAGTTTAATGGGTGAACTGAAATTTTTTCTAGGATTTAAAATCATTCTAAAAAAATGATGGTATTATTTTAAATCAAGGAAAATATACTAGATATCGTCTAAAATGTTTTGGATTGGATATTATTAAATGTAGTGACACTACAATGAGTACTACTTATAAGTTGGATATTGATGAAGATGGATAATCTGTTGATCAAACCACTTATAGAGGACTGATTGTAAGCGTACTCTACATAACTACTAGTCAAACTTACATTATGTTTAGTGGGTGTATGTGTGCTTGTTATCAAGAAAATCCCAACGAATTTCATTTAAATAATATTAATATAATTTTCAAATACCTCAAGGATACCCCCAATCTTGGACTGTTCTATCCCAGGGGACAATCATTTGAGTAGGTGAGTTATTTTGATACTGATATCGGTGGTTGTATGTTATATAGAAATATCAACTCGGGAACAGGTAACTTTTTATGCAACTTTCTAGAATCATCGTGTTATATGATACAAAACCTTGTTGCGTTATCTACTGCAGAATCTAAAAACATAGATGCTGGTAGTTGTTGTACACACATTTTTTGGGTAAAACACATATTACTAGATTATGGATATTAATTCAGGAATGTACCTATAAATTGGGACAATAAAAGTGCTATTAACATCTCAAAAAATATTGTTTCACAGTCTAAGAAAAAACAAATTGATGTAAGATATCACTTTTTGAGATATCATTATCAAGAAGGTGATATCACATTGGAATTCATTGGAACACAATACGAGCATGTTGATATACTTACCAAAATATTATATTATAAAAGAATAGATTACATCATACATGAATTGGGAATGATAAATCATAAGTAGTAAGAATATAGTTTCACAGTTTTCGGTTTCACAAGTCATTATATTATGATTACTATTTAACTCTAGTAGTTCTATAGTTTTTCTATCTTATGAGTTGACGTTTCAAGTTTACGGTCTCATAGTTACTATTTCTTGGTTACTATCTCAAATAATATGGTCTCAAAATTTATAAATCACAATGTTACGGTCTCACCATGAATGCTTGTTATGGTCTCACCATGATGGCTTATTATGGTCTCACCATGAATGTTTATTATGGTCTCACTATGAAAATGCTTTATTGTTTTATTTATACATTTTAACCCATATCATTGTAATTCATTTCTTTATTCTTTTTTTCATTCCCGTGATTTTTATCCCGCGATTCATGATATCCGTAGATGATAAAATAAAATAATATTCACTTGTTCTTCACTTGAGCTCTCTACTCTCAAACTGTTACCCATATTCCAAACATTTTCTCTCTCGAACATTCTGTGAATGCCTAAGATGAAACGCAAATCATCATCAAATCCTGATAATTGTTGTTCAAAGAACTAGATGAAAATCACGTTGATGTTAGCACCTGAAGGACCTCTGAATGTGAATCTTGTGAACAGAATAGTGGTACTTGAAAAGGAGATATTTCATATATAGATTTTTTCCAGAAATACATTGGTAT
This sequence comes from Viscum album, assembly GCA_963277665.1. Taxonomy (NCBI): domain Eukaryota; kingdom Viridiplantae; phylum Streptophyta; class Magnoliopsida; order Santalales; family Viscaceae; genus Viscum; species Viscum album. The sequence continues at coordinate 1,298,177,937 of OY728155.1, forward strand.
TGAAAATTTTAACAGAGCAAGGACGGTTGGATTGGTTTACAAAGGAGGATAGACCTATTTACCCGAAGTTAGTTGAACAGTTTTTTGAGTATGTTCAATTCTCTTTTGATTCTGAACATGGCTATATTGTAAAAAATTGTATAAATTGCCAGATTTGTACCTTTTCTTCGATGTTATGGGATGCATGACATAGGATAACCCATGAGGTATTTGTGAGGACTTCCAGAGAAGACCTCCACCTCCATGATAGTTTTTGTTATTGAAGAATCATTGAAATGTTTGACTGGAAATGAATCTATGAAGAGAGCCATTGCGGCCAAGCTAGATGGTGAAACCATGATTCTTTTTATGTTTGTTCAGAATTTGATTAGACCCTAGAATAGGTGTTTTGGTTATGATCAAGTATCATGATGTATTTTTGATACATCTCATGAAAAATGGACATAATATCAACCAATACTAGTATGTTATACACCATTTGTGTGAGTTCATCAAAACAACCTCCAAGACAACATCTTTATTCTATTCAAGGCTTATCTCAGCTATGCATCATGAAAAATGATTGGTTGGACGAGAAGAAGAATCCATTAAATACTATGAGTTCTATCTTTCATATGTTACAGTATAGGGAATGAAAATCAATTGGAATCCATGGATAAAAGCATGGGTGGAAGATAATGATAGGGTTTATGAAATGTTTAATCTAGTGGAACACCCTTAAATACCTAAAGATATTTTTGATTCTATTTTGGATACAAAGGAATATATTGAGTATTCTGATGATGAAGAAGAAAAAGATGTTGTTGTACCTCTGAGTGAAACTGTTCTATTTGAGGAAGACAATGACTCTTCTCATCAAGTATTATTTTAGAAGGACATGCATATTCTTGAAGAAGTTGTTGATTTTAAAGAACACCTTTCTTCCAAAGAAGAATGTATTTCTATGATAAGTGAAAAGTATATTGTAGAAGATCATATAGAAGAAGATATTTCTGTTTTGAAGAAACTTCTCTTGAGGAACACCTAGTGGAAAAAGTTATTTGTAATGTTATTCCACCTACTGAAGATATAATGGAGCATTACATTTAGTTGGCTAGAAAGTAAATGGGCAATGAAATTAGGGATGAAATCATGTAAAAATATTAAGGATCTAAATCACTCTATCCTGAGAGAGATGAACCTATTGAGGGGGAGTCTCACCACAATCTGGAATCTATTGAAGTCCCCAATCTGATTGATCCATGATCACATTGTATAAATTCCGAGTTATTTGGATGTGAATGATTCCTAGTATGTCTCAGTTAAATGAATTTATATGTCTACTATGTTTCATTTGAAACTGGCATCTTCCCCTAAAGCTATCTCTGTCAAGGAACCTGAGCATGTCTCATCTTCTATTCCTGAACCATAACAAGATCCTCCAAACATGGTGAATAAGTATGATCTAAAATAATTTGTATCTACCTTATTGGATGGATTAGAAAAAACCCATGAATACCCAAATAACACCTATAATCAATTTAAGTTAGAGGGATGTTTCCCATCTATTTGAAAAGGTCTTATGGAAGATTCAACCCAAGATGATTCATGATATTTAAGATGTTAGTGTCGAGAACAACCACCTCAGGGATGTAATAAAAACCCTCAAGAGTATTTTTGAATATATAAAGAGAGTGATAACATCAGGACCATAAATTATTTTTTATCCTATGGAGGATTTTGTTAATCAGACCCCAAAGGAAGTGGCCTCACTGAATTAACCTAATCTAACTTCCTTAGCTGAGACGTTTGCTAGAAGAAACAAACAGATTGTTCAGGAATTACATGATCATGTTATAGGTCTTAACAAGTTAACTTATGAGTATAAGATATGTCTCCAAAAAGTTATAAATCAACTAAAACCCCTTACCTTGGTTGTAACTACTTCTTATACTTTTGGTAAATCATTTCAACTTTTGTTAGATGGTGATATGCTGAATTTTGTTTGTAACTCCCCGACCCCAGTTACCCAGAGTCGGTGTATTATTTTAATACATTGGCATGATTACAAAGAATAAAGTCCCAAAGGACTGATCAGTTTAGCAGTCTTGGAAAAATAGATCACATACATGAAAGTTACATTTTCACTTTAAGATGTAAAAAACAACATAGATAATCTTTATGAATGCCATTATTCCCTTGGATTAAACCTGTATATCAATCACAATATAGTTCTTTGAATCCTAGGAAAAATAAAACATAGAAAGGGGTGAGCTCAAAAGCTCCATAAGGGTAAGCAATACAGCGGAAACTTTCATAAATAAGCATAAACATTTAAGGCAATGTATAAATAAACAAAAGCTTTTTAAACATTAACTTCAACATAGTATTACAAAAATAAAATGAAATAACGCCATTTAATTATTCACATTGATATTCTACTAATCGAATAATCACATGAAATATCAATAACCACTTTCATAATGATGGAATACATAATGCCAGACTATCATAACCACATAGCTAAGGCCTCGTGCCAAGACTACAAATATGATTTTGTCAAGGCCTTGTGCCAAGACACTAGTTTGTCTCATGAGACCTACCGATGCATTGAAGAGTTATAGAGGGTTCCACCTGTCACATACTAAGTCCAATTCATTCCTCATATGAAATGTTTTAAACATAACATAAACATTTGTATTAAAATTAGCATACTAAATGTCAATACTTTATCCACAAACCATGAATGGTATAAAAATAGCACATCCACAGTCAAACAGAACTCATTCAATACAATATGGAAGATTGTATTGTATCATATTAACCTCAATAGAGAATGATGATGTATATTGACATAGATGAAAATATTCATCAAAACAATTAGAGTGAAATATCCCCCTTTTTCTTGAAATCATGTAAAAGTCACCCTATTTGTCAAGAATCCATTGAAAATAGATTTTAAAATCAAACTGTCCAATACCACATTGAAACATTTAAAAGGAGTTTTAATTTTAAAACTATAATGTCCATATAAATGAATCCTTAAAACAATTTTTAAAACATGGACATTAATGAGAAAGATTTAGAAGAATAAGTCTTTATCACATTTAAAAATGGTATTTTAGTTAGAGTTTCTAACCAAAAGAGAGGAAATTGAATACAAATAATTGAGGTAATCAAAACATTGTAATATCATGAGAATAAATGGATTCATGATATACTATGTCAAAGTACATTATATACACCATATAAAAGTTAATTGGCGTATAACAACAAAGAAGTCTCAATGTAATGTAAATTTAGATGAAATCTCTTATAAAGACGGTATTATTAGGTTAAGGATAAATCAACAGCATAATTATGTGTAAAATATATAAATACACTAAATATGATTGGATATTCAGTGTAAAACAATCAAAGGACATTCACACATATTCTTGTAAAAGAAACACCAATGAATTGGATGTTTAACTCAACAAATCGAGATTGAGTAAAAATTACTCTTATCAAGTTCATACCGATGACTTGAGAATTTATCAATGGAGTGATTATGTGTATCAAAAGTATATACATAAAAAGGGGAGTGGAAATTATGACATAATCAAATTAATAGTGATTCCACACATAATCTTGGAGTAAAATAATCAAGGAAGTATGCGTAAAGCCGAATGAGTGGAAATTGAAATTTCAAATTCCTTTATCAATTTGGTAACTCATGAAACGTACACCCATGAAAAAAGGATCATACACTGATGATGTAATTATCCATAAATTAAAGTATATTACACAATGAATACAATCATGGGAAGTACACACACCACATACAATAAATAAGTGGTGAACAATGGAAATCTCAGGGAATTAAAAGTGAGATAAGAAACCCCTTACCTTTCACTTTCCTTTAGTCGAGGGTATGTTTACCCTCCTCTTTTTCGGGTTCTTCCTTTTGATTTGATCAAAAGGGCTCCTAAGGTTAGCTTTATGATCAAACTAAGGCCTCTAGGTGGAAGTGAGTGAAGTTTAGGGAGTATTTGGGCAGGGTTTGGCTGAGCCAAAAGGCTTTGAATGTGTGAATTAGTGAGAAGTGGAAGTGCCCTTTTATAAGAGGGGTGAGGGGAACCTTTGGAAAAGCTATAAATATTATTTTATAATAAATTAATATTAGGTTTATAATGGCTCCAAAGTGGATTATTTAAAGGTTAAGGTGGGGGTGGGTCTAAAATCACTCAACCAATATAATTTAGACATGTTTGGGTCACTATATTAACCTTATCTTTAAGTATTAACTCTTAATTAATTAGTTTCACTTTCACAATGTCTCTTTGTATTTTTATATTATATGGTTAATAAACATACTATATACATTCAAGCTGACACCAAGTGGTCCATTAATGATACACCTATCATTATATATGTCTCTTGGCCGAGCCTTAGATTTTTAGGAATTTAATATCAATTAATAATATAATAATTTTTTAAACTCTTTTATGTCACTTTTGACACTATTCAATAATTGATTTTTGTAAAACTCATAATAGAATGATTACTTCGAAAAAATTTACTTAAATCAATACTAAAATTCCATATTAACCTATAAAATTATTGGTATTTATAAACAGTCTCAAATTTAATTTATTTGGGTATTTATAATATTAATTATTCAAATTTTTCACTATTATGGTAATTAGTGGATCACCATTGTGTCATAAATAAATTAAATTATATAGTGTCTAAAAATTATAAATAAAATACCATTATGTAGGAAATCGTTTTAGCTTTCTATTGAATATTTATTGTTTAAAATCACACATATATAACCCTAGGTAAAAAAACATTTTCTAAAAGATTTATGCTTTTGTCATTATTGTATTCATTTTAACATAATTAAAATAAAGTGTCCATGTCACATACAAGTGGAACCATGGGGTCCCAAAATCGACCCCAAGATGCCCATGGTCGGACATGTATCAACCAATAAGTTTTGGACACGTTTTAGGGTAATTTTTTATTATTATAATATTATTGTTTAACCCTTATTTACCGGATTTACCCTTTAACCATGGTAAATAAAATATTTACCGAAGTAATTATTCAAAATGTCTAAAAATAAAAGTTAATTATTTACACAATTTTAACATCATGATTACAAATATGGAATCTATTTTTCCAAATTCAAAACACAGAAGTGGCAGAAATTAATTTAAAATTAATTCCCGTTGTTAAAACAAAAAGCGTATTTTTAAGATATAATAACTATCAAAAGATTGAAACTTGTTTATGTCTGGTTTAATTGTGAAATTTTGTCCAATGACCAAAACTGTATTAAATGGTAAAAATATATTCTAAATATACTTTAAAACCACTAAAATTCGTAATTTATCACTACTAATTATTTTGATTAAAAAAGTTGTTTTTAATTAAAATTTAGTAATTTTCAGTATTCATCAAAATATAAAAGTTATCTGAAAAGTAAAAAAATTTCACCCTAGGATAAATTTGATATTTCGAATCCAAAATTAAAGTCCATTTTGAAAGATTAAATTTATAAAAAATTTAAAAAGTAGGTTTTACTATTCATTGCGGCTAGTTTGATTGGTTGTAGTGTGTGTTAGAACTCGAAGTTGTGTAAAACACACGCTTCTGTATTATTCAAAGAGAAGCGTACCGTGGATGCTTTGGGTGTTACATTGTAAATTGTTTTATGTACCCATTCTAAATAATAAAATTATTTATTCAAATAAATGTTTAAAATATTGGATTTAAAAAGGGTTCACTATTAAAGTTGGTAAAAGTGCATTTTTGAAAAATACTTTTTTATCTGAAAAAAGGAATTTGTTCTTACATAATGTCTAAGAAACTCATAATATGGATTCTAAAATTATAAGGATTATATAATGATTAATATTTAGTTAATACTATTCATAACCTCTTTTGAACGGCTTGTTTGGTAAGTCATGGTGTTCTTGAACTCGGTGTTGCGTGTAGTGCAAGTTATTTAATTATTTTGAAGAAATAAGACACTATGAAATGTTGGAGTGTTACATTCTCCCCTCCTTTAATAAATTTCATCCTCGCAATTTGAAATTGTTCATCGAAAATAAAACGTTGAAAATAGAAAATATCTTTGTGGGAAAACCCACATCGGAAATTGGGTTACTAAAATTTAGTCTTAATATGTGGAAAAGATAAATGAAAGGGTCACCAACAAATTATGATCTCGATTATGAGAATATTGGTGGAAATTAGGGACATATAATTGGAGGAATAAAGTAAATATTTATAAGTAGTGATTGAGGTCATCAATAAAAAACAAGTGTAAAATTGAGGTCCTTAAATTCATGAATCTATGATGATTTGAAATACCATCGGTTCAAAAAAACATAGGGTATTATGATAACAAATTTTTGCTCTTAGGATTCCTTAAATAAAGTATAAGAATTAATTTCTTCATAGAATAAGAGATGAAAAAATATATATTCTTGACAAGTAGAGTTCCATCCTTTAGCTAATTTCTACCACAAACTCATCTTTCACTCTAAATCATAATAGAACGTAAAAAAATATTATATTTATCCTATTCGTATATGGTTCCAAAGAAACAAATTTATAATTCATCTACCAGATCTTTTAAAAAAACTACATTATTTAATCCCAGACATTACGTGGGCCAGTGGTAGGTGGTACACCCTTGTCGCCCTTCAGTTGTGGGTTCAAGTCTCGTGGCCTTTCCGGAAGCGATGGGTTGCCGCCCAACCTCTGGGTTGTCCTTTTATGCAAATCCAAAAACAATCCAAAATAGAACTATCCAAAATGCTTTAGTCAAAAAATTAATATCCTTTTGCTGTGTAATAACAGGTGAACACCGTCATCCTGTATTCTTTTAAAACACTACATCATCCTGAATTACCATAAATCCTTATTGATTACATTCATGATCCCTTATTCTTTAAATAATAATCGATATAGTACATCAATCCAAAAATTTTGTAAACCCCAACAATGATGGAATATAAAAATTGTTAATTAGTTTCAAGGTAGTCAAGAATATCCAATATAATTTATACAAATCAATCATGTATTATTCTAAAATCACTACCTCAGTATCAGAACTATATTATGGTATATCATTCTCTCAACCATATATTTTCCAAAAATTTATCCTGCTATTGAGTCACTTTTCTTTGTTCCACACAATATCAAGTCCTTAATGAAATAGTACTGCAGTACAATCCTTATATTCTCCATAATTATTATAACAATTACATTTTTGATACAACACTCAAATGACATAATCAATATAAGAACTCTAATCATTCCTCTTCATCTGTGGTAGTATCGTAACTTGATTATTATCCAATAGCATCATTTATGGCATAGTCTGATGACTGGGACATAGGTTCTCATAGTGTTCAAACTCCTTGAAAATGAAGCATTGTACATTTGAAACCATTTTCTTACCCTTGCAATCACGTACTTTGTGCCCTTTTCATCCTCACTTATAAAAAACTCACATTCCTTTCAGGCAAGTTCCATGGTCTTTCTTCCCACAATTATCACATATGGGGAAATTCTTATTTTCCATCTTCCCTTTATCCATCTTTCTCTCCTCCATCCTTTTCTTTCTTGCTTCCCTTCAAATCCATATGACTCAGTAAACTCTTTAGTTATCTTATCAACACATGATACTATTTCTTCATATGATGATAATACGTGGGAGACTATTTACCTTCTAAATGATGTCTTAATACCAGGAAAGATACGATCCTTCATACTCTTTGGATCATACGTATTACTGGAGTTCACATTCCTTCTACTGGGCGCCATTTCTATACAATAGCATAAACTAGGTCAGTTTATGAATTGCAATAAATAATTCTTAACGCAAATTGAACAGTTTATGGATATAATCCATAATCATAAAAAAATGTTTTCTTTGAGTATGTATATATTCATGATCCATTAATAATGGTTTGTAAATAAATAGAGAATTATACTAAGCATATCCCCCGGGAGTGTTGTAACCAAGAGTGTAGAAAGGCCCGTTATCGTGCACCAGTTCCCGTTCGAGTCTAGCTCAAAGTGGTGTTTTCGGGTTTTACCCATAGGTACATCTGTGCCAGAGATGCCTCTACCTACTCATATCCAGATAGAGATGTATTGTTCAGAAAACTCACAAAATCTCTACAATACCAAAATTCTAGGAAGTTCATCATTACTAATCCTCAAAGTCTATCTTAGGGCTATGTACTTTATTTAGAGTTTATCTAAATCTAGTTTCCAATGTTATTTCTAAACTTCCTATGATACCAACTGTAATGCCCCGACCCCAGTTACCCAATGTTGGTGCATTATTTTAATACATTGGCATGATTACAAAGAATCAAGTCCCAAAGGACCGATCAGTTTATCAGTCTTGGAAAAATATATCACATACATGAATGTTACATTTGCACTTTAAGACGTACAAAACAACCTAGATAATCTTTATGAACGTCATTATTCCCATGGCGTAACCCTACATATCAATCACAATATAGTTCTTGGAATCCTGGGAAAATAAAACATAGAAAGGGGTGAACTCAAATTCTTCGTAAGGGTAAGCAATACAGCGAAATCTTTCATAAATAAGCATAAACTTTTAAGGCAATGTATAACTAAAACAAAAGCCTTTTAAACTTAAACTTCAACATAGTATGGAAAAAATAATATAAAATAATTCCATTTACTTATTCACATTCATATTCTACTAATCAAATAATCACATGCAATATCAATACCACTTTAATAATGATGGAATTCATAATGCCAGACTATCATAACCACATAGCCAAGGCCTCGCACCAAGACTACAAATATGATTTTTTCAAGGCCATGTGCCAAGACACTAGTTTGTCTCATGAGACCTACCGATGCATAGAGGAGCTATAGCAGGCTCCAACCATCACTTACTAAGTCCAATGAATTCCACATATGAAATGTTTTAAACATAACATAAACATTTGTATTAAAATTAGTATACAAAATGTCAATACTTTATCCACAAACCATGAATGGTATAAAAATAGCACATACACAATCAAACATAACTCATTCGATACAATATGGAAGATTGTATTGTATAATATTAACCTCAATCGAGAATGATGATGGATATTGACATAGATGAAAATAGTCATCAAAACAATTAGAGTAAAATTTCCCCCTTTTTCTTGAAATCATTTAAAAGTCACCCTATTTGTCAAGAATCCATTTAAAATATATTTTATAATCAAAGTGTCCAATACCACTTTGAAACTTTTAAAAGGAGTTTTAATTTTAAAACTTTAAGGTCCATATAAATAAATCCTTAACACCATTTTTAGAACATGGACATTAATGAGAAAGATTTAGAAGAATAAGTCTTTATCACATTTAAAAATGGTATTTTAGTTAGAGTATCTAACCAAAAGAGAGGCACTTGAATACAAATAATTGAGGTAATAAAAACTTTGTAATATCATGAGAGTAATTGTATTCATGATATACTATGTTAAAGTACATTATATACACCATATAAAATTGAATTGGCGTATAACAACAAAGAAGTCTCAAGGTAATGGAAATTGAGATGAAATCACTTATAAAGACCGTATCCTTAGGTTAAGGGAAAATCCATGACATAATTATGTGTGAAAAATATAAATACACTCAATGTTATTGGATATTCAATGTAAAACAATCAGAGAACATTCACACATATTATTGTAAAAGCAACACCAAATAATTGGATGTTTAACTCAACAAATCGAGATTGAGTAAAAATTACTCTTATCAAGTTCATACCGATGACTTGAGAATTTATCAATGGAGTGATTATGTGTATCAAAAGTATATCCACAGAAAGGGGAGTGGAAATTATGACATAATCAAATGAATAGTGATTCCACACATAATCTTGGAGTAAAATAATCAATGACGTATGCGTAATGTCGAATGAGTGGAAATTGAAATTTCAAATTCCCTTATCAATTTGGTAACTTACGAAACATACACCCATGAAAAAAGGATCATACAATGATGATGTAATTATCCATAAATTAAAGTATATTACACAATTAATACCATCATGGGCAGTACACACACCACATACAATAAATAAGTGGTGAACAATGGAAATCCCATGGAATTAAAAGTGATATAAGAAACCCCTTACCATGCACATTCCGTGAGTCGAGGATACATTTAACCTCCTCTTCTTCGGGTTCTTCCTTTTGATTTGATCAAAAGGGCTCCTTAGTATAGCTTTCTGATCAAACTAAGGCCTCTAGGTTGTATTGATGTATTTTTAGAGTGTATTTGGGCAGGGTTTGGCCGAGCCAAAAGGCTTTGAATTTGTTAATTAGTGAGAAGGGGAAGTGCCCTTTTATATGAGGGGTGAGAGGAACCTTTGAAAAAGCAATAAATATTATTTTATAATAAATTCATATTCAGTTTCTAATGGCTCCAAAGTGGATTATTTAACGTTTATGGTGGGGATGGGTTGAAAATCACTCAACCAATAGAATATAGATAGGTTTGGGTCACTATATTAACCTTATCTTTATGTATTAACTCTTAGTTAATTAGTTTCACTTTTAAAATGTCTCTTTGTATTTTTATATTATATGGTTAATAAACATACTATATACAACCAATCTACCACCAAGTGGTCCATTAATGATACACCTATCATGATATAAGCCTCTTGGAAGAACAATAGATTTTTAGGAATTTAATATCAATTAATAATATAATATTTGTTTTAAAAACTCTTTTATGTCAATTTTGACACTATTCAATAATTGATTTTTGTAAAACTTATAACAGAATGATTACTTCGAAAAATGTTAATTAAATCAATACTAATATTCCCTATTAACCTAAAAAATTATTCGTATTTATAAAAAGTCTCAAATTAAATTTATTTAGGTATTTATAATATTAATTATTCAAATTTTTCACTATTATGGTAATTACTGCATCACCATTGTGTCATATATAAATTAACTTATATAATGTTTAAAAATTATAAATAAAATACCATTATGTAGGAAATCGTTTTAGATTTATAATGAATATTTATTTTTGAAAATGCAACATATATAATCTTATGTAAAAATTGTTTTTCTAAAAGATATATGGTGGTGTCATTTTTGTATTTATTTTAACTTAATTAAAATAAAGTGTCCCTATCACTTACAAGTTGCTCTATGGGGTCCCAAAATTGACCCAAAGAAGCCCGTGGCCGGACATGTATCAACCAATAGGGTTAAGAGACGTTTTAGGGATATTTGTTATTATTATAATATTATAGTTTAACCCTTATTTACAGGATTTACCCTTTAACAATGGTAAATAAAATATTTACCGAAGTAATTATTCAAAATGTCTAAATATAAAAGTTACCTATTTACACAATTTTAACATCCTAATTAAAAATATTGAATCCATTTTTCCAAATTCAAAACACGTAAGTGGCAGAAATTAATTTAAAATTAATTCCTGTTGTTAAAACAAAAAAGTGTTTTTTAAGAGATAAAAACTATCAAAAGACTGACACTTGTTTATTCCGGTTTAATTGTGAACGTTTTTCCAATGACCAACATTGTATTAAATGGTAAAAATATATTCTAAATATACTTTAAAACCACTCAAATAAAAAATGTATCACCACTAATTATTTTGATTAAAAAAAGTTGTTTTTAATTAAAATTTAGTACTTTTCACTATTCATCAAAATATAAATGGTATCCGAAAAGTACCAAAGTTTCACCCTAGGCTAAATTCGATATCTCGATTCTAAAAATTATTTCCATTTTGAGAGATAAAATTTATAAAAATTTAAAAATTAAGTATGACTATTCATTAAGTCTAGTTTGATTGGTTGTAGTGTGTGTTAGAACTCGAAGTTGCGTACAACACACGCTACTATATTATTCAAAGAGAAGCGTACCGAAGAAGCTTGGGGTGTTACATTGTAAATTTTTGTATGTCCCCATTTTAAAGAATAAATTTATTTAGTCATATAAATGCTTAAAATATTGGATTTAAAAAGGGTTCACTATTAAAGTTGGTAAAAGTGCAATTTTGAAAAATACTTCTTTTATCTGAAAAAAAGGAATTTGTTCTTACATTGTGTCTAACAAACTCATAATATGGAATCTAAAATTATAAGGATTATATATGGTTTAAAATTTAGTTAATACTATTCATAACCTCTTTTGAACGGCTTGGTTGATAAGTCATGGTGTGCTTGAACTCGATTTTGCGTGTAGTGTAAGTTGTTGAATTATTTTTAAAAAATAAAACACTATAAAATATTGGGGGGTTACATAGTTTTCAAAGAAGAACTTCAATCTTTGTTTAGTGGATTTGACATGGATTCTATTTCTAAATCTATCAAAAATAGTGAAAAAGTTCTTGATATGGTGAGAATTCAATCCAATATTTCCAATTATTCTCACCAAGAAATTACTAAGAAGGTGGAATTCTACTTCAATCGGATCTTCCCTAAGAATAACATAACCAACCACTTCATGTAACTTGTAGAGAATCTGAGGATTTTTCCTATCACTTATGCATTCAAATCCCATTTACACAAAGCTCAATGATTTCACTCCTTTGTTGGATATGTTTATGGATAACATTGATGACTTGGAGAAATCCATGCAGTATGGTGGTGACATCATTGCGGACTTCCTCAAGCTTTTTAGGCCTTATCATCATGTCTAGAGTACTACAATTGTCGCTCCTACAACTGGACCCCTGAGATCTGGTTTGCGTACCTTCTCATACTCTACCCTTTCCTCTACATCTATAAGTATCTCTCAGGCTCAATTTCAGATATGTAATGTCTTCCTTGATCAACAGATTCATCGGTCTTCCACTATACCAACCTTGGCCCCTTTTATTTTTGAAGGACACCCTTTACCTTCTAGGTCCACTGGTTCACTCCCTTCCTCCACTTCTACCTCTGCTCCTATGGATTCTTCTTCTGATGCAGCTACCAAGGGAAAAGAGAAGGCAAGCCAGTGCTGAAGAATTGTGACTACAATCTTTTGATAGGGATTTTTTTTGTATTCTTGTAACTTACTGTTTGTAATGACACTTTTTATCCATCTAATGCATTGTGCACTTTTATTTCCTATTTATTATTTACTCTCTTTTATAATCCCAAAATAGGATACATATGTATTCTATATCCACACTATAGAATAGGCACATTCCCTAAGAATAGATATCACACTCATATGATTTGTGATCATCAAAATAGGTAGATTGTTGGACTCCTCGTGTGTTAATCATGTTTTAATGATCACAAATTCTATACATTATGTAAAGATTGTTAATTCAATTTAATCAATCTAAAATCATGAGTACAGATTATTATTTTTCTTATGCCTTAAATAATTATTGTAAACTATTTTTTTTGTAATGAAATTCCATTATGAATTATTATGTTTAATTCATTCTATGAATATCGCTGTTTATATCTCTGTAAAAATGTTTGACTAAGTCTGAGAAACCATGAGTTTTCCACCAGTTGTGTTTTTCTGGAAAACCATCCAGACACACTGACTATCCAGACATCGGGACCAGACATCGTGATCCTAACACCACATCTATGATACTAGTTCCTAATCTCTATACAATTGTGCCTTCATAACTGTCTCACTGCTCAAAGACAAATAGTGAGACATCGTTTCAATGACACATTGTTTTATGGAGACACTATTTAAAAATTGACCATGAAATTGTTTCATAAAATATTTTGTCAATTTCCAATTTAATTTCTAATGGTTATATTTGATGTTTTTTCAGTACACTGACATAATAAATGTTTCTTTGTGGACATGTCACCTGACAGTATGAGGTACGAGGTGCAGAATACATGAATCATGTCGGCTGGAGCACATGTATTCTAGCAATTAAATGAATAATGTGGTCAAAAGAAAAAGTGTGTGACAAGTGGAAATAGTGTCAACATAAAAACAAGTGTCTGTGACATAACGAAAAATCATGGGAATTCTTTATTGAAGAACTGATACATGGAAACCGAAACTGTTGAAGAACACAAGAAGCAAAATCAAATCATGTAGTCAGGAACATTTCTACACTATCTAATCCATGAAGAACATGATCTAAATCTAACTAACATATTATACTCATTTTTCTATGAGAGGACTCAGTTTTTGTATTAGCTACATCCCTGATTTCCAGGGCTGCATATAATATCACTCATAGCACTTCTAGTTGTATCTCATCGTTTCTGCACTCTTGTGTATTATTCATATCTTTCGAGCAGTGTGTGTGTCTGTATAAAAACATACATTGTATCCTACATCAAACTGAAGGATACAATATATCCTTTCTCTTACAACTATTTACAGTGGTTTATTCCGCCAGATAAGTGTGGAAGAGGTCCATGTGTGACCAGATAGTTCATACCCACAAATAACTGTGGAAGAGGTCACGTGACGTGGATAGTCTTTTGTACTGTTGTTAACCCTGACTTAGTATGTGGATAAAGTTTATTTATATAAACACCATAGCATTAGGTGATCACCAAGTTCATTAGATTAGGTATCATCTTGAGACTGAACCACTTGTTTTATATCTGTTGTGTTTTTTATTTTAGTTTTCTCAATTTTGTTGTTTAATTAAAAAATTACAAAATCTAATTTGATAGTTCATATTGGAAAGATGTTATAAGTGTTTTTCCAAATTAAAATAACTAAAAAAGTAATGTTAATAATTGTAATTAAGATTACTGAGAATTAATAAATATTCTAAGATGTTATTGAAATAATCAAACATTCATAATAGATTAACATTTATTAACGGCGTTATATTTAAATTTATTGGGGAACATTTTTAATAATACATTTTAAACATAAACGTTGAATATATATACAATTAACCCCCCCTTTGAGTACTCTACTCCGGACCTCAATACTTATATAAAACATATGAACTTCCATAATTTTATCTTTTTTGATTTTAAAATATTGTTATGAATTTTAACTGTTGTTATTATAGTCATTGAGAAATGATCAAATGATTAAAATAAATATTGGGGGTTAATGAATTAAATTTTCTCAGAGAAAGTATGTGATGGGCACCTAAATTAGAGTTTATCAATACAAATACCCTTTGTTAGAGCCTAGAAATTAGTTAGTGTCATTGGAATTTTCTCTTGACCAAGAACAAGCCGATCTTCAACACGTTAATCTCAAACGGAATCGCTTACAGGGTTAGTGGTTGTTAATAGAGATTATCATATGAGCGATGATATCCAAGCCGCTCCAAAGCTCTGTGTCCATCACACACCTTACCCTTAGGTATAAGGTGGTTGTTATATGGGGTGATGTAACAAGACCCTAGCTATATAATTATGTTCATTATTTTTTAGTAAAATAAACAATATACATTCATTTTATTGTTGTTACATTCTAAATCTTATTTAAAGTAAAAAATAATATTTTTAATCAATATTCAATTATGAAATCTATTTTGATGAACTAATGGATTTTGGAATTTAATAATATTTTAATAAAAAATAATTACTAAATAATGTTTTTAAAATATATATGTTCTTATAATTTTTATGAATACAATTGTAATTTTTATTAAGGTTTGAAAACTGTTTTTGTTAAGAACCATAAATTTTCAGTAAATGTTGTTTTTATATTAACAGTAGAAATGAACATATTTTGAAAATTAATTAGATTAAATGACTATCATTTTTTGGTTTCAGAACATCAAAATTTTCTAATAGTGATTTTTTCATAATTTTCTGAGATAGTCGAATTTTTATGAACAAATTTATATTGTTTAAATATATAATGTGTTTTATAACACCACATTGATCCAATAGTTATTTAATAAAATAATATAAAATTTATATTATTACAATATATGTTTTACCTTTAAAATAATTATATTTCAGATTGTTTTCTTTTATTTGACAATGCCTTAGTGGACCTTTCAAGACTTATAAAATATTTTTTGTTTTCAAAATGATTTCCATGACGGTGTGACACACCTCAACATGAGCAAGACAAATATTTTAATAAGTTCAGATTTTGTCCTTATAAAATAATATTTTCCACTCCACTTTTGAAAATAAATTGTTAAAAACCAATGTTATGGTTTGTGGTTTTGATTAGTTTAATTTGTAGTGTCCAAAACCTAAATAATAAATAATTCCTCCTCCTTTCCTATATAAGCCCACTCAATATCCTATTACTATTCACTCAAACAATTTTACACTCATCCAACCTATGCCATCATCTCCCAAAAATCCTCTTAAGTCACTCCAATTAATACTCTCTTGATCCTCTCCTAAGCCTTTGGGGTCATACAACCAAGTAAAGGATTTCTTCTTTCCTCATTTTTTCCATATTTGTTTATGTTATGTTGTTATACCCTTTTAATTTCTATTAAAAAAGTAATTATATGATATAAAACCATCCCCATACTACCTTAATTGTGTTTGAATTATTAAGGACCTATTTCTCTCTCATTAATGCCTTCCATGTACACCTGTTACCATACATATGTTCCTTATGTACTTTCTCTCTCCTCATTTACATTAAGGCAATTGTTTTATATTATGAATCAAAATTACATTAAATATGTTGGGATATTCTATTTCCTGACCCCATTAATATATATTTTCATTTTTAAATGATTATAGACCCCTTTATCTCCCATCAACCTATTCTACAATTTTTATTTGACGTTATTATGCTTCCAATGTTACACCAAAATTTCCTATGCCAATATCATCTTGTATGTGAATACCATTACCATTTCTCTATCATGCGTATTCAACATTATATATATGTACTAGTTTATTGAGTGCATATATTTAGGTATTCCACATCTCATATTCATGGAATAAATTATGATGTTAAATTAATCCATGTGGTATGATCCATGTGGCACACTTTTGAATTAAATGAAATGATTAAAAAGGTTGTGTCCTTATAGTGCTCTAATGCCTTAGGTAAAAAACATTTTTATGAAATACCTGGTGAAATGAGGGATTACACATGATAATTCATGTTAAATAAGGTTCTACTCATGCTAACTCAAGTGAAATTAGGTTTTACTCAAGGTCGGTGTGAAATGATCCATGGTTCATGCAAATATAATGTTAAATGTGTTGTCACATTTCTATGTTATGATAATCAGGGTATATCATGCCTTTATGTTCATGTTTCTCTTGTGAATTACAAAATTGTATTATATTCTTCAGTTTATGCCTTGTTTACTCCCTTACTGGGATTTATAGATAACCCTTTTCTTATCCATGGCCTCATGTTTTCCCATGCAATGCAAAGTACGGAGAAATGTTGTGGTCATGTAAAAGAATTTTTCAACAAGGTTGTTGTGTTTTATGTTCAATGTTGTTATTCAATGTTCTAAATTTAAATTCACTAGAAATATCAATCCTCGGAATTGTCTTAAGTGCATGGTTATTTAATAAATCATGTTTATGTGTGTAATAATGGTACAGGTTGTTATAGGCCTTGTTTCTATACATGTATTTAGTTACAATATTTATTTAGTCATTTGGTATTTTAGATGGTTTTCAGACTGTATTTGTTTAAATACAATTTAACATTTATTACATATCCATTACCTATATTTCATCATTAATTGAACCATTTATATTATTAGGTTCAGGAATTGTATATAAAGAATTATATTTAACTTGGGATAGAAGAGAAGATATTTATTGATTTCATTTATCTTTGTCTCCTAAAACATCATCTATGTAGAAATATTTATGAGTAATAAAAACTATTATAATATAATTTCTTGTCTACCCATTTTTAGCTTTAGTTTTGGTTTCATATTGGTCATTTGGGAAAATTATTTATATTATGTCTCAAAGAATTGATGTCTAGATAACAAATATCATCCTCCAATTTTTTTTAAATGCGTATTAGGCAAATGTGGATCTATCTCATCAAACATAACCTATAAATATGCTTCCAAAATATTGGTTCTTTTATTGAAATCCAATATGAATTTCTAATTTTAATCTATTAAAAGATAATTACATTATGGGTTTTTATTCTAAATTTTCTAAATTATAATTTCTATTGAGTATAATGGTATTACATATTAAAATAATACAATAATTAAATTTTGGTTTACATCCATTTTATAATTCATCAGTGGACTTACATAAAAGAGGTTTACATAAAATTATTTTAATTATATAGTAAGTATTATTTATATCCTCTTCCCAAAAATTAATATTTCATTCATACTCATTGAGAATCATATATAAAATCTATATATGTGTTTTATTTCTCCTATCTACTACAACAATCTACTGTGGGGTAATATGATATGAAAATTTATAATTTTGGCTTTATTATGAGTATAAAGATTCAAAATCATAATTTTCAATCTCATAAGTGTGAAAACATTATAAGGCCATAATTATAATTCAAATAATATTTTTTATATATCTAGAATATTTATATAAACATGAATGAGATTCAATTTTTTAACTATGTAATAACACCAATGTATGTCTTGATTAATCATCCACTATAACATAGGCATGGTTTTTTTTCATAAACAAAAAGTTCTAGATTTTTCCAACATGTCCATGTGAACAAAAAATAATGTTTGGGAACTTAAAACATCTTTCTTTGGTTTGAAATATATTTTTTGTTTCTTTCATTTTTAATATAGATTTTTGAATTTCTCTACTATGAATTCTTGTTTGGGTAAATCCCCGAGTAACCCATTCCTGGTTATCATTATATTGAGTGAATATTTTAATATCCTTGTATCTAATTCAAAATACATGATTCTTTATGAAAGTCACATAAACATTAGAAATTATCAAAAAATAATGAACTCGAATATACATCATAAAAAATCTCATTTATCATACTATAAATAATTAAATAATTCCTGGTATAAAACAAAATCAAGAATTTTTTTCAATCATTACATGAAAACCATCATCACACATTTTAAAAAAATATAAAATATCACATTTCAATCCATTTACAAATAAAACATTTGAAATTAAAATTGTACTGTAATCACTGATTTGGATATTTCCGACAATTACTCCATTGGAATTTGCACAAAAAGTGGCATCTCTAACATCCACATTGATTAGGTTCTTGAGGATTGATTATTCTCTAGATAAATTCCTGGACCATCCACAATAGAGATCGAATAATTTTTTAATGTAATTATTGATGATGTTTTCCTAGAATAATTATTTAAACAAAAAATGATTTCTGTGCCAATACTTTCTTGTGTCTCGTGCTGTTAGTAATAAATGATTTATAAATCGATAGTTTTGTTATTTATTTTCCATAATTAGACCAAAAACCTACCAATATTAATCTTGTTTTTGGTCTATATGTGTAATAATTACAACAAGAATAGAATGAAGTGTAACTTCGGATTGTCATGACCCCCCCCCCCCCCCGCCCAAAGATAATACAATGTGGGAGAGAGATAATGTACTCTGAGTCCCACCTCCCGAAGGCCCCAAGGTAGCGACTAGAAGTAAGGGTATTATAATCACCTAAAATTGGAGGAATTATCCTCTATAAGAATATTGGATCATGATATATGATCAATAATTCACAATAAACTCTATGAAATAATAAAACACAAATATAAATCATCCTAAAATGCTTGTATAAATAAAGCATTTAGAGTTCAATGTCACAAAATTTAAATACCCAAAAGAAAAAATAATATAGGGAATAAACTATTTAAATGTTTGGAGCTAATAATTTTCAGAATGATCCACTTAATCCCCCTAAATACCATAAAAATAAATTAATATATATAAGGTGATCCTACAACTATATATAATAGTAAAACCAAATTCTTGCATTCAATTGTGAAACAAAAATACTAATACACCTATAAAAAAATAAAAGAACCAAAGACACCTAAACAGGTCAACTATACATCCCATCCTCACCAAGACATGCTTAAAAAATAACACAATCCATGTATAATAACATTATAACATGTCTACAGATAAAAAAATACCCCTCACCACTTTCCTAATAATTTTATATTATCACACCCCAATATAAAATTTATTGGAGATCCCATATATTTGAAATAACATATAATTATTCCCTATAGAAAAATTATATCACAACACACCCACTGATATCTCAAACGCAACCCCATATCACGATCACATCGAATCATTCTTGAAGACACCTTATTCATCACATTTCAAACATAACTATAGTAATTGCGTGTCAAGAACATGAAGGAAATCAACCTCACTACCACCTCATACAATGAATTACCACAACTATAAGACACCCAAACACATGTATATATCATAACTCAATTTAATATTACTGGGAAAACTCCACACAACATGAACACATCACATCCCTCCTAAAGACACCTAGTCCCTCACATAGTATACTAATTGACCTCTATCCATCACAACATGTGCATATCTACTCTCTTGGAAGAGAGAAAGGGAATGTGTTGGTATCCATCAATGCATCCCCATCCCCAGGATGTTGGAAAAAAGACCCCCAAAGTGAATATATGTGTTCCAGAACTTACTACTCCTTGAATGTGTGGATTTTATTGAAATCACAATGAATATAAAATAATATAAATATATCCATGAAAAATATGAAATTATAGGTTCACAAAAAATAGAAACTAAATCATAACATTCACATATTTTATATCACCAATAAATTCTTAACACCACAAAATAAAAAATCCACATTTCAAATTTCCACCCAATTAAATTATCAAGATCATTCTGTTCATTATTTACCAACAAAAAAATTTAACCCCACAAATCATCATTTTGGGTTCATTTCTCATATTCACCCCATTATCCAAACCATACCCAAATCATTTAATGTTTTATTTACAATTTATTTCCTCAATACATGGTTATATGGAACAAAATGACCACAACTTACAATAATCTTATTATCCTCATCATACCATCTCTCATATACCTCAAACTCATGACCAAAAAACCCATCACCTTACATCCCCAAAACAATGGACAAACAATTAATCACCTCACTTCCCTAAGTCCATGTGAAAACAAACCATCACACTACCACCCCTAATACATGATTGCACATCACCCATCATCCTCAAAAATGACAAGCACACAACCAAATCACATCTCCACCACAAAAATGGACACACATCATAGAATTTCACAAGAAAATTACTTTTTTATCAAATTTATTTTATCAATCACCCTTATTTATTTTAGGTTCATTATCACAAAATCAATAGTCATGAAGAAGCGACATCATTTTCCAAATATAAGTGATTATCTAATTTCACATATAGTTTGATATAAAATAAAAAAATAATGGGTTCCTAAATTTTTTCCAAAACCACACAGTCAAATCCACCAACAACCATAATTTTTAATAGGGTATTCTGCATGTATAATCACAATATCACAACAATATGAGAGTTATAAGAAACATGAAAATAATTCTCATTTACCATTCAACTTCAATTTACTAATTACTTTACCTTTACAAGTATACTGAAAAGTAACTCCTATAGATAATCCAATATAATCCCATCCCACATGATACACAAAAGTGAGAAAAAAGGGATTCACTACCTCAGAAGAGTTTTTGATTTAATACACACCAAAGGGGTAATAAGAAGCTCCATAAAACGATAACCAAATGACCAAATTTGGGAATAACCCTACACCACATCATGTTTAAGAAAAAAACATTCCACAATCACACCACAAAAAAGTATAACCATCACAACAAATAAAAATGAAAAAATGGATAAAAGAAACAATGAAGAATGAAGTTATTTACAATGACCGACAATAAGAATTCACCAGAACCAAAGGACTAAGGTGAAGGAAGTATAATTGTAAGAACCTCCGAAATAACCTAGGGATATTATTGAAGTTATAGAGAGTGAGGATCATATTTGAATAAAAATTATCGATAGAGAAAATGGTTTTGAAATGAAGAATATAAACACTTTAACATCATGTGACCCTTTCTTGATTTGAATTCCATGGGTTTTATAAAAATATTCCAACTTCCATTGAAATTCACATATCCCAAGAATTTATTTTATTACATGTCATCAATGAAATCAATGAAGTAATTCCACTTCATGGATTCCCCATCATCCATATACAAAATGTGAAATAGTTTGGAAATAGAATTTTTGAGCCACCCATTCATGTCAATAATTCCATCGATGATGTGAATTTCGTAAAAAAAACTCTTATACACCACCAACCACTACTAAACCTCCTCAATCCTCTTATGAAACACCTCCAACATAAAAAAATTGAAAATAACTAGCCATGAAGGCATGTGCCATTACATTAGTTACCTTTCAAATGATTCTCACCCTCGAGAATCTAAAACCCAATACTAGAAAGAAAATGGGTCCTAAAAACCTCTCTATTAGATACCTATAAAATATTTAATTACTTCTCATTGATAACACAAGATAAACATACTAAAAGAAACAACCATGAATACCCCCACGCATTCCACATCACCACACACAACCACATCACCACCGTGTACTATGAAAATTCGTTTATCCCCAAGACAACCCAAACCAAAAATTTCCTCAACAAGAAAATCATACCAATCTCAACTCCTGAACCAAGGAATTTCATCTTCCTATTGAATATACTATCAACAATATATAGTACTAAATCTCTATCACATGTTTAATAAAATGGTAGTTTAATTCATCTCGATTAAGAATTGTGCCCTACAATATTCATATTTCAGAACATTATCACACGTCACACATCTGGAAAATTGAATAATCTATTCACACAAAAAAATATAAACATCAAATCACATAGAAAAAGTGTTTATGTAAAATATAAAAATGGATAAATGTTATAGGAATTAATCTACATTTACCCCTATGAAGTACTCTCTACGATGACACCATATCTCCACAGCTCCTGAACCAAGGAAATGCCCCCCCACAACCAGCACCTTCTCTGGTTGATCATGGATCTTTACTAGCTTCCCCATAAAAATCGTTTCATCCACATCATAAAACTCTCCCTGGTAAATGGTATGGCTGTCATTATGAATATAGTGATGAATCTAAGAGATAAAAAAACATCATGAATTATATCTGACTAGTGTTGGAAATTACAACTAATACACCACCTTTCCAACTCAACCCAACACCTCAAAGGGCCCAACAAACCTATGAGAAAGAATACGTCCACAACCAAACCCCTAATTCTAATTATGAGGGTAAAACATCATAGAAATGTGGCCCATAACATAAAAATCCATGGTAATATCCCCACGATTGGAATAGGAATTGGGTCATATCTTCTCTACTCTCATCCTCTCTCTCAAACAAGATAATCCTTTTTCATGTTTTCTAAAACACAATGGGACCAATAACTGATGCATCCACATACTCTATGAATAATAATAGATAATTATATGTATAAACATAAAAATAAAAAAATAGGTCCATAATGTTAGATGAGGGATAATTATTATTATCATAAAACCCAAACAATGGATAGTTTTGTTCCCATGATATGATGTAGTGAAAGATGCATGCCCATAACATATCCAATAATGTCTTGATAGTTGAATCCATTTTCACATCCATATATGGAGGAAAGTAGTACCGAGGCACAACTATATTCCAAAAATCATGTTGTAATACATTATAAATTTTTTGTAAAATGATCATTTTGATCTCACATATTGGACCTTGGAACTCCATGATACTACATAGCCTCATCCACATGCCTCTTATCCAAATAATCCATTATGCACAGATCCATTATCATAAATAAGTGGGCTGATTTCATCGACAGATCCACAATCACATAGATAAAAACATAACAACCAAGAGGTTGACATAACCTTTTGATGAAATTCATTGAGTTTTAATCCCATTTCCACTTGAGAACATAATAATGGTATAACAAACACCCAGGAACATGATGCTTATCCTTTACTTACTGGAAATCCATACACCCTACCATACACTCTACCACATTTCATTTCATCTTGGGAAACCAAAATTATATTATCAAGGAATGGAACATCATGTTATCTCCTATTTTTACTACCAAATTAGATATATGAAATGCATAAAATAATCTTGTGTGCATCACTACTCAAAAAAACTTCATCCCACAAAGCACAATTTAGTTCTGACCATCCTCCAAACATCCCTCTGGAGCAACACCATGGCCAATATGATCACATATCACCTCATCATCTAGGTCTCCCCAATGAGACTCCTCCCCCCACCACATTAAAAAATATGATGCCTTATCTAAATAAAAATTCCTCTACTATCAATCCTCCATGAATCTAAGTGAAAGGCTTCCAACTACTCCATATATCTCCAAACATCATCGACCTATGATGTAACATCCTTCCAAAACTACCTACACAATTTGTCATCAATAATATTACATTTTACTAAGATATAATATATCTAAAAATCATAATCATTATGTAACTTGATCTACCCACATATCCAATAATTAATATCATTCTTAGAAAATATATACACCAAACATTTTTAATTTGAGATGACCACAACATGCTACTAAATTTGGTATGGACACCAAAACATCGAAGCCAAAAATGAATTATTATTTCTCTAGCTCATGGATTTAATGGTTAAACTAATTAGGATGAAACCACCTAGACCTATAATTAATAACTTTCATATGTTGCATCAACAATGATATCAATACTATATACAAAGCATTAGAAAATACATTAGACATCACACACTCCAAAATAAACAAAATCACTTTAGAACTGAAAAAACATTCATTCAGGTAATTAAATTATTTTGAGAACTAATCAATCTACACAAAATACAAATCATTCTATTTTAATGTTTTCAACGGGTCTGGATGTTGAGATAAATTGAGATCTATCCTCTGATAACAGTCATAAACTAAGAAAAATCTAAACCTCTTCCACCTTCATGGGTTCTAAATCATAAACAAATATCATTTCATACAATGGATCTACTAACACACATTTATAATACACCAAATTGTAGTGTAAATGCACCTATCTTTTCCAAAACATACCCAAATACCACATTCTATATAGATAGTGGCATTAAAGAACATACAAAAATACTCTGAGAAGATTGGAATGCTCCTCCTCTAACTCAATCTTGAAAAACATGTCATTAGTGTACGTGAATATAAACATGTTGAGTAAATCATTGAACATAGATTTCGTGAGTCCCATTAACACATCTGGAACATTTGTGACACTGAAGGATATGACCAAAAAGTCCATGTACCTATACATGCATATAAAGGTAATCTATTGTATATCATCCTCCTTCGCCCTCAACTGTTCATATCAAGAACATAGATTAATAATAGAAAATTAAATCACTCCTCTAAAATAGACAAAAATTTCACCTATCCTAGGAATTAGTTAATAATTCATGTATATTTCCTAATAAAACCTCCAATTGTTTATATACAACCACATGATGCCATTTTACTTCTTGGAAAGCAACACTGGAGAACCCCATGGTGATACTCAAGGAATGATAATGCCCCTCATCATTAGAAACTCTACTTGAATACTCAAACCCCATAACTCAAAGGTGTCACCTAATAAGGATACATTTAAATTATAGATGTTATATATAGAAACTCTATCCCAAAAATCATCATCATATTGAGGTAGTAGAATAAAATCCTATGGGAAAACATCCAATATATCCTCCATAGCCCTTGGAAGACCCCCAAATTGAAATTCTACTGAAAGAACCTATATGAATTAAAGAGTGGTCTCCAAACTACAACATCACACCTGATAACCCTAAATCCACATGTTTTCTATCCCTATCATAGAACAAGAATCTACTCCAGAAGTATTTGATAATATCTTATATAGAATACAACCAATTAATTTCATAGATGAAATCATGTAGGTGCATCTATAGAAAGAAAATACCCTCATTGGGCTAATATAGCACCATCATTAGTCAACAACCCAGACACACATCAAATAAGATGGTACAGACACCAATTGTTGTAGTCAATACTAGGGGAATAAGAATCCTCTCTAGGTATTCTTCTAGAGGAAATAATATTGATTTTATAACAAAAAATGTTATAAAATCCAAATGAAAAAATGAAAAAATATGGATAATTGATTTTCTAAGTATAAATTGAATAATTTATGGACCCTATAGAAATTATTCCTCAACTATTTACAATTTGCCATGCACATCACCTCTACCTGTCTTTTATCATACACTATGATGACAATTCTCGAGTTAAAGGTACATGAATATGTGAAATATTTAGAGTTCAACCTCATCATACACCATCTCAACTCAATAGATCATATGTTAATATCCCTCGCTAATGAAATAGTATCACTTGAAATTACTTATGAGTCTAGAAATGATCCTCACCCCTCCACAAAAATAATCACAAATAACTACTTAGAAATGGCTTTGTTGATGGCCAAAACACACCTAGAAAACAACAATAACCTGGTATATCTGAGAAAATCAAGGAAAACACTAGACCTAGAAGGATAGAAACTAAGATTCTGAGGTAAAATCCATCTATGTCATAAACATTGTGGTTTGGTTTCCTAATATGACCACTAAAAATAAAGTCCCTAAAAGAACCCTACAAATTCCCCTCTCATGGTAAGCCTCTTTAGTATTTAATCCTCTTGATTGACTCCCCCTTCTAATGAACCTCTCGATATGTTTCCATCATAAAATTAGTCTCTAAATAATATATATAAGTATGGATTTTCTCATCATGATGTCTCCCAAAACACTCTCAATATGTAAAAAATAACTAGGGAAATGCAGAATGTCATTGAAAATGCTTCCAAACCCCCACACTTACATATTCCAATGCTTATGAGTTATAAGTGCATGCATCTTCAGTACATTAATAGTCAATTAAATGAACTCTCCCAAGAAATATTTCCAAAATTCCACCCATGAAACAACTTACTTAATCAGCTCACACAACTATTGCATCCACCGCTGATGTGAAACACCCCACATCAAACTATATTCCAAGGGGAACCAATATCTCACTAGGCACTGAATCAAAATAAAAGTGATCTCGGTCTCCTCCATCCAAATATCTATCTCAATATATAAATCACTTCCCTCCTACTTCAATAATCCCTATAACTAAAAAGCATGAAATTCTCTCTTCCAATCCATATCCTTATGGTCAACTCGACCCTATGGTGATAAACCCAATAATCATGATGATCCTTGACTTGCTGATCCACATGATGATCATGTATACTATCCATAAATAAATATAAAAAATGAATTTCCTTATAATTATAGTATATAATTTTTTTTATTTATCATTAATTTCCTAAATTCATTTTAACCTTCCCAAAAACCCCATCTCAAACATGGTCACAAGTCTTCATAATTCATGTAACCTTATTTTGTCCCTACTGTGTAAAAAAATCAACCTCACTTGGTTTTTTGATAATCTCATGGTCTATGCCTTGGATCATAGGGGATCTAAAAACCGTTTTCCTACCTAATTTTTTAGACTAATGTCACAAACCAAATTAAATTTTCACTATTTCCATACCAAGTGATGCAACCCTCAGTGTTTCTAAGTCCAAAAAACATCCTCTGTTTCATCCGTCAACTCTGATAAATCCCTTTCATGACCCCTTCCTTACAATGATACCGCAATGAGAGGAGAGAGATAATGACTCTGAAGTCCCACGTCTTATAGTCCCTATATTAGTAACTTGTAATGTGGGAATATAAATAACATGATATTAGAGGAATTTCAATTAATAATAATATTTGAATGGGTTATAATCTATATCATACAAAATAAAATCCATGAAATTGTATGAATGAAACAAAAACCATCCCATAATGAATTTATAAATAAAAAAAGTATAGATAAATATCTCCAAAAAATTAACAAAAATAAAAGCTAAAACAATGACATAATAACTCTACCAAATGGTTAGAGATAGTATTATCTAGCATGAAAAATTCATTACTCCTAAAAACATGAAATTTTGTTTACATGCACGGTAATCATACATTTATAATCAGTAAGAAACCCAAAGTCATCATGCACTTGTAAGGAAATCATTCTAATTCACCCATGAGAAAGTAAAATTAACAAAATCACCTTAACAGGTCAAATATCCATACCAACCACACCCATGAATTCTCACCAAGTACTGCAAGACATATAAAATTACATAACAAGAAGACAATGGATAATGGGTACCCTGTACAACTTTCACACAGATTGGCCACTCACTCACAACAACATTATTCCTCATGTACCTCACATCTCTTCTGAATAATAAATACCACTTCCCCATATCATGGTCACATCACAGCATTCCCCTAGACACTGGGGAAACTGACACACAACACGATCACATATAATCTCACCCACAGACACATGGTCTATTATGTTACAACAGTACGAAAAGTAGTAGGATATCATGATCAATAAATATATACACCTCATTCCCTAATCTTACTCTTCACAACTACCACCATAAATCACCCCATAGCGTTGTCATGACACATCTTTCCTGAAAATACCAAGGGAACTACCACACAACGTGATAACATGAAATCCCACTTAAAAATATTTCATCTATAAACTAGAGAACTAACACACCTCTAGAGATCAATTCTTGTACATATATACTCTCCTAGATAGAGAGTGGGAAAGAGTGGGTTTCCATCCACACATCCTCATCACTAGGATGTTGGAAAAAATACCCCTTGAGTGAATATACGGGTGTTCGAACATAGTTCTCAATGTGGATGGGGTGCATATAGAAATCAATAGGATAATACAATAATATACATATAAAAACAGACAAACCCAACATATGATTTCAAAATAGTACTCTATATAACTCACTAAATCCCTAATTTCACTTCCACCTATAAATTCCTAACACCACACAAGCCACATGCCACATGTTTTCATTCTATCCAATTCTATTAAATATCCAATCTATTTTATTATTTACCAAAAAATGCATTTAATCCCACAACCCTTCAAATATTTATCAATTATTCATTTCCATCCCATTAACCAAAAAAATTCCTAGCAATTTCAAGTATCATTTACTTGTAATTGCATCACTAATTGAGCATCAAACACAACGCAACCACACATTACAAGCTGTGCATCATCTCTATCATACTAGAACCTCTTCACGCTAAAAGAATTTCCAAATAAACCATTACATAAAAATTTTAAAATCAAAAAAACAAGCAAATCATCTTCATGCTACCCTAATAGATCACCCAAAAAACAATCACCTCACCACCCCAAAAGCATTTCCAAACAAACCTGCACCTTGCTACCACCAAATCACATCTAGAATGACCATATATGCTCTGCCTCAAAATCTAGGTTGTATATCACCATGATAACCTAATAGAACACCCAAAAAAAAACCCCGCCACCCCAAATGCATGGCCAAACAAACCTACACCTCACTGCCCCCAAATCACATCAAAACTATCCATCTATATGCTGCATCAAAATCCTCGTTGTATGTCTTCAACCGGTCCCACATGTCTCAACCACACAACATCCACACATTTCCACCCCACAGTAGGACCACACATCACAACATTTCTAAAAAAATTATAGGTTCGAAATACAGCATTTATCAATTCCATGTATTTATTTTGGGAGAATTATCCCATTTAAATAATCCTAGGGAATCCATTAAATTATCCATATAAAATTCATTAATCAATTTATAAATTAAGGATATATATGAAAAATCAAAAAATATAGGGTCTGATTAATCCTTCCAAAATATCCCAAACAAACCCCCCCACAACTATTATTTTTAATAGGGCATTCATCCTGTGTAATCAAAATATCACAATAACATAAATGTTGTTAAATGGAAAAGAATTATTCCACATTAATTTAAATTTCAGTAAATATATTAATTTATATTAATTAGGATAGTTAATTCTAACCACCATAGAAAAACAGGAGTAAACTCCTCCGAAATGATACAAAAACGATAGAAACAAGATATTCTCTACCTAAAAACAAATTTGTGGTCTCACTGTACACTATAAGAAGTTGAATATATACCCACAAACCACATATTCCTAAAAAAACCCATGGATAAATCTATACTACATCAAGGGTTATCAAAAATTCATCCCAACATCTAACCATGAACCAAAATAGCCTCATTACAATGGATCCTGGGGAAATGATTGGTTAAAAATAGTCAATAAGAAGAGAAATACTTTCCACTGACATCCATTGGGAATCCATCGGATTCAACATATCAAGGAAAGGGGGGGTGGTCTTAAATATCATACATATTATCATAGGTTTCCCTAAGAAATTAGTTATAGAGGGGTATGGATGAATGAAATATGAACATCCATGAAAAAAAATTTACATCCATAAATATTTATGTATTCACATCCTATAACAATTACATGACATGAATTCCATTATTGTTTTAAAATATTCCATCATGTGATGAAATTCACATCGCGTATACATTTTTTTATTAAATTACAAGAATTAATTTCATTAAATGAATTTATTTAATGGGTTAACCCCAGCCACAAACATGCTGTGAAACTAGCCAACAACACAAGCCATGAACCCCTAATTCACATCATTTAGTCCTTTCACAATGTGAATTTATTACATCATCTCTCTTCTAAATACAACCACCACCAAAACACCTTAAGACTCCTATGAAAATCCTTCAAATCCCAAAACTATCAAAGTTATAGGTAGGGAAGACATGGTCTATTATAGGAAAAAAATTATATTTATATATTTTACTCTATCTATGTGGGTATCCAATTACTATTGTATATTTAGGTGTTATATGTGGAATAATAATATGGGTATGATTTTTTCATCCATTGTAAATTCTATCCAAATAATTATTTAGTTACTAATTATATTATATATACCCTTTAAATTTTTTTATGATTTTGATCATTTTAATATTTTTCTAATATAAGATCAGTTTTATAAAGAGAAAATATAGAATGGTACTTCAATAAAAAAAATTATATTTTAATTCATTCAATGAATATTCTATCATGATATAGTGTTTATATAATAAATCATTGGTAATATTTTCATCATTATTTTCTGTTTCATAAGAAATATAAATATCTACTGGTGATTCAAGAAAAAAATTCAATACGTCACATGTGATTTTCATAAAAGACATATTAATTTTATCATTTCACTTTTCTCTTTTGGATTCTAAATCACTTGATCTATCCTTTCAGGCACCCCCTATGGATTTTGTAGACATATTATATTTTTTACTTATATCCTCATAATTTTTCGTATATTTGATCTTATGATAGTACAATATGATGTGTAATTTCCTTTTTCACTCATAGAATAATACTTCATTAGTAGTATCATGATTATTTCATTATTTTATCTAATTCCCTTTATTATCATATTTTCCTATCAAATTTTATTTCATGAAAAACTTATGGATTTTGAAAATATTTTTGAAACGTCTAGCTAATAGAACCATTTATTCATCACTGTTAGATGGTGATTCCTTATGACATGAACATTCACATTTGATCTTCAGTTTTTTATAGATTGAAGAATCGAAGGTTAGTGAATTTCGTTTTGGTTCATCCACATTTTTTGTTAACATCCATTTATTTTCATAAATCATGAGATTTAAAAATGTCTCTTTTATTAGTAGCATACTATAGTCACCGAACTCTATGTTGGATATATATGTTATAAATTACCTATCCGATAAGAATATGAGAAGTTTCATGACATAATCATTGTCGGAAATAAGTTTTCACAATTCATGTCTCAAGAAAAATATTTATTTAAAATACTGATACATGTTTAATATTGAATTATCATGTTTTCTGATAAAATTTTTGTATATAAATGTTAATGTATTTACATGAATTTCATTTAAAATGGGGTATTATTCAATATATATAGAGTGATTATCCAATGTACCAAACGATGTATAATAGCAATAAATTATATTAAACTCATATTCTCTTAATGAAAACTGTAATTAATTTATGGATTTTTCATTGTAATCATATGTCTCTTTAGTGAAATAACTCGAAACTACTCTAGTATCTTGAGGGTTTTCATTTTTATCTTTAGTGATAGTCTATATTTTAAAACCCATATTTTCTAGAATAATTTTCATCATGATTTTCCATTATCATATTTTGTTCAATTTAAATATGGGTGATATTTAGTTGTAGTTACTTATTTTCTATGATTATTCCTAAATAATCATATTTAGAAAAAACAATAAAATAATATTTTAAATAAAACAATGACATTATAAATAGATATTTTGAAATCCATCTGAATAAACATGTTGGCCCAGTTGACATCTTAAGAGAGTTTGAATTTATTTCACAAATAAATTATACATTAAAAAATAAAAGTTAAATACCCAAATTTTATTAGATCTCAGAGTTAAAAAATTAGTAAAAATATTTGATTAGATCTTTTCAAAAGATTCTCAAAAGGGAAGCCACATATTAGTTAAAATACTTCAAAAAAATTAAATTCTAAAAATGGTCTACTCATATCAAACGTAGTATATAACAGAGTAATTTATATTAACATTAAATTTTATGTTTTGTTTAATAATAAAAAAAATAGAAACAAATTCAATTTTAATATATATATATATAAACATATAATTTATAACAGATTATTAAACATAGGGTTCAGTCTCAAGTCTAGACATAATAGCATCTACATGGGAATCACCTGCATCCAAGATAATTATTAATAAAAAAACTGACCCATATCCAGGATCAGGTTTTTCAAATAATGGAACAATGATACTCAAGGATAAAAGCCTCCTTAGTAGTTATTCATTGGAGAAAACATGCACAAGTCACACATAACCTCCTTTATAGTTGTTCATGGTGATAAAACTGAAAATATTTGAGAGAGTATAAAGTACCATATAATTTTGTTTATGATACTATTTTTTTATAAATAAAAGGAGTAATTAGGACATAACTTGATTGTATATCATAAAACAAATAAAAGATATAATAAATATCGCATGATAATGTGAAGATCAATCCCTAATTATTTAGTTGTTTTGAGTCCTTCAGTTTGACTTTGGAATAACCTTGAATAGTTAGAGTAGAAAGATTGGGAAACCAGAGCATCATAAACTATTCTGAATAAGTCGTATGTGTGTAAATCGATCACATATATGTTCCTCTTTAATTATGTTTAAAATCATGTGTTCTATTTTCCAATTAAAATGAATATTTCTCTTCTTATAAATTACTTCATCTAAATGTATCCATTGGAGAACATTAAATATAGTCATAAAGGAAATTACACTTCAATTAATGCTCTTAAATTAGAAGCTTGATATTTAAAATGTCCCACTAATATATCACTAATGGAATGTTTTATATTCATAAATCATGGTTATTTGCACCACAACTAGACATGATTTGTTGGCTTGGATAGTTGATGCCACAAGTTTTCATGATCAATTCAATCCTTCATGTGGTCAGTTCATTTACACATATGTTTTGTTCCTGACATAATGTGGTTTATTGTTTCCATATGTGTTCACTATAATAATTGATGTATTAATAATATTACATAATAAAAATTTTACATACCATGGCATGTTAACTTGATTTATTCATGTGGTTGGTTATTTACTTTACCCAGTAAATTCACTAATTCACAAGGAAACTTTTTTACATTTCATGGTGAGTTATTTTATACTCACAAAAGGTACATATCTATCACATATTATATTTATTTGAAATACTATATTTTTATTATAAACTAATTTTATGCTCATATTC
This sequence comes from Viscum album, assembly GCA_963277665.1. Lineage (NCBI taxonomy): Eukaryota > Viridiplantae > Streptophyta > Magnoliopsida > Santalales > Viscaceae > Viscum > Viscum album. The sequence goes on from OY728155.1 coordinate 1,298,211,855, forward strand.
AATACATGATCAGCACATGTGTTTGAAACATTTTGTCAATATGACACACATTATGTATTTTATAAATGTAGTAAAGTGATGTATAACCTATGGAATGGTGAAATAGTCACATGAAATTCATTTTCAGTTCACATTCTTTACACATTAATCATATTACAATGTTGGTATATTTTTATGGTATTTTCCAAAGTTATCTATTTTTTTAAATATTCTCTATAATAAAATTTACTAATAGAAAACAACAAGATCATTAATAACATTGTAAAAATTACTTGGGAATAATTATATATGAAGGTGTTAGTGTAATAGAATTTTTTTTATATTTCTGTTATATTAATGAATTTTTATTTATGATTTATCATTTAACTTTATTTATTTCATCCAACCCAAGATGGAAATATTATTCATCTGTATGTACGTACTACCATCTATAAATAGTTATATATATCAATTTTCCTCACCACTTAATATGAATGTATATAAAAATTAATATAATTATTATATATGATATTTATATCAACATTAATAGTCTGTATATTTCTGAATTCTTATCGAAGTGAAACTAATATAGGTGATGAATAAAAATTTACATGAATAATGAACTAATTGACACCTGAAATAACGGTTTTAATAGATGATTTTTAATAGACATGTATTTATATGATATAATTCAGTCATATTTGATTTTATATAATAATAATATAAAATTATATTATAGTACATTAGAGATATTACAAATAATGTCAGATATGTGGTAAAGATTTTGCCTCATTTTCCCTTCATTGAGACATGTTTGAATATTATGCATCAGTTTCTCACATATATATTTTATATACATCCCATAATTTATTTTGGACTAATAATTTATTTAAATAAAATATTTTTTATATTCTATTAATAACTTTTCATTCAAATATTATAAACGTTGAAGGGGTTCTTCATATAAATTTTGTTTCATTAAGAATTGTTTGAGTCATACACATGTATTAATTTATAATTTATATACACTTCCCCGTGGATATAATGTATCATGAATATAAATATGTATATGGTAGTAATATTGTAATTTTATATTATTTATTTCACAATGTTTATGGTTCAAAATTTACCATAGTGGTAATAGCTTTATATTTAAATCGCTTTTTAAATTGGATTTTTATGCTTAAATATCTGATATATAAACTATATTATCTATCTATCCCACAATATATATAATTTTATATCCTCTATTTATTTTTAAGGATTATATTTTTTAAATTAACTTTCTTCCCTTTAACTACATGTGACACCAAAATTATGTTTTTAATGAAATACCCCAATATTTTTTACTACAGTCCAAAATCTTTTCATCCATGTAAATATTGTATTTGAATTTCTTTCAATATTTTTCTAAATATTCAATAATGATTAATTAAAATATTGTACTAGTTTTTAAATTCCTTAAAAATATTTAAAAGTAACCATATTATCATTTTCAAATATAGTACTTTGACATCTTTTTGAAAATGGTAATTGAATTATTCTTTTAAAAAACAATTTCTGAACGTATTCCCTACTATATTGAATATTATTTTCATTTTATATGAAATTTAAAGATTCATTTTTTTTAAAATAAATTATATTTCCATATTTGTTTGAAATTATATTATTCTAAATAATTTTTTTAATATGAAATGTGTATTTTCCCCAAAATAAATGTTCGATTTGACTTTTAATGGTATTTTTATATATAACATTATCATTTTATGATTCCTATGATATTCATTGGATATGATCCAATTATAAAATATTTTTTCTTTCCCTGGATGGTCTATTATTATGATGATGAAATTTTATTGAAATTCATATCATTTCTATATGATTTTATTTATTGATGTATTGAATAAAATACAATCTTCTAAAACACATATGTACGATTTTTATTATGTGGTGGGTGGGCCATGATTTTTATATCCCTCAATTTCAATGGGAAAATATGGATATCTCATTAGATAATAAATATTGGAATGCTGATTGAACCTAGATCATTAAGGGAAATTTTTTAATAAGATAGTTCTAGGAGTGAACCTTAATAATAGAAATAACTGAATTTTGGGTGAACCCAAAACACTATGATAGTCTAGGAAGTTAGTCCCAGATAAGGAATATAATTGTGGGATATGTTCATGAAAAAATATATTTCTTATGATTATAATATGTTTTTTGGAATCATGGATGATTATTGATGAGTAACATCCATGTTTTTATATGAGGTATTAACACATAAGATACTATTAACAAGCTCTCATTTGATGTTAATAAATTTCTCAAGAGGATAATAATGGGTTGAAGGGTGTTTGGGGCTCCTTAGAACTCTGAGCTCTTGAATTGGATAGATTGAGTGAGCCTCATGGATTGGTTAATGATACCCATGTGACACAACCATGTAGGGTTCTAAATTAACATAAGGAGGTCCTATGGTTTTAATGAACCATGTGAACCAATTCCCATGCTCGTACAGGTGATACAAACTTTTCTAAATATCCATTTTTTATGAGTAATGTAGAATGGGTCATACTGAGTGCCTAGCCCATGCGTGGGAGGTTCCTCCGGTAGTATTGGGAGCATGGTTGGTGCATGGTTTGATCAAGTATGTCGCCAAACTATGAAACCACTTAATGAATAGTTAAATTACCATATTAACACAAAATGTTTTTAATACATAAACCCTTACTCCCAATTCTTGTTTTTGGTGGGCCACATTCTAGGAAAATCCCTCATCTCTTCCATGGTAAGGCATTCAAGTAGTTTTCTCTTCTGATCTCTTTTTTATTCACCATCATGTTCATTATATCTATAATGGTATATTCTATAATACACTTTTTTGTTTCTTTTATAAATATTCCCATCATCTATACTATTTTTTGTGTGAGATCAAATTCAATATTTTCATAGATTTTTTTCAATTCTTCTGATATTTTCTAAGATAGATTAATTTGAGGGCCCACACATGATGTGGAGAGTACAATAAGACTGAGGTTGGTGATATATATATTTTCCATAAATTATCAAACAGTTTATATCATATTTCATTTTATTGTATAATGAAATCCTCTAGTTTCAACTTAATAAGGCCTATTTAATTAATATAAATTATTTCCTATAACCATTATAACCTTATATAATGGTAACTAAACACCATTGATTGATATCCTTTACATTATCCACCCCAATGGGCATTCCTTTCATTATGTTCTTTGATTCCACTTTTCCTTAAATTGTTTAATGACCTTTTGAGTTGTGTGGCCCCAAGTAATAAATGATACATTTGAAATGTTAAATGATCTAAGGGAAATGGTTTCCCATGTTTTAGGACCTATTTATTTTTTCCACAACTCACATCACATGAATTAAATGAATTGGATTACTCAATTAAATAACTATGGATATAATGTATTTTTGGGTGGTATGAGTTCATGATATTTAAACCATACATTTATGCCAAGGATATAGAGATACAATGGTCCCAATTTAACAATTCTTTGGATGTCCTCATCATGACATATAATTATAACGTTAAATGGACTATAGATATATAGGGATAAATACATATATCCTTATGATATTCCATGCATAGTTTCACTTGTTGGATTACATGTCTTCCCATGAGCGACATTGGTTCCCTAATAGAGACACTATATATGGGCTTGGTGAAAATATGGTTAAACCACAACATGAGTGATACACTATCCTATATATGTGATACCTGGGATGGGCTCAGAAGGGTATGCTTTACACCCCACAAAGAGTGATACTTGGGATTCTCTATTGATCACCTTGGATGGACTCTTACATTTTTGGTTATTTTTATAGATCTACTGGTTAGATACAGTAGTTACATTATAAATTTCATCATTTACTGTCTTGGGGTGACACTTCGTTAAATTCTATGAATTATTTATATAAAATCCTTGAATTCCATCTTGATTAAATGATGTATGTCACTTCCATGAAAAATAATATGTTTGGGTTCCTTCAATTCATGGAACATGATTCATGATAACCATGTTTCTAAACAAATATCATATATTTATAAGTTACCCATGGTTCAAAGACAACCACGTTTGGATTAATAATGCAGTTTTAGGTGAGTACCCATGAGGAACCTAAATCTAGACGTATTATTTATTTATAACATTTTTTTTAATTATTGGAGCAGTATTAATTTTATATGAATAGACTAGATTTATCTAGTCATCGTTTGTGGTGAAAATCATTTTATATCTTGCACCCTACTATATCTTCTAATGGAACTCAAACATAGTTCATTAATGTAAGTGTAGATAAAGAGATGTTTCAATATTTTGATGTTTGTTTATTGGTACCGGGATTAAACATGGGAGCATAGGACCAAGCCTATGCTCATGATGTGAGAAGTGAAAAAATATTTAATTTATTTTTTGGTATGTGGTATATATATTTTTTCCATTTATTCTGTGTAATAATTTTTTATATCTTCATGGCATGATCAACATCATTTTTTATTTATTTATGATTCATATTTCATTCATTTGTTTGTCTAGATACCTTTTTATTCCCTTTTCCCTATTTATTACTTATCTTATTGATTCTATTTATTTAATATATTATTCTCCAATATGATCCTTGTTGTAATAGTCTCCCTAGATACACACCCTTTTTCCCCAATACCACTCAGTAGCCTCTACATATGGGGTGGCATTCTCGAGGCCTTAGGGCTAACCATCTTGGGGAACCACTAAGTATGTTCGTGGGTGGGGTGTTATAATGTATTACCAGAGGGTATTTTACTTTTGAATTTCTATTTGAGTATTAGTAAAGAGACCAATATTGATTGAAATTTATCAATTATCCTATTCATGGGCGTATCTTACCAACAAACAATGTAAAACCAAATTATAGGGGATTTTTTATTGTTGTTTTGTTTTGTTCCTATTATATTTTTATTGATTTCCACACTGGGAGATGAACTAGTTTTTTATGTTAATTTTATTGAATGTATTATTATTATTGATTTCTTCCCATTTCCAAGTATGGGATGAAGGTATAGATTCATACACCATACATGGTACATTAGAACGTATATTACATATATTTTATCATGCCACGTTTACTCTCTGTGCATATTACATGTTTTATATAGTTACTATTGTTATTATAATATAATGAATGTGTTAATATTTCTTGAAGGGATAACATAATTTGATTAATTAATCTTCTTACATCAATATATATGGTGTTTCCTATATATATTAATGATGAAAAATTAATTAAACATTTATTCAATGTGTGATCCATGAACCACTGTTTCTAGGGATTGAAAACATAGTTGATTTGATTGTTGAATTCTAATTGGAATTTTTTATGAATGTAATTATATAAATTTGAAATTGTAGTTCATTTAGTAATATAATTATACATGGACTATTACATCCTGATACAAAATGTATTTTTCTATTCATAGGAATATGGTGTACCAATTGAAATTTATAATGAGTGTGGGATTTTAAAAATTGGGAATAGAGACACATCTAACTTGACTATGGTATTTATTTCCATAAAAATAACTATGGCCTTGAATACATTGAAATTTTTAAATTAAATTGTTATTGTTATAAGACTATGGAAATTTCAATTTAATGGTTGTTTTCCCAAATACACTGTAATTTAATCTCCATATATCAAAACTTATGTGGTGTTATATGAGACCTTGACCCTAGCCTAACATTATTAGTGGGATTTTGGTGAGGTCTCTTTTGATCTATTGGGAACTTCATTTTCATTAAGATATAGATTTAGGAGTAGGATGAGAGGTTTGACATATCATTGTATGGTTTTGTACCAATAATTTCATGAATTCAATTTTCTTATCGATTTTTGAATCATATTTTAGGCATGTATTTGGAAATTGTTGAGACATTCCATTGTACATCCTTGAGTTGTATTCTTAGAAGTTAGTGATTACCATGCTTCAGTGGTGGTGGGCCATAAGCCACTTGTATTAACCTCCTTATTTAAACTATTGGAAATTGTTATTGATCCTCCATTTTCTTTCTATCCTATATTATGAGATATATTCATAAAATTTTTGTAGTTCATATAGGAAGCTCTACAACATTCCCCAACAATGATAGATTTTATGAAAAAAATTCAATAGTATCTTCCACAAACATTCTCATGGGATAGAGGTCCTCAGACTGATTATTCTTAAATATAATTCATGTCATTGAACTTTGAGCTTGTTGAGATACCTTCAGTGTATAGGGTCAATATCTCCACTAATATTTTTCATGACTTCACCAAAAATTGGTGTGATACCATCTCTCAGGATCATCGTCATAAAAATATTTTCTAATTGGACATCCATAAGCCATTAATTGACCACTTATCTATGTAGACATTAAAAGTGAACCGCATTGGATAGTTCTTGACATAACGGTAATATGAAATATCTATGATATAATTTTTACCTCGTTTAACTAAAATTCAATTTTTTTACTTACTTGCATTAATAATTAGTTGAGGACTATGATATGATTTGAGGATGGTCTTGTGTATACCATTCAATCACTGGTTGATGTTCTCTTCATAAAAACTGTTTTAGATATAGTGAACTGGGAACTCATCAATGAATGTGCCTTGATGGAATACCATAACAATAATACTTTTTATTAGACACTTAAAAATGATTTATTACATAAACTCTTCACTTGATACAACATGGGATATTTAGAGGTATAGTGTATTTGGGTCTTAGAAACATTACATAACAACATAAAACATGAAACATGACATCTTTTTTGAAAACATCCTTTACATGACCACGACATTCCCTCATACATAGCATTGCATGTGATAACATTAGGAGATGCATAAGAAAAGGGAGATCTATAAAATTTCAGTAAGGGAATAAAAATAGTATAAAATGATGAATACAATACATTTTATTAAATAAGAATTTGAATGGAGCACAAGAGAAACATGAACATAAAGGCATGATAAAGCATGATAATCATAACATGGAAATCTAGCAACAACACTTAACATAGAATTAACATAACCCATTGCTTAATGCACATGGAGTATGAGTAAACCCTCATTGCACATGAAGAAAGAGTAAAACCTAGTTTTAATTGCATTTGAATTAGAAAACACTCATTTCATATGACGTATCATGATAATATACATTACCAAATGCATTGGAGCGCTGTTAGGGAGCACCGTTCTTAAACATTTCATTTCATGCATAAGTTTTCTAGAAGATAATAGAAAAAGAATTCATAAAACATTATCATTTATTCTAAGATTAGTTAATGTTGAATTTATACATGAAAATATTACATAAAAATATAAATGTGCATAATGGTGAACACCCTTAATAGAGAAATGGGCATGGTATTTACTACACAATTATTTTGTCTTGGAAAATTAAGGTGCAATTTCGGCAGAATAATTGCATGACATAAGACTTCATAAAAATGGATGACAAGAGAGAAAGGGGTCTCCCATTATATTTACATAAAATGGATAGTAGGGGGAATCATATAGATAAATTTATCAACAAAGATAATGGAATTTAGATTCATAATTCAAAATAATTGCTTTAATGTAAATGAGGAGAGTGAAATTCCTTACATAATTTTTGGAATGGTAATAGATATATATGGAAGAAACAGATGAGAGAGAAAGGGTTATCTCATTATTCAATCATAAAGGGGTTAGTATAAGGGTTTTTTGAAATCATACACCAACATTTATATTGAATTTAATAGGGAATAACAATATTAAGAAACTTGGATAAAATGATAAAAAAGGAATCCATTACCTGGAAGTGTGATCCCAAAGAATTGGGATAAGATACGTGGAAGCTTGGGGTGACATGGGAGGACTCTAGAGAGAGTAGGAAAGAGTTTCGAAGAACTCTAGAGGCTTTTAGTGAACAGGAAGTTGGATCTTGGATGGGTTTATATAGGGAAGGTGGAGGAATTCAATATTATTTTGGTTTGGGACACTACACATTAAAAAATTCAAAACCACAAACAATCCCACTAATTTCTCTAACAGTTTTTTCTAAAGGGGAGTGGAAAAAAATATTTTATAAGTCCAATTTCTAGACGTTTTAATATAACTGGGTTTCTTTTGTGGAGGTGAGTCGCACTTCTAGGAAAAAAATTTAAAAAGACAAAATATTGTATAAGTCATAGAGGGTCCAATAAATCCTTGTAAAATAAAAAAACAAATATAAAATCACATTAAATTAATGTTAAAACATATATTCGCTGAATATAATGTTTAAAGTATTTTATTTCATAATAATTGGGTCATTATTATGTGATAAAACACATTATATATTTAAACCGTATTTAATTTTTACCCAAAAATTCGACTATCTCATAAAATAATCAAAAATTCACCATTGGAAAATTTCAACTCCTTGATTGGAAAAATTATATATATTTTATCTATATAATTTTCTAAATTTTTTAATTTTTACATTTAAAATAAAAGCCAATATTTATCAAAAGTTGATGGGTTTTGACAAAAACTGTGTTCAAACCATAATAAAAATTACAATTGTATTCATAAAAATTGTATGATATTTTATATTTAATAAAATATAATTTATTAATATAATTTAATTAAATTATTAATTAATTAAACGTAACCATTAATTCATCAAAATATATTTCTTAGATGAATATTGAAGAAAAAATTACTATTTGTGCTTTAAAAACTATTTAGAAAGTAACAATAATAAAATGAATGCACATTATTTATACAAAAATAATGCACATAGTAATAGTTCTAGGGTCTTGTTATATAACCCCATATAACACCATCATAAGACATAAGGTTAAGTTTTGTGATGGTGACAGACTCTTGGGGTGGCTCGGATATCATCTCACAAGTGGTAATCTCTATCAACTTCCATTTCTCACGTAGGTTGTCCGTTCATGCTTGACGTATTCAAGATTAGCTGGGGATTGGTCAAGGGTGAATCCCAATGAAGCCAACTCCTTTCCGAACTCTGAAAAATGGGCATCGTATGGGGAAAGTCTATTGGATGGGAAGTTCACTTCCTTTTTCTGAGTAAATTGTATGTGTTAAAGCCATATATTTATACTAATCCTGTGATCACTGTTAAATGACTATATTAGTGACGGTCACAATTATTAACATTATTTTAAAATTCCAAAACATAAATACAATTTTGTTTAGACTTTATATATCTATTTTACATAATAATACCTTTAATTATATTATGAGGAATTTTCATTAATGAATGTTTGGGTTGTTACACTCTTCCCACCTTAAAACATTTTGTCCTTGCAATTTGATTACATGCATAAAGAACTCTGAAATTCAAACATGAATTCAGGGATGCATACCCACCAACAATAAACATTCCCCAACCCTCACTATCAAATCGATCATGAAGAGAGAAAATCACCTTGGGAAATAATACAACAATTCACTTTCAATGCCTTACAATTCCTTAGTCTAGACACAGTCCATGAAACATAGATTGTATAGATGCAAAATATGATTCACTTTTTAAAAATAATTGTTTCTAAAATATAGTTTTAAAACATCACCATGTACCAAGTTTTTGTAAAATAGTCTGACAGATTCACCATTGATATTTTCAACATATGGTTCATCTAATATATATAGCCTATGTTTCCAAAAATACTAGAATACAAGACTATATACATATATGATTCTCGAAGGTCTCCCTCTTTGGAAGTTATCCTAAAATAAAATAGTGAATCATACACTCTGGACGGGGTGAATTATATGAAAATACCATGATATTACCTCCCTTTCTAAGAAAGGTGAGATAGTTTGGGGCTTAAGATATTATCATAAGTGATCTATGATTGTTGATGATTATGTGGTATAGAAGAGGTGTTTGATATGTTGTAGAGAATCTTGAAAGAATATTGGACACTTGAAAAGGTTTTGATACTATCTGATCATTACTTCAATATAATTATAGTCGGTATGTCATCAGAAAGGGAAAAGATTGTGGTATGAGGTTCATCCCCTTCCATCTCGAAACTATCCTTTATCCAGCTGATGAAACATATCAAATTTTTAGTTACCTTCAATACATGATAGAATTGTGATATTAAACTACTTAAAGTCTAATGATTTATTATTCCTTAATGAAAGGAAAGTTATTGGTAAAAGATTAAGGGAAATATAAGGAAAAATGAATAAGTTATAAATATATTTTATTTCCTTAAATTATGAATCTATAGGCTTCAGTCTATGTTATCCATGTTCTACTTTCTAACATATATTTTTATAGGCATTTATTTAATTACCATAATAATGGATCATACTAAGCATGTGAATTTACCAAAGAATATCCCATGGGAGTGTCATAACCAAGAGTACAACAAGGCATGTTGTCGTGTTCCAGGATAACCCAGGTCATGCCTGAAACTCCTTGTTGGAGATTTCAATCCAATGTAACTCTATGCCAAATATGCATCTACCACTCATATCGATACAGAGATATATTTCCTTGATAAAAACTGACAAAATTCCCACCAAAACCTATGGATGTTTTTATTATACTGAGTCAAGACTCTAAGGCCTCACTGGGGTTTTCTATTCCTAATCCCAAAATTAACTAAACCTATCCTCTGATACCAAATATAACAACCTTGATTTTATTACACACTCTAACATTATTTATTAAGAAAACAAAACTTGATAAAACCTAGATGATCAAGATGAATAGTGTATTTGGGGCATAAAAACATTAAATAAAAATATAAAACATTAAACACAACATCATTATAGAAAACATTCTTTACATGAACCCTAAATTACCTCGTAAATAAATTTTCATGGGATAACCTGAGGACATGCATAAGAAAAAAGGGTGATCTATAAAGCCAGGTAAGGGAATAAACATAGAAAAACATGGAAAATTCAATACATGTTAATCAGTTGACATATCAATGGATCATAATAGAAACATGATCATAAAGGCATGATAATGCATGATAATCCTAACATAGAAATGTGGCAACAACACTTAACTTGGAATGAGTAATAGACAAGGCTCACTTCGCATGGTGAATTATTAAACCATCATTTCACATGAAGCCCAAGTAAACTCTTGTTCCACTTTAATTATCAAGAGTAAACACTCATTTAACATGATGTATCATGATACTAAACATTAACCAATGCATTGGAGCACTATCAGGGTGCACCCTTCATAAACATTTTATTTCATGCATCAGTTTGCCACAAGATCATAGTACATGAATTCATAAAATATCATAATTTATCCCATGATTAAGTAATGTCTAATTAATAAATGGAACAATTACATTAATATTTAAATGTGTATAAATTGTATTACTCTTGAACGATAAATGGGCATGGAATTCACTGCAAAATGATTTTGCTGTCGAAAATTGCTGTGTAATTTCAGCAGCATAACGAGGTGACATAAGACCTCATAAAAATGGTTCATGAGAGAGAAATTGGTGTATAATTATATGTACATAAAATTTACAGTGTGGGGGGTTATATAGGGACATTTACCAATATAGGTAATGGAATTTAGATTCATAATACAAAATAATTTCTTGACTTTAAATGAGCATAGATAAATTCCTTACGAAATTTCGGCATGGTTACTGGTATATATGGAAGGCACTGATGAGAGAGAAATCGGTATATCATCCTTCATACATATATAAGTCATTATATGGGTGGTAAAAAATCATACCCCAAAATTTATTATAGAAAATAAAAGGTCACATCAATACTAAGAAACATGGATCAAATGAGAAAGGAGGGAATCCCTTACTTGGATGTGTGATCCCAAAGTCTTAAGAGAGCCTTGAGAGAGGATTCCTGGGATCTTGGGTCACCTTGCGTGGATTCTAGAGTGCGGATAGAATATTTTGTGTAAAATATAAATGCTTTGAGTGGTGAGGAAGTGGGAACATGGGTGGGATTATATAATAAAGTGGGGATAATTCTTTATTATTTTGGTTTGCAACACCACACATTAAACTAATCAAAACCACCAATTGGACAACGGTTTTTCCAATGGGTTTTTTCAAAGGGGGTGGAAAAAATATTTTATATGGAAAATAGCCAAACAGAATAACATAATAGGGTTTCTTATGTGTTGTTGAGTCACACTCTCATGGAAAATAATTGAAAAAGGGAAAATGAGTTATAAGTCATGAAGGGTCCACTAAAGATTATTAAAATAAATAAAACAATTTTAAAATCACATTATTTTAAATTTAAAACATAAATTGTCCGAAAATAATGTTTATAGTATTTTATTACATCACTTTTGGGTCATTATGATGTCATAAAATGCATTATATATTTAAATTGTATTAATTTTTACCAAAAATTTCGACTGCCTTAGAAAATTATGAAAAATTATCCTTTGGACCATTTTGACATCCAGATTCCAAAGAAAAAACATATTATATAAATAATTTTCTAAAAATATGAATTTCTTACTTTTAAAACAAAAACCAAAATTTATCAACAATTCATGGGTTTTGACAAAAATAGTATTCAAACCATAATAAAAATTACTATTGTATTCATAAATATTGTATGACCATTTAGATTTAATAAAAAGATATTTTTTAATAATATATTATTAAAATATTATTTAATTTAAAAAATCCATTAATTCATCAAAATAGATTTCTTAGATGCATATTAACTAAAAAATATTGTTTGTGATTTAAAAACTATTTTCAAAGTAAAAATAATAAAATGAATTCACATTCTTTATAAACAAATAATATACATAGTCATAGTGCTAGGGTCGTGTCACATAACCCCTTATAACTCCCTCATAAGACCAAAGGGCATGTTGTGCGATGTTGACATATTCATGGGGTGGCTTGGATAACATCGCTTGAGTGGTAATCTCTATCAACATCCATTTCTCTTGTTGGTGGTTCTGCTCAAGCATAACATATTCATGATTAGCTTGGGCTTGGTCAAGAGTGAAGTCCAATGATGCCACCTCCTTTCGAATCTCTGATAAATGCGATTCATATAGGTCATGTCTACTAGATGATGCCATCATTTACTTTGTTTGAGTAAATTGGATTTGTTAAAGCACTGTATTTATACTATTCATGGGATCACTGTTCAATAGGTATATTAGCAATGGTCACAATTATTAGTAGTATTTTAAAATCCAAAAACATAAAACCAATGAATTTAAAACTTTATATATAAATTTTACATAATAATACTTTTAATTAGATTAAGAGGAATTTTCATTAATGAATGTTTGTATCGTTACAAAGCCGACAATGTGAGCCTTGACAGTTCAATTAAGAGTTAGAGAAATGGTTTCTCCAGTAGAAAGAAACCAAATTTTTAGGCTTCAGAAAGGGGTAGTACCATCCAGGTGACACATCCCAATAGTAATATATTGTGTCTCCAGTATAGTAGGATTGTAGATAAGAATTCCTAGTGTATGAGGGACATAATCAAGTGATGATCATGTTGAATGATGGGTAACATTTAGTGGTTCTTCCAAACATTCCCTCTTATTCATAATGATAACAGATTTGTAATGAACCCACATTTATGTACATGATTAGTATATCCATGTCCGGATGGGAGATAGTCTACATATAGCTGATCGTGTTGAGGAGTGTGCCATAGATGAGGTAGTCAGACATCTGAAGATCAATTCCATTATAAAATTCCCACCCAGTTTAGTTAGGTTTCATCTCAATGATGTATATTTGGCCACATCTATGCAGTCATCCTACACCAAATTATCAAATTCCATGGCCTTCATTAGAAAGAGGTAGTGTTCTTGTTGCCTCTACTTTAGCCTCTACCTTATTTAATATAGGTGAAACATACTCTTATATATATATAAAAGTTATGGATATTCTAGGAATATATAAAGATTATTATTGTTTCATGATGAACATCGACACACCATTTGGGGTTCGATCAGATAATGTGTGCTAGTGCTAGGAGTTCTTTTTATGGATAGCTATTTAATATTTCATGTGGAAATTTTAATCTTCAAGATTCTTGAATTCAACATGATTCTTAGGATGGAATTGTTCGTCACATACTACACACTTGTTAATTTCTATCAATGGAGGGTTTCCTTTCCATCACAAGGTATAATTTGTGTTATTCATATGCATGAATTAGTTGTCCAAGTGAGTCAATCTAGACTATAGTAATGTAATCAAGGAACAGTTATATCTTTGATAGGTAGTATCATTATAATTCATTATGGAATGGATCCATTGTAATTTTCCCCTATTGTGTATTTTTTTAGTGTCATCATCCCTAATAACATTTTTGGTTTACCTCCTATTCGTGATGTGGAGTTATCTATGGAGCTAGTTCCAGGTGCAGTATAAGTTTCAATAACAATTTTTTGGATGGAACCTAAAAAACAATAGGAACTCAAGAAGTAGTTAGAGGACTTGTAATAAATGGGTTTTGTATGACCCAACACATTTCCATGGGGTTTACCTATACTTTTATCTATGAAGGTTCATGGTGTCCTCATATTGTGAATGGACTACTATCAGCAAAACCATCTTATGGTTATGAACCGATATCCGGATCCTTATATAGATAAAATATTTTAATATCTTAACAGAGATATGGATTTATCTATGATTTATTTGAATATGTAGTACAATTAGGTTCTTGTAATACTATCACAAATACAAAGTACGGAGTTCTAGAGAAACTATGCTTGAATGAGTATTTGGTTATGTATTTAGGCCGTATGACCACACCTGTGGTCTTTATGGATATGATGAGTCATGTTTTCCATATGTATCTGAATTTATTTGTGGTTTTATTAATGGATGGCATCATGGTGTGTTATCATAATTGAAAAATCCCTGAAAAACAACTTGATATCATGGTGAATACATAGAAAGAGCCCTAGAAATATGATAATCATAGTAATTGAAACTGTTGTAGTGATCAAGTTAACTTAATGGGTCATAAAATTTCATATTATTGAGTATATATTGACCCAAAAAAAGGTGATCATGATAGTATCTTGGGAGATGCTCAAGAATATCATTTAAATAAGAAATTTTGGGGTATGGGTGGATATTATAGTTTTTTAGTTCAGGACGTCACATTTTCAGAAAAACCTTTTACAAAATTTAATAAAAATGATGCAATGTTCTTTTCGTATGAAACATTTGAGACACCATTTTAAAAGACTAAAGTTTAACTAACTTCACCACTAATCGTGACTAAAATGGTTATGGGAAGAATCTAAATAATTATTTTTGAAACATTAAGAATTAGGATTGCAGTTTTTTTACATGGATATCCAATTGTATACTGCAGGTCCAACCAGCTGATACAACAGTAGGGGAATTACAATACTCATGAACTTGATCTATATGTCATGGATAATCCTTAACATTGTTGGTTCCATTACATAATTATTGAGTGGTTCATTATTTATAGAGACCAAAAAAGACACAAATACATTTCCACATAGTCGAATTTGAAACATAGGTAGAACATGTGAGTAATGTACATAGAGTAGATCATCATTGGGTTTTCATATACCCCAGGGAATGTAAATGTAGAATCCAGTTCAATGAGTCAAAATTATCTCAAATAGTCCATCAAAAAGGATAGTAGTGAATGGAAATTGATGTATCTTCTTTATGAGATACAACTTGAGGTACAAAAATGTCACAGGAAATCAGTTTAGTAGCTTTAGTAGTGAAATAATCACTTAGAGTACAGGTAAGGATGAGATGGATTTTGGAACCTAGGTGAATCATCCTATGGGAACATGTATTTATAATGGTCCCGCCCCCTAGTTGGGTTGATAATGACAATGATAACATAAACTTCTAGGGGTGGGTTTGGGTTATTGTGACATACATTAATAGATATTGAATTATTCTCATACCTCTTTCTAGGTAGTTCACCCTATGATTACAATGATGTGACAAGACATAAATAATCTATATATGGTGGGTAGGTCGGAATTGGTATATAGAAAGTTTTATTAATTGGTGCTCCGCCTTCCATAATGTCAATGTTTTGGAAGAGAGACCTACTCTACTACAACAACCTCTATCGATTCATGAGTGAAAATGTAATGATGTTACCATAGATTTTGGCATGATCTTGTTTATATCCCCTCGTGGATGTGATGTGGTGTGGGTGATAATAATGTGGTTGTCCAAGGTTTTAGAATTCCTATATATTCTAGAGAATAACTAAGTTGATGATCTTATGGCTCTTATTTTTGAGGGTTTTAAACTTCATGGTGTACCCCATTCTATCATATCTTCTCAAGACACTCATTTTACATCAAGGTTCTAGTTGTGGTTGAAAAAAATAATTTATTTAATAGGTTTTCTTGACTATAACATATCATTATCTAACCAATCATTAGTCCCAGTGGATGATATTGGAGTTAGATGATATGTTATAATCATCATTCTATTTTTTCAGTGGATCAAGGGAGAACCATATACCTCTAGATAATTTTTTTCAATATTAGTTTTCATGAAAATATTCAAATGGATCCCTATAGGGACCTTTATAAAAGTTCATTTTCTTCAACCATATTCTAGTTAAGGTATGTGAGGAAAATTTGCGGGGTCCTAATATCATATAGTATACATCACTGTTAGTCCAACTAATTAATAAATGGATGGATACAGTTCTGACCTGGCAGAAGTCTTTTACAGATAATTGTATTCAACCTCTAGAGTATGTGGTAGGGGATTGGGTCATTTGTGGAGTATAAACTAGATTGAATCCTATATGGATGTGGGGATAGAACTTGTTATCACCTAGTTATTTTGGACCTTTCAAGAACATATATGGAGTGGGGCCGACAATATATTGGTGGGAGTTCCCTAAGAAGTATCATTGCATGCATGAAAAATTTCATATATCCTATAATTTCTTTTATATATTTTACATGTATCATTTATTTCATCCTGAGGATATTGAAATGAATTCTATTTCAACCATTCACGAGAATCCAGTGCATATTATTTATCAGAGTATTAATTCTCTTAAATACAGGTTAGTTCCACTAGTCTAGTTCTATACAACCATGACCATGTAGAGGATGAAACATTGGAGTGAGAGTCCAATGTACACAATTACTGGCTAGAATGTTTCTCAAATGATGCTTTACCACCGTTGGATGTGAAACTCATGGTGGACTTATTTTGAAGTGGATAGGTTGTAACATCCCATAATTTTTAAGAGGTACATAAACATATTATACAATTCAAACCTCAAAATTTATATTAATAACGTCCTTAAGAGGAAAATGAGGGGTTTATGAGAGTTGAAGATTCATTTAGATCACGCTTCATTGGAATTGGAATGAATGATTGATTAAAATAGTTAGCATATGGTTAGTTTTAGTTTTGTGCCACATTGATGTGGGGATCTCAGTCTATAGAAGGAGGCCACACATTTTGATTGAACCACATGACCCAGTCTGCATGCTCATCTCAGTGATGTATCAATTATGAAAAAGCCATTACAAATGGATTACACATGGTTTGTAAAACTATATTCCTGAAAAATTATAATGTTTTATTAGGTAGTGGTTGGTTCATTGTGTGTCCATTGTTTGCTAAACCGTGTGGCCAATCCATGTGAACCCTTAGAGAAGGGGGAATTTTATATTTTTTCTATGATAATTTTTTATCCTAAAAAACATAATCCTAACACTTTTTCTAGTTGGTTTCACACCCAGAGATGATGTCCTCTCTTAAATGTATAGACATCATAGAATATCTTTAATCTGAAATCTATTTTATTCACTATCAGATGATTTTTATCTACAATAACAGGATATCTGATCTCATTTCTTCTATCATTTATTTATCTTGTCATATCTTTATCTATTTTTGTGTGAGATCATATAACCTATTTTTTATGTATTTTTTGTTTATTATGATTTCTCCAATTCATACTATACCGTATGGATGGTATTGGATAGGTAGAGTACTACAAGACTAATGTTGGTGATATAACTCTATTTCTAGAAGTATTATTTAATTTATTTCACGTATTGTTATGTTACTTTTCAAACATCTTTGTTCTAGAATACCTAAATAGTATATATTTAAATTAAATGCTTTTACATGACCATTGTGGTACTATATAAAGGTGAATCATCCCCATTAGTTAATTGCCTTGGAATGATCCACCCCTTTGAGGGTTCCCTCCCATAAGGGACTTAATTCCCCATTGATATAAATTGTTCAACCACATTTTCAGGAATGTGATGACTTGTAATAAATGATACCATTGAAATGTAAACTGATCTAATGAAGATGTTTGGCTATGTTTATGGACCATATTCTTTATCCCATAAATTTCATCACATGAATTAAATGAGTTCTCTATCTTTATTAAAGAATTATTGTTAATATGTCTCGTTGAATGGTATAAGATCTTAATTGCTAAATAGTACACATATAACAAGCCAAATATGATAAAAGGATATTTATTTAAGGATTCCAGTGATGGTATCATCATGATTTATAGTTATATATTATTATGGATTGTAGATATGATGGGATTGATATATGTATCATCATATGATTCCTTAGATGGGCTCACCCGGTGAATTAATTGTCTACCAATAAGTGAAATCAGATCACTAGGGGATTCAACATGGATGGGATATGTGAAAATGTTGTTATTCTAGGCCACAAGTGATACTAAGTCTCCTAAACAAGATATCATTTATGGTCCCAAACGTTCATGCTTTCTACCCCGCCGAGAGTGATACTTTCGACATGTTTATGGATCACCTTGGAGGGATTATTATGGTGTTACATATTTTTTAGCACTCTTGGTATGATACTTGAGTTAATTAATACATTTTTCTTTAGACATACCCATGATGTCACTTCATTAAATTCTACATATGCACTATTATAAACTCATGAATTCCATATTATTAAAACTCAAGAAACACTCTCCAATTAAAATAAAATTATTATATTTCATCCATACATTATATAGGATATATAAATACCCATTATTTACACCTTTTTCATATCTCTTAATGTACACCTTGGATATGATAAATCTATATTAGGATGATGTAGCTACTGTCGATCATGTACCTATAAGGACCCTATATATATATGTATTTTTTATATATTGAATCAATTTTTGTTTTCGTGGAAAAATTATCATTTTATATGAATAGAATGGATTTTTATATACAGTTTTCATAGGTGACTAATAATTATATCTCAAACCCTACCAAGGCCTCCTACGGTTCCTGAGAAACCATCATGATCGCAAGTGCAGATGAAGATAAGTGTACAACTTTTGATGTTTGATTCTTGTTATTATGATACAACATGAGTAAAGAGGACCAAACATATTATTATGATTCCAGTAGTGCTATAAATTAGTATTATTTTAATTTTTTGTTTATAATTAGGTATATTTTTATTTTCTTTGTATTCTAGGAAATCATGTTTGTATTGATACAAGACATGATCATTATCATTTTTTATCTCTTTATGATTCATTGTTTACCTACTTATTTATATGTATGGATTGTTATTCAATTAATGATTATTTATTACTTATCCAATTGTTTCCATTTAAAATCCACTATTTTAATACAATCACATCCATAAAGCATTGTCTTCCCAATGACACACCCTAGACCCTCGCTGCTAGTTAGCATCCTCCGATGTATGGGAAGGCATGCTCAAGTTCATGTGGCTAATCATATCATGGAACCAATTAGTGAATTCCATTGTGGGGAAATATATTATGAATCTACAATCTAGTTTCTTATATCATTTTTGACAAATCCTTAATTTATGATTCCTGATTAAATATATTTTACATATTTGGAATTATTATTGCGAGACATGATTATATTCTATTACCCATAATCTTATTTTATGACTAGTTATGATCATTGGTTAATATCACATAGCTTTTTCCATATTGGGAATCTAGGCTCACTGATTCATATGTGTCCCATCCCCCGGTTTTGAAGATATCATTTAAGTGTGATTTTTCTATGAAGGGTTCTAGTTACGAAGATCATACATGGAAATTATTAATAAATTTTATGTATCATTACTTGAAAAATACTATATTCCAAAAAAACTGAACCTATAAGTCCCTCGGCCATGTATTACTGTTATATGTATTGAATATTAATCTAAGATGATGTAATATTTATGTATAAAATGAACAATTATCTATAATTTGTAACATTGGAGTTGTTTATTAAATTTTGGAAACATTTATGGTGTAACTATAATAAGTACCATTAGGATTGTAAAATGTATATAATAAGATCCTATATTATATTAAAGAAGTAATGTTTCCATAATAAAATGCATCCACATCTCAGTACTACATATGGATGTGATTTTTTCATACATTTATATCGGGACAATAACCCCAAAATGTGTTTTTAGTATATCTAGATAACTATTCGGGTTTATATAGAATGGTACCATACAATAAAATATTTTTGACACTCCTAGGTGACACAGTTATATTAATTCAGAATTTATTTAAGATCCATGATAATGTATTTGTGTAGATAATGACTATAGTAAACCTAGGCTAAAACTATCCTATCATAGATTAAAAACATTGTGTTATGATTTTGGGATATTTTAAATGATTTTCATGTTTATTTGATTTCCCAATATAATTTTTGTTGAGAATAGTAATCGATTCTAATTCATTAAGTGGTTGTAACTATAATAAACTATCTTAATTATTAATGTTATAATAATGTAATTATTATCCCCCCTGAACAATTTAATATTATGGGATCTAGAATGAACAATCTCTTTGTTATTCTTATTCTACGTTCTTATGAAATGATTCTTGTTGATCATCTAAATGAGAAAAGGATGGAAGAACATATTATTAAGTCCTTAATGATGAAATACCCCCTTATTTTAATGGGTCCTCCAATATACTAGTTATTAATAAATACATTAGTACCACTAAAAAGAGAATTTTTTTATCATTTGTTTAGAACAAGATAAGTTTTTCATAGCTTTTTATCATTTTGAAGTAGAAGAGGATGAATGGTAGAATCCAACCAGAATAAAAGACCATGAGAAGAAATTGACCGCATAAAGTGGGATGAGTTTGGGAGATTATTTTTCAATAAGTAAATTACTTATGTTATTTATATGAAGATCGATATAGAATTAATTGAGCATAATTAGAAGGATGATGAATCTTTTGGTTCTATGTTTCAAATTTTGTAAGACTTCTGAGATACAATTTTGGTATTGTAATTGAACTAGAATGTAATATTAATAAATTCCAATATTTACTGAATCTATTTATATAAGGTGATTTAGTTTTATGAGACTTTAACGGCTATGAAAAAAAATCCCTTGATGTGCTCTTAATGTTGAAATATTGATTAGATTCAACCATAAAACTAATTATTTCGAAAAGAAAACAATGATGGAATTAAAATGAAATTCTAAAAAACAAAAACCATGGATGGAAGTAGATGAGTAATCATTAACACCAGAAGTGTAAAAAGAAGTGTGAATGAAGTTCTATTAAGGGGTCTAAAAATTATGTTCTGTGTGGAAAAGAATACCATCAGGTAATAAAATACTATATGAATTAGGAGAAGATTGATAATGGAAAAAGTAGAGGTAAATGTAGATATATTTTAAAAACCATACTCCAATACTATATTTTAAAGGGGAATGACCATTATGTTAACTAATAATTGAATATATATTGGTTAATCATAATGATGAACTTCATCATCCCCTAAATTCAAAAGAGAAGGTAAATCTCATCTGATCACTATTGTCAGTGTGTTGTGTGATAAATCAGTGGTTAAGGTTAAACATACCATTCCATATATAACTACTAATTTCTTATTTGATTTAATATCTACCCACTCATTTAAATCTAAATTTTTCTCTACATATCACATTACCACATAAATGAATTGATGCTGAAATAAGACTAAAAACACCTAATGGTACTATTATTATATCCCATGTTTATAAATCATCCATAATTGGATATTTTTGGAATTTTCTTACTAAAAATATAATTATCCATTTTTTAGGTTAATTTGATGCGATTTTGTCCAAGGATTTTCATTCTTTATATTAGTCATATAATATTGTTCATTGAAGATAAGTCATATTTATTATTGCGAAGAAACCTATGATTTTCTGTTAGTGTGAGTATAAATGTGAACTTTAAATGGAAATTACATTTATTTCATGGGACTTTATTTCAATTAAATATAGGTATTTATCTCATATTATTTTGGAGAAATATAACATTAATGATATGATTAATGTATTTATGTTGGATGAAATTGTTTCAGATGTTATATCAAGTCTTCACATAAATCATAAATTTGGGTTTCCAATAGAACACATTCCTGGTACTACAACTCCTTCATAAACACCATATAAAATGTCCTTGATTAAACTATAGGAATTAAAGAATAAACTCTTGGAGAATCTTTATAATGGATTAGTTCATGAATTTGTGTTACAATGGGTCATGAAATTAAATGTTTTAGTTCAATGATGTATCAATGTCACCATGGATTGATAATCGAGATCTTAACAAGATCATGATAAATACTATGTTTCATGAGTCCAATATTTTTTATTTCATTCATTAATTATGTGGTGCCCAAAATTTCTATATTATTGACCTTAATTATGAAGACTATTAGAATATGTTCAAAAGTGAAGACATGTCCGAAATGAATTTTTGCTCGATGTACAAACACTATGAATTTATAATGATTCCAATAGGTCTGACTAATTCCCCAATTATTATCAGGGATTGTTGGAATATAGTAATTATAAATTCTCATTGATTTGTTTGTGGTATTATTTATATATAATATTATTATATATTCCAACTGTAAGTTAGTTCATGAAGATCAATTTAGGATTGTATAGAAAACTATAACCAAGGTTGTGTTTTATTAAAAATTCACTCTATGTGAATTTTAGATATTGAAATATTCATTTTTGGTTCATATAACTTCATGTAACATTATATTTGTGGATCCATCAATGAATTTAGTTATTGAACATTGCCTTATCCCAACCATTATGAATTAAATCAACATTCTTGTTTGATTGGATGTATATTATGGAAACTTTTTATGGTTTTGTTCTAGATATCTAATCATATCACCAAGTTAACGAAGAAGGGAGTAATGTTCCTTTACAATTATGAGAATAAAGATTATTTCAAGGTACTGGATGGAAGGTGTCTCATAACACTTATTCTCACACTACCCTAATGTAAAGATGGATTATTTAATTATAGTGATGTAGTAAATGAAATGGTTTGGATGAATTATAATGTAGAATGATATGGGAATAGCTTATGATTCATGCCTCTTTAGGATCCTGAGAGAATTGTCCCAACTCATGATTTGGAGTTGGTAGTGGTAATAGTTTCATTAAATTATGGATGAATTATATTTTTTGATAATTTAGTGTCATTTATTTTTATCATAAGTTCTTAAGTGATATATTCAACTAGAAAGAGTTCAATATGTTATAAAAAATATTTCTTGAGTTGATTAATGATTATGAATGATCAATACGATAAAATCCTGAGAAAGGGAATAGAGTTGAAGCTTCGTTGTATTGAAAGAATAATTCTAGATCATTAATGATGAGGATCAAAAAATATAAACTATTTATATATTTTCAAAGGGTGGGACTTAATATTTTTAATAATGGGGATGAATTACATCTTTCATAGATAAGTGTTCAACAATCTATTCACATGATGAATAAATTGGTGAAAAAGGTAGATATAGAGCTGTAACAAATTGATAGAAATATTCCTTAGTTCATTCTTTATTAATATGGAATAATAATGCTTCAGAAATGATTATGTTTCTCCTCAATAATATACATGAATAATGAACTATTTAAAGAAGTTCAAATCTCATCAATCATTATTCACCATGGAAGTATGACGATGCATAGTGATCTGAATGATTATTTATAGAGGTACAACACAAAGAGGGATATTTTAGAGTTTGTTTCTCAACAAATAGTATATCATGAAGTTAATGACGAGCGATATATTTCATATGGGTGATACATCCATTACTAATATCGTAAGGGGAGTTGTAAAATATAAATATGGATTTCATTTTCAGACTCTACAAAACAAATAAATGAAATAATGTTATTTGGGTTGTAATTGATCAAATTATGAAGTAAATTCACTTCATTTATATCAGAGAATATTTATCATCATTATAACTTTCTAGGATATATTCTAAAGAAGTTTTAGGGTTATATCAGGTACTCCTTTCAATTGTATCTCATCATAATCATATTTTTACTTTGATGATCAAGATAATTATTTTTAAAAATACACTTATTGAGTAGTGTTTCAATAATAATAAACATCCTTATATAGATAGTTAGTATGATAGGTATATTAAATCCCATTATGATTTGTGGAGATAATTTTCTCTAGATTTTAAATGTGGTTGGGAGAAGAAAATTCCTCCAGTTTACTTGTTATACAAAAATAGCTTTAAATCGATTATTCAAGTAGATCTTTATGAATCCCTATATAGAATGAATCATATAAATCCAGCATAGTATTTGAAGGTGTATAATAAATTATATATGGACCAAGGATAACTATTGAAATAAGAAATAAGTTATGACCCACTTAGTATCACATCAAGGTAGCATAGAGTCAATAGAATACATATACTAACCATCATCATTGAGATCTAGAATTTGATGTTTCTTAGAAGTATTTCTTATAACATTATTCATGGAATTAAGGTATGATATTTAGAAATAAGGTAAATTTGATCCCTTATTATATTGTTACATTATATATTATTGATCAAGTATAAACAATATCATATCACATGGAAGTCCATCCAAACATCACTCAAGTTCATAATGTGTTCTTTTTATCCCTTCTAAGGAATTACATATATGATCCTTAACATGTCATTAGATATAGGTTATACTAATTTATGTGATATTTAATATTATGATAAACTAGTAGAAATATTGTATCATGTAGATAATGATTGATGAGACAAAACTACTCTCACAGTTAAAGATGTTTGAATGAATTATGAATTTTTGGAAGATACAAGGCAATATGAGGATGTGATCAAGAATAGACATACTCATTCATATATATAAGGATGATAAAATATTGAGGGAAAATTTTATTTTATCAGGGTATGATGTCACATTCCATAGTTTTTATGTGTTTCCTTTGAAATAAAACATTATGTATTTGATATTTTTATTTACATGCAACCTCATATATACATGTTCCTTGGTATAATAAATAGTTATAACATATCCATTAAATTAGAATTTTGGAATATTAATAACCACATTATGAAAATAATATATAAATCATTCTATTAATTCATTTATATTGATTAATAAATCATAAATATCGACCAATGTTTCATTAAATTAATTTTATGCTTTAAAAATATGTTTTCATCCTCTGTGGATTTTAATAAATTTTCTTACAAAATCATTATAATTAATGTATATTTTGTTTAAAAATTTTATTTTGCGAAATTATTTTAAATTAAAAAATAATCCTCCAAAAACTCGATTAGTGTGAAATTTATAGTATTTTTCAAAAAATATTTATTTTTCAGTAAATGGAGAAAAATAATTATTTTTGTAAAAAAAATAATTTTTCAAATGTACATTTCCCTTTAAATTTTTTATTTTATATTAAACTAATATAATTATAGTTTAATAATAAATATTAAATTTAATTACATAGGAATAAATTTTATACTAGTTATTGGTATAACTAAATTTTTTGGCCTATAAACACAATTTTCTAATAACTATAATAATACATGCAATGTATTTTATAATAATAAATTAATTCAATCTAAATCGATTGATGTTTCTATGAAATATATATAGTATATAATAAATTAAATAATTTACCATTTATTATTTGTTTTTATAAGGAATTTAATGCCTGTAAATTATGTTTTACGCTTTAAAATACATTTTTCAAAAATGGGATTTCATTGTGATTCTCGTGCTTAATAAAAATTAAATTATGTAACATATAAATAATTTAATTCCATAATTTTTATTTAATATTTAATGTAATGATAATTAATATAATGAAACTGTCTCAACATGTCTTGTGTCACAGTGAGTAGTAAAAATAAAAACTTTTTGTTACCGATGTTAATGTTAATATGGGTTTAATGGGGGTTACATTATAGGATAAGTTTAGGGTTTCCACAAAAAAATTTAAAAAATTATGCCTATTTTTTATTTTATTTAAATAATCTATTATTATAACTTTGAATACCTATCAATTTAGAGACACTATTCCATAAAAATTATCATTAATAATTGAAATATTTTAAGACAAACCATGTGTGTCCACCACTTCACATAAAAAAGGGAACCTATTATACTCATTTTTTTCATACCATTTGATCCTCATATATTAGATAATACCATCTCAAAATTAACAATATAATATTTCACTTAATCCTATATATTTTGGTCTTCTTCAATGAACATTCATTTATGGATTATGGGGTAAGCTAAAGTATGTTTCTCATTAAAGATATCTATATCATAACCACACTCTTTTAATTTCATTTTTTCTTATACTTCCTCTAAATATGTGTATCAAAAAATGATTAATAAATTATAATATATATTATTATATATTATTTTTATTTTTGAAATACCATTTACCAACTCTTTTCAATCTAATTGGAGATGAAATTATTACTACTGCAAACCCGTGGACTAACACCTCCATGTAGCGAGAAGACTTATTTTCAACTACTATATTTTATAGTTGACTATTATGATAGGTTTAATGTTTCTATATAATGTTAATTTAATATTTATTTTTATGTAATTATAGTATCATATCAACCTTCTTACATTCAGATCCATTGGTAAATGATAATTTCCCTCCAGTGTAAGTGTGTACTACCACCACCACAATGTAATGTTATTTGTTTACCATTTACACATTTCATGGGTGTAAATAATAGTATATTTAATGAAAAATTAAGATATTTATAACATAATAGTGATTATTTAATGTTTAATTATCAATTAACTTTCATAATTATATCCATTGAAAAGTGATATATCACTCATGTGTATGTAAAGACTACTGCCTCCACATAAAGATGAAATTTATTTTTGAATACCAATTAATATGAAGGGTTATAAATATGTACATAATTATTATATATGATATTTATATAATTTATAAAATTTTATTTATGATTTAATAATGATCAATATCCATTGACCATTATCGTTGAAATAAAACACAAAATAAAAATGAAGCAATTAACACCAGAAATGACAACATTAATATAAACTTTTAATAAATGGATGATGAAATGATAGATGTAGATCCTAAATTATAATATATTTATGTATATGATCCTAATATAGAATTATAATAAATCATAAATTATTATATATGTGGTTTGGGATCTTACGATTCAAATCAAATATTAGGCATGGGCTTCCTCCCAAATTCCCCATTATTGAGAAATGTTTTAATTTCTTCGCAATATCTTATTTCAATGGTGTTTATATTAAACAATAATTTTTTTTAATAAACTATTTATTTATTTTAATTGATTTTAATTTCCTTGTTATTTTCATGATTCCAATAAATTTTGATTCAATGTTTACTAATGTTATAAGGGTTATTTATCTCAATTATTAATTATTGATAAATTTTTTATGTTATAAACCAAAATTATTTTAAAAAGTTTACACAATACCCATTTTATATATTGTGTCATTAATATCCTTTTGTTTATTTTATTTAACGTTTCATTTTTATTTATATCTTTAAGGTGTTCTGATTCAAAATTTAAAAAAATAGTAAGTGTTTAATGTTGCAGTCTCTTTTCAACGATATTGTTTTTATTAAATATCTCATGATGGAATTATATTATTTAATTTTTAAAAATATTATTTATTTATACATTATTTATATCATTTTATTATATTCATTCCTATCATATTCTATGCTTTCTACTAAAGACACTGAAATATGTGTTTAATGAAAACCAATGTTGTTTTTTTATTCATTTGGTAATCATATATTCAATGTATATATATTCATTTAAATGTGTTAAATACTATTTTTACTCTAATATAAATATAATTTTATATCATTTTTTAAAATATTTTAATTTCTATACTGTGTTCTAAATGTAAACTTCCTATAAATGAACTAATAATGGTGCATTTTATATATTACTAATAATGTTAAAGAAATTATTATTTTAAAAAAACCACATGATAAGCTTCCTATAAAAAATATAAATTATATTTTCATTAAAGATTCATTTATACCTTTCATTTTTTATTATAAATAAAAAATTTTCCTTCCAATTTTTCTTACTCAAAAATTATTATTTCAAATAAAAAATGTTTTCCTCAAAAATTTATCTAATGATTTTTTAAATTTATTTATATCTATAACAACATCCTTTGATGTTTATTATAATTTACTAGTGATATGATCCAGTGATACCATATTTATTAATTATTACAATGGTTTATGAATATCCTCATGATGATTATTTGGAAACTATATTCTTTCTATGGGTTATGATTTTTTGATATGATGATTTTTTATGATCTTCAATAAAACACATGTACAGTTTAGAATATTTGATTTGTGGGCCTAAAATTATATATTCGTCTAATTCCTTTGATTTATATATATATATATATATTATGGACTAAAATAGGTATTTAACCTATTTCAGTTTGGGACATTATCCAATACGATATTCTTGGGTTGAACCATGTCAAAGGAAATGAAAGAATAGATAATGAACCCAACCTTCTATGATTGACATTACAGTGATCCTTGAATGGGGAAATGATTTTCAATACATATGTTCATTAAGGAAGTATTTCTTATTGTTGTGATATGTTTTCATGGTTCATGATTTATTTTCTATAATTCTACACACTTATGTTTTAAGTCATTTCATTGAAAAAAAACTGCTATCATATTTCATGATTAAAGAGCGTTGATTGATTTAGAATAATTATGAGAAGTCATTTTCATGTTCTAATAACATTGTTATTATCCTATAATCCCTTATCATCATTAATTAATATTTATTATGATTTCCCTTATTGAGAATCTAGGATCTCCGTTACATATATTTTCCTTCCCTATTTTATAAAAATGTATTTAAGTATGATAGGTTTAAGACGGGTTCTAGTTGTAAATAACTTAAAAATGATGTATTAATTTTATGTACTAGTTATATATATATATATATATATCAATTTTTAAAATACACAAATCCACTATAGTCCTTAAGTTTTTATCATTATGAAATTAATTGAATATTAATATAAAATGATGTCATATTAATGTTTTAACTCTATGGGTTGTTATGCATCCCCTTATAGAATAACAAGGGTCCCAAAGACCAATCGTTTATGGTGTTGTGATGCTGGTCCATGGAATTTCACCACTTAAGAGGCCTTGACCATGAGGCAATGACCATCCACCAAAATATGATCACCACTCCCTACAGAATTAGGGAAACCATGACTCGGATATATATATATATATATATATATATATATATATCTTCTTATATGTGATTCTAGGGACATGTTTTGGCTGAAAATGATATAGGTATCTGTAATACTAAATATATCCTAAAATAATAAAAGAATAATAAATTTTATAGTTGATATAAAAATAAAAAAAACATAAATAAATATTTTACCTAAAAATGGAATCTTGGGTGTGAAGGGAATTGAAAAAAATAACATGAAATTTTTGGGACAATAAAATTGTATTTTTTTGGTTTAAAAGAAATTATTTATAAAAGGATGAAGTCACACTGTGCAAAATATTATGATTATTTTTTGAATAAAAGAATGTGAATTTAATTACATGACATGAATCCTATATTGAACAATTCAGGATGGGAATGATAATTATTATGTGCTTTATGATCACCAATGGTTTACACAAACTCAATGGGATAAACAAATTGATGAGGGGACATATTTTATATTTATTGTAATTATATAGGAGAATCAATAAATTTTTTAGAAAACCATAATGAAACATATATATGATAACAATTACAAAAAATTTGAAACCATTTAATAGAATGTTACCTATCATATCGATTTAACAATAAAACAAGAAGGTCCATATAAATTCAGGTCTATGGAAAACCACAATATAATACCTATATAGTCTGTAAATAAAACAAAAATACTATACATCACAAATAAATAACCATGATAGAAAAAATAAATATTAAATAAGATCCTTAATAAATCTCATTAGCATGTTAACCATATGAAAAAAATTAACTTCAAGCCTATCTATAAGTCTGATACACATCACTTTTACCATAGAATTCATCTCAGATACTACCACCAATCCATAATAATTTGTATTCAATAGTTAATTCCCCTTACCTAGATCATAGATAAAATGTTTTAAACGTATTCCAAGGAAATATCTAGTTTTTTAGTACATCCTACTCTGTTGGAGGTCACCACATGACACATAAGTATCTAATATATGACAATGTTTATGTATTAACAACATAAAATTGATATATTAGAACTATAAATTTATATTAAATTTCATAGGTATTTACTAAATTTTGTTAAATTAATCAATATGATGTATTTTATTAAGATTCAAAACAAGTCACAATGGAAACCAACCATAATTTCAGAAAAATATTTTTAATTTGGATGTGATGACTATGTCCTCATGTTTAAAATAAGAAAGAAATTAATGTTCAAATTACAACCCATTGTATAATGGGAATTGTACCTGGAAAATTGGATACATTCTCTCTAATGGGGGTAGATAAATTGAATTATGATGGAATATATATATCTCTCAAAGCCCTAGGAACATTAATAAGGCCTTCCCTGGACATCATCAAAGGTAATAGATAATCCTTCTATAAATTTATAAAAATCTATGTATGTTGCATTTTGAATACCTGATTCAAAATAGATTTACATAGAGTGGGATTTATAATTAATTATATAGTTATGTGATTAATATTATGAATAAATTTATTTCTTGATTCTAGAAGATTTATTTTTCTCTCTTTTGAATTAATCCTCGAATAATAATGTTTGAGGATGAAATATGAGGTGTTTTTAGATATATATTTAAGGATTTGAATGAGGCTCAGGATGTATGGTAAGGATAATAGGGGAATTGTTGTGCATTTTAAAACTATATATGACATTGGGTATATAGTGGGTGGCACCAGATATTTTTTGAAAAAGGCATAGAGGGGGATATCTTAGAGGTGTGACAACGTACTCTGTTTCTTTCTAACACATACCAAATAGCCTAGTCATGATCTTCTTAAAAAGAACATTTTTAGTAATCCTCCAATAAATTTATTTTAAATTTTTTTCTCCCATTCAAAACATATTTTATCTAGGTAATGGATGCATAAATTGAGTTCTACCCATTGTAAAATTTTTCCTCTCATTTTCCCGTTTGATTAATGGGGGTTCTAAGAAGATTTATTAAGTTAGTTTGAGATAATAACTTCTCTCTAATATATTCATAATTCTCTCCTCTATATCATCCATTCTCATTTATTAAATATGAAATTTTTCTATTTTACTATATCATGATAAAATAAACTCTGTGCATATGGATTTCAAATCATACAAAAGATACATACAATGATAAATAAGAGGTTGATTATTTGAGGTAAAGGAGTATATTAGAGGGTGATTGTTTCTTATGGTATATAATATAAATTTCAATAATTTATAAAATACAAAATAAGAAATTTGGATAATGTAAGATTGATTTAGATAGTTTTTAATAATAACCTAAGGATTTTTATAAAACTATAATATCTTTTTGAATATCATCAAAAAAATTTGGGTGTTTTCGAAACTAATTTAATATCTGATATGGTGAATATATCTTGTCCATGATTAAATAGATATCCTGATGTAATTTTTTAATTCATGATTCAAGATAAGTCTGGTCTTGTGATTTAATGAATGAGATTTAACCACCAAATAAACTGAATTGTTCAAATATTATGATGATTTTTATCATAAAATAATATATATATTTTAGGATCCTTGAATGATATTAGATTATATATTAATGGTAAGAGTTTTTCCTAAATTTTAAAATACATTTATTCTTTATTTTTGAAGAATATTTGACCAATAGAAAATGT
This sequence comes from Viscum album, assembly GCA_963277665.1. Taxonomy (NCBI): domain Eukaryota; kingdom Viridiplantae; phylum Streptophyta; class Magnoliopsida; order Santalales; family Viscaceae; genus Viscum; species Viscum album. Next base: position 1,298,244,190 of record OY728155.1, read on the forward strand.
GTGATTTTGAATATGAAGATCATGATGTAAAAATGAATAGAGTTTTCATATGTTAATTACAAAAAAATTTAAATATGATCATATTGAGTTTGGGAAATGAGATGGTGACTAGAAGAATAATTGGGTAAATATGGTAAAGTTAAAGCCATTCTAATGATTAAAATTTTATTATTGTATTTTTTAGAATAAAATAGAGTAAGATTATTATAATATATAATTAATATGCTATTATGTATTGTCTATTTTTAAATGTGGTGATCGGAGAGGATGGAATATATAAGAAGCAGAAAATATTATGTCTCATGATTAATGATAATATTCATCATTATAACGAATAATATAGGCATGTGTTTAATTCAGTAACTGAAGACTTCCTCCAATCATGTTGGTCTTACTTTGAGAGGCCCTACCTGAATCTTGTTAATAAGAAATGATATTACCAATTATACTATCTGGTAAGAGTATCTTATGGATTATTGTTGATACCATTGGTTTCAAGAATTATAATATGGTTGGATTCATGTGTTTTTTTACAAAATGGAAGGAATATATTATTAATATAAGGTGGGACTCTCTCTTTCTCTATATCTTATAGCATGTTAGGGTTCAATGGAATCTCTAGTGGTTAAACTCAAATATTTCAATAGATTCAATATCTATTTATATGGAAGATCCACGGTGTTGACCGGCATAACCACAATTGTAGTGAATGATGTTCTCAGTGTGTGTGTTGATAAGATAAATGACAAGGCGGATTTGAGGTGACATATAGCTATGTTGACTAGAGAAATACTGAACGACAAGGTCATCATAAAGAGATCTATTGGTGTGTTCTGATAGTAGGATGTTCCTTGGCCTATTATGTATTTAGGGGAAGAGGCCGGTGGGAGTTCCACTGTAGGGTTGGAGCATCAGACCCAGGTGTGATCAGTTTTTCCTGAGGAGGAGACCTCTATGAATCGATCCTTTTCTAGCATCAAAGGTGTGACTGAATCATCTATTATAAGGAAATATAACATTTCGTACATAAAATTTGATCCAGATACTATATCAGACTGACTCAAAAATGGTTGAGTTCTTGATCATATCTAGACTACTCAATTTTAAAGGCTCTCAGTTTCTAAAAACAGATGAACTCAAGGCACTAATTTTGTTTATTTGGGGATTTTCCTCTTAGAAAGTGTCTTTCTAGGAAGATAATATTTCTACATGCTCTTCCCCATTGAAAAGATGAATGTTAGAGCCTGGGGATTAAATTCCATTTCACTCAAACCTAGTGTTATTTATCTTCATAAATGGTATAAAATTTTAAATCTATTTGAGTTCAGCAATGCCAATGCTTGAATATGGGTAATGGTTTATGATACAAGCTTTATAATCTAACACCCAAAAAGTTTTTATGATATTTTATTGTCTATTAAAATTAAAATTATAATTGAGAAGGAAATGGATATGGTTAGATTTGGAAATTTTTCCAGGTTCATGGTGGAGGTTGAACAGGGTTCGAGTCTATTTGATATGGTAATTCTTTCAACTGATGATGATATAATTAATTTGAGAATAATTTATGATAAAATGCACAAACTTTTCAAGGACCTTAATGTTATAGGTCATAAATCGTCTACTTATATATTCTCCATAGTATGAAGATTTTGTTATTTGTGTGGACATGATATAAGAAATTTTCTTATCAATACAAAAAATACACATTCTTGTTAGGATGATGTTCTTACTCAGTTGAAACCAGAGGATAACAATGATCATTTTTAGAGTATTGACAGTGTTATAAATTATTGTGAGAAAGAATCATAGGGAAATGTTACTAAGGATGTGGGTAAATCAAAATTTTATGAAAAGGGTGGCAGATCATCACCTAATGCTCATACCCCCACCTCTAAGATCAAGATGAAGTCTTGGGATTATATCTTTGCAGAAGAGGCAGATGTCTACAATTATGATTATCATAGAAAAGGAAAATGTTTTGACTTAAAAAAATCTCAAATAATTTTAACACCTCAAATTTCATGTAGTGATGGTGACTTGATGAAAGAATAAGTATTTGAAGAAAATATACAAAAATGTAGACAATTAGCATATTTCACATGGAAGGATGATTTCTTTAGGAAAAAATAGAAATGAAATATTAGAAACTGAATGACTATTAATTTCTAAAAAACATTATGCTTCTTCAAATCCCATTGTGGATAATGAGAAGATTCTTCTTGTTTCCTAAAAGTAAACGAATTCTTCGGTTGTGCCTCTAATGCTGGTTGAGAAAATTACTATAGGTAACCCTAATTCTTTTTCTATCCAAGACATTAGTGGTTCCTCTAAGATATAAGATACAATTCTAGACTCTCTTTTTAGGAAAATTCACCACGAGATTCTTTCTCTAGTTGATTAAAAGGAGGTTGAGGGGATGATGAATCCAGTGATATGAGATGTATCTTTTAGAAAATAAAAATAGAAGAATGGGGATAGCTTTTTTCCTGATAGAAATTTTGCTGATACATTACATGAGATGCTAAAATATCTTCCTCCATGTAGGTGCAGGACCAGAGGTCAGGGGTGCAGTCATGGAATTGTGTTCAAGAATATAACTGGAGAAGATGAAATATAGTGAACTGAAAGATTGTGGAAAAATAAATGAAGATCGATTTTTTATTTGGGATTTTTTCGTCATTTTCCCATACTCTTGTAGGTTACTATCTTTTACTTGTTTTAAATATGATTAGAACAAACTTCATATTTTTTCAAAAATGGTATGATTCATATATAAGGGTTCAAGGATATGCTCTTTCCTCTGGTTGTTCTTAATAATTGAATATCATTTTTATGTGTTTGATAATGACCATTTTGCAATAATTATTATCTAAAATATTGTGATTAATCCTCATAAATATATATGTGATGTGTTTTTATTATTTATTGTCTTTGTATAATATATGTTGACTAAGTGCGAGATAAGGAATGAATATGTTTAGATAAAAAAGGTGTTTAATTTTTAAATATTTTTTAATAATGACTCACCCCTCCTCCTCTAATATTCGGTAAACTGATCCTATAGAAGAAAAATTGGTATCATATAACTTTGATCTACCTCTAATTTCATTTTGAATAGTTGAATATTAGTGTTTAGTGTTTCTCCTATTAAATTAATCGTGAATTGAATATATGAACACATTTATTAGTTTATTTTATAGGAATACATAGAGTAAATATATTTCAACACATTAATAATTGTGAAGAAAATGGAAGTATAGAAAGTGATGTTGGTCTCAAGAATGAAAATAGAAAAATCAAATCCACCAAAAATTAAAGGTAATAATATAGTATATATTAATTTTATATCTATTGAGAATTATAATTTTGAAGATACTAGTTTTTGAAGATAGAATGAGAAATATCTCTTGATAAAAGATAGTGAAATTAAAAATTCTTCATCTTTTAAACAAGATGAAATTGGATCATTTATGGATGGTGAAAAACTAATGGGAAAATGAACTACTGAAATATGGAAATCAATTATAAATCCAATGTTTCAATTAGTTTATATAAATTGGTGGTAAATAATATATTTTCCTTTTTTTCTTTTAATGGACCGAATACAAGTGGGGAATATCATCTATGTATTTAATTAAAAGTTCATTCATTTTATATTTCAAAAAAATGATTTGGAATTTTCTTGAAGAATTTATTTAATTTTTTATATATCATTCATATAAATCTTAGAAGAAATATCTTCCCCTGAAAAAACATTCTAAACATATGGATGTATCGAACGAAAGAAATTGGTATCGTCTGTGAAAATGTCACTACCAAATTTGAGGGATAAATTACTAAACATAATGAATATCATGAAAAGTTATCCTATTTTAGAAAGAGTTTCTTGAATCAGTTAAAATTATATATTAATCCATGAAATACACCTAAGATAAATTTTATAAACTAGAATAAAAAAATATCTATCATTAAAGTGATTAATTTGGTGTTGGGTATCAATACAAAAAATATTATATAGAATTGTATTTCATTATAAAAGAATAATATGAAGCATCAGGATTTTAAAATTAATGTGGAAGTTCACAAAATGGATATTGAGGATAAATATGGTGTTAATTAATTATTATAAATGTATTCTCAACCTAATGTGTCTTGATCTTGAAGTAATATCAAGAAATATGGATGTGGTTCAAGGGAAGTCTTCATATTCTAATAGGAAAATTGTTGTATATGTTTATATTTATGATAAAGATATTTGTTCCTAAAGACACAATTTTCTTCAAAATAAGGTCATGCTAATAACTAAAGTAATATCTAACGTAGGCTCAATGAGAAATGGAATTATGTTTTTAATTAAATATAAATTTCTAAAAAATCAGTATAAATAAATCATGTGGGTCATAAAGAAAATTAATTAAATAAAGGTTGAGATACATGATGAGAAACCCACTACTACATTGAAGTTGGATGAGGGATGTTCATAGAGATTTAGTTCTCCCTAGTATTCTCAAATGGAATTTTTATTTTCAAAAAGTTACCCACATGTTTAATACACCCATCAAAAATTTTGTGTAATTTAAATAGATTATCTAATGTAATGTGATCTATGACTATAGTTATCTCTCTTGTAAATCCTTTTAATTAAATCACCACATATTCTAATTTTTTTTTGTTATATTTCTTTGTATATAAAATTTTATTAATTGAAAAGATAAATATGAGTTTTTTTTCTAATAAAAATAAATATAAATTGAATAAAAATACTGAAATAAAACATTGACTCAGTTCAAAAAGAAATGAATCAAATATTTCTGTAAATGGTCTCCTTTATTATCAATTTAAATTTTTTAAAATTCATTCAATAACTCATCCCATAATTCATGGGCATATACCCTATCAATATTTTTCCAGACCTAGGGAAACTATTATATATCTTTGGGACCCCATGTATCACCTCCTCTAATAGTGAATAATTTTAATTATATCTTGATGGAGAATTTTTGGAAATTAAGAAATCATTTCCATCCTATTTTATTTTATCTCTGAACCAACCCAAAACATCATAAAAAGGGGTTCTTGATGGAAGCGAGGTAATTATTCTTAGGATTAAAATGGAACAATGTAGTGAATAATACTACGATATGATGGAAAATTATCACATTAATCCTTATAACACCCATTTCATTATTTTTAAAGATTTTAAACATTATTAAACCATTATTTTTTATTTTATAAAATTGTGGAATTCTCTATCAAGATTACCCCTCAAGTTATCTACACGCTATGAGAATATCTTGATAAGTATAGTGAAAGAACACATGAAAATTAGATATTATAAAGATAAAATAAAAAATATATTTACAATATTGAATAAAATTATTATAGTAACTGAAAAATAATAATAAATTCTATTCTATGGTTGTCAAACCAGCTAGGAGTATAGGGTATTCTAATTTCACTTTTTCTCCCCCAAATAGTTAAATCCATAAATGAATGTAAAGGAATATATTTTAGAGAAATATGTGTTGAAATTTCCCCTCTAATATTTCCATTAACATTGAATAATTTTTTAAACACCTATATGTTTGAATCATTGAAATTGATCAACAATGAAGTTGTGACACATTGAAATAAATATTCTCCAATGACATTTGATGTCTATTTGATATGTGTCTAAAAATTGATCCAAGATGAAAAGGTAATTGTTTGGGAATTGTATATTGTTTTATTCCCACCAATTTAACACATAAAAATATAACCTTAATGATTCAATATTATTCTTCTATGTTATAAATATATTTTTCCATGACAACTTTAATTTAAATCAAAATTCATCCCATTTTTTAAGATGAAATATTCAATTATTGTATGTAAAAATTTCATCCTAAAAAATTTATAGTTTAATAAAATATTAATATATTTTAGATAAACAATAACCAATATCATATACTTAAATTAAATGAAAAAACTACATTTTTATATTATCATAGATAAATTACATTAGAATGAATTATTGGGATTTTACTGAAATGGGTTATATTTGGGTGAATAATGAATATAATGTTTTTACAAATATCATATCTATTATGACATCATTATCATATAGGACATAACTAAAAGTATAATAAACCACTTTATTAGAAGAAAATTTATTTATGGGGTGAAATAATGAATTTATAATTAATGTATTATATTTACAATTCTATTCTTGAATTTTTGTAACCTAAGTTACATTTTATTTTCATAAAAATATAATTTTAGTTATTTCCATTTATTTTATTGGTTGAAAGTAGATATTATGTTATATAATTATATAAATGTTAATTAAAACACTCTAGTCTACAAATATATCCAAAAATTTTATTGAATCAATACTATTGAATATTTTAGTTTAAACTCATTAATTTATGAAAATTGAATTTCTTAAAATCTTTTTTTTATTATTAAGTATAGTTTATCAAAATATTTTTTAAAAAACAATAGAAATATAATCTCTTAAAAAATATTTGGAAGCAATATATTAAAATTTGTTAATAAGTTTAAATTCACTTTTGGTCATAAAAAAGTAACATAAATAAACTTTTTCCACAATTGTAAATATTAAATAGATTAAATATGGGGTTAAAAAAAATTTTAAGGCTTAGAAGATAACATAAATAATTTATTAATTGACTATTTGACTGGGTTTACAATAGAATGTATCATATATTCACAATTGGGTTAATTTTTTCTGTATTCCAATAGGAATTATTTTTTAAATGATAATTATATTTAAAAAGTTCCAATTATATCACTTATAAAATAATCTCTCTTCCACCACATAAAATAATCACCAAAAACTGTTAATAAACCATATAGACTACCATATTTTCTCCTTTGATATTTATATGTCATCATCATGATATTTTAATTATATGAATAAGTCCCAATACTCTAACGTTCATGACGTTCTTCAAGAAGATATTCATCCTATCATTGTAAAAAATATCACCATATTGGTTTTTCTATATATTCATTATATATCAGTCTTAAGTAAAATTTAACACTCCCAAAAAAATTAAATGATTAGTATTTTAAAAATGAGATATTATCATTATGAAATAGCATGGTATTAGTTATTTAGGTGATAGAACTCACTCTTGTTTGGGTCAAATTTACAACCTATATGAAGAATGTGATAATGTTTATTTCATAAAATATTAATATATGTTTTACAATGGTAAAATTATTTAATATTAATCAATTTAAAATGTTTCAATAGTTTTTTAAAATCTATATAACTAATTTTACTCATATATAAATTCAATTACTTTTATGGAATTGAAATTTATAAAAAAATGATATTTTTGTACATTCCATGAATATTAAACCCATATGTTCCAATAAATCACATTGAGACACAAAAAAATATATAAAACTTACTATAAACCTTTATTACAAGTTTATTTTTATTTTATTCATGACTAAGGTGCATGAATAGAAACCATAAGATAAAAAAATGTGTGTATAAGTGAATAATTAACACAAAAGTTTTGGTTTTGAAAAGGATTTATTTCTAAGTAGATAATAAGAAATTAGAATTAAATGGTACATAGTATGCTAAAGAATTTAGTTTTTGATAAATATTTATAATAAATATAAATTTATTATACATTATTATATAGTGTGACCACCAAATAATAAGTCATATGTAATATAATTCTAAACTCATTTTTCCGTCATTTTTTAATATCACTTATCCATTTGCTAAGTTATTTCAAAATTATTTGGGTTTTTTCTTATAAATGTTTTAAGGGGTACATATACAATTTTATAAATATTTACAATTATTTCAAATAATCACATAATATATATATCATTATCTAAAATTCTAAAATGTTATGTTCTTTGTAATATTTTAATTTGTAATCTCACTTTTTTCAACATTGTTAATTCTATGATGCCAATAAAAAATGTATATTTTTTCTCCCAAAAAACCCAATATATTTTCTTAAATTATGATTATTTATAGTGTATTATAGTATCCATTCCATTTTAATTATTTTTTGTACAAGATTCCACTACAATAGTGTTGATATGTAACTCCATGCTTATTTCTTCATTTTAGTCATGATTTATCCTTTTCCATATCTATCTTATTTTTTAAATAATACCATTTTACAAATATAAATGATTGTTTAAGGTTCTGATCTATTAAATATTAAATTCTATTAAAAATTACATGGTGAAACTTTTTAAAAAAATCATTTAATATAATTTTTACATTATTTACATGTGTTAAAAGGGTGTCTTTTAGTGTTTTCTATATAAATGGATTTTACCACCACAATTAAAATTCATCATTATTTATATTATATAACATGGTATTATGGTTTTATAATTCAATATAAACTACCGTTATTCTTTGATATTTTTCTATACCATAATAAAAGGAAAATATTTACATTAAAATTTGAAATGTTATTTCATTTAATTTATTTATATTTTTATCTTTAATCTATATTTTAAAAAATATGCATTGTTTATTTTCAATTTAAAATTATCATTAATTATTTTATAAAATTATTTTTTATTTCATTTGTGGAAATCAAGAAAATAGTTTGGAAAGTAACTTTTGGTGTCATTTTGATACTAGTTACAAAGACTTTAAGAATTTTATTTTTATTGTTTTGCATCAACTGTACACTTCTTTATAGTATATAATTGACTTCACTAAAAATAATTATTTCTATGTAATATTGTGATTTTGTGAAATGATGTGATACATATAATTTTCCATTTTTGTGACATTTTTATTATGTATTGTATTGACATATAATTAATGCATTATACATGTTTTTTGAAGGGTGTGCCTATAATTAAAATGATCTTTGATTACTCGACATCGTACCATGTAAAACTAGTTGACATTACTTGCTTATTATTTTTGTATTTTTTTTATTCCAACCCATTAATTATAAATTTCCTAATTGAGGCCATGATCATAAGATTAATATATCTGATATTACGCAATCTGTTATTGAGAAATCTGTTATTATTTTGCTTATCATTAATATATAGGGATTATCAATTGATACATTTAATTATATATTTAATTATTATATAGAACATTTATTTATTATTATATCTATATTATTTTTTACAAAATTAATATTTATAATAGCTTCGATTGTATGAAACCCTATAATGGGAATCTAATATTAACCTTTATTTTGTTTCTATTCCTTATGTACCATGACAGAATATTGAATGAGTTCAAATATGTACTAATAATAATAAAAAATTTAGGAATAAATTTTATTGGTTTTTTATATTTCTATTGTAAGATGGAAATAATGTGAGTATATAGTATCATAAGACAACTGAACTATTTGATCATGTTTGTTGAGATCTCTATTATATTGTTACAATGTAATGTTTTCAGCACCAGATCTAGGTTATTGGGGTTATGGTTTTTTAAATTGTTATTATAGAAATTTTATAGAAAAATTGTGAACTAGAATTTCGTATAACATATCTGACCTGAAAAATAAGATAGTCCATTAGAATGATCAATAACATAATATCAAAAAATTAAATTAAATTTTTTGGCCTTATATTCATAATGTTATGATATAATTAATTGTATTCAATTATTTATATATAGTATCTAGTTGAAGTAATGGAGTATGTATTAACATTCGTATTCAAAATTATATCTTACATCCTAAGAATGTTAACACAAATTGTGTTTGAGGAACAAATATTATAAATATAGTTTGATAATTAACTCACATTATAAAAAATTACTAGGCCTTCATGGAAACAAATATTTTTCCAAGAATGACGCAATGGTTTTAGACCACTTTATGTAGTAAAAACCTCTAGCCTTTAAAAACATTTAATCTATTTTTATCTGACAATTTGATCATGTCCCATGAAAAAAAACGAAAATAATTGATGAATGGGATAAGGTCATTATGGAATTATATTTTTTAAAGGGATATTTTGATCAATTGTAGTAATTGGTTCGAAATACTTAGTGATAGGAGGACATATATAGATTGAAAAGTAATAATATTTATGGTTATATTCTCTGAGACTCTAAGAAAAATGTTTTTTATGGTTGTTTTCTGTATGTGTGAGTTTTGTCTATACAAAGTACCTTCTCTGGAAAATATTATCTATAAGGATGAGATATCTCTTGATCATTATAATATAAAGTTAGTAAAATATTTTTCAATAGTAATGAATATATTTTATATTCATAGTTTCCATGTGTTACAAGGATATAATATGATATTTCTCTAAACATAATTTCTAATTGGATAACATGTTAACCATGATGACACATAAAGGTATAAATCTCATATGGTGAAATGAATGTGAATATATTTGATGAGTTAAATCGGATATTGGTAAATTATATGATATTAACATTACTAATGTAAAATGGTGTATTTAAGATATAAATTAATGTATCAAAAGAAAGTACTAGGATGTGTTCTTTTTTATAACGATAGAGTTGTTTCTTACACATTAAAGAAGTTACAGATATATGATTTAATTATGAAACTCATAATCCATATATGGATAAAATAATAATATTCTTGAATGTATAGAGTCACTATAATTTTGGTGATATATGATATATATTTATGGACTAATAGATTATGAAATAAATAATTTCACCTAAATAACTCAACATGAGATATAGGCGTTGATTGGAACTACTGAATTACTTTTTGTTGTCAATAAAATACCACCCTAGAGATTATAACAAAGTGGTTAATGTATTGAGTAAGAAGTATCAATATGTTTACAAAAAGATGTGGATAGCCAAGGAACATTTATTCTTGGATTTAAAAATGATGGATATGGGAATTTTTAGGTATGGGCATAAATCACTTTTGTGAAAATGATTATTCAACCATATATCCTAGAGATGTTAAAAATTTATTACCGAGGTGATTTATTTTTGATAAAACTAAATCCATAAAAAATGGTATCATATTTGACTTCTTATTTAAATAAATTATATTGATATTTTGGAAGTGTCTTAACATTCCATTCATTTCCATACTGAAGATTGAATCTCTATATGGATCCGACAAATCAAATTTATCTATACACCCTTTCATTTCAAATATGAAGTGTGACATAATAAGAAATTATTTGGAGCAAAATATTTGGTGTGAAATAATTTAAAAGTATCCATATTAATGGTTGTTTAACCAGAAAAGTGCATGTGATAGTCTCTTTATGTTTTCATGGAATATATGCCCATATTAATGTCGATATAAGATGGTATAAATATGTGAATTTTCAATGGTCTATTGAATAATCCAAGAAATAATAATATTATATGTGTTCATAGGGATAACTTTCAAATATTATACATTTTCCCTCTATAAGGGAGGATATAACCCTTTAATTCATATCATGGAACTACATTAATGTAGTTGTGAGACTTCATTGAAATACAAATTCAATTTTATCTATCATCACAAAAAAAAATCACATCAAAATTATAGATGATTCTTCTAAGATCTCTCAATACAAATATACATTTGGGCACCACATATACACCATATACAGATGGATAATCTCAAAGTAATATTAAAATATGATAATATTTGATAAGTTTATGCCCACGAAACATTCAAGGTATATAATATCAATATCTTCCGTTTTTAAATTTTCATATAATAATAGAATACTTTCTTGAATTAAAATTAAACCAAATAATGGATTTTATGGGAAGATATGTTGTAATCCAACATATTTGGATTAAGCTAAATTGTGAAATATTATAGTGTATGAAAACATTAAGAATAAAATAGTGAAGTTGAAATGAATTCATAATATTATTACAAAAATATAATAAGAAAAAAATGATTTATGCAGACAATTAGAGAAATGGATTATAATTAAATTGGGGTATCATGATTTATTAAAGGTATCGTTAGGGAAGGGAGTAATGAAATTTCATATGATGGGAAATGTTTTTCCTAGGTAAATCAGGCAATTTGTTAATTTGGAATGATTTCGAGTTATGGATTTCCATTTGGATGTTCTTCTCAATATATCAAATGTGAATCGGGTGTTCCATATCTGATTGTTGAGGAAGTACCTACTTAACCCAAAATATGTACTTACTAATGATAAAATAGAGTTGGAAACTTATTCTTCTTATTTGTAATATACAATTCATCTTATTGAAACTATAGAGATAGTGTTTCATATTAATACAACATTGATGGTAAATATAATTTGTGTAAATAATATGATAGGGGATGAAATGTGGGAACCAATGTATGTAATGATGAATAAATTCACACATTAGTTTATGATCATGTATTATGAAAATATTAAAGTCGAAATCCTTTCCTAGATAGAATGAAACACGCAACCTAAAATTATATTAAATAAAAAAATAATTGTAAAGAATCATTAATATGAACCACAAATTACTATCTCATATAAAAAACTTTTAAATTTTAAAATATTAATTTCAGCTAATGAATTTTAATTTAGAACATTCTATGTAAAAATATATCATATAGAATATTTTCTGAAGAGTTATATTTTCATGTGAGTTGTGATTATACCATTTTCTAAAAACTATAACTATAATTATATCATTTTCATATAATCATGAATTAAAAATATATGAAACCTATTTAAATAGAAAATATTAATTTTTTTATGAAAATATTTCAATTAAAAATAATATGTATAATTTATAAATTTATTCCTTCCTTTTTGGAACATAAGTTATATTTATTCCCATAAAATTCTATTTTTTGTTCATTTCATTTAATCCACTGGCTGAATGATTAAATTCATTTTTGTGTTCATATAAATGTCTAATAGACCTCATTTTATTAATATTAAATCAATAAATGAAATTGAAATAAATATTATAAATTATTAAAATGTATATTTAATTTTGTCCATAAATATATATTTTTTACAAAAAATCAATGTTTTAATTGAAATTTTATTAGAGTTAATTTTCACTTACATTATATATTATATAAAATAAAAATTATCATATTTTAAATTAGTATATTCAAAAAATTTAATAAGTTCAATATTATTTTTTCATAATAACGAGTTACCATGGTAAAAGTATATCAACACGATAAAGGTTAAATGAGATAAAATTGGTGTTAAACAAAGTGAGATGGATTTAAACATCAAAAAAAAATTATTACTAAATATTTAGATAAAAACATTCTCTCCCTAACATATCCTATGGTAAAAAAAAATATTTTGGTCCCCCATTACTTTGATAATGAAATTTATTTTATTTAAATTTTTTAGTTCTTAAAAAAACAACTTTTGTCACTAATAAAAGGATACATCTTACAACAATAAAAATATTAACCAAATATTAAAAATCTCCCATATAATCTACCATATTTACTTCCCTAAAATATCTCTCCCATTTTATTTATTTTTTTTAAATAAAAATCTATTGGCCTCTCACTTCTGAGAGTTCATTCAAGAATAATTTCTTTCCCCCAACATAAACAACATCTTCATCTTGATTAGTCTATATATTATTTATCTACATCTTCTTGAGTTTTATTTATCAATATAATACAATATTTATGAAATTATTATTATAATGTTAAATTGATATTGTTATAATGAAATAGTTTGTTCTTACAGATTAACTCATTATAAAACGCCCGAATTCGAGTTGTGTTTACCACCTACATGAAGTATGAAATAATTTCTATTCCATAACGACATATAAATGTTATATTCTATTAATAGTTTCTAACAATATGGAATATAATATTTTTAATGATTTTTGAATAGTTATATGCATATTTTTATTCACCAATAAAATCAATTATGTCTATGGAATTGAAATTTCTAAAAAATGATATTTTCATTAATTGTATGAAAATTGCTACCATCAGTTACATGAAATAACAATGGGACACTATAATCATATAAAACACCTACTCTAAAATTTTTAAAAAAAATTATAATGAAACCATATCTTTTGTGTAATAAATAGAACATTTGAATCAAAAATTATATGGAGAACTAAATAGTTAAAAAACATTGATTTTAACAAATAATTATTACTATTTTTGTAAGATAATTTATAAGTGAATGGTATATAATTAAATACATAATAATTTTTTAATATAAAACGAATATAAATCAAATTTTATTACATTTTTTGTTAGATCGCATCCAACTAACCATAAGTCTGGCATAAGGGAAATTATAACTCAATTTCTCTTTATCAGGTTACATCACTTATCCATTGACTATCTTAAGACATGATTATGTGTTTTTTGACCCCCTTATATTTTATGTAATATATGAAATTTAATATTTTAATATTATTTTTTAAAATATTTACTATATTAATTGATCCATACATCACATGTTATGATATGTGTAAGGGTTATTTTTTCAGTCTTTCTTTTTATCAGGATTGTAAATGTTTCAATTTCAATTGAAGTAATTTTTGGATATTTCCCTTAAATCCCTATATATTTTCATATATTCAATTAATTTATTTTTTATTAATTATTCTAATAATTTTTCATCTCTCTAGAACTCCAATCAACTAAAATAATATTTATAATAAAAATGACCTTATTTATCTTTTTTGGTTATGGATAATTATTTTTTATATTAGTATTCTGTTTTGAAATAATTGATTTTTGTATAATTTAGTGATATGCTAGGGAATTTCAATGTTAACCTTTTATTTCTATTAAAACTTCTTAAGAGGATATTATTAAAAAAAATTAGAATTCATTTTTGACATTATTTACAGAATTTGGAAAAGAATATATATTTATGTTTTATATAAGAAAAAACATTCCCAGTATCATGAACGTTACTAATTATTTACCTATCTTTAAAATATTTTAAAAATAATAACAATATCTACAGACATTATATTATAAATGATTAATTAATATACCAAAAGAAAGGAAAATTGTTTTCATTAATGTTTTGAAATGGTATTTACTTTCACTTATAGATATGTTTATCTTCCACTACAAACTTTATTACATATGTATTGATTTATTTCAGGATTTTATTATTCTAATTTATTTTACTGATAATGTTTTTAAATTATCAAAGACACCCCAGGAAAAATGTTTTTATGTATCTTTTAACTATGTTTTGTGATTAAGATTTAAAAGACATATGTTATAATCAAAAGTCCACTTCAATTAACCTATATATATTAAAAATTATTTAAATTTTATAAAAAACATTCACCTATGATGAATTTATGGTATCTTTTAATCCCATCCTAAATGTTTTATTTTCAATATATTTTCAAACAAGGTGTTTTATCATTTCATTATTTTCCTTGGAGCAATGTTCTCTATCACTCTATGTCATTCATTATAAATTGTTTTTCTCCACAATGTCCATATTATTTAGTAAATTGGGATAATTTATAATTGTATTATGGAGGTAAAATTTCAAGATGGAGAATTATTTGATTTTGGAAAATTTTAAAACACATTTAGGAATTATTAATTAATATCATGAAAATTTTCGATTTGATTATAAAAAATTAAAGGAATATGAGAGTGTAGTACTAAAGAAAATTTTATGTTCAGTGTAAAATACATTATAGAAATAAAGAAGAAATATATTTCCTACAAATGTTCGAAAATAACTTAATAATTTTTCCTTGTATCTGCTTTAATCAAATATTAATCAAAATGTTATATTTCTCCCTTTGATTTAATTGAAACCTAGAACAAAAATTGAATGTAAATAATTCCACAGTTTTAGCAGATTACAAGAACCAAAACTATACAATTGTTTTATAAAAACAATTAACCATGAAACCATACATTACTGTTAGTGAGCACTTAAAAAATAAGATAAATAAGATTTAGGTTTTTTTAAACCCTTTATAAAACACCAAACTCTATATATAGTAATTAGACGAAAATAAAGTATTGGGGGAGAGATAATATATAAGGATAAAAATATAATAATTAAAATGAGAGAGTAATTTTATAAAATGTAAACTGGTATATAGAAATTTGAATAAATTTTTGGAATCTTGGATTCAATTTTTAGAATTGAGGGAATAATTGAGAATCCATGAAAATTAACATCATGGATTCATTCAGAAGAATGTATATGACCTAGAGGTCCTATATATGGATAAAATGATCATTTGGCCTCTATTTATATCCTTCATAGGTTTTGCTAATATTATATAATTAATCCAAATGAATTGTAGTCATAGGTTTCAAATTTAAGGAATTTTTTACCTTGAATGATAAAGGGTTTGACTATATTCTCTACCATTTTCATGGCATAAACGATGATTCATGGTGTGAATATATTTATTAGAAAAATTAAAATCTTTCCAAATTTATTCATAATGTAAAATAAGATTCAAATGATTAATTTTATCTCTCTATAAATCCTTTATGGTGTGTAAAGAGATTCCTAACATGAATGATAATTGTGAAATAAAAACATTTTCACTACTCACTGTAGAAACCACTAATTGAAAGAACTGAAATTATTAGTGAACCTTCATTATGTCAATAATGTTTCATCATGTTAGAATGATGATGATGACTATAAAAAACCATAAACCTTGTAGATTTATCATTCAAACACCTTTGAACTCCTCCATTTGTTAAACATCATATTTTAAATGAATATAAATAGATTTAATTAAATATAATCTAAAATATGTTATAAAGAACCTTAAGATATTGTTATCCTAAAACCATATTATAGGTTCAACAAAATATCACTTTCGAATGATCGTAAACAATAATTTATCATCACAAATAATAAAAGTTTAAGTAGAAGGTGACGAAAAAGATGATAGAAAAGAGGGAAATATAAAATATTTATAAATACTATTTTCATCAACACTCTAAAAAGTAATGAATAAATCACTTTAAATAGGATACTTATCATCATTTGAGAAAAAGGTTGATATTCTCCCAAGTCATTAGATATTTATTGTAATGTCTCATATTTTTTTGTGTATTATTTAAATAGTATATGGAATCATTACGAGACCAGGCGCATAGAAGAAACAACATTCCAAATCCCTATGAACTAGGAAGGGTGTTTTGAAATGTTTTATGTTAAGCGAGTCAGCACATGTGCGCTGTTGTGGCAGTTTCCAAACAGATGCCCAGATTAAAAACATGAGGGCATCGTTGCATCCTGGATGAAAAATTTACCTAATAATGGGTCTAACCTCGACCGGTGAGGGTCAAGGGAAAAATTTAATTTTCATATGTTTTTAGTAAAATGAAATAAAATAAATTTGTAGTGTTTATTTTATTTCTATATGGGAACATCCACTACAACATAGTGACAGGGGAGCTGTTTCAATATTAAATGTCATCTCATAATGACTCAAAAACACCAACGCTGACCCATTATTGTTGCAGCCTAATTGAATGCCAAAAATTTTTTCCATTTTATTTGGGTAATAGAATGCCGATTGTTGGTGGAAGAATGACAGAAAACTCTTGGGAAAATACGTGGCGCTTTGGAGAAATATCTCAGCGATGAATGATGACAGATCGAAGCAGTGAATTGTTGCACCAATGAAGTTTTTGAATCTCAAAGATGATGGAAATATGACCCTTCATAAACAATTGATCTCTTCGTGAGGTATGGGTTGTTATTTCAATTCTCCTTTCCCCATTTTTGGTTTTAAACGATGAACACAGATCATCCTCGAACAAGTTGATCTGCAGATTCGTACGTTTTTGCAGGAGGGTTTTATTGGGTTGATTCTATTAATTGATCCATGTTGAATTTATTTATTTCATTCTGATCCGTTTAAGCCTACTAACAGGAGCGAATCAACACCATGGTTAATGACGGTGGAGGTTCGTTCCTCACTTTGCTTATTGGGTTTTCCTCTACCCTTTTTCATTAGTTCGTTATTCTCTATCTTTTTGGGGTGATGAACAACGGATCATTGCACATTTTTTCTGCAACACAAGGATCAAAAATTGAAGCTTCGACACCACAATAGCCTTGTAGAGGTGCGCTGATGATAGCAGACGACGAATCAGACAAGATAGGGAAATGTTGTTCTTCGATTATTCTTCAAACGGTTGGATTGTTGCACGTTTTTGTGGCTGATCGGAGGTCTGGAAACAATGGAATTGGCTTCGTGGTGTCGAGGCATCCAAAACCTAGGGAGTTTCATGGAGATCGGACAGCCGGATTGATGATCGGGGAAGCACGGGAGGCGCGTCGATGAGTATAATCGTTTCTATAAATTTCCATAATACACAGTGTGTACATCTGAAGAACAAGTCATGTAGTACTGGAAGCGGCGGCTAGGGTTTCTAGGGTTATAGAGAAATCACACCGTGTGTGACCTAATCACATGATGAGTTAGACTTTCCACAAATCTCAGCCTGTATTGTGGGAAGTACACGGAAACGGGATGGACTACATGTATTTAAACGACATGGCGTGTACTCTATACGTGGCATGACAGAAGTGGCTACATGGGACACGGCGTGTATTTCAGGGATACACGGACACAGAATGGAGTACACGACCGTCTGCTCCATCACACGGCCAGGCAAGGCCAGTAACAGGGGTCACCCCATCTACCGTTTACATGGGATGGAGTACACGGGTTGATAACCATATACATGCCCATGGCTAGAGTACACGGAGCCAACCCCAGTCACCAGGACACGTTGTGTACACCGTGCTACACGTCGCGTATTAACTTCACTACACGACCAGCCTTACGACACGTTCCATTGTACAAGGGTAGTACTAGGGGTCAGACAACACGTCGTTTAACTTTTCTACATGCCGTGTACTTTGTGGAAAATGGCATGGTCCTCTTTTTCATCGTATCTTGGACATATTTTGTTTGGGTTAGTTCACCTTCTTCTTGTTCCCATGAAGGTCTGGCATTGTTTCATTCTAATGGAGTATGATCTCTCCAGCAGTACTTTCTGTGATAGAGTCGGCATCCCTCCGAGAGTCCCAGAGCGAGATCCTCTATCCATTCCTAACCTTAGGTTTATCCAGTCATCAACCTGACTAACCCTACTGGGCATTTATCCTCTACATACCAGGTGAATCACCTAGCTAGTGGATCCGGATGAGTTATGGTATCCGCCATGGCCCTGTTAATGATCCTCATCTGTGTATCATGATCTCTCCCACACAAGTGTGTGTCTCTCATAATGATTTTATCTATGCATCACATAGGAGTGTGTCTCCTGTAATTAGTGTATCTATCTATAGTGATCTACTCACTGAAGAGTGTGTCTCCTATAATGAGTGTAACTACCTCTCATGACATTTCCCAACAAAAAGATCTTCTCGAACAGACATCATCAGAGCTACAAAACTCATGGAGTGTGTTCTACGGGAATGATTACTTTGTGGAATCTCGAATTCAATCCTTAGTGGGGTTATGGGGTTGTGTGACTTGCCTCTAGAGCAGAGATCTGGGATTCGAGTATATCTGGATTGTGTTTCACTTGCTATATGTTCTGTAGACAAATATCGTGTAGAGCTGATTGTACCTTTAATTTGTGCATTGCTTTGTGGTTCTCGGGGTCCCCTAATGAGTATTGTTATACTCACCTCTACACTGTATTTTCTTGCATGTGTTATGTCTTGTGCAGACAAGAAACCATTTGACAGAATCCAGGGCGGACCCGGACAAGATCAAGCGTTATGTGTACCTCACCGGCTGGGGTGCTCCAACGGCTATGAGTAGAAGTCCCAGTACCACTTTGTGTTCACAGGTTGGACTTTTATGTTTTCATACTCTTGTTTTGGTGGATTAATATTATGGACTAGTTTACGTTCAGTACTTAACCTTTCGTTGTACAATGGTGCTTGGGTTTAGATGTATTCATACTTTCTGTTTCTCGGCATTTTTGTTTCATTTCAGCAATTGTGGGAATGAAGATGTGTGCATGTGTACATGTTCTTAGGTAATGCCTCCCAAGTTAGTAATATGCCTACTCGGTGCTAGTCACCATCCCCTGGCCTGTTAGAGGCGGGCTTGGAGTGTCAGGGCGTGGGCCCCACTGGGACGGGTCATGACAGAGTGGTATCAGAGGAGGTCAGTTCTACCATTGGACCAAGAGTCTGTGAGATTGTTTGGGAAAATAGTGTTCTGTGCTTCAAGCTTGGCTTTCAAGCCAGAGAATCTTGGGATGGTGTGGAGGCCGATGTATCCATACACCAAGAATTTGATAACCTTCTTTTCGACTCAATGCATAAAAACTATAGTTTTGGGGAAATAAAAGAATGGTACATGCATCATATAAGAATGGATTGTGTTTTCCAAATACATTGTGTCAGCTTTACAGATATACTCATTGACCATGGTACATCTTGTTTCCTTATAGGATTCCTCCATGACACATACATGCTAAGATTCAGCAGAAAGATCATGAGGATGAACCCATCAGTGACGAGGTTTCGATAGAGGGACCAGTTCCCTAGGAATTTCCACCAGGTGGTGCACCAGCTATACCACCAACAGTGGAGAAGCTTATGGTACCAGCAGTACTGACCGATGAGGAGCGTAGGATGAGTTCACTCCATGAGTTCCAGAGACAGAGGCCCCTCATGTTCTAAGGAGATCCCAACCCTCAGCTCGCTAAGGACTGGCCCGAGGCGGCGTCCAGAGTTGTCCGTCAAGTGAGGACACCAGCAGATTAGATGGTGATCCCAGGAGCGAGCCTTCTTCAGGGTTCGGTAGGAAGATGGTGGAGTCCGACCACAGAGAGACATGAAGAGGAGACTCATTCATGGAAGGAGTTTTAGAAACTATTTAAGGAGGAGTTCCCTCTGGTTACACTGATAGCAGTATACATCTAGGATCTTCTTAAGCTTCAGTATGGGACTTTGAAGTTAGATGACTATTCATCGAGATTCACAAACCTCGCCATGTACTTGATGGATATGGTCAGAGATTAGTACATCAGATCTCAGACCATTGAACGAGGTATAGAAAAGGACATCTGAGCTAGCATCATGCCTCTATGAATTTTGACTTATGTTTGAGTGCTCAAGAGGGACTTGGTGATCGAGAGCTTCTAGGAGGATCAGAGACAGCCAACGACAATCAGTAGCAGGCAAGAAGGTGCAGAGACCTCGGCAGAAGGTAGCTGACATTGGACACAAGGATCTGAATGTGAGAGATGTCAGAGGAGGACCCTGGACAGGGGATCGATATTCTAGGGCTCTCATGATAGATCTAGTCATCCCAGGGAAAAGCGGTGCTACGGTTGCGATTGTTGGGGACATCTCTCTAGAGATTGTCCGACCTGATGAGGTGCTGACAGGGAAGCAGTGGATTGACCACTAAGGTAGTGGT
Organism: Viscum album; assembly: GCA_963277665.1. NCBI lineage: Eukaryota > Viridiplantae > Streptophyta > Magnoliopsida > Santalales > Viscaceae > Viscum > Viscum album. The sequence continues at coordinate 1,298,265,548 of OY728155.1, forward strand.
TGAGAGTGGAGCATACAGTCCTTCCAGGCAGCAGACGTGGTAGAGGAGAAAGGAGAGATTCAGGTGGTGGCAGACACTTCGATATACTTCCACCACCACCCCTAGGAGGTCTGCACCAGGTTCCGGGAGTTGGGGGACCGGGGTGGGGACAGCTGCATGCGGTTGAGGAGTAGACCCAAAGGCTCCAGAGATGATCTAAGGTGAAATTTGTGTCTTCTCTACCTTATCTATCGTTCTTGTAGACACAGGTGGAATTCATTCCATCATAGCCACTTGTCTTGTGTGGAACCTTGATATTCTAGTAGAACTATTGACTCGATCCTTACACTCAGAGACACTTCCGGGAGGTGACTCAATGATCACACCCCACTGAAGACAGTTTGATCTTACCCTTTGAGGTGAGAGTTTTGGTTGGACACTCTTGGAGGTAGCATCAATTCCTTACGACGTCATTCTGGGTATGGATTGGTTATCTTCGGTTTGTGCCCAGATTGACTATTTTAGGCGAACAGTGTGGTGTGTCCACAGTGATGGGATGATGTTTTACATTATTGTCGAAAAAAGACCCATGCTCCACAGAATGGTCTCATTCATAGGAGGGTGTATTCGGTCACTCCTGAGTTAGCTAGCCTAGCCCTTGGAGTAGTTGATGTGGTGATTTTCTGGTTCCCAGCAGTATTGGTGGAGTGCGAGGAAATATTTACTGAAGATGTTCTATGACTTACTCCCCGCTGATAATTCGACTTATGTATTTACTTATACCCCGATACGTAACCTATTTCTTCACCAACATATTGGATGGCCCTCGTAGAGCCTCGCGAGTTGAGGGTGTAGCTAGAAGATTTGCAGATAAAGTGTTTCTTAAGAACCGACTTTTCAGCTTGGGAAGCCCCAGTCTTGGTTTCCAAGAATGCATATGGGAGTTTGAGGTAGTGTGTGTATTACTGGCGTCTAAACAAGGTGAAGGTGAAGAATATGTATCCACTTTCAAGAATCAATGTTCTCTTCGAACATATAAGAGGGTCACAGTGGTTCTCAAAGGTAGACCTTAAATCGGGTTATCACCAATTACGGGTATGGGATGAAGATATACCCAAGACAGGTTTCGTAAGCCGCTAGAGTCACTATGAGTACCCAGTGATCCATTTCGGTGTGAGAGAGACCCCAGTAGCTTTCATGGGACTAATTAACTGGGTCATTCGACTGTATTTTGACCGATTCATAGTGGTCTTCATCGACAACATCCTTGTGTACTCGGCATTAGAGGAGGAGCACATGAGACACCTACAGATAGTTCTAGATGTACTCCAAGATAACCAGCATTATGGGAAGCTCTTAATGTTCCAGTTCTGGATTCAAGTGGTCCACTTTCAGGGACTTGCCATATTAGTAGATGGAGAAGCTATGGATCCAGCCAAGGTGGAAGTACTGTTAGCATGGGAGCCACCACGGAGCATGACGGAGGTGCAAAGCTTCCTTGGGTTGGTAGGATATTATAAGAGTTATATCCATGATTTCTCCCGAATATCAGCATCGATGACATCCAAAAATAATAAAGAGAAACCTGTCATTATGACAGAGAAGTTCCATTCAGCTTTTGAGTAGTTGAGATGAAGTTTGATGAGCGCCCCAATCTTGATATTACCAGAGGGGGGTGTTGAGTACATTGTTTTCTGCGACACATCGGGGACCAAGCATGGTTGTGTCCTGATTGAAAGGTATGAATTGATGGATTATTTCTTGCACCATGTTAGGCCACATGAGTAGAATTATGTGACCCATGATCTTGAGTTTTTTTGTGGTAGTCTTCACATTGAATATGTGGCCACACTACCTGATGGGTGAGCGTTTCATCATCTACTCTGACCACAAGCTCTTCATGTACATCTTCTCATTGAAGGATCTGAATCTAAGACAGATGATTTGGCTAAGTTTTCTCTACGATTATGATTTTTATATCATCCGTACACATGGTAAGGGAAACAAAGTGGCAGATGCTCTTAGAAGAAGGTCGATCTTGCAGTTATGGAGTGAAGCGACTGAGCAGTTAGCCGTGTTGCAATTGTCCTTCATAAATAGATGGGATGTGGATTACCTACAGTCAATGGTTGTCACCCCCCCACTCTTAATACATGTTAGGGAGGCACATCTTGTGTATGAATATTGTGAGGCTTTACGTGCTCAGTTACCCCCAAGACATGCTCCCAAAGTATATTCGCAAGGTGGGGAGAACGTACTCATTTTCAAAGGACGCACTGTCATACCTGTGGAATTTCGGAAAGAGGATCTGAAGGAGTTTCATACATCCCACTTTCCGATATATCCAAGAGTGGAAAATATGTACCAGGCTCATCGATGGGAGTTTTGGTGGTCATGCATGAAGAAGGCAGTAGCAGAGTTCGTCTCTCGATGCCTTACGTGCCAGCAGGTGATGTCTGAGCACGATATTCTAGCAGGATTATCTCACCCCTTAAAGGTCCCAGAGTGGAAGTGGGATGGAATATCTATGGAAATCATGACAGGATTACCACAAAAATCCAAGAGGAAAGATTCCATTTGGGTGATCGTCGACCGACTCACCAATTCGGCCCACTTTCTAACCATCAGGGAGCATAGTTTCGTATAGAGCCCGGGGCGCCTCTACGTACAGAAGATAGTTCAGCTTCATGGAATACATTCGATGATAGTCTTGGGATGAGATCCACATTTTACATCCTGTTTGTGGAAGGGATTGTAGGAGGCCTTTGGGACACAAATGTTCTTGAGCATGGTGTTCCATCCCCAAACAGATGGTCAGACGGAGAGAACCATTCGGGTTCTGGAGGATATGTTGCAGTCCTATATCATGCACATTGGTCGTAGATGGGAGGACCACCTACCACTGGTGGAGTTTGCATACAATAAAAGCCATAACACCACCATTGGTATGGTACTTTTGAAGCTATATATGGGAGACCCTATCGGTCACCGCTTTACTGGACCGACCCCGGAGAGTCAGCACTCATGGGTCATGAGTTGGTGTGAGCTACCACCGATAAGGTGTAGATAATCAGGGTGTGGATGAGGACTATACAGAGCTGGAATAAATATTATGTTGATAGGCGATGGAGACCCCTGGATTTTGAGGAGGGAGACCAAGCCTTTCTTCAAGTCTCACCTCGTCGAGGGTTATGGAGATTTGGCCAAGGAGACAATCTATCTCTGTGGTTCATCAGATCTTTCTAGATACTGTGTATTTTTGGGGAGGTGGAGAACTACCTAGCTCTACTGCCAACGTTGCATTGGGTACACGATGTCTTTCACATGTCGCAGCAGAGGACGTATGTGCATAACCCATCACACGTCATCGACTGGGGCAACCTAGACATTGAGGATGGGGTGACCTTTGCTGAGTGCCCGGTGTAGATTGAGGATCGGCAGGAGATGATACTTCATGGGAGATCGATTCCCTTGGTGAGCATTCGTTGGCAGCACTGGAATCATCAAGAGAGCATGTGGGAGCTAGAGGCTCAGATCGGTGCCCAGTACCTCCATATTTTTGAGTAGTATTGTTTTTTCTTTTCAGGGATGTAAATCCATAAGGTGGTGTGAATATAATGTCTTAGATGTTCCGGTGTATTATTTAAATATTATATGGGATTATTATGATACCAAGCTCAGAGGAGACACATCAATCTAAGGCTCGATCAACCCAGAATAGTAGTTTGAAACTTTTTATGTTATGTGAGTCAGCACTTGTGCGCGGTTGTGGCAGTTTCCAAACAAATACCTGGATTAAAAATATGAGGGAACAGTTGCATCTGGGATGATGACTTTACATTAGAACGGGTCTAACCTAGACTAGTGTGGGTTGTGGGAAAATGTTTATTTTCGGATGTTTTCTATAAAATGTAATAAAATAAATTCTCAATATTTATTTTATTTCATATGGAAACATCTGCTCCAGTGCAGCAACATGGAAGTTGTTTCGATATTAAATGTCCCATCATAATCACACAGAAACAGCAGCACTAACCCATTAATACTGCAGTATAATTTCATGCCAAACCCTATTCCATTTTTATTGGGATAATCGAACGTTGGTCGTTAGCGGATGATTGAGAGAAAAGACTAGGGACAAATTGTGGCTCTTTGGAGAAAACACTCAACAACGAACGACAATGGATCGAAGCTGTGAATTGCTACGCTAACGATGATGAAGGATCTTGATGATGATGGAAATGTGAACCTTCTTCAACAATTGATCTCTTCATGTGGTAGGGGTTGTTATTTCATTTCTACTTTCCCCATGTTTTGTTTTAAACCACGAATGTGAATCAACCACGAACAAGTTGATCCGCGGATTCATACATTCTTGTGGGAGGGTTTTATTGGGATGAGTCAGGGAATTGATCCATGTTGAATTGTTGTTGTTTAAATCTTCTTCATTTAAGACTACTAACGGGAGCAGATCAATGTCGTGGAGAATGATAGCGAAGGTTCGTTCCTTGATTTTATTATTGGATTTTCCTACACCCTTTTTCTTTTGCGAATTCATCACGTACTTCATGGGGAGATGAACAACGGATCATTGTGTATCTATTTTGTGATGAAACAATCCCAAATTGATGTTTCGACACCACAAGGACCTTGAGAAGGTGCGACAATGATAGAAAACGATGACCCGGACTAGATCAGGAAAGGTTGTTCTTAGAGCATTCATCACGCGGGTGGATCATTGCACATTTTCTGGGCTGATCGGAGGTCCAAAAATAGTGGAATCAGAATTCATGGTGTCAGGGTGACCAAATCCCAGGGAGTTTCTTGGCGATCAGATGGTTGGATCAATGATCGGGGAAGCACGGGAGGCGCGCCATCGGGGAGCTTCGTTTCTGGAAATTTCTAGAATACAAAGCGTGTACTTCCGAAGAACATGCTGTGTAGTACTGGGGGCGATGACTAGGTTTTTTGAGTTCATAGAGGAATCAAACTGTTTGTAACCCTTGTCACATATCGTTTTGGACTTTCCCCGAAGCTTGGCGTGTATTTTGGGATGTACACGGACTTGGGATGAACAACGCGACTTCATACGACATGACATGTACTCTCTACTCGGCATGATAGAAGCGGCTATGCGGGACTCAGTGTGTATCCCACAGATACACATACATGGAATGGAGTACATGACCGTGTGCTCCATCACACGTCCAGGTGAGGCATGTAATGAAGGTCACCCTGTGTTTCACTTACATGGTTTGGAGTACACAGGTTGATAACAGTGTACGAGCACATGTCCAGAATACACTGAGCCAACCCCAGTCACTATGACACACCGTGTACACTGTACTACACACCGTGTACTTACTTTTCTACACGACCAGCCTTATGAAATGGGCCATTGTACATGGGTAGTACACGGGGTAATACAACACGGCATGTAACTTTTCTACACACTGTGTACATTGTGTAAAATGGAATAGTCATCTTCTTCACTGTATCTTGGACATCTTTCTTTTGGGTTAGTTTTCCTTCTCCACGTTCCCCTGAAGGTCAGGCATCATTTCCTTTTATAGAAGTATGATCCCTTTAGTAGGAATTTCTGTGATAGAGTTAGCATCCCTCCGAGAGGCCCGAAGAAAGATCCTCTATCCATTACTAAAACTAGGTAGAGTCAGGCATCAACGTGACCAACTATACCGAGTGTTGATCCTCTACCGAGGTGGTGAATCGCCTAGTTGGTGAATCTAGATGAGTCGTGATATATGCCATGGCCCTGGCAGTGATCCTCATCTTGGTATCATGATATTTTCCACTCAAGAGTGTGTCTCCTGTAATGAGTGTATCTATCTATCGTGATATACCCACTCAAGAGTGTGTCTACTATAATGAGTGTACCTAATTCTCATAATGTTTCCCAACGAACAGTACTTCTCAGACGAACGTCATCAGAGCTACCAGAGTCGTGGAGTGTGTTCTCCCGGAATGAGTACTTTGGGGAATCTTCAAAATGAATCCTTAATGGGGGTATGTGGTATTGTGACATGCATCTAGGCCACAAGTCTTGGTTTCTAGTATATGTAGAATGTGTATCATTTGATATATGTTCTATAGACATTTACTATGTAGAGATTGTTGTTCCTTTAGTTTGTACATTTATTTGTGGTTCGCTGGGTCCCCTTCTGAATATTGTTATACTCACCCATGCATGGGCTTTTCTCACACGTGTCGTGTCGTGTGAAGATGAGCAGCCATTTGATAGAGTCCAGGGCTAACTAGGATAGGATCGATCATTCTACGTACCTCACTGTCTAGGGTGTTTCTATGGCTATGAGAAACATTCCTAGTACCTATTTGTGTTATAGGTTGGACATTGATGTTTTCATAATCTTGTTTTAGTGGGCTTTTATTTTGTCCTAATTTACATTCAGAACATTAACTTTCTTTGTAATCTGGGGGTTGGGTTTAGTTGTATGCATGAATTCTATTCCTCGGTATTTTTTTTTTCATTTTAGAAATTGTGGTCTTGGAGAAGTGTGTGTGTGTGTGTGTGTGTGTGTGTGTGTGTAGGATCCTAGGTAATGCCTCCCATGTTAGTAATATGCCTACTCGGTGCGAATCACCATCCCTTGTCTTATCGGTGTATGGCTTGGTGAGTCACGACATGGGCCCCACTAGGATGGGTCATGACATTTATCCCCATAAATGAAACTAAACTCTTCTAGGAACATTATATTATAAAAAATGCATATAAACATGAATTGATGGATAGATAATATATAATATATAATAGATAATATATTCATAATATAATAAAGGTAATCCTAAGAAACATAATATTAAAAAATTGAAGAGGATTTTTAAAAAATATTAATATAAAATATTTTCAATAGAAGATATAATTTTTAGAAAAATAAATCAAATAAATGAACGGATAAATGATAAGAATTATAAGAATAAAATTCCTAGCTTAGCATTATTTAAATCTAAATTTTTTAAAACAAGTGGATTTTTGTAGATGTTATCTAATTTAATAATCATTATAACGAATTCTAATACGATATCTTGTTTTTCATGATGGTATCTCAAAAATTGATTTTCAATATCAATATTTTTACAATGTGAATCCTGGAAAATATTTGTATAGATTCATATTGAACTAGCATATTAAATTTTATTCCAACATTCACTTTTTATATATAGTTTAAATCCACCTAAATTAGGATTAGAAAAGCTAGAGATTCTAAAAGGGTTTCATTTATGATATAATAAACGAATCATTTTAAATCCTTTTGAAAAACAAAAAACTATTTTATGATAGTTTATATGCAGTTCATTTGGATTAGATTTAAAATGAGAAGAAAGAAAAAGGCCCAACAACATGTTTGGTTGGTTTTCATTAAGGTAATGGAGACACCCAATCATACATTTATAATTGTATTTTAACTAGTTTGTCATCTTTATCCAATGTTATATTTCAAGAGATACTCATGGGTTTACTAATTTCCTTATAATGATCCATACCAAGGAATTTTGGTTTCTCATTAACGTATTACCAATTTCAATGAAATGTTTCACCCAATTTTTTATAGATTTTAAAACCAAGAAATAATTTCAAGTCACCCATTAAACTCATTTCAAATTTCATTTCATAATATTTGGAAATAAATCAAAAAGTGATTCATTTATTAATCTGAAATTTATATCATAAACATAGATTTGAATGATTAAAATTTCATTGGAAACATTTTCTAAAATAAAGTTGAATCCACTATTTGGACTTTTAAATATTTTGATAAAATAATATTGGCTGACCCATCATGTAAACTCGAGGGTATTGATTAAACCATATAAATATATAAATAACATAAAAATTTAATTTTTACAATATTTATTTTAAAAATAATATGTTTTTTCTAAAAAACATTGTTAAAAATAAAACCTTTTGAAAAGAAATATTAATCATCCATTAGAAACTTCTTGAAATTAATATGGATACTAAATTTCAAAATTATTATAGTGGATTATGGTCATGAAATGGTGTGATGGTTTCATTATATTCATTGCATTCTTATTGATTATATCATATCCCTATTAGAGTGTATTAGTTATATGTGATGTTGCCTTTATCATCTAATTTATTTATAAAATCAATTTTATAAAAATTAAATAGATGTTCATTATTTCATTGTACAAGTGTCTATAAATTATTCTTTATGAATTGGTTTAGCTCTTGTTTCATATAAAAAAACTAAATTTTCATCTCTAAATGAATAATCAATGATGGTAGGTTTGAAAAATAAATGATCCTCAAGTTCATTCCAATAATAATTTCTACAATTAGTAAAATATTTCAAATAATATATAATATTTTTTAAGAGATTGTATTTGGAATTTATTGAGCGTATAGGTAAATAAATTAATGTAGGTTAAGAATCAGTCATCTTTCAATGAAAAGGATGATAATTCAATAAAAAAGGATCAATGCAATCTATATAATTGAATTTCAATGATGTTTTAGAAAAAATTTCATTGAATTTTATATGAATGGATTATTTAATGGTGTCACTTTTTTAATTAAATTATTATTAGGATTAACATGATAATGAGTACCCACAAAATATTTCTTCATCAGATTTTTGTTCAAATTTAACAATGTTTTATTTTGTGTTAATAATATGAAATATTCGTTCAAAATCCCTGAAAAGTCTATTCATTTTAATATTATCTTTCCAATCTTCATGAGGAATATTTTTTATAATGGGTTTTAAGAGAGCATGTTTAAAATATATATGTAGATATATTAATTAATTTTCATTGATGAAAATTATTTATAGAGTTTAAAATCATTCAAGTGGGATCTAGAAATATCATGATGTGTTTGATGACATATTTAAAAAAACTTTTTTTAGAGGTTATCTAGGAGTGTAAAGAAGTTTAACTATGTACATCTAAAAAAAATGTTCAGTATTTTTTTTAAATCATCCTAATGATCACTTCTATTTAAAAATTCAATTTTCCATTTTTTTTAAATCTTCTTAGTGAATATTATAATGATTTCATGATCCTTATTCTTCTATTTAAATAAAAAACAAAAGAATCTACTATAATTATAATAATTTAGAAAAAAATTACTTTTCTATGATACTTACAACATCAGTTTCTCCAAAAATATCATGGTGAAAAAGATAAATTTCATTAGAATTTTACATATCTATTTGTAATTGAAATTTGTTTTCTGTTTCTTTATAATATTTGAATGATCACATAAAAAATTATCTCTAAAATTAAATTATTTTAAATCTAATATTAGTGTATTTCAATTTATCATAATGAGTGTGTGTGCGTGTATTAATGTAACCAGGGAATCTATAGAAAATTAAAGACATGCTATATTGAATATTCATTCAATTATGATTTCAATAACAAAAGGGAATTTAAATTTATAATTTAAATATATGGAAATGAATAAGGGTAAAAAAATGTTTAATTTTGAGATAAAAAATATTTCACATTTTATTTTAAAGACATTTTTTATAACCATTTCCATGATATAGGTTAATTCGTTAATAATTTTATTATAAACCATAATTAATAAATCCTATTTTATAGGGTTCGAATTGAAAAAACTGGTTTTTTCCTTTATTGGTTACTACACATTTTGAATTTTCACTAATATTCAAATACCCACTATCAATTTTCTCAAGTAAATTAAATATAGATGGGTAACCACACATTTTTTATAGCATCCACTATAAATGTACTACATTTCATTTTCTAATTTACACTTTAGAAATTCTTCCCCGAATTCATCCATGAGGAACATAGAACATTCATTTCTTGACGCACTGAATGAGAGAGAATCATCACATTCACTCTTGGTTGAAACTGTGAACGATGTAATGTTTTTAATCTTCTTCTGTATGATTTTATTTTGGATCTTTGAAAATTTGATCCTGGTAGATCCCATATTTTTTCATTCAAATCTTGTAAAATATTATTCCATTCCATCATTCTTCATAATGAAACATTAAAAGGATATCATCCTCTTCAATAAATTTTCCATATTATTGGATATATGATCAACAAAATTATAACGATTGAGTAATAAATAAATTCATTCATGTTGATCATCTTTTTCATTGTAAAATATTTTGATTCCTTTTCATCTTTTATCTTTGTTTTTGTCTCTTCGTTCATGTAAGATCTAATGAGTTATTGAGCCAGTATTTTCTTTATTCCCATAACTTCATTCATTTACATTATAATATATTCCCAATTTCATGGTAAAATACAGATAATTTTATGGAATTTTTTTTATATAGAAAAACCATCATCAAGTGACTTTTTACAAATTACAATCATAGTAAAATATGTAAAACATATTTAATAGATTTATTTTGATGCATACTAAAGCTTTCAAAATATTTTATCAGCATACGAAGCCTATAATATTTATATTTATTTATTATTTCATGATTTAATTCTAGAAATTTCCAAAATTTATAATTCTTATTACAAGTTTTATTTAGATATACTCATTATGATTTTAATGATAATATATACAATTTATTGAATTATTAATATTTTCAAATTAAATTATACCATAAGGGATTATTTGTCCTATGATTCTTTAGAAGGTGTAAATACATGTATAAAGATTTTAAAAAAAAGTATATCATATACTACCAAGAAAATTAGGCATGTGAATTTTTCAATAAATCAAGTTTGAACTGTTAAAAAGGGGGTATGCCCCCATTGAGTTTCCTTAATGTCCCATAAGGGTGTGCATAGAATATTCAATTTTTAAAATATTTATCATCGAAATTGATTATGATATTGAAAACTAAAATTAAATTAAAAAAATTTGTATTTTTGAGAAAAACATAATGATATCACTTACAAATTAATCAATGATTGCAGATAAAATTTAAAGGGGGTGAATTTCATTTTACAACAAATTAAAATTAAGATATAAAATAAAAAATTAATTTCTCAATGGTAGTAAATTTAGGAATTAAATAATCAAATTATAATCGATCATAGTGGAATTAAAAGATTAAGTATGATGGAAAATAAATAGTGATACGTAAAAAGAGAAGCATTGATAAAGGATATTGTAAATATCTAATGAATGATCCTCTATGTACCCTACCCTCATGAGGGATTAATAATATTATATTACTCCATATATTTTAATAGAAATAGAGAACCAAAGAAGAATGAAAATAATCATTTGGTTAAAATGAAAATCATGTACATAAAAGAACACTCTTGGTTAAAATTATAACATATAACCCTCACGTTAATGGGGGTGGGAACCAACAGAATAATACAAATAGGATATATGTATTTTTATAAAACCCTTCACAATGAACTCATCTCCCTATAGAGGATATCGAATAAAATGTATGATTTAGAGATACAGACAGTGAAAAAAAGGTCAAGGATATCCTTTTATAAATTACAATAGTGGATAAGTGGGCTCAAAGATAATATAGAAAATATAAATGGTATTAACGTTTTTTAACCCTAGTTTTCTAATTGGTAATTGGAATAGTCTGGGATAATACAATCGAAATAAAATTATGGATTCATTTTGAAGTAATTAAATTTAATACAGGATCATTTTATTGATCCATGGATCATTTATCTTTTATTTATAACCATTATAGGTGTTTGGAATATTCATGCATTTATATATAATCATTGATATCATAAGCAACATGATAAATGAGATTTTGGCCATTAAGGATAAAAGGGATGACTGGCTGCTTAACCAATTTCAAGGAGTAAATGGTGATTCCCAATGAGAATATTTTTATTCCAAAAAGAACTCTAAAATACTCATAAATTTATTAACAGCATAAAAGATTCTTCACAAAATTAATCCCTTTTGGTTAAAAATCATTAAAACATTAAAATATATTTAGGACATGAATTTGAGTTTTGAAATTAATTCTTTATCCCTACTACCTATGAAAACCAATATCATGGTAATATGAAATTCTTAGTTAATCCTTGTGACATGAATATGGTTACATTTTGGGAGATTTGTAATTATGATTTAAAAAACAACTAATGATATTATATTAAACTTTTAAAATATTTTTAACTCCACCATTTTGTTCAAAAAAATCTATCATGATATTTAAACATAATAACTTAAATATACAAAAAGAACGGTAATAAATATATGTGATTTTTGTCATAAATGACAATAGAGGTTAAAAAAGTAAATTTACTTCTACTTCAATATTGTATTAACTATATACTCATTTCTATATATGGTTTCAGTAGAAGGATTACTACTAAGAAGTCATTTTGTAGACTGATTAATATTTAAATTTAATATAACAGAATCATTATGGATATATATTGATTACTAATGCATATTTATTGTGTAATGTTTTAATAATTAAATATATTAGTAATTTCTAGAGATTTATTATCAATGGGTGGGGCCCAAAATTATATATACGTTCAATGAATTGGGTATATATCGTTAGATTCACTAGCTGGTGTTCCATACTTATTATATGGGTATTTAGTGTATGTATTTCCATTTTTCAAAAATAACATATTTGATGCCATGATGGTGAGATTAAGTTATAAAAAATATGTGTTAAATCATTGGGAAATCTATTATTAGTTTCCACATGATTTTATGTTTTTATTATCCATGGATATATTATGTTCTGTCATTATTAACCATAGGGTACATTAATTAATTATTCACTCTTCAATATTTTTAATATTTATAGATTCATGAAAACATCAATTGTAATCAACCCCTTACTAGGAATCTGATCTCACATTTTATTTTATCCCATTCTCTATGGTACCAAAAAAGATCTTTGAATGAATTTAATGAGATTTTCAAAAGAATAAGAAATTTTTTCATGATGATTATTTTCAATATTTTATGTTTCAAATTTAATATAGAAATATTATATATATATATATATATATATATAATCATAAGACTACTAAACTATCTATTAATTTGTGATGTGATCTACTATAACTTGTACCAAATAATGTGGTAAAACCCATATTTGGGAATTTAGAATCAATCTTATTAAATTCTTTATTAGATAATGTTTAGTAAGAAACATTGGAACATTAATTTAGATGAACATAGATTACACGTGAATTATGATATACTCATATAATGCTCAAGAGTTTTTTCCTGGATCTGATTTTTTTTCTATGGCCTAAAATTCATAATATTATGAGATAATTATTTGTGTAATATTATTATTATATGGCTTCTTTTAGAAAGAATTTAAATTTTATACGCACTTAAAAATAATGTAGGTATTTATAATATAATCAATTCAACATGGATGCTATTGTAGATGATTGGGTTATAGATCCATTATAGTAGTTATCTCATATTACAACAAATAACCTTAGCTATATAAAGAAATGTGTGTCTTTGCATCGTGAGTAAATATTTTTAACTCATTTATGTGTCAGAAACCTCCATCCATTAATATATTGACTAAAAAATTAGTAACTAAACAATTGATCAAGTCCATAGATTAAATATTATTATCCTTGTGGAGTAGGGAAATGGGTGAGTTTTTTCTAATTGTGTATGATTTTAAGGGAGATATTTATCAATGGTGGTACTTAATTAAAAATATTATGGAGGAAGATAATATAGGGGGGATAAAATTTTATGCTTTTAAGTTGAATTTCTTTTTGAATCATATATAATAGGTGTATTAAGGGAAATTTAATGAGTGTGAATTTTGGATCTAGGAAGAATATCTTCTTAGAAACGTTATCTATAATTATTTTGGTGTTTTATCCTTATATACACTTTTTTTAAACATTATAATTTCTTGTATTTATTATTTTTAATAATAAGAAACTAATTATAACATATTTTTTGTTCTTATTCATGACATAATATTTTATTATGTACTAACAGTAATTGTTTCTTTAAAATCATGTAGAAGTTACCTGGTATGATGGGAACTGGGAAGTTCAATTACTATATTATTAAATATATTATCTATAACTAGATGAAATAATTTTAAGAAAAAAATGGCATTCCAATCATTATTGGTTACTCATCTGACTTTTAGGAACCCTTTCATGGTCTACTACAATTATGATTTATATTTTGGAAGATTAATATAATGAGACACACTAGTAATAAATCCAAATTTATATTTGACATTGGATGATAATATATGTATAAGTGTTTAATTTTTTATGGTAATTCCTTGGCCTAAATGACCAAAGCACATAATTTATCAAAAGAAAGATCACAGAAGTCTAAAGTACGAGATCATATTATAATGTTTTTCATGGAAGGCCATAAGAGAAGTTGGGAGGTCTTTAAACCAGGTAATGTCTTAATTAACTCCCAAGTTGGACAAGCCATCAGAAACCATGTTTGATTTCTGATAAACTTCTGTCAAGATATAGTTTATATCAGCAAACAAACAGTTGCATTCCATCCAACAGGTATTGATCTTCCAAGATAAATGAGTTACACCATTCCAAATTTCATTGACTAGGGAGATAGTTTAACTTTCAATCCAATGGTTGTTCCACCCATAATCCATGGAAAAATTGATCGCATGAATCAAGCCCATCATCTCATCTTGGAGGGAGGAGGTAGTGCCACAATGTCCCATTAAGCATCCAAGAACTATCCTTGGTGGTTCCTGGAAACATCACCACATCCTGCGAGACCTGGATTTCCCTTAGATGTGACATCTATGTTAATTTTGATCAATATAGGGAGAGGGTATCTCCAAAACAACTCCAATGTGTGGTGTGGTTGAAAAAAGTTGTCGTTCATCCGTAGACATTTAAATATTCCAAAATCGTGCACGGTATTGTGGTAATGACCATTCTGAATCAAAGAAGCTTCTTGTATGGAAATAAGAATCCATGTAAGACATGAATTATAATTTAGTGAGTATTTTTTATGGACAATTGTGTTCCGATCATACCTAATTACATGGTGATGTTCATCAATTGTGGCAAGGATAAGGTTTCAGATTCTTTGGGATCCATCCAACTCTGCACATTTCATATATTTATTTTTGATAGAGTCAAGAATCAACCATCTGAAATCAAATATTTCAAAAATATAGTTCCTATGAGAAGAGGCAGTAGCATAAGAAATAAATTTATGGTTATCATCTTCTCTATTTTTATTACAAATTTAACATTTATAGCAATCGGAATTCCAAACGATTGGAGGTAGATATCAGTGGGAACTCTATTGTGATAAAAGAACCAAGTGATATTGAATCTTGAGGCTTTTATCCAAGGTTTTTTGATGTGTTTAATCTAGCTGTAATCGCTCTCATTGATGTAGCACATGTGAGCGTAGTAATTATTAGAGGTAAGAATTCCATTGTGGGTTGGCTCCCAAATTAAGAAATCATTATTATAAGTGAAGGTGTATTCATCAATGAGATTCAAAATAGTATCTGTGAGATGATCTTTTTGGGAGATTAGAGCATCTTTCATATAGCTGTTGGTGTTTTCAAAAAGTTGATTAGGTGATATCATAGAAATTAAAGGCATTCCAGTCCTGTTGTCAAGACAAAATTTCATTGAAGATTCTCTACAGACCATCCATCTTGAGTTATTCATAATGTTGGTGAAGGAGTGTTTGGTGGCAGGCCATAAGGATGAATTTGTAAATCAAAAGTTTCCAGTCTTAGGTTTATCAATAAATCTATTTTTGATAAAAATGAGGGACTCCAAAATTTTTTGGAAGAGATTCCAAGTAAGCTGAGCTTGAAGAGCTTCATTAAAGTATTTTAAGGTTTTATACCAATGCCTTCATTCTCAATACGCTTGCAATATGATGACCAATGCACTGTCACGAGTTTTCATTCAAGGGTAATACTAGTCCAAATGAAATTATTAATAGATTTATTAATTTTTTATAAGATCAATGGGACATTTGTAAACCATCATAGAGTAGACCATCGTAGAGACAACAGTGGTTTTGACAGGGCATGTCCTACCTACCATAGTGAGAGATATACCCATCCAAGAGGAAATATGGTTATAAACAAGATTAATAATACTGAAAAAGTGGAAATCTTTGGTTCTAACCCAAAAAATAGGGACACCATGATAAGTGAATGGGAGAGAGCCTTCTTTCAGACCCAAATCACAGATAATATTACATTTTCTGTTATAGGGAAAATTCTTTCCAAAAAAGATACATGATTTGTTCCAACATCTGGTTTGACCAGAAACCGCCTCATAGTGGGAGAGTGTATTTTTTAGGTTAAGAATGATTATTTTGTCTATATAAAGGAAAATGATGATTTCATCAGTATAGAAAAGGTGATTGGGAGCATTAACATTTTTAGAGATATGAATAGGATTAAATTCTCTTTGGCTCACCAGACGATTGATCTGTCTACTAAGGTAGTTTTCTACTATAGATAAGAGAATGGTAGAGAGGGGGTCACCTTCTCTTATGTCGTTGTATCAATTATGGTAACTAATGGGACAAACATTGATTAATATAAATATGGTGGCTAAATCGAAGAAAGTTCTGATCGCATCAATTAAGTGTGTACTAAAACGAAATCATTGAATAACATTGAATATATAACTCAAATACATAGTGTCAAAATCTTTCTTGAGGTCAAATTTAATAGCTATGGAGCCTCCTATGTTAGTATTTCTCATGTAATTAGTACATTTAGAGGAATGTTAGATAAAATCTTGAATAGATATACCTTTTATTAATCCAAATTGGTTCCATGAAAATATTTTTTCAGTAATGGTTGAAATCATATTAGCAATGATTTGGGAAATGATTTTATAGAGGGTGTTGATAAGAGAAATGGGTCTGAAAAGATGAATTTTAGAGGCATTATCCACATTAGGGATCAAGGTGTGAAATAAAGCAATAATATCATGAGGAAACACCACATTTGTGAAAAAGGCTTTAACAAGCTTACAGACATCATATTGGACTACATGCCAATAATTTTGGAAGAAACCATTGTTAAAGCCATCAGGACTTGGGACATTATCGGGATTCAGGATGAAGATTGTAACGTTGATTTCATGATCTAGCGGTGTGTTAAGAAGAAAAATATTGTCCACGTCAGTGATCACAAAAGGAATGAACTCAAAGATGAGGTCTTTGCTATTCTTATGGCCATTGAAGATGGATTCATAATAGGAAACTATATGTTGAGCTATGTCATCATCCTTATCAAAAATATTATCCCCGTCCTTTAGAATGTTTATAGGTCTGTAGGATTTCCGGGTTCTTTGGAGGGCATTATATAATTTGATATTTCAGTCTCCATATGTTAACTACTTAACATTATAAGTTTTATTTATCATATTGAATTTTAATCTACGCAAGTAATAGAGATTGACCACAAAGTTTATTTCTTGCGTGGTAACAGTGTGGAGGTCCGAGACAGTGTTTTTATTTTAGATATCATCATGTTGTTTCTCAAGAAGAATAATTTCATTGTTGACTTTTTTGTCTTTGAAGTTACACCAAGATTTAAGAGTCTGTTTGAGTTGTTTTAGATTGAGGTTTCATGTAATGGAATCATTTCTGTGAGACATAGAGGACCATAAATATTGGATGACATGATTGCAATCATCATTAGAAAACCACACATAATTGAAGCGAAAGGGAAATTTAGGTTTCACGTATTTGGAGGAAATGTTTTCCTGGATGAGATGATGGTCAGATTTTAGCCTGTGGAGAGTGATTATAGATATAGTATATCGTTTCTCTACAACTGGGATATTCTTAAAGGCTCTATCCAATTTGGAAGCAACCACATTGTTGTGTTGTCTTCGATACCATGTGTATTTTTCACCAGTGAGAGTAATTTTAATATGATTTTTTTCCTCAATCGAGTCATTCAATACCATCATGGTGATAGAAGCATGAGAAGGGGAAATTTTGTCACTAGATTTATGAATAACATTAAAATCCCCCATGAGCACCGAATGAGCATTCATGTGGGTGCTTGAATGAGAGAGGTCATTGCAAAGGTTAATTCTTTCTTGGTATTTATTTGTAGCATAAAAAATGATAATAAAGAGTAAGTAAAATCATTATAAAAGGTGCAAGTGAGGATTTGATCAGAGATAATAATGACAGAAAAATTATGTAAAGGGGAGTTCACAAAAATCCATAGGGAATCTTCATTTAGATTATTATTATTTACACCAGAAAACATGTTGTTGTGTTGGAAAACGTGATAATATTTAGATGATAAATATATTTTTTGTTCTGCAATAGAAATATGAGTAGGGTGATTTATGTTAACAATTTTTTTCAGAACATTGAGGGTGTCAGAGTTTGAGATACCCTGAAAATTCCTGAAAAGATTCTTCATTTAGACTGGGGTTTGGAGTATGAACACCCTTTTCTCTTTTTTCAATCTATATTATTTCTATTGGATCTTCTAACCCCTTGGGTATGAGTGTTAAATTCTTTGTTTGTATGAAAATTTCTTGGGGGTTTGTTCAAGTGTGTGGCCATATCTAAATCTACCATATCCATTGAAACTGGTGGAAGGTTGTTGGGACTTTGAGGTACCAGATTTGTAGGATTAATAGTTGATTCTACATTTAATACAGTATGGGAAAGAGAAATATTTGGCACCATTGTATCCACTATATATAGGGGTCATCATTTTCCAGCATGTTTATCGGTTCTGGCATAGCAGGTGTTATGTCATGTTATACCGGTTCTAATGGAAAGCAAGAAAGAGCAGTAGGGGCTATACATAGAGATTGTGCCTTGAGTTGATCTTCTTTGCTGAGTGAGATAATGAGAGTGGATTGAGTTTTATGAGGATGTGGTTTGATAGGGGTGTCATTTAGAATACAATCCAGATCACTGTTCTTGATGGTTTTTTAGCAGTACTATCTGATTCATTGATGTTTATATTGCATGAGTGCAGTGGAACAGATTTATTAGTATGAGAAGTAGAGAAGGAATATATAGAACACTTAGAGATAATCATAAGATTAATGTCATTATAACAAAAAAAAGTATGTTTTATGATTTCATTGAATAAACTTTAGTATGAGCAGTTGGAAGAGAAGTGATACTGGGGATAGGAGGGTCCAAATTATTCTTCTATTTGGTAGCTAGCAGGTGACTCTACTTCGGTTTCAATGGGTCATTACAGAACTGCATATGTGAAGGAGCTAGATGCGAAGATGCATTGTTATGTGGGACAGATTTCATGACCTTTTTTCATGTCCACATTAGTTTCTACAATGGGTAGAGACTACTTGGTGGGTTTGGATAAGGTGTTATCCTCTACCTGGTCAGGATAGTGATCATAATTGAGAGTGGGAGTGGTTGTGGTACATGCATTTTCCTATTCAGCGGATAGCTTAATGGTGTCTAGTACCAGCTTTGTGATTTTAGTTAGGAGGCTATGGTCATTAATTGATGTGTTTTCTTATTTAATATCATATAACAAGTTAGACCTGATTTTTCCCCTATGTGCACAAAATTGTTGGTTTTAATTACCAAAACATCCTTTTTTGGGTGGTTTAGGTAATTCTATCATCTGGGTTTTGCCTTTTTTATCTTTTCTTATTTCCTTCCAATCATTCTAATTTGGTTGAATTACTTGATTTCCAATCACCCTACAGTTGTATATAGTGTGACTACTAATTTTACAATGATCACAAAAGGAGTTATTATGTTCATATTTCACCCTAATTTTAGTTTTATTCTCATTGGCATTGAAATTAATTGATCTGGGTAGCTTTGAGTCAATATTTATTTCTACCATAATTCTAGCAAAGAGACCCAAATCATCAATTAAAGTCCTATGGTGAAATTTAATTTGAGTTCCAAGGGAGGAGACAATGTCATTAATGTTTTTTTTGGTGTCAGAAGAACCAGTTGGGACCATGCAATTTAATCCATACTTATGCTAGTGTGTTTCTATGTGTGTGCGGATTAAAAGTGGAGTCACACTCTAAAATTATAAATATCCCCAGTTTGAGGTTAAGAGTACCAGTCTTCCAGACTCTTTCTAAATACTCATGTGATTTTAACAGTATGTGGAAATATCCTTTACATATTATAATTATATTACAGTTTTTAGAACTCCAGCAATGGTAGATTCGAGAATAAAGTTCAGTTAAATGCCATGGTATGTTACATTTTTGGTAGGATATGCATCCCATTACCATGAATTTGCATAGATGCGATCTCTGCTGAAGGGAATACAGATCCACCTCCACCAGATATCCACTATCATCTAGATTCTTGACAAGTGAGGGCTTCATCTGTAATTAGTTACTTGGATCAGAGTTTTTCAGCACATATAGAAATGATACCCCTTGAGATCTATCGGTGAGATCACGGTTATGAGTTTCTGTTCCAGGGGGGGACTTCATTTCTCTTAGTCATTGTAATTTTTTTCTTAGGGAGAAATTTTAATATATGTGACTTTACGAAATGGTGTAAATAAATGTGACCAGGCACAAGTAAATTCACCATTGAAGAGGAAGGCACATAGATCAGTCATGAAATAGTGAAGTGTCGAGGGTTTTTAGAGAAAGATGGTCTCCCATCTCTCTAAATCCCATCTCAACATATGTGGATGTGTTTAATGGTCCATAAAAATTACAATCATTATTAATTGATGTTATGAGTCATGTACATTTATGAATTTAGGAAAACTGTGTTGAAATATATTCAGGGTGATTTAGGATATTTTAGGTGTTTCATGAATAATGTTTAATCAATAAATAATGCATGAAAGGATTCCTCCCTTCTTTAATGGATGTTTATATCTCAATTTGTTTGATCGAAATGATATATTCTAAATTAATTAGTTTTCATGGTTTCATATAGGAATATTTTAGTTATGGAATGAAAAATATAAATACATTGGGTGATGGGACATGAACGTAAGCTACATAATTAGAGATTCCATGATGAGAGTATTGTGTTATATTATAAGCCTCTATATAAGGTTTTATATATTTTTAATATTAATTTATTTTTTATTATGTTTATTAGTGTGTTACATAATGATATACATGGGAATTGTGTTGTTTCTCCTATTTCCAATAAGAAAGAGGCATTGTGGGTCACACACAATGTATATCTAGAACTATAATTAAATAAATAATAATATTTATTTTTTTAGGTTTTGATTAAACATTATTCCTCAAAATTATTTAATAATTATTCTGCATTACATATTCAAATATATTATACCACTAGTTATTAGAGAGAATATTTTGTGAGAATAAGAATTTATAAATATTTATTTATATATTTTTAATTTTATATTTTTTTTATTTCTCTGAGAATAATGCATTGATATTTATTTAATAAATAATTTTCCTCTCTTCAAATCCCCAAAAATATCTTTTAGGAATGGATAACGAAGTTTAATGGTCTATATATAAATAATATTTAATGTAATTCAATAGCTTTTTGAAATGTCAAAAAAATTATATTATATATCTATGTATTATATAAAAATGTTTATAGAGGGATTAAAGAATTAATAATGGCCACTTGCGATATTATTATTTTATATCCCTAGTAGTATATAACTCTAATTCAATTATTCTCTTACAATTTCCATTTTTTATGCATAAATATTTTTTTAGATTTCTCGCAAGAAACCTAGATAGCCACTTCTCCCATAAATATCTAAATAATGGAGAGTTATTGTAATGAACTGGGTATTTATAGAATAATACTTTTTTATATCAATTAATACTTATAAATAAGGTATTAATTTAATTTTAAAGGGGACACGTTTTCTGATAGCATACTCAACATGCAACAACTGGCATCTCCAAAGTCTATCACTACACACAACATTGAGTTATACTGAAAAATAATACAATAATATTATTATTATTTTAAATGGTAGTTAACACCTAACCATTGGAATCACAGTAATGAATAGTATACACTAAATTTATAAATATGGTTTACACATGTGTAAATTAGGATTCATTGATTACCAAATTTATTATAAATAGAACTAAAAACCAATTGAATATAACTTATGTGTTTTTATGAAACTCTATTTAAAATAGAATAATTGTGATATCATATAACTCATTATGGATTATTATATAATGAAAAGTGTGTGATATTTATATATTCAATGTAATTTTTTAATTTCATATTATCTATTTTCTAGATATGATATAAGAATAAATTAATTTTTTCCAATAAAAGAAGTATTTTTCTAAAAATGATATTTTTCCACCTTTTGATGGAGATCCCTTTTTAAATTTAGTTTTTGATTCAATTTTTTTTTTCATAAATAACTTCTTCTTTAGAATTGGAACATCAAAATGTATTTTGGATGATATTTTGGTGTTTTTCTACTAAAGGTAATTTTTTAATGAATAGTGAAAGTACTGCATTATAATTAAAAAATACCTTTCCATCTAATTTATTTATATAGAAATATTATTATTTTAATTGGTCATAATGTGTAATTGGATTATATTGTTTTCATTTAAACCAATTTTTGACATTGGAATTAATTTCACTTTGAAAGTGGAAGTAACCCATGTCAATATTTTGGTAGTTTTTACTCCCTAAAAACACACATTTTAGTTTTGACAAAAGGATTAATTTTAAATTAATTTCTTCAAATTGTTTTTTCTTTAATTTTTAAAAATGTATTCAATATTTTGAATTAGGAGGTCATTATTATGTAAACAGGTAACTTTTATTTTTAGCCATTATGAATAGTAAATTTAGTAAATATTTTATTTACCATGGTTAAAGGGTAACTCTGGTAAATAAGGGTAGAAATAATTTTATAATAATATTGAATTACACTAAAATATATCCTAATCGCATTGGATGATATTTTTTGTACCATGGGAATCCTTCGATCTATTTTTGGACCCCATTGAGCCACATGAGTGTGAAAATTACATTTAATTAATTTTAATTTCATGTTAAAGAAAATATAACCTAAACCTCTGCCATTTAGTAAACCAATTTTTAAATGGGGTTATATATGTTTTCATTTAGACTATAAATTTTTATTATAATGATAATACTATTTCCTACATCATGGTATTTTATTTATAATTTTTAAACATCATATAAATAAATATATTTATGACAAAATGATGATGTAGTAATAAACTTATTAATGAATGAATTAAATAATTGTGATTATAAATATTAAAATAAATTTATTTTGAAACTTTTCAAGCCATCCACAAATTTAAGATATGATTATGAATTATTATATTCAAATTCCTGATCTTTCTTCAAAGGAATCATGTTATTGGTTTTTAAAAAGTCATGATATGAATAGTAAAACAATTAAAATAAATGAGTTTTTAAAAGAAATACTATCTTCTTAAATGATATAATAGTCATAAAAATATCGTATAAGGGAATACGAATTTTATAATGATTTATATATTATTAATGAACCACTTGAGTTTCAATTTTAATTTTATGGTAACTATATTAACTATATAGTATGAATATAAAAGAAGACATGGTAATAGTTAAATTTGTTAACTAGGAGTTAAATGTAAATTATATTGTTAAATTTGAGATCAAAACACTTTTTAAACCTATTTTTTGAGAGTATTTAGAACAATACTAATGTTTCCTTTCAATTAAATGAGTTTTTTTTCATTTTTAAATTTGATATTCAGTTTATAATAAAATAATCATCCAGGAAATTCCTAAAGTACTCCTCCTCTCTTCTATAAATGGCCACCACCTCTAACCCCTTACTCACACCTCTAAGTCCCCTTGTATTATCAAAAATCTTCTTCAAAAATCACCCATAATCCCTAATTCAACCTATAATCCTTACCTTAGTTATAAGTAAATTCATGAAATCATTTTTCCTCAAATCAAAGGGAGTTACCCATTTTAAGAGATAGTGCCTTCTCTAAAGTTCCTTTCCAATATTCTACTTCTTCACTCCAACTTGAATTATTATCCTTTTATTACATAACCAAACTATTGTTCACAATATTCGATGATGTTTTTATGAGATTTATTCTAACAACACTTACATACACCTCCATATAATGTATTTAGATCAAACTGTTTCTGTGGACGGTGAACTACTGCCTCACGAAACAATTATTGCTCAATTTTCTCATAACACCTCTCATGGAATCCATTATGATGAACTGTATTTATATGATATATATTATGTATATATTTTATCGATTCTTCTGTAATTTTTATTTACAACATACCTTTATGCTTTTCATGATGTGAAAACATGATAATTTCATTTGAGGAAATGAAGACTACTGCCCCCATCAAAGTGATAAGACTCATTCATTCCATACATAGAACATATAAAGGATGGAATTAATAAACTTATGTAACGTATATAAAATTTGATATTATACTGTAATTATAATATACATATGTATTATTATGTTTTCATTCCATTAAATATGAAATAGAAATGAATGTGGAGTTCATGCGTACATACGACTTACGACCTCCATGAATAGTGCATTTTTCTTATCTCCAAATATTATGGAATATTATAAATATATATATTCTGGATATATATATTTTATATATATGTGAATAATATTCTGGTGATAATATAATTTTGACCATGTTGAAAAATTTTAATTAATACCATATCATTTTCAACTGAAGTACTGAATATCAGTAAAACGACTGAAATTAACTTAAATAATTATGTAATTTTTATAACATGGTAATAAGGGATATAAAAGGAATAATAAACTTGAAAAAGGTTCTGAAGTGAGTTCAAATTAACATAAGATTATTATTTAGGAAATTAATGAATGAATGAGTCAATTCAGACGTGAGGTAATGGACTAAATCTCAATTTTCTTTAACTGAGGCATATTTTGATAATATACATCTCTTTCTTTTACGCGGTGTATAATAAACCCCAATGATATTAATTTAATTAAAATGGAATCTTTTTTTCTTTGAAGTGTTTTACTAAATGACAAAAAAATTATCATATGCGGAAAAAATGACCTCTCTGCAGCCGTAATCGTTATTTGAATTCCTATATAATCCTTATTGTTTTTAAAAGGAAAATAATTCTCATATTCCCCTTTTGGGTGTTTCCTTAATGAAACTGGTTTATAAATGTATTTTTTATTTCAATATCTTGAAATGATTTCTTTTGATTAAAAAGGAAATTTTATTAGTTAAATGTTGATATTTCTAATATTTTATGTGTTATGGTTATATAATGGTACTAAGACATTTGACGGATGGTTACATGATAAAACAAATAACGGGTGGTTCTGTGATAAACGAAGGATGGGTGGTTACATTATAACCTACAATGCATTTGGTAAGGAATTTAGCTGTATAACTATTCCATTTTGTGATATGTGTCGAATTCGATCGTGTGGTTATTCCATTTATGTGTGCTAATGTCTCATGTTACCTTTATATGTTATATGTTGATTTTATAGGATTTATTGTCATATATTGGTTACAAAAAGGGTAACAAATGATATTACATCCAGTGAAGTGTTTTTTCTACTTCTTTAAGGTGAAATGTGTTACTTTATGAAAAAGTATTTAGGGATTAAATGTTATTTTTAAAAAATAAATATTTTACTTAATTATGTATCCCTTACATAGAATTTTATGCTCATCCCATGTTTTGAAATGTTTTATACAGGATATAATGATGAATAGGGTCATGTATGGGATCAAATAAAAGTAATGTTGTCTAATACATCGAACATGACATGTTTATTTTCTTAACAGTTTTTTTAATAAAAATTTGGACAGTGAGTTGATGTATCTACATGTAATATTCAAGTTGTTATGTATAAGTTATAAATTATTTCTCTAAATCTCTAAACTTGAATATTTTCTCAACGTGAATAATTAACTTAATTAATGATTATGTAATGTTTAAATCATATGTCTTATAGGTGGTATCAAAAGCAGTTTTAGATAAATTTAGAGGTTGTGGTATTAGATAAGAATAAGTGACATAACCATAATGGTTATCTTATTAGAAAGAGTCACTGTTATTTTAGAAATATTTAATGAGTCTAAAATAATATGAATATGTATATCATAGGGTTTACCCTTTTTAAAATATATTATATGATGACTTTTCTGATATACTCACACTGTCCATTCTGGATTTAGTAAACGGTTGGATCTAGCAGGCACCAAAGTATTAATGGATATGAATGAAACTATGTTGGTTTCTGAGGAATAAAAAGAATGAAATGGGAGCTATAATGAGAACTCTTGTCGTTATTGTCAACAAACTCTCTAGATTCATGATTTACCACATGAACCTTGGTGATTTTTATAAGGAATTATATATGTGAGAAAAAATCCCTATGAATGTTCAATAAATAATCATAAAGGTAAGTATATTCAAAACATATGTGTCAAGGATGTGGAAGGAAACACCTGGAAAAATTCATCAAAGGGATGGAAAAATTCTATAGATGTGGTAATGAAGTTCATAATGCAAGAACCTAACATGGAAAAAGGGAAGTGTCCAGTTGACTCCAAGAAAGGGAAATATGATCATTATGAGGGATCAATTGAATTTTATGAATTTGTTGTTCATGGTCATTATACAAATATATGCCCAGTGAAGATTGTTCGAGAATGGGATTAACAATACCGTAAAAATATATTTTTACCAATACCTATTTCCATTCCAATTAAGGATTATAAAACTGACAATGACCAATGAAAGGTATTGATTATTTCATAGTTGATGTTTTGACACTATTAAATATTAGGATATGATTAATGATTTTGTTTTAAGGAAATAAGTATTATGGAATAAGTATGAAAATAATGTTTAATGGATCATGATTAACATTAGATGTGTAAAAATTCTACGTATAAGGTGATTACGATTTATCATATATTTTAGGATTATGAAATACATAAAAGTATTAAGGATCTTTTGATGATTGGATTACATTGGATGTCTTTTTATTGTATATGTAACCCTGAAGTTTGATATGTTAAAATGTTATTCAATAATGAATTATCTTTCTATTGGTGCACATAATATATAACCTTTGGGATTCATATGATCTTTTGTTATTGAGGTGATAAATGGTTCTTAAATTTGGGATGCAAAATGAAAGGTACTAGATTGCCTTTGGGGATAAAATATGTTGTGGTTATTTTTTAGGAAATTATATTATTTATTAGAATATTATAATAATATTAATAGGGGTTAGAAAAAGTACATCCCACACGATGGTTGTAAACTCGTTGCGTCCAGCAAGGCCTTGAGAACTGAACACGCAAAAGAAGGGCGACAAGGACTCATCACCTACCAATGTCCTATGTGAAGTCTCTGGTAAGTATGACCTATTATATTTAGTTAAATGATTTTATTGATCAAGAATAATTTGATTAGGGATATTATGTTTTAACACATGGGTATCCTTAGTATAGTAAAATCATTTGGTGATTAAGTGATAAAAGTTATTTTAGAAGAAATTTTCTCTTTTGGGAACAATATAAGCCTATAGAAGATATAATAAATTGGGATTTCAATTAAGGAGTAATGGTGGATTTTTATTTTTGAATAATCTATGTTATTATTTTGGTCTTATAGAGATTTGGGTTAATTATATAGATGATTAACCTATCATAAATAATATGTGATTAGGATAATTAATTTTTAGTATGAGACATTATGAGTAACCGATGTCATTTGGAGATAAATGATAGGATTTTTTGGAAGACTATGTGATCAAATCCTTCTAAATTTGGAATTCATACTTATTTTGGATTATTTTGAATAATTTTAAGGAAAATTGTATATTTAATGGTCTTTTTGAGCTTTTGGTATTGTTTGTTAAATTTTAGAGATTAACAATAGTATTTCTTTTTATTAAAGATATTCCTTTTTTGGGATTATCTGATCTTGTACCAACCATTTTGGTTTTCATTAATGTCTACAGATAGGGGAAATATATGGTTTATATTTTTTGGATCATTTTATTCTCTAGAATTTTATTATATCTCTTCATGTGTGACCAAGTCATCTTGAATACTCATCGTTTGGGGAAAAGATGAGTTATTGTTAGAAACTTATTAAAGGATTAATCTCTACATGAAAAGTAAGTATATTTACTTATGTTCATTGTAAATATCATAAATAAATTCTCCAACATTTTTAAAGGGAACATTAATAAAAAAAATGGGGTGCATTTACTTTTCCTACTGGGGAATTGAATATTTTTTAACCCGTCACAAGTTTTTTGTTTTTTAATTGTTAAATTTTTCCTAATCATGTTATCTATCACTCAGCATCAAAACATGATGGTTAGTTTTCTCTCCCATATCTATGTTTTCATTGATTACTAATATATGTTATATAGGATGACTACTAAAATTATCTTTATTTATTTTAAATTGATAGTTTTATTGACTATTTTTCTTGGTGTGGGACTTTTAATGAAGTTTCTAATACTATTTTAGAAATTGCAAGGATGCAATTTCCAAAAGGGGGGAAGGTGGTAACAACCCATGTATTTATAGAATAACAATTTTTTATTTCTATTAATACTTATGAATAATATATTAATTTTACGTTAAAGGGGACTCTTTTTCTAATATCATACTCGACATGCAATAATAGGCTTCTTCGAAATCTTGCATTTCACATAACATTAAGTTATAAAAAAATAATACAATAATAATATTATTATTTTAAATGGTAGTTAACAACTAGACATTGGAATATCAGGAATGAATTGAAACAACAAAATTTTGAAATATTGTTTACATATGTTTAAATGATGATTCATTGATTACCAAATTTATTAGAAATGGAAAAAAACTAATTGAATATTAGGGATGTATTTTTAAGAAAATCTATTAAAAAGATAATAATTGGGTTTTCATATTACTCTTTATGTGTTTTTATTCAGTGAAAAATATATGATATATATTCAATTTAATTTTTTAAATTCATCTTATATGTTTTCTAGATATTATATAAGAACAAATTCAATGTTTTCGGATTAAAAAAGTATTTTTCGAAAAAATGCAGTTGTATCGACTTTTAATGGAGAACCTGTTGAGAAACTGTTTCTTTCAACAATACATAATATTGTTATTTAAAGGGGGAGTTTATAATATTACTCTATCTCTTTATGATAATTTTGATGCTCACAAATACACTTAATTATTTTTTAATGATTATTTTTGTTAAGCGTTTTGCACGAATTTATTATTTTATTTTACACTTTAAATTACAGGAATCTATTACAAACGTATTAGTATATAGACTGTTCTGGAAACACTACTCAAGCGCTACTTGTTTGGAATCTACTTGAGCGTGTTCTGGAAACACTGTTCATACCCATCATTGGTAATCATTGAATATGGATAAAAACTGTGTATACTTTTTAAGACACGGAAAAAGTATGGTTAAACTACCATACGTTATCGGCAGAGTATGGAAGAAGAACCCTAAGTTAGGAAGGAGCCCTACGATTGGGATATCAGAAAAGTATGGAAGGAGAACTGTACATAAATATTAAACATTACATTTGTTTCTCAAATGTATGGTTCATCAACCTTCCTTTCTTAAACAACCATACGTTCTTGGAAAAGTATCGATCAAGTAAAAGTATAGATCTTTTATCGTATGTTTGAAAGTTGAATAGAAAAGTATGGATAACCAACCCTACATTTTGAATCAACCTCACATTGTGAACCTTACGTTTGAAGGAAACTTCATCAACCTTACGTTCAGAGGATGCGTACAGTTCAACCTATCCTTAAGTTTGGTGTCGGAGAATTTAAATTCAATATTTTCATTTAACGGTCAATATGTTGATTATTAGGAGGATTTCAAGCCAGATTTAAAGTTATTTTAAGGTACAATTTTGACTGATTCAATACTATTTCATCAATGATTTGATAATTTAATTAAAATGAGCTTTTTATGTCGAGTCTTCAGGGAAGTTATGACTACTCGGTAAATTCAAATGTTTGAATATCACGAGTAAAAAAGAAGACTTTTGTGGATCTAATTTTTCAGATAAATATCTTATCGTTATTTTATTTATATGGTATTTTTGAAACTGGATCGATAATATATTATTGATCATGTGTGTTCTTTTTATTATTCTGGAAAAAGGAAATATAGAGACTTTTGAAACACACGGATCTGGTTGTTCAAAATGAGCGTCAAAGCTCTGTTTGTTAAAAAGGAAGGATGGTGATAGAAGATTTACTTGTTCTACAATGAAGATCTACTGTGAATTTTCTCCTGCTAAAGTTGTGAATTATAATTCTATATCTACTGCAACAGGATCGACTCAGAACTTCTCTTATGCGAAGATTATTATTTCTATAGGCGATGATCCATCTACTGTCAATTTTATGTCGTTGCAATTGTGAAGAACATCTGGAAAGTTTTTTTAGAATACGAAAATCTTTCTTTTCTATTATTGAGTGACAACCTTCTCGTACAAAGCTGAGTAGGTTCGTGTTTGAACCAGAAGGCTTTGTTTTTTCCATGGATTGTAAAGGTGTCAACTTCCTGTACTCAGTTGTGAACCGGTCTGTTGAAACAAGGACCAGATAGTGAAAATCACCAACCTCGTGGAGTAGAGCATTCGTGGGGTGGACTATGGGCCTTCTGTTCCCCGAACCACTATACATCTTCTGTTTCTGCTATTTTATTTTCCGCTGCATCATTTTATCTGATTAAAGTAAAAAGGCAGAACACACTCTCGTAATGATTTTTGAAAAGACATAATTCACCCCACTCTTGTGTATATTTGGTGTAATATAATCCAACAATTGGTATTTGAGGTTGAGCTTTCTGATAATTTTTTAACGAGCTAAAAGTGATTATACACTGAGCAATATGACTCATACAAGAGTGGTAATGTCTATGGTCAGAGCACCATACTTCAATGGAGAAAACTATGGATGCTGGAAGTTGCGAATGATTTTCTATCTGAAAAATATTTGATACAGAGTCTATTCTAAGATTCTGACTCCATATGAAATACCAGAAAAACATGAAACATGGAATGAAGCTACTGATGAAGATTATGACATGAACTTGAAGGACACCAATGCAATTATATGTGGTCTATGACCTGATGAGTTTAATAGAGTATCTCAATGCCCAACAGCATATGAAATGTGGAAAACTATTGATGTTTCTTACGAAGGAACTAACAATATCATAGAAATGAAATATGAAAAATCCAAGCATCAATTTGATACATTCAGTATTGTTGAAGTTGAGAGTATTAATCAAATGAATGGAATATTTACAGAGATTGTCAATAGCATAACTTCCTTTGGAGCTCCCATTATGAAAGCTGATCAAGCCTTAAAAGTATTAAGAGTACTGCCTACAAAATGGAATGGAATCTCTGTAGTAATGAGACTATTAACACCTGTCAAAGATTTAACCATGAGATAACTGATTGGAACATTAATGATGTATGAATATGAGATGGAAGATGAAGCTAATGAACATAAAGTGCCTGTCAAAATAGATGATACTGCCTTTAAAGCATCATTATAGAGAAAAAATAGAAATATAAAGAAGAATGTAAAAGACAAGTCAGAGAGTTCTGATTTATCTAATTCTGATATGAAACTAGCTTAGCTAGCCTGAAGATTAACAAAATTATATAGAAAGAAGAAGGTATTTATAAATTCCATCAAAAATTATGGCAAAGAAATCATATGCTATGAATGCAAGAAAATGGGGCATATCAGACCTGATTGTCCTCAACTAAAATAAGACAAAAGAATGAATTTTTTTAAAAGAAATGACTAAGGGAATAAGGACAAGAAATCCATAAAATCTACATGGAGTGTATCTGAAGACACTAGTAGTACTTTTCTATCAGACTCAGAGAAGGCGGAATAAAATCGGAAAGCCAACATGTGTTTTATGGCAGAAAGATATGAGGTACAATCTTACTACTCTTTTGACTCTAGTTCTGAATCTAATGACTCTAAGGAAAAACATGCAGCCTACTGAAATATTCTTTAAGAAAAATATAACTCTCTATTTAAGAAGAATAAGCCTTTAGAGAATATTCATAAAACCGTTTCTGATGAAAGAGATACAATGCTAACACAATATAAAGAGTTAACTAAAATGTTTTATTCAATTAATTCTAACAACACAGATTATGAATCAAAGATAAAATCACTACAAACTAAAGTAGAATCTTATAAAACTACAGACCAGGTTTTTACTAAAGGAGAAAATACTTTAAATAAAATCCTTGGAAAAAATGTCATTAAAAAGGAGAGATTTGGAATTGGTAGTAAAGGTGAAAAATACAAGCTGTACATAAATTATTTTATTCCACGTGCAAAAATATTAAATTGTAATTGTTGTGGAATATGAAGACATATTTCTAAAAACTATTTCATAAGACAACCCCAAATTTGTTTCATTAAGGGATCTTTTGTATCAAATGATCTATTTGAATCATGTGAAATTAGAATAACAAAACAATTCTGGATTCCCATATCCTTGTTAGCTAACACTACTTGACCCAACATAATATGGGTACCAAAGAATTTTTTGTAAATGCCGTTGTAGGGAGAAGGTCACAAGAGAAAAAAGGACATATGGTATATGGATAGTGGCTTCTCAAGACATATGAGTGGAAACACATTGAATTTCTCTACACTCACTCAAAAAGATGGTGGAATTGTCACTTTTGGTGAAAATGACAAAGGAAAAATCATTGTTATTGAAAGAGATGGAGATCCAAGAGCTATCTCAATTAATAAAGTACTTTATGTACATGGATTGAAACACAATCTGATAAGTATCTCTCAACTATGTGATTATGGATATGCTGTTGATTTTTCTAACAATTTTCTATTCTATTTTCAAAACTAAATTGCATAAATTTAGAGCACCAAGAACTGATAATGTCTATACCCTGGATTTAAATTCCTTGTGTAAACAACTATTAAATTTCTTAACAGCTAAAATAATTGAATCCTGGATCTGGCATAGGATACTTTGACATTGTAATGTACATGTTTTAGATGTTGACTATTCTATATTTACATGGATTTTCTTTTTGAAATTTAAAAATTACGCTTTTACTTTATTTGAAAGTTTTTATAGGTGTTCAAAATGAAAAAGGTTTTAAAATATTTTCATTAAGAAGTGATCTTGGTGGAGAATTTTGGAGTCCGTAATTTAATTCCTTCTGCTCAAATATGGGTGTTAAACACACATTATATACACCTAAAACATCTCAACAAAATGGAATTGTTGAAAGATGAAATAGGCATATTCCGGAAATGGCTAGGACGATGCTAAATGAATACAACCTTCCTACCTACTTTTGGGAAGAATCTATAAGCACAACCTGCTATATAATGAATACATTTTTAATTACTCTTCTTTTGAAAAAGACACCATATAAACTTTGGAATAACAGATAACCTAAAATTAAATACTTTAATGTTTTTGGATGCAATTTTTACATCTTAAACACCAAGGGTAATCTTGGTAAGTTTGATCCAAAATCTGATTAAGGAATTTTCATAGGATATTCAAATACCTCCAAAGCATATTGAATCTATAATAAGAAGTCAAGGATTATTGAAGAACCAGTTCATGTGAAATTTGATGAATCTAATCCCATTGAGTAAAGGACATATTAAATGGATGAATCTGACTCTAATGATAACATGAGGCTTGAGAACATGAAACATGATTTTGAAAAAGATATAAATAAAATTCAGCCAATTATAGAAGAACATGAGACTAAAGAACCTATAAGTGTGTTTCCTAGATAGAATAGAACCCCAAATAATCACCCTTTAGAATCTATAATAGGAGACATAGATACAGGAATAAATACTAGAAGAAATATAGGGAATGTTGTAGAATTCCCTGCCTTTATATCCCATTTAGAACCCAAGACTATAGAAGAAGCATTAGATGATGAAAGCTGGATAATAGCAATGAAATAAGAATTAAACCAGTTCAAAAGAAATAATGTATGGGAAAGAGTTTAAAGACCACAGAACTATCCATTGATAGGAACCAAATGGGTTTTTAGAAATAATCAATATGATCAAGGAATAATAACTAGAAATAATTCTAGACTTGTAGCCAAAGGATATAATCAAGAAGAAGGTATATGTTATGATGAGACCTTTGTACCTGTATCTAGACTAGAATACATTATAATCCTATTAGCTTATCCATCTCATATGAACATTAAATTCTATCAGATTGATGTTAAGTCTTCCTTTTTAAATGTTTATTTAACGGAGGATGTTTTTTTTTGAGCAACCTCCTGGTTTCAAAAATTATAAAAAACCATATTCTGTTTTAAACATACTAAGGCTCTATATGGACTTAAACAAGCACCTAGAGCTTGGTATTAATGATTAAGCTCTTTAATTTTAAAAAATTATTTTACTGTTGGGATGGCAGATCAAACACTATTTTAGAAAACTATGAATTCTAATATTTTATTGGTTCAAATTTATGTTGATGATATAATTTTTGGATCAACTAATAAAACCCTTTTGTCATGAGTTTTCAATGTTAATGCAAAAAGAATGTGAAATGAATATGATGGGAGAGCTAAATTTATTTTTAGGACATCATATTTATCAAAAGGATTTTAGAAATGTTTTGAATCAAAGAAAATAGAATACTGATGTGTTGAAGAAATTTGGATTTGAAAACAGAAAGACATATAAAACTCATATGTGTACTAATATAAAAATTGATTTTGGTGAAACTAGAAAATCAGTTGACAATAAGTTATATAGAGGTAGGATTTTTAATTTATTATATCATACTGCTAGCAGGCCAGATATAGTTTATTCAGTATGTCTTTATGCAAGATTTCAATCAAATCCTAAAGAATCTAATTTAACTATTGTTAAAAGAATTTTTAGATATTTAAAATGAACTGTTTTTCAACCTCTTCTTTATCCCAAAACTTTTGATTTCAATTTGATTTCATATTCAGATGCAGTCTTTGGGAGTTGTAGATTATATAGGAAAAGCACTTTAGGAACTAGTCACATTTTAGGAAAATATTTACTGTCATGGGAAAGTAAGAAACCACATTCATTTTCCCTATCATCAGTTGAGGCAAAGTATGTTTCTGCTGGAAGTTGTTGTGCATTGGTGTTGTGGATGAAAAACACTCTTATGTACTTTGGACTAAATTTTAATAATACACCTATTTTATGTGATAATACTAGCGCTATAAATAATTCAAAAAATCCAATTAATCATTCTAGAACTAATAATATTGATATCAGACATCATTTTCTATGAGATCATGTTCTTAAAAAGGATATATCTTTGGAATTTATAAGTACTAAAATTCAATTAGCTGATATTTTTATTAAACCTCTTCCCACTGCAAGGTTTGAGTTTATTAAGGGGGGTTTAGGTTTATTTTATCTTAAATAAAATTCTATTCCACTATAGTTGTTCTTTATTTTAATTCTGCTTAAAATAATTAAGAAATTTTGTTTTTCAAACAGAATAAGTTTATTTTCCTCGAGCAATCTATTTTATTTATTTTTAAATATATGTGTTTATTATTAAAAAACAAGGGAATCAAGGTTGTCAGAAACCCTTTCAACTACTACACCGTTTCATTTATATCAAAACCTTTTCGAACCCACAAACTGCACCTATGCTCATCGACCCTAATCTTCGAACCACTAAAACCCTAACCTTCAAACCTTCATAGATTCTCCCAGAGAAGGTAAGGACTAAAAGAGACCGTGATGTCTAGACAAGAAATTCCAAGAGAAAACGCTCTGATGGAAGAAAAATATTACAGGGAAAGGTAATCAATCTCGACTAGTTATTTTAGACAAATTTATTTTTGAAACAAGCATAGTCGTTTCTGAACCTTGAACAGACTTTGAACAGTGAAAATACGGAATTCGTGTATGAGGTAGAACGTAGATTATTCTTCAAATATGTATAGTTTAGTCTGGGAGATACTGAGGTTAGTATCATGGCAATGATAGAGGAAAGATATTTCTCAATCTCATCAGTATAAATTGATCAGATTCTCAACTGCCCTCATGAGGGATTTTTTCAATTCGATTTAAAAAATATTATAGATTATGTGCATAAATCAGAGGACACAATTTCGTTTCTCTTTGGTATTAAGACTGTAAAGAAAATGTTTATCAATGATTTGGAGCCTGACCAGAAAATTTTGGTCAAATTTATTCAAACATGGATTGCACCGAGGATGTCTAAGATGGAAATGATATTATATCCTGATATGTATATAATTTATCTTTTTCTCAGTGATGTCAAACTGAATTTTCCTCAGTATATGGTTAGATACCTAAGATATTGTTGTCAGAGTGATACCCGAATGAAAATTTATCCTTTTGGTCGATTCATTTCCAAACTATTTCTTAAGAAGGACATGGTGAGACTGGTGGATGCCAGAGTACACGGCCATCACATCAATGTATTTAATGACTGAACGTTAAGAAAGAATGGTTATTTTTGGATTAATATCAAAGAAAAAAATTTCCAGTAGGAGAAGATGATGAATTAAAGAGTGCTCAAGATCAATCTGTAAATTCCAAGGAGGGACAAGCAGAATCAAGAGTCAGCACTATGGCAAGGAGGATTATAATTGAAGTAGAAGAAACTGAGGAAGAAAGAAGTCAAGAGGGACTTAAAACTCAGAGTAAAAGTCATGTTACTGAGGAACTTAGTTCCCTTAATTTAATTACAAAATATTTACTCTCTTAAAGATTTTTCAATGAAAAGGTTGTTGGACAATATCAAGAACAGAATGTCACTGTTACAGATCCTGATCATGAAAGGATTGTAGTTGAAAGATCAGAACAACAGTCTATAGCTGATGTTGTTGTTGTACTTCAACAAGAAAAGGAGGGAGAGCCTGGTGAGGATGTGGACAGACCTCAGAAAACTCTATAATAAATCATTTTAGATATTCCATTAAATAAAAAAATTGCAAATTTTCATGATGATCATGCTTCTTACGCTCACAGAGAAGTTCTTCAAGAAGATTTTTCTGTGGAAGAGTCTGGAAAGGACTTTGAGGAAAAATATGTGGATCATCCTACTCAGGACAAGGAGAAAGAAAAATATGATCCTGAATCAATACCTTTAGTACTACTACATCACACAGAGCTTGAGAATGCGAATCAAGCATAGGGTGCTTCGGATTCAAGGAATAGGGAAGGTGAAGAATTGTACAAAAATTTATCTCAACTGCATTGTGATAATGATTCTCTGAGAAGTACCTTAGCATCCAAGGAGTTTAAATTTTAAAATCTTAAAGAGATTATTGTTTCAAGACAAGAAGTTGATGTTTTTAAAGAGGTTCTGCTAAATATTGTTGCCAAATTGACATCTGAAATGGTTATGAAATCAGATTTCTTAGATCATAAGTTGTTTGTGGCGAAACAATTTGCATCTTTTGTAAATAATGATGCTAGTAGATCAGGTACTTCACTTGATTTAATAAAAATATTTCAAGCTATCACATTTACAATGAGCAAAATGAATGACAGGTTGCAAGATATTCAGTGCAAATGTGCTTCATTATTTGTTCTCTTAGATAATCATCAATTCTTAGTTGATCAGTTGACATCGAATGAGCCAGGAATCTACTCTATCTTAGAAAAATTCACAGAGAAGCTGTCTTTGTTTATGGAGAAAGAAGATAGGCTTCATGAGTTTTTCAGAGTCAATCTCATTGAAGATATTCATATGACTCAAGAGGCCAGAGATCTTATTATTCATCTTTGAGATGGATTAAAGAAAAGGTTGTGAGAACAGTTAGCAGAAATCATGTCTACAGTCCAGATATGATAAACCCAACCTATTCACTACAACAAATCTTGATTCCTTTGTTTATCATAATTTTATATATTTTTGTCTTTTAATGAAAATCTATTTCTTTCATTATATTTGTTTTTACTATATTTATTTTGATATTCCAGTACTCTAGATTTAATTATTGATAAATAGATAATAATAGTCATTACTTATGTTCAGTGTTACATTAATCTTTGTTTTATTCCATATTCTATCATTCTTTTTTATATCACAAAAGGGGCGAATAAATTTGGTTAAACACAACATTTTATTTTACTGGGAGAAATTTGGATAAATACAACATATTTTAGTTTGGGGGAGTAATTATTTTTATTGGTAAAAATTTCAACATAGATAAATTAAAGGGAGACATTAATATTGTATTTATCATTTACAAATTTAAAAACTTTTTGTAATTAATTTTTTGTTAAGTTAATTTCATTTATTATTTTTTATGGGTTTTGTGATCATCAAAAAGGGGGAGATTGTTGAGAATGTTTTGTTTTAGACAATACATAATATTGTTATTTAAAGGGGGAGATTATATTATTACTCTATCTCTTTATGATAATTTTGATGCTCACAAATACCCTTAATTATTTTTTAATGAATTTATTTGTTATGTGTTTTGCAGGAATTATTATTTTTTACTCTTGAAATTACAGGAATTTATTACAAATGTAATCGTATTTAGCATGTTCTAGAAACACTGTTAATACGCTACTTATTCTGAATCTGCTTGAGCGTGTTCTGGAAACAATGTTCATACCCTATGTGGATAAACGTAGTGTAAGGATAAAAACCATGTATACTTTTTAATATAAGGAAAATGTATGGTTAATCAACCATACTTTATCAGCAAAGAATGGAAGAAGAACTCTACGATAGGAAGGAACCCTACGTTCGGGATATCAGAAAAGTATGGAAGGAGAACCCTACGTAAATATTAAACGTTACGTTTGTTTCTCAAATTTATGGTTCATCAACCTTACTTTTGTAAACAACCACATGTTCTTGGAAAAGTATAGATCATGTAAAATTATGGATCTTTTACCCTATGTTTGAAAGTTGAAGTGAAACGTATGGATGACCAACCCTATGTTTGGAATCAACCTTACATTGTGAACCTTAGTATTGAAGGAAACGTCATTAACCTTACGTTCAGAGGATGCATACAGATCAACCTAACCATACGTTTGGCGTTGGAGAATTTAAAGTCGATATTTTTATGAAACCGTCAATATGCTGATTATTAGGATGATTTCAAGGTAGATTTAAAGCTGATTTTAATGTATTATTTTGACAGATTCAAAACAGTTTCATCAATTATTTGATAATTAAATTAAATGGATATTTTTATGCTGAGTCTTCAGGGAAGTTATAACGACTCTGGAAATTCCAATGTTTGAATATCATGAGTAAAAAGGCGACATTTGTGGATCAAATTTTGCAGGAAAATCACTTATCATTAATTTATTTATATGGGCTTTTTGGAACTACATCGATAATATATTATTGATCGTGTGTGATCTTTTGATTATTCTGGAAAAAAGAATAACAGAGACTACTGAAACACACCGATCTGCAGGTTCAAAATGAGCGTCAAAGCTCTGTTTGTTAACAAAGAAAGATTGTGATAGAAGATTATCTTATTCTACCATGAAGATCTACTGTAAATTTTCTACTTATGAAGTTGTGAATTATATTTCTATATCTACTGCAATGGGATCGACTCAGAATGTCTCTTATGCGATGATTATTATTTCTGAATGTGATGATCCATCTACTATCAATTGCATGATATTGCAATTGTGAAGAACATCTGGAATGTTTTTTTAGAATATGAAAATCATTAATTTCTATTCTTGAGTGACCAACTTCTCATACTAAGATGATTAGGTTCGTGTTTGAAAAAGAAGGCTTTGTTTTTTCCTTGGATTGTAAAGGTTTCAACTGCATGTACTCAGTTGTGAACCAGTCTGTTTAAATGAGGACGAGATCGTGATATTCACCAATCTTGTGGAGTAGAGCGTTGGTGGAGTGGACTAGAGGCCTTCTATTCCCCGAACCACTATACATCTTGTGCTTCTGCTATTTAAATTTCCTCTAGATCATTTTATCTGATTAAAGTTAAAAGGAAGAACACACTCTCATAATGATTTTTGAAAAGCCACAATTCATCCCCCCTTTTGTGTATATTTGGTGTAATACGATCCAACAGTACCCTTTTTAAATCTATTTTTGACACCTTTTTATGTTTTGTTTGACAAAATAAACTTCTTATTTAGAAGCATAACATCAAAATTTAATTTGGATAAAATTTTGGTGTTTTTTCTCCAAAAGTTCTTTATTTAATAAATAGTGAATAATCCTACATTTTAATTTAAAACATCCTTTTAATATAATTTATTTATATAGTTAGACTGTAATTTTAAGTAGTTTTAATGTGTAATTGGATTATATTTTTATTATTTAATCCAATGTTGGTCAATAGATGAAATTCTATTTTGAAATTGTATATAAACGCATGCCAATATTTTGATAGTTTTTACTTCTTAAAAACACACTTTTTGGTTTTGACACCGAGAATTAATTTTAAATTAATTTCTATAAATTCTATGTTTTGAATTTTAGATAATTGGATTCCATATTTGGAACCATGAGGTCCAAATTGTTTAAATATGTAACTTTTATTTTTAGACATTATTAATAGTATCTTCATTAAATATTTTATTAAATGAAGGTAAAAATAATTATATTCTAATAATTTTAAATTACCATGAAACATTTCTTACCCCAACTGGATGAGATATGTATGACCATGGGAATCCATGGGCCGATTTTAGGACCCCATGGAGCAACTATTGTGTGAAAATGACATTTAATTATTTTAATTTAATATTAAAGAAAAATATAACCCAAACCTATATTTTTTAATAAAACAATTTTTATATGGGTTTATAAAAGTTATAGATTGGACTATAAAGAGTAATTAGAAATATTAAAATATTTCCTACATCATTATATTTTATTTAAAAAAATTAGACACCAAATAAATGAATACATTTGTGACAAAATGATGATGTAGTGATTACCTTATTAATGAATTATTTGAATAATGAGATTATAAATATTAAAATAAATTTATATTGAAACTTTATATACCATCCAAAAATTATAAGGAAGAATATGACTTTTTATACTTTAATTTATGATGTTTTTTTAAGTAATACTGTAATTATGGATTTATAAAAATTCCAGCTATGAATAGTAAAAAAATTGACATAAATGATTTTTTAAAATAAATAGTATTTTATTAAATGATATAAATGTCTTGAAAATATATGATTAGGAAAAATGAAATAGATAATATTTTATATGTCATTAATGAACCACTTGAGGTTCTAATGTCATTTTATGGTAACTATATTAACCATGTGGTATGAATATACAAGAATACATTGATATATTTAAATTAGTTAATGAAGGGTTAATGCTAAATGATAAGGTAAAATTTTAAATGAAAAAACTTCTAAAACCTATTAGTTGAGAGTAAATTGAAAAATAATCTTATTATATTTAAATTAAATGTGTTTTTTACCTTTTTAAAATTGATATTAATTTTCTAATAAATTAATCTTTCAAAACATTCCTAAAGTACCCATCCTCTCTCTTATAAAGGCCACAACCTCTAACCCGTTACTCACACCTCTCAATCCCCGTGATTGGTCCATAATTTGATCCCATAATCTCCTAACATCCTTCTCTTACTAGTATCATCCTTACCTTAGGAAAAACACAATTCAATAAATCTTTTTGGCTCAAATCGTTGTGAGTTACCTGTTATAAGAGGTAGCGTCTTCTCTAAAGTTCCATTCCAATATTATATTTCTTAACTCCCTATTGTATTATTATTATTATGTAATTACAGAACAACTCCATTATCCTAAATATACTATGATGTTTTTTA
This sequence comes from Viscum album, assembly GCA_963277665.1. Lineage (NCBI taxonomy): Eukaryota > Viridiplantae > Streptophyta > Magnoliopsida > Santalales > Viscaceae > Viscum > Viscum album. Next base: position 1,298,307,365 of record OY728155.1, read on the forward strand.
TAAGTATTCTAAATACACTTACACACACCTTGATAAAATTGATTTTGAACAAACTATTTCTGCGGATATAAAACTAATGCATCACGAAACGATGATTGTTCAATTATCTACTTCCACATTACACAATTTCAATTGTCATGGAACTCTATTTATATGAAATATATTATGTTTATATTCTCTTTATGTTTCATTATTTTTTATTTACAACATACCTTTATGATTTTCATGAATTGTAAACACGATAATTTCATTTGAGAAGCGCAAACACCCCCCCCCCGCCCCTCAATGTGATATGACTCATTAATACAACACATGGAACATATAATGGATGTAATTAATTATATTTTTTAAAATATATAAAATATTATATTATACATGAATTTTAATATTCCTAGGTATAATTATGTTTTCATTCCATTAAATATGAAATAGAAATGAAAGTAATGTTCATGCGTACGTACGGCTTACAGTCTCCATGAAAAGTGGATTTCATTTCATATCTCCAAATGTTATGGAATATTATAAATACCTATATAATGGATATATATGTTATATATTTGAATAATATTCTGGATATAATTGAATTTCGACTACATGGAAAAATTGTAATTATAACATGTTCATTTCCGACTCATGTACCCAATATCGACATAACGACCGATAATAACTTAAATAAATATATATTTTTTACAACATGAAAATAAGTGATATAAAAGGAATATTAAACATGTAAAATGTTCTGAAAAGTAGTAATTAACATACGTTTATTATTATAGAAATTAAAGGATGAACTATTCAAGTCAGACACGAGGTAAGGGACTTCATCTCAATCTTCTTTCATTGAGACATATTTTGATAATATACACATACTTATTTTACTTGTTGTATTATAAACCCCATTGAATTTTACATGCATTCAAATTGGATATTTTTTATATGAATCATTTTACTAAATGACTATAAAAAATTCTTAACATATGTGGTTACAATGACCTCTCCACTGCTATAATCGTTATTTAGCTTCCACTAAAAGATTAATGTTTTTAAAAAGGAATGAAATCCCTTATTCTCTTTTTGGGTGTTTTCATATCGAATGTTCTTTTTGAAATAGAAATTTTATTTCAATATATTGAAATTATTTCTTGTAATTACAAATGAAATTTTATTAATCAAATGTTGATATTTGAAATATTTTACATGTAATGATTATATAATGGTACTTGGACATTTGACGGGTGGTTACGTGATAATGAAAACAACGGGTTGCTCCAGGATAAACCAAGGACATGTTATTATGTTATAACCTCCAATGCATTTGTTATTGAAGTTGGTTATTTTGTCTATTCAACTTATTTATATGTGTGAAAATAGACTATGTGGTTATTCTATTTAAGTATGTTTATGTACCAAGTTACCAATATATATTATACATTGTTTTTATGGGCTTTATTGTAATATTTTGGTCTAAATAAGGGTAAGAAATGATATTTTATTATGCTAATTTTTTTGATACATCGTCAAGGTGAAAATTATTGTTTTATGATAAATTATTCATGGTTTACATGTTTTTTTGAATAACTAACATCTTTACATATTTCTGTATCACATACTGAGATTTTTGTGCTCATACCAAGTTTTGAAATGTTTTTTCATAGGAAATAATGATGAATAGGGTCAAAGATGGGTTCAAATAAAGGTAGTGATATCTAAAATATGGAACTGGATATGTTTCTCTCTCTAAGAGTTTTTGTTTTAAAATTATTTTTTGGGAATTTAAGTTTCTGCATGTAATATACAATTTGTTATGTACAATTTATGGCCTAATTCTAAATTGTTATAAAATTAAAAGATGATAAATTTGAATTATTATCTTAATTATATATTATGTAATGTTTTAGGCTAGGTTCTTATAGTGATCCACATCCTCCACTACTCCTTATCAAGAGAGATCAAAGAGAACCCTTTTTAATTTGACTCATGTTGCACTCAAAGGTGAACATTGAAAACATTTGGATATACCATTGTAGAACCCAATGATTCCAATGATTATATTCTTGTATTCATGGAGGGTGTGTGGATCCCCACAAGAAATAATATATACATTATTTATTCAATGTAACTATGGTTTCATGTAGATATTTTTTTAGATCCATTAGTGGTAAAATAATTCATTACCTGGAATTTATTTAATTTTTAATTAATTATGAATAATATTTGATGATCCTGTATGTTGGTTTCAATGTTCAACCTTCAATTAATCATTGATCCAATTCCATTGTTCATGTTGTTTATAATTGAGGTACATATCTTATTAAGCATTAATTATGACACAAATATGAGTTTTTCATTCCCCATATGGTGCTTCCACTATGCCCAAAACATTAAATTGGTATCAAAATCATTGCATAATTATCTCTAATGATTTAAATATCAATGATTTATTAAATCATTCTTAATTTATTTTCCCATTATAGATTAATCAATAATTATTAAATCATTAGATCTTATATTTATTCCTCTTCATTATCATAAATATAATTAAATCGATTAAGTTTATGAATGAATAACATTTAAAAAAATAATCTGGTGGTTTTGAGGATTCTAGCCAGTTATGAGAAGAGTAAACATAATTCAACCCATTGGTACATGTAATTTTCTAATGTTCCATTCATGAAATACTAATTCCAAATTAATTAATACCTAGAGAATGTATTACATGGGGTGTTTATTTTAACACACCACATGTTTACTGTGCCATACTAGTACACGATTACACCTACTGCATAGTGTGTATAGTCTACACATTACATGTGTCCATTTAGTCAAAGAGGAGTCATATATTCTTTTACAAGGCCTACATGATTTCTGGATATGTGAGTCAGAGACCATATTCCTTGTAGTACATGTACACCCCATTTAATCTATTTTTTCATCGAATGATTTCTTTTATAATCATGATTTATATATTGATAGCTAGAAATATACACCACGTGTAACTAGATTGTATAATCCATTTATATTACCAAACTACACATAATTAAAAATTAATTCATTAATACTACTAAACTGTATCAACATGTGTCACATGATACACTTATTTGTCTAAACACATTCAATGGGATGGGTATTATATATTTTATGTTTCTAATTAATTTCTATAAAATGTTAAGAACTCCATGTCGTGTATAAATCATAACAAATTTTTTACTCTATGTGACTTAAAACATACAACACTATGTAAAAACTATGAGTTTTATCTGTCATTTATTCAACTATGTACCCGCCCTAAAGTTTCATTTATAATCATGTATTCAAAATGATACTTAAGTTGATAATATACGAATATAATACAAACTAGGTAGTTCAGACGAATAATAACAGTGTTTTCTCCAAAGTACTTGTATTTTACATAGATTATTTTAAATAATTTTTTATAATTTTTTATTCAAATTATCATAAAAGATAATCTTAATAATTTTTTAATTAGAATTAATATTAAACGATGATGGAAATTAATTGCTTTTTTCTTGATACATCGTAAATAATAATGATTAGAGTTGAATTATATTTTATCAAATGTGTATTATATTGCATGTATGTGGATGATCATGATCATAGGCTAAACCATTTCTTTGTAATGAATTTCCTTTGGGTTTATTATTAAATTAAATTTATGGATTGAACGTCATCTCTGCTCTTATTTTGAAAGGACCTACAATCCAATGGTTTTTAAAAAAACCATTAATCAATACTTTGGATCACTACACCTTAATTTTATTGAATGTATATATGATAGATGTAACACCCATTCATGTGGATTTAGTTCATGTTTGGATTCAAGGAGAAATTTATCCATGATAGATATAGTGATGGATTGGTGGAATTTTTATATATAAACTATAAAATTGTTCAAATAGTATTTCACCTATATCAATGGTTAGATTGTCATATACTTGATAAACAACCCATTAGAAAGATGACATGATCAAAACACTTTATTATTCTATTTATTTCAGGTTACATGGTTATTTTATTTTGGCTATTTTTTCCACAAACACATTAAATAATAAATTCACAAGAATGTAAGATATAAATAATATAAGTTATAATATGTGTAAATTCTATCAAATATATGGTTAATCACTTATTTATATCCATTTATATTGGCATTCATATAGTAATGATAAATTGGGAATCATATTCATAATTAAAAAAATCCTTTTTTTATATATTTTAATTTGGTATAGACTTCCCCTACATAAGATAAAATTGATTTATAGTTCAAATTATTTGACCAGCCAATGTTGGGGTGATTTAAATTGTCAAGGAATTATAACAGGATTTTCTAGGTTGACTAAAAATTGTAGACATGGTGTAACTAAGAGGTAAAGGAATATTAAATACTATTTATGGATTATATTATTGAGAAATTCTCACTACAGATCAAGGAAATATGATTTAATGTAGTATTCATTTTAATTCCAACATAAATCCCATAAAAACATTATAGGCTAATGATTGGTCAATGAGAAGATGAATATGGGTCTTTCCAATTAAATTTACTTGAAACAACATATTATGATTAAATTTGTGAGGGATATATGGTATCAATAAAATAATATGATATTAATAAATATAGAAAAAATATTTATTATTTCTTTTTTTGTTATAATGTTCTAAAATTATTATCTTATTATTTGTATAATATTAAATGAATTTTAAATCAAAAATATAATTTGGATACATAATAGAAAATGAAAACTCACTATATTAACTAATATCAAATAATGGAAATAAACATATATTTTATCCAAATATAGGAAATGAAATTGAATGTTTTAGAATGAACTATTCTTAAAGATCCAGGTAAGGTGGCTAGTGAGTAAGAGATGTCTCTCTATGAGAAACATTTAACCAATGAATCTAATGTTCAATGTTTCATGCTATCATCCATGACCAAATCTATTTTTAAGAAACATGAGTAAATGGATATGTATATCAAGTTATATAACCATCTGGATCTCAATCAGTAAAAGGTGAGACAAGAGATGTACCAGATATCCAATACTTTGATTACCTGAAAACATAGAGAGTTAGGGTCCGCTGGGATTTATGTACTAAATATTATTGGCTGTGTTTTATTATTAAAAATATTTTGGACTAAATTTCCAAATTATTTTTACATAAATAATGTACCTTAATTAGTTATCAAGTCCTTAACTAGTTTCATTTATAATTATTATATGAGAAATAATGATAAGTGTTTTTAAGAACATTTTAATTTCATTTGTAAGGTCAACAAGAATATGGATTGGGATAAACTTCTGGTTCTTATAGTGGATAAGAAAATAATGAATAAGGAAAATAGGATCATGACTCAAAAATTATAAATATCCCAATCATGATCCTTTGATAAATATAATGGTCTAAATGTAGGGAGATGAACTCAAAGTAGTATATTTTTCATGTGAAAAGAAAGGCATTGGAAGATAAACTACACCCAAATGAAAGGGGGTGATAAATATGTAATCATTATTTAATTTAATATTTCCATATCAATATATTGGGTATTGAAAATATATTTTTTTGATCATATATTTATACAATTAGATGAACCAATTAGATTCTGAAATATTTCTGGAGGATATGTGGATTAGGGGGATACCAGTAGTGTGAGATTGGGTTCTCATTCCATTTAAGGATAACACCTTTAAATTCTAATAATAATGATACTAATTTTAAGATATTGTCATTATGTACCAAATGTTAAAAAATATATAAACAAAAAAAATTCATGATTGAAAATAATTGATGTTTCTTTTATAAAGATATCTTCTGTTATGGTATGGAAACATTAAATAAATATCATTTATTTATTAAATTATGAAATAACACTACTGTAAATTGATAACAAGTCATGATCATATGACTCATATATCACCCAATTATAGAAACATAATATCATTCATGTACATGAAATGTGTTGGAAAATTCTTAGTCAAGATGGTTTTCTAGAACATTTGAGATAAAATCACTAGAAATATGTCATGCTTGAATACAAGGAATAATTTCCCAATAGCCATTACTTTGACTAAGTTAAAGGGCCATGAAGATTCTATGAATTGTATACACTGATGTGTGCAAAACATTTCTAGTTGAATCTAGTGGTGGGTATTCCTACATCATTCATTTTACTGATGAATTGAGTAGATATGGATATGTCTTCATGAGGTGGTGTAAGATTAAGTCTATTGAAAAATATAAGTAATTAAATAATTATGTTGATAATAAAAATTGAAATGAAATAATTTGGATTTGAGTGGATCATTATGGTGAAACTGGTTTTCTCACTGACACATGTATAGGGTTGTAATGAGTTTTATAAGGCATTCTAAGTCATAAAACTAGAACACTATGGCATAGAGTGTATATTAATAGTTTATCCATATGAAAAAAAGGGATACAAACTATAAAAACCCTCAACTACGAATATAAATACCTTTAAAAAATAAAAATTTCATGTGGGGGGGAACATATTCAAGAAGGATGGTGTTAGAATGATTAGATTCAATTATTTTGATGCCCAAGATACACATAAATTTGTATAGAAATGGATTCCATAGGTCCACAAACAAGAACATGTTCTTGAAACACAAGTACAGTGTTGGAAAACCATATAAGTAAAAGAATGAGAGAGATATGGTTTTCTATTCACAAAATATGGTAACTCATTATTTCATAAAAATTATGACCTTTTCTCATAAATAGAGAGAGTATAAAACTAAGAAAATATAAGGTTTTATGATCCATGAATTGTTATATTGATTCCATATATTAAACAAAAATTTGTGTTCTGCTCAATCATCAAGTTGATGTAAATCACATTTTTTGTAAATGGGTATTCTAGAGAATGGTACACATGATACATAAATTAAGTACCTATAAATAAATTCTAGTATCTAATGGTTTAAAAAAATTAAATATAATAATATGATAAAAAAATATTTTAGTTTCCATGACTAAATCCATTATAACTATACATGTCATAGCTACATACTATGACTATCATATTTGGTACACAGACATTAAAATATATTTCCATAATGGGAACCATTAGGAATATTTCTATATGAAAAAACAAGAAGTGTTTGTTACAATAGGTGATACCAAAAAGATAAGCAAGTTATAGAGATCCATATATATTGATGAAAGCACCCAGACTAAGGAATACTCGATTTGATGAAACTATAAAGGAATAGAGTATAATTAATAATTAATGTTACATATGTGTTTTCAATAATATTAGTGGGAATTCTTTTGTTATCATATTATTATATGTTTATATCATATTTCCTGGTGTAAATAACATACCAGTCATACAATCTAATAATAAATGGTTAAACAAGTGTTTCTATATGAAGGACATGGGTGAAGAAGTATATATTATTGGGGTTAAGATCATTCATGATATATCAAAGAGGACTCATTTACTACGTGAAGGTATATATATTGATAAGATAATAAAGAGACATATTTTTGAATAATCTAATAGGGAATTGGTTCAAGAGTGACATGGAATACATATTCCCAACAAAATGTGTCTTTAAACACAATATGAGAAAGAGATAATGAGTTATATCCCATACCCTTATGTGATTGGACAAATATTTTATTCCATGTTATGTACTACACATGCTGTTGTTTTTTGCATTAGGCATGGTAGTGAGATAAAGAGTTTATCCAGGGGAAAAAAATTGATATGATGTAAAAAATGTACATATGATTCTAAATATAATTAATGGTATGTTCATAGAGTATGGAGTATACTTAGAGAGAGTCATCAAGGGTTATATTGATTCTAGTTTTCAGACATATCAAAATAATTGAAATCCATATTCATGATTATTTATTATTCTCAATAGTGGATCTCTGAGGTTGAATATTTCATAGATTATAATTTTCACAGATTCTATAGTGGAGTAAGATTTTATAGAGGCTTATGATATTTCCAAACAAAATATTTTGATATGAATGTTTTTCTAGGATCATGATGTCGTACCTAGAATCAAATTCCATCACAGGTTGTATTTTTATTATACTACAGTGGTAGATATTTCAAACAATATCATGTCACAAAATAGATAATAGACTACTCTAAAAGTATCATCTCTTGTGGGATTTTTCTCAGAGTGGAAATGTATTAGTATGAAAATACTAAAAGGAATAAACCAATATCAAATAATTGACTAAATAATTATATTAGTGGATGCATGAGTATCATGTGATAGCTTATGAAATGAACGTTATTAGTAATTGGATCTAGTTCATGTGGGACTCTATTGGAATTAATTCCCTAGATATAGGTTTTCATATAATTTTTTATACTTTTATTAAAATTTTAAAAAATTAATAAACTTGAAATCACATCCGGATTGTTCTTCTGTGTGACATAGTATGTGATAATGATCTAAGAGTAATTGACATAATGAATGTTCATAGTAGTTCCCTGCAATAATGAGACCCCAAATTTTTCCAAAAATTACTCATAAGTATATATTTTATAGATAGTTGAAATCATTTAAGTGTTATAAATTATATAGGATATTACGGTTTGATACCCATATTACATTTAGGGACCTTCTCATGGTGTAAACTATTTTTGTTTCCTAGTGAAATAGATTATGTGAACGAGAACCTCTATTAGGAATTTCACATTTATATCTATCATTAGATATTCTTATCTATAGATATATGAATTGGTACATGGTCTTTAATGTTATTATTAATTCATGTTATGAGTCTTGTATATTAATTTATTGATAAAATCTATGATTCCATATGTTTGTTGTGATGTAGGATATGTTGGGTGTTCAATGAGTACAATTTACTTAATTAATATTGTGAGGAATGATTTTTCCCCTTATTTAATGTATGTATACATATCATGTCCTTTTATTGAAATTATATATGCTGAACAAATCCATAGTTGTATTTTTTATAGGAATACTTTATTTATAGAAAGCCAAAAAAGAGACAATTTGTACATGGATTTATGGAAAAATCAATCAATGTTATTGATTAAAGATATCATGATAAAGTGATCATAATACATGGTAAGAATCATTATGTTCATTTATGTCATTACAACATTAAATTCATTGTGAATGGGTGCCTGGGAATTGTTTTATAAACTAACATTGCGCTTTGTGTTGTTTCGCCTATTTCAACATACCTGAACTATTAGAGGGTCATATAAAAATTATGTCTAGAACTTCAAATAAATAAATAATATTAATTATCATTTTCCGTGTTGAATAAATAGTATTCTCACTCATGTTTTAATAATTTTTCATTGTTATAGGTTATTGTATTTTCCTCCACTATTTATTTCAGATAATATAATGTATGAAGAATATTTAATATATATATATATTCAATTTAGATAATATAGTATTTATTTATTAATTGATGATTAAGGCATTAATATTTATTTAATAATTAAATAATAAATTTTCATGGACCAGTAAATATAATAGTGCAGTGGTGGATAAAATATATCTACTTGGAAGTAGATAATACATATTAAATATTATTTTAACAAAAAATATTTAAATTAATTCACTAGTCTTTCACATATCATGAAATAATAACATTTTCTTATTATAAATACATGGTGTTATATGGCGATTAAATTAATAATAAAGGTCACCAATGCAATTACTAATATTTAGACCTAGTAGTATATAAACCCAATTATATTATTTTCATACATTTTCCATTTCTTCTATTGTCAACAACAATATTTACTAAATTCTCTCAAAACCCCCTTGAGAGACCCTTATCAAAGAATGGTCTCATGAAAGGAGAGTGATCCTATACCACCACCACACTCTTTTCGAGGGAAAAAATAGAATCATCCTAGAATTGATTCTCAAGGAGATCAAAGGTGAATGAAGAAAGGATTAAGATCTATCATGCTAGTACCCAAAGATTACGATGGTGGCATTTTGTGTTTCTTAGAGAATGTGAGAATCACCATTGGATGGAATTATGATATAATTCATATAATGTAGTAATTTAATGACATAGGGACATTGTTAGATCCATAAATAAAGAATGAATTCATTACATTGTAATTAATTTGTTATGTAGATTTATTAAAAATAATATGAAGTGATCCTGATATTTTTTCTAATGTTCAATAAAAAAATTAATAGTTGATTCTATTTCATTGGTCACAACATATATCATCAATGTAAATCTCATATAAAAAATTGATTATGAAAACAAACCGAGTAGGGCATGCCCCATATGCGGCATCTAATATTCCTAAAAATTAAATATAATCGGATATCTATTGATTTTTCTAAGACATTGGACATAAAATAATGGACTATGCCAAGGAATATTCCATGATATGTAGTTTCCATGGATTATCATGTCATTATCAAAAAAAATCAAAGTTTTTAAATTTTTTACCAATTAACCTAGTTTAAGAGTAATGTGGTTATGTTAATATGATGCAATAATGTGATTAATGTTTTATGGTGTTAGATGCAAAATTGATTAATTCAAATATAGAAACATTACCATCTATAAAGGATGGATTAATGATATATAGTGATGCCTTAAATAAATGATAATTATGTGAGATTATAAAAATTGATTAATTTAGTACTTATTCATTAATGTGGTTAATGATCCACAAACATAATTATCTAGCTCAACATCTTTTATAGGAATCCATAATAATGTCCAAGAATATATATAGGTAGTATCTACATTGAAATAGATTTTGGATATATTTGGATCCTAGAATTTTGAAATAAATGTTTTCCAGGAAAGTGATCATCATGAAAAATATAATATTTTTTTAACAACTCAAGAACTCTTATTTCCCAATAAAATACCACACATGGAGAGATAATAAGAAATTTTATTCATTTAAAAGAAAGGATAATAGAGTTCATACCAATATGACAATATACAATGATCCAATATTGAAATATTTTGAAACTATTGATAAGATAATTATAATAGAATGTGAAATATAACTCTTTTTCAAAATGATTACCCAACCATATTTATTAGTGTGGATAAAATCATCCCAATACGATGAAATGAGTATAAAAGAGATAATTAAATTAATGAATAATAAGTACATGGATGGCATTGAAAATAAAAATTGAATGTTGTAATTTGTGGAGAGACTATGTGTTCCATATATACCATCTCTAAATAAGGATTTCTATATAAATACTATAGATCAAATTTCATTATAAACCCTCAGAGTACAGTTTGGTTTAAGGATTAAATATAAAATAAATTGTGGGACACAATGGATAATGAAATTGATTACTATGTATATATATTTTCTTTGTGTGTAGACATGTAAAGGATGGGAGAAAACATCATAAAGGTGTAATGAAACCACTCAAAACCACTAGGTTAGTGGAGTGATATTACTATATAATTTTTTATTGGTAATACAATAAATGATTACTAGAATGATGTAATAAATGTTACTTTGGATCTCCATAAAATGTTTACACGTTTTCTCTCTATAAGGGATGATAAACCACTTGAGAACCTAATATAAATATGTATTAATGTATTTATGAGACATCAGGGTGAACCTATTCAAATTTAATTTTATATTGATGTTGGGATCAATTAAATATTTTGGAAAATACTTTAGAAGTCTCTCAACACAAATATATAATTGAGAACTTTATATCATCCACTAACAGGTTGGAAAGCTGGAAGGACATTTCAAACATTATAATACATAGTAAATCGTTTACCACTTGACTTTCATGGTATGTGAGATCAATACCATACTTTGGTAGAATTTTCATATTATAATAGTTACTATTCATTCATTCAAATAGATCTAATTGAATCATTTTATGAGAAACTATTTTTTACCCCCGACATGCTAGGACGAATCTGATGATAATAATCATGTAGGCCAAAAACTTATTGATGGAAAATAGTGAAGGTATGGTCTATTCGGAATTATATTTTGTCATTTCAAATAATATAAAATATCTATTTAGATATTGAAATAAAGGATAAGTAATTTCAATTAGGGATCAGGTTTTCTTAAATTTATCAGTAGGGATGAGAGATATAAGATTTTATAAGAATTTAAATATATATCAAAAGTACATTGGGACTTTGGAGAATTTATAATGAATTAGATATGGGGTTTAATATTTGTAAATTATTCATGGTCTATCTAAATTTCATGTGTTAATTTATATCCCAATATTGGGGAAGTATACTTCATATAAAACCACATAATCTCTATTGAAAAATAATATTTTGACCTGAATTTATCCTTCTTGAAAGTGCCTATCGTGTTTTTTTATAGTAGTGAGAAAAATATACAAAATCAAATTACATCATTGGTTTCAGTGTGGGGATTAAATATCTTTAGTGGTTAGTATTTTATATTTACATAGGATTAATGTTTTATATAACCATAAACTATTATATGTTAGAGGATAATATGGTTATTTTTTATAAATATAATGATTTGAAAATACAATGGTTAAAAATATCATAGTCATTATCCTCCTTGTAATATTTTTTTATTGTGATTGTAATGATATACTCACACTAATTTTTATTGTTATAGAAAATTTATTGATCTCGTAGGAACCAAAGTAACAATAAATGTGAAGGAAAATATAGAGGTTGTATGAATTATAAACTAGAAAAATATGAATTGCAGTGAAATCACTTGTGGTAATAATTATCTTCCGATCACGAGTTATGATTAATAACATGAACTTGGGTGAGTTTCCCAACACATCAGATATATGAAAATGTAGATCCATGGAATTTAATGTAATAAATGACATAATAGTAAAATTATTTAATGACCTATGTGTCAATAATGTGGGAATAAGATCCTAGTAAAATTCCGTAAATGAATGAGAAAATGTTTTAAATGTGGTAAAAAATAGAATAAAGAAATAATATTCCCTAGAAAAAGGAATCATTTAGTTAACGCCAAAAAGAAGAATATAATTCTTCCCAAGGAATCCATTGAATTTTTTAAATTTGGGGATAATTATAATTTTTAATATCTATATGTTGGGGGAAATATCAAGAATGGGATTAGGAATATTTTACACAAAATTGTGTAGAAATTATTAATACCATTATTATTGTAGATGATGATACTGTATATGACATATAAAATTTATGAAAATATATTCTCTTATATTTTTTATACTTTTTAATCTTATGACATGATTAATATATTACTTGTAGCAAGTAATTATTAATTATTAAGATGGAAAAATATTGTTCATGTATTATGAAGAACATTGAATGATAAGGGCGTCTAAATTTCAGGATTCAATATGGTGGATGTAATGGTATATTTAATATTGATCACAATTTTAAAGGATTATATTCCCATATTGATGTATTATGTGATGAGAATACATTTGGATGCATTTATTTATTAATTGTTAAATTTTAAGGTGTATGTAATCCTTAAGTTTAATATATAAAAAATGTTATTTGAAGAAGATTTATCTTTTATTTTTTTTATACATAAGATTTCATATATTGATGTACCATAGTTTTTATATGATATTTTATTATTAAGGTAATATATTTTGGAATGTTTTAATAATTTTATAGTTTTAGAAAAAAAAGATAACTCATATGTCTATCAAAAAATTAATCGAAATTGAAACTTTCATATGACTTGAACCCACAGCTAAATGTTGACTAGGTTGAAACACCTTCCAAATTCCAAAGTGATGACATGGTTAATATGAAAAAAATAATTAACTTTAAATTATTTTGAAAATAAATATTATTATTATTTTTGGATTATATGTTTTATTGTGTAGATAACTATGAAATTGATCAATTATTTTATTAATAATGGATTAATGTTATTTTAGAAGATGTATATTATTTTAGAAAAATTATCTGATTAATGTAAGTAGAATATTATGGGATTTTCCTTGTAAAATAATCATTGTATTTTCTTTTGGAATCATATATGATTTTTATGTGGCTTTATTGTGATATATGTAATTTATTCAAATTATTAGAATATTTTTTATATTATAGGACTAGGGAATATGAGTTTTTTGTTATAATAAATTATGAGTGACTAAAGTTGATTAGAGATAAATGTTAAATTAATGTCATAAGAATATTTGGGAAAATTAATTTGATTTTTGGGTTTCTAAATTGGTTTGGAATATTTTGAAAAATTTTTCATCGATCATTGGGTCTTATAATTGTGGATTTCTATAGGAGTATGACGTTTTAGCAATTTTGGATAATTATATTACCTTGTACCAACCCAATGTGGTTTTTGATAATTTATAATAGAAGGAGGAATATTCTATTTTTTTATAATGTTATCTATTTGAAGTTAATTTCAGTTCTTCAGGTAATGAAAATTCATCTTGAATACTCATCATTCCCAAAAAAAATATGATATTGTGGTGGAAATCGATTAAAGGATGTAATTTTACATTGAAATTATGTATTGTTCCTTAGGATTTTAGGGTATATATTAATTAAATTCCTTTAGTCTTGGTAAAATATTCTTGAAACAAAAAATTTATCCTATTACCAAAATTTTGGATGGATAAATGGTCTCTTCACACATTATAGATTCATGATTTTGTGATCTTTAATTTTTTCCTGACCATGTCATTTATAACTCTCTATAAGTCCTTGGGATTTAATTTTCTTTTCTTTTTTTTCACATTTTTCATTCCCACAAATTTTTTCATTCTTGGTAACCCAGCTATTTTTTTAATTAAATACCTTTATACATCCATTTCTCTCTTATCATGACAATTTTTTGTTGCATCTTTCTTATGATGAAGGATTTAAACAAATTTATTTTCATATGTAGACTCTTTCATTAGTAAAATCAATATATATTATAGAGGATGTATTTTTACCATAGGTAATATAAACCCTTCATATTTTTAAGGAATTGAATTATATTTAATAGTGTATAGAACATGTAACACTAAGATTTAATGAATCATGACATATTATTATTTTGTTTTGACTATTATAACATACCCCGTGAATTTATGTGTATAAAAAGGTCTAAATGAATTTATATATATATATATATTCCAAAATAAATAAAAAATATTATTGATTAAATGTAGCAGTCTGTGCCATCATGGTCTCATACAATTCTAGTTTTGGATTTTAGAGGTATTTGGAGGATGATCATATGAGTTTGGATAATTTCAGTTACTAAAAGCTAAAACAAAGGGGATTACACATTGTGTAACTAAATTACAAGACGTGATGTTTGATTTAAAGACCTTTCATGGAAGTTTCATAATGTGAAAAGGTCTTAGATGCTGTTAAAGAGGGTTTCATGACATTAAATATTTCAGGGTATAAAAGGAGTAAAATAAATCGATAGGCGATTGGTTTTTAGGCAGAAGTAAACTAATGGGAATTACATAACATTAAAGGGTATTACACATCCTGTAATACCCCACTATTTTTAACATTAATGTTTTTTCCAACCAATTGGTTTATCAAACCCAATTCCTACAGTGAACCTTCCTCTAACATTGGTGACATGAAAACCCCTCTTCAGTGTTTTGAGAATTCCTTTGTCAATGATGGATTCCTATATTCCCTTCACTAATCTATATTAATCAATATTCAATATAAGGTTTGTTCATGAGGTTTCATCTAGTTTGTCCTCCTTGCCTCATGTTTCCACTTTCAATGTGATAGATAATGTTCCCCTCTGGTTCGAATGGGGTTATCATTGGTTTTTGATAATTAAGTGGTGCTGCAACATCCCTAGGTAGATGAAAATATTGCTGGAGAGGTAATCAGAGGTTCTTTACATGATATATTATTATGTGAGGATCATTGACACCCTTTTGTGTTTTATTTCATTTATTTTTATCCATTTCATCATCATAATATAGGGATATACTTTTTTCACCTATGGTTCATGACTTACCTTGGCTAATTGAAGTTAAAAATTGGTTAATTGAAATTTAGGGGTAGATAGATTCATTTCTTCATGATTTTATTTCTGGATGTTTATTATGATATTGTGATTATACTAGCTAACTACCCCCTTATAATTGGGGTCTTTGGTGTATTTTCTTTCATTGGGTGTGTGTTGTGGTTATTTCTTGATCAAGATTGTTTGGTATCTCCCAAAAATTGAAATTGGTTAATCATGTATATTTGGATAATTAATAGATTCCCTTGAATCATAACGTTCTATGATAACCACTAAATTAATCATGTGAATTATATAAGGGAATACTTGTCAAAACTAGAATTGAGTTTTTCCTTCTTACATGGGGTGATGCTATGTGTGAGTGTGCTATATTTTGTGTTTTAGTATGTTTTGAGCATAGTTGTGTGTTGTGGGATGGATTTGATGGTGTAATAGAATCACAGGATGAGAGATTGTTTTATTCTAGCATGCATGACATATGTTCTGTAGTGGGGCTACAGAACTAGTTGTGTGGTAATGTGTAATCATTTGGGGATGTGACATGGGGGTTGGATCTGTTTGTACGTGACATGGGTCGGTTGAGTTGAAAGAAGGAAGGTAATGATTGGTATGGGTAATTCTACTGGTGTTTCTCTATAAGTTACATGTAGAAATATTCCCCACATATCTATATACTAGCATATGTTATATCATTAAATGGTGTTAAACTTGAATGCCATGGAATGATGGGTATTTAATGAGAAAATACCTTGTTTTATCCTATATCTTCACCTTCTGAAAATTATGTTAACTATTTTTTGTTCCTTGTGGTTGGATGTTCTTGGTAGTTCACCAGGTAGTGATGAAAATAAATAAATAAATTTTCAATGAAGACTAGAATGGCTTTGGTTGGGTTTGTATAATATGATCAAAATATATATTTTACATTGGTTGGGAATATAAAATGGTTTAGTGTCTTGATGGGTGGTGTTGTGAATTTAGAGGTAGCAACAATGTAATAATTATTGCATGTTGGTGGTTTTTCTGAGAATTAATAGGTTGGGTTTGAGTGTATGGAAAGATATATGTATATACTTGTATTTTCTATGTTATTTCTATACAAACACCACCCTTGTTGAGAAATATGTTCCAAACACCCCCATCATCATGGGGGGTGTCTTTCCCAAACATGTCAGTTGGAGGATGGATGGTTGGACACCATCTCTTCCCTACCCCCTCTTTCATGTGATGATAGACTAAGATTCATTGGGAAGGATTAGGTTGGTGATTCCTAGGATTTTGATGGTGAGTTTTTTTCCCATGTGTGTTTGGGATGAGATTGGTTGTGCATTCTGACGTGTCTTTGGTATGAGGTGTGGTATTTAGCCTAGGTGTCTATGGGTAGGATGTGATGGGGTTTGTGGCCTATGTAACTACAGGAAGGATGTGATATGGTTTATGTCCTAGGTATCTGCGGGTGGGATGTTATGTTTTTTGTGGCCTAGGTTTCTGTAGGAGGGATGTGATGTGTTTTGCGGCTGAGGCGCCATCGAGCAGGATCTGATGTATTTTGTGGCTCAGGTGCATGCAGGTATGATGTGGTGTGGTTTTTGAGGACCATGTGTGTGTGAATGGGTTACGATGTGGTACATCGAAAAGATGTGGTAATGCAACAGTGTTTGCATATAGGAAAGAGTTCCTAATTAGTGGGAAGTGGTGTATGGTACACTTCATCGATGTGAAATACATTATATTACTTAACATTCATTATTTAGTGAGCATGCTTTGGTGAGGTTGGGATGGTTAATATATTTGTTAGGCCCTATTTGGTTCTGTTAGTATGCTTATATCACATGATCATGGGAGACTTGGATTGTCCTACTGATTATACATGTATGCACATCGTACATATGTAAAACTATTTTCAGGTTTCCATTTAGATTTATTTGTGTATGATAGACCATACTAGTTCTAGATTGGGACAGTTTTCATGTCACTTCATATAAATACTTTTGGTATTTACATAGATACAATTTTACTTTTAAAAGATATATTATAAACATGAATGTGGGGTGGTTTTTATTTATTTTATATATGTTTGGGATTTTTTTGGATGATTCATAGTATCTCCAAAACTTTTTTCAAAAAAAGGGAAATGCCTCCTATATTTTTAGATCTATATTAACTTAGTTCAAATATCCAACCAAGGGCCTACTAGAGGTGGGATTCAAGGCCACTATCTCCACTTATTTATTTTATTCCTATGACGGGCTTTTTTTGGATGGAGTGGGTCATGAAAAAATTGTATAAGAGGTTATGGTTGAGAGATAGGATGGAGTTTGGGGTTTGTCATAGTGATGATTGTATGGGTTGGTAGGGAAATAGTGCCAGGTGATATTGTTGTGTCACATAGGACAAGGAAGATCGACTAGGACACAAGATTTTAGGGCCCCACGTGATCCAATGTAAGGAATCTAAGCGTACCAAATGACCAAGTGAGGCAATACTATTTTTTGGGTAGAGAACCTTGTAACATTACATGCATCAAAATTAATTGTTTTATTGTTCCAATAGAGTTGTTTTGGGAATGTAAAAATGGACTAAAATGACTAAAAGGAACTAAAATAAATTTATATTAAATCATACCACTCAGGATGAGGAAGTATTTGTTTTTCTTTTCAACTATAGATCTTGGTAATCATGTATGTGTGGCTTAGGTAGTCGAGGCTTAGGAGGCGGATTTTTTTTATCAAAAAAGGGTTGATCTAGTTGAGGAGGAGGACCAATGGTAGATGACATAGCATCAATTATAGCGGCAGGCATTGAGAATGTATAAGGGCACTATTT
Source organism: Viscum album (assembly GCA_963277665.1). Taxonomy (NCBI): domain Eukaryota; kingdom Viridiplantae; phylum Streptophyta; class Magnoliopsida; order Santalales; family Viscaceae; genus Viscum; species Viscum album. Next base: position 1,298,326,197 of record OY728155.1, read on the forward strand.
AGGAAATGGAAAAGGAAAGCTGGCTCAAGGAGATTGATATCACGTTATATTTTATACTGGCCAATATTGAGTACTATATTCCTTAAGTTTTCATCTAGATAATAGGAGCTACGCATCAGTGGTGGATGATTTATTTTGGTGAGGGGAAGAAAGTAGATTTTTTGTGGGATGAATTTGAGAAGCAATTTCGAGTAGAGTTCCTTTTATCAATCATGATAGATAAGAAGATGAATTATTTAATATTCCTTCATTATAAGAGTATTTTATTGTGGGGATCGGTATTTCATTCAAGGACCTCCATCAATTTTCACCAGATCCCTTTCCAAATGGGGAGTCTCGTGAGAGACGTCTAGAGGAAGATCTCTATTCTTTGATCCAGTATGTAGTTACTCTTTTTATGTTTCCAACATATTATGAGGATTATAAAAAGGAAGAGGTTTTCAATAAGATACACTCACAAGGGGATGTACTGAAATAGGGGTTCATGTATAGCACTTTGAGAGACACGATTACCAGCATATGTCTCAGGCACTAGACATTTGATGTTTCGACCTGCAGGGAAGTGACCTCAATAGTTCCATTTTCAATCATCTTGTCCTTGTTCCCATCATGTGTTCTTGGGGAAGAGGTGATTTTTTTGAGTTTACTAACATATTCAGAAATAGTGTCCAGATACCATTCAAGCTCAATATGATGGAGGTGGATAGTTCCAGCTCAAGCCTTCATAGTAGTTTCTGGTGATACTGTTTCAGCAGCAGGGGTATAAGGATTTTCTCTTCCAATGATAGATAGAGAAATTATAGCCTGACCTTAGGATGTTCCTTTTGTTAAATGGACTCAATCATGGCATGTGTGTGGAGGCATTCATTAGCAAATAGGCAAGGTGTTCTGGCATGTTCAGTTTCATGCAGTAGAGGATGCAGTTATAGTTGGGGTAGAGGAAGTTATAGGTACGATCAGATTGTTTAGTACAGTTTATTATGATTTTTTCATTCAAAATATTTTCACAATTTGTTTTTACCCACTCATGTCCATTCATTTGGACTAGAATTAGAGAGTATTTTAGTCCCCTTCTGGTTTAGTATGCTAAACAGAGGCCATACCATTTTGTTTGATGAGTGTTGGGGATGTAAACTAGTGATGTAACTGCATCAGTACCATGTGGATATATTAATTATTTAGATGAATTCATATGATTCCATACTCATAATTGAATGGATTTATTCTATTCATTCCATTTTCGACTATTTTTAGAGGTGAGTCATGTTTTTATACAAATATAGTTAGTCTGTAGTTTTATTTGAAGAGAAGTGTTTTAAAGTGGGTATTCATTATGTGGATCTAGTTATTTCCATGTTTTATAAGACATGAGTGGAATAATTTCATTCCAAGATGGTAGACGTTCCCATGTTCATTCGTAAGTTTTTGTGCATTTTTTTCAAGGAGGTCGTGATGTACCCTTTGACGGGATGTTGAGTTTGGTACAGACTTGAAACTAAGGGATTCTCTGATTTTGATGGATACTTATCTGATGGATCCTTTATAGTTGTGCAATGAGGATTCATATAGATGATATAATAAAGATGGGTTTTATACGACCTAGTGTGTCACCATGGTGTGCTCGGGTGTTGTTCTCCATGAAAGAGGATGGTAGTCTAAGGTTGTGTATAGACGACAGAAGGTTGAATCAAGTAACTCACCAAACTATTACCCTCTTCTAAGGATTGACATTATTTCATTCTAGGTACTAGGGGATAGTATGTTTTCTAAGATTGATATATGGTTTTGGATATCACCGGTTGAGGGTGACGGAGATAGAAATCCAGAATATATCTTTTAGGTGAAGGTATGGGCAATTCTAGTTTGTAGCCATGTCGTTCGGTGTTATGAATGTATCGGTCATGTTCAAGAGGCTTATGAACTCAATGTTTGAGGATTTTATGGCTCATTTTTCATCATTTTCATGAATGAAATATTAATATAATCGAATTCATTGGAGGATCACACCAAGTATCTTAGAACTGTCTTCCAGGTTCTTCAACCCCACCAGCTCTATTGACTATTTTCCAAGTGTAAATTCTATATAATATAAGTCCATTTCTAATGGCATGTGGTGTCCCATTAGGGTACAACTTTTGACACATTTAAGGTTGAAGTATTTTTTTTCTTTGGAAGCATCAAAGAACATGGTATAAGTCTATAGCTTTCTTGGTCCTGTAAGATATTATTGTTGGTTGGTAATCGATTTCACCTGATTTGAAACCTCGCTGATATCATTATTCTAGAATGACTAATATTTTATGTTGAGTGAGAAGTGTTTGGTAGAATTCAGATACCAAAATAAGATATTTTTTAGTGGTATGGTGGTTTATCTTCTATATGAAGGGGTGATTTTTGAGGTGTTCTATGAGGCTTCCCTTATGGGATTGGGATGCATCATGATGCAGCATCGAGCAAAGATCTCTTTTGGGTTCATGATGTTACATTCACATGAGTGTAGCTATGACACTCAGGATCTGGAGATAGTAAAGGTTGTGTTCACATTGATGTTGTGGAGACTAAACCTCGTGGGTTAGATATTTTTGGTCTTCAAGGATCACAAGAGTTGGTGGTATATCTTTTCCTTATGAGATCTGAACTTGAGAAAGTGGAGATGAACAAAGTTTCTTTAGGAATACAATTTTGATATCTTCTATACGTCAATAAAGGTGAATGTTTTGGGCAATTATATATATATGATTTCATAGAAATAGTTTCTTCAGGAATCTATATATTCTTGGATAGAGATGGAGGAGTTGGAATCATTGCACTTGGATATAAAATTGGACGAAGGTAGGGGCTATTTTTTAAAATGAAATTGATGTGTACTCTGAGTTAGAAGGTGGAAGAGTCTGAGTTGGGAATCTCTGAGTCATAGGAGTTTCACGATTGTGTTGGCCATGGTGATGCTCCAATGGGATGGTTGAAGGATGGTCAAGATCTGATGTTGTTCCATGGGAAGTTGTTTTTTCCAGTGTCTATACATGTGGGAATACTTTGTGAGTTACATATCTCACCTTTAGATATACACATCAGATTTTCTACGATATAACTTTTCTTAAGGACACAGTTTTTCTAACCTGGGGTGATGCAGGCAGTTCTAGAGTTTTTAGAAAAGTTCTTAGTCTATTAGCAAGTAAAAGTTGACTTCTTTGTTCTAAGTGGGTTGTTGTTTCCCTTATATGTTCCCAAGTAGATGTGTGATGACATCTAGATTGATTTCATCATTGGGATTCCCGGATCTCAAGGATAATATGATGTTATCTAGGTAGTAGTGGATTGATTAATGAAATAAAATCACTTCTTAGGGATCAATGAGTCATGTAAAATGGATTCCTTGGAAATGGATAGGTGGATGAGGTGGTGCAGATACATAGAGTTCCAAGATACATTGTCATTTATTGGGACACACACATTACATTTAGAGAGGTATTTCATCATGATTCTAGAACCCAATTACAAGTCAACACTTATTTCTAGCCCTGGATAAATGGGAACGTAGAGTGGAGTATCCAGGAATTGGATGTCATGTTGAAATAATTCACTTGTACATTGATTAATCATTGGTATGACACCTTCCATTCATAGAGTTTTATTATAAAAATATCTATCACTCTTCCATTGTCAAAGATTCGTTTTCATATTTGAATAGAAGACCATGTTGTTCACCATTGTTCTATATAGAATTTGGAGAGATAGATGTTCTTGGTACCATGGTAGTGTAGATCATGATAGAGAAGGTTTTTCTTCTTTATAAGAATATTAATGTAGTGTAGGACCAGAAGAAGTCATATTATGATTGCAGTAGGAGTCCCTTAGAGATTGATGTTGAGAAGCACGTGTTACTGAAGGTTTCCCCTTGATACAGGTAGTGGAGGGTTTTCAGAGGGTGTAAGATTTCTCCTATGATTATTGGACCCTTTTAGGCGTTGGGGTGAATCAGTGAGGTGGCATACCAATTCGTATTGCCACCAAATTTTGAGAGATTCCACGACCTCATCCACATATCTAATATTGGTTAGAGTCTACATGAAATATCACATGTTCTTGAATAGGGGGAGTTGGATATTGAGGATGACTCAAAATCCGTGGACCACCCAATAGAAATCCATAATCATCTAGAGAAGGTGTTTTTTGGGCATATCATTCCTTTTGGTCATGTGTAATGGAGGGATGGTGGTCAGGAGGATAGTACATGGGAGTGATAAATGTAGATGTGTGCCTAGTAACCAGCTCTTTTTTAGTTTATCCTTACTCAGTTTTGTTTGAAATGTATTTTTTAACCCTTGTTTTGTAATAATTGTTTTTTTCCTTTGGTTTGTGATGTGTGTGAAATGTTACATGCGATAATTTCCAAAAAAATAACGATGGGGGCATATATCTAATCTAGAAACATTAACTATGATGTGATTAAACGAGTGCGGGTGAGTTATTTCCACCTAGATCAGATAATATCCTTACATTGAGGATAATATTCAATGATTCATGTGTTTGGTAGTATGGAGTTCATAAACCATAGCGGTTATTGGTTTGGTCTATGTAGAGGTTAAGATGGTTGCAAGGAGGTTTCATAGCAGTGTGGCTATAAGAGAGGAGATGCTTCTGGTTGTGGTGGTGAGGTTTTATATTGTGTTTGTTCATGTTTAGTGTGGAGAATTTGGCTCATATTAACATTTTTGGGTATAATGAGATCCTTGAGAGGTATCTCATGGGGTGGTCAATCAGAACCCTTTTCTTCTATTTTTTGTTTCGTATTATCAATGGAAAGATTCTTTTAAGACGTATCTAATGTAAAATTTTGTACCCTCCTAGCTCGTTACTTTTTCAATGGTGGTTTCTGGAGGCATTCAAAGGAGGCTCAGAGGAGTTAGAATAGGTTCAGTTTCTAAAATCTAGATGAAAGGGGACTATACATTGTTTAACTAAATTACATGATGTTATTTTTGGTTTCCATTTTTTCATGGAGGTTTCATGATGTGAATACATATTATACTCTATTAAAGTGGTTATTGTAATGTAATTTTTTTGGATCTGAAAAAATAAAATTACATGATAGGTGATGTGTTTTTCCAAGGAAGGAGTCTTTTGGGCATTAAATGGCATGAAATTGTATTACACTCCATTCAATAACCCACAATTGTAACTTTTAACTATTTTCATGTCACTCATGTTGTCAATCCCTATGTCTTTAGAGACCCTTCCTCAACCCCAGTTGACTAGACGAACCTCTTAGATGTTTTCGGGATTCCTTCATTGAGTATTAATTCATAGATTCCCTCCTTCGATCTGTAGAAATATATCTTTGACCAATAGTATTTTCTTTGATATTTCTTCATTTTTAGTCTCCTTATCCTCTCATTTATACTATCCATGTGATAGAGAATGTTATCATCTGGTTCTAATTGGTTTACCTTACGTTTTTGTTTATGTGGCGGTGTTGCGACATCCTCAGGTGGATGTAAATCCTGCAAAATAGGTAATATGTTGTTTTTTACCTGATTTGATCTTGTACAAATATTTTTGACACCTTTTAGGGGTATAATTTTCATTATTTATCTTCATTTATGCATCATATAGGAGGGATCTTTTTTTTATCTTATGGTTTATGATTGTACCATGGTAATTGAATGTAAATAATTTGTTAATTGAAAATAAGGGCTATAGGGATTCATTTTGGCATGCTTTTATAAATGGATTTTCATTGTTATATTGTGATTATACGAACTAAATTCCCTGCTAAAAATAATGGTAGTTGGTGGCTTTTCTTGCTCTTGGTATGTGTGTTGTGGTTGTTTCTTGATCAATATTTGTTGGTATAACCCAAAAATGAAAATTGGTTAATAACGTATATCCACCAAATGAATGGATTCCCCATAATCATACAGTTATATGTTATCCCATGAATTAAACAAGTGAAATTAAATAATGGATGCCTTGTAAAATCTAGAATTTTCATTGGACTCGGTACATGGGGTGATGTGATGTGTGGGTTTTATCTAGTTTTTTTTGTATTATGGATTTGATCATTGTATTGTTTTATGGGAAGCAATATGTGGTGTAATGGAATGTCAGGTTAAGTGATAGATTGGTTGTGGACTGGATGAGATGTGTTGTGTAGTGGGGCTATGAAATTGGTTGTGAAATAATGTGTCATTGGTTGGGGTTGGGATTTTGGGGTGGTTTTGTTGGAAGATGACCTGAGGGGGATGAGTTTAAAAAATAAATGTATTGATTGGTATAGTAATTCTCTTGGAGTATCTCCATTAGTATCATAGAGAATGCTTCACCTTGTATCTATAGATTTATATATGTTATATCCTGAATCAGTTTTAAATGTAGAGGTCGTGGAATATTAAGCCTTTAATGTGAATCCACCATTATATATTTGGGATCTTCTCCTTTTGAAAATAGTGTGGACCCTTTCAATGATTCATGTTGTCGGTTGTCCTTGCAGTTTCCTAGTTAGTAATGAAAATAAAAAAATAACTGATTAATAAAGCCTGAAATGTCTTATGATGTTTTGGATAATAGGAGGAAAATTTTAAAATTACTTTGTTCAGGAATATGAAATGGTAAGGTGACTTGATTTGTGGTGGGGTTCATTTAGAGAGAGTAGAAATTTTTTCAGTGTTTATATTGGGTAGTTTTCTTCAAAATCCATACATTGTTCTTTAGTGTTTGGTAATATATATTTATATTCCTGAATTTTTATGATGATTGCTACATGCACCCCTTCATAGTTCAGCACTATGTTCCAAACACACTAAAAATCATGCGGGATGGTTTTACTTAAAGACATCTTGGTGGGAGGATGGGTGGCTGGCCACCTATTCATCCCTTCTCCCTCTTCTAGGTGGTCATATCCCAAGATTCTTTTGGATGGTTTTGGTTTGTGATGTCTAGGTGTGTGTGGGGAATTTTCATTTTCCCATGTGTCTTCGAGATGATCTACGTGTTTATTTTTTATGTGTATTCAGGATGTGGTGTGGTTTGTGTCCAACTGTATGGAATAAAGACTTGATTTGGTTTATGAGATAGGTGTCTATGGGAAAGATGTGATGTTGTTTGTGGCCCAGGTGTCTATGGGCAAGATGTGATGTGGATTGTGGCCCATGATTCTATGGGAAAGATGTGATGTGGTTTATGATCCAAGAGTCATTGGGTGGGATGTATTGTGTTCTATGGCCTAGGATTATATTTGGGCAATGTGTTGTGGTTTTTGAGGCCTTGGTGTGATCAGGCGTGTTGGGATGTGGTATTTTCAGAAGGGGTGGGAGTGCAGGGATGATTTTCATTGGGCATGAGAAACTAATCAATTGGATGTGGTGTGGGGTACCCTATCATATATGTTTATTATATTATATCATATGAATTTCAATATTTTTTTAGCATGCCTTTGTGAGTTTTTATGGTTAGTATACCTATTAGGTACTATTTTCTTCTGCTGTTTTCTCATAGGTGCATTAGTATTATTATTTCACATTAACACGAGAGACATTATTTTTTTTCTAAGTATAAATCTTACCAATTGTATATAAAACTATTTTCTGGTTTCTAGGATGATTTTGTGCCCTGTTTTGAACCATACTAGTTTGGGATTAGTCTAGTTCTTGTTTCACTGCTCAGCTTTACTTTTGGCATTTATATAGAGACTTTTTTCATGTAATAGTTCTGTTTTAGACATGCATTTGGGATAGTTTTTCACATTATTTTATATATTTCATGGAGTTATTTTAGGACGATCGATCAAATATCCAATTCTTGTTTTAAAAATAGGGTAGTTCCACCCATATTGTATGATCTGTATACCCTTGGTGTTAATTGTCAACCTAGGGCCAACTGGGGGTGGGACTCGGGGTTCATTATCTCCCATTATTTATTTTCATCCCATGAGGGGAATCATTGGTGGGAAGGGGTGTGACACTAAATCTTAGTAAATAATCAAATAACATTTATTAATTAAATTTTATTTGTCAAAATTGTTCTTCAAAAATGGTTCATATTTCTTTTCATGATAAAATAATAAAATTTATTTCTAAGAATATATGGGGAAAAATATTATAAAAGGTATGTGAATTTTTAAATTATCCTATCAAAATCATTTTATGGTGAAATTTTTATATTTTTATAAAATGTTTTATTCTCCAATGAATGACGAAAAATGATCATTTAAAAACTGTTTTTATTTAAATGTATTTATAAATTAGTATTCTTTTATTAATTATTTTTAAAAAAAATGTTCCTAGTGATTTAGAATAATATTATTATTGTTTTTGAAATGAAATTTTATATATTTATTTATTAGAAAAACATTTTATACCTAAAAGTCATTTTTCTGAAAAAATATTTTCATCCTTTTTTCAGTTTAATATTAATTAAAATTATTCACCTTTTTTAAATATTTAAAAATGGATTCGATGTTTGGAATCATGTGTCCCAAATAAATAAAATATTTTCCTTTTATGTCAGGAAATTATGAATATTGTCATTAGTAAATTTAGATCACATTAGTATAGGTTTATTGGGACATTTAGGTTTAAAATAATATGATAAGGATTCCAAAATGATCCTAAAAATTTCAGAAATTGTTTTGGATTGTTATATCAACATTAAATTATTTTTCAATGTTTTTTATCTTTATAATATTTATAGAAATATATATCCATAAATATCAATTTAATCGTTAAATAACTATAATATGTTTTAAAATTTTAATAAATAGTAGATATGTTGGGTTATAAATAATGATATTAAATATGAATGGTTTTCTAACATGGAATGTTTTTTTACGTTTTATTTAATAAAATTCATATTTTAAAATCTTAAACCCCGTTAATGCATTAATTATTCAGTTATTAGAAAATAAATTATGTGATATAGATAAAATTAAAATTAATATAAAATGAAATATTTATTAAGATACATCGATTTTATATATAAATTTAAATTTATATGGAATTTTTAAATTATTATAAAAAATTTACTTTTTTCTTGTGTTATTGAAGTCAAAGTAAATGAATAGTACCAAAATTATCATTACTAATATATTATGACAAATAATGTTTTTTCAAAAAATTTAAATCTCCTAAATTCATATTATTTTAATATTTATTGAGATATGGTTTAAAATATCAAACATGGTCCACTTATGTTTCATTTTCCCATTTATAGAAAACATTATATCCCACTAGAATTAAAATTTGTTATCTCGATAAGTCTGAAAAGGGTTAATGGGGGTTAAAAAATATATGGTTAAAAACATGGTATAAACTTGTCAAAATTGTATTGTATGAGATTATTTTGAATCATGCTCATCTTATATTTGTATAATATCAATTAAGGACCATTTGATCCTAAAAAATAATTTATATTAATTTAGTATTTTAATAAAATCCAATTGTTCCTATCCCCTATCTTATAAAAGTGAACTACCAATACTATTTTATTCCCACATAAAAAATAAATTTTTCAAATACCTACCAAAATATATTTATTAAGTTATTCCTTATAGTATCAGGGTATTATTTTTAAGAGAATACAGTCTTTAGAGGCCTTAATGTATATTAAAAAGGAGATTGTATAAAGAAGGAGTATATTGTTTAACCAAATTTTTTTGTTTTCTTTCATCATAAACGTCCTTCAAATCTTCTACAACCATGATAATATGATAAAAAATAATCTCCCAAATACTAATATATTGTTACATTAGTTTATAACTATATATCTATCTATAAAATCTATCAAATGTGAAAGGAATCTATCATTAATGTAAACGGTGAACTGCCACCTTACATGATTTGTAATTTTTCTCCATCATTACATATCATAAATGGTTATAGTGATGGAACTAATTCATATATATTATGTTAATGAAATATTTATATTTATTTAGTGATAATATAACATAAGTTTTATTTTTTTTCATTAACTTATATATGATATCATCGCTTGCGTATTTGTGTGGACTACCACCTCCGTGAAGCAAAGTGATTCATTTTTCAACACAAATCACAAAGAAGATATATATATATATATATGGATATTTACTGAAATAATAAGGTATTGATGATACATTTTTCATTTTAAAATTGTAAAATAATACTTACAATCAATCCATAATGACCATTGGAAAATGAAGACCTTAGTCGAGTATACATACGACATGTTATCTCCATTATTGTAATGTAAATAATTTTTCACCAACATATATCATGGAATGTTTTTAAAATTTTAATGGATTTATAAAAATTAAAATTATTTAAGTATTATAATTTTCTTGATGATGTAATAAGGATATCATTGACCATAGCCATCCTACTGAAGTCGTTTTGGACATATGATCTCAATGTCATCAAAGCATACGACATGAAATTAATTATGTAATTGATTATAACATGGTATAGATAATTATAAATATTAAATATATTATTATTAAAATTTAATAATTAAATGATTTTATTAATCTGTAAGATAAAGAATGTATGTGGTCAATCTGGAATAAGGTGAGGGACACTTTATTTTAAAACCCTTGTTTTTGAATGTTTTTTGAATATTTATATTCCAAATCATTTTCTTCCATGTCCGTATTTTAAATATTAATTTATAGATGTTTTTATATGTTCTTAAAATAATTATAAAGGACATTTTGTGTTGCTTTTTAATTTCTTTAAATGTTTTTAAAAGGGAGACTTTTTACATATCTTATTTGGACTATTTTCACATTATTTCCAAAAGACAAAAGGAATGTTTTATTTTAACCTATACGACACAAAATAAATTTCCTTCCACCATAACCATTATTTTATATTTTACATCAATTATAAATTTCCAATATTTCTTCAAATAAAATCCCATGTTCCATATATTTTGGTAATTTTGAAAAAAATGTTTTAAAATTCAATTGATATTTCAATATTCAAAAAAATCATATGGGAAAAAATAATATTTTAATAAATTTAATCATGGAAATTGAAAAATTTTATGTGTTTTGATTTTGTAATGGTTCTTGAGAATTAATTTGAATGGATGGATCTAATATAAACCAATGATCAGTGGTTCTGTTTTAAAAAATTTACAACTAGTTCTATGATATCCCTCCAATGTATTAGTTATACATGCTGACAATGATAATTATTCCATTTATAATAGTCGTTGTAATAGTAATATAGAAATAATTACCCACGTTTACTACATGTTTTATCTATTATTATTGTGGAATTTAATAGATATATTATTATATATTATAGTACTATAATTACATTTAGTTTAAAGGAAAGTATATTCCACCTTTTCTATGTTAAAATTATAAATTTTTTGAAAGGGATTTATGTGCTTTTAATGACTAAAAATAAAAATTAAAGTGTTTAATTTTACCTATAGGATTTCTTGTGAAGTGTTTTATTATAATATTATTGTATGGAATTTTATTTCTTTCTTATGAAATGATTTATTTTGACCACAATGTTTATTTTCAAAATATATAATAATTTTAAGTATTCATAGACTAATGAATTTTTATATATTTTTAGGTACCTGAATGAGAATTATATTTTTATCCCACCATTATAGAACAATAATATGCTCTAAGGATAGTTATGGAAAAATAATAATTCATGTTTAAATTTGATAATATTTTTCTTGAATAGAAATTATGTTTAATTTTTAATGTTTTATATTATGGATAAAATGGATACTGAGTACAAATTACCATCTTGTGATGTAATATATATTTGTGTTTGGTTTATAAACTAATTATCTCAAACTCTGAACATAACAGATCTTTATGAATATAATAAAACAAATTATTCTCTAGATATATAATAATTTTTATTAATTAATGTTGGGTCATTATATTTTATCTCAAAAAATATTTAACCAAAAAAATAACATCTCTCCCCATGTTATATAGATTAATTTATTACAAAAATACCAACCTTTGAAGGATTAATGTGTAATCCAAAAGGGGATTCCTAAATGTGAGGTATTTTTCTTCACCGTCAATTTTTAGTTTCATTCTTCCTTAACCACCAAATAATTTAATAAAACAATCATAAAATGAAAAATTAATTATCCTAAATATAATATAATTATATTTTATTTTATTTAAAATAAATTTTACACCTTTTTTCCCAAGATAATTGATTATGATGTTTATAGTTATGTGTGTACTATCATATCTACAAGTGATGTGATTCATTGCTCTTGTATTGAATACATTGTTGGTCAAATGGATGGGTTTAATTAATTTATATTATATTTATGATATATTATAATATAATGATATATTTTTATCTTTATTTATTCCAATCCATTAATTGAAAAAAACATCTATCATGTATATGTATGAACAATCCTATTTATGAGGTGATGAATTTAATTTTTGTCACCACCTTTTATGAATGGTATTAAAAGTTTATATAATGAATAAATATGATACTTCTAAATTTCTTAATGTTACATTGTTTTTGAATCCATGATAATGTTTCATGTACCAAATACCAAAAACCGAAATATCTTCGGAATACATGTTATCTTTTCACCTGAATGATGATATTAATGAAAATTGTTAATTACATAGAAATTTAAAATCATAATTATTTGTTATATTGTATAAAAATTGTAAATATGATTTATTATGCATGTATAATAATGATAATTTTATTATAAATGAGTTTAATAATGTATAAAAACAAATATATTGGACTTAAGTTAAGGGATTATGTTACAATAAAATTTCTTTTCAATAATATCTATGTTAAATTCCAATTTATGTAAATATGAGGATTCTTTTCCTATAAAGCCTATATGTTTTATTATAATATAATTATTTTTTAATTTTCATGTATTATTACCTCTTTATAATATTTATTTCTTATAATTTTCAAGAAAATCATTTAATAAAATAAGACCTTATTTCTTTTTTAATCAAATTACATGTTATTCCATGTCCATGTTCATTTAATGTTTTTTGATAATTTTATTTTATAACTAAATTAATTTTAAAAGTTATTTTTAAAAATATTTTCTAATATTTTCAATGTTTCAAAAGTAATATTATTTCTATTTTTCGAATGAGGTACTTTTATAATTTATTACAAAAGTGTGAAAGGAATTTATATTTTAACGTTTACCAAATTAATAAAGTTTACATCCATTATAACCGTTATTTTATTTGAATATTTATTTATATTTTTATGTGTATGGTTTCAAATAAAATATTTTTATCAATATTCTAGGAATTTTTAGTATTTAAATTTACTGAAACAAAATGATATCTTCTATGTTTTCAATGAAATGATCAAACTCTACATTGAATGTATTTTTCATCTATGTAAACATACATAATGTATTTATATTTTTCACTAGGGTTATAATATAATGAAATTATCCATGTTCGTTCTATTTTTTCCTTATGATTATGTAATAATGACATTTTTATAAAAACCGATTCTTTTTCACATGTTTTAATATGATGAATTGATGAATGTTTTTATGATATTATGAAAAACATATGTTTTGTTTTAATTATGTGATTGTGATATAGTTAAATAAAATTAAATCACTGGGTGATGATTGATTTCTCTAGATTTAATATGGACTAAAATGGTGAGTGAACCCAATCTACCTTAGAATATTTTCCCAAATAATAGTCTAGGAATTAATATTTTACTAAGGTAATGATGGAATAGGAAGTAAACTCATTCCACTATAGGAATTTGTATAAAATGAATGTATTGGAAGTAAACATTAACTAATTAAATTATTTTTTAACTATGATTGTGTCAAAATTATTATGACATTTTATTATACTTCAGATATTCTCTCGTCACTCATGGTAGATAAATGATGATTGGAAACTCTTATGACTCGTTTATTTTGGTATGACAGTGATTTAAACATGGAATAAATATTTTTATTCTATGACTGAGTGGGTATAAATATCTACATTTATGATCATGATATCTTACTATTATTCTTATATTATGATTTCTTGTGATCATCAATTCATATCTCTGAGGTTTAACATTACTACCCATCTGAGCTCAAATTTTCTAATATTAACATGTTCCATGTGTTTTGGAGAATGGTATTAATAAATAAATTTATAAAATGGTTATTATGAGAGAATAAAATTCTGGTTGATGTTAAATATATTTAATGAAATAATTATATTATGTATCTCATATCCAAATACACTGAACATTTACAGTTTTGGGGTCTGTATTATTATTAAATGTATTATATATTCATATAATATGATGAAATAATTTTATATGTTATGCTAGGGATGGATTAATTTACATTACATTAAGGAGAGTAGATTCATATAATGGTAATTGTTTTAATGTTATTTGGATTATGATATAATATTTTTGGATAGAGGGGTTGTGTCGTTCATTTTCCACTTAAATGATATCTACTTCATAAAGATGAGGGATGATCTAATTTTATGTCTCATCTATATATTAATATAACACTACAAAGAATCATGAAAATTAATTAGCATTCATAGATAAGGCTTATACAAGTGGTTTTCTAAGGTCCCCCTTCAAATCATCAATGATCACTATAAATTCTCTCTCTTCACTGTTGGATTTACCACACCCCTCATATTTTATTTTCAAATGGATATGTAATGTCATTAATATAAGGAGTGACATAATAGATGACTCAATTCATAAAATTTAATTTTTTAAAGAAAAAATTTAGAAATATATTTTAAATAATGATAAATCTACTTGGCCACTCAGAAACATCAACAGATTTTGGAGACACCTATCATAAGTTGTGTAAAGATAATATTCATTTCACTATTGTAGCATAGTTAATAACCAAAGTCATCCCTTTAGGGGATACTTTTTAGTCAATTTCATGTTCTTATAAATTCCTTTATTATATTTTGGGAACAATATTGTTTGTGAAAAAAAATCATAAATATTGAATTTTAGTTTTTTTGTATACAAACAATCATAAATTGAATTAAAAATGTGACAAAGGGAAATAATGAGAATCAAATAATTTTTATCAATGTGTTAATATATTATACAATTAAATAGATAGGAATAAATTTCACAAATAATTCCATTATAAAAGAGATACCACCATTTAAATTATGTTTTAGGAACTAATTAAATTAGGAGATCTATTAGGAACCTGAAATCTTACATCCTCTAAAAGTTGTTAATGATAATCAAATCTCGATCGAGAATGCACGACCATCCCGAAATAATATCCGTAATATGTTATTTAATCACATATCTAACATAAATCCATTATATAAATGTCTTCCAAATATAATAGATGAATTAAATTTTAGTAAAAAATGGATTAATAATTATATAATACACTACAAATATGTGTAATATCGAAATCTATCCATAAATCACCCACTACCATATTAAATAATAATTAAAACATTAGTAAACAAATAATGGAGATTCTATAATAAAATTAAAACCTCCTTATATCTATCCTTTTTTAGATACTATCCATTATGATTGTTAGACATGTATGGTGGAAAAACATAAGAAAATTGGGGAAAATAAAGAGAAAATAAAAAATATGAAAATACATAAAATGATAACTAAAAACGCTTTGTTGAGCTACTCTAAATTATGATTATTAACGATGTATAGTGGAAAAACATAATAAAATTGGAGAAATTAAAGTGAAAAAAAAAATATGAAAATACATAAAATGATAACTAAAAAATTAAAAGAAATGAAACCCAGTACTATGGTAATATTCCATTAAAAGAATTATGGGTTTAAAATATCTCTTTTTATTCTAAAAAATATCTAACTCGTTAAATGCATTTAAATGAACCTATTTATAATTTAAAAGGTTATATATTTTCACTCTAATTATTTCTATTAATGTTGTATTAATTTTTATACACTAGATGATCAAATAAGAATATATAATAAATTATGATGTTTTGAAGACAAATATAAATTATTTCTACAAAAAAGGTTATGTTCATTGATCACATTTTAAAAATTATTTATTTTTATTACTAAATTTTTAATTTCATCCATGGAATATTATTTAGTTACCCCAAATTTTATACAGAAAATGATATATTTAATGATACAATATTGATCATTTATTTTAATAAGATCTATGTTGTCATGTTATATATTAGTGACAACTTGAATCATCCCATTTAAATATATGTATCCCATTTCAAGATCTATTTAATGAATATTTTTCAATTATACTTACCAATATTTTTTCTATTTCCATGCTTCATTTCAGACCTATATGGTTGGATTAAATTACATTTCTTGTTGACAAATATGAATCACAACAAAACATATAGTTGATAAATAAGGAATTTGTTTAATTGAATCATAATAGTGAATCTTATGATAATAATATCAAACTAATGATAAATGCAAAAGATATCAAAAATATTTTTCAAAAAGGAAACATAAAGATTCATTAGCTATTTTTCAATCTGTTAAATGTTTGGGAATCTTTTTTTCAAAATATCACAATTTAATTAAGACAAATAAGGAGAACAGAAGGGAGAAAAACTAAAATCAAATAAAATTACATAGAAAAAAGAATATGAAGAATCTCTACATTTCAAATATATTAAGGATATTGGAATATATCAATGAAATTTGAAAAATATGTGATCATTCTAAGGAATAATTTTGGTTTATACCTATGAATAATTTATATGAACTGGGACAAATAATTTCTATATGTGATAAAAAAATAATTGACGTATTGATGGTCAGTTCATCATAGTTTTTTTGAAAAATAATATATTAATCAAGGAATACCCAGGAAGAATAAGTATAATTAAACACATGAATTAAAAAGCATATTCTATATTAAGTGAAAAGGACGTCGAAGATATAATTGAAAAATGTGATTATTGTTATATTTGTATGAAAACTATTTTGAAAAATAAGGGTATAAAACCAGGAAAGGGATATAAACATTTTTTTAGTAAAATAAATATGAATGGATAAATAAAAGCTAATTTTTTTAGATGAATCTGAAATATTATACCCTAAAGACTCCATAGAAACTATTTGGGTGGTGAAATAAAACTAGGTACATTTAAAAATAACTCTTGAACATAATAATAATACTATAGAAATTATTAAATATAGGAAAGGTAATCATGTTTCGTAGGGAAATAACTGTCTAAAGAATTATTGGAGAAATCATGAATTACTATATCAATTTATGAGTTGAAATGGAATGAGTTTCAAGTTTGATAGACTAATATTAGAACTTTTTCTCTCACTAGTGGTTTTTTGAGAGACATATATATACCCATATATTTGAGATATTCTCACTATAGGGAATTAATGGTGATGAATTTATTGGGGTATATGGATTGATGAGTGTTGAGATTATTTTATATTTGATTTTATATTTCTTCTCATAGTTATCCATATATAAGATCATCGGTTATTTATGGAGTACTATTAAAATTAATCATTCATATTGTCTATTTAATAAATCAATCATAATGGATAAAATATGGATTTTACCCATTAAGGGATGTTTTTTTGAACAATAAAAAAAAATCATTATTTCATATAATGATTCAAATTTTATAAATTCATTGAATTTTTAATTATTGGGGTACATTATTTATATTTTCATATCCATGATTTAAATGAGAAAATCCTAACATGAATAGGAAGAAACTGGAAAACTCGAAGATAAGAATGTTAAAAAACTATTGAGATATATGTATTTTTGAGAAATAACATTTTAGAGTTATTTAAAAACTATAAACATGTACACCGATTATTTCTCATATATTTATAAATTTTTTTACTTGATAACATTCATATGGTATTGTAATTTTTAATTACTTTCAATAAGGTGATGAAGAAGAATATTGTTCATATTGTATTTAGATATACTTGCTTTATATCTATTGAAAATAATTCCAAAGTTGGAGATCAGGAATCCCGTGTATGATGAAGTGGTATACTTTTAATTAATAAAAATAATTTGAATATGTGTTGAGAAGATAATTTGTGAAGGTGAATTAACAAGTGCATTTATATATACTAAATTAAGATAATAATTTTTTTTGATAATTTATATTTTTACATTATTAATATCGAAATAATGATAAATTTATTATTGCTACTATTTATGGATTTCATTATGTAAAATCATTTAATATCTTCGTGAGTTTGTATGTTTATGTAAACTGGTGAGAATGTTAAAGATAGAGAATAGTGAGATTCTTTCATTCTTTGTGTGATATATTTTTTTATTATTGATATGAAAATAATTTTTATGTTTTGGTCTTTTTAATAATTTCACATATGAAGAATCAATGTAGCGGGTTGGGGAAGTTGAGAGGTTAGAATGATCTATGAATATCAAGGAAGTCCCAACCACTTTTTTCCAATAAAGGATTCTATGTGAAGATATTTTGATATTTTGAAGACTATGCTGGAGTGTTATGAATTTTTTTATATATCATATGTACTGATAGTAGTTAGGTCTCTATAAAGAAATGTAATTATATATTATTAAAAAAGAAAAAATATCACATGATTTTTTTAATGGTATGTCTGTTGATATTGATTTTAAAATTAGTTTTAATATATGGATTGTTTAATTAATTGATGATATTCGATGAAAATCAATTTAATTTAAGGAATTGTAAATTCACTTATATGAAAAAAAATTTACATGTGTTTTTTTATATTTTGGATCATTTTGATATTGTCGATGTTTAGTAGAATCTTTTTGAGTATTTTAAGATGAATTGACCTAGACAGAAATGTTTGTTGAAGAATTTTGTTTCAGATAGTATGAAATTATGGATCTTACAATGGTAAGTAAGTAATAACATGGAGATTAAAGATAATAGAAAAATGAATGTGTGATAATTCATAGAGGTGGGTTTATAAAATTTCTATGATATTAAGGAGTAACCCTGAGTCTAAACAATATAATGTAACATCAACTTAATTATATGTAATACATCCTAGAGCATACATAGAACATATAGATGATTAATATAGTCAAACATAAGATAAACTCAAATGATTTATTATTTATATAAGATTAATTTTTATTATATGAATGATTAATTCTAGAATTATAGAGATTAAAAAAAATTAATTTGGTTTATATATTATTAACTACAATTATTTGTATGGAAAGCGTTATGATATCAATGTGTGATATATCATTTTGAATTACATATAAGATTAAATGGTTATATTCATAGATAAATTGAGATTAAAAATAATGATGTTGTGATATTATTTATTGAATAAATTTCATGATGTTATGTCATAATCCATGATTGAAGAAAATATATTTGTTGATATTTAAAGAAATTTATTTCAGTGTGTATTTAAATTTTCACCATATTATTATTAATGAAGTTGTTCATACACACAAATAAAATAAAGATACATTATTTTTGAATGTTTAAATAAATGGAAAATCAAAAATATTTGGTGTGAATTTATTGAGTATATCATATATATATGTGTGTGTGTATGTGTGTGTGTGTGTGTGAATATATTTAAGGATATTGAGATATTTTTTAATATGAATATATGTTTCCATAATTTAGAGGTAGTTATTGTTGTATTTTTAAATAATATATATCTAGTTGGAAAATAGGTAATCTAAATATAAAGATCATGATGTTGAAATCAATCAATTTTCTATATTGTAATTGTGGACATTTTTTATATGATCATACTAAGTATATAAAAAGTAAGGACATGTCAAAGAATAATAAGAGGACTATGAAACTAGAAAACGGATGTTATAGAATAACTTATTTTCAGAGGGGTTTTTTATAATATAATAGATTAATAAGACTAAGAATGAGGTTAAAATTTTTATAGGATATTACCTTTTTATTAAATAATTTTGTAACACCAAATTATTCCAAAAAATAAAACTATGTTGGAGAGATTATATAACACGCAACAGAGAGCCTAAACATCCCATTAAATATTATTATTTAAATATGAATATTATAAAATATCCATTAAATTAATTGTTATGAAAAGGATTATGTAATTTATAAATAATATATGAATTTCCTACATAATATAATGTTATTGATAACAACTTACTAAATAATAACATCAATTTTGGTAAAGTAATTTTTTCCTTCAAAAATAAGTTTTCATTACAAATTGTATCCATTGATTTTTGTGAGAAAATATTATAGTTAATTTTGGACCATATAAAAGTTTTATATTATAATAATGGTATTATTTTTTTAATTAGTATATCAAAATAATATTATTTTCTTATTGTGATATGTTTTGTAAATAGTATAGTTTTTCAACAAATATTAAAAAATACTATTTATTTTTAAAACAAAATGTTATGTTAAATTCATAAAAAAATAACTTTCTATTATATATTAGTTTTGATATTTAATTATTTTTTTTATTTTACATTATACTGTTATAGTATTTGTAATTAATTTTAAACATCAATTAGGTGCAAAAACATTTTAATACTTAAATGGGCATTTTTCTAGAAAAATAGATTTTTTTTATTTTTTAATTTGAAAATAAATACTATAAATCAAACCATGAAGAAATAATTACATATTTGGAATATAGAGTTCAAACCATTTTAAATAGTTACCTTAAATTTTTTGTCATCATGAATAGTAACAATAATAAATAATTTCCGCCACTTTAAGGGTAAATTTTGGAATTAAAATTGAAAATAATAGGATAATGGTTGAAAAATGGCCATAACAGTGGCCTATATCCTAATTTTTTAGTTTATTTTCTACAATTTCTATCCAATTTTCAAAAAAATTGAATCATGGAACCATGCTTCTTTGATTTTCACCTTTATACTATTTCCTGTGAAGAAAAGTAAAAAATGTAAATCTCTTTGTTTTAATATATCTAATTCATTGATAGAGAGACAAAAAAGACATATTTATTCTAAATGAAACTTTGAGAGATAAATTATTTTTTATTAAGGTAATTTATTCCTAATTTTTAGTGAGGAAATGATTACCTTAAATAAAAATGCAAAGACATAACAATATTTATTTATTTAATAATAAATAAGAAAAAATTATTATAAAAATTTTCAATGAAATATATTATAATTTATTTATCTTTTTTAATGATGTTATTAGATAACTATAAAATTTTAGGTATTTTTAAAATTATTAGATTCTCATTCCTTCTATTTCATTTCTTTCAAAATCAATTTAAATGAATAGTTCTAAAATTGACATTAGTGATATTTTATAATAATTAATATTTTATTAAATGATACAAAATTACAAAAAATATTATCATCATTAAAATAATATGGATATTTTTTAAAATATAAATCAAGGATTATTTATGGGGCAATTCTCCATTTATAGTAACTATCATAACCCCTAAGGAGAAAAAGACATTGTTATCATTGTAATTGTCAAAAAGGATAATGGGGGTTAAAAAAGACAATGTAAAATAATATTCTAAACATGAAAAAAATTTATTGGCTAAAATTATTTATACCAATACTCATCTTATATTCTAAATTTTTATTTCTGAGACATTATCCTAAGACAATTAGTTTATATTAATTTTTTAAATTTACATAGTGCCCCACCCCACACATATTAAATTGAACCTCCTATCATTACTTAATCACTTTTTTAAATCCATTGGATATATAAATCCCTTCAAAAATCCTTTCCTTAAATCCATACCATCATTTTATATGTCTCAGTTTATTCTTTATACCATCCTTAGAGTTCTTAAGTTGTAATGAAATGGATATTTTTTTAAGAAGAGGTATTTCTTTTAACTGAATTTTTTAGTTCTATTTTTTCTTCATCATCCTTAAAATATTATTCAAACATGAATATATAATAAAATCAGTATATATCATATATGAAGATTTCATTTTTTAAATTTCATTACTATATACATATCATTTTTCATAATGTTGGAAATTAAACCATCATTCATTTGTACGGAGGACAACCACCTCACGAACCGCACTAATTCATTTTTCTTCAAGAACTCCCACTGATATTTATAAAGATATAACAAAATTAAATACATTATATTCATGACGTATTTATTATTATATTAATTTAATATATAATATATTTATATACCCATTAATTCATTGAAAAATGATATCGTTATTCATGAGTTTGTGTGGATTACCACCTCCAGAAATCAATTTTGTTCATTTTTCATCACCAGTTCAAATAGAAGTAATATATTAGTGTATTTAAATATATAATTTCATTTATAATATATAATTTAAATTATGTAAATATAATATAATACTTACCATATTTCCATCATGATATTTAAAAAATGGAAATGTTACTCATGCATATGTAGGTCCTACCATCACCATGATTGTAATGTAGTTCATTTTTCATAACCAACATTCATCATTTGTTTTAAAATTATACATTATTTCTATAAGTGTTTTTTATTTAATTTTTTTATTTTTCATATGATGAAATAATTATACTTTTTAGCATATTCCACTTATCAAACTGATTTGGGATATATGAGCTAAATATCATTAAAACATCTAACATGAGATAAAATGAAAAAGTTATCTATTATAAAATGATAATATATAAAATAAATGTTGTAATAACCATAAAAATGTGTATAAAAAATTAAAAAATTAATATATTTTTATTATTTATGAAAATAAATATCATACGTGATGATTCAAACTCAACGTAAAGGACTTTATTTTAAAAGTATCTTTTAGTGTTTCCTTTCCAACTCTTCTTCTTATATGTAAATGTTCTTCTAAAATTTTCAATAAGATTATTATTTATGATTATATGGATTACCCAAGTAATTTATATTATATTTTAGAATCCATATAATGTTTTTAAATATATAATTTGTAATTTTTTACGTAATGGAAACATTACATTAAAACCCTTATTTTAGATGTTTTAGAAGTTTTATTTTCTATATATTTCTCTACAATCTCCAGAAAAATTTATTTTATGGATTTATTTAAATGAAAATAAAATATTTATAAATTAAATTTTATGTGTCTATTTCAATTGTTTTTTAATGATTTATTTTAACATATTTGACATGGAATGTTTTGGCAATACTTTAAAAATATAAAATATATATTTAAACATACATATAATCAATATATTTTCCAACCGTCATAACTTATATTTGAAGTTTACATTCCTTTATAATATTACATGTTTTATTTCATTATTTTTCCCACTTTTCATTCAAGTGATAATACATTCCTTATATTGTTTTCTCAAATTCATTCATTATAAAATATAATTTTATTATGATTTGAGGAAAGATTATGTAATCCATTTAATTACATGGGCATCCCTTATGTTAATGAGTTATAATTTATTTCCTTGTGTAGTACACATAATCATGAACATATTATGATGGGTGTTCCCATGTAGTGATCTTGTGTATTTATTAAATTTTTCATCTCATGAGATGTAATGTATGGTATTAGGGGGTAAACCAAATTGATGATACGACATTGTTTTTAATGTGATATTGTCTTCACAGATAACTTTGACTTAATCATATGTCATGTTTTTTATTTCTATATCATTACCTATGATACCATGTTATTTTTATACAATTTTCTTTATGTTAATCTCTCATGTTATTAGTCATAATTCTTCTCTTATTTGAACATAATGTTACAACATTGACTAACACATTATTATTCTTTATCATATATATTACTTTACTAAGATTTATTTTCTTATCCAACATTTAAAAATAACATCATTGGGATTTAAGGATTAGTAGGGTCAACAATTAGGTCAAAATGAAACAGATTAATATATTTAATAAAAATTAAACATGTTATATTAAAAATCATTTTTTGGGAAAAAAGAACAGTAAGTAGAAATTTCAAGTTTGTGATGTGATATTTATTTATGTAAGTTTGGTGACCTAATTCTATAAAACTATGAACAATAAAAATAATACCTCTTTATAAATATAATTATCGACATAAAACTAATTATTATGTAATAATTAATTTTGATTCCATATAATTGTTATCAAATTATAGGTTTGTATAACTTTTGAGATTATGATTAGTCACATTAGAAAAATCTCAGGGGATAAGACATCATATATAATATCATTATAATGTTTTCGTATGATAGATATTAGGTTTCTTTCAAAGTAATTTATGCAATTTTCAATACATCAAATAGATTTGGATTTGGAACTGATTCATCAAAATGAATTACCCTAAAGTGAGTTGGTTGAGTATATCTTGACCATAATTTTGGTGCACAATGAGTGTTCCCTTAATGAAGACTTAGTTTTACATTCCTAGGGAATATTCATTGGTTAATAAATATTTTACTTATTAACCGTCATGAAGGATTTGAAAGGATGACGATAAAATATAATCTATATTAAAACAATGTTTTTATAGATTAAAAACAACATTTCATTATTTAGACATTCTATATTTTATTGTTCATTAATATGGTTATTATTTCTGAAAAGATGTTTTTTATTTTATTCAATTGTTGTGGCTAAGAAGAATGATTACAACTCTATATATAATGGAAAATAGGGTGATTTTAATAAACCAAATGTTATGAAGTCTATAATGAATGGAATTTTGATTATTATTAATCAGTTAACATTGTATATGATTAAGATATTCAATTGTAACCAATTCACAAACACTCCAAAGAAGAGAATGATTTTTTCTTCCAAAAACATGATTGGTGGATACCATGGATTAATGAAGTATAAATTCCCTTCATGTCATAAATTTTAAAATAGAAACAAAACATAATGTCTCAAGATGAATGGAAAATTTTTTATTGGTGGAAAAGAGAGGAACAAAGGAATAAATAATTATAGAAAATAAGGATTTCAATGGATAAAAATTGGTTTTAAACCTAGATATTCATTTATAGTAATTTGTGTTAAATTTTTATAAAATATGAATTATTAAATTAAATTCCCTATCTTAATTTATAAATCATATCCCATATAAGATCTTATGTTGTAATGAAAATTTATTTAAAAGGATTTAAGTATTTTAAAATTGGGATTCACAAATTATGTTGTAGAATTTTTTATCAATTGTATTTAGGTTATAATAATCATGAAACATATAATGACTATTCAAGAATAGTATTTATATTAGTATTTAAAAAAAATATTGGATGAAACTGAAAAAAATGATCTTGATTTAGTGTCCAGGTGATATTTTTGGAAAACACCAAATTATGGGAAATATATACCTTAATGTATGAATATTTTTTAGTTAATAATGATTTTACTTGGATAAAGAGATGATTGAAAATAATGTCCTAAATAGTAATTTTTTGGTAACCATGAAATAAGGTAGTTGTTTTATGAAAAATGTGATTCTGGCCATATTTAATGAAGTTTATACCATTTTTTGATTTTTGGAATATATTCAAAATTCTATGATTAATAAAGACTGTATTGATTTTTAAAGAATATATGACTTCATGTGACGATAAATTAAGAGTTGTAGATACCACCAGGGGTTTTTAATTTTTACTATTATCATATATTATAAGGTATATATTCCACTTTTGTGGCCTCAAGTGATATATTTCGAAGATGATTAATATTTTTCAACAAAAATTAATGTTAGTTTAACATGTAGGATTAGTATTGGTTTTAGTGAAAAAATTGAGGTTGAAAGCCTTTAAATTTTGTGTACATATTTTTAGAGATATTGTAAATCTTGAGGGTTTATTTGAATTTTGATATTGAGGTAATTATCACTTATTAAGATTTTGGAACATATATTTTATTATATAAATAACCATGTGATTGAAAATTTATTTGGTGATTCAGTTATTAATGTTATTTAAGAACTATATCACTATTATTTTATGGAATATTAAATGATTATGATAAGAATTATATTAGGTCATTTTATTTGATAAATAATATGCGAATTTCATTTTGGAAACATGTATTATTTTCAAGTT
Organism: Viscum album; assembly: GCA_963277665.1. NCBI lineage: Eukaryota > Viridiplantae > Streptophyta > Magnoliopsida > Santalales > Viscaceae > Viscum > Viscum album. The sequence goes on from OY728155.1 coordinate 1,298,352,214, forward strand.
ATTTTTTGTTAATTCAAGTTATTTATGGAAATTATTAGAGTATCATGTAATTAAGGCATACACATTTTTAGGATGAGTATTTAAGAGTGATTGATGTTATTTATAGATAAATGATAAATTTATCATGGAAGAACATATGGTCAAATCATTTGCTACATCAAAACATGATTTTAACAACACTGGAATCGGACTTTACCAGCACTAAAAAAGATCTCACTACTGTAGTGTGGTTAAAAGTCCATGGATTTTATCAGCATTAAAAAGTGCTCATAAAGGGAAAATTTATCCACGCAAATTAAAGCACTAATAAAACATACTTTTATCAACACTATTAAAATAAATAATAAAAGACCACATTTTTCATTGATTTTATTTAGCACTGATAAATAGTGTCTTTTATCAGATCTTTTATTTGCGTTGATAGAAGTATTATTTATCAGTGATTTTTAATACACTAATAATGATAGACTTTATCAGTAACTATATAAGAACAGATGAAGGTTATTTTTATTAGTTCTTTTAAAATCATTGATAAGGGGTATATTTATCAGTTCATTTAGTAGTTCTCATAAAGGTGACAATTATAGTGTAATGCCACAACACACTGCATCACCAGAAATAGGTGCAGTGCTCTGCAACAAAAAAATTTAATTTCTGGAAATAATAACAAAAATTTACAAAATAATATAAAAACACTGAATTTAAATGAAATAGAATATCTAACACAAAAAAAGGAAAAATAAAACACTATTATAAAGTATATTAGTGGGTTTTTACAATAATTTATGTAAATTTTGTATAAAAAGTCACACATGGAGTCATACCAGTCACACTGTGATTCGAATTAAGGTGTTACTAATTCCTACACATCACAAATGAATTATGGATTCTTTTACTAAATTACTTAAACAATCATAATGTGTGTTTCCTAGTTTTGAGTAAGTCATTTTTTTAATATTCATGTCATTTTTTAATAATAATAAAGGCATAGAGTCATGCAGGTCACACCGTACTTTAGATTGAGGTGCGTTAGATCCCTACATGTCACAAATTACGTACATGTAATTTTCTTAAATTTACCAGAGAATCCAATTTTTTTTCTCATTTTTGAGTATTTCAATAGTTTTTTTCACTAAAATTCATGTAAATTTTGAATAAAATAGATTCACTTGGAGTTATAACTATTACACTATGTATCGGATTGAGGCTTAGATTAATGCTAAATATCCCAAATTACTCACGGATTTTTTCCATGAACTTATCAAAATAATCAAAATGTGTTTCTTCATTTTCGATTATGTCACGTGTTTTTTTTGATAGAAATCCATTTTAAACTTTAAACACGATATTTGAGTCATAGAGGTGGCATCATGTGTATGTTTGACATGAGAATGATTTGTACAGATCAAAAATGAATTAAGAATAATTGTTCAAAATTACATGAAAATTTGAGTGTGTTATCAAGGATTTAGTGTGTGACACATTTTTGTATTAAAAAATCAATTTTAAATAGATAATAGACACATGGAGTCATTATGGTCACACTCTATGTCGAATTGAGGTTTGGGCGATCCCTACACATCATAAATGATATATGGATCATTTTTCTAAAGTACCAAAATTATTGGAAAAAATTATCATGGTTTTTAGAATGTTATTTTTCTCACTAAAATTAATGTTAGTTTGGATTAAAAATATTTACTTGGAGTCATACTGGTCACATCATGTATCAGATTAAGGTGTGTTTGAATGATACACATCCCAAATGACTCATGAATCATTTTCCAAATGTAGAAAAACAATCTAAATTTGTTTCCATGGTTTTGAGTATGCCACATCTGTTTTTTACTATAATGTCATTTCAAACTAGAAAAATGAACTTTGATCCATACCGGTGGCATATTTTTTTTGTTTTTAAATGAGAATAATTCATACATGTGAAAAATGAATTATGTATTGTTGTCCCAAATTATCCAGACAATTAGTGTGTGTTATCTTTATTTTCAGTGAGTGACATTTTTAATTAAAATTTTAATTTTAAATTGATAACAGACATTTGGGGTTATTCTAGTCACATTTTTCATCAGATTAAGGTGTAGGTTATCCTTACAAACTACAGATTACTTTTGGATCATTTTTCTAATGTAAAAAAAACAATATGAATTTGTTCTATTAGTTTTGAGTATACCACTTGTTTTTTAAATAAAATATTATTCCAAAATAGAAAGATGGAAAATTGATCATATATTAATTGAAAAGTGTTTAGTGAACTTTTGAAAAATTGATTTCAAACAAAATCATTGTATTATTCTTATTTTACATCACTACCCAAAAATTTTATTGTTTGCAATCCAGTTCTTCTTTTTCTCTTCACCATAGGTCTCCACCTCGGACATGGCCTCTACCTCCACCTCCACATCGATCTCTGACTTCAACTCTAACTCCGCCTTCATATCCACCTCTATATATACATTCACCTATATCTCTGACTCTACCTCTACTATTTCTCAAAAAGTTTATTTTTTTCTTTGTTAACAGTTCTAAAAACATATTTTCTCCATTACTCTTCTCATTGAGAGAGAGCTTAAAAATAATATATAAGCATTATAATGTTAATTATTCACAAACAAAATATCTTTTGAAGGTCATAAATCATAATTTATCACAATCATATAATTTAATCACTTAAATTTGTTTTTGGTGTATATTCTAACAAATATTACACATCCCACCCATCTCTTAACAAAATAATTTTTCTTTTGAGTAACTATTTTGTCTGAAATCTTGATAGTACTTATAAATTATAGAAAAATAAATGATTATAATGTATATTTATTGAAATTTTAATTACATTCAGAAATTACCTATAGTGGGATTATGTCCGTTTCATGATTTTTGATTTCTCTCATAAATTGGAAAACAAAATATCCATAATCGATTGCATTATCTTCTTTCAAACACAGCAGAAACATTGACCAAATAATTAAATTGTTTTGAATTGTTTTTATTGTAAATATTTTATATATATATATATCATAATTTTTTTCCATTTTTAGTAATCCCCGGGATTTAGCTATTCATACACCAACTTCATACGATGATCCAGCCTATATTTAGAGACCTCCTTATCATAAAAAAAATTTCATTAAAAAAAATATCAAACATATAATTCGAATTTTATCTATAAAATATTGATTATAGTGAATTTAGTATCACAATACACATCATGTGTGGTTGGTTGTTTGGAAATACATTCATTTATTCCAAGAAATAAATATTTGGGGTTTTTATGTTGACTACATTTAGCATCTGGTAATTTCTAAAAATACAAAAACAATTATGTATTGAAGAAATTAAAAATGTTTTTTATGTGATTAGATAGAAAATATTTACTCTTGAAGTGTAGGGATCAAAATGTGTATGTCATATAATTATTTTTTATTAAAAATTTTGAGTAACACATCTTTTCCCTTGTAAATTTCTTCATTATTCAAATTAATTTATGACATAGAAATTATGCAAGGATTAATGAACCCAAATCGTGAATAATAAGATCTTACATTTATATAGTTTTCATATAAACTCATGTACCAATTATGAATACTTATTTATGTTAATAAACATATTTATCCCACTATTTGGACAGATGTATTATAAAAATATACCTTATGTATGTATTCACAACTGAGACTCCCAACTATTCATGCTTGAGAATCTCATATAGAGTCTCAAGACCAATTTTTTCTTTTTATCAATATTCATATATTTCTTCTCCATATTAACTTTATTATATAGTTTTATATTTAAATATAATCTCTTAATGAACTTGTAGTGATAAAAAATATTTCACTGTAACTGGTGGGGAGAAGGTACCCTAAGAAGGTCATTTTTTTTCTTGATCGATTCACCAAGTTTTCTTCATTAATCCTTTCATTTCTCCAGTATGTTATCTATATATAGTTTTATACATTACTTCAATACTTTTAGAATCCACTTTTAAATATTTTTCATATGTTGAAATTTTTTTAAGTTGTACAACATGTATCTTTATATGTTTAGATGACCATGTTATAAAAGATCCAATTTAATCTTTGTATATTGTAATATATGGACCATAAAGTGGAATAGGAAACTCAGTATTTTCCTCATAAGATACAAAAATATTAACTCTCATGTGATTTTTCGGGAGGGGCTGCTTGTGTAGATGGTCTCCCGGGATATTACAAATTGTACCCATCACAACACGGTGGTACGTGGGTGTTTACAGATGAAAATCACATATAACTATAACCTATAGAATTTAATTAATATAAAGTTATTAGATGTTTTTTTATTTTCAATTAAGAAATAGAGTAATGGAAAAATTGATTATTTTGGGTAAGGTATGTGGTTTGTGGGAATGAATTGCCTCAAATCTAGTTGGATCATTTGGTTCTTGTGTGGATATTTTCTCCATAGCTAGTTCTCTTTGATCCATTCTTATACATTGGTCTGCCAAAACAGATCACAAAATAATATCTTACAGTGGGCCTATTTGTGTCTGCATTCACCTCATTATATTATATTTGTCATACTGTGGTTTTATCATCACGAGATATGTTTGAGGAGAGACTCTAAAACCTAATACTCTAACGCAACCATGTTGTTCAAGATGCATTAAAACTGTTGAAAATGAGCTTTATTTTGATACATTTGTGGCCAATTCATTTTTCTAATCAATATAAAAATATGAACATATTTATTTTAATGTATATCGTAATAAATTATTACAAATTACTATTATTTCACAATTTCACATGCTTCTGAAACTAATTTTTTTTATCAACTAATATACCATCCTTATTTGCACGAACCTCCTTCAATAATACATAATGTGGGATGGATGTGGCTTCAGATTTTAGTTCATAAATATATGTATAAACAAAAAAACGTATGTCTTTTCATATCAGATAATTAAAAACTAATTTTTGATTTAAAATAAATACCAATTTCTTCTCTAATTAAACATAACACATCCTACCTTTACAATAGGGATATGCTGGTTTTGATTCTCCTTTTATGATTTAACAATTTGGAATCAAGTTGGATAAAATAAATAATGTCAACTAATATATTATCAAACTCAATTTACCTAAAATGATTTCTCATTATGTTGGTTGCTAAAATCAGTCCATATTTTCTACTTTATAATGTGTTAGTTACTAAGTGGGGGTTGGGGATTTATTTCCCCCTCAACATCCTTAATATGTAACTTCATCAGAAGAGTCTTGAAGACTCTATGGGATTTTTTATTGTTCATTATGACTAATTTATTACACCCATATTCTAAAATAAACAAAGTCCATAATAAATAATGAACATAAAATCCATGTTTCATTATATATTTTTTCATTTAAATAGATAATGAATATTATATCATTAGAATTATATAATTCAAAAGGATTTACTTCTTTATAAGTAGAACATGGTGTTGTGAGTCAAAATCAATCAACACATTCTCCCTTGTTGTGACCCCAATATAACTAATAAAAGTTAACTTGTTGGGGTAAATAGGTTGGCTAAATATATTCTAACCAAACTAAATTTTTTTACCATTTCTTCTTTCCTTGATAATTTTAGTGAAAACTGTGATTCTACATCATTAATTTTATATTTTTTGATCAAAATGGTATTCATCCCCCAATAATTGTTTCGTTTCATCATACAAAGTATATTATTGCTTGGGATTTGAAACATCATCATGTTAAAAAGGCATTGTTTGAAAGAGTATTCAAACATTCAATTTGTTTTGAATAACAACAATGCAATACACATTAGTCATAAAAGACCTCAACTGCATGTATCTTGAATGAAAATTGTCATCATCGTAAACAAATATATAATACATTAATACTATAGAATAAAAAACCATCTCTACCTTTTTTTAATCCTTCCACATAAAAATATGATGTTATTCATATATTCATAACTTTTTTATACTCCCATTAGTAAATTTTATATAAATGTTCGTAATTGGTGTCAGATACTCATGTATTAATACTAAATATAATTTATGAGCATTATTTAAAGAAGTCCAATTGAGTTAGTTTACTACATTAATTATATATCTTACCCTACTTATCCACAATGAATTGTTCTTTTTTGATGGATTCCTTATACAATTTCATACATATCATTAGAAGGAATAATTTTCCAATTCATCGATTTGAAAGATCTTATGGACCACAAAAGAAGGCCCAAATAATTTGTAAAGAAACTGGACCATTCATAAAGATTAATTTACTAGGAATAATCCAGAAGTCCATAATTTTTTTTATCCACCAAAATTTGAGGGACAATACCATTCATATTGGATAAAAATTTCATTTACCAACTCCATTGAAATAGGGCCTAAATGATTCTATGAAGTCCAGCCCACTATTCCTTCCGGTAATTAAAACCAGCACACATTTATTGAATTTTCTCGAGATAAAGACATCAATGAATGATGAGATTTAACAGTGTGAAATATATGATATAGGCATCCTACTATTTAGAATTAATGGCTCAAATTTGGGGGAATATTCAAATTCAAACCCCCACTCTCATTTTTGTGTTTGAATAATTGTTGATTAAAATGGAAAGTTGCACACTTTTTATTAAAAAAAGCCATATATCTTTCTCCAAATTTCCAAAACCCGCAAAAATTTTATGGATAATAGTAAACATAAGTGTATACATCTTGAAAGAAAATTATATCTTGTAATTAAGCTATATTAGTGAAATATGTTTTGATTCAAGTGGAGGGTATATTTCGAATATAAATAATTCACCACCTTGGGTTATAAATACATCCCCATCCACTCTTTAAACAGGGTTGGCATTTTAGATCAATGGTTGATCAGTTGGAATGACCAAGGCTCTTCCAATGACTTGGGAGGATCTTCAAAACTCTCGTTTATACTTGAGATAAAATTCCTCCATTCTTCTTTTGATTTACTATTGTATAATTCATGGTTTATAACCTCGTATGTTTTTTTATTTCTTTTTTAATGCTAGTATCATTCAACTTAACTATTATAATCATGTACTCTCTATTTTGATATATCAATATCCTTAAAATTTATTAAATCATGTTAAAAATCTATTTGAACTTTTGCTTTCTCATTCAATCGTATGTCTATGGGTAATTATCTTTTTCTCTCATGTGTGTGTTCAACTCACCTCTGTTTTATTATCCCTATATTTTCCATTTTATTATAATTCATCATTATAAACATTAAAACCACATTATTAAAAAAATAAAGGGCTGGGTAAATACACCATTTGTTTGAGTTATAACTTGGGGATGTTAGTTTTCGATAGCTTTTTCTTGTTGAATAGTCTTTGAATTACCATTATGTTTGTTAAAGATAAATTGTTATGGATTATTAACATATTTAGATTATTATATGGATTAAATGGATTATTGGAACAATAAATACACTACAATAAACATGTACTGATTGATATTAGAACACTATGTTATGTTAATACTTGGATGATGCCTTATCACTTTAGAATTCTAATCAACATCATCTTATAAATATGGTGTTAGTTTAATTCAATTTAAATAAAAGATCAAGGGTATCACAACCTTAAATATCTAATGATGAAATCACCCCAATATTTATTAAATATTGAAATCAATATAAATGTTTAAATAATTTAGATTATGATTTTGAAGCAAACCCCCTAATCAAAATATTATCAACTAAAGAATTGACTTAAAAAGGTACCATCACCAAGGATTCGACCTGAGTTATATTATACACATTACTAGAGCATTGGAACCTTGAGGGGTTGATATGAAAAAATCGGTCATGCTTAAAATGGTGTTGTTGTTGGGTATGGTTCATTGTGTAGTCATTTTGTTTTTCGTCTTTTTAAAATAAAACAATGTTTTAAAAAAATAAAAAAAAACACAAAGAAAATATATTTTTGTGATAAAAACCTTAAATGGAAAAAAACAAAGAAAAAATGCCTTCCTTATTATTACAAAATATATCTCAATGACCTATAGCCTCCATTACAATACCTTAGATTTTATTTACCATTAAATTGAGAAAACTCTTCACCAACATAGGAGGAACACTATAGATAATCTAATTATTCAAGAACCAATACTTATATAAACAATTAGATTAGATATGGATAATCCTTGGGAAAAACACATAAAGAAATTTTTTCTCATGATATGAATTACCAAAACCTTGGTATTCAATATCCTGAAACAATGGCTCGATTTGAACTCGATTTGGGCGTGATTCATCTTATTTCTCATTTCTAGGGGTTATCCAGTGAGGATCCACATCTTCATATTAATGGTTTCCAAGTTGTGTGATATTCCATGAACCCTCAATGTGTTTTTGAGGAACAATTAAAACTCTTATCAATCCCTTTTTCCCTATCTAACATTGTTAAGTCATAGATTTACTACTTCCCTCCTCATTCCATAACAACATGGAATGACATGTTGTGACTTCTCATAGATAAATTCATTCCTTCTTCTCATAATGCTTCTTTCCGAAAGGAAATAAGATGTTTTCATCAATTATAAAATTAATCACTCCATGGGTATTGAGATAGGTCCAAAATGATTTTGGTCACCTATCCACACCACAAAATCCCTAAAGAACTCTTGATCCAATACATCTATGATGGGTTATTTACTATGAAGAGAACTCTCATTGATGTCGCATGTGGCGGTGCTCTTCTAGATAAACCTCCCATAGAAATAAGATATCTCATAAAAAACATGGTTGAAAAGACACACTAATTCCATACTCAAGCACATTATAAAGTAAAACAAGCCCAAATAGTCAAATGATAGAGAAAAAAAATATGACAGAGTGAATGAGTGAACTTATAAGTCGTGTGCGACAACTAGTTGTGATGGCCAAAGCCGCAACATCATATTCCCCACAATCTCTATTCCCTATACCTATAAAGAACTATAGAATTTTTATCTCCCCATATCATCATATTTACAGTTATCCACAACATTATAATGACCCATCTAATTCATCCAGCCCAATGGAGCTCAATGATGCATATTCGTAGAGAATCACCAACCCTCAACAATCATGTCTGTTCATTAGTAAATTCAACCAACCCCACTCTGAGCCCTTACATTCTATTATTAACCATGGATTGAGGTATGGTAATCCCATTTCTTATCCCATTAATTATCTCCTCAAAACCCAAACCTATTCCAATATGGTCAATGTGTTGGTAACTACCAACAACCTTTCCCTTTTTACCCCAACATCAAAAAATCAATCCTCCTCTTTCTCCTCTAGGGTTACACTATCCTAACGATCCATCTCAATTCCCAACCCAATAAAAGATCTTGCCCAAGGACCAAAATCAATGTAATCCTAGTCCAGAAAATGCCTCTTCTTCCAATAAACTAAGGGAAAGAACTGTAGAAGAGCATTCCTCCTTCACCTAAACCAGCCATAAAAATATTGAAACCCAAATTGGTAAACTTGCATCTCATATGAGCTGGAAACAAAAATAAAATTCTTCTCAACTCCCAACTCAACCATTACCCAACCCAAATGATAATATAGGTTAAAATACACATAGATCGAGAAATAAAATTAATATGCCTCATTATTGGCCCTCCAAATCCCATTTAAATGTTTTCCAAGAAATTCAAAAAGAAAAAGAAAATATAAAAGGAATTTAAATCCATTGCCTCACCACTCTCCAATCTAGTAAGGAAACTGATTCCATTTCCTCAAGCCTTTTTAAAGCCATGAAAGTCTTTCGATCCCTATCCTGAGATGCTTGACATGTTTAAATGTGTAGAATTCATCATTCTCGAATTATATTCCATAAAAAAATACCTATGTATGCAATGTTTCTTATGGAATTGTGCACCCATAAAAGGATACTTAAGACCATTGAAAATTCTTCCACCCAAATGATTGTTCCCATAATGTGAATAGATCTATGGACCTTTACAATTCCATTCCAAATTAGAAGTTCCAACTTTGACGATTCACTCATAGACCTTGGAAAATCAATTAATTTCATTCCCAAATCCATCTCCTCTAACCATGGTCTAGGTCCCTTACATCCAATAGGTGTCATCATTCAATTGTCCTATCAAAGAACTGTTATTCCTAAGGGTATAAATTAGGATGTCCTTGTTCTTGTGAATGGTCTTATCTTACTAGTTGATTCTTTGTCCATGACATTGAAGGTGTGATTAAATCTTATCAGTCTCCACTAATTCTAGGAAGACCATTTTAATGATAGTGAGAACCAATATTAATGTACATTCATGTGTCTTATCCATGGAATTTGGTTACTAACGTGACATGTTCAACATTTTCCAAGCCATGTGAAACCCATCTAAGGATCATACTACATTTTCAATCCATGCTTATGAGGACACTTTTGAGATTCAATTAAACCCCAATCCATTATGTTCTTCATATTATAATGATAATGTAGATTTTAAATTTTTCATCCATATTACCCAATCCTGAAATATGGATGTTGATGTGGAACTCTCATTCTTAGACTTTATCAAACTATAAGATCTTCAAAAATATATTGAATACCACATCAGCTATAATCACTACTTCTCCACCTCAGTCAATATTAAGGTAAATGAATCGGAAGCAACTGATATCCCTTCCTACATTCTTGAGATGTCTGACACACAAATGATAGATGAGACTGATCAGAAACCTCTTCATGAACACCTAAAATATGAATTAATTTTCCATGATCACCCATATCATATCATTATCCCTTCTACGCTTACTAAAATCGAGGACTTCAAATATGTTTACGTGTTAGAGGAAAACAAAAAATCCATAAGTTGGACCCTAGGTGACATGGTAGGAATCAACCCTAAACTTTTCATGCATCACATCCATATTATGGAAACATCCAATCCAATTTGAAAAATAGAAATAAAACTCAATCCAATCATAATTGAGGTAGTTAGGTATGTGATCACCAATATTCTTTAATTTTGAATAATCTACCCAGTATCTGATAGTGAATGGTCTAGTCTAATTCAAGTTGTACCTAAGAAGGGAAAGATAAATGTTTTCTCAAAATAATATAGTGAGGTAGTCATGACTTGAATGAAGAAAAGATGAAGTGTGTGCATGAACTATAAGAAATTAAATGTTGATATAAGAAAAGATCACTACCCACTTCCATTCCTTAATAAAATGCTAGAACGATTAGCTAGAAGGTCACATTATTTATTTATTTATCGATACACCAACTATTTTCATATCCCAATTGTTGCTAAGGACCAAGAGAAGATAGTATTCACTTTCCCCTTTGGAACATATGCATATAAGAGAATTCATTTTGGCCTTTGTAATGCTCCGGAAACATTCCAAAGTTGTTTGATGAGTATCTTTTTTCAATTCATTGAATTGTGAATTGAATTCTTTATAGATGACTTTACTGTTTATGGTGATCCATTTGAATAATGCATTAATTCACTCTCTCTAGTCCTTCAAAAGTGTGTCAAGTGTATCCTTGAGTTAAATTTTGGAAAATTAACATCAGGGTTAAAAATTAGATTTTTTAGGGAACATAGTTTCAAAAGAGAGCATTAAAGTTTATCCTGTCAAAATTGAAGTGATCCAATCACTTCCTGGACACACCTTTGTTCGAGAAATCTATTCATTCCAGGTTCATACCAGTTTATAATAGTGATTAATCCATAACATCAGTAGTATTTTCCTCCCACTCACATGGCTTCTTCAAAATGATGTCACATACAATTATGATGAGGTTTGTAATAGATCCATCATTAAACTCAAAACTACTATTACATCTACCCCAATAATTCAACCCCCAAATTGGTCCTTACCCTTTGAGTTGAGGTGTAATGATTTTGATAATTTAATAGGGGTTGTTTATTTCAATGAAGAGAAAAAATTCCCCATGTAATATATTATACCAGAAAAGCATTGGATGAAACTCAGTTCCACTACAATGTGACTGAAGAGAAACTTTTAGAAATGGTTTTTTCCTTACATGAATTCTGGCCATATCTATTAAGTTCCAAAATCATCATCTTTACAAACCCTTATTCTATAAATTTTTTAATAAAGAAAATTTATTCCAAAACTAGGATAATAATATAGATCTTAATGCTCCAAGATATTGACATTGAAATCAAATATAGAATAGGAAAATAAAACCATGTATCTGATCAAAAAATTAGAATTTCTAATTCTTCACATTAAAAAATCATTGATCCTAAATTCAAAATTCTTAACATTTAATATCTCACTCCAATGTCACCATGGAATTCCACCATAATAAATTAGTTGGTTTTGGGTGTTTTTCCAAAAAAAAATTAAAATGAACATAAAATGATGTTTAAAAGTGATTCAAAATAATATTTTTTAGAATAATATAAACTTTGTGAACCTGGGACTGACATAATTAGAAGATGTGTTGATAAAGATGAAAATTCCTCCATATCTCACTTAATTCTTAGAGATGGAAAATTTGGACCCCAAAGCCCCCCCCCCCAAACATCCTAGTCCTTAGAGTCTTCAATCCTTCACTCTTTAAGGACTCACACGAGTTTTTTTAATCATTACCCACTTTCCCAAAGTTTGGTGCAATTTACAAAATTATTGAAATTCCCCAAAATTCATTTATCTTTGTTCGATCATTAATTTTTGGGGCATCGATTTCATGGGACCATTACCCCTTCCAATGGATTATCATAAATTATTCTTGTAGTATATTAGGGTTCTATGTGGGTAGAGGCCAAACCGACTAGAAAGGATGATTCACATACTATTAGTGATTTCCAAAAAACTCACATCTTCCCCATATTTGGAACCCCACATTCCATGATCAGTGACTTAGGAACCCATTTTTTATAAGAGAACCACCAAATATCTTTTGAAAAATAATTGTGTTGTACATATCCCCTAAAAAATGGAATGTCTAAAATTTCAAATGGAGAACAGAATCGAGTGCTTGGGAGAATTGTGAAGCCCACCATAAAAGACTATACTGAGAGACTTGGTGAAGTACTTTGGTCTTATCAAACTACATATAAAACACGCATTGGTATGTCTCTATTTAAACTAGTTTTTGGTAAAAAAATTCTTTTACTAGTTTAAATCCAATATTAATATTTTTCGGTTGTGAAAATATGTAATTTTTATTGTGAAAAGTATGGTGAATAAAGACTGCTGAATTTGACTAAATATGAGGAGCTTCGACTTGATTCCTATGAGAATTAAAATCTATAAAAAGAATGGGCTAATGTACTCCATGAAAAACACATCATATGAAAGGTATTTCATGAATGTGAAAAGATAATGATATTAAATTCTCGATTTTTACTGCTACCAGGTATGATTAATTATTGTTGCAAAGGTCCTTTTATTATTACAAATTTTTACTCATATGGTGGAGTGAATGTCTAAGACCCCACTTCCAAAAAGTAATTCATAGTTAATGGAAATTGATTTAATAATCTCCATGTGAGTACACACATCATGGAAACCACATCTAATTCTATCAGATCTACAACTTTGACAGTAGACCCACCACTTGAAGGGGACAATGACCATCCAAATCCAAACTAGGGGAACCTCTTTACCTTCAACTCTCTCTCTCTCTCTCTATCTTCTTCTCTCTCTCTCTCTCTCCCTATTTCTTCTTCTTTTTATCTCTTTAATTTTTTACCCCATCTTTCATTAAACCCTTTATTTTTGTCTTTCTCTTTTGTGTGGATGTGTATTTTAAAAACACTAAAAAACTATAAGAAACATAAAAATGAAAAAAAACAAAAAGAGTCGTATTTACTCACAATTCCTTTTTGAAATATTTTCCAACCATTTTGGGGAGTCCAAAAGAAATTTTTTAATCTAAAAAATTTTGTATTTTCATCTTTAATATAGATAAAAAATTATTCTGTCAAAACCAACAAATTTTGAATGTTCAGTTTTAGATTTGGAAAATGATTTTTCCCAACCGTGAGGAACTACATTATGTTACATGCCAAGGACACTTATTTCCATCTTTTCAAAATATCTATTTTCACCCATGATTGTGGCTCTAGATTTTTTAGAACTTCAAGATAAATTTTCTACTTTGGTGTTTATTGATATGATAGAGGAATTTTCATAACCACATGAGAATTACAATATCCAAATAGCCTCCCACTACCCTTATATTAAAACTTATTTTGAAATCCCTTTCAAGCCTATGAAAAAAGTTTCCAGGACATCCACATTACATTCCCAATACATTTTTTCACCCAACAACTACATGGGTTTATATTTCATAATTTATTTAAAATTATGTTAGGGGGAATGGATTTCATTTAGGGTACCATTTCCTTAATTTTCCATGTGTTGTTATATCCTTGAGGAAACACATCCATTTTAGTGTGGGGGAGAGGTTTTCATTTAGTGAGTTCTGGGGAATGTAATTTCAGTTATGTAATTTTGTAAATGATTTTGAAAAGTGTTCTAGAAACAGAAAACAATAAAAAAAATAAAAAATGGGTTGAGGCTTGGGTAGGTCAAAAATCACTCTTCTTAATCCTATGATCTTTTTTTAACTATTATAATTATTGTCATAAGGAGATCAAAAATGGGATGGCATATAGGTGTCAAATAATTTTCAAGTTTAACATTTTAAAAAAATGAAAAAAAAACAAAAACAAAAAAGAACACTTATTTCATTGGAAGAAGTTTTGTGTTTTGAAAATATTTCATCTTCTCAACCGCTTCAAATTTTTTACGCATTTGTATCTTTCTTCACACAATAATTCCATTTTAAATATATTTTTCCATTTCCTTCCATGTTTCATTTGGAAAAAATCATTTTTTACCCATAATGATGTTTTACCCCTCCTCTCTTCTCACTTAGACATTAAATTCCTACTGTCCCAAAGCCAAAAAAAACATATTCAAAATACCACTTGATTATTGTGAAATTTAGGAATGGTAATGAAAGCTTATGTCACTTTCAAACTATATGATTTTTATTTTTGGTTGGTGAGTAAGTGATCCTACAAAAATAATCTTTTATCATCTTGAGAGAAGTGAGTTTTTAGTGCCCACATTTTCCATTTTTAAATTTGTGCATGAAAAATGAATTAATATTTTTGAATTATTTCTGTAATAATTTGTTGTGGAATTCAACATGGATGAGTGAAATGATTTAAACCTCCTCTGATTGGTGAAAACACAATTTTAATATTTTCTGGTGAGATGGAATGATTTATTTATGTTCTTTTTGCACGTGAGCACATTAAAAAGAATAATTATGGGGGAGTTGTTGTTATTAATTTATTAATTCCATTTTGTATACTATATTTAGTAAATATCATGTAAAAGTGAATAATTGGTGTGAGATACTAAAGATTTATTACTAAATATAATTTTTAGCATTATTTTAGGAAGTCCAATTGAGCCAATTTACTACATTAATTATAACTCTCAATATGGTTATCCAAATTGCATGGTTCTTTTTTTCGTATGACATATTTAATTTATAACATATCATTATAAGGAATTATTGTCAAATTCTTCCATTTGAAGGGTCATATGGACCACACAAGAAGGACTAATGAATCATTAAAGAAACCAGACCGAACATGAAGATTGATTTTATAGGCTCATTCTAGATGTAAAAAATATTTTATTCATCAAAATTGGATGGGTGAAAATACCATTCATATTGGATAAAATTTTCAATTCCCAACTCCACTAAAAAGGGTCCCAAATGATTCTGTGATGTCCAGCTAACTATTATGTCTAAGAATTAATACCATCACAAATTTGTTGACTTTTTCCTTTATATAGATATCCATGAATGCTTAGGTTTCTCAATGTGAAATAAAATATATAGGCAAATGACTTTTTATAATAATTGTTTCACATTTGAGGGCATCTTTCTATTCAAAAACCCATTCACATTTTGGACTTCGAAAAAGTGTTGATTAAAATGGACAACAACTCACTATTAAGTTAAATATCCAAATATTTGACTCCAAAATTCCAATGGCCGCGAAATATTGAGGGATGATGGTAATAAATAATGTCTAAAACATGACAGTATATTATATATCAAGATTTGGTTTTCTGGATTTCCAAATTGTTGATCCAAGTGGAGAGGTATATTTGGAATGAAAACAGTCCACCACCTTAAGATATTAATTCACCCCTCATCTCTCATTAAAAACATAATTGTATTTCAGAGAAAAGTATTATTGGTTAATATGAATAGGGCTCTGAAAAATTCTTTAGTTTGGAAGATACTCCCAAGACACTACCAGATCCTTGGATGTGTCAACATATCCTATTCTTTCGGAAATTTCAACCCTTTATAATGAGCGGAGGGGGATTTATTTATCACCAAAGGAGGTTGGATCACCAATTGGACCATGTAGACAGCTAAATCTAGAGATATTATCTTATTTCATGTTAAATACACTGACTTTAATTTTTATCTCTAAATATTTGGTGTCAATTTGACTTTTTAATGATAATATATGTTTCTATTACTAAATAATGTGAAGTTGTCCATTTTATCAATACAACATCAGAGGAAAAAATGTGAATGGGTTAGGAATATGAAGATTCCTTAAAATGTGAAACTATTATCCTAGAAAGATTTATGACTATATCTTGTCTTTCACACTAAAAAAGATCATCTTTCGTGGATATATTTATCAGTATAAATATAATAAATGTGTGCTGGTTTTAATTCCCAGAAATAATAGTGGGTTGGAGATCATAGAATTATGTGTGACCCTTATTAGTGGAGTTGGGAATTTAGATTTTTATCCATTATTAATGGTATTATTCCCTAATGTTTTGTGGAAAATCATCAATTTTTAACATCTTTATTGAGCATATTAAATCATTCAAGATGGCTGGTCCTGTTTCTTCATAGATTCTTTGGGCCTTCTTATGTTATCCATATAACCATTCAAATGGTATAATTGGACAATTATTCAATATAATGATATGTTTTATATTGAATAAATAATAATAATAAATAATAAACTTTCAATTTTTATAATCAGGTTGAGAATTTTAATTAAATTAATAATCCGAATAACTTCGACATCATCAAATAATTCTCAAAATTAATATTTTGTATTAAATCATGAGTATGTCACACCAATTTTTCACTTTTTCATGAAATTTAATAAATGGAGTATAAAAAATATATGAATAAATTAATAATATAAACTCCCCCACAATTAGTCTTGTGCATGACCTCTTGTGCAATAAAAAACATAAAAATCATTATTACTCTCCAAAAAATAATAAAATTTAGTTTTCCCAAATGAGGGGAGGTTTATACCATTTCAATTATCCTTATTGAATTCCCCCACAAAGTGTTACAGAAATAATATTCCAAAATAAATTCAATTTTCATAATGAAATTTAGAAATGAAAAATGTGGGCACTCAAAACTCACTCTTATGAAGATGATAAAAAAATTTCCAGACGTTCACTCATTTAACAACCAAAAGTGAAAATAATTGAGTTTGAATGAACTCTAATATTTCATTCTTAATACAAAAGTTCACAATAATCAAGAGTTTGTTTAAAATGGTTTTTCAATGGTTATGGGATTTTAGGAATTTAATGTCCAAGAGAGAGGAGAAGAGGGGTAAAGAATTAGCATGCATAAAAAACGAACATTTATTTTTGAAATGAAACTTGGAAGGAAATGGAAACCAATATTTAAAAGGAAATGATAGTGTGAAGAAAGACATAATGGAGGAAAAAAATTAATGGAATGAGAAGATAAAATATATACAATACAAAAATACTTCTCCCAATGACATAAGTGTTCTTTTTTTCATTTTCTTTATTTCATTTTTTTTGAAAGATGATCTTGAAGAATACCTCACACTCATTTCCCAACCCATGTAAAATATTCTCACCACACTAATTGTAATAGTTATAACATGATCAAATGTTTAAGAAGAGTGATTTTTGACCTTCCAAAGATAGAACCCTTTTTTGTTTTTTTCTATTTTTTCATTGTTTTGAACACTTGTCAATAAAATTTACAAAATTTTATAAATGAAAGTCCATAATTTATTTGGGGATATTAAGTGATTGAGATATTTTTCACAATTAATAATCATTAAATTAACATTGTGTATGTTATACTTAATGTTTTTATGGATTAATGGCATATTTTACTTAATGTATGGATTTAATGGATTATTACAACCATAAATACACTTCTATTAACTTGTACTGATTGGGAATATAATACTAAGTTATGTTAAGGCATGGATTAAAGCCTTGACACTTGGGAATTCCATTCAACATAATCTTGTAATTTGGGTGTTAATTTAATGAAATATAAATTTTTTCTCAAGGATATCGCAAGATTAACTCTCTAATGATGAACACACCCCAATATTTATTAAATTGATAGATTAATCTAAATCAATCAATAATTTAAATTAATCTATGAATACAAACTCTCTAATTAAAATACAATCAATTATAAATAATAAACTATTAAAATGTGTCACTGATGAGGATTCAACCTAAGTGCTACTATACACAATGGAAGAGAAACAGAACTCTAAATGGTCGATAAGAAACAATTAGTTTTGCTTCATCTTTATTTCCTTCCATCTCTTGATGATGGATTTAGGGCTACTTATTCCCTCATTCAAATTAGTCTTCCCCAAATAATTATTTTGGAGGTATGTTATCAATGAACCTTGGAACCAAAATAATGGGAATAGGGTTTTATTGAAATATGGAATCCAATCCATCATCAAGAGATAGAAGAAAATCAATCATATAAGTATTAAAGTGTCCTAAGAACCTAGACTAATAGAATCAGTCCAATATTCTCCTCGATTTATGTTGATTTGGAATAACATAACTATAATGGTATTAAAGAAATTAATCTCCCCCCACCTACGTTAGATATCACTTCTTCCTACTCAAGGAAACCTCACCTTCAAAATTTTGATATTTTTTTTATCCACTATAAGATCCCTCTAATAAAATACAACCTTATAAATAGTGAATTTTTCAACTTATAGTCAGTATTGATATATAAGTTCTTTACTCTTATAAATTAAACAAATATATTCAATGAAATCAGTGATTTATTATTAGGATATATTACCATAAAATCGTAGAGGAACCATAGATACTTATCATCATGGAAGATTACATCACATAGCGTGATATAGATCTAAAACTACCACTAATAATGTAAAACTTTTCAACTAATAATGACGTTAACAATTTTAAAATATAATATTGTAAAGAGGAATCCCCAAGAAAATGTATTCTAGACTATGACGAGAAAACATGTGCCTTCAATCATAGAAATATTATTGGGGACCCTTGATCACCAATGGAGTGCTTGACCTAGTAACAAATAGTTATATTATTAGAATAATGGTTTGTCTATAGAATGAAACAAATTTTTTATTATAGTAGGGGTATCATATACATTTATAGTGTCTCTAGATTTAATAAATAGTTCCTTGATCATTGACCATTATATCATGGAAACTGATGATTTTATCATGTCAAATTACTTATTATATTGAGTGTTTAAATATATGTTTCATTACAACTATGATTCTCCTTATGATTTATAGCTAATGAGAATACATTTGGGAGAAATATCCAAATTCATTCATAAAATATCATATATTTAATGCACCACAAAAATTTACATTGGTCAATTGTTGTATCCTCAAGTGAAATTATTTATAATCTAAAATATCCATTTCTGATTCACGGATATTAATAAATTTGAAACCTCTATTTTGTGAATTTTGTGACATGGATAAAAAATTACATGAATTATAGGACATAAAGATCCAAACTATCATAAATATATTTTTATCATTTTCTATTGTCTATAATGCTATTCACCAGGTTATATGAATTTTGAAATTATTTTATTATCCTATGAATTAATAATATCTCTATTTTGATTAGTAATGCTATTTATAAATCACTTCTCATTGTTTTCTTGGTCAAATATCCAACCATGGATAACTCACTTACTTTTGGGAAATATAAATTTTAATTTTTTTTGTATTAATAATTCCATTAACCCAATTATCTCACAACTCTATCAAATCATCATAATTTAATAAAACATTGTTGAGAATAATTATCTCACCAAATAAATTCCCCATATCTCTTTCTAAACCAATGTTAAACTTAAATAATATTCCTGATTTAATTATAAAAAACTGAAATCTCGCAACATGCATCACAAAAAAAAAATTCGAATGTGGATAATTAATTAAATATTTTTTTTAATTCAATAAAAAAATTAATTCATAAAATCATAAATCTAAATAACCTATTTCATGATTTAAAAATTTACATGAATAAAAAATACAAAACGCATATTTTAATTATTTTCACACTTAAATTGATCTTTATATGTTTATCACCCACAAATAAGGGACCCATTATAGTGTCCCCTAATCCTTAAAACCCCTATTAATTATTCCTTTATAATCTATAATCTAGTATATAAGATAAATTTAACTTGAAAGGTTTTCTTGATTTTGGAAAACTATATTATTTAAATGAAGATAAAAATTAGGGGGTGATATGCATCATTTTTAATGTCAAGAGAAGATGAAACCATCTATGTGTGTCTCTAGGGGAAGATTGTATGAATTCTAAAATACATATGTAAGGAGAAATTGATGACATAGAACAACACTCGATATATTTCAGTAGATATGAGAAGAGATGTAGGGGTTTTTAATGTCTATGAACAGCACAAAATTGCAAAACCCAGAACCCAAAAAAAACTAATAATGATTGAGTAAGACTAGAAAATAACATAAATTAGATTGTATCCTTGATTAATACAAAGGAACATAGAGGAGTCACACTGGAAGGAGAGGAGTTCTGGGAGAGTTTGAGAATCATGAGTGATAGAGCTATTGCTAGTGTTTATTAAATAGATTGGGGAGACATTTAGCAACACATTTATAAACACATTTAAAAATATCAATTTTATCATAGATAAAGTTATAAGCATAGATAATATCAATATTTATTTTCAGTTTTATAGTGGTGATAAATCTCGAACTTTAACAGCACAAAAAATGTACTGAAAAAAGACATATTTATCAGTGCTAACGTTTTATCACTACTAAATATTTCTTTTAAAAAAGATAAAAATGATCTGATAAAAGATTCCTAATAATAATTATATAAATAACTTTACTATAATATTTTAGTTATTTAATGAAATATTATAATTTTATAACTATTTAAATGACTATTTATAATTATATATTTATTTAAATAAATTTATTTTAATTTTATAATTCTTTAAAAAAATTATTATAATTTTATCATTAATTAAGTAAATTTATTATAATTTAATAATTATTAAAATATATATATATATTTATTTATAATTATATAAAGACATATTTAAAAATAATAATTACTTATTTAAAATAATTGTAAATATACTAAATAAATATTTATAGATATATTTATATGTAAATATTTATTTACAAATATTTTTTCATCATTATTAATGGATATATAATCTTAAATACATGCATTTTAAAAATGAGTGAAATTGAATAATTCAAAATTAGTGCACTTTCAAATATTAATGACTGGATAATTTTTATTAATTAAATATATGTTATTAAAAACTATGGATATATATATTTATTTATTTAAATATATGGATACATATTTAAAACACTAAAACATAGTAAATAAAAATATACTAATAAATAATAGAAAATAGTCAAATTCAAAAGTAAACTAAAAAATAAAAAACATTAAAAAGGATTACCCTAACTCTATTATAAAAAGAAATTAATAAAATTGACCTATTATAAACATAATATATATTAAATGTATCACGTTATAATGAAATTCTAAAATATACAAAAATTTGAAAAAATTACATAAATATTAGGTGCTTCTGTTTCTATATGTTGTATAAATTTATTTGTGTGAATGATTGTGTATAAAGATCAATTAGTATATATATATATATAATAAATAATTGAAACACATGATGTTTTAAATGGGTTATATTGGAATATCTATCACTATTAAAAATAAAAAAGACATTAATATGTTTTTATTTATCATTTAATATATATTATACATATTCATTTTATATCACTATATTTAATATATACTATTTATTAATATTTATAATATATATATTTTTGTTAAAAATATTCATTTTTATCAATAATTATTTAATTATTAAAATGTTTCATATTTTCCAAAATTTAATATTTGTCTTTTTCTTTTTTTAATTTTTTATTTTTTTCTGGACCTTTATCATTGATGATAGAAGAAAAAAGTTATCAGTGGTAAAAAAACCAGTAAGGGGACCATTTATCAGTGATAAAAATAAATATGTGATAAAGTTCCCCTTTATAAGTGCTAATTTATTGAACTGATAATGTTTTATAAGCGCCTATTTTATTGTTGATAATGATGAACATTATTAGA
Organism: Viscum album; assembly: GCA_963277665.1. NCBI lineage: Eukaryota > Viridiplantae > Streptophyta > Magnoliopsida > Santalales > Viscaceae > Viscum > Viscum album. The sequence goes on from OY728155.1 coordinate 1,298,374,737, forward strand.
AAATTTTTATAGTGCTGATAAATTCCATGGAGTCTAAAAGAATTTCTTGTAGTTGTGATTATAATATTTTGGTTCCAATATTATTTGAGAATATTTTTTTTGAATTTTTAGTTTTCTTTTACATAAAATTTCCAAATTTAAATGTTGGGTATTATTATAGTGGATTTTGAGATTAATTTTGTATTCAATCAAATAAAGGTTTATTCATTTAAGAATTATCTTATCTTTTTATAACAATTTCAGTTTATGTTTATTAACAATGATATAATAAATGGATTTTTATAAATTTTTACATTATACGATCAATTTGAAACTGAGTTTTTGGATTTGGGCATGAATAATTCATCTTCAATAATCATCATTTGGGGTAAAATATGAGATTATGGTAAAAATTTGAATAAATGATAAATTCTAATTTTCAAGTAATTAAACATTTTATGCTCTCAGAAAATATGGTATATGAATACATTAACTCCAATAAAGATATCTTCAAATAAGAATTTTGTTATATTACCCTCAAAACTTGTGAATCAGTGGCCTTATTCACACCTCATTAATTAACAGTTATTATATTACCTTGAGTATTTACTTTCATGTGATCAATTACCTATGTAAATCTCCATAATTATTTATAAATTACATTTGTTTTCTTAAACTATATTTTTATATCCCAATAATATTATATTGTTTTGAAACCATGTTATTTGTTATTTTATTTGACCTTCTTATTTACTTTTATCCCTCTTTTTAAGAGAAATTCTTTTAAGACCATTTTATGTTGTGGGATTTGAGAAAACGTTTTTTCAGTTGTCAAACTCATTATTACTATAATCATGTGAAAATTGATAGGAAATGGTTTATAAATGTGTGTAATAATGAAATGCCCTCATATTTTTAAGATAAAAATAATGATGTATAGTATATTTGGAAAACAACATTGAGCCTAAATGGACAATAAAGAATTAATATTTAAATATGAAAATTATAACCTAGCTATTAAATAAGCAGGTAGAAATAAGATTAAATGATTTATAAAATATACATAAATTACATATACAAGATAAATTTATTGATAAATTCTCAGAAAATAACCAAAAAATTTATTTGAAATCCATTTCATCATTCAAAAATATGTTTTCCTCAAAAAAAATTTTTATTTGCATTTTTAGAAAATATTTTAATTTATTGCATGAAAATTTTTATAGGAAAATAATATAAAATGAGATATTTTGTAATATAATCATATAAAAATTGCCTTTTTGTGATATATTTATATTTTCAAAAATATTTTATACTTCCATAAATATTGAAAAATTCATATTTTTATTGATAATTGTATCTTTATTGAATTTATTTAAAAGTAATATTTAAATATAAATTAGTGTCAAAATTTTAATATTTTAATATTATTGCAAATAATCCAATTATATTATTTATAATTAATTTTACACTATAATGCGATATAAAATCCTTTTAAGACATAAAATACATTTTTATAAAAAAACTGCATTTCATTCCATTTTATGTGTTAATTAGAAATTAATATCATAATCATCTATTTATTAAAATTTTTAGAATATATTCCATATTTATAATCATTAGGTACAAATTAAGTAACTAACTCCCATTTATTTTCAGTCATTATGAAAAATAACTATAGTAAATAATTGACAAAATAGTAAGGGTAAATTAGTTAATTAAGGATAATAATGTTTTGACAATGAATAAAAATGACTTTAACACATTACATTATCTTATTTTATTGGTTTATTTCAGAAATTTACATCCCTGTTTAGAAAATATGGAAACATGGTTCCATACATCCGTAATTGCATCTTTTATATTATTCTATGTAAACATGTCAAAAAATGGAAATATATTTTTTTTTCTTTCTAAATTTTTAACATTGAGAAAAATAGAGAATATGTTCATTTATAAATTTTCATTTATTATATAATGTAATTTTTATAATGATAATTTATTTTTAATTTTTATTAAATAAATAATTAAACTAATGTTTTACACAACACCGACATAGAGTTTATTTAATTAAAAGAAACCATAAAAATGATTCTGGAAATATTTAATGTAATAAAATATAAAATAATTATTTTTTTCCATGAATTTTGGAGATAAATAAAATGTTTTAATATTGTTTGAGAGGATTATATTTTATTTCATATCCTGTATATTTTTAGTTTAATATTAACTAAAAAGTTTGAAAATTGACGTTGAAATTATTTTATGATAAATAATATTTTTAAAAAATTTTAAAATTTAATATCAAATATTGCATTAGCCCAACCGATATTTATATGGTTTTTCATATCATCCATGTTCCATTTATGATCTAATGTTTCTATTATAGAAATTATTTTAAGCCCAAAATTATATAAAACAATATTATCCTCATAAATTACAAAAAGGATAATGTGGCTAAAAAATGATAAGGTTTATAACATATTGTAAACCACTAACAAATAATAAGATGATATTATTTATCAAAAAACCTCTTAATATATTAAATTTATTCTATTTGGTGGAATTTTTTCATGATAGATAATTTATAAAAAAATCAAATTAAAAAACAATGACCCTCCCCTCACATATAAAATGGAACATCCTATCCTATTGACATCACAATTAGAAAAACATTTGGCTTTATAAATACCTAAAATAATCCATTCCTAAAATCCCTGCCCTCATTTTGAAGCTCTCATTTTAGGAAAAATTCCAACCATATAATTATTATGTTCTAATGTAATAGAGACTATTTAAATAAGAGGTAGAGCTTTTAACCCAATGTTTTAGTTATATTTTTTCTCCACAACCATTATATCTTATTAAAACATGATTAAATAATAAAATCCATATATATAATATTCTAATATTTAATAATCTTTTTTTTTCATGAAATATATCCTACCCCTCTTCCATAAAATGGGGAACAAAACCTTTGTTTGTGTGTATAGTGGACTACCACCTCACAAACTAATGTAATTCGTTTTCCATATCCCCATATCACTAATCATTATAACAATGTATGTAATGTATATATATTATATTATTTACATATTTATTTTTTTAATAGTAATATATCATATATTTTATTACCCTTCAATATATTGAAAAATGATAATGTAGTCAATCCATGTGTGTGTACTATCACCTCTATGAAGCGATGTGATTCGTTTTCCATCACCACAACATATGGATTGTGTATATAAATTTAGATAAATAAATAATATGATATTTGTGATATAATTATCATTAAATAAATATTATAAAATACATAACATCATTTAATCATAACTATTTATAATGGAAATGTTGCACATGTGTACATATTCCATACCATCTCAATGATTGTAACATAGCATATTTTTTATAAAAATCTATCATGTTTGGTTTTTAAATTATAATTCATCTATAATATAATAATTATGTAATCATTGTTATTTTATAGATGATAAAATCATTATTTATATAACATTAGGAAAATTACCAAGGTTATTTTGGACATATGATCCATATATCGTCAAAATGTACAACATAAAAAAAATGATTATGTAATTTAATAAAAAATTATAATATACAAAATAAATTGGATAATAAAGTTTAATAATATTATTTATGGTTTAAATAATTATCATATTATTTTTATTAATATTGATAATGTATGTATGTGATGATTCAACTAAACGAATGGTACTTTCTTTTCAAATTCTCCTTTTAAAGTTCCCCTTTGAAATATTTTCCTTCCATGTCCATATTCTTCTAAATTTTTCATGTAAATTATTATTTATTCTTCAATTTTCTATAAAGATAGTTTTTTTTTATAATATTTACCTTTATTTACAATGTTTTTAAAACATTATCTTTCAAGGTTCTATGTAACGGAAACACTACTCTAAAAACCTCATTATAAATTTTTATTGTTTTCTTTCATAAATATTTAACTTCAATGTTATTAAAAATTATTTTATGTAGGTATATTTATGGACATAAAATAATTATATTTTAAATTATAATTTTAAAATAAATTTTTTTTCCAAAATTATTATTTCAAGTGTTTATTATGAAACATTTTTCCTTTTTTACAAAATATAATAGATGTTTTATTTTAACATGTATAGAGTCAATTGTATTTCCAACCTTTGTAAATGATGTTTGATGATAATCATCCTTTATATTTTTCCATATTTTTTTAAAATAATAACTATCCTTTCCATTGATGGGTTAATGAATTCATTATGGTCATTTATCAAATTCTATCACTATGAAATCTTGTTTACTTATGATATAAGGCAAGATTATTTAACCCATTTCAATCCATGGGTATCACTTCTGTTTATGTATTGTGATTGATTTTGTTTTACGGAATATATAACCTTATAAATTTTAGTATGTGTTCACCTAAATAGCACCCCAATGAATTTGGTAATATTTTTTGTCACATGAGATGTTATATATGTGATTATTGAGAAAACATAATCCACGATGAGACTATTTCCACCATGTTATGTTGTCTTAGCAGTTATCCTTGACATATTCATATGTCATATTTTTTTGATACAATTTGTCCAATATTTGTGTGATCTTATAATTCAATATTTTTTATATTAAGATCCAACATGAGTATTCATTAGAATAATATTTTAAGATATCTTATTACACCATTATCTCAGATTTTATGGATCTTTATCATTTTTATTACATTACCATTATTTTTGTGTTCATCATGAATATTAAAATGTTTTCAACATGGTTTTAATGATGACTGAGGAAAAGGATGAGGCCATTTTAGTAATTTTGAATATATTTCATAAAATTAGAACTTTTTATACTTTTAAGGTTTTTTTAGAAAAATGTTTACTATGTAAAAGTTTCCACATTTTGATGTGATATTAATTTAAATGAGGGAGATTACATAGTCTTCTATAATTCTAAACCGTAAATATCATAAAATGTTATAAATTTAATTATGGAAATAAAATATAATATTATGAAAATTTCAATTATGTGTCCTTATATATTTAGTGGGGGAATATAATACTAATGAATTAGAGTATCTGGAGTCTCATGATATATCATTAAATTAATCATTTTGAATAATAATAATAAGGGATGTCATTTTAAGATTGTAGTAACATAGGAAAAAGATCAAATATATGTAGTCTAGATGAAAATAACTCCTATATATTTTATCATTCATTAAAAGTGATATACTTAATTTGGTTTTGAGTTAGAGATAATATTGGTACCAATGTCTATAGAAGGTTACAAGTTATTTCTTGGAGAGATGTTTAGTGTAATTCATTATAATCTTTTTGGAGATATGTATACTATTTCAAGGTTTTAATCCATCCCTTGGTTTTACCTTATAATAAATGGTCTTCTATTTTTTTAGGGATAAATTTAATATACTTGAATGTTAACGGGTAAAATAGATAAATTTCGATATCCATGTCAACAAGGTGAACCTTTATTTTCTGTATAATTCTTCAATAGAACTCTATATTTAGGATTCGTTGGTAAGAAGTAGTGTCATAATGGGTGAGCTGCTGGGAATTTACCCTAGGTGTGTGTAATTGGGACAATAACACATAAAGAAGATGCATTAACCTATGTGAATTTTTACTAGTCTGAGGACATGTTAGGTCATATGGGTGGGACCCATGGAGGATAAAACATGTGTCTAAATAAAAATTAGTGGATGTTTGAAAGATAATACCTAATGACCATATTCAAAAAAAGTGGGTTGATTGTGTTATCAGAGGAACAGTTGTTATAGTGGAATCCTAGTGGTACCCAATCTACAGTGGAGTGGCACTACCTGGGATGAAACGTTGTGTATATAATGTAGTTGTTTTACTCTAAAATGGGTCAATGTAACACCCTAGAAATTTAAAGGGTTAAAAGGGTATATATAAAAAACCATATCAAAAATCTTCACCATTAATTTTAGAAGCATACCGAATTAGTAATCTATTGTTAGGAATTTTTCACATGGAGAAGTGTGGGGATGTGTGATTTAACTAGGTGTGTATTGTATGGAAAATGAAAAATGAAAGAACATGTGTTGAATTATGGGGATATTTATTTGTATGATGACCCATTCGAGAACATGGGTTTTCCTAATAAGGGGAAAATTTGTATTTGCGGGGGACACCATTAGCTCTTGGCAGTCGATGACCTATTTAACATTTTAAAAAATTTGGCTTTATATATTGTTAATGGGGCCCATCTGTTATAATAAAAACCATTGTGCAACAATGATTACCTAACACTTTTTGAGTAAACGTAAAAAAATTATATTATATTCTTTGTTTTTAATTTTATTTTATAAATAAAATTTGAGCTAGTATAAGATGAGAGATTTATATCGGTCAACTCATACAAGTGTAGAGGGAAATTTGAAATTGTATAGTTGGAATATAGTTGGATAAACTAATTCAACCACACCCCCTCTCATTATTTCTACACTAATCATTTGAAAAAAAATCTGATTTTATTGTGATTAAGTGATGTTAAAATTAAATTTATTAAGAATTTGGGCCATGGTGGATTCCAAAATAGTGTTTCATGTGATTAGTCCCATGAGGGAAACTAATAAACAAATATTTATTTCTTGAATTCACCACTTGTTATTTTTCATGTTTTTTATATAACATAAATTCTCAAAAATTGTTTAATTTTTATATATAGAGAGAAATTCTTCAGTCAAAACACCAATTAATTATAATTCTCTGTCTATAAATAACCCCTGGTTAAATAAATATTTTATTTATGAAACCATTACTATATTTGATACAATGGAAATAAATTATCAGGTCTTGAATGTTTTTTACTTTTTAAAATATAGCCTATTTGTTTATAGACAATTTAATTTTCTTATTTAAAATGTATATTTTAGAAAAAAATTATGGAAATTAATATATTTTTTAAAAAAATTATTTTTATAACACATAATATGTGAAATCATTATCTCTTCAAATAATGTCTTTTCAAAACACCATTCATTATATTAATCACATCATTAAAGGGATTAATTCGATTCATTTTTCAATATAGTTTTAGGTGGTTAATCATGTTTTTACAATTATTTAATATCTTAAATAACAATTATGATTAGAACACAAAATAATAATAAGTTTCAAATCAGTAATATATATTTATCCTCAAATTATGTAAGTAATTATTGTTTGAATTCGATTAAGTGTTGAGTAGTATATTTATTCTTCAATGTTGTCAATAGTTAGGTAAAAAAGACTTTAGAGAGGTACAGTCCTTGGGGGTGTTGACAAGATTTTACAACCTTCGTAATACATTATGATACTTTTATTCTAATAACAATTCTTTATTCTGATAGTTACTATTTTTGATAAGATATAACCAATGTCTTCTAAATTTTTTAGTCTTATTATAGAAATCTTAGTTTCATGGAATATGGAAATTTAACTATTGGATAATCTATTAAACATTCTGATTTTGTAAAACTTGATGATGTGTAATGATAAAATGATTCATTTGAGATCGTGTAATATTTATTGTTATATGTATCTCTATTTATTTGGAATGTATTATTTTTTCTATCTATTTCATATATAGGTATTTGGATTTTTTTCCATGTTAGAAAATAACAATTTAGTATTTTTTATACAAGGAGATATATGATATATATATATATATACAGTTTCTCACTTTGAAGAAATGAGTTTCCTCATAGGTGATGAAGAAATATATATATAGTTCCTCTTAATAAGAAAATGAGTAAACTCATAGATTGGGAATATATATATACATGTAATCCCTTCATGTAGAGAAATGGGGATCCTCAATGTGGGTGATTATAGGTACACACACATTGTTATATATAGTGGTATATGTATAAATTTGTGTTCACTACATCCATTAAAGAATGAAACTGGTAGTATATCATATATTCCAAACTAGTAAAAAGTATGAAAATCCAATATAGAACTGCCCAGAATAGTAGATTATGCAGTATAGTTATTACAAGTCTGGTAGTTACTTATTTCTCATTATGACCAAGTCTATTTTTATCGGTTAAACTATTTTCCTACATTACTCTTTATATTAGTAGAAATTTTATTTCATACAAATTATTATTTCAAATAAATTTGAGTTATCATTTTTTCTATCATGCTGAGTATTTAAACATACACCTGACATAGAAATTACATTGCACATGTTTATCTAACTGTATCATTATATGTACATAAAAAGTAATGGAAGTAATTGGAAACACCTAACACCATTATTCTTATATATTTTAGAAGCATATAGGGTATTCATTAGATATAGAGTATGAAGTCAATGTTTGGTTGGAGGATATCCCTTAGAATATCCCTTCTTTTTATCTAGAGATGTTTTGTTAAACAAATTGTGGATTATCCTAATGGTGTTTTTTATTAGATATGGTTATGAATATTACTTTAATACAAATAGATATATCATTTTTTATTTTTTTATTCATTTTCATTGTAATTTCATAATTTTTATATTAGTGATTTCCAACCTATGGATGACTCATGTCGGTTCCTCAAAGTAATATGTTCCTGAATTGTTATATTATTAAATGATGGTAAATCATTCCCTATCATGAAACCATGACTCGTAGTTCTTATCTCCAAACCCATGGGATTAGGGAACACCCTGGGCATCAATAATAGCCTAATTCTGGTTTACATTGGATATTTTTTCAAGGTCATTTCAAGTTGTATCATAGATGTATTTCTAGTTTTTATGTGATTTTATTTTTCATATAATAATTTGATATTTCTAAACACAGGGGTAATCTATGTGTATTTATTTACAGAATGGTTATAGTATAATATTATGTAACCTTGGATTTTTGGGAGCTTGTCCTAAAAATGGTAATATGAGGGGGGGGGGTTTATGTACCCTCAAATAGAATTGTGGTAAATTTAAGAAGTTATATCATGTTCACATGGGGGACAATGTATAATGGTATTCATATATCACCATATTTCATAGAATATTAGGACATATAAATTTCATTTAAATGACTATTATGATATGTTCATGTAAATAATTAGTAAAATTAAAATTACTAATTTAATTATTTTTCATTGAAAATCGTATAAAGTTTTATCAAATTAAATAAATTAAATCTCATATACATGATTATTAATATTAATGATCTAATCTATGTTTAATAATGTATTGTAAAAATTGATATATATATATATATATATATATATATATTTGATTCATGTTCTTAAATATTTTCTTTGATTTAGTATTTTACTCTTAATCATAAAACATCATTGGAATTTGTTGTATTATATTTAGAATGAACCTTTTCCTTTTATATTAATATATTGTGAAGAAATGCATGAATTTTGTTTCTCAATTTTTGAATTCCTGAAAATACCATGGTTATTAAAAAGCAGGGGTTGTTGTATTTTTTCAGAAACTAATTTGATGAACTAATTATTTGGATGGTTTATGACCACGTTTTTGTGGAATTAAACGTAATTTAAAAATGGTTCATGATGTAAGAAATTTTTTTATAAATATTTTGGGATTGGATTAAGCAACTATGTTTCAGTATGAGTGATTTCTTGATCCATGTGACTAATTTTATAAAGGGAATAATCACATAGTTATTTATTCTTTGTAACTAATTTGATGAAATGAAATTCACCAATCCATTTACCACATGTCTTTAAATCGAATAATTTATTTAGCCATATAGACAATTAATCAACATATTCAAATGATCAATGAGTCAAAACATATAATACACATAGACAATTTTTGACACGTAGTCATTATCCTATGAATGACCTAACTAATTCTCTCTATAGCCATCATATAACTGATAGATATATCGAGTTTCTAACATTTTTGATTTGTGTGGATAACCACATTTTCTATTTCTAAGTAATAATTTATTCATTATGTAATTGTTTGAGACTTCTCTCTACATCATGATTCTACGATGCATTATAGGTGTTTTTAGTGGTTATCAAGGAGATATTATAGTTATTTTTATACTCAGAAAAATAATTTTTGAAATATGATCTATATATGGACTTTAAAACTTGTCATAGATATCATAGGGATTTTTTACAATATAATTGTGATCTTATATTGTGGACTCTGTGGATGAATATAAGAGAGACTGGAGATCATGGGGAGTTTTCCCTGAATGTTAACAAAAATGAAAAAATTATGTTGATGCACTATAGGGAGATGATAGTGAAGAAATAGTTGATTCATTGAAAATAGATAATTTGGAGAAAATAGTTGATTCATAGAAAGAGTAAAAAGTGATTAAATGGAATAAAATGATGATCAAAGAATAATGTGGAGGGATTTTTTCTTCATAAAACAATAACTAATAAAAAATATTCCTCTAGAAGATTGAGTAATGATTTTTAGAATATTTTTTTCGTAGTTTCACGAATCCATTTTTATTAATACCTTATATTTTATTTGGGGTAATATGGAAGGATATGTATATTCCTTTTTGTTAATGAAAGAATTATTTTATGGTGATAACCTTTAATTTTGTAACAATCTTTTTTGGAACAAATCTATGTTTTTGGGTTTGACTCTTGACGTCTATGGTGCAGTTCCACATGTATTCCTTTAAGAGAATTTCAATTTGAGTTATAATGAAAATAATTTGTTGTTTGAAGAATAGTAATCCATATATAAGTAAATTTTATTATTTAAATATGGGTAATGAAAAAAATATTATGACTTTATTAAAATATTAAATAAAATTTTCAACAATATGAGGGGTTTTTGTGAAAAGATGTATTATTCAACTGTTTTCATTAAATTGAAGAGAAATTTTAATGATAGGGTTGAGCCTATTGTTTCTTATTTGGAATATTGAGAATATATTACCCCTGATGAATTATATATCATTATCATTTCATGAAAAATGTGAAATATACTAGTTTTCAAGAAGATGAAAAATATTAGATTGGGTTTGAGGCCATAAGAATTCTCCATATCAAATATAATTATATTCATAAATCTTATGAATATGATTATGAAGATAAAGATTAATTTTATAATATAATCATTTCTTATGTATCAAAGAGAATAAACAATGTAATATTTATGGGAAATATAAAATTACTAACAATGTGTTACAATTATAATGAAATTGAACACATTATTATAAATATTCCTAAGAATATTTTTTGCAAAACATGGGTCAGATAATGAGAACAATAGAAGAACAAATTTCATACATGTTAAAAATATTTAACAAACTTTTTCAAAATCAATACGAAGTTATTTTTATGTAAAATAATAAACTCTGTGAGAAATGAAGAATAAGATGACTTGACCTTATGGATCCAACCCTAATATAAAACTAATTTCGTAGATTTTGTTGAAAAAAACATTTACATATCTAGAAATGATGAAGATAAAAGAGAATGAAAAAACTATAAAATATATTATAGAAATAATATGGAATCTTTTCTTGAGAATAAAAAAAATCTAAACAAATTTATAAGGGGATATTATTGAATGAAAAGGGAAATGATATCATAAATAAATGATGAATATACAAATAAAGTGGTAGAATACATTGATGAAATCAAAAGATAAAAACAAAAAGCGGTTGAAATATAGATGTTTATAAAATAATATAATTTAAAATATTCACACGAAGGAGAAGAAAAGTCCAAAACTAATCCAAAGGTTTTAAGGAAAAAATATCATACAAATTTAAATATAATATTTAAAAAAGGTGGTTGAGGGAAATGTGGAATCATCGTAGTCAAGTGAATATAGGGATTCAATGAAGTAGGTGAATTTATCTCTCATAAAATCATAAAATAAATATTTTATCTATTAAAAATCTAGACCTAAAATAAATTATCGATGAGACTATATCATCGGGATTGGTGATAAATAATCTTCTAATTCCAAGGGAAAAAGACAATCTTCAAGAAGGTTATTTCCCCCACTGGTGATACAGCCATAGTATAAAGAAATAAAACTACACCAACCATCGTCACAGAGTTATTATCATCATGGAATATCATTTTTCCAAGGACATTGTTGGTATTTTAGAGTGTTTAACATAGAACCTAACCATACTTGTATAAAATGTTTGTACTAGAGATAATACAAGAACAAAAGAGGATATATGATGAGACATGGAGAAAAATTTTAAAAATTAATCATGAATTCTCCATGAAATCATCTTATCTATTTGGAAATTAACATATTTATTATATAGAAGAGATATGTGGATCATGTGATTAGTAGGGACATCATTTTGAAAATTTCACAAGTATTCATCATGGAAAACACATAATTTAAAGAAAGGGAAGGGAATTTAAAAAAATATTAATGAAATTTCTTATTTTTCAAAATTAGATTAATGACTAGTATAATAACCAGGACATAGATACTTTAATATAGATTTTCATCACACATTACTAAGGGTAGAAATTTTTTTAAAAACATTGAGAAGCTAGAAATATGATAATTGACTTTTTGAAATGATTATTCCCAAAACATTAATGGAGGTATCTCAGTATAGATTGAATCCATGAATCCAAATTCTAATGATGTTTTATATATTAAAGGTCTAAATAAAAATTTTCTTTATGTTATTCAAATATTTGATCATGTATATGAGGTGTAATTTAAAAGATATTAATGTATCATTAAGAGACAAATAATTTATGGATCATTACCCATGAAATAATGAAAAATAACAATCTATTCCAAATTATTGATCCTATAAATTCTTGTTATTTAAAGGGAAAAAAATGAAAAAAATGAAGAATAAAATGATTTTTCCACATTCCCAAACAAGTATGATAAGATATTATTTCTTGATGGATAGGTATATCTTCCCATAATAAATAGACATAGAGATGAATTTTTTAGAACCTCCCAAAATGGAAAAAAGAACATGGTTCTAATAATGTAGTTAGAATTATATCTTCTAGAAAAAATGAGCATATTTGTAATGACTTATGTACATTAATGAGGAAAAATTATACATGTTTTTATCCATATATGATTATAGTTATTGATTATTATAACCAAATAACTAATTTCATGTTAATCGAGAACCAGGAATACAATATCAAAATTTTTAAAAGGAAAGTTGAGATGGAATTGGGTATTTATGTCGAGAAAATGAGATCATATAAGAGTAAGTAGTTTACATGTTATTCTTTTGAAATCGGTCATTCCAAACATATAATCATGCATTATTACAATACACCATATACTCCACAAAAATATGGGGCAGATAAAAGGAATAACATAAGCATAGTTGAGATGGGAAAAACTACGTTGGTTGAACAAAACATCTCAAAATATTTCAAGGGGGAAACTCTATATAATTCCATACACATACAAAACAAGTGTCTACTGATACCAGATACATAAAAGAGACCTTATGAAATGTGTTACTACTAGAATCCAACTATGAAAAAATTTATAGTTTTTGGAATTCCACCCATTATAAAAATCAAGAATATAAATATTAGAAATTTTTTAGAAAGAATATTCGATATATTATCCACAGGATATCTATCAAATAGATGTGTCTATAGATGTTGTAAAAATGGTTTCAAAACCTAAATGACTTTATTTATGAAAATATTATTTAAAAAATCAGACTGATTATTTGATTCTATTTTATAATAATGCATAGATTATGTCATGCAGATGTTAGATCAGAATAATGTTAAACATACTAATAATTTTCTAATAAATTCTGATATTGATTGTGAATAATCCAGCAATTATGGTGAAACATATAAAAATAAGTGACAATGTTACATAAACATTACGATACTTGTCTGAACAGAAAATATCATTATTAGTCCACATGATCCAATTAAAACAATATAAAGATTAGGATTACAATATCAAACTACACTTATTTCCTAAACTAATTAATATATAGTGGAATAATAAGGATGTATTGAGGAGTATATACAAGATATTAATAAATAACTAGATCATATTTAGAATAAATCCACATGTAATCATCTTTCAAGACCTATATATAATAATGTTATAGGAACCAATTCATTTTTTAGAAATAACCTAAATGTGAAAGGTGGGTTATCCAGAAATAAAGATAGGATCATGTGTAAAGGATATTTTCAAATGGAAAAAATTTAAATTGAGGAGACCTTTTCACTAGTTACAATATTAAGGACTATTATAATTTACTTGGATTTGATTTCTAACATGCAATAAGAAGTATATCAAATATTTGTAAAATCTATATCTCTAAATTTTGATCTTGAAGAAAAATCATATATTGAACACCCTAATGGTTTTATCTTTCAAAATGATAGAATCATGTCCTATATGTTTTTTTAATAATATTATGGTTTGAAATATTCCCATAGGTCATATTACTATAAATTAGATGGTTTCTTAAGGAAAATGATTTTTACAAAATGTAAAATTGATTGTAAATTTTATGTGAATGAAATTATTAAAGGAACTCGTATAGAAATATTCTTGGTGGAAGAAATAATATTTTTTAGTGATAAGGATTGTATATCTGTAGTTTTTTATGTGTAAATGAGGAAGCATTGTTAGATATATATTCATGGAGGGATAACAAGCTTTCAAGGATTCCAATAGGGGAATAAGTTGAATTAAATAATTATATCTCAAGAGAAATATGATGGTGAATTTATAAAATGGTTTGGAATGGAAAATTAAAAAGAATATTCCACACCCTTTTCAGTTGGATCTAAATTGAGAAAGTATGAAGATATTAGAAGTGTTACCCAGAATGAATTCAAAAGTAACATTAGAAGCCTTCTTTCTCTAATAGCATTAGGGAAAGATATATCCAATTTAGTGACTCTATATGTTGTATATTACATTGATCCTAAGTATAATAGAAATTTGGATAGTAATAGAATACTGTGATATGTGAAATGATCTCTAACCCATGGGATGTTATTAATACAACGTATAGTTATGAACATTATAGTCTGTATATATGTAGGTTGGGTCAGAGACAATAAGATAGAAGATCCACATCTATGTAAGTTACATATGAAGTGAGGGATGTGAGATCTGGTGTAGAAAAATAAAAATTCAGTCACTCTATCCTTGGACAAGTAAGTGTATGTGGCCTCTATGTGTTCCTATACACATATTATTTGGATGAATGTGTGGTTAGATTATTTGAATATTAGGACTATGACACCACTGAATAATTCTTCTGATAATCAATGTGGTTTAGGTTTGTCTAAAAAGATAATGAATCATTCAATATTTAGGAAACAATATATTATATATCATTATATTAATGAAAATGTGTCTTGTAGAGATATCATGCAAGAATACAATTATATGAGTGATCAGACTATATAAATTTTCACCAATGTTTTTTCAAAAGTGTGGTTTGTATAATTATAGTTGAGACTTCATGTTTATCCTTTCCAAAACACTTGAATTAATAGTTTTTTGAGGTCCCACCTCATATTTTTTATATTCTATTTCTATAAGGGTAGAGAATCCATGGTAAAGGAGAGTATAAGTTGGAGTAAGAATTTTTTAAATCTAATGATGCTAAGGTTTTTGGTTCAACGTTGATAAATTAAAAAATATGATCATGATGATGGAAGGGAGGTTATTAGTAACCCAATTGGGTCTATGGGTTTTGATCTTAAATACTTTTCCTCAAGATACAGTTAAGGATGTAACATTCCAAAGACACATCAGTTATCTTTAAATAATTCTCTTCGGTGGTGGTGGTGTTTGTAACCCCCAAAGAGTCGAAATAGTGTCTTAAATAATTCTATCTCCTCGGTTCTAATGAAAAAGTTCTATTACCTCAAATATGTTATTTCATTGTATTTCAATTTTATTTTCAAAAATTCCCAATGGGTATAATTAATAATCCTATGGATTTGTGGCTTGTTTTGTGAATGATTGAAGATACTATCGTTTTTGAATAGCATGGGTTATTGTATTTGTTAAAAAACTGATCAAAGGAAATAATTATTCTAAAAGTTCTTGGTCTTACCTTTATTCAATAAAAAATCATAATATAATGGTTTTTGATGCAACAAAAAAATTTATTTTATTTTTGGGAGATTATATGGTGTGATTCTATTTCATTTTGAGTGCTTTTTTTATCCATGTAGTATATTTTTTAAAGGGAAGTTCCATTTACTCATTTATGATGCATTTTTGATTCAATGTTATCCAATCCACATATTTATTTCAACTAAATATAAACATCATGTAGTAAATTATTCTATATAGTAAAACAAGTTATGTCATGAAATTATTGATGTAAATGGACATGTAATCCACATATTCATTTTAAGTTAGATAGATGATTTCCTGAGAACAGTGTAGGTGATTGGTTACATAACCAAATGCTGATACATATATCCACTTTCATACATAACCAAATAAATTTAAGAATCATCTAGTCAATTTATATGTAACCATTTATTCATGACATAACCAATATAGACTTATTGAGATGTTGTGATTCTATAATGATTTGATGGTGTTTGCAGGCGTTCTCAAGGATATTTTATGGTTATTTTTATACATAGTAAATCCTTTTTGAACCACGATGTACATATAGTATTTTACACCTATCAAAAATATCTTTAGTATTAATAAAATATTACAAATATTATGGACTGGGATATCCAAGGATTAGTATAAGAGATACATTAAAGTTAGTGGGTGGTTTTCCAAGTATGAAAACCAAAACAAAAAACTCTTTTCGATACGTGACAGAGACTAGGAAGTAAAGAAACCATTAATTCCCAATGGAGATATGATTGAATGAAAATCGCCTATATGGGAATTATTCTAAATGTGATTTTTGGATCCAAGAAATAAATTTAATGGAATATACAATATTTGAGATAGGTGTCTTTTTGAATCCTTAAAATATCCAAGTATGGATTTCTTGGAAGAATCTAAAAAATTTTGAGATTTTAAGCTTCTTGGGATTGGCTTTTTGTTACAATGGATGGTACTTCATTTCTCCATGATATTATTCCCTATAAAAGATTTAAACCTTAAGTTTTTCATTTTATAATGGAATGATAATTTTATAATATCATTTGACAAACTGAAGGTGACACAAATATTATATTTAGATTGGATTCTTCCAAAACCAAGTTAGTTCTATTATGTTTTCATCAGTACCTCAATAATGTTCTTAGTATGTGTTCTAATGTATAATAAATTGATAGTTTTCATTTAATCTCTCTAATTTCATCATCATGAGAAGAATTATCCTACTCATGATCTTGAATATGTTGTATTAATTAATGTTATTAAGATATGACACAACAACCTTTTCAGTGAGACATTTAAATTACATTTTTATCATAATATATTGATGTAAATTTTTTCCAAGAAAGAGGCATGAACTTATCATTAATATACCAAAATGAGTAACTTCAATCTTTTTATTTTTTATATTTCATATACACAAGAGAAATATAATTTGGATTCATATTTATTGAATAAGAATTTACAAAAAATTTCCATCAAAGAATTAGTGAGAAAGTGTTCTTTGATGAGTCACTTTGGAAAGATTATCTTGGATTTGAAAGACTCGGATTGGTATGTGATTATATCTTATGTAAATTATAATTCCTATTTTGATTAAAATATTCTTAGTGGGAAATAAATAGTTAATAGTGTGGTGATTTATTAATATATTTAATGGTGTTGAAAATATGGTTGATTTTCCTCATTATCAAAACAGTTCTTTTTTTTTCTGAGGTTGATTATTCATTCTGATATCTCTAAGGAAATTGTTTATGGATAGTGAACATTGATCCAGTTGTTCTATGCATCCTAGGATGACCAGTATTTATCTTGATTTGATTCTTGAGTAATAGTCATTGAGGATGTTGTGGTGTATTGAATACGTTTTGTCATGAAACCCTTACTGGTGTAAGATTAAGGATGAACAACACAAACCTATTGATTTTTTTAATCCTTAATCCATTCCATGGTGGAAGTGGGGTGAGATATACATGGAATTCATTATTTTTTATCATGGGGTGCTAGATAGAGTAATTAAATTTGGATGATATTTTATTAACTCAGTAAATCATCTCATTTCCATCCCATTAAAGAGATAATGAATGTGTAAGAGCTCAAATACTTATATTATTGAGTGACTATAAAGATCTATGGAGTGTCTTATAATATCTTTATTTATATGGATCCATGTTAGTAGGGTTTTATATCCCTAAATAGATCTTAAAATAAATTAAAAAGATGTCTTGTTGGTTGGAATTTTCATCCCACTTGATAATGAATCATGTCATGATTTATGATTCTTGATTGAGGAGGTATGTACCAGATCTACCCTATGTGATAGAAATAGTGGATGATTATATTTTGACAAATTTCTCAGTACTTGAGTATCAAATTTTGATTTTGTATTTTCTGGATAAGGTGCTTCATGGAATGAAAACTCCCATAATTCATTTACATTGGTAGTGCGGGATTAATATCCATGAAACTTGGGTGACAGAATCGTTGATAATGCAAGAGTGGCCTTCTAATGTTGTGATTCTAGATTATCAATCACATTATTTTGAATGAAATTTTCAACGTGGAGATAATTAAAAATCCCCCCCCCCAAGTGAATCATATGTGTTCTAATAAACCATTTATGTATCTCTTGTTTCATTCAAACAGATTCTCAAATCTATAGGGCAAAATCCAAATGCATGGGGTAATCCTGCTAGGTGAATAGTTAGGGACAAATATAAGGTAATAATGCAATATGTATATAATGGTTCTAATGGTGATTTTGATGATTTGAGACTGATTTTTTAAATCATGTGGATAAGCATCCATTTATTTCAATTTAGAGGAGGAAATAACAACTGTATATTTTTTCTAATCATGTGGCCTAACCATGAATCTCATGCGGGCTTCATAAAATAAAAAATTACCCCATTTGATTTGAAATTTTTAATGATAAGATCTTATAATACCTAATTAGATCAAAAAAACCTTGAAACACTATGGGATTGTATCCTTCATTCATTTTTCATTATAGATCAATTTTGTTGGATCTCTTCAAGGTATTTTTCTATTTACTCTTTATTTCTCCTCCCCATTCTAGATCTCTCCTCAATCACTCTTTCTATTATCCCATTAGAACCCTACTAGGCTATGATTTTTGGATCAGTATGTTTTGATCTGAATTTGATGATTTTTTCTTATAGATATATTATAATTTAGGCATCATCTCATTCATTTAAATATCCATTTATGATGGTGATTATATTATCCCTCTTAATAAGGTCGATGTATCTATTCAATGGTTATGTCTCATGATATGCTCACATTTATAATAAATTATGCTAGTTTAGTTGATTAAATTCATTTATTTTAAATTTATTAGTGTCTTTTTATGATATTACATCTTCGGTGTAATGAAAATGTGGTTTTAAAAGGGATTTACATAAAAATGGTTATATTTACTTCATCTGTTTGATGAAATTTTTCAATGATGATTTTTTCAGAAAAATGGATTATTAACCACAGGAGTGGGGATTGTTATCTCGTGAATATGTTTTTTTAAAGAAAATATAGATCATTTTATTAATTGTTTTAGTGAAATAAGAAATATGGGTGCTCATATGGAAACATAGGTTTCTCTGATTATTAACATATAAAAACAATAGTTATTATAGCACCACTAGGGTTTATGATTGTGATGTTGATAAACTATGGTAGGACTCAATATCATTATGACTCACATTATTCATGTATTAGTGTTCCTTTTGTATCATGTTTACACATTCCCATAGACTAGAATCAAAATGTGATTAATGATATTGGTAGAATTTATGTATCAAGATTTAAATTCTCACATGGTTGTCTTCTATGTTATTGATTTAGATTATTTACCCCTATATTTAATTCACAAAAATTTATATATTATTATTACTTTTGATATTATTTTCATTGAATGTAAAACCAAATAATTATTTATGTAATATGTTTTCAAATGATATAAACATATGAAACTTATTTTTTTAATGATGGAACTAATAGTTGTGTGGTGATAGACATTATATAGATTCATGGAGACATACTTATGTATGTTTATCTCAAACAATTAATTTTCCATGGGGGATATGTATATTTGTTTCTATAAGATACTGATAAAGTTAAACTAAACTTTTAACTCATCAGTTTATCTTGGTTATTATTTATTTCATAGTGGGTTGGGATGTCCGTGATAGATATTTTCAAAGGGATACTTGTTTTGGCCTTGTTCCTATGTTTTAATTATTTCTTTCTTATCCTTGTTTCCTTGGTTTGTATCTTTCACATATATGTATCTTTTCATTCATGATGTACATTTTTCCACTTTTTTATTTTACATGTGGCATGTTTTGGTTTATCAATTGATCTCCACCCTATAGCGATCCATCTTTGAAGATGATTCATGTTGACATATGTTGGTTTATTATATCCTCCAATGGCCCGAAGGCCTTCATTTTTTATTGATTTTGATAATCCACCTTTCAAGGGGTGAGGTGGAATCCTTACAAGGCCCATAGGCATAAGTATTACATGGCCCGTAGGCCTTAGAAGAATTCATTACCCGTAGGCTTCAAACATTACATACAACCCAGAATAACTACTTGGAACTGCTCCCCCCTAATATCTTCATCATGAAATCATCTCTCCACCTTCACATGGTTTTTTGGCTAGGCATTCCCATGCATGCACAAGCTTGTCCCGATGGCAGGTGCCATACACTCTTATTCTTGCAATCCATTTTCGCTTCTGATGTGGTGAAAGCTCCTTGCTAATCCTCCTTGTAGAGCATGTTCCTTGTAGGTTGTCTGGTTTTAATCTGCACTTAAGGGGGCCCTAAGGCCTTGAGGTGACCTAATGGCCTTACTGACCCATAGGCATGGGTGGCCCGAAGGCCATATAGGACTCAGGAACCAAATCGGTGACCCGAAGGCCCAAACGGGGGCATCTTCCCAGCTCCTACAGTGCCAAACAGTGTCTGCTATAGTTCCCACTATAGTACTACGCAGTTCCTGCTATAGTACTGCTACAGTACTGCTACAGTACCTGCTACATTACTTCTACAGTACCCCGGAAATTCTACCTCCGCCTAGATTTTATCCCTGGTCGCTTGGATGCACTTACTGAGTCCTTACCAACTGGGCTAAGGCTTATGTGCATGTTGGTTTCTTATATTGATAGTATAATCACGTTACTATTAAAAAACCCAACTGTTATATATATTATTGTAATATAGCACAATGGGATTTTTATAAAAGGATATAATATTCGATAATGTATATGACATGACACACATGGCTTAAAAACCACTAAATATTTTTATTTAATTATAATTCTTATATCCTATTCGTCGATTTGGAGGGTACAAAAAGGATCAATTTAATTTATATATATATATATATATATATATATTTCTCAAAATTAATTAAAAAAATTAATTATTTTGTTTTAAATAATCAATAAGGTTTAATTTAAATCATTTTATTCATAAAAATAGGGTTTTTTTCAAAAAAATTTAATTTATATTCTTGTGAAATTATTAAACGTTATTTATATAAGTTTTATAATTTTTTTTGAAAAAAAAGGATGAAATTTTTTTAAAAATCATACCAAATTCATTTTAAGGGTAAATTTTGACAATTTTCTAAATTGATTATTATTGCAAGGAATAGTGAAAAATAAAAAATGTATTCAAATTTGTAGATTACTTTAAATTATTTTTTAAAAAAATTATTTTTGTATTTGTTTAAAAATTTCCAAAGTTCCTTTTGATTTAAGATAATCCATTTATGGGTATTTAATTTAATTTTATACATTAAAATATTATTAAGACATTTTATAGAAGAAAAAAAATTTATAAAAATAAATTCATCTTATTTAGTCGGTTAAGTTTTAAATTAAAATTTTCGAATAATTTTCATTAAATCGTGTAAAATGGTTTTTATATTTTTAATTGAAATGTCTATTTTTTTTTAAAAAATATCTCTTTTATTTTTTCATTATTAATAGTGTCTTCAGAAAAAAATTTCACCTCGGTAAGGGTAAATAGAGTGATTTGTGTAAAAAATAATATAATGACTCAAAAATGACCCTAAACCATGAATTGAATTTATTGGAGGATTATCTCTTGAATAAATTATATTTTATTCAATTTTTCCATGATTTTAACCATTATAATATTTCAGTGAATATAAATCCAAAATTATAAACACTTTCTTTTAATAACTATATTATTTTAAACATCGTGATAAACACTGGATATTTTCAGTTATAAATAGTAATTTTTAAAATAAATTATTTTTTATCCTAGTTATTTATGATTTATATTTAGTGATGGAATAATAACATTAAAATAAAAAAAAACGCTGACTCGGTAATTATTCAACTTTTATAAATATAAAATAAATGATACAAAAATATTTAATGTAATATAATTTAATGAATAATTTTGATCCATGTAGTTTTGTAAAAATTATAACATATTAAGGAATTTTAATACATTATACTTGATTTTCCCTATCTTCATGATTTTATTAAAGTAAATTTAATGAATAGTTCTAAAATTGACATTAATCATATTTTATAAATAATAATATTTTATTAAATGATTTATAATTACTTAAAATTGTATAATTGAAAAATTATTGTAAAATTGTTGAAAATTTCAACAAAAATATAATTATGGGTTGTTTTTTCATTTATAGAAACTATCATAACCCTCAATTTGTAAAAACAACTGTAATTATGGTAAGTGTGAAATGGGTTAAGGGTGGTTAAAACAAAAATATAATGATAATGAAAAAGCCAAAACCTTTTGAAATTTTAATTTATGAAATTATTTTGACTCATTCATATATTGTTCTCAAACATTATCAATTGGATCAATTTTAACTTGAATAATAATTTATATTATTTCAATAATTTCCATAATTCAAAGAGTTCTCCTTCCTAATATCATAAAAGTAAATATAATATTATCATTTATTCACACATATAAATTTATTTAGTTCATTTAATAACTTCTCAAATATGATCCAAAAATACCTCCTTTGATGAGAGATTCCATAGTTTTATCATAAAATTAATATATGATGGCTCTTATTAAAAACTTTAAAAGGTTATCCGAATAAGAGGTATAGATCATAACCATGTGTTTTTGTTTTATTAATTACTAAACCTCCATAACCTCTCATTCAAACATTATTAAATAAGTGCATCATTATCTTTCACTAAATTATATTTATTTAGGTTAATCATAAAAAATATTTTCATCTCCCCTTCTATCAAATTGGAAAATTAATTATCGTTCGATTGTACGTCAGACTACCTCCTCACGAACTGATTTCATTAATTTTCGATCAATTCATCTGAATAATGGTTATAATGATGGAGTTTATTTCAATATGTTATATTATTGAATTATTTAAATTTTGAAAATATATTGTACAATTAAATTTGTTATATATCCATTCAGAAAAAATTTATAATGGTGTTCATGCGTTTGTGAAAACTACCACCTCCATGAATAAATGGGATTATTTTTTCATCACCATGTAACATGGATGATATATATAAGTACGTGTATGATATAATGATTATTCTTTAAATATAAGATAATAGTTACCTTCCTTCCATAATGGTGGTTGAAAATTGAATATGTTACTCATGTGTATATATAACCTACGTCTCCATGATTGTGAGGTAGTTCATTTTCCATAACCATAATAAAATATTGGTTTAATATATATAATCTATATATAAAAAGGATAACTATTCCATGAATAAATTTCTATAGATGATGTAATAATGAACCATTTTACCATATTCAACCAATCTATGTCCTTTTGGACATATGATAAAAATATCATCATCATGTCTGATATGAACTTAATTTATTATATAATTGATTATAACATGTTAAAAATGAATAATAACCATGAAAAGTGTTTTTAATAAATTAACATAATTAACATAATTGTTTTATTTAGTATGATAAGGAACAAATGTTATGAGTCAGACATAAGGTAAGGAAGATTATTTTTAAAAAAACCTCTTTCAATGTTTCCATTCTAACTCATCCTCTTCAACGTCCAAATTTCATTCGAAAATATAAATATATATAATTAAATTTTTTATATTGAACTAAATTATCATAAAGGATTTTTTAGGTCTCCTTTGACATTATTTTGTAGGTTTTTGAAAGGAGTATTTTTATCAAATGATTTTATTATCACTATAAAAAGACATAATGTAATGTTATATGTTAACATATACGGCGACAATGACTTTTCTCATTATTGTGACTATTATTTGATGTTTGGATTACATTATAAGATATCATTATTTATTCAAAAGATATATCTTAATTTTTATTTTTAATTTTGAATTGGAAATTAGTTTTTAAAAGAAAATATTTTTTTATATATAAAAGTGTTTTTAATATGGGTTAAATATACTTTTTAAACGCCTTTGTTATAAAAATGTGAAAGAATAAAATGATTTATTTATGATATGGTACTGGGGAATTGTATGTTTGAAACAATTAGTCCAAATAGAGTTTATATGATGGGTATATCTCTATTTGAGATCATAAAAATAGATGACCCTGATATAGTTTATATAAACAGTGATCCCCAATATTAGACTCCAATTCATTGGGTAATGTTCATTGTTTTTATATGAAATTATAAGTGGGTTACAATATTTCTTCTTCTATAGATTTTAATTGATTCTTGATTTTTCTAAAAAATGATATGATTATGGTACTTTAAGATTCCAAAAAAATTATTTTCTTAATGTTGGTTGTGATGGTTATATTTGGATAAAACATTGTGTGTTTTTTGTTGTGAATAAATTAATTATTTAATTTTTTGAAATTACATTAAAATAAATATGAACATTTCAAGATACTTGTTGTTTTCAATAAGACTAAAACTTTATACTTATTTACATCCCATTCATTGATTTTTTAATCTCATCTATTAATTTATAAAAAAATATGGATTAAGGATTGATACGAATAATGAAGAAATAAACAGAAATATTGTGATTATTTGTCATGAAAAGTAATCATGTTTCGTTTTAAATGTTTTATAGTTGGTGAAAAGTGGATACTTATCAGAAGTGTCTAGTTTTTAAAAACTATTCTATTTTTTCAGAGTTATGACATAATTCTCTAAAACAATAAAAAAATATCTTCAACTATAAGATAATGAATACTTTAATTAAAGCTGAATATTATGGAATGAATATGGTTGGTTGCCTATATTTATTATCATATCATATTTTAAATAACTTTAGCGGTTAGGATTTTATGTGAACATTAGTTAAAATTTCCCTATAACCTAAAAGGGCTATATGTTAGATTTAATTACAGTTATTTGTTAGAGATAGAAAGAGTTGAAGACAATATGGTTAAGGATATATTTGTTTTTATCATCCTCATAACATGGATTATTGGTATTTTAATGATATTAACAAAATTATAATTTTTTTAGTAAATGATGGATCCAATGGTGACCAATGTTAAAATGATGTGATGGAAAATTTCTTGGCTATCTAAAAGAGAAACAAAAAAAATTAGACATGTAGTAAAAAATCATTTGGTTATTATTTACCACATATAAAGAGTTATTATAAACAATATAAACCATTGTGAGTTTCCCAGCACATAAAATAATATTTAAATGAATATATATGGTTTTTTAGGTTATAAAAGATTTTCAATTAACTATATATATATAATATGGGAAGAAACACCCCAAAAAATGTCATAAAAGAAAAAAAATAATTTTTGTATGTGGTAAATGAATGAATAAATCAATAATGTAATGACCTGAATGTTTTAAATGATATTTTTTTCATGAAAACGTGTGTTATATTTTACACACAAAAAATAGTAACCCTTTAATAATGAGGTGAGTATATTTGAAATGCGACCTTTTGGTTTCAACTATAATATTACTGTTGGTCAATTATGATTGTTAATAAATATGATATTTCTAAATAGTACTCTTAATATTAAATTTAATGTTATAATTATTGTTCTAAATAGAAATGATAATGTATAATTAATGCTGAAAGATGATTTGATGGCATCAACTAGTAGAATCGTGTCATACATTAGTCATTTTCCAAACCTGGAAAGGAGGTAAAATCTTTGTGATTTTCTCTATACCAAAACCAAACTGAGCATCAATATATTAATTTTTAATAAAATCTCCAATAGGATAAGTTAAAGTTAGGGGACATTACCACTTGAATGTTGTTATCCAAGTCGCAGCAAGAGTTTATCACCATCACACACCTTTCCCTTAAGTTGTATGTGGGTGTTGTTAGGGGTTAGAAGTCAATTCCGTAGTCACTTAAATTTAAATACATTTGTTTTAATAATTTTTTATTTCTTAATATGAGTTTTAAAAATAGTTTTGTTTTCAATTTAAATTAAACATGATAAATTCATTTTTCCGATATAAATTAAACTTTTATGAGAGATAGAAATTACTCTTTTTAACTAATACATTATTAATTATTTTTATTATAATTAAATAGTATTTTTTAACACTTTATATTAATTAAAAATTATAAAATAGTTTTATTTTATTTTATGTGTTAAAATTTTTACTATACATTTTACTATGCGTTTTTTGCAATTATTTTTAATAAATACTAATTCTTATAGTTAAAAGTCAAATTTATCTTATTTATAAAATATTTATTATAAAATAAATTCCATTTTTAAATTTCAAATGTCGACATTAGGTTATCGTGAAATATGAGAATTTTATAAAATATTTTGTGTTTTTTACGGAATATTAAATATACAGTTTTAGGTTTTTAGTAGGTTTAATTAAATAATAATGATTTAATATGTAATATAAAATTGTGGTAGACACATTTGAATTAAAATATGATAATAGGTGTCCCAAGTATCCAATACCATGAGAAAGCTCATGGTTTTTCAAATACCTCTACTGAGGTGTCCTATGAAATTAAATAGAATACTTTTTATCTTTTTCTATAAATACCCCCAAATTATATCATTTCCATGAATTAAAAAAATCCTCAACAATTCCTTGATAGTATTACCCTTTTTGCTGTTCTACAAAGGTGTTTTAATTCCCCTATAGTCCTGATCATCAGGCTTTTGGACTCACTCTTCAAGGTAAGGGAACTCTCAATTTCTATTTTCCTTTTCTGTTTCCTTTTAATGTGGTATGTATTTCAAATTTCAATATGATGTTATTTTCTAATTTAATAATATACCATTATTGTGTTAAAATTAATTTATGAATGGTAGAACCCTTTCCCCTCTCTTTTTAATGTTTTTAAAAAACCATGTTTCATATATGTTTTGATGTCGTATTTTCGTCTCAAATGTTTTCTCTTTTTATAAAAAAATTTCTTTTATTTTATTTTTTGAATAACAAAAACTAATTGTTCTATAGAGGTATTCAGATATATTTTATAATTATCTATTTAATTTTTGTATTGACATTAATGAAACCCTCTTTACTTTTTTTTGGGATTAAAATGACAAAAGGATCTTGTTTTTAAGTACTTTATAGAACACCATGATCTTGAAGTGAAATCTGTTTATTTTATATTCCAAGGGTTATTTATGAAATGTTTTGTTAAGATATATGTGTATCAAATTAATAAATACATATTAAGGGATCTACTTGATAGTTATCTATTGTTTTTGGAAAATAATTTAATCTCAAGATATGACATGTTTTACGATACCTTGGTGAATTACATTTGTATTTTTATGACACCATGGTGATTAAACATTGTGATATTCTTATGAATGACTCAATTAAATGTTTTAGAAACATATAAAAGCATTTATTTGAGTTATTATAATTATATGTCTCTTTATCATTCTCTTATTTTTATATTAATGTTTTTAATGATATTATTCAAGATCACAGGTAAATGTTTTCCCTTGTCTACCCTAACTGGGCCTTCTACTCACACTTTTCCCTGATGTACATCCTTAGGTTATGAGATATAATAAATTTACTTTGTATGAACCTTGAAGAATACTTGAAAGTATAATAAAAAAATTACATTTTCATGTATTATTTACCAAATTTCTAAGAGGCAGAAGATAAAAAAATACTCTATTTGTAAAATTCATTATAATGTTATGAAATAAAAAACTGTGATTCCATTGTTTATATCAATGTATGGTTTAGTTATTTTTTGAAATTTTTATTTTAAAAAATTATTAATAACCTTATAAGAGATACTAATTATATGAAATAATCTTTATATTTGGTGACATATTAAGAAAGTGGTTTCCAAAAAAAGAAATATCTATCTAGATACAAATATGTGGATGTGGATATGGAACTAATGTATCTAGGGAAAAAAATTAAAAACACCACTTTGATTTAGACTGAAACATTAACTGGTTCATGACAATGGTTCTTGCTTCAATCCTAGTTTGACACTCCCAGAGGATATGTTTTGTCAATCACAAGCTTTTTATAAACTATTACGAAGGATTCATATAAATTTTAATTTTTGTTAATTAATAAAAAATTAATCCTAATGCATTAAGAAAAAAAATTCTTTTAGAGTTATAAAATTATTAAAAGAAACACATTTCTCACTAAGTGTGTCCTATTTTAGAAAATGTTAGGAAATAAGAGGAAATGTATAAATTTTGAGTGCAATGGACCATGCATTGACGACCCTCCGATGGAAGATGGAATGGAAACCATAATTAGAATGATGAATCAAATAACTCATGTAAGGGTAAATAACATTAATCAAGCTGAGAGACCATTTTAAACATGAAGAGAAAAAATTCCCATTATGTCCATTATGAATCAACTACTGCAAACATTATGTGAATCTACAAACCCATTGATTGTGTAAATTGGATAAGCTTTATAGAAAGGATCATTTATATACGTCATTGTTCAGAATAATAGAAAGCCACTCTAGTTGTGTGCTGTTTAGTTAAAGAATCTTATCAAAGGATGGAAATGATTAAAAAAATGAGGCCAATAGGGTATATTAATGATATGGAGTGGGAAAAGTTCGGGATAATATTTTTTAATAAATATTTACCTCATTTGTTGAGAATGAAAATAGATAAGTAATTCCATGAACTAAAGTAGATTGAGAATGAATATATTGGCAGATAGGAGATGAACATCCGAAGACATTCATATTAGGCCCTTATCTTTGTCATGAATAATAAAGGGAAGTTAGATGGATTCTTCAGTGGACTACCACCTCATCTATGAAAGAATTTAGAAAATATATACTATGAAATATATTAGGAAATCATACGTAGTGCTTTGAATGTCAAATTGGAGTTCTATGAGATTAATTGGTCTCACAGATATAATAACAATAATATATCACAATATCTAAAACTATGGAAGATATTTGATGATAGAAGATAAGTAACGAATGTGAAACAATCAACATGCAATAAATTTTGGAAGAAGAATTTGGTGGAACTTTCTACTCAGGAGCGGGAAGGGTTACAAATGTAGAGTAGATGACCATATCACTCAAAACTATTTTATTGAAGTGAAGCCTCATCTTATCATCACAAATTACAAAGGGATCATGTTATAGGCCCTACCTGAAGTACAATTCTTCATTTTTTGTCAACTCATGCACTTTTACAATCACTGTCCAGATCCATGGGTAGTGGATTGGAATCACCATCTACATTAGTATATTATAATGTATAAAGGTCATGATTTTTCTATTATTATGACATTCATAGAAGCTCCAAATTATGTGGTGGTAGGTTCTCTCATTGTTCTCTCAAATATAGCAAGTACTTTATTTAATTCTAGTTTTACACATACATTATTTCCTACTTTTTTTAAATAATATTGAATCATTCCCAAACAACTAAAAGTAGGGTTATCGGTGAAGAATCTAAATGGTTTATCCAATAATTATTGGTGTTTATAAACTCTATTATTCACATTGGGGATCATAATCTCATTGAAAATACTGTTGTGATTCCCATGTTGGAATTCAACATCATTTTAGTAGGATAATGGATCACAACGTATAATACTAAGATCAAATGCAGAAGAAAGAAAACATTTATTGTATTGAATGTAAAAACTATAGTTACCTTAAAATGAGAGATATCTCGACCTTATATTTCTCTAGAAGAACCACTTATATCCTTCTTTATAGATCTGAACAATGAAGATAAAGAATGGGTTGAATATTTAATAATAGAACATGTCCCCATCATTTAGGAATATATTGATGTATTTCTAGAAAAGAGTTACCTAGACCTATCTGAGAAATAGAGGCAACGTTTTATATTGAACTCATTCCGGGTTCCAAGCCAATATCAAAAACCTTGTATAGAATGAAAATTTTGAATCTTGATGAGTTAAATAAACAACTCCAACATATTTTATATAATGTATTTTTCTAGCCATGTGTTTCTCCTTTTGGATAATATGTTCACTTTTTAGAGAATTAGTATTAATCAATGTGACTATGCATTGATTACAGATAACATAATAGGATAATAGTTAACAAAAAGTACCCTCTTCCAATATTTGATGATTTATTTGTCCAGCTTCATGGGGCTGAATTCTTCTCTAAGATTTATCTTCGAACTAGTTATCATTATTTGAAGTTGAATAAATAATATATTCAGATTTCCACCTTCTAATCCAGATATGGGCATTATGAGAATGTTTTTATGCCCTTCAGATTGAAAAATGAACCTTCTATTTTTATCAATTTGATGAATAGAATCATTATGTAATACCTTGATAACATTGTTGTAGATTTTATTGACGATAATATGATATATTCTAAATGTCACAATGATCATGAAGATCGTGTATGGGTGATAATAAAAACTCTAAGGAAGGATTGGTTATTTGGAAAGTTCAGAAAATATAGAATTTGGTTATAGTAGGTTTCTCTCTTATGGAATTTTGTGAATATTGATGGAATCTCAGTTGAACCAAAAAAAACTAAGGGTGTATATAAGTTGACTCACCAACAACAGTAACTGATATTCTTTGTTTTATTTGTTTCGTAGGATATTATAATAGTTTTTTAAAAACAATCATGAAATTCTAATCCACTAACCATGTTAGCATGAAAAGGGGTTATGGTCATTGGGTCAAAGAAGTTTGATTAATGTTTCCAAGAACCGAAGAATAGATTTTTTACTACAATCATTCTAACTCTACCCTCTATCAGAGAAGGATTCATTATTTTTAATGATGAATATATAAAAGTGAATGGGTGCGTCCTCATGCAAAATGAAAAGGTGACTGCTTATGCATCTAGATAGTTAAAGGATCATGATCAGAATTATCTTATGCATGATCTGGAGCGAGGTGTTGTTTTTTTCTTTTAGGATATGAATGAATTTCCTTTATAGATAGAAATGTGATATAAACACAGTTCACTAATGATTTAATTATATTTTCATGGATACCGAGTTGAACAACGGACATGTGATATATTTGGAAACTCATAAAGATTATGATTGTTCAATTTAGTTTATCCTAATAAGGTAAAAATAGTTTTTGATGCATTATGTATGAAGATCCATCTTGTTCTATCAGTGATGATGATTCATGGAGAACATGTGAATATATACATTGTAAAAATTTACATGATAATTTTAATGGAAGGGTTATCATCAAACCTGTTGAAAATAATTGCTCAGCTATTTTCACTAAAGGGGGCCATGTGTAACGCCCCGACCCCGGTTACCGAGAGTTGGTACATTATTTTAATACATTGGCATGATTACAAGGAATGAGTTCCTGAAGGACTGATCGGTTTAGCAGTCTTAGAAAATAGATTACATACATGAATGCTACATTACACTTTATGACATACAACACAACATAAATGATCATTTATTTAGGCCATTATTTTCTTAGCTTATCCTTACATATCAGTCACAATACACTTTTTGGAATCCTGGGATAAATAATACAAAGAAAGGGGTGAGCTCAGATTCTCAGTAAGGATACAAATATAACAGAATCATTCATAAATAAGCATAAACATTTAAGGCAATGTATAAGACTAAAATAAAAGCTTTTTAAACATAAACTCCAATATAATATGGAAAATATAAAATCAAATAATTCCATTTACTTATTCACATGGATATTCTACTAGTCGAATAATCACATGCAATATCAATATCCACTTTCATAATTATGGAATTAATAATGCCAGACTTCGTAACCACATAGTCACGGCCTTGTGCCAAGACTAAAAATAAAAAAAATTCAAGGCCTTGTGCCAATACACTAGTTTGTCTAATGAGACATACCGATTAATCTAGGAGCTATAGAGGGCTCCACCCATCACTTACTACGTTTGATGCATTCCTCATAAGAATGGGTTTAAACATAACATAAACATTCATATTATAACTAGAATACATAATTTTAATACTTTATCCATAAACCATGAATGGTATACAAATAACATATCCACAGTAAAACATATCACAAAACCTTCAATACAATATTGAATATTTCTATCATAATAAATCTACATCAAACAAGTTTAAAATCCATCAAGGGATGTTGATATAGATGAAAATGATATGTACAAATATTTGAGAGAAATATCCCTTTTAATAAAAATATTTAAAAGTCACAAAATTTAAAATACAAGACATTTAAATAAATTTTTCAATCAAAGTATTCCATACCACTTTGAAACTTTTGAAAGGAATTAATATTTTAAAAACATTGATTTCTATATAAATAAATCCTTAAAAACCATTTTGAATACATGGACATTAATGAGAATGATTTATAAAAATAAATATTTAAAACTTTTAAAATGATATTTTTGTAAACAAAAAGTCCATTAAAAATAATCCCTTTAAGAACCCTTTTATGAAACATGGACATGGGTAAAAAATTTGTCCTAGTAAATAATTACGTAAAAACAACCTCAAATAACAGAGAGATTGGGAAATTAACCCTTACCCTGCACTTTCCATTAGTCGAGTGTACGTTTATCCTCGGGTATAAATACCATAGTATGTTTTTATATTATACCAAAATCTATATTAATATTAATGATATCATACATAATTCATTTATGACTTTATACTACCCATTTAATAAAAATTTCCATATTAATTTAATATTTCAGGTAACAATCCATTTCTTTATCGTACGTGTTTTAACTTGTTACTCCTGATTGTATAACTCAGATACTGATTTCAATAAATCCATAATATAAAAAATGATTTATATATCATATAAATTTAGAATATTAATATGTATAATAGACATATATATGAAATGGAAAACACCATTTATGGAGACGGTAGGATGTATATACGCATAAACGCAGTTTCTGTTTTCATATCGTATTGAATGAAACTAATTGAATAAGATACATATATGTACATAAATATATATATATATATATATCTCCCTCCAATATAATTTTTATGACATTCTTTACATACTTATTAATGATATATATTATATAATCATCATTGAATGGTGAACGTGGAAATGAATCTCATCGCGTCATGGAGATGGTTATCTGTACATACGCACGAGTGACAATATCATTATATTGATGGCGAAATAGTATGTAATTGGATATTATTTCATATATAAATAGTCATTGAAATGTTATATTTATTATTTATATTATTTATAATCATTATTATACCCATCCAAATAATGAAGTGTTTGAATAACAAACTACACCATGATGTGGAGACTGTAATTCGTATGTACGCACATATGGGGACTTTTTCAGGTATAGGATCGATAGAATAATGAATATGGTTGTATAATTTTTATAATAACATCAAAATATATAGAGGATTTGGAAGTTATTATTTTATAATGGAAACAAAAAATAAAGAGAAAGTTGAAGAAGAAAAGAACATGAAAGAGGTGATGAAATATTTACCTCTTCTTCGGGTTCTTCCTTTTGATTTGATCAAAAAAGATCCATAGGTTCGATTTATTACCAAAGGAAGTCCTCTAGGATGAAAGGAAAAAATTTGGGAGGATATTTTGGTAGTGGTTGGCCGATCCAAAAGGCTTTGGAGGCGTTAAATTAAGAAAAGGGTAAGCGCTATTTTATAAGAGAGTTGAGGGTCACTTTAGGAAAAGCTTGAAATATTATATTATAAAAAATAATTTTCGATTTATAATGGCTCCAAAATTAATTATTTAAAGCCTATGGTGGGGATATGTCGAAAAAATATCAACCAAAAGGATTTAGACAGGTTTGGGAAACCATATTAACCTTATATTTTAGATTTAACTCTTTGTTAAATTGTTTGACATTTACCATGTCTCTTTATATTTTTATATTATATGGTTAATAAATTTACTATAAACTTCCATGAGAACCCCAATAAGTTAATTAATGACATATATAATATTATTAAGGCTATTTGGCCAAACCTTAGATTTTTAGGAATATTATATCAACCAATAATAAAGTATTCATTTTAAAACTCAATTATGTCAATATTGATATTATTTTATAAATGATTTTTGTTAAATACCTAACAACTATATTAATTCAAACTCAATTCATATGTTAAATCCAAACATGTCGTATTAATCTATTAAATTATTTTAATTCATTATAAGTCTCAAATTACATTTATTTGGATATTTATAATATCAATTATTTTAATATTTCATTATTAAGGTAATTACTACGTCATCATTGTGTCATTAATAAATTAAATTATTTATTGTTTAAAAATTATAAATAAAATATCATTATTTAAGAAATACTTTTATCATTATATTGAATATTTATAGTCAAATTTATATTATGTATAACCCTATATTAAAAACGGTTTAGTTATTAAACATTGAATTTAACTCTTTTAACTCTTTTTTAAATAAAATAATAATAAATGTCCAAATCTAATACATGTATACCTAAGTGATCATTTTTTATTCATAAGGTTGTTTTTGGTCAAATTACATTTATCCAAACGAATTATCACATGTGTTAGGGTAATTATAATATCATTTTTACCTTCAATTACCCTATTTAATTTTAATCATGGTATATAAAATTCAAAAGATACTATTCAAAAAAATTATTTTCATCT
The DNA here is from genome assembly GCA_963277665.1 of Viscum album. Taxonomy (NCBI): domain Eukaryota; kingdom Viridiplantae; phylum Streptophyta; class Magnoliopsida; order Santalales; family Viscaceae; genus Viscum; species Viscum album. Next base: position 1,298,409,919 of record OY728155.1, read on the forward strand.
TATTGATCCACATTTTTCATACTGATATCAACAATGTCCCTAAGATTTTTGAAATTCCACTCACAAAAGTGGTAGAATTAAGATTAATGTGAATTTTCAAATGCTCCTTGCAGGTGGGTAAAAGACGGTAAAAAGTTCAATAAAATTAAATATATACAATATTTTTACAAAATGACTCCAATAAATTACATTGAACATATATAGGTATTAGGTTTCTATTTTAATCTAAATTAATTTAAATAAAATTATTATTTATTTATATAAAAAGGATGGTTTTAACCAATAACGTAGTGCTTTTTAACTATTCATCATAAATTGAATGTTTTCAGAAAAAACAAAAAATTTACCCTATGCTCATTTTGTTATTTTGAATTAAGAAATGAAGTCTATTTTTCCAAATTAAAAACATATAAGTTTCATTTATTGAATTAATATTATTTCACGTTGTCAAAACCATAAAGAGGGTTTTTTTAAAAGTAAAAAACTATCAATAGATTGGCATGTGTTTATATCAAATTTAAATGTGAAATTACTTAAAATTATCAACATTGTATTAAATGATAAAAATATAATCTAATTATACTTCTAATCCATTAAAATTCATAATTTATCACTATAAATTATTTCGATTAAAAAAGATGTTTTCAATTAAAATATAGTATTTTTTACTATTCATCAAAATATGAAAGTTATCAGAAAAGTAGCAAAAATTTATCCAAACTAAATTTTTATGTCCCGATTATATATAAGATTATAATTTCATTATGTTGAGTATTTAAAAGTGTCAAAAATATTTTTTAAAAAGGGTTCTCCATTAAATGGTGGTAAAATTTCATTTTTTTAAAAATAATTTTTTTATCAGAAAAAAATGAATTTGTTCTTATATTATGTCTAAGAAACATATAATATTGATGTAAAAATTATATAGAGTATATAAGATTCTAAATTCAGTTAATACTATTCATAACCACTTTTTGAATAGTTAGTTTAGTAAGTTGTGGAGCACTCGAACTCGATGTTGCATGTAGCACAAGCTATTGAATTACATTAAACAGACAATGTACTATCAAATCTTGGGGTGTTACATTTTTCCCTCATTCAATAAATTGGTTCCTTACAATTTGAAATTGTTCTTCAAAAATAAATTGTTAAAAATAGAAAAATACCTTTGTGGGAAACCCACATCGAAAATTTGGTTAATAAAATTTAGTCTTAATAAGAGGGAAATGGAATGAAAAACACACCAACAAATTATAATCTCTATTATGAGAAAATTGGTGGAAATAAAAGACACATAATTTGAGAAAAATGTATATATTTATAGGGAGTTATTGAGGTCATCAATCACATACAAGTGTAAAATTGAGGGTCTCAAATCCATCTATCTATGATGATTAAAAATATCATTTGTTGGACAAAACATAAGGTATTAGGATAACACATTTTTGGTTTAAAGATATCTTCCCTAATGTTTAGGAATTAATTTATTCATTGATTAAGTGGAAAAAAATATACTTGATAGGTAGAGTTTCATCTTTCAACTAATTACTACCACAAACTCATCTTTCACTCAAAAAGATTATAGAATTAAAAAATATTCTCTTTATCATAATTGTATAGGGTGCCAAAATAATGAATTTATAATTCATTAGTCGGACCATTTAAAAAACTACATTATACAAACCAGGACATGGCATAGACCAGTGGTAGGTGATCAACCCTTGTTTCCCTTCGGTTGCGTGTTCAAGCCTCACAGCCATGCCAGATGCAACGGATTGATGCCCGGCCTCTAGGTTATCCTTTTATGACAATTCAAAAATACTCTCAAGAAATGAATTAACCATAAAAATAGTATCCAATGTCAAAATTAATCTATTCCAACCTTTAGACTTATCCAAAATACTTATTTCCAAACTTACAGTCCAAAATTTGTATGGAAGGTAAACACAATGAAAATCCTTTTTTCCATGTAAAAACATGTGAATACCTTCATCATGTGTTCTTTTAAAACAATGTAACACCGCAAATTACCATAAAACCTTATTGATTACATTCATTCTCCCTTATTCCTTATATAATACTGGATATACTCTTTCTATCCATAAATGTTATTAACTCCAACAATGATGGAATAAAAAAACCATTAACTAGTTCCAAGGATGTCAATATTATCCGATATAATTTATCCAAATCAATATTCTCTTATTCCAAAATAAGTACCTCAATATCAGGGCCATATTAAAGTTTTATCTTTCCTTCAACCATGTATTTTTCAAATGTTTTACTTTCTATTGGGTCACTTTTCCTAGTACAATGCAATCTCATATTCTTATTGAAATAGAACTGCAGTACAATCCTTATATACTGCATAATTATTATAACCAGTGCACCATTGATACAATACTCAAATGACATAATTCATTAATATCAACATAAGAACAGTAGTCATTACTCTTCATCTATGGTAATATCATTACATGATTATTATCCAACATCATCATTTTTGTATACTCTGATGATTTGAAATTGATTCGAGTAGTGTCCTAACTCCTTTCAGATGAAGAATTGTATATTTGAAACCTTTTTCTTACCCTTGAAATCACGTACTCGGTGTCCTTTTTATACAAACTTATAAAAACTCATATTCCCTTCATGCATTTACCCAGGAGATTCTTTCCACAGTTATTACATATAGTAAAATCCTTCTTTCCGTTATTGACTTTATCCGTCTATCTCTCTACCATCCCATTATTCTCTTGCATCTCTTCAATGCCATGGGACTCATTGAATTCATTACTTATCTTATTGACACATGATACTATTTATTCATATTATGAGGATGCATGGGGGAAAATTTCCCTATTAAATTTTTTCTTAATACCATGAAGGATATGATCCTTCTTAATCATTCGATCATGAATATTACTAGAATTCTCATTCCTTATACCTGGCGCCATTTCTAAACAATATCATACACTAGGATAGTTTATGAATCACGATGCAAAATTCCAAATATAATAAAATAACTAATGTATATTGAAAATATTATTCGTATAATCTAAAATCATAAAATGTATTATTTGAAAATTAATTACTCATAAATACTTCATAATGGATTGTAATGAGAATTTGAATTTTCCTATGAATATCCCACATGACTGTCGTAACCAAGAGTACAGCAAGGTCTGTTGTCATGCACCAGTTCCCATTCGAGTCAATCTCAAAGCAGTGCTTTAGGGTTTTACACCTAGGTACATCTGTGCCAGAGCCGCCACTACCGGATCGTATCTTGACAGGGATGTATTTCATTGAAAACTCACAAAATATCTACAGTACCAAAATTATATGATGTTCTTCTATACTAATCATCAAAGTCCATCTTAGGGGAATGTTCTCTAATCCGAATTTAACTAAATATATTTCCAAGGTTGTTGTTAAACCTCTCTCTGATACCAACTGTAACACCCTAACCCTAATTACCCTGAGTCGGTGCATTATTTTAATACATTGGCATTATTACAAGGAATAAAGCCCGGAAGGACCAATCGGTTTAGCAGTCTTGAAAAAATATATTACATACATGAATGTTACATTACACTTTATAACATACAACACAACATAAATAATACTTTATCAACACCATTATTCCATTATCTTAACCCAATATATCAGTAACAATACACTTCATGGAATCATGGGAAAAATAAAACATAGAAATGGGTGAGCTCTGAATCTCAGTAAGGATAAAAATATAGAGGAATCATTCATAAATAAGCATAATCATATAAGGAAATGTGTAAGACTAAAATAGAAGCCTTTTAAACATAATCTTCAGCATAATATGGGAATGATAAAATCAAATAATTCCATTTACATATTCACATTGATATTCTACTATTTGAATAATCACATTCAATATCAAAAGCAACTTTCAAAATGATGGAATGCATAATGCCATACTTCATATCCACATAGTCAAGGCATTGTTCCAAGACTACAAATAATATTTTGTCATGGCCTTATGCCAAGACACTAGATTGTATCATGATACCAGCTGATTCATTGAGGAGCTATAGCGGGCTCCACCTATCACTTACTAAGTCCAATGCATTCCTCATATGAAAGGGTTTAAACATAACATAAACATTCATATTTAAAATAGAATACAAAATGTCAATACATTATCCATAAACCATGAATGCTATAAAAATAACACATCCACAGTCAATCATATCACAAAACCTTCAATACAATATAGAAGATTTATATCATAATAAATCCTCTTCAAACAAGTTTAAAATCCATCAAGAGATATTGATATAAATGAAAATGATTTGTAAAAATAATTTAGAGAAATATCCCTTTTCATAAAAGCATTTAAAATTCAAACAATTTAGAAAGGAATACATTCAAAGAAATTTTTGAATCAAATTTTCCCATACCAATTTGAAATTTTTTAAAGGAATTAACATTTTAAAAACATTAATGTCCATATAAATAAATCCCTAAAACCCATTTTGAAAACATGGATCTTAATGATAATGATTTAAAAGAATAAATATTTAAAGCATTTAAAATAATGTTTTATCAAAAAGTCCCTTAAAAATAATCACTTTGAAAACTCTTCTATCAAACATGGACATGTATAATAAATATGTCCCAGAATATACTTACGTAAAAACAACCTTATATAATAAAGAGATTGTAATACTAACTCTTACCTTGTACTTTCCTTTAGACGAGGGTATGTTTAACCTCCTGTATAAAGATCTTAGTATGTTATTAAATTATACCAGAACCATATTTATATTTATGATATCATACATGATTCATTTATGACTTTATACTACATATTTAACAATAATTTCCATATTAAATTAACATTTCGGGTAAAAATCGCTTTCTTTATCATACGTGTTTTAAATTGTTACTCATGATTGGATAAATTAGATCATGATTTAAATAATTCTAGAATATAAAACATAATTTATATATCATATAAATTTAGAAAATAAATATGTATAATAGATATATATATATGAAATGGAAAACACCGTTTATAGAGACGGTAGGTTGTACGTACGCATAAACGCATTTTCCATTTTCATATCGTACTGAACGGAACTAAGTGAATAAGATATATGTAACTATATAAATATGAATATATATATATATCTAGTATCATTATTATGTCATATATTACATACTTATTAATGATATATATTTAATAATCATCGTTGAATGGTGAACGTGGAAATGAATCTTATCATGTTATGGAGACGGTAATTCGTACATACGCACGAGCGAAAATATAATTATTTTGATGGAGAAATATTATGTAACTGGATGTTATATCATATATACAAAATCATTATAATTTAATATTTATTATTTACAACATTTATACTCATTATTATAACCATCCAAATAATGAAGTGTTTGAATAATTAACAACACCACGACGTGGAGATGGTAATCCGTACATACCCACGTATAGTGACTTTATCATTTATAAGACGGGTAGAATAATGAATATGGTTTTATCATTTTTATAATAACATCACAACATATATATGATACTGTATTAATTATTTTATAATGGAAACAACAAAGAAAGAGGAAGTGGAAGAAGAAAAGAACTTGTAAGAGGTGATGAAATCCTTGCCTTTTCTTCGGGTTCTTCCTTTTTGATTTGATCAAAAGGGCTCTATAGGTTGGATTTGTAAAAAAGTAAGGCCGCTGGGATGAACGGAGAAATTTTGGTAGGATATTTGGGTAGGTTTTGGCCGAGGTAAGAGGCTATGGTGATGTGAAATTAATAAAAGGGGAAGTGCTATTTTATAAGAGAGGTGGTGCTCACTTTAGGAAAAGACTGAAATATTATATTATAAAAAATAATTTTCGGTTTCAAATGGATCCAAAATGAATTATTTAAATTATAATGAGGGAATATTTCTAAAACAACTCAACAAGTAGGTTTTAGATAGGTTTGGGTCACCATAGTAACCTTATCTTTTAGATTTAACTCTTAGTTAAATTGTTTGACATTTACCATGCCTTATCTTATTTTTATACTATATGCTTAATAAACATACTATAATCTGAAAAGAGAACCCCAATAGGTTAATTAATGACATGTATAACATTATTAAGGATCTTTGGATGAACCTTATATTTTTTGGAATTTTATATCAACAAATAAAATAGTATTTTTTTTTTAAACTCAATTATGTCAATTTTTACATTATTTAATAAATTATTTTTGTTCAAGTCCTAAAAACTTTATTACATCGATATAAGTTCATATGGTACATCCTAACATGTCATAGTAACCTAAAAAATTAGTTCAATTTATCAAAAGTCTCAAATTTCATTTATTTGGATATTTATATTATCAATTATTTTAATATTTCATTATTAAGATATTTAATGTGTCCTCATTTTGTCATAATTAAATTAAATTTTTTAATATCTAAAAATTATAAATAAAATATAATTATGTCATAAATTATCTTATATTTATAAATAATATTTATAGTTGAATTTATATTATGTATAATGTTATATTAAAAATGCATTAGTTGTTAAACATTGAATTTAACTCCTTGAACTCTTCTTTAAATAAAATAATCCTAAATGTCCTAGTCTAATCTAAGTGGACCTAAAGGATCATTTGTTATTCCTAAGTTTTTTTCTAATTACACCTATCAAATAGAATTACTACATGTGCTGGGGTAATTATAATATCATTTTTACCTTTAATTAACCTATTTACTTTTAACCTCGGTAAATAAAAGTCAATAGTTACTATTCACCAAAAATTATTTTCATCTTATTGAACCACATTTTTCATATTTATATCAATCGTGTCTCTTGGATTTTTGAAATTACACTCACAAAATCAGTAAAATTAAGATTTTTTTAATTTGAAAGTGCTCCTAAGTGGTGGGTAAAAGGCAGTAAAAAGTACAATAAAATTTTATATATCAAATGTTATTACAAAATGACTTCAATGAATTAAATTGAACATATATAGGTATTATTTCTTTATTTTTACCTAAAATAAATTTAAATTAAATAATTAATTATTTAATTAAATGGCCTATTTTAACCAATAATGTAGGGTTTTTTCACTATTCATCTATAGTTGAATGTTTTCAGAAAAATACCAAAAATTTACCGTAAGATAATTTTGATATTCCTATTTCAAAAAAGAAGTTTATTTTAACAAATTAAAAAAATAGAAGTTGGATATTTTAATTTAAAATTAATTCACATTGTTAAACCAAAAAAATTTTTTTTAAAAAAAGTAAAAACTATCAAAAGATTGATATGTGTTTATGTCAAATCTAAATTTGAAATTACTTATAATGACCAAAATTGTATTAAATGATAAAAATATTTTTTATACTTCCAAACCATTCAAATGCATAATTTATCACTATAAATTATTTCTACTAGAATATTTGTTTTTAATTAAAACATAGTACTTTTCACTATTCAACAAAATATGAATGTTATCAGAAATGTACCAAAAATTTATCCAAACTAATTTTTTATTGCCATCTTATAAAGAAGATTCAAATTTAGTTAAATTAAATATTTAAAAGTTTCAAATATTTGTTTTAAAAATGGTTTTCCATTAAAAGGCGGTAATATTTCATTATTTAGAATATATATATTTTATCCAAAAAAATGAATTTTTTATTGTATTATTTCGTAGAAACACAAAATATGGATGTTAAAATTATATAGTGTATATATGATTCAAAATTAAGTTAATACAAATCATAACCGTTTTTTTGAACAGTTCGTTTAGTAAGTTTTGGTGCGCTAGAACTCAGTGTCGCGTGTAGCACAACCTATTGAATTAATTTAATGAGATAATGTACTATGAAATCATGGTGTGTTACAACCCAAAATCTCAATGAGTTAATCCTTTATTGAATAAATAGATTTAGGCTATAAAGAATGGGAAGTTTCCAGAGTTCAATATTGAAAAAGGAGGTGTATTGAAATTTCGAACCGGATTATGTGATCTATATATTCTGGAAAAGAGAAGGATATTATGGATTATGCTCATAGATCAACATTATCTATACATCCTAGAAGCAATAAAATGTATAGGTACCTTCATGATCATTGATAGTGGGATACCATAAAATGGGGGATTAATAACTACACTACAAGGTGATTGGCATGTCAATAAGTTAAGGAGGGGTGATGACTTCCTAATGGGAAATTACAACCACTACCCATACATGCATGGATGTGGGAAATGTCATAATATAATTTTTCACTTGTCTCCCAAGAACATCCAAATTGAATAATACGATGTGGGTTATAGTGGACCGTCTCACCAAGATGTCCCATTTTATCTCTATTCGGGAATATTTCTCTCTAAGTCAACATGCCATGATATATGGGAAAGAAGTTGTGAGGATACATAGAGTACCACTTTATATCAAATATGATCATGATCCAAGGTTTTTATTGAAATTTTGGGGAAGTATTACACATGCTCTGAGTACTAAATAGAATTTCAGTACGACCTATCAACCTCAAACTAATGGCCAATCTGAATGTACTATTCAGAAACTCAAGGACATGCTGAGAACATGCTCAATGGAATTTAATGGTGGATGGGATCAACATCTCCCATTAGTTGAGTTATCATACAATAATAGCATCAATTTGATTATTCAAATGGCACCCTATTAATCTATATATGGGAAGCAATGTAGAACTCCTACTTTTGGGGATGGAGAGGGTGATAGAATGATTATAAGGATGATATTGTACAAGAGATGAAAGAAACCTTCATGCAATCCAATAACACATTAAGGTTACTCATGATCGATAAAAGTGGTATGCTAAAAACCATCTAAGGGACTTGGAGTTTGATTTTGGTGACAAAGCCTTCATTATAATTTCACCATGGAAGTGAGTCATGTGATATGGGAAGAATGGGAATCATAGCACCAGGTATATTATCCCATATGAAATCCTTAATCACATAGGAGCAGTGACCTACCATCCAGAACTACCAACAAATCTATCTCAAGTTCATGATGTTTTCCACAAATCACTATAGAGTAAGTACATACCAAACCCTTCACATGTATTGAACCTGAAGGTGGTACAACAAGAACAGAATCACTCTAATTTGGAGCATCCAGTGGGGATATTTGACCATAATGATAAGGCTCTACGCAACTGGACTACCCACCTCGTTAAAGTGTTGTGGAGGAACCACATATATGAAGAATTGATGTTGTAACCGTATGAAACAATGATGTAGAAGTACACTAACCTTTTCTCAACTGAGAGAATGATTTAAAATTTCTAGGATGAAATTTATTATGGGGGGGAATGTAATGACCTGAACGTTTTAAATGATATTTGTTCATGAAAATTTGTGTTCTATTTTACTCAACAAGACTATATTCCTTTAATAATGAAGTGACTATATTTTAAATGTGACCTTTGTGTTTTTACTGTTATATGATCATTGGTTAATTATGATCATTGGTCAATGTGACCATTGGAAACAATACTATTAATAATTATTTTAACGTTATAATTAATGTTATAAATAGAAATCATAATGGATAATTAATGCATAAAGAATAGTTAATGGATTCAGCCAATATAATCATGTTTTAAAAACACATTTCTCAAAACCTGGGAGGGAGGTAGTGCCTTTGGTCTTCACTCTTGACCAATCCAAAACTGAGCATCAACATTTTATGCTCAGATGAAATCGCTTATGGTAGAATTTCATGTTAGTAGATATTACCACTCAGGTGATGTTATCCAAGTCACCCCAATTGTCTATCATTGTTGCACAACCTACACATAGGTCGTGTTCAGTTTTTATAAGTGGTTATCTATCAAGGAATTAGTCATTTAAATTTTAAATCCTTTGTTATAAATTTTTTTTATTTCATTATTTCCCTTTTAAGAATATTTTTTCATAAAAATTGAAATGGAATTTGATAAATTGATTTTTTTGGGTAAAAATAGAACTTTTAGGAGAGATATGAATTACTATATTAAAATAAGGATTTTTAATATTGTGTATTATAATTATATATTATTATCAAAACTCTTCAAATTAAATAAAATTGTTAAATAATTTTAATTTTTTAATTGTCGAAAATTTTATTATGCAATTTATTTTGTATTTTCTATCCACCGTTATTTTTAATTATTAATAATTTTTTTGTATAAGGATAAAATTATCACACTTTTTTTAAAATTTATTGTAAAATAAATTTCATTTTCTTATTATTAATATTTATATTTCGTTTTAGTGAATTTATGATAATTTTACAAAATATTTTGTTTTCTAGTGAATTGTAAATGAAAATTTATTTTCTGTATGTTTAATGTCATCATAATGATGTAACATGTAATATTAAATTCTGGTCGACTCTTGTGAATTAAAATATGATAATTGGTGTCCCATGTTCCCAATACCATGTGAAAATACCATGGGCAAGCCTGCGGTTTATCAAATACCACAACTAAGGTGTCCTAGGAAATTAATAAAAAAACTATCTCACTTCTTCTATAAATAAACAATCATTACATAATTTCCTATCATTAAAAACCAATTTTTAATGACTCTATGATAGTATTGACACCCAAGGAGTCCTACCAAGGTGTCCTCGATCCCCCAAGGTCCTGATCTTCATATTTTAAGAGTCAAATTTCAAGGTACGGGAACTCTAAATTTATATTTTCCTTTAATGTTTTATTTTTATTTTATATGTATTTAATACTTCCATGCCATTTTATTTTATGAATTTTATCTTATTCATTTACATTGTTAAGAAAAAATTATGAATGTTAGACCATTGTACCATCTTATTTTATGTTTTTTAATACCATTTTTTATACCTGTTATGCTTCCGGATTTTCGTTTAAATGTTATCTCTTTTTATCAGGAAATTATTTTATTGTTTTTTTTGAATATCCAAAATTATTTTTTCTCCAGGGGTATTTAGATTGATTTTATAATGATCTATTTAATTCTGGGGTTAATATACATTAAACCCACCTTCCTTTTCCATGGGTTTAAAATAAAAAAAATGAACTTTTGTTTATGCCCGTTGTAAAACACCATAATTTTGAAATGTTACCCGTTTCATTTATTAACCATTTATTTTTTATGGAATGTTATTTTAAGATATATTTGGCTCAAAATAATTAATATATATGAAGGTTTTTCCTTGATATCTCTCCAATGCATTGGGTAAATAATTTATTCTCTATGGATGAAAAGTTTTATGAGATTTTGGTGAAAAAACATGGTAATTTATATAACACCTCAGTGATAAACCTTGGTGATATTCTTATAAATGAATAAATTAAATGTTTTAGTCACATTAAAAAGTTATTACTCATGTTATTATTATTATTATTATATTCCTCTCTCTCATGAATTTATGTATTTCTTCATCTTTCTATTGATATTCCTCGAGATCACAAGTAAACTGTTTCCCTTGTTTACCCTTACTGGTCCTTCTACTCACCCTTCCCTTAATTAATGTCTGTAGGTTATGAGATGCAACGAATGTACATAGGATGAACCTTTAATAATCATTTCAAGTGTAGTACAATAATTTGTTTATTTTTTCATGTTTTATGTACCTTATTTTCAGTACACTAAATTTTAAGAGAATCTTTATTTGTAAAATTTAGTGTAATGTTATGAAACGAAAAAAGGCAGGTTTCAATAAATAATCTACCAAGGAAAAAAGAATTTATTTAGTTTACACAATTTTGATGAATAAAGTTATTCATTATTAATCAAATCCATGGTTTAAATGAGAGTAGTATAAGAATTATGAATACCAATGTCTTAGGGTGAAGGTTCCAAAACATGATCTGCCGGATCGTACATATAATTTTTTAGAAATTCATAATTCCATTACTTTTTAAAGTTATGAAAGTACAAATAAAATATACAAATAAATGGATTATATCTTGTCATATGTTTTTATATTAATGAATATTATTACATGATAAATATATTTGTTTATATGAATGATGTATTAAGAAATAATATAGAAAATAATTTTGAAAAAATATTGAATGAATAAGGTCTCTATATATAGTTATTCATTAGTTATTATGTATTGGTAGAGTTAAATATGTTTATGATTTTAATTTCACTAGTACCATATTGGTGTTTATTATGATGAGATTACTTTTGGTGGAATTTATTGATTTTTCGTATAGGGTTTAGGTAACCATTATTTTTAACGTGTCAAAATTTTATGTGATATAGAATGCTAATTTTATTTTTTTGATATAATTTTATAGGTGTTGGTTACATTTATGGTTTATAATATCATTGATGATTGTGGTTTTTTTTGTAATGTTATTCATATTTTTGGAAATTTTATTATAATTATATTACCCTTGCATTATAAAAAGGGAAACCCACATTCTTGGTGACAACTTATCACATCTGGAGTGTCTGTAAAGCTTCAACCCAAAATATAAGGGTTACAACAACATAAAAACTACTACTGGATTATGTGATGTACAATTTAGTATGAGATTTTTTTCATACATAAAGAAATTGATAAAAATTATTATGTTAATTTTGGGAACATATCTTTTATAATATAGATTACCATGGGATCGAAAATGATTCAGAAATTAAGGGACTAGTGTTGTTTTGAAATAAGTTGTCTATTTTGGGAACCTTACATGATTATAGAATATATAATATTACGGTATTCAATTTTCAGAATAAAGGATGAATTTATTTTTGTAATAATTTATTATTTTAATGTTATTTTATGGTGATTTATGTTATAATGACCATATCTTATATATTATATTATTATGGAATTGGATTTGTGTTATAACCCATTAAGAGTTATTGATGTTATTTTAAGATAAATGTTAAATTTAATTTGGATGAATATGAAATCATATAATTATAATATTTTGGGTTTTAATCTGATTCTATAATATTTTGATGAAATTTAAGATTATTCTTTTATTGAATGATCTATGTTAAACTCCTGGTGATATTAATGAAGCTTTAGAGATAAATATTGTATTTCAATGTATGAAAGATTATTCACTTTGATAATTATTTATCCTTTTTCAAACTATTATATTTGTGATTAATGGAAAAAGATATGTAGAATAGACTATTATACTTCTGTTTTTTTTGTTATTTTTATGAAGTGAATTTTTTTGTTTGGTTAGGAAAAATTCAGCCTGAATACTCACCCTTTGTCTACAAATTTGACATTATGGATGAAATTTATTAAAAGATTAAATTATACTTTTAAAATAATAATATATCATTACTATTTTATTATATATGATAATAAAATTACTCAACTCAATCTAAAATTATCTTGATGCAAAAAAGTTATTAATTTTTTTTCCGATGAATTGATTTTCCCTTTATTTATAACTAATTTATGAATATTTTTTCATTAAATTTATTCTAATTATTTTCTCTACCACTATCTATTAGTACTGGGGCTTTAGGTTTCTCATCCATGTCCCAATTTTTTCGTCCCATAGATGTTATCATATTTGGAAACCATGTTTTGGGTTATTTTAGACGAGCTTCATATTTCCCTTCCCCAATTTTCAGAGGATGTTTTCTTAATCATTTATATGATGTGGGTCTCCATAAATGAACTTTAAAATTCCAAACCATGGATTAACTAGTAAAATATCAAAATATGAGTATGAAATTTTTTAAATAGTGGGATAATGATACACCCAAATATTTTTAAATAAGTATATTATATTCATTATTGTATATAACATGAAACATTGTGCTTAAACAAACCATAAAATACTATAATTTATATATGACTATTATAAACTCACTGTTGAATTAGTGGTTTAGAATAAGACTAACTAAATATTGAAATATATATATAAATGATTTATTAAATAAAAATTCATTGATTAATTAATCATACATAATTAATCATTTTTTAGTAAATTCATTTTATTCGTCAAAAAAATGTTTTCTTCAAAAATAAGTTTTATTCAAAAATGGGTATTTTGATTTTCATGAGAAAGTAATAAATTAATTATTTAAACTTTAAGAAATTGTTTTAAAAATATATTTATCATTTTCAAAGTCTATATATTTAAATTATCAAATTTTATCATTTTTATATTTTGCTAGAAAGATTGGTTTTTGAATGAATAGGGAAAAATTCTATTTCTACTTAATGTTGTGTTTATTATATAGTATTTATAGATTGAAATTATTTGGAATATTACTTCTAAAATTTCATTATTACATTTTTATTTAAAATTATCCAATTATTGGTTTTGAAATTAATTTAATACTTGATTTTAGTATAAAAACAACATATACATAAAAAATGAATTTTTTTAAAAAAACTATTTTTCTTCATTTTATTTCTCTATAACATTAAATTATACTCTCCTATTATTTTTTTTGAATATTGAAAATTTTATTCTATGTATTAATTCAATATTTTCTAATTTGATAAAAAGTTCCATTTTATTTATTGTCATTTTGAAAAGTAACCTTACTAAATTTATGTCATGTTTGTAATGGTAAATCAGGTAATTTTGGTTAAAAATAATATCATGAGGGATAGAAAATGACCCTAAAACATTACTTAATTTCTTTTATGATTATAACTCTAATAAATATCATTTTTTTCATTTTTCCATGATTTTAGACATTAAAATATTTAAGTGCATATAAATAATAAAATGATACACTCTTAATTTTAATAGCAATAATATTTGTTAAATACATATAAATAGTGGATATGATTTGTAATAAATATTATTTTTAAATATTTATGGGCGTTTTGGATCATGTAAATTTTTTATTATTTTTTAGTGATGAAATAACTTCCTTAAATTTTTGCAAAATATTGACGTCATAATTATTTAATTATTAGGGAAGTAATAAATGATAATAATAGTATCAAAAATAATATAATATGAGTAAATTATTGTGATATAAAAATTTTGGGTATAAATATTGAATTTTAGGAAATATTAAATTTATTATAGTCAATTTTATTTGTTGTATTGATGTAATTAAAGTCAAAGTGAATGAATTTTTCTAAATTTGACATTATTGATATTATATAATAAATAATATTCTATTTATTGAATTAAAATTACTAAAACATCTTAATTCATCAAAGAGATTTGGATATGATTTAAAATTTCCATAATGATCCAATTAGGTTCAATTTTTTCATTTATAGAAACTATCTTGACCCTCAAAGAGTAAAAAACATAATATTACTATTAGAGTGAAAAGGTTTGATGGTGGTTTAAAACAAAATGATAATGGTAAAAACATTGCCAAAACTTTTATAAATATTAACTTATTATATTATTTTGACCCATACTTATATTATATTCAAATATTGTAATTTGGATCCATTTTAAGAAGAATATTAATTTAAACTAATGAATTATTTTGAGAAACTCATAGAGTTCCCCTCCCCACTTTTATAAAAGTGATCCTATTATTATCATTTATTTACACATATAAACCCTTTTGTTTCAGATAATACTAGACAAAATCTCTTTCCCAACACCACACCTCACATAATAGAGGCCTTAGCTTGATCATAATACCATATAAAGAAGTATTTTTGTGCAATAATTAAAAGCTTCCGTAAAATTGGTATAGTACTTAGAAAATCATTTTTTTCTTTCATCTTCCCCCTCCATAAATATTATACAAATATTAAGAAATAATTACACCATTAAAAAAATATAATGATTTTTTATTTAATTTACAAAACCTATAACCATATATACTTCTATGATATTCGCAACAAAATTATTGTTCATGTGTACAGTGGACCACCGCCTCTCAAACCAAGGTCATTCGTTTTCCATCATCACCTATCATGGGTGGTTATAATGGTGGAATTAATTTTTAAACACAATATTCATGTAATATGTATCATGATAAATATATATTTTATCATTTAACTTCTTACTTTTGAATTATCTTAAATTTGATATCGCCATTCATGTGTACATGTGGACTCCCACCATAATGAAGCCAAGTGATCTGTTTTTCATAACAACATCACATAGTTGATATATATAATTATTTATAAGGAAATAATATATTGATTATGAAATATATATATATAATTATAGGAAGATAAATTAATACATACTATATTTCCATAATTATCTTTGAAAAATTGAAACATTACTCAAGCATGCATATGGTCAACCATCTCAATGATTTCTACATTGATTATTTTTATAACATAATATCATTTTGGTCTTAAAAATATTATAAATGTATAGAAAATAAATTTTTTATGTTTATTATTCTATATATTATGGAATAATTTCCACTTTGACCATTTTCATCTTAACAAAGTCATTTTGGAAAAATGTGCCTAATATCATCAAATGGTCAGACATGAACATAATTCAAAGTGAAATTTATTATCACCTGGAAAGATTACAAAATGAACATGAAAGAGTTTCCTAAGAAACATAATAATTAACATAATTTTATTATTCAGGATGTTAAATGTTGTATATGATGATTCGGACGCAATATATGTGACTTTCTATTAAGATATATTCTTTCAAAGCATCCCTTCCAAATCATTGTCTTCAATGTCAATGTTTTTTAAAATTTATCTTTTTAATATTTTTAATTGGACATAAAAGAATTATAAATAAAATTTTATGTCACTTTATACATTCTTTCATTGTTTTTCAAAACTAATCCTTTAATGTAATATTTTTTCACTCTCTATAAAATTATAAAGATGAATTTTCTATTTTAATTTTTATGGGGGAAACAGATATTCCCAGTATTGTGAATATTATTTGATGTGTGGATTCATTTATAAAATTTATTTTTTTTTAATTAAAATCCATATTTTCATTTTTCTTGGTATTTTTGTATTTAAAATTGGTTTTGAATGAAAGGGGTATTTTGATATTGAAATTTGTTTTTTCCATCTGTTTTAAGGAGTTTTTAAAACTATTTATTATAAAAACAATCAAGTATAAAATGTTATATTCATGATATCATACTTAATAATTATATAGGTGAAACTATTGAGACCAATATAACATATATGATTGGTTGATACCCATTATATCTCATGAAGAATGGGTGATCTATATATATATTATATAAAGGGTGAACCACATTAAATCTCTCCAATTCCTTGGGTAATGTTTCTTCTCATTATAGGAAATAAATAAAGATTTATTGGAGGGTTTCTCTAATAGATTTTACTGGGATCCATTTATTTCTAACATGATGTTAAATGGGTTATGAATATGATTCTCTATGTTGTATAAATGGGTTTTCATTTTTTTCTATGATTTTTAATGGTTTCTTTAGAGAAAATAGTTATTGTGGTTTTTATATAGAAATGATTTATGTCATTATATCAATGAAAATTTTGATAAAGTTAAACAATTCAAAAAAATCATTTTTTACCTGACAAATTAATTTATTTTTTTATATACATTGTGGATACTTTTTAAAATAAATAAATAAATTATAATGTTCTTCACTGGGATTATGATTTTTTAAGAAAAAATATGAAGTCGATTTGAAATTCAGGAATTTTTTTATGTAAACAAATCAAGTTTCATTATAAATGTTTTACATTTTTGGGTGATATTTATTCTAATATAAGAATATACAATTATAAATATGTATTTATAGACTATTCAAATAAATGTAATAATCAAATACATAAAAAATTCCTTAATCATATAAAATGATAAATAATAAAGAAAATTAAACTACAACAAAAAATCATCCACGAACATGGTATCTAAAATGTGAAACAAAAATTCACCCCATTTCCATCATAATGATTTATGTATATAAACATATCTAAAACTTTTATTCTAAATCCTACCACTAAATTCTGTGAATAATTTCATATTTGGTTCTTTACCTTTATCTTGATCTTGTAATACATTTTATATGCACAAGATAAAGGGTACACATATGATTTGAGAACATTTCATCATGTAGGTCGTCACCGCATAACCCGTAACTACTGATTATAAGATTATCTGTATTAAATAGCATCACAATTAAAAAAATTAAAAAAATTTCAATAACACATTTATTATATACATAATTTAGATTAATTAATCTTTCTTCGGTGTTTAATTCTATGTTAAAGTTAGGATGTGTTTGAAATCAACCAAGCTTTATTCAACCATCACTCAAAAACTACTAAGGACTATATACTAATAGCTAAACTGAGAGGTAAAATGCATATTCAAAATTTATCCCATAAATGGAGGGAAAATGTGATTATTTAAGGAGATAAATCCCCAAAAATGATTGTAAATATAAGGGCCTAGCATTGAACATTTCAAAATATTTAATTTTATTTCAAGAAATCTTTCTATAAAATTTTCAGATCTTTCTAGGTTTAGTGATTATGAAAATATAGGTCATAACTCTAATATATAATATTTTATAAGGTGTAAAATTCTAAACACTATCTATTTTTTTAGTAAATTAAAACATGTTATCTTTTTATGATTAATATGCATGACTTTCCACATGGATTCACCTTTTCCCTTACCCATAATTAACCCTATGAAAAAAAAATTAAAACATGGGATGAGACAACAATATTAGTACGGGACATATAATGAAATAAAAAAAATATTCCATTGAAAAACATGAAATCCCATGAAATTATAGCCTTTATCTCAATATTTCTTTAGTGGATGTAAGAAATAATATCTAAAGGAATGTAAAACAACAATTTTTTCTCAAAAAAAAATAAAACAAATATAATGTATAGAAAAAACATATAGGAAACATAGGGAAATATTTTTATATCACTCTTATATATAAATGAACCCACACATTTACACATGTAATAACCATCACAATTTTACTTTGTTAAACCATTATAGTTATAATTGAATTCATGGTTTAACCATCAGAGGTAAACTTTAAATACTTGGAGTAACCATCTCAGTTGAACTTCAAGGAAACCTAATATAAACATCATGGTTATTATTTATAAATTCATCATGGTATAATCCCATAATCTCATATGATAGTTAAAATTAGTTAACTCTGACCCTTATCTAATTTATTATTGAGATATAACATGGTTCTCCATTTGTATAAGGTATATTGTGATAACCTATAGGCTATAATGGGGCTCAACCCATTATATTATCTTTATTGGGATAACCAATTTCATATATAAAATCCTCATGTACAATATCTAGAACATAAAAACTATCATTTCACATTTCATTAGAAAAATTTGGAAAACACATTTAATCCATTGTTCAAGACACTTCTGACTATAAAAATACCATTTTCATTTATAAAACTATATTCAGTACCAAAATACATAGATAAAGGGAAATGGGGATTTTTATGTGAATACAACTTGATTTCATGTAATTTAGTCCCAATATAAAATAACAACTGCATTGGTGGGAAAATCCAAACACATAATATTCATTAAAAATATAATATTGTTTTTTTATTTTTTTAATATATTCAAAACATAATTAAAAAAGATTACTTTTGAAAACCTTTTTGAGAAATTAATAAGATACATACAATTTATTATATAATTATTTTGTGTCCATATAGAAAAAATAATTAGATATTTTTAATTATACAAGGACATTGAAGAAATATAATTTGAATAGAGACTTTAAAATAGTATTTTTAATATAATGTCCCTTATCGTGATCATGGATCATTACAGAAATTCCTTAACTACTATAATAATAAACATATGATTTTTATTTATATGTTTGAGATTCATTTTCATGTTTATTATTCTATTAATTTCACTTATTATAATTTCATATACAATTACATACAAATTTAATTTTATGTTAGATGTTTTTAAGACATTCAACTCAAATGTCCAACGTTTTTGATAGGTTGAATATGGTAATTATTTTTGTAAAAACCTTACTTTTATAAACAAAATTATCTTTTGAGTGAATAAATTCCTTATCATGTAATTTAGTTATTTAAAAAACATCCACTACTTTAGTTATTTCTGATATTTATAGTCTATTAGATTTAAATGATCGTTATGAGTTGTAGATTTTGGCAATATATCTATTTTAGCAAGACTATTAAGATTAGTATATTAAGATTCATGATAAATTCCAACTAACACTAATGAATGAAGTGATGGCCTCGATCTATTGGCTTATACCGTATGAAGGACATTTATCAGTGCATTAGAGGGAGATATAATCTCTATGGTTTTCTATTGACAAATCCCAGACCAAGATTCAACAACTAAACAAGGAGAAAAAAAATTCTACAGAATTTCAATCCGATTTAGATCATGGTCCAAACCATGTTTTCCCAACCGCCCTATAAATATATGACCATCACACACCATACCCATAATGAATTCACCAATACAATAAAGGAAAATTTATCTAGACAATAAAAGTACAAATATGTATTTTTTACAATAAAATAATTTTTATATTTATTGATTTTATTATTAAATTTTAAAAATCATTGAATAATATGTTTGATAAAAATGAGACTTTGACATGATGAAAATCAAACTGTATTTTTGGTAAATAAATAATTTAAATAAAGATACTCTTTTAATGATTTAAATAATTGTTGAAATAAATCATATTTAATTGAAATATTATTATTTAAAAGTATTTACTATATATAAATTATAAAATAATTTTATGAATTCAAAATTAATTTTTCTAAGGGTTAGAAAACAGTTATTGTAAAAAACCATTATTTTTCAATAAATGTAGTTTTTTTATTTAAAAATATAAACCTTAATAATTATATAATATTTTGTATAAAATATAGAATAATTTTGATTTAATGACAATTGTAATATCAAATTCCCTTTTTCATAATTTTTTGAGTGCTGAATTTTTTTGTGAAAGTTAAATATGTTATAAAGACATGATTTGTATTATGATATAATAATGACCCAAAAATGGTGTAATATATTCCATAAAAGGTATATATGGTAAAATATATATTTAACATTTAAAATAAAGTTTTTTGAGGTTATTTTATTAATTTTATAAACCCATAATGAATACTATAAAACATATATTATATTTTAAGGTTCTAAAATCAATTCATTATAAACATGAATCACATCCTTATCACCAAAGCTATTATTTTAATGGGTTCATTTATTACCATTTTTAAATTATTAAAACCATACATATTTCTATAAAACCTTTGTTAAAAATAAAGTTAATTTTTTTTGTTTTTATTACACTATCACATAGATTCCAAAGCCTATGTTTGGAAATTAGTAACTAAATCCCCTCATTTTTTCTATAGAGACCCACCTAAATTACCATTACTCTTTAATAAAATCAATTGGATCATAAACTTACTATATTTATCCCTCTCTATATCAATCCCATGGATACCAAAATATCTTAAGAGTATCATCCCAGTATTTTAGAATCATCCCTTAAAGGTAAGATATAATATCATTTTCCTCTTTATTCAGTATCCTTCATGAAATTTTACCTTTTCATATTTTTCATGGTTGGAATTATTTTAACACATAAAAATAACTATATTTATGATTTCAACGTTATAATATACCCCTTTAATGTACATTAAACCATTCAATGAATCTTTTCGTATCCCTTTCATGCTGTGAAAATCATCTTGTGGTTTTCAATGCCAAACATTTTTATACTAAATACCCAATCCCATTTCAACACAATAGTAATCACCTAGTTGTAAAAATCATTCATTTAATTTTAAATTTCTTGTATGTATCTCAAAATCCAAAATCAAGTGATTATAATTAATTAAAATAAACCTTGTATTGTATGATCTATATCGAATACTTATACATGAACATGATATGAATGACTATTAGGCTCATAATTATATGGCCCTCCAAATCATTGGGTAATGTTTTAATCTCGTGAGATGTAATTTATGGTTCATCTGTGGTTATCCTAATAATAATATGTCATGTTGTATTTTTTATTATCCATGACTTATGTTTATTATGTCGTGTTGCATGTTTTTTCACATTCACGTGTTGCCTTTATTCAATCTTGGTGTATCATGTCTCATTTTGTGACATTCCGATTCTCACTAATCTTATATAACCTTGATATTCAGATTATCTAATATTTATAGGTTTATATTATTTATTTATTTTTTCATTATCATTAACTTATTTATTTCTCGCACATTTCTTTTGTACGCCCCCAGGTTATCCCATGTTGTTTTAGATGAATGATGGAATATTAAGAAAATTTTAATGTATTTTTCAATAATTTGGTTACTTATGTTGTATGTTGTTACTATATGAACCTAATTTCCCAAATGCATAAGGCCTCATGGTCTTTTGGAATGTAATAAATTTTATTTTA
Source organism: Viscum album (assembly GCA_963277665.1). NCBI lineage: Eukaryota > Viridiplantae > Streptophyta > Magnoliopsida > Santalales > Viscaceae > Viscum > Viscum album. Next base: position 1,298,432,335 of record OY728155.1, read on the forward strand.
TTTAATAAATCAAGAAATATATTTCATTAAAGTTATGTGTTTTCATATTTAATGTTAGAGAAAATTATAATTATTGTTATTTTTGAATAAGATTAGAAATATTTAGTGAAGTCCATAGGGATAATACTAAACATAGAAAAATCCATTGTTTTTTGTGAATTATGATGTGGTTTCCATGAAAATAAATTCTGAACTAGATACTATAAGTGGATGCTCATTTATCACGAATTCACCCAGGGGTAACATCCCTAACGAATGTAAATTGAGTTAGACTCAATTATAACTTGGTACATGAAAATGGGCCTTATTTCACCACTAGTTTGGATATACAAGGGGATATTATTTTTTATATTCTAAATCTCTTTATAAACCATTATTAAGGGACAAAAAAATACCATAAGAATTTATTTCAGGAAATAGATTTTGGATAACATAGATTAAAACCAAGAAATCTATTTGATAAAAAATATATACCATTCAAAATATATCCCTTTAATGTTCTTATTTTCTAATTTTATATTTTAATAGTTTTAAAATTACCATACCTAATTTTCTTCTTATTCTTATGGAGGGATGTAAATAAGAAGAACCAAGCCAACACCTAATGTCAGGGGAAATGTGATGACTGTTGAAATGAGATACCCAACAAAATGGGAATATGGATCATGAAATTCCTGAAAATACATTCTAAATTAAATCATGTATTCAAGAAATAAATATATAAGAAGTAATTCCAAAATCCCCCTTTGAATTATCATGTTGAAATTAAGACCTTTATGTGAATAGGGCCTCAAATATTATGTTGACCTTCCAATCAATTAATCCCAGTAAAATATATAGAATCCATTGAAAAGATATTCTCCATCATTAAATTCATTAAGATAGAGAATATTATTCTCTCTGTTTATCATATGGAAGGAGTAATTGATCAATGGTGGTCCTTGGTAAAGAATATGAATCCCATGGAAGAAATCAAACTAATGGAGTGGAAGGAATTTTGTAAAATATTTTCTGAAAAATGTTTTCCTCAAACACTTTAACTGAAAATATAAAGGAAATTATTTAGCCTTAATTGAAAGGGTGACAGATCCATATGTTCATATGATGATAACATCACAAGTATTTCAATATACACCTTTATCATTATCATTTTCCACAAAATTATGTTTCATCATTTATTTTGTGGGATAAAGAAAAATATATTAAAATAGATGGATATTTGATACATTGATAGCTATGAGGAATTTTTCTAATGTTCCCTCAATGTACAAACATAGTTCGATGAATATTAGGGTTAACATAAGACATTATAATAAATCATATAATTTTTTCCAACATTATTGTTTTGATGTAAAAAATATCATTGGGGTAATAAATTTCAGCATCCCATTTCACTAATAGTAAAATGATCTATTCCTAGGAAAATGTAGCCACAATTTTATAGATCCTTAGATATAGCATTTTTTATAGCCATGGTTTAAATAAAACATTTAAAATATTTCTATTTTAATCCATTACTTAATAAAAACTATAAAAATACTCGTTTAAATAATCACATGGATTTCCTCCACTCTATAACCCCCTCCCATTATATGCTTGCAAGATCATCGCTTATGTGACCCTTCTCCCATGACACTGTACCTCATGGCCTCTCCTCTCTTTGAACCTCCTATACTAACACTGCCACCCAACACCAAAACCCCCTCCATGAAATCTCCTCTCGATGACCCTACTCCCTTGATGCTACCTCCCATTGTAGCCACCCCACCTACCTATTTACTCTACTCTTAGATGACATCTTCACCACCTCCTCTAGAATGCCTCTAAAGTGGCCACCCCACATCCATGTGATCATCCGCCTCCCCAAGGATCTTATCTAGTAACACCTCAAAAATATGGTTACCCACCTATGGTATTTTACTTTTTTCATTATTGGGTTGAAGAAATTTTTTCTTAATCATCTTCACTCCATTGTGTGTCCTCTATCTTCAACCTAGGATTCAATTCTAAATTAATCATGATGGGTCAATTACACAAATATCCTATGGTATGTTTTTTTAATAATCCCTCTAATATTAATTAATTTTTAACCAGTATTATTTAGTTTTTTATATCATGACTATATTTAAGTATATCCCTATAAACCATTCCTCTAATTTTTTCAATTCTACAGAAATTTTTCCAATTCCAGCCTATCATTATAGTGATAATTTATTTTATTATGCTACTATAAAGGAAAATTTTTCTGCAACTAATTAAAATTTCTTATTCTCTATTTTTTTCATTCATGTAACATGAATTCAAGAAATATTTTAAAAATGAAATTCTATATACTTTGGAACATTGATACATGCATGATAGAGAACTCCTCGCATTAATATGACGATAAAAATTCAACATGTTGTACATAATTGGTTACATAATAAATTTTATTTCTTTTAATTATATATATATGCTTTTATTTTTAATCCTATGTATTAATTATTTTTTAAATTCTTCTGTAGTTTAACCATTTAAATATATACAAAAATACTAATATGTTATGGGTTTTTATGGTGTGACATTGGTATAAAATGTTTCAAATAGAAATTATTTAGAACATTGATGTTTATTACACTACCTAATTGAAATATTGAATCATTCCTAACCCTCATAGAATAGTATTCGGATAATTCAATACACATATATTATTTATCAAATGTGATTGAAATTGAATTTAATATTTTTTTTTGGAAATATAAATTAATATATTTATTGCTTATTATGATAATGAGAGTTAGATCACATGTTTGATGGTTAAAATTTGGACATTACCACAATTTTGAGTTGGTTTTGACACAATCTATTACACATCACTGTTTTACCCATAAAATATTTATCTTTATATTGATTTACATTAAATTTGATACCTTTAATAAGATTATATTTTCTTTCTTTCATTTATCTTGAGAAAAAAACGTTTCAGATAATGATAAAAAAGAATCATAAATATGGAGTCTAAATCTAGTAACAATTTTTCCATTAATAAGGATGTGATTGTATCTCTCAATGTATTGGTCAAATAAAGCTCAGTATATGTATTATGATATAAAATGGGATTTAGAGTAATTTAATTAACTACATGGTCTAATATTTTCTTCTTCTTTTAGTCCATAAATTCACGGTAATATGGAAAACTAGAATGTAATGATTTTTTTGAATAAAAATGACAACATTACAATTTACACCATATATAAGTCTACAAATGGAAAATATAATTTTCAATTTGAGGTAGAATCATTAATATGATGAGTAAAAATATTTTATATAATAATGATCATATATTCTATTATAATAATTTTCATACAAGAATCAAATTTTAGAAGGATGATTTTAAGGGAATATTTTCACCCTTCAATACTATAACCACCACTTCCATTCAGGGGTGATATAACTTCACTATGGATTAAGTATGAATTAGAATAAAAAATCCTTGATTTAGGGTTGTAAAGACAGGAAAAAATCTAGTTTCAAATAAGGATATCTCTCTTCCAATTTTGATTAGTCATGATTTACTTCAATACATTATTGTAATCCCTTATGTGTTTTATTCATTTCAATATAAATGATAATTAATTATTTTTCATATTTTATAAATTCTAATAAACATATATATATATATATATATGATACTAATTTATCTTGATTTATTTTAAGACACTTTACTTAAATACAGTTATAATTTTAAAACAAATGAATATATTTTCATTCATTTCACATGTGTGAGTTTAGTTAGTTTCTATATTTTCTTCTCCCTTTCTATTTTTATTTAATTTTTTTTCATTTATATTACGATCCAAACTAACCTACATTTTTATGGTCATTTAATCAATTCATTGGGGTGAGACGTTGGGAGGGGATGATAGCTTGATTGAGAGAAGACAAATTTCATTAAGGTTAAACTTTATTGTGACTTAGTCAAATGCGTCCTTGATTATATACATGTTTGTTAGGTTTTAGTGATATGTGGATTATTTGTTCTCTTAGAACATAATAGTTTATGGATTATTTAATCTTTCATAAAAAAAAAGTGTGTATGGATTAGATCTCATGTAGAATAATTTATTATAATTTAAACATCATAGAAGTGTGATCCTTCACATATTATATTGTCAATAATAATTTTTGATGATATTTTCCAATAAATGATGATATTAATCCATTAAAAACATTTCCCAAGTTATTATATTTATTGTTTACAATGAGTTTAATTCAAATGTAATATGAATTCTTATTCTCAATTCTCTAAGAAACTAAACTCGCCTTTCATCAACAAAAGAATTATATTGATTATTAAATCATAATAACATCACTGAGGATTAGACCCAAGTTACACTATATACATTATAATATAGAAATATAAATTTGACATCCAATAGGTAAAAATTAGTTATGCTTTAGTATACTACTCTAAAAAGATTCCATTTTTCTTATAGAATACTGAGGCTATAAATTAGTATTTCATGCACCATAACATCAATCCATTCATAGGAAAAACCATTGAATATTATGTTAATGATTGGGGTTTCTTGTCTCCATGACACTGTAATCATCTTGATGAACATGGAACACCTTTTAACCAAACATGTTAACATTTTTTATGGATAAATCTATTGTAATGTATTATCAGGGTTGTATTTGGGAATTTCCTCATATTTTCTGTGTATTATATATAAATTAATACCGACCATGAAAATATCATGGTATTATTTGATAGGAAACCACTATAAAAAATCAATGAGATGAGATTGAATCTAGGAAATCATGCCTATAACATATGTTTTTAGCTAACCTCATGGGTTTTTTATAACTCTTACAATGATGAAAAAGAAGGGATCCACCTAACCATAAGAAATATTTTTTAAATGGGGATTTAATTATCATTAATAATATATCTAGATATCACCAGTAAAACTGGTACCCACATGAAGTAATATTTTCATAACATCTTCAACCATTCTAAAAAATCAAAAAAAATGTTAAATCGATTTATAAATAAAGTGAATATTTCTAAACATCTCTAAAGCTTACAAAAAACATATTTTTTAATATTTAATTACCCAATTTATATTTGTTAAATGACCATCATTATCATTTCAATTCTAGACATAAATCAAACTCATCTATGTCTTCCTTCAACAATTATCTAATTGATGTTAATGACATTATAGAACATCCGTAATGCTCACTCACCCAAATAAGTTCAAGTTAATTTTATAATGAGAAGAATAATATCACTTTTTACATGTAAGTGGTCCATAAATTATTAAACTATAACTCTATGTGATCAATTATTTTTGTAGAAATATACAGTGACTAATCATTAAAAAAACTATATCTTATAAGTGATAAAAAATGTGTGACTGAATTTTATGATTGTTTATTGGGATTTTACATATTGATTTTTTATTAAAATTATATATTTCATTAAAATTAATTATAAATATAGAAACATTAAATTGAAAAATAAATTTCCCACTTTCAAACCATTTCTATATTTAGAATTATCCTCAATTACTAATCAAAATTCACATAAGGCCAATCATATATGGGAAGCAATCAACATAACATAGACATTAGTTTTGTAAATTCGATCCAACAATATAGATTTTAACATGAAATAGAAAAACTATGGAAATAAAACTATTTTAATAGCTCCCATTCTATATCATCATATATGTTTTAACAAATAATCATAGATTATAATTCACAGTAATAAATGGGATGAACTGTGGTCTAAAGAATAATTTTAATTTTTATACCTCTAGAATATTCTATAATTTATAATCTAGTAACTTTCTATTAGTAATGTTATATGTAGTAAAAGTATCATAAATTAAAATATTGGTTCTTATAAGTATTTGAATTAATAAAATCACAACTAAAAATAAGAATCAAAAATAGGAATTAGATAAAAATATAGATTCTTTAAATGTATATTATTACCAAAAATTCTAGTAAAGTAACCCTTTACTTTTACATCAAAGTGTTATGTTTTTTAGAACCAAATAAATAATATAAAAGTCCTCATTTCAGTTTTTTGTCATTATCCTTTTTAAGGTATCAGTAATATCATGTTGGATCACCTCTTCGATCAAACATTGAAAATAAAGTCTATAAATGGACATTATTCACCAACCTATTAAAAAGATAAAAAAATTACAATCTTAAAAATCTAATCCACACAATCAAAAAATTCATAGGTTCTAAATCTCAAAACCTCATCAATTTCACATGATTAGAAAGAATGAAAATTTAGTGAAATATAATCTAAATACATTACAAGGAATACCTCACTAGATGATTACTTTTATTATTCAATAATAGACTACTATAACTGTAAGTTATAAAAAAATAAGTTAGATAACATAAAACAACATTGTAGTATTGTAATCAATGTTTTATAGAATCATTCACTTTATAAATATTTAATAAAATATATATACTATCATGTAATGATCATCAACTGTTATATTTTTATTTATTTTAGTTCTCATCAATCTATATTATATAAAGTTTCATTTGTTTTTCTAAAATAACCCAAGTCACTTCAGATCAATAGCACACCATTACAGCACAAAATCTACATTTTAGTAAAATTTATTGCATAACTATGTTCATTAGAACTTTGGTAATTGAAAATTTAAAAATATAAAACACTAATTAAAATATAAATATCAGAATAAATTAAATCATATCATTAGATTACTATGATTTTTATATCAAAGGATAAAGATAATATTTTACCCAATGATCTCCCCTTTTTTAAAAATTACAATCATGAATGATATTTAATATGATTGATAAAATATAAAAGTAAAATCCCATTATGTTCTTATAAAATTATTATTTGGAATATTTATTCTTTTAAAAAATATCCCCTTTATAAAATATGAACTTCAACCTCTTGGAATTTTTTTTCATTGTTAAAAAATTATCTATAAATGTTATTAATAAACATGTTTTGAAAACACAATATTCTAATTTAATTATTTAAAAATACATTTTATGAATTTAATATTATTAAATAATCAAGCAAAAAAATCTTTCTGTATTTTCAATTGATATAAATTTTCAACATCTTCTAGTACCATCTGATTTTCTAAAATAAGTAAAAATCAAAAAAAAGTATCCATAGAATGATTATAGTTTAATGAATGATCCTTCTAGAAATTATCAACCAGTGCCTGAGGATGATATTCTTATGATGAATATTTTTCTGGTAAATCTTAAAAATATCATCATTGATCTCCTTAAAAATAAAATTTTTTATTAAAAAAAAGTTATTCAGTATTTTTTATGGGATAGGTATATCAGGATAACCGAGGATATAGATATCAGAGAATGTAATATTGTAATGTAATGAATTATAAAATATGAATATAAAAAACAAAATGTTTTGTATCTAAATATATGAAATAGTTTTTGAAAATATTAGATAATATTAATGTATCGTGGTATAGGGTTCATTCGAGAGGCGCATTCCTTTCTCTTCATTCACAAGAGGCCATTGCGTCTTACTATGCCACACATATTTTATAATTATAAATCCATCTATGACCAAAATAACCACCAAAAGATTCTAATCACAAATAATTTCTCCCCAATATTCATAATTACGAATGGGGTGCACCATGGTGTGATATTTCACCATGTATAGTGCCACATACCATTTTTCTAGGCAATAGTTGGGCAATTTCCTAGATTAGATGGTGTGTCAAGGTGTGCACAATGTTTCAACAACAAGTGGTGTGTCATTGTGTATTCTATTTATCCATCGTTATTTTTTTCACCACTTTCAACCAGCTAACCCACCTCTATTAAAATAATTTATTAAAACATGATATTTTAAGACAATTGACACCCCTCCTTAATACCCTAACTCTATAAAATGCAAGATTGGAAACCATGACCAAGAAATACTAGCAAGACTATCATCTATCTTTTTCAAATGTGATCATATTTCCACTGTGTTCTGAAAGTCAATATTTTCTACATGTTGTGGGGTTCTCATTAAATTTTTCAATAGAGTCCCTTGTTGCCATTGTGCGCCATGGATTACAAATAACCATACAAGTTGGTCCATAATTCGTGAACCATTATTATTTCATTAGATAAACATATACATTATGTAATACATATGAAAAATACATTGAACTCAATAACATATGATATCTCTTAATTGTGTATAAATATATCATTTTACATTCTTGTTGATGCCAAAATTAGGGACGAACAGAACATCCAAAAAGTGTTAAGGAGTGCCTCACGAAGATGGATTGTGAAGCCCCTCGAACCCTGCGGCTGACGCAAAAGATCTCTTTCGAGACCCGCTGTGAAGCAACAAGGCGTGGTGGCTCTATAAAAACCTTTGACATTCACGACCCACCCTGAAGAAACGAGGCGGGCAAGCTCCACCAACCCCTTTGATGTTCGCAACCCACCACAAAGCAACGAGGCGGGATAGCTCCACGAACACCTTTGATGTTTGTGACCCACCGTGAAGCAACGAGGAGGGACCACTCTGCGAATCCCTTTGACGTTCACGATCTGCAATGAAACAATGAGGTGGGACAGCTCTGCGAACCCCTTCGACTTTTGCGACCCGCTGTGAACCAAGCAGGCAGGATGGCTCCACGAACCACTTGGACATTCGCAACCCACCGCGAGGAATGTATCGTCTTCATGCCAAGCGAACCCTACATCGCGGCGCCTCTCTCCTATAAATACCATTCTCCCCTTATCCTAGAGGACAAGCTCTCCGACAATTCACCTTTCTGGCTCCCAAATCATGAAGAACCTGTGCACTACGAATCATGATATTTTCAAGGTACTTTGGCATCGCGAAGTGCCTTCTGTTCACATGTATTCCACCTCTCTCTAAAGAGGGATGCCCTCGCGGAGCCCATGGGCCTTCGCGGAGGAAGAAGATCCCCAAGGAGACTCCAGTCTTTGCGAAGCTCTTACGCTTCGCGAAGCACCCTCTATGTGCATGTAACACAAGTGCCAAGGCTGGTTACTATGCAATGAGAAGCACATTTCTTCACAATGATATGCTTTTCAAGGTACCCTTGCTTCACAAGGCATTGCTTCGTGAATGCATTTCCACATCGTGAAGCTCCTCCCATATGCCCTTGTTTTCTATCCCTAACCTAGGAAACTGCACATCATGAGTCACATCCCTTTTCAGAGTCCCTCTACATCAAGGAGCACCTTAGCTTCACAAGGCTTCTGTTGATGGCCCCTTCTTCTCTACAACTCCTTTTCCTATGTACCCCTTTAGGTTCACACGATGAAACTTCTAGGTCTTTTGGATGATACTACCCATTTTGTTGCTTCGCCTTATGCTTATTCACATAAACACACTAACGACTATTGCTTATTCAGATAGCCATACTATCATGGACCCTCAATGTGACAACCTATCGACACCCCCCAACCATGGTATTATCGATGCATTCCATCCCCAAGGGTGGGCGGGTATCGGTTATGTAAGTCCTAGGGGTGGGGAGCGAACCCACCTCATCCAAGAAGCAGGACATTAAACTATCATGCACCATCGTCCTCATCAAGTTACGTTAAACTATGACCTCACCCAAAGCATCCTATGCACGGTCCCCCACCTTGGACATTATGAACATCTGCTCGTCTCAATGATATTTAAATCAATCTCAAATGAAATGAGATCCCCTTTGTTGTGGTAGTGCCTATCTATGTTTAAGGGCATCCATCTTGGTGTAAGCCCCTAGAATTTCTTGTATGATGTATTACCCATACTCTTAATTTCTTTTCCAGTGCCAAAGGTCGGAAAAGGGAATGGTGGGGAACGGTGCTCCTCCTCTCATCTGTGCAAAGTCTCTCTCCCGCTAGGCTTTGTCACCACCTGGGCCTCCATCCTAGAGTAAGTCCAAATCCCCATCTCCTTGGGCTGCTAAGCATGCGTAATCCCCACTCCACTTCCCACTGACGCACCATTCACGACATGATCCTAAGGTATCTGCTGCCTCTTGTATCTAACACCGAGCATTAATCACATGGGCATAGATTAAGAATCGACCATGACATCCATTCTCACAGGCCTCCTAGAGTGTAATCCCCACACCACCATCCCGAACTACGTGGACTTTGATCTTTTCCAAGGCAAGGTACATAGGAAACCTCCCTGAGGTTCAAGCCCAATAACCATTGGACCCATCCACATTCACCTTGGTGCACCAATGCCCTATCCTGAACTACGTGGACTTTGATCTTTTCCATGGAAAGGTACGTAGCAAGCCTCCCTGAGGTTCAATCCCAACAACCATTGGTCCCGACCACTTTCACGTCAGTGCACCAATGCACCATCCTGAACTACGTGGACATTGATCTTTTCCAAGCCAAGGTATATAGGAAGCCTCCCTGAGGTTCAATCCCAAAAACCATTGGTCCCGAACACTTTCACGTTGGTGTACCAATGCCCCATCTAGAACTACATTGAATTTGATCTTTTCCAAGGAAAGGGATTTAGGAAGCCTCCCTGAGGTTCAAGCCCAACAACCATTGGTACCAACCACTTTCACATCGGTTCACCAATGCCCCATCCCGAACTACGAGGACTTTGATATTTACCAAGGTGCAATATGTAGGAAGCCTCCCTAAGGTTTAAGCCCCACACCCAATTGTTTCAAACATCTTCATGTCGTTTCACCAACTCTTCCAGTAGAGTAGAGTGTAATCCCCAAAACCATACACGAACTATGTGTTCTTTGATCCTTTCCAAGGAAAGGTACGTAGGAAGCCTCCACAAGGTTCAGGAAGACCATCTATTTGGGCTCTCGATCCTCCTTCATGTCGGTTCCCACACCAATTTTAACTACGAGGACTTTGATCTTTCCCGTGGAAAAGTACGTACGAAGCCTCCCTGAGGTTCAATCCCAACACTCGGTCTTTCTGACCCCCCCCCCCCTTCACGTCGGTTCAGACACATCATCCATCTGGGCCCCAGGTCCTTATTCAGGTGGGTTCACCTTCATCCCGCATGTCGTTAAACTGTAAACCTGACATAGCATTTAGCTGTTGTGTCCCCCAATCAGTGTCCAACCATTATGTCCCTCAATCAGCGGTATGTCGTTGTATCCTGATCAGTTGTAAGCCGATGCATCCCATACTCAGTGGCAATCCATTGCAATCCCCTTTGCTGGGACCCAAATCCTTTGTCTGTCCTAGTGGCGTCCGACCAACCTGGGCTGCTATCCACATGTAAGCCTCATGCACATCATAAGGTTGTTTTCCTATGTGTACACCCCAATTCAAACTCATCTTCTGACCTTTCCCTCGAGCTTATGTGTCTCGAGAAGGTCATGCCCCAACCGAGAGGTTCTGCTTCCTCCCGGTCCCATCCATGCATCAATTCTCATGGACTTACTCCTTAGGCGTCCCATCGCCGTCTTGAACTACATGGACTTTGATTAACTTCCATGAGGATACATAGTAAATATTCCTAAGACTCATGACCCATATTACCATCGTCGTCATGGGGGTTCTATCCCATTCACCACCCATTTCAGTCAGCACCCCATCATCCATCTTGATTCTTACCTATGCCACCACATCCCCTTCAGGTCATGTCAACCCACCTACATCAGTGTGTCCTCCAGGAGTTACACTCATCTGATCCACTCTAGTCAGTGTTCTTATCAGTCTGATCCATCTCTGATGGATGTTAAACTTGTTGAATACCCTTTGTTATACATGGGAAGCTAAGGAAAACCTCATAGACATGCCTATGTCATATAATTCCTCGCATTAGACATGGGATTCCTTGGGCTTCCACACCCTCGAGAAGCCCTATAATAGGTTGAAGAAACCTAGACGCAATAGTGTCCTAGAACCCAGACGTGCCAGTGATGTCCAATGTAACTACTCCCCTGACCGATGTTTATTTCCCTGATCGGACCCTTTGGAATGTCCTGATAGAAGTAGTGTAATTAACTGGTTCCCATGAATATATGACACCAGGAAGAGTTTCTTGAACAACATATTAAATCTCTATGGGAGACCTGGACTAGGTGACGAGTTCCGAGGAGGAATCCACGGAAGCATAAACTAACATCCCATTGTCCTATTTTGATTATGGAGAAAATCCCCCTGAATAAGGAACGTATGTCGCCTGACTTTGGAAAGTGGGAATGTGGGGAAATAGTCATGCATCCCCCAAACAGACATATTCATGATCTAGGGAAAAAGCATCGGAAACAGAAATGGTGAACCTGTCATGAATATCTTCTCTTCAATATAAAGATGAGTATCATTCGAGACATTAGTAGAATAGTGTGTCACTGGATCCAGATATCCGACACTGGGTCCTGCCAAGGAAATAGTGGGCCTGGAATGATACTCACAAGAAGTTCGCGTAGTAGAACATTGGACGTCCCAATCTGCGTCATTGTCAGTGTGGATCCATCTTACTATCAATGAAAGAAAGGATGGAGCTAGGGCACTGGTCATTGATTTCCTTTTTCATTCAGCACTGATGAGTTAATCTCCCTCCTTTCAAAATCCATGTAGCTGCACCTGGAACATGGTCACCGTCTACCCTCTGACGCAGGGGAAAGGGCAGGTACAACACGGAAATCCCGCGTAGCTCCGCATCTTCCGCAACGGCCACTACACCCATGACCATGGGGAACTCATGCCCCATCTCCCTATCTGAGGTCATCCGACAATGGGTGATCAATGACCTCGTATGAGGGTACGGGGAGGAGGGTATTATCCTAACTCAGGATTTGGCTATCTTGGATTTAGAGGAGTCTGCTCCTCATCGTCAACGCCACCCCTAAGGGCTACGTAGGGAGCCACTTCTCCCCACTCCAACATATAGCCATTTCGGGAGCCTGTCCCCAAAACTCTTCAACAACTCCATGCCCAACACCGATGAGGTAGGGGAGTTCTAGGATAGCCCATTCAGAGTCCTATTCTAGGGGCTCCCAATAAGGGCTCCCACAAGGCAACGTCGGCACCGCTGCCCCATCCCACTGGCCAAGGTGCAAGTAAGCCACGTACCTGCATCACCAGATCTGGGCTATCTGACCTGACGCCAGCGTCGGGCACAAGCCAAAGAGGACGTCCTCCAAGGTGAGTCAATGTCAGTGACTATTATGGATTGATCCACCACCGACACATATCACCAACTACCTATTTATGGTGAATAGGGACATTCATATTCCCAACCTGGATTGAAGCCTCAACTGCCACACAAGAAGGCTGGGTCGACTCTGTTAGTCTCTGGTATAGGCAGCGGTCGTCGTGGACCAGCCCGCAGTGATGTCGCCCAATATAGAGGTCCTCCCCATACCGCTACCATGGATAATGCGGTCCATCCCCACTTCCAGGATTGGCATGGAGTTATACCCTATGACACCTTCAGTCTAAACAGCGGTCCTTCCTATGGTAGTGATGCCCACTACAGAAGTCTCTCCCATGCCCGATACACCAGATATGGATTCATTCTTCCCACCACAAACTGTTGGTATGAGGACGTTGCACATCCAGTCACTCTTCAACGTAAGGACCATCCCCATGTCCTTTTAGTAGCTGGAAAAGGTCCTCCTCCCCTCAGCATACAGAATAGTGAGGGAAGGCTTCATCTCACCAGCATCCAGCACTGAGATCCTACCCATGTTCAGATCAACTAGTGTGAGGCCCCTCTACATACTGATGTCATCAGAGGGATAAAGCATTGGGGTCTCACATGTGCTCCTACAGGCTCAAGCGGAGGTCCTAACCACTATAGCACTTCCCACAGAGGTCCTCCCCATATACCTTTTGATATCTTCCCTTGTGCTCCTCACATTCCGTCTTTCTAGGGTGGAAGTCCTCTCTGCCCCTACACCGGTATGGCCAAAGGACCTCCTCGTGTCAGAAATCTTCCATGTCCAGAAGAGCAATCCATGGAAACTAAGGCGGATTGTCTACACCATAAGGAGGATTCGGGGATGGTCCGAACAGAGATCAAATCCGTCCGCCTCTCAGGCTCTAAAGCAGAATACGACTTATAACAGGAACCCTCCCATCGCTCCTCTGTTCCAAGGGCTCGTGCAGGAATAAGGCGCATCATCCTAGTACTCCCGAAATGAAAGGTCCATCGTATTCCCTCCTCCCTCTGTAGGTATATCTAGGAGGATGAAAATTCGGCTACCCTGAAGGTTACGGTTGTGAAATCACCACCATTGACACTAGAAGCACTCTCTACCTTATATAGAGTTCACGGAGATCTGTTCTGGGGACCAATGGTGGGCGAGTAGCAGGGCAGCCTATAACCAGTATCCATAGTCCATGCAACATGAACTATGGTCGTTAACCCATATTATCACGACATAGCAGCCAAGTCGCTACACTCTTCGAAAGACATGTCGAGACTCAATGACCTGTCAGACTGATCACCATATTACCCACCATCCAGCATGTCGTCCCAGCGGTCTGTCTCAGTACCACTCCCATTTTCTCATATTTCTTCATTTAACAGGTGGGGTAATGAAGGGAAAGACCCTGAATCCGAGCCAAGGAGCTTATGTAATATCGTCATAGCTGACCACTTCCCTGAAATGTTATGGCCCGTGGTAGTGTCAAATATCTGTGCACCGGAATCCCTCACCCCAGAAGAAGTTGAGTGTTTCCGGCAAACCCTCTAGGTGACACACTTTTTTCCTCATCATTAGTGAGTGGTTTATCCTAGGATCCAAGTGAGGTTTGAGGACTTCAGTGAGAAATGTTGTCTAATTGATTTGGACGCACTCCATATGGCCCAGAAACCTGAGTCACCAGGCTATCGTAAGGCCCTCCAGTAATAATGTATTTTGAGTTTCAAAGTACTTCACATGATTATCAAGTAGGCTTCTCCTCATGTGAAAATATATGGCTAAGGGAATTATTGTGCCCTCATCTTTAGTTCTATCTAACATCTTCCCAACTCGCTAGGCGATATTGAGGTTATACCCCTAGGAAGGGTCACTGTCAAGATGGCCGAAATAGTGGATGAGGAGAATGAGTTGGAGATTTTTGATGGGGACATACCCCCCAAGTGTGTGCCACCATTACTGGATCCATCGGAAAATGTTACTCGCCAGTAGTAAATTCCACTAGGTCTCCCTGCTCTTACCGAGGCATTGGTCTTTAGCAGAAATCACGGTAAGGGTAATGAGCACCTCAGAGCTGCCAAAAACTCTTACCCATTCGCCTTAGTGTAGAAGATGGAGGTGGAACCTGAGAAGGTCGTGTTGTGCCAACAACTATATGAAGAGAAGAAGATTTTTGGGGACCTTCTTAATTAATTTGTTTTATATCGACAGCCGAACTACAGAAATCTTAAGCAAGGACAGGATGGGCAGGAACAATTTCTCATCAAAGAACTGCCTCCAGGTGACCCTGACCATCCTTCCCCCATAGACAGGGTTGAGGCCAGAATATATGTTAAGAGGGTGTGGTTTTCCCCTCCAACCCCTTTAGAACGGCGCGAAAATCCATGGAACCTAGCTCAGGTTCCCCCTACTTCCCCACAAGTCACCCCACAGTCACGCCACGAGCTACTGAGCTACCATACCATGTTGAAGAACCCGCGAATGCGCTAGTTGTTAGGGATCCCCATCAAGACAGGTACCCTCATCCTGATGATCTAATGGAAGCACTCATTTCCCGCCTTGATGCATTGGAAATGTGATAGGTGGCACTCCCACCTAATGGCAAGCCATTTCCAGCATGGGTGGATTATATGCCAGCAACTGTGGGTTTCAGAAATCCTACATTCTCCCCCTTTAATGGAATGGGTGACCACTGCCTCATCTGGACAACTTTTCATCAATGTGTGGGCCCATGTTGGGAACCCAGGAGAAAAAGGATGGTGCCAAGCTCCAATGTTTTGTGCAGACATTGGAGGGGCATGTGATTTTCTGGTATATCCAGCTCCCCATCAGATCAGTGACCAGCTGGGAGGACCTCCATAGGAAATTCCTCTACCAGTTTAGCTCCACCACACAAAAAATAGCATTGTAGACATATTTAAGTGAAAACAGAGGTCTGATGAGCGTGTCGCCAACTTTTCCACCCAGTGGAAAGGACTCACATATTCCCATAACATGACACTAACTCAAGAGAAATTACGGACGATGTGAGTAGAGAATGTCAAGATAGAACCGGTTCCCTCTTTGATCAACCAGAACTACCCTGAAGGATTCTGAGACTTCTCTAATAAGGCCCAGTTCCTGGAAGAAGCCATGTAATAAGCCTCCAAGGCACATCTTTTGCCCCATGTAATTCCTCTAAGAAGGGCTGTCAAAGAAGAACCCACCATGGTGGCCCAAATAGAGGCCCCCAGACAGCTATAATTATTAATAGTTGAGCCACCTCCACAACCTTGAAGAGGCCCTCCACTATAGGCGCAGCCTCTAGCCCAACAGTGTCTGCCTCGGAATCAGCAGGTGCCCCCGCACAACACGCAGCCACCACCCAGGCGGGACAATCAGACCCCGCCACCTCGACAGGTTCCTCCATCCCCTCATCATGGATAGGCTCCAAGGCCCCCGTTTCTCGACAGAATAAACCGGACATACTAATTCAATGCGATTTAGGTTCCCGGCTATTTTCGAAGTGTCTTGGAGTAGGGGATTGTGTGTTTTCCTGAATGCAGAAGGCCAGAAGAGGCAAACGTCACTGATTGTAGAGACCCGAAGCCTGACGTACATAGACTTTACATTACTTTTGCGGAATACTTAGTACATAACAAAAACACACACACACAAGGATCGTAATAGTTTAGTGTCTTTGGAAACTCGGAATGTAATCTTCTAATCGTGGTGAAAGATCTTCAAAATCTCCCATAAAGATCTTCCTTTTTTTTACCTAAAACCTTTCTTTATATCCTGGGGAAAAGAAAACATAAAAGGGTGAGCTCAAATGCTCAGTAAGGGTAAACAAAAGAAATATCAATCACATCATATACATAAGCACATAACTTTTGGAAATCTTAACCTGCAAAAGAGATCATAATTTCATAACATGGGGTAAATCATGGCAGTGAAATGTAATCACCATAATCATAACATAAAACATGAAACTTTGTGGCATTCACACATAATCATAGAGAATCATTTCTTGTTAGTCAAGACTCATTGCCAAGACTATCTTAGTGGACAAAGTCCCTTTCTGAATCGAGTAACCCTCGTTTCAGTCCTGTTTCACTGAACCGGTATAACCTACCATTCCAGCCATGTCTATCTCATGAGATATAAAATCTTTACCCAATTCATTGGAGGGAGATATAGGTCCCACCCATCTTATAATGAATCCTTTCTTATGTGTGCCACATAATCATAAACCATACATCATAGCGTAACCCATGTAATAAAAATGGAATTCTTAAACAACATGACATCATAAAACAATTCATATAAGATAAAGGAATTCATAAAAATATTTCCATCACAACATAATCAAAGCCATGTAATAATAGGGATAAAAACATAACCCTTTATTATCTTATATGGAAAATAATTTTTATAAAACACTTGAACTCCATTCTTGAGGAAAATATCCTTTCTTTTTCAAAAACATTTTTCCTTTCTTAACATGTCATACAACTTTAAACTAAAAGAAGTTGATTAAAAATAAACATGAAAACTTGTAAAGGAATCTTCTTGGAAATAATGTTTTAAAAATCCATTCTTTCCGTATAAGTTAAAAAAAACATTCTTCTCGTACTTTTGTCGAAAAAGTCAAAAAGTACCTCGTACGAAAAACGACAAAAGATTCCTTTCATACATATTACTAAAAACTCACCGAAGGGTAAAAATGGATTTAAACAATTGTAGGTGGATGGAAATAATATTACATATTGATGAAACATGGATGTGGATGATAAAATATACCCGAGTAAATACTTACGAATAAACAATCTCGGATAAAAATGAGATTGTGATATTTCCCTTACCTTAGGTCCGACTTGCTTTGTAACTGTCCGAACCTCCTGTATAATGATTTAAATCATGTTATTGACTTATTCCAGAATCATATTCATTGTTATTATATCATATATGGTCCACTTATGACTTTATATTACCTGTTCTTTTGTAAATTCATGTTAAAGTAGCATTTTGGGTAAAATCGTCTCATTTGTCGTTCGTGTTTTTAACTTGTAATTATTCATTTGATTACATAGATCATGATTACATAAAACATGATTTATTTATATATATTCAGAATATACATATATAATAAATCAGTAAATGGAAAGAAATACACCGTTCATGGAGACGGTAGTCCGTACGTACGCATGAACGCTGTTTTCGTTTCCTTATTGAATTGAATGGAATTAAGTAGATGACATACATATAAATATAAATAATTCCAGTATCATTATTATGTCATATATTTCATTATAACTTTTTATATATACTTTATAATCATTCATGAATGGTCAATCATTGAGAATGAATCTCATCGCGTCGTGGAGACGGTAGTCCATACGTACGCACGAGCGATGATATCATTCTCATGGTCATGGAATTGTGTTGAAGTGTATGTATACTATTTCAGTATCAATATCACTTTATAATAATCATATATAGTTACTCATTAAACCATTATACCCATCCAATTAAGGTGGTGGCGGAAAATAGATTACACCACGGCGTGGAGACGGTATTCCGTACGTACGCACGCGCGGTGATTTCCTTTTTCTGTAGGATGGATAGAAGGTGAATTAGGGTTGTTTCATATTTATAATAACATATCAGTATGTAAGTAATACTGATGTTATTACTTTATCATGAAACAACTAAAGAAGAAGAAGATGAAGAAGAAAGAAATTGAAAAGATCGGTAATGGATATTACCTCTTCTTTGGAACGCTTCTTTGAATCCTCCACTTAGGGAACTAAGATTGGTCTTTGAAGAAGACCAGGACCTCTAGGATTATTCTAGGGAATTGGAGAGGAGAAAATGGCAGGGTTTGGCCGTGCTTGAGTGCTCAAATTGGTGTGAGGAGGAGGGGGAGGAGGTGCCCTTTTATAAGGGAGGAGAGGGGAACCTTAGGAATATCTCAAAATATTATTTTATATTAAAGTCAAAATCGGTTTATAATGGTTCCAAAGGGTCTTATTTCGAAGCTAAAGTGGGGATGGGTCGAAATCCTATCATCCAATAGGATTTAGACAAGTTTAGGGTATTATTTTAACCTTATCAATTAGATTTAACTCTAAGTTAAATAATTTAACTTTTACCGTGTCTTTTTGTTTTCTTTCACTATATGGTTAATACACTTACTATAACATGCCAAACGAATCCCAAATTGTTTATTATTAATATATATATCCTTATATAAGTCATTTGGCCGATCCTTAGATTTTTAGGAATAAAATAACAATTAATAATATAATATTTGATTTAAAAACTATTTTGTGTCAATTTTGACACTATTTGATATATGATTTTTGTGAAACTCATAACAGAATTATATGTTCAAACCAAGTTGATTACGTAAACACTAATATATCATAGTAACCTAGAAAATTAGTGGAATTCATAAAAAGTCTCAAATTACATTCATTTGAGAATTTATAACATCAATTATGTTAATATTTCCTTAAAAGGGTAATTACTGCATCATCGTTGTGTCATAAATAAATTAATTTATTTAAAGTCTAAAAATTATAAATAAAATATAATTATGTAGGAAATCTTTTTAGCTTTCTAAGGAATATTTATAATCGAATATATCTTATGCATAACCCCATATTAAAAATGTTTTAGTTATTAAACTTTGATTTTAACTATTTTAACTATTCATTAAATAAAATAATATTAAATGTCATAATCTAATCCAAGTGGACCTAAATGGTCATATTATATTCATAAGGTTGTTTTTGGTCGAATTACACTTATCCAATAGAATTATGACATGTGTTAGGGTAATAGTAATATCATATTTACCCTTAGTTACCCTATTTACTATTAACCGTGGAAAAAAAAAGTAAAAAGTTACTATTCACCAAAAATTATTTTCATCTCATTGAACCACATTTTAGTCCTTGATATTAACCGTTTCTATCGTCTTTTTGAAATTCCATTCACAGAAGCGGTGAAATTAAGTTTTATGCAAAATTCAGTTTTTAACCTACCACTTAGTGGTTTCACTATTCATCAAAAATTGAAAGTTTTCAGAAAAAAGCCAAAATTTCATCCTAAGCTATATTTCATATTCTAAATTCAAAAATGAAGCCTATTTTACCAAATTCATAACATAGAAATTGCATTAATTAATTTTATAATTAAATCCCGCTGTTAAAACAAATAGCGTGTTTTTAAGAAACAATATCTATCAAAAGATTGACACTTGATTATGTCTGGATTAAATGTGAAATTACATCCAATGACAAGCATTGTATTAAATTGTAAAAATATATTCTAAATATACTTTAAAACAACTCAAATTAATAATTTATCACTATTAATTATTTTGATTAAAAAAGTTGTTTTTAATTATAATTTAGTAATTTTCACTATTCATCAGAATATGAAAGTTATCTGAAAAGTACCACAATTTCACCTTAGGCTAAATTCGATACTCCGAATCCAAAAATGAAGTCCATTTTGGGAGCTAAAATTTATAAAATTTTAAAAGGTGGTTATTACTATTCATAACGGCTAATTATAATAATATTTTAATAGCATATCGTTGTTTAGTGAAACTCGGTATTGCGTACTACACACGCTATCGAGGAAGGTCACGATTGCGTGTAATGCAAGGCAAGTCAAGGATGCGTGTTGTGCAAGCTCCTTTTGGTGTAGCGTACAACACAAGACATTAGTGAAATAAAAAAGAATATTTTTCATAAAATCTCGGGCTGTTACATTCTACCCCCCTTAAAATGAATTTCGCCCTCGAAATTCGTCGGGGTTATAAATGGTTTACTATTCTAAAGTTTCTTTAATAGAAACCCACATAGTAAAAAGGAATACCAAAACTTGGCTTTAAAAACTAAAGTATGAAATGTAACGATTACCCAAATAAACTAATCACTGGGTTTCCACATAGGTGAAAATATGGATATGGAAGAGAAATCTAACCATCATGTTCTGATGGAGAGTGGTAGAGAACATGGCTATGGAAAATCCAGTAATCACAAATCCATAAATTTGTGACGATCTAAGGTACCATCTGATTCATCAGGTATAAGATCACTTGGACAACATTTTTGGTTTTCAAGATCATTTCCCTAAAGTTGAAAATTTGAATTAGAATAAATACTTTCTTTATTTTGGTACAATCTCACTGTTGTTCATGCCTTGAACAATTTCCACTTCATCTCTTAAATAAATGAAGTTGAATTTTTTATTAGTGAAGTGTTAGCAAATCATGTGATAGAATGACGGGTCATTCCATCTGTCTCAAACAAAAGGTTAGCAAAAATTATATACATAAGTTGATCTATAGTGAGATTAATCACATATGGTTCCTAAAATGGACTTATACTTCATATATCATACTGCTTAATATAATAAAACTAGTTTCTACTAAACAGGGACTTCCTGTAGGCCAGTGGTAGGCGATAAAGGCCAGTCGCACTTCGGTTGTGGGTTCGATTCCCACAGCCTTGTCCGAAGCGATGGGCTGTCGCCCGTCCTGCAGGTTGTCCTTTTTCTAAAACTACATTACTATAACATCCCATCAATAATATCGAAAAAAAACTTCTATCCATAAACAATACTCACTTATGTCCAACATAATCCATTTCAATCTTTAGGCTTATCCATAATACTGCAGTCCACTCTCATAACATAGTGAAAACGATTACCAGAGATTTAATACCATCGTTGATCCCCATATATCATAAGATATATTTTTTTGGTCACATTACAAACATTCAAAGTCCTTAATCATGTATTCTCTTGAATACCTTAGTGAAAACATTAATGCAGTTTAATGTTAACACTTTCCACATACCAAAATCCTCAAAATTCTATATACTCAAACCATGATATCACTTAGTCCTTATATCAATCATGAGCTCATGAATACTATTAAACATTTCATTTTCTCGGTTTCCCTTCATTATGCGCATATCATCTTATTTCCAAAAAATATCTCAATCACTTTGAATACCACATCAATAAATATTGCAATACTCAATGATACAACATTATTTTGGAATCCCATTACATAAACACTTAATCATTACACCACATCGTTGTCATATTCAAAATTGCCAATAGTGATCGCATGTGACTTCCCTTTGTCCTTTGCCTTCAGTGGTTTCTCATGTTGATCATCACTAACCCTTGGATTAGGGCATTTATTAGTGTAATTCCCCATTTCTTTGCACTTGAAGCATTGAAGTGTTGGTGGTGCGTTCTCTACAGTGTTTGCTTTATTCACATCATTAGAAACCCTTTTTCCATTACTTCGACACTCAGCTGCTCGATGACATTCTTTTCCACACTTAAAACATTTTCTAGTCCCTTTAAGACAATCTCCACCATGCTTCTTTCCACACTTTGTGCATAAAGAAACATTCATCTTCTTTTCACCATTATTCTGAGATTTCTCCTTGAACTCCATCTTTCGTTTCTTGTCAAAACCATGATATGGATATGTAACACCAACTTCCATTTCTACCTTGATAGCACAACGCACAATTTCTTCATAGCTACTGAAGTCTCTTATAGCTAATGCCCTTCGAAGGCTTGGTTTTAAGCCACTGGAAAATCGATCAACTTTACTTTCAGGTTGGATGATAATTCCAGATGCATACCTTGCAAGTCTTGTAAAATTCGCTTCGTATACACCAACAGATTCATCATCCTTTTGCTTTAGTTCAAGAAACTCCTTCTCCATCTTTGTTCGAAGAATACGAGGGAAGTACTTATTGAAAAATAAGTTCTTGAACTCGTCCCATTCCATGGACTCAATTTCATCTCTTTGCCTTGTATTCTTGATAAGATTCCACCATTGATCAGCTTCACCTTCCAAACGATATACTGCTAAGATGACTTTATCATGTTCAGAACATTGAAGAACTGAAAATATCTTTTTAGTGGTACTGATCCATTTTTCAGTATCATGTGGATCAGAAGACCCACTGAAAGAAGGTGGACGTTGCCTCATAAAGGACTCAATAGAATATTGTTCCCTTCTCTGCTCATTTGGAAGTCCAGAATGATTCATAGCTTGTGTAAGTATAGAAATAAGATTTTGCACTCCATCTCCCATAACATTTGTTTGTTCAAAAGGACAATCATTGCATTTTCCATTGCATTGATCAACACGGTTCCTTCGGGTTCCAGCCATCGTCTAAAACCCAAAAAGAATAGTGTGAGAGGCAAAAATCATGCTAAGGAAAACAACATAATAAAGGGGGAGTACCTTCAATATCTAACATCTTAGGTTTAATTCTATGATCGTTAGCGTAATTCTAGTACTATAACCTATACGTATACTTAACCTTAGGGACATCCCTAGACATACCTTAGAAATATCTCTAGGGATCTCACTAAAGTTCTCACATCCTAGTTTCCAAAGGTTGACTAAACCTTTCCTCTGATACCAACTGTAGAGACCCGAAGCCTGACGTACATAGGCTTTACATTACTTTTGCGGAATACTTAGTACATAACAAAAACACACACACACAAGGATCGTAATAGTTTAGTGTCTTTGGAAACTCGGAACGTAATCTTCTAATCGTGGTGAAAGATCTTCAAAATCTCCCATAAAGATCTTTCTTTTTTTTACCTAAAACCTTTCTTTATATCCTGGTGAAAAGAAAACATAAAAGGGTGAGCTCAAATGCTCAGTAAGGGTAAACAAAAGAAATATCAATCACATCATATACATAAGCACATAACTTTTGGAAATTTTAACCTGCAAAAGAGATCATAATTTCATAACATGGGGTAAATCATGGCGGTGAAATGTAATCACAATAATAATAACTTAAAACATGAAACTTTGTGGCATTCACACATAATCATAGAGAATCCTTTCTTGTTAGTCAAGACTCATTGCCAAGACTATCTTAGTGGACAAAGTCCCTTTCTGAATCGAGTAACCCTCGTTTCAGTCCTGTTTCACTGAACCAGTATAACCTACCATTCCAGCCATGTCTATCTCATGAGATATAAAATCTTTAACCAGTGCATTGGAGGGAGATATAGGTCCCACCCATCTTATAATGAATCCTTTCTTATGTGTGCCACATAATCATAAACCATACATCATAGCGTAACCCATGTAATAAAAATGGAATTCTTAAACAACATGACATCATAAAACAATTCATATAAGATAAAGGAATTCATAAAAATATTTCCATCACAACATAATCAAATCCATGTAATAATAGGGATAAAAACAGAACCCTTTATTATCTTAGATGGAAAATAATTTTGATAAAACACTTGAACTCCATTCTTGAGGAAAATATCCTTTCTTTTTCAAAAACATTTTTCCTTTCTTAACATGTCATACAACTTTAAACTAAAAGAAGTTGATTAAAAATAAACTTGAAAACTTGTAAAGGAAGCTTCTTGGAAATAATGTTTTAAAAATCCATTCTTGTCGTATAAGTTAAAAAAAACATTCTTCTCGTACTTTTGTCGAAAAAGTCAAAAAGTACCTCGTACGAAAAACGACAAAAGATTCCTGTCATACATATTACTAAAAACTCACCGAAGGGTAAAAATGGATTTAAACATTTGTAGGTGGATGGAAATAATATTACATATTTATGAAACATGGATGTGGATGATAAAATATACCCCAGTAAATACTTACGAATAAACAATCTCGGATAAAAATGAGATTGTGATATTTCCCTTACCTTAGGTACGACTTGCTTTGTAAGTGTCTGAACCTCCTGTATAATGATTTAAATCATGTTATTGACTTATTCCAGAATCATATTCATTGTTATTATATCATATATGGTCCACTTATGACTTTATATTACCTGTTCTTTTGTAAATTCATGTTAAAGTAGCGTTTTGGGTAAAATCGTCTCATTTGTCGTTCGTGTTTTTAACTTGTAATTATTCATATGATTACTTAGATCATGATTACATAAAAACATGATTTATATATATATATTCAGAATATACATATATAATAAATCAGTAAATGGAAAGAAATACACCGTTCATGGAGACGGTAATTCGTACGTACGCATGAACGCTGTTTTCATTTCCTTATTGAATTGAATGTAATTAAGTAGATGACATACATATAAATATAAATAATTCCAGTATCATTATTATGTCATATATTTCATTATAACTTTTTATATATACTTTATAATCATTCGTGAATGGTTAATCATTGAGAATGAATCTCATCGCGTCGTGGAGACGGTAGTCCGTACGTACGCACGAGCGATGATATCATTCTCATGGTCGTGGAATTGTGTTGAAGTGTATGTATACTATTTCAGTATCAATATCACTTTATAATAATCATATATAGTTACTCATTAAACCATTATACCCATCCAATTAAGGTGGTGGCGGAAAATAGATTACACCACGGCGTGGAGACGGTATTCCTTACGTACGCACGCGCGGTGATTTCCTTTTTCCGTAGGATGGATAGAAGGTGATTTAGGGTTGTTTCATATTTATAATAACATATCAGTATGTAAGTAATACTGATGTTATTACTTTATCATGAAACAACTAAAGAAGAAGATGTTGAAGAAGAATGAAATTGAAAAGATCGGTAATGGATATTACCTCTTCTTTGGAACGCTTCTTTGAATCCTCCACTTAGGGAACTAAGATTGGTCTTTGAAGAAGACCAGGGCCTCTAGGATTATTCTAGGGAATTGGAGAGGAGAAAATGGCAGGGGTTGGCCGAGCTTGAGTGCTCAAATTGGTGTGAGGAGGAGGGGGAGGAGGTGCCCTTTTATAAGGGAGGAGAGGGGAACCTTAGGAATATCTCAAAATATTATTTTATATTAAAGTCAAAATCGGTTTATAATGGTTCCAAAGGGTCTTATTTCAAATCTAAAGTGCGGATGGGTCGAAATCCCATCACCCAATAGGATTTAGACAACTTTAGGGTATTATTTTAACCTTATCAATTAGATTTAACTCTAAGTTAAATAATTTAACTTTTACCGTGTCTTTTTGTTTTCTTTCACTATATGGTTAATACACTTACTATAACATGCCAAACGAATCCCAAATTGTTTATTATTAATATATATATCCTTATCTAAGTCATTTGGCCGAACCTTAGATTTTTAGGAATAAAATAACAATTAATAATATAATATTTGATTTAAAAACTATTTTGTGTCAATTTTGACACTATTTGATATATGATTTTTGTGAAAATCATAACAGAATTATATGTTCGAACCAAGTTGATTAAATAAACACTAATATATCATAGTAACCTAGAAAATTATTGGAATTCATAAAAAGTCTCAAATTACATTCATTTGAGAATTTATAACATCAATTATGTTAATATTTCCTTAAAAGGGTAATTACTGCATCATCGTTGTGTCATAAATAAATTAATTTATTTAAAGTCTAAAAATTATAAATAAAATATAATTATGTAGGAAATATTTTTATCTTTCTAATGAATATTTATAATCGAATTTATCTTATGTATAACCCCATATTAAAAATGTTTTAGTTATTAAACTTTGATTTTAACTATTTTAACTATTCATTAAATAAAATAATATTAAATGTCATAATCTAATCCAAGTGGACCTAAATGGTCATATTATATTCATAAGGTTGTTTTTGGTCGAATTACACTTATCCAATAGAATTAGGACATGTGTTAGGGTAATAGTAATATCATATTTACCCTTAGTTACCCTATTTACTATTAACCGTGGTAAAAAAAAAGTAAAAAGTTACTATTCACCAAAAATTATTTTCATCTCATTGAACCACATTTTATTCCTTGATATTAACCGTGTCTGTCGGATTTTCAAAATTCCATTCATAGAAGCGGTAAAATTATGTTTTATGCAAAATTCAGTTTTTAACCTACCACTTAGTGGTTTCACTATTCCTCAAAAATTGAATGTTTTCAGAAAAAAGCCAAAATTTCATCCTAAGCTATATTTCATATTCTAAATTCAAAAATGAAGTCTATTTTACCAAATTCATAACATAGAAATTGCATTAATTAATTTTATAATTAAATCCCGCTGTTAAAACAAATAGCGTGTTTTTAAGAAACAATATCTATCAAAAGATTGACACTTGATTATGTCTGGTTTAAATGTGAAATTACATCCAATGACCAACATTGTATTAAATTGTAAAAATATATTCTAAATATACTTTAAAACAACTCAAATTAATAATTTATCACTATTAATTATTTTGATTAAAAAAGTTGTTTTTAATTATAATTTAGTAATTTTCACTATTCATCAGAATATGAAAGTTATCCGAAAAGTACCAAAATTTCACCTTAGGCTAAATTCGATACTCCGAATCCAAAAATGTAGTCCATTTTGGGAGCTAAAATTTCTAAAATTTTAAAAGGTGGTTATTACTATTCATAACGGCTAGTTATAATAATATTTTAATAGCATATCGTTGTTTAGTGAAACTCGGTATTGCGTACTACACACGCTATCGAGCAAGGTCGTGATTGCGTGTAATGCAAGGCAAGTCAAGGATGCGTGTTGTGCAAGCTCCTTTTGGTGTAGCGTACAACAGAAGACATTAGTGAAATAAAAAAGAATATTTTTCATAAAATCTCGGGCTGTTACACTGATAACCCCAACTACTTCCCATATCACCATATCCTGGGGAACACTCTCAAGAACTTATATGTGTTCAAAGAATAGTTTCAAGTATAGATCGATAACAACATAGTCAGGTTGGGCCAGGCCCCGGCACAAGTGGCATGCATTATCGTAAGGCCAGACAATAGAAGTGGCAGCGAGGGCGAGTGGCAGCATGTTTCTCACCGCGGGTCTTAGAAGTATGATGAGTAGATGGCTTGAAAAATGGTCACTCATGCCCATGGTATCATCTGTGCATTTCTGAAATGGCCAGAGCCTTCAGAAGCAGCAGCCACCACATCTTCATCGTCATCTCAGCTGGCATATTCCCAGAAGAGCAAACAACAGCAGCGCAAGGGAAAGAAACATGCCCAAACAATACCATCATCATCCCATACTCTTAGTGACTTCATGACCCTAGAGATGAGGATTACTCCCAGGATTCACCCAGTAGTGGATGACTAATCGAGTGACTGTCAATGGTATGATTCAGTTAACACCACAGAGTCGTTAAACCCCTACATGACTCCTGATGACTGGGAGCGCCAGGACGATCTCCCAAACATCCCCATCTGACGCTAGTGTCGGTGGAGCCTCAGCTATATAGTTCATCGAGGCACATCAGTTAGAACCTCCAGCCATGTCGTGCATGCCACTTAGACGAGATAGCAGACCCGATGTAGAGTTCAATGTGTGCAACCTCCTCATCTGGTTCCATCAACCCTGCCTCCACAACTGTTTTTGCAACTGGACCAAGCAGAGTCACCGAGACCTTGTTGTGATCTACCATGTTCCACCATGGACCGGTCCCAGTCAGCTGGCCCCAGAACGGTAGTCACTCATCATGCTTCGACTAGTGAGTAGCAGGATATGCCTTGCCGCAGTCAGATGCCAGCCTAGCTGGCAGAGGCCACCGTACTTCCTGTCATAGAGCGACCTCCTGCCAGTATAAGTTCACGACTGGTTTGGAAGTATGATGTTATAAAGAAGCTTGCAATAATCCCAGCAATAATTTCTATCCTCGAGGGCCCTCGCCTATCTGTATGTATGCGTGAGGCCCTCACCGAGGCTTTAAAAAGCCCCCTCCAATTTGAGATAGATATAGCAGCTGCATAGGCCTTTCATGTGGAGGAAATAGAGAATGATGAATGCCCGTCCATTATCTCATTTTATGGAGAAGTTTAAGGGTCTTCTATATTGTGGAACATTCTCCCTTTGTATATCATCGGCCAATTCAATGGTGTGGAAGTTCACTGTTACATTGTCGACACAGGCTCTGGGATCAACCTTATCCAAACATGGACATTGTAGAAATTGGGGTTGTCTGAGTATGACTTGACTCCCTCTAACTTGAAAATCCTATGTTATGATGGGACATAGCAGACCCCAATCGGCATGATCCATTTAAAGACCCAGTTCGGTGGCCTAGTTTCCAGTATTGAGTTTATGGTTGTCTCCCAAGACACCACATAGAATTCATTGATGGACCGACCATGGCTTCACCTACATGCGGCGGTTCCCTCATCGTATCACTGGTGCCTCAAGTACTCTCTTAATGGTCGAGTGGGAGTGCTCCAAGGTTTCACATCTCCTTTTTCCTCTTATGAAGCTCTCTACATGGATTCCAACTATTACAAGATCAAGGACATACATATTCAGGCCATTGAGGTTGAGCATGCCACAGTTGCAACCAACCCCTAGTTAGGTCTGGATGAAGCCTATGTCCTCCCAATCCATCGAATGGAGGCCACGACCTCTTATATGGGTCAATGTTTTATTGTCTATGGTATAGGGGGGAAGCAAATACTCAGTTCCAAGAAACGCTGGAAGATCACATCATAAGTTTATATGAATCAAGCCTCAGAGATCCATGATCCCCCTACTCCCATAAGGTATCGACATGTCCCCCCATAGCGATGGTGATATGTCATACATGCCTATTTCACCAGGCTGGAATGAACTGGCTCTGGCTGATGTTAAACTATTTCTTATATATCATCATGAATGGCCCCTTGGGCCAAAGTCTATATGAGATCAGATCGACGACCTTCATTGCTATGGCCTCGGCAACACCGTAATCTCCCAATCTGGTGACCACTGCTTCTTATGCAGGAACCAACCTCCCATCAGAATTTTCTGACCCATAAGAAGTTCCTCCCATTGGGTATCCCTCTTCTATAATCAAAGAAGAGGATTTGGAGGGTGCTCCCCTACCTTTGAAGAGGGATTTTCCACCACAGTCGATGAACTGGTACAGGTGAACCTTGGTAGTGAGGCTGACCTGAGACCCACATTGATCAATTCTGTCATGTCCCTCGAGGAGTATCAGTGGTATGTAGACATCCTGATACAGCATCGTGATTTATTTTCCTGGAGCTACGACAAGATTCCATAACCAGATCCTCAGGTATCCATTCATCGCCTCAGTCTCCTTGCAAATCATCGTGGGTTCAAACAACCTCCCAAGAAAATTCACCCTTCTCATGGTGCCATGGTTGTGGCAGAAGTTGATAAGATCATCAAATCCATTTTCGTTAAGGAGATCCAGTACCCCAAGTTTCTAGAAAAAATTATTCCAGTCAGGAAGAAGAACGGTCAGATCAATGTCTGCATCAAATTCTAGGATCTCAACCATCAGTTCCCAAAGGTTGATTTTCCCCTTTCAGTGATGTAGTGGCTGATCGATGCTACATCGGGGTTCCAAGCCCTTTCCTTCTTGGAAAGGTACTCTGGATATATTCAGATCTGGATGGCCCCTGAGGATGAGGAGTCTACATCCTTTAGGGTATCACAAGGTATGTTTTGTTACCAAGTCATTCCCTTAAGATTAAGGAATTCAAGTGCCACTTATCAGTGGGCCATCAATCTCATATTCCAGGAAATCATTTGTTCATTGGTGGAATGTTATGTGGATGATCTGATGGTAAAATCTCTCCAGTGCCAGGACCATCAAAAGTTCCTTGAGCAAGTGTTTGGTTTCTTCCGTTCTCTCCACCTGAAGATGAATCCACTAAAATGTGCCTTCGGGGTCACATCTGGGATGTTAATAGTCTTTGTTGTTAGGTACCGGGGTATCGATAATGACCCTGAGATGATCAAGCACATCAGCCAGATGTCTCCCTCGAGTGACATTCAGGAACTTCAGGGCTTCCAAGGCCACTTGGCCCACATATTATGAATCATCGTGAATTTGGATGGAAATTGTAAGCTCTTGTCTCTGCTCATGAGGAAAGGCACTAATTACGAATGGGACGAAGAGTTCTAGGCCTCATTTGTGGAAATCAAGCATTATCTGCTCCAGCCTCTAATCTTAATTCCACCTATCTCCAGAAATCCATTGGTCCTTTATGTGACCACCCTGGAATGATATCCCGGCTCCCTTATCACCCAGAAGAACAATGAGGGGATAGAAAATAGCCACTACTACCTCATTCGTATGCTCATCGATACGGATACCAAATACTCCCCCCCCCCAATCGATAAAAACTGCCTTGCACTCATATTCATAGTACAGAAGTTGTGATATTACCTGCAACGCCACAAGGTACAACAGCTGCCTTGGGTAGACCCACTGAATTACATACTAAGCCATCCCATGTTGGCAGGCCAACTGGCACAGTGGGCTATGATCCTCTAGAAGTTTGACATTAGGTTAGTGCTTCAGAAGGCTATAATGGGGAAAGCATTGGCAGATTTCCACGCTTCTCATCCAACACCTACTTACCAGTAATTGGATCTAATATTTTCAAATTAGGAAATACCCTTAGTATATATTTCCATCTTGTGTTGGAAGATGCATTTTGATGGTTCTTCCCAGATTCCCACCGGCAGGAGGTTAATGACCCCAGGCTCAACAGGGTAGGCTTGGGTATCGTCTTTATTAAAACTGCAGAAGTTGTTCGGTCGTAGTCATTCTTGTGGTCAGAAGGCTACACCAACAATGAGGCAGAGTATCAGGTTCTTAGCACTGGCCTCAGCAGGCCCTCTAGATTGATGAGCCCCATTTGCACGAGAAAGGGGATTCTGAACTAGTCATCAAACAGATCAATTGTAACTATGTATTCAGGGATCCAGGGCTCGTGCCAATGTTGGAATGTACTCTCAAGATAATGGCCCAGTTCCCATATCATTCGGAGGTTACCCATGTCCCTCAATCACAGAATGGTCGAGCAGATGGTATGGCCAGCTTAGTGACAACACTTGTAGAACCTGAGCAGGATGATCTGATTATCCACATTTCACATTAGATAGTCATTTATCTTGTCACCCCAGGTGATGACGATGACCTGCAGGTACTCCATCTTACCGCCGACGCCTCCACGTCAGGACCCCTAGGTCCCCCAGATGCAGTGTTTTAACAGACATTCGATTGGAGGATACCCTGGGTTGAATACCATAAATAGGGTAATCTCCCTACAGATCGGGCCAATTGCATGCGAATCTAATGCCACGTGTTACTGTTTACTCCCCAGGATTTTCCCAGTCTTGAGAAAATCCCCTATAAGTGCATGTTCAATGGTGTTCTACTCTATTATATCCAAAGAGTTGAGGTTTCTTAGGTCATGCAAGAGGTCCATGCCGGTTCTTGCGGGGCTCATTAGACCGGGCCGAAGCTATCTCACTAGATCCATAGGATGGGGTAATTTTGGCCCTCCATGATCTATGATTACATTGATTTTTCCAAAGGGTAACATGCATGTAATTTTTAGGTCAAATTTGTGTATTGGCCGTAGGGGTCTCTCCACACTACCAAGTACTCTTGGACCTTTTCTGTCTGAGGGATAGATGTCGTGGGACCATATCCACCGGTGACATCTCGCCAATGTCGGATCATCCTGACCGCAACGGATTTCTTTTCCAAGTGGGCAGAGGTTGTTCTGCTCAAGGAGGTCAAGGAATGTTCTATCGTTGACTTTGTGAGCTCCAATATCATCTACCAGTTTGGAGTCCCTCACGCCTTCCTCACCGATAACGTCACCAACATTCTAGAATCTGAGATGAAGATGTTTCACGCAAAGTACAACATCCATTCTAACAATACCTCCCACTACCACGCGCTATAAAATGGGCAGTTTTAGGCATTCAACAAAATCCTCTGTAACATTTTGCAGAAAATGGTTGGTCAGAACTAGAAAAGTTGGCTGAAAAAACTCCCCAATGCCCTCGGGGATTATCGGATGAAAACTCGCAATTCTACCCAGGTGACCCCATACTCCCTGGTGTATGGGGTAGAGGTCGTCTTGCATATCGAGATTCTGTTGCCTTCATTACACACAATTTTCTATGATCAGCAGGTAATAGATAAAGTAGCTAAAGTTCGTCTGCCCGAATTGGAACCACTTGATGAGAACAGGCTTCGTGCCCTCCACAATCTGGAAAGGAATCAGAATAATATTTCTAGATCTTTCAACAATAAAGTTCACCTTCATTCCTTCTTGCAAGGTGACTTGGTATTGGACCTCCAGACACTAATGAAACATGGCAGGAAACCACCCAAGTTGGATCCCAAATGGGAATGACCTTATGTAGTCCACATGTTCTATCTGAATGGTGCGTACTTCATGGTAACCATGTATGGCTAGCGTATAACTCCTCCCACTAATTCCAATTTCATCAAGCAATACTTTTCATGATCCTACCTATCATGTGCAATCCTAAACTGCTAAGTCTCGCATGACCATAAACTGTTTAGGTCCCAGATGACCTTAAACTATATTAGGTCCTTCAATCCCTTAAACTACTATGTCCCGCATGATGTTAAACTGTATATCTTCCCGTAAGAAACTAAACTACACCCATAGAACTACGTAAGGATTTATCCCCATTCTTATCGGATACGTAGGACTGCTCAGATGCTTCCTCTTGAGTCTATCCCCCAAACTCTTCTCTTTTACTGTCCCCCTTGGGTGTAGTTCTCTCAGAGGGTCCTTACATGATGTAGTGAAGGCTTCTTTGGCCCCCCTCATGTCATAATTTCGACGACCGCAATATGTGCTTCCTCCTCGTTCTTTCATTCTCCCATGTCCTCACCACATGATGCTAAACTGCATGGCTTCAAGAACTAAAAATGTCTTGATTCACATCCTCATGGGATATATAAGAATGCCCAGACATTTTTTATGTTGGCCCAGCCTAGACTCCGAAGTCTCCTCTCAGGTCAAAGAATATGGTGTAGCGTAGGTTTTTTCCTTAACCCAAATTGAGTTCATCATGGTCCCGTCATGTGTCCCATTCGTCGGAGACTTCCACCTCTTTCACTATTCTTCTTGATGTTGAAATGTACAGGCACACTTATGCTTCACTCACAATTTTTACTTGGGACTCTGTCATCATTCATGTCTGAAAGGACCCCTAAATGGAAAGGATGCTTGGCCCAAGGGCCCTCCTACCATCTCGGGCCAACATCCTCAAGGATTTCGAACAACAAATTGATACAAGTCCGGTGTTGCGAATACAGTCAGTGGTCAATCCTAATTTGTTGTTCCCATTCCAGGTCACATGATATGGAATTCGTGTTTCAAACATGGTCAACATATATCCTTTTTCATTATTGCCACCCCCATAAGTCCCAAATAGTTAGTGTAGTGGTTCATCCTACCCCATCTCACCATCAACATGCGGTCTCACTCAGGTGATGAAAACAATATAACACTTATATAATGGGGAGAGCCAAGTCCTACCCCTTGTTTCCTACACTGAGCATTTCTCACATGGGCATATGATCTATGAGGAAGAAGCACCCACATAATAGGTCATATGTTAATAGTTGGCCAGAATGCCCAATCTCAGGTCCCATGGCCTTCTCGGACCTCTTTCCCAAGTTCTCACTTGAGGTTGTACTGTGTGGTATGTGATTACGTCCTCTATCACATTGGGTTACTGGTCATGTCGTACTCCCCCTCGTTAGGGTATCCTAACCCTATCTTTGTCTCCTCCAGAACTACATATGCCTTTATTTCTATCCTTATGAGATTCGTAGGATAGCCCAGACATTTAGTCTTTGGGTCCAGCCCCATCTTAGCCCTTTTCCCTACATTTACCTAGGGAGAGGAGTATATAGTGTTGTGTGAGAGTATGTCCTCATTCACGTTGGGTTTGTAAAAACCACACCATGTACCCCTTTCTTCTAAGAGTTATCTATCCCCTTGTTCTATACTCAACTTTTCAAATTGGCCACTCTCATGTTGAGCCCCATAGACCCTCTTCGGTGATTCAGCAATGTGCTTAAGAGTACTCTAGTTCAGCATCTTGAGTGTCGGATTTTACCTAGACATTCGTTAACCCATTTTTCAGGCTTCATGTTCCTCTTTATTAGGGATTCCATAACCTTTAATATCCAATGGGACCCCGAATGGCATGGATGCTCGGCCCAAGGGCCCTCCAACCATTACAGGCCAATGTCCTCAAGGGTTTCGAGTGACAAATTGATAGAAGTCCTACGTTGCAAATTTGGTCAGTGGTCGACACTCGTTTTTTTCCCATCTCTGGTCACACGATATGGATGTTG
The DNA here is from genome assembly GCA_963277665.1 of Viscum album. Lineage (NCBI taxonomy): Eukaryota > Viridiplantae > Streptophyta > Magnoliopsida > Santalales > Viscaceae > Viscum > Viscum album. The sequence goes on from OY728155.1 coordinate 1,298,467,665, forward strand.
TGTTTTGAACACGATCAAAAGTTATCCTCCATCGTCATACCAACCCCATTAAGCCTATAATTTCTATTACATGACTCACATTCTTCTCCACCTCATCATGGTCAAATAGAATTTCAACACTCCTAGAACTATCCCTCGGTGCATATTTGCATGTTAGGAGGACAAAATCCATGGTAAGGGCGTCATTCTGGGCTCCACACTGATTTCCCTTCGGCATGCATTCCAGATATTGCAACAAACCTCTTCCACCCTTTCTTCCTACACCGAGTTTGACTCACGTGGGATTAGGGATCGGGTTGAGGTCCACACTTACATGGAAGGTTTTTTCTCCTCTTTGGTCCAAGATATAAGACCATAAACTAAGATCTCTTTAAGAACAACGTAAAAATTTATTCCCATTCCCATGGGATATGTAGGATTGCCTAGACATGTTATATTTGGGTCCAGCTCAAGTTCCACTAATTTATCTCCTTTGTTCTGCCTTCGAGGCTCTAACTCTTACGGGACTGCGTGGCGTGGTATGGTCATCTGTCCACATTCACGTTAGGTTTTCATTAGTTGCACCATGTACGCCCCTTTCTAGGAGTTTTCCCCCTACTTCATGTCCCACATGAAATTAAAATGTATGTAATCCCACACGATGTTAAAAATAACCATCAAGAAATATGTGTGGATTGATTCCCATTCTCATGGGATACTTAGGAACACCCGAACATCCCGTATTTGGGACCATCTCATGTGGGAGTTGGTTTCTCCTGTCCCATATCCTCTAACCTTGTCTGGCCCCTTGGACCGAGGTTTATTTCTCAGAATAACACATGGTATGGTGTGGACCTAATCCACGTATGCATTATCACGTCGTGCGCATCCCCTCTAGAGCCTCATCTATCCTATATATGTATGATCCATATGACTTTAAACTATGATTCTTAGTCCCACACAACTTTGAACTATATCTTCTATCCTACACGATGTTAAAAATGCACGTTTGGTCCCATCACATGACCCTAAACTATGACATTATCATCCGGGCAGAAAGACAAAAAACAGAATTGCACTGTGATATCCTCACTCGAGGAGGAATCATGTTTGATATCGGTCATGCACCATACGATTTTTCAATGCCAGCACAAGGCTTGATTTTTGTGGTGATTCCTGTACATTCTATCTTAGGTCCATCGCTACACAAAAAAACACTCATTCACCATAATGGACAAACAAGATCAATCACATATAGCTTCTTTTTGGGTATGGTCCAGATATGCACAACCTTGTTATACAGGGCAGTGGGATCCCACCATGCCATATTAAGATCTATGTGCAGCTTGATCCTCATCCTCATGGGGTATAGAGGAACACTTGTGAACTTTTCCTCGTGCCCAGCTTATTATTCATTTTCAGTCCCTCGTCCTAAAACCTCCCCATAAAACACATGATGGTCGGAACCTAAGGTTCCCATTCACATTGGTTTTTATAATAACCCCAGCATGTGTCTCCCGTGTTTCCTACCATCCATGGTCCGATATCTATGACCATAAACAAAGGCCACTCCATGTCCTTGACACAATACGTTAAACTGTACGTCATCTTCCAGTACTATGTATGGCTTGATTCCCATCCTCATGGGATACGTACGAACACCTAGGAATTTTTATCTCTGGGTCCAGCCCTAATAATCTACAAATCCTATACTTTCTTTTTCGGCCCTTTGGCCCGAAAACATTTGGGAACATGTGGTGTGGCGAGTACCACTTAGTTTCTCGTTCATGATGGGTTTTTCAATAGCCACACCATGTGATTCCCATATCTTTTCCCAGTGTGGTCCATGTTCTATGACCCAATACTAAGATCTCCCTATGGGAACTGTGCATCATGTTTTTCTATTTCGCCACCCTACGCACAACCCTTTAAATAAATCCCCCCTTAATGGTCCACTATAGTACCTTAAGTTGAAATTGTGAGACCTCGGGACCCTTTTCCTTGGGAAGGGATTTGACTCCCTCTATCTAATGCATCTCATTGTCATACTAGGATATGTTTGGACAAAGAACCCGAAATGTGGAATTTTCATGGGGAAAGTCCCATCATTCCATGTCTAAGTTTCATGAACCAATTATTTGGATCCTCGTTCTCTTTTAAATATAAAGGGAACCCCTTCACGGCCTGGTCTCATGTCGCCACGGTTCACCTATCGTTTCGGTCCAACGTCCCTAAAGATCTCGGGTGACATTTCTGACAGGTCTCGTGTATCGAACATGGTCAGCAGTAGACCCTCATATTTTCTATCCCCATTCCTTGCTAATGTGATATGGATACTGTGTATTGAACATGTTCAATAGCTATCCCATATCGTCACGCCACCATCATTGTTGTCCAGATCTTGAGCATCCTGATTCACATATTTCTACTTCTTTAAGTTCAAGTGGAATTCCAACACACTCATCATTACGCCTCCTCACATCTTGGTGCACTATATAGGTGGGTTAGTATTCGTGGTACGTCATTATCCCAGTGTCCCATCGTCCTTAACTTGTGCCTCCCCGTTCTATGAAAGTCCCATCACTAATTCTTGTTTTCCACGTTGAGCATGGCGCACGTGGGCTTAGGAGTTCTAGTAGGACGTGTATTAGCTCAGTCATGCTACACGTACCGTTCCTTATCCTGCATGACATTAAACTACACTCTTAGAACTATGTATGGCTTGATTCACATCCTCATAGGGTATATAGGAGCACCTTGCTACTTTTCTTCAATCACACCCTAATTTTCACTTTTGGTCCCTTGACCTGAAAGGTTTCCTTTGGGGATACGTGGTGTGATCCAGAATTCATGTCCTCATTCACTTCGGGATTATAGCTACCACACCAAATACTCCCTTCCTGGTATCTCCCTTTTACATCACATCCTATCATGTGACATTAAACTACATGATTCCATGTGTCCCGAATGCATGAAACTAAACTGCAGTTCTACCCTGAACAAGTTCAGGATGCCCTATGTTAATCATGGGATGCATTCGTTTCCTCTCTAGAGAGGATTCTCCCTACCAGTGTTAGTCCCTGACCACACTTCTCTCTCAAAAATAAGTTTGGCTTGATTTCCATTCTCATTGGATACATAGGAACCCCCCAAAAATTGTGTCTTGGGGTCCATCCCCAGGAATCGTAATTCCTGTTTCCACCTATTTTTTCGGTTCCTTGACCTGACCTATTTCGGGGGACCATGAAATTACAGCTTTACCTGCGAAAAGATTTGGCATTCCCCATGATAATGGTGGGAGGCCATAGTTTCCTTGTCTAATGTACTATTTGGATGTATGTTTGATCCTTGATCAGACCGATGTATCCACCTAATGCATTTCCACAATGGTGGCGTAATTTTTAGAGTGTCGGAATCTAGTCGAACAACCCATCAGTCAACTCCCCATGCTTTGGGTGCCATTTTATTTCAGATCCTCGACCTCTTTCACATCTAGAGGAACCCCCTAATAGTATGGATGCATGGAATATGGTTGGCCTACTGTCTTGGGATGACTTTGTGGATGATTAATGGATGACATTTCGAGTCAGGCCCTATGTTTCGAACAGGGTCAGTGGTCAACACTCCTCTGTTATCCCCATTTCAGTCTAACGCAATAAAGATACTGAGTTTAGAACACGGCCAATAGTCATTGATAATTTTCATTTCATCACTAAAGTGTTTCAAATCATTTGATTCTCACCTTTCATTCCCCCCTGTTCAGATTTATTCAAGTGCCCCTGGCATTACCACATTCATGCACAAGAGCACACTGGGAAAATTGTAATTCAATTGTTCTCAGAGCTTCATTCTCATGTCAGGTACCCCCCTTCTCTTCCTAAAAAACTGGATTAGTTGTTCAAACCCCAGATTCCTTATAATTATTCATCACTTTTATGTTCAAATGGAAAAACATAGTGATTATCCATTGTTTCTCACATTGGGCTCGACCCACCTGAGCTTAGGGATTGATCGCTGGGCGTTTCATGAATATAAAAGATGCATGTAAAACTAACACTAATAACAGGACATGTCCATGTGACGACATCAAAATAATCCAATCATGAAAGTACATTATAGGGTTTGTGATGTTTAGATAACCCAAGGGTCGACCCCTCCCATGGATGGGTTAATTCCGTCGAAAGAAAGTTGCAGCTCTGCCACCCTTTGGCTTGTGGCGTCAATGATTTTCTCCCGCCTGTTCAGTTCTCGCTCCTCCTTGGTAGCGATGGGGTGAAATTCATCGGTTTCAATCTAAGCCTACTCTACATCGGTCCAGATTACAGTCATCTCCTCAGAGGCTCGCTTCATTCCCGCTTCGGCCTCTGCCAGCTGGGCCTTCAATTTCATTATTTGCTCAGACTGTGCATTGAGGAAGGATGTGTGCTCGTCTGCCCGACTCTACAGCTTCTAGACATCATTTTTATACTCCTAGAGTCTCTTGATGTTCAATTCTTTCCTCCACTGCCAGCCCACACCAAGGCCATAGTCATACTACCAAATCTTCTCTTCCAAAAGGTCTCGGACGAGTATGTTGGGACATCAGGAATACACTCCCCCAACACAATGTTCGCGTAGTCATGAGCTAAGTCTGTCCATCTCATCCTGCCATAGTGCTTTTTGGTGTTATTAAAGAAGCACATAATCAGCTTCCATGATCGGTGATGGACTATTTTGTTATACTCTTGATCAGAGGTCGTTTCGTCTTAGTCAGCATGGTTGGCAGGGTCATATGCAGGGAATGCCCTCGAGAACTCATCAGCAGGGTCCTAGTCTAGCGTTTGATTAGGAATGGTGGGACCAAGGATATCTGATCTATCCTCATCATCGGATCCCACCTTAATAATCTCATGCATAGCCCATCTGACGTTTCCATCATAAATCTGAAGCACCACAGTTCGGTTAGTCTGAATATCCCCCTCCACAATCACCGAAATTACTCTTGGAAGGATTCTGCCAGAAGTCTCGACCATCCTCTCCAAGGAGGCCCATGCCATTTAATGAAATGTATGCACCAAAGAGGTTGTATACATTAGTTGACATGGTCAGTGGGTGATAATCATGAAATGGTAGTAGGGACTTACAGAGATTGAATTCATGGTCTCGATTTTGGGTTGATGTCGTTGGAACCCTGAGGTGTGGCCCCCCATATATTACCTGAAGATCTGAAAGCTCTATAGGGGTCACATCAAGCTTCCTGGCCCCACCAGACATAATAATTGATGCAGCCACATGTGTGGGTCCTAAGGTCCCTGCATCCGCTTCCACTGTGGGACAAGAACGGGTTCTATGAATTTGTCATTCTTGTACAGTTGAAATGTTAATGGAGGGTCTATACCAATCTAGAAACAGATCCTGGGGAGTAGATTTGGGATTTTACCTTGAGTTCCTCAGTGGATTCATCAAGCACTGAGACATGATCACAAACATCTCCCTCCTCTAATGGTCGCCCTCTACCGGCAACATCCCCTTAGGAGGACTCATCTGATTCTTCCGGAAGAGGAAAGCGTTCTCTCAGTTCAGTGGCGGAAAACTACAGAGGGACGATAAGATCCAGCAACACCTTGACGTCGTCTGTCATTGGACACGGGACACCCTGATAATTCACAACGTCTTCTAGCTCAACCAGATTTCTCTCCACCTCTGCTCAGGACACCGCAAAGTCAGCCCTGATAGGGCATATCCCTGGCATGTCCATCCCGAGACAGCTCAGGTGTTTCCACAACTAGGGAGGGCTAAGGAACTATCTATTAACATCCCAAATATCATAGGCCCTTAGTAAGACATCATCCTCTGGAATATCTATGTGATGCAGCCGCTTCCCTGGAGCATGTGTGGATATCCTGAGGAATCCCCTAGGTGGCCACCTTTCTTGGTGACTATGCTCTTCGGGGGCCACTGGGTCCACTGCCCCTGCCTCCCCCTCCACCGGTTCAGAACACTCCGCCAAGATAGCCCCACTACCATGGGATGTACCTACCACCTTCCAGCCCCGGCCATGAGGTTGGGGAGGTCCACCATTACCGGTCTGGAAAATCGTCTGCTTTAGCATTTCCCAAGGGTATGCCGCCCCCAAAATTTGGCATATTCATTCTCCAACCCGAAGACGGTCGTGGGTGGAGGTAGATCATTCCTTGTCTTTCCATCCTTGTGAGTAATCATGAGCCACATCTGCCTCATCACGCTTGGATTCTCTTCATGGTGCACCCCACGATAGACCTGTAGGGTCAGTCGCTGCATGCACTGAAATTGCTGGGCAAATCGATGCGAAGCGTACAGCTTATAGAGAAACTCACGGTCCACCCTTGCCACCAAGACTCCACCTAGAATGGCCAGATTATAGGAATGGTTCTATTTTATCCCTCGACCATCATTTGTGAAGGCCCCCATTGGCAACAGGAATAGATGAAGTTGAACTCTTCAACCTTCCAGACTCGGTTTAATACCATTGGTACAATCAGCTTGGCCGAAAAGCTCCTTGTGTCATTCTGGATGGATGGGAGAAAGTTCGACCCCAGAGGGGGAATATGGTTTTTGTATTCACAAACCCCCCTAATGTACACCGCTCTCCACCCATACACGAGGTGGAACGAGCCACATATCCTCTATGGCCTCTTCCCCTCGCTAATTGTGCCAGAGCATTTTGTATATCTTGGTGAGCATCAGGATTCTGAGGTTCATCCACCCTCTGGTCGCTAGCATGGAGGCCATGATCAATGTTCTAGGTCACACACCTGCATTTTTTGTCCCTCACCATCATGATCCAACTGTATATGAGAGCCGCGACGAATGCCGCCATCTTGACTATCGGTCGTTGCTGTGTGCTGACGCTGAATCCCTAGGTCCCCCACTGGTTTTCCTCCATTATCCACTCATATGAGTGCTCCATTTCCCGTTGATCCCCTTTTGGGAAAGTCCAGGGCCACACCAGGAACCATTTGTTTTCCAGGAAGTTCATAAATTGCATGAACCATCATCTGAAGTGGAAATCTCTCACAGCATCCTTTCCCTCTCCCTGCACAAGTCTCCTCAATGCCATCGCCAGTGGTGGAATCTACTATGAATCCTCCAATGCACCCATAGTAAGGAGGAATTCGTCTTACATCCCTCACAGTATCAGGACCCCTGATATCTGATGCACACCCCAGAAGATGATTCCCACCTCCGCATGATTTAGGTGGAAGATATTTTTCCCCGATGACCACCGGCTCAACAGCTCTAGCATCAACTGATTCGGCTGGTAGATGAGAAATTGGGAGGCCCAGGCTGCCTCAAATAGACCAACTCTCCTCATCTTTTCCCTGAACTCTTCAGATGATGTGCTTACCCAGTAGGCCCAGGCCTAGTCATCTGTAATGTTGCCACCCTGACGTAGGTCCCACTCATTAAACCATCCCTTCTTCGTGTTCCTCAGTGTCCCTTTAGGATTTCAAGGTGCATAGGATGGGATATCTACGGCTGCAATGCATTCCCGTCAATTTCGTTCAGATTATTGTACAAACAATGAGTGTTAGCAGGCGTAATGTTCTTTCGAGAATGGTCATTAGACACCCTGAACCACTGGCACTGGCACGAAATGCTCCTGAACCAGTAGGATGGCTCGTCCCTATTTGTTTCAGGGATGAAGATGTCATCCCGTACTCCAAATCCATAAAAAGGTATCCTCTTACACAATGGTTAGTCCATTTTGATTTTGGAAAATACCTACACTAGTGAATCATAGTTTGAGTGGCTCTGTACCAACTCCCCCAAACCCAATTTATCTACCATCTCTTCCCTTCAGGTAGCATCCACAAGGACCCCATGACAACCTGTTAGTGATCTATCATGTCCTTAAAATTCAGATAATTTTAGGACTGGATCGCGAAGCCCGATTTCAAAGCTCAATCGTGGAGAATGTTTGTAGAGCTCGATCCAGACAGCGGAATCGCAGAGCCTTGCACTGACCCTCATATACAAGTTGTGGAGTGCACTAACACGAATTTGAAGATAATCTTTGCGCCATGAAGCTAAAGGCCCTATTCATCGAAAGAAGTCATGGAGTGCGTGGAGAAACATGAGTCGAGAGCAACAAAAGATGAAATCGTGAAAGATAGAAAGGAAAAAATAGAAGTCAACCCCACTATTAATAGGCAAGGACCCTAGGTGATTTGCGGCACATCCAACTGTGACAGACTTCATCGCAATCCCAGATCGTGCATCGTTGCTCCGCTTTGCAAGCCTCTTTCGCGAGGCCACCTCATGGGTAACCAAGGAATTTTGGTGATGGACCCTCAGACTTGGATTCTCATTTTCTCCTCGACTCCTAGTCTGAGGGGGGGCAATTGTTGATGCCAAAATTGGGGACAAACAGAACATCCTGAAAGCATTAGGGACTGCCTCTCAAATATGGATCGTGAATCCCCTATATCCCTATGGAAGGCGCAAAAGAGATCCTTCACGACCCGCCATAGAGAAATAAGGCAGGGCAGCTCCAAGAACCCTTTTGATGTTCGCGACACGCCACGAAGCAACATGGTGGGCCAACCCCACAAACCCCTTTTATGTTCATGACCCACCATGAAGAAACGAGGTGGGACAGCTCTGTGAACCCCTTTGACGTTTGCGACCCACTTCAAAGCAATGAGGTAGGACAGCTCCGCGAATACCATTGATGTTGGTGACCTACTGCGAAGAAATGAGGCGGGATGGCTCCGCGAATCCCTTTGACATCCGGGACTGGCCGCGAAGCAAGGATGTGGGACGGCTCCGCGAACCCGTTTGACATTCACAGCCCTTTGCAATGCAAGGAGGTGGGTCGGCTCCGCGAACCCCTTTGACGTTCGTGACCCACCACATGGAAAGTTTTGTATTCTTTCCCAGTGAACCCCACTTTGTGGCGCCTCTTGACTATAAATACCAGGCTCCCCTAGAGGCCAGAGGATAGACCCTCTGTCCTTTCACCTTCCTAGCTCTCAAATCACGAAGCACCTATGATCTGCAAACCATGAGCTCTTCAATGTACTTCAACATCACGAAGTTCCTTCCCTTCGCATGAATTCCGCCCCTCTGTAAAGAGGGATGCCGTTGGCGGAGCCCACCAGCCTTCACGGAGGAAGGAGATCCCCAAGGGAACGCAGGTCTTCGTGAAGCGCTTAGGCTTCGCAAAGCACCCTCGATGTGCATGTAACCCAAGTGCCAAGGCCGGGTCTCTATGCATCGCGAAGAACATTGGTTCACAATTATATTCTTTGAAAGGTACCCTTGCTTTGTCAGGCATTGCTTCACGAATGCCTTTCCACATCGCGAAGCTCCTCCCATATGCAGTTGTGCCCTATCCCTATCATAGGCGACTACACTTCATTAAGAAAATCACTTTGTAGAGTCCATCCACTTCACGGTGTACCAGAGATCCACAAGTCTTCTGTTGATGGCCCATTTTTCTCTACAACCCATTTTCCCATGCACCCATTCAGGTTCGCACAAAGAAACATCAAACTACCTTGGACGATGCTGCCCATTGCATTGCTTCGCCTAACGATTCATCGCATAGGCACTCTAACGACTATTGCTTCTTCACATAGCCATGCTAACATGGACCCCCAATGGGACCACCTCTCGACACAACCCAACCCTGGCATTGCCGATTCCTTCCTTCCCCCAAGGGTGGGTGGGTTTAGATTATTTAAGTCCAAGGGGTTGGGAGCGAACCCACCTCATCTGAGCTGCAGGACATTCAACTACCAAGAATCATCATCCTCACAACATGATGTTAAACTGTGACATCACCCCACACATCCTATGTGGGTCTCCCTCCTTGGACATTCTGCACATCCACTCCTCTCAACGGGAGTAAAATCTTTCTCAAATGGAATGAGATCCTCTTTGTTGAGGTGGTGCCTATCCGCGGGGAAGGGAAACCATCATGGGGTAAGCCCCTAGCCTTTCATGCAGGAGTTAGTACCCCTACTCCTCTATTTTCTAGTGCCAAGGTCCGGAAAAGGGCGTGGTGGGGAACGGTGATCCTCCTCTCATTTGTTCCATGTCTCTCTCCCGCTGGGCTTTGTCACCACCAAGGCCTCCAACCTAGAGTAAGTCCCGATATCCATCTCCTTGGGCCGCTAACCATGTATAAGCTCCACTTCACTTCCCACAGACTCACCTTCCATGATGTGATCATCGGGCCTCTGTTGCCTCTTGTTTCCCAAACCGAGCATGACTCACGTGGGCTTAGTGTAATAATTTTCTATGACATCCATTCTCACTGGTCTACTAGAGTGTAAGCCCCACACCACCATCCCAAACTATGTGGAATTTGATCTTTTCCAAGGGTAGGTATGTAGGAAGCCTCCCTAAGTTTCAAGACCAACAACTATTGGTCCCAACCACTTTCATGTCGGTGCACCAATGCCCCATCCCGAACTATGTGGACTTTGATCTTTTCCAAGGCAAGGTACGAAAGAATCATCTCTTATTGTCAGGCCCAAAAAACATTGGTCCCGACCACATTCATGTCGGTGCACCAATTCCATATCCTAAACTACGTGGAATTTGATCTTTTCCAAGGAATGGTATGTAGGAAGACTCCATGAGGTTCAATCCTAACAACCATTAGTCCCAACCACTTTCACATCGGTGCACCAATTCCCCATCTTGAACTATGTGGACATTGACTTTTCCAAGGCAACATACGTAGGAAGCTTCTATGAGGTTCAATCCAAACAACCATTGGTCCGGACCACTTTCACATCAGTGCACCAATGCCTCATCCCGAACTATGTGGACAATGATCTTTTCCAAGTCGAGGTACGTAAGAAGCCTCTATGAGGTTCAAGCCCAACACCCAATCATTCTGACCATCTTCACGTCGGTTCACCAACACCCTAGCTGGCCTTGAGTGTAATCCCCACAGCCATACCTGAACTACTTGGTCTTTGATCTTTTCCATGGCAAGGGACGTAGGAAGACTCCACAAGGTTCAATACCACCATCTATATGGGCCCCAGGTCCTCCTTCACATCAGTTCCCACACTAATTTGAACTACGAGGACTTTGATCCTTGCAAATGCAATGTCGTAGGAAGCCTCCCTGAGGTTCAATGTAACACCCTGATATTTTATGAGAAATATTATTTTTAATTTTTTTGATGTCTTGTGTTTTTCTCTAAACCAACCTTATCATGCACTATATGCAACAACGTATTATTTTTCCATATATGCAACACAATTCTTGGATTGTGTTTCTCGCAAGAGTGACCTTCCTCAATACCGTGTGTTATATGTAATACCGAGTTTCACTAGACAAAGATATATTGTAATAGTATTATTATGATCTTGCTGTTTTGAATAGTATTAACAAAATTATGAATTTTATAACATTATTATTTAGCTTACCCATATTTTAGAACATGGTAGGAGAACAAAATAAAATTTTTGAATAAAAGAATTATTTTTCAAAAAATGTAGTTTTGTCACCTTTTGATGGCACACCAATTTTAAATATAATTTTTGACAAGTTTATAATTTCAATTTGACAAAGTAACCATTTTATTTTGAATCAGAATATAAAAATTTACATTGGATTAAATTTTGACATTATTCTGATAACCATCATATTTTGATTAATAGTAAAAATACGCTAAATTTTAATATAAAACATCTTTTTTCATCGAGATAATTTATGTCGATAAATTATAAAGTTAAATGTTTTTAATGTATAAATAGAATATATTTTTACGATTTAATATAATTTATGTCATTATCATTTATTTTACAATGAATTAATAGGTAAAAACATTTCAAATTTTTTCCATGCTTTAAACAAAGACCCATTTTTTCGACAATGATATTAATTTAAAATTAATTACTACAACTCCTATGTTTTGAATTTGGAAAAATGTATTCCTTATTTGGAATCAATAGGTCAAAATTATGTTAATAGGCTAATTTTATTTTTCTTCATTATGAATAGTAACTATGGTAAATTTTATTTACCATAGTTAAAGATAAATAATGTAATTAAGGGATAAAGATAATATTATAAAATTACATTAACACTTTTCATAATATAATTGGATGATTATATTTCATCCTAAAATATACTTGGGTCGAAATGGTATATATTGGAACCCACTATTATGTGATTAAGCTATTTATTTTATTTTATTTAATGAAAAGTTAAATATGTCTCACTAAAACCTTAATAATTAAATTATTTTTAATATAAGGTTATACTGAATATAAATTCGATTATAAAAACTAATTAGAAAGATAAAATGTTTTTCTTTGTCATGGTTATTTATTTATAATTTTTATGAAATATATAATTACCTTAATACCATATACATTTATGATATAGAAATTATTTATTTAGTGAGAAATCAATAATATAGTTTTTATTAAAATAATAACAGCCATAAAATAAACCAAACACTTAACCAAACCTTATTTTTAGAGTATATATAAACTAAAACCATCCAACTGTCTAATTTTGGACCATTTAAAGCGTTATAAAACAGATTATGACATTTATATTATTTTATTTTAAATGATGTCAAAGTCGTCGCCTTAATGGTTTAATAAACATAACATTTTAAAAGTTGGGTGTTTTAAAAGATAAATTATAATAAAAATAATATTAAGAAATATATTTGATTTATATTCAATCATAGTATTTTTTCTAATTTTTATGCAATAAATATGTATATTAAATTTTTATACAAAAATTTTGTAGTAATTATTTTATTAAGGGAAATATCAAATAAATGATTTTAAAAGTATTAAAATAAATATTATATGAACTAATTAATGTGATACACGAAATTTTTAGTTTCATATGACTTTTTAGAAATATATTAAATAGTTTTTTTCTAAAATATATTCTGTATGAATTTTATTTAAATTCAAATAAATGAATTATGTCAAAATGGACACTATTGATATTTTATGAAAATAACATATTATTAAATTGATCAAAAATCCCAAAAATATTTAGAAATTACAAATTTATATTGTATAACATGTCATAAAGTATGATATTATATACAATTTACAACACATAAGTAATTATTCATAACCATTTAAAATTTATAACAATATTACCACAAATCAAATTAAATTGATTAAATAAGGATAAATAAAAATGATAAGGTTTAAAATAAAATCAAAAAATGTTTAAATTTGATTTTTTGATGATATTACAACCCTATATTATCTCATATCCAAATTTGAGTAACTTTGGAAGTTTTATGTTGGGTTTGAGTTTATTATATATTAATATTTTAGATATTTCCAAAAGTGCCCCTCTACTCTCGGATAAAAAGGAACCTCCTCCCTCTTCTCTTCACTCCATTTTGAGCCTTCATGATCGGCCAAACCCTGTCAATTCCTTTTATCAACCTCTATAGTTAAAATATATAGGTGTTGGACTTCTCAAAAGACCAACTCTAGTTCCCTAAGAGGAAGTTTAAAGGGGGCACTTCGAGGAAGAGGAAATATCTTCTACTGATTTTTTCAAATTTATTTTTTCTTCTACATCCTCTTCTTTAGTTGTTTCATTATAAAGTAATAAAATCAGTATCACTAATATACTGTTATGTTATTATAAATATGAAACAACCCTATTTCACCTTCTTCTCATCCTACGAACAATGAAATCACTCCGCGTGCGTACGTACAAAACATTGTCACCACGTTGTGGTGTAATCTTTTTTCATCACCAACATACTTCAATGGGTTTAATGATGGAATAAATTACTATACATTATTATTTTAAATTTATATTGATTATTAAATATTATACACTATACTCTTCAATTCAAATTCCACAATCATGGGAATGATAGCATCGCTCGTGCGTACGTATGGTCTACCGTCTACACGATGAGATGCGATTCATTCTACATTATCTTCATTATATAAATCAATTTTGTGAAATAATATGAAATATATTATACTAATAAAATTCTTTAAATTGTATAACTATATCCTAAAAAAATTAATAAGTATTTATTCGACAAAACATGCATAATAACATAAAATAGTTAACACCCGAATAACGAGTGAAAATGAAATGTTACTAATAAACCGATAAGAACATGACCATGTATGATATCATAAAAATAAATATGATTATGTAATAAGTAAATGACATTATTTAAATCATTATACAGGAGGATCGGACATGAATGAATGAAATTGGACCTAAGGTAAGGGATAATTTTTCAATCTCATTTTTATCTAAGATTTCTTATACATAAGTATTTACTAAGGTTATATTTATCATCCATGTCCATGTTTTACAAAAATGTTTTTGTAAAGTATGTAATATTATTCCATGTATTTTTAAAGTCATTTTTACCCATTGTTATCTTTTACTACATTGTATGGAAGGAATCTTTCTTTTTTTTACCATACAAGGTTTTTTTTGACTTTTCCGGCAAAAGTACGAGGAGAACGTTTTTAAACTTATACAGCATAAATGGATTTTTATAATTTTATAATGCCTTATTTCCATGGATAATCCTCTACAATATTTCATGATTATTTTCTACAAAATTATTTTTTTTTGAATTTTCATGAAATTTTGAGAAAATAAAATGATTTTGAAGAAGAAAGGATATTTTCCTCAAAAATTTGTTTCAAGTGTTTTATCAAAACTATTTTCCATATAAGATTACATTCATTAATATGAAAATGTTTAATGTATAATTTATCTATTATTTAAATGGTTTTATTTTGTTTATGATGAAATTATATCCATTGTTTTATATGGATTTTGTTATGATGGAATGATGTATATGAAACCCATTTTATTCATTTGGTTATGATGAATGATTTATGTCTATTTTGTGGCACATGAAATAATGGTTTAATTATGAGATGGTTAGGACCTATATCTCTCTATAATGAATTGGGTAAATATTTATTTCTCATGAGATAAACATGGCTATAATGACAAGTAAATCTGGTTCAGTAATACAGGGATGGAATGGAATGTAAACCCGGTTCAGTAATGGAATTTGTCCACTATGATGGTCTTGGCAGCAATGCCTTGGCTACTATGTAAATCATATCATGTGATTGATGGTTTTACACAATTACATGTTTTATTGTCGTGTTATTTTATCATTATTTTTTTCCTTTATGATCTATTCCTTACATTCGGCCATGATTTCTTTCACAACTCTTGATTTTAATGTTTATACTTTATGTTCTTGTTTTTATGATCAAATGTATATGTTCTGTTTCATTTTATCCATGCTTAACATTACTGAGAATTTTAGATCATCCTTTATATGTTTTATTTTCCCCAGGATATAAAGAAAGGTTTATGTAAGAAAAAAAGGGGAATATATTTATGAGAGATGTTGATGATCTTTTACAATGATTATAAGATTATGTTCCATGATTCCAAATACATTACACTATTACAATCCATGGGTGTCTATTTTTTGTATATATTATGTATTCTACAAAAGTAATGTAATGTCCATGTATTTCAATCTCGGGTCTCTATAGTTGGTATCAGAGGAATGGTTTAGATAAACATTGGAAACTAGGATGCGAAAACATTAGAGAGATCTCTAGAGATATATCTAAGGTATGTGTAGGAATGTCTGTAAGGTTAAGTTTAAATTATAGGTTACAATCCTAGAATTATGATAACGATCATGAATAACCTAGGATTAATCCTAATATGTTAGAGATTGAATGTACACCCCCTTTATTATGTTGTTTTCCTAGTCTGATTTTTTCCACTCAAACTATTCTTTTTGGTTTTAGAAAATTGCTGGAAACAGAAAGATTCAAGTTAATGGAGAATGTGGTGGACAATGGAATGATATACTTCATGAGAAACCAAATGAAATGGTATTTGGAAGTCCAAACATCGTTATTATGTCTCAACATTAGTATGTTTTCTGAATCATCTAATAATAGAATGATGGAGTTTCATTATTATTATATAGGAAAGAAAGTTCAATTTCCCTAATATAAATCATGTGGGAAGAGGTATTAGGGAGAATGTTTCAAAAGAACTGGAAGATGCTTTGGGTGTGGAAAAAAGGACACAAATCTAGTAATTGCAAAGGAAAAGGTTCACTTAATACCATGGAAAAGGATAATGGTATTTCTAAGACATCAACAATGGTTAAATGTTTTAAATGTGGAATGTATGGGCATTATGTAAACTAATTCCCTAAGGGTAATTCTCATGAAGAGAATTAGCATGGTCATATGGGTAGTATTTATGTTGTTGATGATGAAGAGACTACAAATGATATATGAGATGAATGAAGTGTGGAGGAAAAAAATGATAAAGCTCGGTCAATGGTTTAAGAAGGTAGTTTAATGATTGTATGTTTATCAAGGGTAATGTTGTATAGGTAATTTAGTGGTCCTATGGAATAAAAAAACATCTATGTATTGATACACTATTGTTTTTCTTAAAGTATTTTAGAGTATATGTTGAATGGTTCTGGAAACCATGAATGGTTATTCAGATATTGTTGGAAAGTAGATGATATGAGCATAATGATGGGATAAGGTGATAATGAGATGTTTGATAGTATTAATGAGCTCATGATTGGTTTAAGGACAATGTGATATCATGGTTTGAGTATATAGATTTTTTTGGGATATTGGTATGTGGAAAGAGTTAACATTTGACAGCATTCATGTTTTCACTAAGGTTTTATAGTAACTCATGTTTCAAGAGAATATATGACTAAAGTATTTACATGTTTGGAATGTGACCAATAAAATATATCATATGATATATGGGGGTAAATAATGGTATTCACATGCTCGGTAGATGACCTTTCTAGTATTCATTTTCTTTATACTATGAGATTGGACAGAAGTGTTTTTGATAAGTTTAAAGGTTGGAATGGATTAAGTTAGACATCATATAGTTTTGTTTAAGGCTAATTTTTTTTCAAAAATGATAAAATATTATAGTTTTAGAAAAAGGAAAACTTGCAGGATAGGTAACAACCCATCACGTCAGACAAGGTTGTGGGGATCGAACCCACAACCGATGTTTGGCAGGCCTTTATCGCCTACCACAAGACAACTGTAAGTCCCTAGTTAGTAAAAAATAGTTTTATTTTATCATGCGGTATGATAGATGAATTCTAAGTCCATTTTTTGAATCATAGATGATTAATCTCACCATAGATGGACTTATGTATATTGAATAATTTGCGCTGCCCTTTTTGTGACAAAGACTTATGGAATGACCTATCATTCTATCGCATTATCTGCTAACATTTCAAGAATGAAAAATTAAACTTCTTTTCTTTAAATAAGAAATGAATTTTAAATTTTTCATGTAATTACCAATGATGATATTACACTAAAATCATGTAAGTATTTATCCTTATGAAAAAATTCATCAATGTTTGGGAAATGATTTTGAAAACCAAAAACGTTTTCCTAGTACCCTCATATCCGATGAATCATATGGTACCTTAGATCATCACAAATTTATGGCTTTGTGATTGTTGTATTTTTCATAGCCATGTTCTCTACCACTCTCCCTCAGAACATGATGGTTAGATTTCTCTTCAATATCTATGTTTTCACCTATGTTCTCCTATCTGGAAACCCGGTGATTAGTTAATTTGGGTAACTGTTATATTTCTTACTTTAGATTTTAAAATTATGTTTTAGTATTCCTTTTTACAATGTGGGTTTCTATGAAAGAAACATTCTTGAATTAAAAATTTTATAATTCCAATGAATTTCGAGGGTGAAATTCATTTTAAGGGGGTTAGAATGTAACACCCTGAAATTTTATGAGAAATATTCCTTTTAATTTCATTGATGTCTTGTGTTGTACGCTACACTAATATTAGCTTTCACTATATGAAACACTGTATTAGATTTTTGTATATGCAACACTATTCTTGGCTTGCGTTTCCCGCAAGAGTGACCTTCCTCAATAGCATGTGTTGTACGCAATACCGAGTTTCACTAATCAACAATATATTGTAATAATATTACTATGAACTAGCCGTTATGAATAGTAGTATCCACATTTGTAATTTTATAACATTATTATTCATCATAGTCATATTCTAGAACATGGCATGAGAACCAAATAAATTTTTCAAATAAAAGTAGTATTTTTTTAAAAAATGCAGTTTTGTCATCTTTTGATGGCGCACCCATTTTAAATAAAATTTTTTACAAGTTCATTATTTAAATTTCACAAAGTAAAAATCTTTTTTTTAATTAGGTTGTAAAAATTTAATTTGGATAAATATTTTACATTATTCTGATAACCTTTATATTGTGATGAATAGTAAAAATACGCTAAATTTAAATAAAAAACTGCTTTTTTCCTCGAGATAATTTATATGGTTAAATTATAATATTGAATGGTTTTAAAGTATAAATAGAATATTTATTTACTATTTAATATAATTTATTTCATTATCATTAATTTTACATTGAATTCATAGGTAAACGCATGTCAATCTTTTGCAATGTTTTAAACAAAAACCCATTTTTTCGACAAAGTGATTAAATTTAAATTAATTACTCCATCTTCTATGTTTTGAATTTCAGAAAAATGGATTCAATATTTGGAATCATTAAGTCCAGATTATCATAATAGTCTACTTTTATTTTTGGCCATTATGAATAGTAACTACAGTAAATTTTATTTACCACAGTTAAATGTAAATCGAGTAATTAAGTGTAAAAATAATATTACAAAATTATCTTATCACTTGTCGTAATATAATTAGATTATTATATTTCGCCCTAAAATATACTTGGGTCGAAAAGGTATCTATTGGAACACACGTTTTTTGATTAAGACATTAATATTATTTTATTTAAATAAAAGTTAAATATGTCTCACTCAAACTTCAATAATTAAATTATTTTTAATATATGGTAATATTGAATATAGTTTTCATTATAAATACTCATTGGAAATATAATTTTTTTATTTATCATGGTTATTTATTTATAATTTTTAAGGAATATATAATTACCTTAATAGCTTATACATTAATGATGTAGAAAGTTTTTATTTAGTGAGAAATCAATAATATAGTTTTTATTAATATAATAATACCCATCAAAATGACATAAAACTTGAACAAACCTTATTGGTTGAGTATATATAACCCATAATCATCCAATTTTCGACTTGTGAACAATTTGTAGCCTTATGAAATAGATTATTAAATTTATATTATTTTATTTTAAATGATGTCAAAGTTGTCACCTTCATAATTAAATAAACATAACATTTTAAAAGTTGTGTGTTTTAAAAGATAAATTCGACTAAAATTATTTTTATGAAATATATTTGATTTATATTCATCATAGTATATCTTTTTAATTTTTATGCAACAAATATGTATATTAAATAATTATACAAAAATGTTGTAGTAATTATATTATTAGGAGAAATATAAAATAAATGATTTTAAAAGTATAAAAATAAATATTATATGAACTAATTAATGTTATCGCCATATTTTTTAGATTAATATGAATAGATAGAAATATATTAAATAGTGCCTTTTTAAATTATATTCTGTATAGATTTTATTTAAATTCAAATAAATGAATTATGTCAAAATTGACACTATTGATATTTTATGAAAATAACATATAATTAAATAGTTTAAAAATCACAAAAATATTTAAAAATTGAAAATTACAGGGTCTAAAATTTCATAAAGTATCAAATTATTTATAATTAACAACAAATAAGTAATTACTTATAACCATTTATAATTCATTACATTATTACCACAAATAAAATTAAAAAGATTAAATAAGGATAAATCAAAATGATAAGGTTTAAAATAAAAACAAAACATGTCTAAATTTTATTTTTTGATGATATTAAAACCCTATATTATCTCATATCCTAATTTGAATCACTTTGGATGTTTTATGTGGGGTTTGAGTTTATTATAAATTAATACTTTTGAGGTTTCCAAAAGTACCCCTCTACTCTCTTATTAAAGGGAACCTCCTCCCTCTTCTCTTCACTCCATTTTGAGCCTTCAACCTTAGAGAAACCCTACCAATTCCTATTCTCAACCTATCTAGTTACATTATAGAGGTTCTGGTATTCTCAAAAGACTAACTCTAGCGCCCTATGTGGATGTTTAAAGGAGGCACTTTGAGGAAGAGGTAATATCTTCTAATAATTCCTTCAAATTTATTTCCTCTTCTACTTACTATTCTTTAGTTGTTTCATTATAAAGTAATAAAAAAAGTATCAATAATATATAGATATGTTATTATAAATATTAAAGAACCCAATTCCACCTTTTACCCATCCTATGAAAAATGAAATCACTGCGCGTGTGTATGTACGGAATACCGTCTCCACGCCGTCGTGTAATCCTTTTTTCATCACCAACATACTTGGATGGTTATAATTATGGATGAAATTAATATATAATATTATTTTAAAGTTATAAAGATTCTCCAATATTATACACTATACACTTCAATAAAATTGAACAATCATGGGAATGATATCATCGTTCATGCGTACGTACGGCCTACCATCTCTACGATGTGATGCGATTCGTTATACATGATCTTTATTGAAGAATTATTACATAAATGAATTTAATGAATTAATATGAAATATATTATACTAATAAAATTCTATAACTGACATAACTATAACCTAAAAATAGTTATAATGATTTATTTGACAAAACAAGCATAATAACATAAAATAGTTAACACCTGAATAACGAGTAACAATGAAATGTTACTAATAAACCGATAAGAAAATTACCATATATGATATCAAAAAAATAAATATGATTCTGTAATGACTCAATGAAATTATTTAAATCATTATAGAGGAGTTTTTTACACTAATGGAATAAATTGGACCTAAGGTAATGAATAATTTTCAATCTCATTTTTATCTGATATTGCTTATATATAAGTATTTATTGAGGTTATATTTATCATCCATGTCCATTTTTTATAAAAAATATTTCCTATGGAGTTTACTATTCTTCTAAGTATGTTTAATGTCATTTTTACCCTTTTTTGACTTTTACAACATTGTATGGAAGAAATCATTCCTCTGTTTACCATACAAGGTCTTTTTTGACTTTTACGAAAAAATTACGAGGAGAACGTTTTTTAACATATAAGGCATAAATTTATTTTTAAAGTTTCATAATTCCTTATTTCAATAAATGATCCTATACAAGATTTCATGATTATTTTCAAAAAATTCTTTTCTTCTAAATTTTCATGGCATTTTGAGAAAACAAAATGATTTTGAAGAAGAATGGTTTTTTTCTTCATGAATTCATTTGATGTGTTTTATCAAAACTATTTTACATCTAAGATGGAATTATTTAATATAAATATGTTTCATGTATAATGTCCCTATTAATTAATTGGTTTTATTTTGTTTATGATGAAATTATATCCATTGTTTTATATGGATTATGTTATGAAGGAATGATGTATATGAAACCCATTTTATTCATTGGGTTATGATGAATGATTTATGTTTATTTTGTGGCACACGAAAAAATGATTTCATTATGAGATGGGTGAGACATATATCTCCCTCCAATGCATTAGGTAATGATTTATATCTCATGATATAAACATGGATGGATTGGAAAGTAAATCCAGTTCAGTAATACAGGACTGGAATGGCATGTAAACCCGGTTCAGTAATTGAATATTTCCACGGAGATAGTATTGGATGGAATGTCTTGGCTACTATGGAAATCATATCATGTTCTAAATGGTTTTCCACAATTACATTTTTTATTCCCAAGCTATTTTATTATGATTGATCTTCCTTTGATGATCTATCCCTTAGCTACTACCAAGCTTTATTTCACAACTCAGGATTTTGATGTTTAAACATTATATTCATGTTTTTAAGTTGAATTTTATATGTTGAATTTTATTTTCTCCATGCTTAACATTACTAAGAATTTTAGCTCACCCTTTATATGTTTTCTTTTCCCCATGATATAAAGAAAGGTTTTAGCTAAGAAAAAATTCGAATATCTTTATGGGAGATGTTGAATATCTTTCACCATGATTAGAAGATTATGTACCAAGTCCCCAAAGACAATAAAATATTACAGTCCTTGGGTATATGTTATTGTTATGTATTAAGCATTCTGAAAAAGTAATGTAATGTCCATGTAAATCAAGCTTGGGTCTCTACATTCAAGCCCAACATCTGGTCGTTATGACCCCCTTCATGTCGGTACGCCCACACCATCTATCTGGACCCCAGGTCCTCATTCACATCGATTCACCTTCATCCCCTATGACGTTAAACTATAAACCCCACACAGTGGTAATCCATTGTGTCCCCTAGTCAGGGGCTAGATGTTCTGTCCCTCAGTCAGCGGTAAGCTGTTGTGTTCTAATCAGCAGTAAGCCACTGCGTCCCCTACTCAACTGCAAGTTGTTGTAATATCCTTCGCTAGGACCCAAATCTTTGGTCTGTCCTAGTGGAATCAGACCTACATGGGCTGCTAACCACGTATAATCCCCATCGACATCATCAGGTTGTTGTCCTATGTGTACACCCCAGTTCAATCTCATCGCATGGCCTTTACCTCGAGTCTATGTGTCTCAAGAGGGTCATTCCCTAACCCAATGGTTCCACTGCCTCAAGGTCCCATACACTTGTCTATTCTCGCAGACCGCCTCCTTATGCATCACATTGACCTCCTAAACTACATGGACATTGATTCCCTGCCACGGGGATACGTGAGAAGTCTTTCTGAGACTCAAGACCAACATTACTGTCATCCTCACGACGGTTCCATCCCATTCACCACCCATTTCACTCATCACCCCATCATCTGTCTTGATTCTTACCCGGGACACCACATCTTGGTGAGGTCATGTCCACCCACCTATATCAGTGTGTTCTTCAGGGGTTACCCTCATCTAATCCACTCTTGTTATTGATCTGATCAGTCTGATCTGTCTCCACTGGACGTTAAACTTGCATTATACCCTATGTTAAACATGGAATGCTGAGGAAACATATGATAAATTCATGTGGCATATAATTCATCGCATTCGACACAGGATTCCTTGTCCATTCGCCCCTCGAGAAGCCCTATAATAAGCGGAAGAAACCCATATACGCTAGTGTTCTAACTCCCAGACATGCTAGTGATGTCCAACATGACTAATCCCCTGACTGAAGGTTACTTCCCTGACCATACCCTTTTGAATTTCCTGACATAAGTTGTGTAATTAACTGGTGTTCGTGAAGATATGGTTCCAGGAAGAGTTTCACAAACAACGTCCTAAATCAATAAGGGAGACCTGTACTAGGTGATGATTTCTGAGGAGAAATCCATGGAAGGAATAACTGATACACCATCATCATGTTTCGATCAATGAAAAAATGTCCCGAAATAAGGAAGGGATTCCGCCCCCATTTGGAAAGCTAGAATGTGGGGAAAAGCTGTGCATCCCACAAACTGAAGGATGTGCGTGCCCCGAAGAAAGCATCAGAATCAATTCCATTTAATATATTTATTATAATTTTTTATAAAGAAAATATTGATGACTAGTTTTTAAATTCTGAAACAATACATATATTGTTATGTGATTTTACAGATTTTTTATTTAATATATGTTTATTTGTCTCATGACGGAAAGAATTTGGATATAAAACATTGATCAGATCACTAATGAGTTTCAAAGGGAGTTACCATTTTTTTGGGATCTATATTAAATAATTATTCAGGTGGTATATTGTTTCGATTACCATGTTTTTATTTTGCTGAAATACCATGGTTAAATCATGAGTTAGTGAGTTACCATATCACTTAATATGGATTCTAAAAAAGATATCATGTGTGGTATCAGAATGGAGAAATATAACAAGTGGAGAAAAACATTGATTCATAACAAAGTATTAGAATGAAACATTTATTTCTGATTGGCTTCTATTTGTTTCTAAACCCATCTATTCATGTGGACTTGTTAATGTATTAATGAATATCGAAACACTATTTTCATCTATTTCTCTTAATTATTATATTGGGAGTGCTAGAAATGTGATGGAATATGTGAATACACCATTATATCAAGAATTTGGGAAAATGAGTAAGCTTTAGATTTTAATAAGATTATATCATGGGGAATCAATTTTTGTATTTAGTAATACAATAGTTGAATATCTTATTATATTTATTAAGTAGTAACTAAATGACTGTTCATATATTTCCCAAAATTATTAGATGGAATCAAAGTTGGTTAAAAATTTTGGATTTTCATTTACTATGATTCATTCTTTCCACAAAATGATTTTCTATTTTTTAATAAAAAGATAGATTTGAGTCAGTAAAAATAGTTTGGTACATCAAGGTGGGAGACTAGTAAATAAGTTACTCAATCTTGTATACCATAGAATGTCACAATAAAATTCCCTTTAATTTGTAGGATTTAAAAAATATATCTAGATCAAAGAGAAAGGAATATGAGATGGCATGAAGATGATATAAATAAGGATGAAATTTAAATAGTCCATCTTATAGATATGTTATCTTTGATGAAATTTGATATGTTATATTTTGATTTTGCATCTGAACCGTGAAATGTTATAATGGGATTATTCTATAACGGTTTTGTCCCATCTCACCAAATTTATACTGCACATATTACTTGGCCTATTTTCATT
Organism: Viscum album; assembly: GCA_963277665.1. Classification (NCBI taxonomy): domain Eukaryota; kingdom Viridiplantae; phylum Streptophyta; class Magnoliopsida; order Santalales; family Viscaceae; genus Viscum; species Viscum album. The sequence continues at coordinate 1,298,492,352 of OY728155.1, forward strand.
CACATTTATAACTTTCCTTAATTTATTTGGATGAAGAAGTTGTTTACTATCATGATTATTTTGATATCTAGAACCAGTGGTCTTGAAAATGATATTTAAATATATTGGAGGCCAATAATAGATGAGTTACAAGAGATTTTTATTGTATGTTTTCATCTATACGATGTATTCATTAAGGAGTAATTTATGTTTTATCTACCTATATTTTTGATGATAAACGATTTCCCTACATACGTAATTTTTTCAGGTTGGAGTATAAAAGGGGAATAATTTTTGTCCCTCTTTTTATGAAAAATACGAATTCTTAGAGATTCATGTTTCGATAAAATTTCATCTTCATAAGGAATCAATTGTTTCTACCAATATATCATCTATACAGAAAAAATTATACATAGTTATATTACGCCATCAAGACACAAGAAACTCTATAAAGAATGTTATGGAATGATATTGGTAAATAACTTTATGGGTTTAGTTATGTTCTGAAAAAATTCAATAAAATATCACAAATTCAAATCATGTTAATTTTGATTCCAATAGTAATTAAAGAAATAAAATTTTATTCTTTGAGTTCTAATATTGGGAATCTAATTTATTATGTAATTTTTTGGTTGTTATGCATTTCAAGAAAATCCTTTGTTAGATGTTACATAATAAAATATTAAATTTCAATGGAAAATTTGACGATTTTCGATCACGTCATGATTTGATGTATTGGTATATAATAGAAATACATCATCCTGAGTTAATTGCTACAAATAAGTGGAATGTATGATTCCCTTGTTATTTGATGAAAAATGTGGAGAAAATGACTCTTTTAAGTCTTGGAAATTTTGAATTTTTCAGATGGTTATTCATGTAAAATATTGATAATGGTGAATACATAAGATGGGAAACTAAAATATTGTAAACCCCATGATTACCATGTTGTGTTTCATGAGTTTATTACCATTTCCCTTTTATATTTACTTTCACATCAATTTAAAGTTGTTAGGATTAAGTTTTGTAGGTTTTATCTAAACTATTGTTCCAAAAGGCTGAGCATTAATATTGTTCATACATTTTAGAGAGATTCAATGATTTTTCTTTATGACTTGGAGAAAAGTTTCCCACCATCACTTCTCAGATGCATGTTACATATAACAATAAAAATTCACACAGACGTAATTTTTGGTGATCCTATATTCATTTGGTGGCTATATCCAACAAAATATTGATGTTTAAATTGAAATATAATGTGAGAAAAAATATTACCCAAAATTTTCTATTGTGAAAGGCTATTTAGTACAAGAATTCATGGATTTTTATTCATAATACTTGGATCACATCATTACAAGGTATAATCGACTAATGAGAATTGACAATGGAAAATATCATCCCATTGAGCTTACATTGACTTCACTCCCCCAAATTGTTCGGGATATTTGTATCTTACTCATTGTGTACATTAATCATGGAAGATTGAGAAATGGACCATCATATAGTATTATTCAACTATAGTGTGATTTATGATTAGATGAAGTAATTAAAATAACAAAAATAAATTTTTTCATTGTATGATTTATTCATATATTTGAAAAATTTAAATTCCTTTATATTTTTAGAGAATATTAAGAAATTATAAAAGGTGGTACAGTTCTATATCTATTATGAGGAATGAAAATTTTCATAGAAAAGAGTTTACTTCTTGGTTATTGTAATAGGTAATAAATTTCTTTTTTCTCATAACATTATCTAGGAATATATATAAAATTTGATGTTAATATATTTCAAGTTTTAACTTTACCAATGAATGATGTATATGGTGAAATAAGATAATTGTGTTCTTGTACAAACAATGTGGTACATGATTTTATAGAAATGGTTTTCAAAGGAATTATATGAACAATAAATAGTTGTTCACCAAAAATGTAAATATAGCATCATGGTGTCATTATAAAATCTATAACAGATTGTTATGTGAGTGAATCAAAAAACCAACCTCAATTAGAAAACATATTGTATTATGGGATTTTTAAAGAATCATTTTATCGGATTACTATGCACCATTTCATGTAACACTGATGAAATGAATTATGATTGATTAAATGATGTGGAAAGGCAAATGTATAGATATATTTAGGTTTAGGGTGATTTATATGAACCACCATATTTATTATAATAAAACTTATATACTTATATCAAAATTTGGTTTGGTGTTTTATATAACTAAACCATTAAAATAACCATTTGGTTTTCTTGTTGATGTCATTCCTAGATATATTTTTAATGAAGTAATAGATGATAATGATGTTGCGGATGAACCTGCCGATATTTATTCCAAGGTTTCATTTTATGAAACAAATGATGCATTGGTTAGATCAGATTTTGAACCCACGATTTTTATAGAGAACATATAGAGTTTTCACATTGGTAAGTAATTACCTGATATTAGTGCAATATTTTACATTTTTTAGCATTCATACATCATATCAAATTAATACGTGTTTCCCCATACAATTACATGAGAAATGATTTATATTAACAAATAATGTGTTGATTAGGAAATAAAAATATCAAACAATAAACTATACATAATACTTTATAAAATGAAATACATACTTTTTATGTTCTCGAAATATTATTGTTGTTGACATGAAATGTCCATATATATTACTACTAATGTATAGGTCATCTGTAAAACAGTCAATTTGAAATTTTTGATGAATGATTATTGACCATGAATTAGTGCTAATTCAATGATGATAAATAATTTATAAAATAAGTAAAGAGAAATAATTTCTACAACTAAGGATTTGGTTTCCTTAATTAAAACATTTTGAAACATTACTTTTAACTACATATTTTAACCATATAAAACTACGAAAAGGGTAAAATGAGAATTTAAATTTCAAAATATATAAAAATAATAATAATTGGAAAAATATTCCTCTGTAACCTTATTAGAGACAGTAAAAGAGATTTTATATTATAGTACTCGAGGAGTAAAATTTGAAAGCAGGTCAAAATGAGTAAAAACATCCAGTTAATTAATTCCAATAAGTGAGATGTTTATAAGAATAAAAATATAAAAAATATTTACAAATGCATCATAAAATTTATAATATGTTTGGAATTAATTTCTCTAATATTCTATTACTTACTAAAAATACATATGAAAATTATTTTATGTCTGAAAACTAATGTTTTCCATGAAATATGTAGTAAATTTAGATATTAGTTCACACAAAATATATTTAAAACTAGATTTAAACTACTATTGGACACTTTTTTATTGATAAAAATTTGTGTTTCAATCTCCGTTTACTAGTGCCTACAAATGTTAATTTTCTATCATTGAAAACTATAAATAATTTTAGAATAATCATGATGGTTTGGGATTAAAAATCTAGTTTATTCCTTATTTTTCGAATAATTATAACAATGTTCTTTCTGATTCTATTTATCAAGGATGAAATCTATTTATTAAATTTGATTGTAGAAATCTTCTTATTTGTGTCCTTTTAGTTGTTGAATTTCAATAAAAAAACTACGGAATAATTATTCCTAGGCTTCTGAACAGTAAACTAGAAAACACGTGGAAAACTTACAATTTATGAAGAAAATATTGATGTTCATATGGAAAACCATTATATTCTAAGTGAAAAAACTTTTCATTTAGTGAATCTTCCTCTAATAATTCATGTATTAACATATCAATCCCTCTCCTATTATAACGTCTATTCCTACCCCGGTAGTTCATTTTATTCATGCTATTAACAATGTTGAATATCCCACTAAACCTAAACGAGGTTTTCATTATATTTTCAAGAAAATTTTGTTAAATATTCCATTGCTTGAGGTTGGGATGAAAATTCCTAAAAATTATACGTTTTTAATAGAAATTTACACCAATTATAGAAGTATTAAAGTGGTTTAAAATTATATCATTTATTTATTCTATAGTTGAATTATTTTACATCATTATAATATCTACTTTTTATGAATATTATTTTATTTTTCCTGATAAAAATTTATGATTGTAATAATGTTAGAAGAATATGAATATATTTAAATGAACAATGTATTAATGATTTGGGAATGTACCCTCTGGTCACCACTTTAAGTACAATATTTGTTTGAATATTATGTTCATTCATATTATTTATTATCGTTCATTTTATTTTATCATATTTGTTGTTTATGATACATAAACAAGGATATGGTTGGATCATTCTTCATATGATGATAATATAGAGGTTTTACTAGTATGATTGATCCTATAGTTCAGCCTACCACTGTGTATCTTTAGTCCCTATGATTTCATTTAGTTCAACATCCCTTTATCCTACTCCATTCACCATATGTACATCCTCTGATGATGCCATCTCCATATTTTCCTTACCCACATTTTCAATTTCCCTTTATTACCACACACACAGGATACATGTTTATACGCTTTGAGTCATCCTTATTACCCATTCCTAACATCCTCTATATATGGAACTATTTTTCCATATATCCCACCACCATATCCATATGGATATCCATATATAATATCATATGTACATGTAAATCAATCAGGGTTTCTCCCCCCATTGGTACACTTATCATCATCAACTATATATAGTACTCATACTATAGATATTTAACCCACCACAGAAGCTACATCCCCTCATCTAGAAGTAAAACATCATGGTTTAGAAGAAACGACATATATTGGTATGTGTTTAAACATTACTAAAAGTTATTATTGATAAATTCATATATATAATTTTCTGTTACTAATTTTTTTTTCACAATTACCTATACACTCCACCAAATGATGATTTCACACAAAAATTAAAGAGTTTTGGAATTGACACATGCATATTTAGGTTTAACATAATAAAGACAGTTCTATATTTGGAAAACACGGTAAATAATGACAAAATTTTATGGGAACACATCTAGATAGGGAAATATCAAAATGGTACAAAACATAAGTTTGAGGGATGATGGAAAAAAATACAAAACAATGTATGGTAGATATTTTTGTAATTAATTACAATCAATTAATATATATATATATATAATTAGAATATATTATTTACAAATATTCTTCCCAGTGAAGCTTTGATATAATTTTCTTTATATAAAAAATACCACTGCTTCAAGGTTAATGAAATTATGTGACATGTGGTGAGTTTATATGAATGACTTATATATTGGTTGGAAAAAGAGAGTTGATACAGAGCATTAAGAAATACTGATAATTCATGATTTTCCAATATCAAAAAACAGGTAGATTATCAAAATTTTTAAGGGCCTAGAATTTAAGTTATTAGTTAAATTTATATAAATAATAATTTATTTATTTGAATTTATTTTTAAATTAAAAAAATTAATTATTTTATTTGTGTTAATGGAATTATATAATTTCTTATTTATATGAGAAATTAGATAGAAAGAAAAGAAATAAGAGTTGAAATAAATACATTCATACTCTTCGACATACTTCACTCCCAGATCATGACCAAATATATGTAATCTATTTCATTCTACCCTCACCATTATTCTTATCCTTTGATTTTAAAAAGGCATTATCTACCTGAAAATTTATATGATGCACTAAATAGGTAAAATAAAGGTACATGATAAAATTTCATTGTTCATAGTGAATGTAACATTGGAATCCAGTGATGACTGCAACCATATTCTAGAACATTTAATTATGATCTCTAGTTATAGAATGTACCTTTATAAGAATTGGTGTTTAGTGACTAGAAATATGGGTGATATTATAACATTTTAAAAGAACTAAACTCTTCAATTCAATCGTGGATGACATCTATGACCATTTTTTTAATACCCACTAAACAAAAATATAGAAGAAGACTGGCGATACATCATTCCTTTGAGGACTATTAAGTTTTAAATAGTAAATAGTACCACTAATCACTTCCTGTATAGTCGTGTTTTAAATTATATTATTAAGTTATTAGACAAATAAAAAATGTATATTTCTAAAAAATGATACATCTACATCATATTATATATGTCTACTCTAATCTACCCATAAACATAATAGAATAAAGAAGGTGTAGGAGACAAAAAAAGACATGATGACCTTTATATCATTGATATATAAACCATATTCAAGTTGTATATTAGGTGTACCAAAAAATTAAAAATCATTTATATATCTTTTGAATAAACTTATATTCCTATAATTATTATTTATCAATTAATACCAGTATTATTTTAAAAAAACCTAACTTTCTTTAAAAATATTTTAACCAGTAGTCCATGTTTCTTAGAAAGAATTGTGAATTTTTCATCATTAAATATATATTGTTGTCCAATGTTGATCTGATTTATATCTAGATTTAATAAATAAATATAAATATCCTTGAAATTTATATCATGGTTCTTATTAATTTAATATAAAAAAATTTAAAAACAATTAATCATGTAAGTATTTGATGATATCTCTTATTATCCACACTATTTTAGGAAAATTATTCATACTATTTTAGAATATAATGTCAAAACTTACATTTCACATGGTGTATAATTGTAATTAAATTTCAAGGAATTAGAGGAGTTGTTAGATGAAGAAACATTAAATAATATTTCTTAAACCCAACACTATTAGAATCACTTTTATGCGTCAATTTTTTGGTAATTTTATGATAGTATTTTAATGATAGAGTATCAAATATAATGTAATGGATGTTTTTTAAAGAAGATTAGTGACTTAGATAAATTCAAATTATTAGAGTTTCTACATTAGGGACATATGTGTTTTATATTTTATATTTTTATATCATATAACTTTTTTAGTTTGTTTCTAATATTAATGAATTCAAAGATGCATTAATTACAAATGTGATGAAATTGTTTGTTAGAATCGTCTATGAAATTATATTAGTTGTTGCTACTATATTTAATGATTTTTTTACTTAATTAAAGTCATTCTGTATAGATTTCTGAGTATATTGAATAAAATTTTGAAACAATATTGTGTTTTCATAGATATCTTTATTTTTTTCTTTTTCATTAATCGTGTTAATTAGTGTATGACTAGAAAAATGTGGGTTTCTATTAATCTATATAATGAAATGTTATTCTATAAAATATTTTCATCGAATTTATCTTAATATGATGAATAATGTTTTTCTTTAAATATTTACCAATCCTTTTTAAATCATAATGATTTACATGTTTTCCCACATTTAAAGACAAATATTAAATATAAACTCCATTTATTATTTATCATCTTTTTTCAATAAAAAATCATTGAATATCGAGGTTCACATTCCACTCTATATATTAATTTGTAAAATAAGGAAAAAGAGAGATGATACTATGATCAAAAATGACACCCATAAGACAATTTTAAATATATATCAATTCCTTTTACATTGACTAGATTTAATTCCTTATTTTATTTTATAATATCAATAATGTTATGTACCACCCAACAGATTTCATTAGAGGCATTGGCCTAATATGAACCTGAAAAATTTGGGCCCAAATGATTATCTACATCATGTATTACAAGTTGTGCATCATGGAAAAGTGTGTCAGAAACCTAGAAAAAAATTTCCATCTATAAGCTAGTATTATGACAATTTAACATTGAGTACTGGTTATGATATGGTTATATTGGAATATATACAGGTTGTAATCAAACTAGTAATGAAAAAAATAGCTCAAAAATTATTTCAAATATAGATTAAGTGATTCAACATCAAAAGACGATAACTAAAAAAATAATGAAATGTTTGTCTTATCTTTCTTCTACTCATCCACCAGAAGTTATTGTAGTGGATGATGAGTTTTTTATGTCAATATGTTCTATTTATGAATACTTCTCTACTCATACCATTGTTAGTTCTGGTTCGAGTGCCAATGATGATGTCAATGCTGATGTCGATGATGATTATGTTATCAGTGGTTTGAGAGGTGGTGATTCTGCTACATTAAGAGGTGTGGATGAGAGCTATCTTGGTTATAATGATACTAATATTGTGTCTCACTTCTGAAGCAACAAGTATTTTTGGTTTTTTATATATTGAATTTTATTATGTAGTTAGGTTTTGTTTTTTATATTGAATTATTTTTTCAGGTGTTTCTTTATTTCTACATATATTTAATTATTGTATTATGGGTCTTTTCTATTTATACAGTAGTTAAGTTTAATTATTTTTATTATATTGAATTATAAAATCCTCTTTTGAGGTGGAAATTATACCTCCCCACTAACTCTACTCGGGGGCATCCTCTGTACATCTTCCTCTAACATACCTCTGATGGTAAGCATTAATAGAGATATGAACTTGTTTTTTCTGATTTTTCTTTGAAGATTATTTTATCTTTTTTCCTATAAATTATTTCTCCATTTTCGCCAATGAGTTTAACATTCATTATTGATGTATATAATACCTTCCATGTGTAGTACCCATGTGAACTGACCCCTACCCTTCCTATAAACAATACTCCCCCTACTCAAATTCAATATTCTTCATTCATTCATATTATTTTTTTGTAGAATCCTAATTTATTTTAACAATATGTTAATTAATTTTACTTTTTATCTCATCTTGATATTTGCACATTTTATTCATGTTTTTGTTTAGTACATGGTTTATTTTCAAGTATCTATAACCTTAAATTATGTTAGGTTTCAATATTATATCTACAACGGTTATGATTTTTAGTTTAGTGTTTAACATATTTTGTAGTTTTCCATGTCTAATGATATTAGTAGTGAAATTTTAGATTTTTTTGGATTTTATTGTTTTTTATCTACAGATATGAAATATTTTTGTTGACCAAAATTTAAAAATTAGAAAAACAAAACGTGATCTTCAAATAGCTGAGATTAGAGACCCATCCCGTCATTATACTATCATTAAATAATGTATGCAGGTTTATAATGTTTAATTTTCCCCCTTTTATTATCTAGGAAGAAATTATGAAAGAGATGTTTGATTTAATATAAAGATCTATAGAAGCAATGTAGGTTCTTTGATGAATTTTTTTTTCATGGATCAATGTTGAAATATTTATATGTGATTTTATTGTATTCTTCTATTTTGGAGGTAGGGTAAGGTGGATCTGGAGGAGATGTAGTCATATTAATATTTTATTTTAAACATAAGGTTTTCCAATATTTCATAATATGGGTGTTAATTTATATAAAATAGTACTATTTTATTTCATATTATTATTATTCCTGATTTCATTATATTGTTTAGGATGAGTAGATTCTATTGAGAATCATATTAGTGATGATCTTCTTGAAAGATTGAAAAGTATTACTAATAGTATGTAATAATTTATTTCATCTATTATTTACTTTTATATTAAAAAATCATTAAAATATATGAATTTCACTTTATATTTTTGTTTAGATAGATATATTCTAGTGATTATATTTTAATCTAGTTATTTATGTTTTAGGTCATTGAATATTATATAGGAGCGACACCCCTACATGAATCCATGCAATTCTTAGAGAATACTTAAGTCACACAGTCACAAAAACCCTATGAGATGTACCATGAACAAACCTACTCACTAACCACCTTTTTTAACCACTTCCCGAAAAAAATTTATCATTTTTGGATGAACCATATTCATTATCCACAATAATCTAATACTAAAAGAACAAATCCATAATAGAAACATCAAACAACATGTATTTTACTATGATTATTGAAAAATAGTTTCAAAAACCTAATTTTTATTTTGTAGGTTTAAATATTCAAGATCATCAATACACAACTTCTTAGAGTATGAACTTATATAAAATAAAATGAAAAATAAATAAATTTTACTAAAAAAATTCATCACCAAGCCTTTTAAAACACAATGTTTTACTTTTTCTCAAACATCCTTATCATGGTTTTTCAAAATGGTTCATTAGAATTATCTTTTTTCTTATAAATATTTAGTCTTTATTTAAGGTTCAATGGTTAACCTAATTGTTATTTACATTGATCAAAGGTATTTAGGAATGAAAAAACTCCATATACCCTTATCTATTGATTTTTGAATGATTATCTTGGTTAGTGCATATATAATGTAATGGAATCTTGATATCTAAATCAAATTAATGAGAGATGAAACCTATAATATTTTACACACATTTCAATACTAATAATATCAATCATCCCTTCAATTATGATAATATAACTCTCAACCATCATAAATATATTTAATATCATTATAATGATGTTTTATGAATGGTCATCGCCTAATTAAAATCTATTGTTATTTTTAAAAATGGTTTCACTAGATTAAAAAAGAATCATATCATCAGGTTTTTTAGGATAAAACCTGGGGACCACTTTTTAACCTATTTTTTATTCCTCTTTTCTATAGAATATTTAAAGATATGTACTGAAAGGTTATTAATTTTGAAATATCATCTCAATTGGTGAGATATAAAGGAAAGATCCTTGTACGAGGCAAATAATTTTCCTTATAAACTTTCTCAACTCTTTAATGTTTATATGTGTTTTCTAACCACATATATATATATGTGTGTGTAATATAATGAAATAGAATATCATAAAGTTTTTTTAGATTGGTTTCATCCATAATAAAATTTTGGATATCATTTCATGGATGAAATGTGTTATTTTACCTAATAATTATAGGATAATTTTTAAACGAATTTTACATTCAAAAAATCACTTATATCAAGCAACCCATGACACTATATTAGAAGAAATGGATACTTGAGTAATTCCTTGATTTTTATTATTATACATAACATTCATAATGGTTATAAAATCAACATACATACCTCTATATTCCATTCTGTAAGATAAGATTGTGGTGAAATGTCTCAAAATATCTTGTGGGTCCCATCAAGGATGTCAAGGATCTACTTTTGGGATCAAATTTTATCTATTCATATATTTCTAACATTTTAAACCCCCATCTACACATGATCTCTATAATAAATAAATTTTAAATTATTTTGATATGTTATATCTTATTATAGGATATATCTATAATCATATCCTAATATAGATTTTATATTACCATTTTTATATATATAATCCATGAATTGGATATAAATCCATATGGAATTTTATAATAGTAACACTTAACATATGTGGGAATGTAATCAAATGACACTTTAACAAAATGGATGTGAATATTCAATGAAACATTCACCTTTTCATCAATGTTAACACTACATTAGAGAATATGGAATTACCATATTATGATAGATGACCAAATGATAATTGAAGGTATCCTTGTTACATATCGTTGTGTTCTACTACATAAAGCCCAATAAAATTTCATTAATTTTATTCATAATTATAAATTTGAAAGATCAATCTAGTTATTCATCTTGTCGAAATTACATGTTGATACTCAATGTGATATATGATTTGAAAAATTCAGGAATTACATTTTAAATATATATGTCCATTAGTAAGTGTAATTTTTTCCCTCATATTCAATACATGCCATTATTTTCCATTTTTTATCTTACAACACAATTTTTTTGATAAATTAATATACTTTAAGTAATTCTTTGTAGGTACCATGGTGTATGCTCAAAATTACTAAAAAATTAAAATATGTCCAATGAAAAAATGAAAAGTTTATTTTAACTTTTCTATTAAAGGTGAAAATATATAATTTCCAATTAAAAAATATCAATGTAAAAAAATTGATTAGAAATAGACACCAATAGGTAGACTGAGAAAAACACTAAAGGTGTATCACCTGGGGAGTTAGGTCCTTCTTATTGTTAATATATCCAATGAATATATTGTGGATTTATAGAACTCAATATTAAAAATATCATTGAATTATTATTTTGGTTGAATTATAGAATTAATCTATTATATGTTTTATAATAAATATTGAATTTCAAGGATGACACATGTTTTTGATCAGGTGTGACACATTAATATTTGTTAAAATTGTATTTTTTTTTAATATATTGGTCCTTTTAAAATATATATGTAATGTATAAAATGATTGATTCAACTTAGATGGATGTAATTTATATTCTAACATGTCTATATCTATGGAAACATGGTTATGGTTTCAATTTATAAAATGGAATTTAAAGATGATAAATCTCAATTACCCATTATTCATTGTGAGGATTTGATGCATTTAATATTTTCAAATGTAATTGGTGATGTGTACCCATTTCATGTGTAATGTAACTTCTTGTTTACATTAATTTAATTTGAATTTAATTGTGTGGATCATATGATAATGTCTATATCTATTCATATCATCCATTATTGGAGCCCTATTTTAGGTACTTCATGAGGTTTTTTTTTACTGTTATGATTTCTGTATTTCCCACAATGGTTTAATATATTTCTTCTTGAAATGATAAAGGATATAAAATATGGATATTTTATGAGATTTTTGTTGTGATTTTTTTCATAACATTTTCTTGAGATAATTTGATGTAGTTTCTAGGATGGGTCTATAAATCCTGAAACTATTGTGAAGATTCAGCTTTTGAACATGACATTTTGTGGATCCTTTAATTGTCAGGAAACTGATTCACTCTCTCAATGGTGGGTTTCTCAACTCTTTAGTGTATGTTATAGAATTATTTCATATATTGAAGGTACCTTAAGTGCTTTGTTTATGGAGTCATTCACTACTAAATTTGAAGGCTTGGGAAGCAGTGATTCCTCCTTCATGTTTAATTTCTATTTGTGATTAGGGTGGGGTATGATATGATATAGGGTTATAGTTGTGGTAGGGTGTGGGGTGTTGCAACACTATTTTTTATGGAAATGAATATGTATCCATGGGTTACAACAATGGATGTTGGGTTAATTTTTTGGAATGTATAGGATGTTTCCATGGTTGAGACCATGGAATTAGCCCAGTTTCCATGGTCTGGACCATAGAATTATCCCTATTTCCTTAATTTGAATAATGGATATATAAATATTTCCATGGTTTCAAACTATGGATAAAACGTTTTGTTTTATTACCTACATCAATGGTTGAGAACTATGTCATTAGGCATACATACATGGTTTAATGTCGTAGTTATAGGTCAAAAGACAAGTATTCAAATTGTGGAAATATATTTCAATAAAATTACATATATCCACGGTGGATATAATGGCTACAAGAGTCCTTACATAGTTTAAAATATGTATATATACTTATATCCATGGTTTCTAACTGTGGAAATAGATGTGGCCCAATTTCCCAACCAATTGGATCCACATTTCACTAAATTATGTCTATATCCTATAGCTATGTTTTTTGAACCAATTGTCATGGTTATAAACCATAGATATTTATTGAATTTATAGTAGTATTTTCAGACGTATAATAAGAATAATATTGGAAATTTATTTAAAGGTAGAATGAAGTGATTTAGTTACCAAAAGGAAGGGAATATATCTAGTAGTTTATGAAAGAAAAAACACACCAATTTGATGTAAAATGTGAATTCTTATGTTAATCCATAATTTATTTTCCAATGTTTCAACTGCAATGAATAATGGGACTCTAAAAATCAATTCCTTAAGTTAAGAGTTAATAATGAAAATCTGTTAAAATAACCTCTAAGGCCTATAGATAAATGGTGAGTTTTTTAAAATTCATAATTGGTGTGGTGGATCCAAACAACATGGTGGTGAAAGGTTTGATTTTACTTATTCATTAATAGTGAATGTACATATTGATTCAATTTTTATTGATTTTTTCCAATTTTTAAATATTTGTATAATTATTCAAACAACAAAACAAAACATGGAGGTTTAGTTATTAGTATCAATTGGGAATTTTTCAGTTGTTTCATCCCATGAATATAACTCGTATGTTATCTATATTTGTAGGTTTAACTTCATAAAAACATTTTGATACTCAATTTAGCATAATTTTATGGAATACGGGATATGGATTTTCATTCACAATATAGAGTCTACATAAATTATCAGTATAAGGAAATCACCCTCATTACTTTGAATCATCATCTAATTCTATAAATGTTAAAGGGTGAGGATGAATATTTTTTTATTTTCATCATATCCAAAATTGATATTATGTAACTATTTTAAAGTGTATTTTTATTAAATTGCTGATACTAAGGATAAGACAATCCCTAAAGACATACCAATTGTAATATATTACACTGAGATTTTTCTTTTAGAATTACTTAATTGTATTCCAAGTCGAGAGGTTGATCTCCCAATAGAATGTATAACAAGATCCATGTAAATATCCAAAACTCCTTGTACAATGGTCAAAAATAAACATGAGGATCAAAATAAATAATTATTGTAGAATATTTACTAAGGGTTTATTTCCCAATTGTTTTACCATGGGATTAATTGGTTATTTTGACAAGAAGGATACACCAATGCACCTCTACAATGATTATAATGAACTCAAAAAGATCCCACTAATGAAAAAGTACCATTTCCTATGCATTAATGAATTGTTCGATTAGCTATATAGAGCTCAATACCTCTCTAAGGTTGAACTTAATTATGGATATTATTAAGTAAATGTGAAGTAGGAGGGTATCCCCAAAACATGTTTTCATACAAGGTATGGGCCCTATGAGTTCATATTCATTCCATTTGGAATCAATAATTCCCTATCAAAATTCAAGGATAAAATAAATAAAATATTTTCTATTATAAAAAAATCATTTTGATATTTTGTCAAGATGATATTAATATCTACTCCAAAATCAAAGATTAATATGAGGACCATTTGAATGTTTTGAAAATTACATTATAAAAGGAATAGATATTTGTTGTGTACATAAAATATGAGGTTTGGATATAGAAATAAATATTATTGGAGAATTTGTTCACCATTATGAGTATATTTGTATATCTATCTAGAATAAATGAACTCGAATGATGTCCAAGACTGTTGTTTGTTATGGAAATCCATAATTTCCATAAATTATTTTGGTACTATCATTGATTTTTGAGATACATATCATTATTTTAAAGAACAATAAACAATATTACTCAAAAGGAAGACTATATTTTATGTATTGATGAATGTAATGATATCATTAATGATTTGAAGAAGAGGCTAATCACTACACTTTTTCTCACATTACCCTCTAATCGGGATGGATTTTTTATCTATGGTGAAGTGTATAATATAGGATTTGGATGTGTAATCATGTATATTTAAGAAGTGATAGATTATTTCCCCCTATATAAATATCCATGATAATAATTACCAAACCCACGATCTATAATAGGATTCGTTAATCATTTAAATGAATATTAAGAAACATTATCTCTATGGGTAGAAGTGTGACATATATACATATCATAAAATACTTATGTATATATTCTCATAGAAGGTGACTAAATTTCACTATGAAAAGTGGTTAGATCAGATTAAGGACTATTAATATAAAATCTATTACCATGTGGGGAATGAAAACAAGGTTTCAGATACTCTAATTAGAAATGATTACACAACCTTATCCATGATGAGGATTAAAATGGGTCCAATATAATTTGATATGAAATGGGTGGATATGGGAATAATAATAGGATATCCACCCTACCATTCTAGAATAACTACTAAACAAACTATTCATGAGAGGATCAAGGAATCCCGTAAAGATAATGATTAGCAACTGAAAAAGATAGTAAATATTATGGAGATCAAATTTGATAAAGATGGAGTAATAAGGATATGAACCCAGTTATGGATCCCATAAAAACCATAAATGATGATGGAACTTATAGATGATTAGTATAGATCATGCTTCTATATTCATCCAGAAATCACTATGAGGTATAGAGAAATGGGGGAAATCTGGTGGGTTAAAATAAAGAGGGAGATTATGGATTTTGTATCTTGATTCTTGTTATGGAAATAGGTCAATAAAGAATGAAAATTTTCTAAGGGTATGATCCAACCATTCACATACCATAATGGAAATGAGAAAACATAACCACATATTTTTTTTATAGAACTATATAGAATACCTAAGAGAAATAACTCCACCTTGGTGGGTGTCTATATCCTTACAAAGTCGGTACATTTCATTATTATCAATGAAAATTTATTTCTTGACTGACTTACCAAGTTATATATAAGGTAATTGGTATGACTACATGGAGTTCAAATATCTATTGTTTCTGATCAAGATATGAGTTTTACCTAATGGTTTTGAAGAATTCTTCCTTAAGTGTTGTATATATTACTAAGTTTCAACACTACTAATCACCCACTAACAGATTATTAAATAACCATTAAAACATTAGATTATATATTCATATCGTGTTCAATGGATTTACAAGGATTTTTGGATTAACCCTATCCAATAGTAGATTTCAGATATGAAAACAATTATCATTCTAGCATTACAATTCCATGTTATGTGGCTCTATATGGGAAGAGGTTTAAAACTCCAACATTCCATGATGAATTTGGATAGTGGAAGCTGATAGTACATAATAATATCTAGAATATTATGGGGAAGTTTCAAACCATTCAATGATATATAAAATCCACCAAATATTGAAAGAAACTATATAAAGGCAATCATTAATCAGAAATAGATTTTCATTTTAGAGATAAATTGTTCTTTTATATATTATCATTGAATAATTTCATCATGTTTGGGATGAAGGGATGTATTAGTCTAAGTTACATTGTCCCATATGAGATTCTTGGTCGTATTGGAGTGATGACCAATCAACTAGAACTCCCACATAACCTAGATCATGTAAATGACTTTTTATAGGATTACCTCTTGAGAAAGTAACTAAAAGACCCCAATCACGAATAGAAGCTAGAGGTGGGACCATTGGATATTAATTTTTATATTTTGAGTATCAGATTAACATCTTTTATCTTAGAGACAATTTCCCATGAAAAAACATAACTCACCTGGTTAGAGTATTGTGGAGGAACCATAAGTTTGAGGAAGTAACATGGGAACAATATGAGGTGATGAAACATATGTACCCTCATCTTCATTATTGTATAAATGAATTTTTTTTGGCTAAATTTTCTTAAGGTGGACTAATATAATGACAAAATAAAATTAATGAATTTTTTTTGAATTAATAAATTCATTATCATGTAATGTATTTATCGAAAATAAGTTTACTACTTTGGTTATTTTTAATCGTTATATTTATCTAGATTTAATGTAATATTAAGAATCATAACCATTTAAAATATTTGTGTTTCATGGTGACTATTATTATCTATAAATTAAGTGTTATGATAAAGACTAATTAGAAATTTGAAAGAAGTCATGGCCTCGACCAATAGAATCACACTGTTTGAGTCTAATATATCATAGCTTAAGAGGGGGTATTATCTGTAGGATTTATCCTTGACTAATCCCAAAGTACGACTCAATAACTAATGAAAGAGAAAAACTAATTGTGGGAAGTTTTCAAGCTCACTGAGATCACATCCCAAACCATGCACATCAAACCACCCTAATAAAATATCACCATCACACACCTTACCCTTAGAGGATTTCCCAATGTAATAAAGGGATATGTATCTAGTCACAAAAATAATGAATTTATATTATTTTTATTCTCAATAATGTAATGATTATATTTATTCCATTTGTTATATTTTTTTAAAATGATTAAACAATTAATTTGATAAACATTATATTAATATATTATGAAAAAAATTGAATTTTTTGGAAATATATAGTTTGAATCAGGAATCTATTTTAATGAATTCATTAATTTTTGAAATAAATGACATTTTATTGATACATTTTTTGAATAATATTTATTTAACATAAGGATAATATAGCTTTATAAATACAACAATAATTTTTATACGGTCATACACTTTTAATTTTCACATATTTTATTTTTTTAAAATAATTTTGATTTTTGAATTAAATTCTAAATTCTTCTACATATATAATTTTATTAAAAATAAATATTATTTTGGAAATCTGCAAGTCAACATTTTCCCATAGGGTTTTTCCTAATTTTTTTGGAAAAGATGAATATTTTTGTCAAAATTAAATATATTATAAATATATAGTGTGCATTATGACATCATAATAACCAAAATTTGATATAATATGTTACAGAAATGTTATCCATGAACAAATATATATTTACCCTATCCCATAATGCTTTTTAGGTTATTTGATTAATTTTATAAACCCATAATCAATCCATGAAAACCTATATTATATTATAAGGTTCTAAAATAATTTCTTTATAAACATTATTCACTTCTAAATCACATAGGATATTATCGTAATGTATTCGGTGCATAGACTTATAAAGTAATAACAATAAATTTTCTTTGATAGAAACCATGGAAAACCCCATGGGAAGGTTTATAGTTTTGATTACTTTATTATATTCAGTCTAAAACCTATATTTGGTCGTTAATAAAGAACTCCCCTCTAATTTTCTATAAAAACCACACCCAATTTCACATTAATATTCACTAAAAAACCTTGATTCATGAAATTACTCTACCATTCCCTATCTAAATACCAACTGAGTTTCACTAAAACTCTTCAGAAGATTCTCCAATGTTTTTAAAAGCATCCTCCCATGGTAATGGATACTATAATTCTTCTATTTATTCAAGAACCTTCTTTAAATTATGATTTGTTTTACTTTTTTATGTTGGTGTCTGTTTTCACAGAACCCTCTAACATTAATTATGATTTACATGTGATTAGAGACCCCTTCCACTATCATTTAACCCCATCCATGAATCTTTATGTACCCATGTTACATTTTCAAAATCATCATGTGATTATTCATAGAGAACAATTTTTAATTGAATATTAATTACCATTTCGACTAAAAGGTATTCCCTTAGTTTTAAATATACATAATTGATATGGGATATATATATTAATATATCACTATGTAATCAGGTAATTATAATGATTAAATACATCATAATATTTTACGATCTATGGGGAACACATATGCATGTACCTGATATTCATATAATGGGTCTTCCTATAAATATATAGTCTTATAATGCATTGGATAATGTTTTAATCTCAGGAGATTCCATTTATGTTCCATATGAGGTTATCCTAATAACACTATGTTAGTTGTCTTGGCGGTTAGCCTGGAATTATATTTATGATGTCATGTTTTATGTTTTTTCCACATTCCTATGTTTCCACTATAATATAATGTTGCATCATGCCTTGTTGTTCCTGATTATGATTATCAACCCTATTATATTAACTCAATATGCCTCTTGATTCACATGTTATTTTTCAACTTGTGCTCTTCTTTTTTTTATCCCCTTACTGGGATTTAAATCTCACATCTTCTATAATTATGTCCCCCGTTTATCCAATAAAGATTTTGAAGAATGATGGTATTTTAGGATCATGTAAATAATGTTTTCAATAATTTCATTGTACGCCTTTTTGAAGTTATTATGGTATATTCATAATTCCCCAAAAACACTAGGCGTTACAATATTCTATGGTGAACTAAGTGTTCTTTTATGTAATAAATCATTAAATAAATAGTATTAAATATATGGGTTGTCTTAAAGCTCACTTCTCCACTATATCTGGATTAATAGACCTGTAATAATTAACATTTTTATACAAAAATTATAATTTTGGAACCAATAATAAAAATAATTTATTAAAATTTAACTATGTTACATTCACAGAGATTATAGACCATATGTACGCATGCGTAATATTTCTATTTTTTAATGATCATTATGGATAGTAGGTATATATTATTTTATCTATCTATAATGATTATAATATCTTAAATATCATATTAATTTTCTAAAAAAACATATATATATATATATATATAATCCATGTAATGTGGTAATGAAAAATTAATCATATCACTTCATGGAGGTGATAGTCCACACTTACACAGTATCGACATTATTACTTTTTAGTGAATGGAAATGTAAAGATGCATAATTTCCATATATATTTTTATTACATGTAATTATTTTGAGACAATACACTCTGATGGTATGTGATTTCGAGGCCCAATTCTCCTGAAACGGACTTTTAATCTTTTTTAGGGTACATTCAATAAACACTCGAGTGGATTTTTCCTGTTGTCTAAACCGGTTCTCAGATCAAAAATATGAGGACAACATTGAACCCAGAATGCTGGGATTCTTCTAGAATGAACAAAGAATCGACTAGTAAGGGCCAAATAGAAATACTTAATTTTTGACTTTTTGGAAAATAATATAATAACTTTTAAATGATATTTTATTTTCTTTTGTCATCTGACGAGCAGCGACACGGCAATGCTGCGGTGCGGAGACGAGGCAGCGACGAGGCACATTAATAAGGATCATTAATAGTCCATATCATGAAATGTAACTATGAAATAATGTAAGAGTAACAGAAATTCATTTTCAAAAATGAAACAGCTTAATGACACGATAGCCACATCAAAACTAAAATATCGCAACGTGATTTCCATTTTTTGGTCTAACACATCAGTGGATGAAGGATTAGACATGGAAGATTATATGATGAAACTCCATAGAATAGCCTCTCCAAAAAAGAACAATAAATGAGTTCATATCATTATTGTCTACAATGAACTTTGAAGAATGGAGTCAGAAGTGACGACATTGACATATCAAACCCTCTAGGATGAATGATTCAGTATCGAACATCAAAGAGGTACGGGATTGATTTTTGTTTCAATGTTCTTCTCAGCTATTCTGTTTTTTGATAAAAAAACATGGAAAAACTCACAAACAAGTTGATCCATTATTCATGTGTTTATGTGGTAGGGTGATTTTTCTTGGGGATTTATTATTCAGGTTTCAAACCTTGCATGAAACGATTGAACTTCAGCGCCTGAATGCCCCCTTGATTTAAAACTCTAACGCGGAGGTCTTGGGCTGACATAGACAAGCCCTGAGCACTTTCTCATGTTCTTTCTTTGAGGTCACATAGTAATGAAAGTTTGATTCTGGGGCCTTATAAGGGTTGGTGGTGACTAGAGGGACCCTTTGGCACGAACGGGTCCGAGATCAGACCACCAAAACAACTCCAGTGGCCCGCAAGAGGTGTCGCTAGCACAGAGGTGCCAACAATTGGAAGCAGTGGCCAGCCTACACTGAATTCATGAAGGGGGAGGCACTGTGATAGATACTATGTTTTTCGACCCTCACTGGTTGCGCCGGAGGAAGGTGGCACCCTATGGGGGTGGGATTCGCAGAGCTAGGTGAGCACCTCGTGGAGAGGGTGTCCCGCATCTGGGGAACCTGTATAGTGTGGTATGCGGTCCACCAACGGCGGCTAGAGGCTGGAGGGGCCCCACATTCACAGGGCTACCTAAGGCTAGACGCAGGGCGGCTGCCGCATCCGGGCGGGACGGCGCATTACGGGCCGCTCTAGTGGCCAGTCCTCAGCTGGCAGGTCGAGCCCCTAGTGGGCTAGTCCTATGGTCTAGTAGGAATAACCTGCATCAGCAGGCTAGACCCACACCCTTTAGACTAAACCCATTCCCTTCATGCCAGGCTAGACTAAACTGGGTCCTTGGATGACCAGGCGGGCTGGACCCTTTGCCATAACGGGCAGGGTCCAGCGAGGCTTATTGGGCCTGGCCCACAAGTCAGTCTAGAACAAACCGACCCCCCCCCCCCCGAACTAGGACAATTTGATTCTGTTTAAAAGAAATGTGGTATGTGGGACCCCTAGGAAGGGATAGTCGGGTCGGACCGGGCCCCATCGCAACCAACCTCCTTGTTACAAAAACGCTTGTATCTTGCAAAATGGGCATCTGATTCACAAGCACTTTGCAGTGTTGGGACACTTTTGGTTTGGCGGATCTTTGGAAATGATTTTTGGTGAATTTCAAGGACATCGAAATGAGGCGAATGGATTGAGGATCAGTTCTCTGATGTCTGCTACATATGGAATCCTTCAGTTGACTAAGACCTGACAACTGTTCGACAAGGGCCTTGTGTGAAGCATATCTATCTTACCTAGAAATCCCATAGTGTGGAGAGGCTATGTGTGACCCGAAAAATCCATGGTAGATGAAAGGAGGTGTTCCATAGTTTTTCCAAGGTGGGAAGCGGTTCTTTGTGATCCAATAGGCTCACGGTTGGGAGGGGGTCTGTGTGACCTATCATACACATGGTACCCATCCGGTGTGAGTAAGAGGCTCTGTGGGACCCGAAAGTCCCACTATACTCAATATAAAAGGATTTCTATGGCAGTTGAGGTTTTTGATGATATGACTGATGATGCTACTGTTACAACCCTACAATATACCTAGTGTGAGTTGTCTTGTGTTATGTTCTTTTCATTATGATATGCTTTGAGGATGGATGTGTGGTCTTTCCATTTTGTATTGGAATCCCAACATAGTACTGTTACACTCACCCCTGCATGGGCTTTACCTACACGTGTTGTGTCTCTTACAGACGATTGACGTTTTGATATAGGTACTTAGGGGGATGGGACTGATAGAAGCTACTATGGTGGCCTTGGTGCCTAAGACCTAGTAGGGCCTAGTATGACAATTTGAACATGAAATACTAATTCATATTCTATTTTCCTCACTACTCTTTGAACTAGGTGAGGTATTTCGCAGGCGTACATCAGAGCTCTTTTTTGAAATTTGTTGTTCCAGTTATTTTGTTGGGATTGTATTCTAGCCCATTTTATTTCATCTATACATTGTAATTAGTCTAGTTTTTGTATAATTTTTTTCCCTTTTATTGTTTTGGTACATGGTTGGGTGTGTGTGTGTGTGTACATGTACTCAGGTAAATGCCTCCCACATGCAGGTTGACACCTTCAGTGCTAGTCGCCAGCCCCTTGCCTTTAGAAGGTGGGATTGAGGTAGCCATGACACAAAACCTATGAGATGGGTCATGGAAAAGTGGTATCCTAGGGTGTTCATTCCTATCATAATTTCTGGGTGTCTTTGTTTTGTTTTTTAGAAACCATGTTAGGTTTTGCGAGTCCAACTTTTAGATTCTGGGATTCCAGTGTTTGTGTGGCGGCTGACGTATCTGTACACTAGGACCTTGAATTCTACTTTTTGGCTCAATTCATGAATACGTTAGTAGAAAAACTACCTACTTATCTTCTTCTAAATTAATGTTATCTCACCAAGTATAACCATATTATTGTGGTTCATCTGGATCTATTTCTGGATGCATCCATGTGGACAACCAGTCAAGATACCAATACGAGGCTGTGATGACATCATGCCTAGCGATGAGGCATCCGTTCAATGACCCGTTCTTGAGATGGACCCAACAGGTGATGCACCAGTGCTACCACCACACGATGGTCTGCATCTACAGCTGGAGGTCCCGATAGAGGAAATTAGTAGGTTTAGTTCACTAGATGAGTTTTAGAGACATGGACCTCCTAGGTTCAGGAGAGAGATGGATCCTGATGTAGCTGAGGACTGGATGGAGGATGTGACGTGGATCTTCCCCTTATTGAGGAAACTACCAGACCAGATGTAAATGTTCGAAGTGAGCCTCCTTCATGTCTCATTATAGAGATGGTTGAGCTTGACCACCCAGACACACGATGTGGTGACCCTTGCTTGGTCAATCTTCGAGCGGATTTTTCTAGAAGAGTTTTTTCGTGTGACCTTGCACTCTGTACACATCTGAGAGCTACATCACCTATAGAAGGGAATCATGATGGTGGTTGAGTACTCATCGAGGATCATCGAGATATCTTTATACTCCAAAGACATGGTGCGAGACCCATTTTTTAGGGATTGATCCTTTGAGGAGGGACTCTAGAGGGAGATCAGGGTATCAGTGGTGTCTCCCAGCATCCCTACCCAGGCCGGGGTGCTAGATAAAGCACTTATTGTGAGAATATTCTTGGTCGAGTAGGCACTAATAGTTAGATCCTAAAACAAACCCCTAGCAGGAGAGTCTTAAGCATGTAGTGGATAGTAGACATGTGGGCCCAAGTTGGCCAGGTCTTTTATTGGTCGACCCCTTGACTCAGGGTCGGTAGTGTGGGGATCCCAGCACAGGGGGAGCCAGTAGGGAGCCAAAAGGTTCTTCACGTGTTGAGGGAAGGGAAACATGGCACGTGACTCCCTGAACCACCTTACAAATGTCTATCAGACCGTCAAGGGTCCGCCGAGGTAGTGGCAGTGGTCCAACAGAGGAGTTCTGCATGGCGGTGGACGTGGAAGGGGAGATGGGAGAGCGAAACACTATGGGTTACAGTTTGAGGTGTCACTTCCACCACCACCAAGTGGTCCACCGCAATCTTAAAGAGCAGATAGACAGTGGCGAGCTCGGCTCTAGGAATCATAGGCTTACGACCACGAAACTCCAGAGATGATCTGAGATACAATATTTGTCTTATCCACCCAAGCTACAGTACTTATAGAGAAAGGTTCTAGTCACTCTTTACCAAGGCTCACATTCTGAGCTCAGAGATTCTAGTGGAGTCGTTGGCTCTATCCTTAATTATAAAGACTTGTATGGTAGATGACTCGATGATTACCACATGGTTCTAGCTGTGTGAGCACACACTAGGATGCAAGAGCTTCAGCTGGGATCTCCTAGTAGTAGCATCGATGCCTTACAATTCCATATTGGGTATGGACTTTTTATCCATAGTCCATGCTCTAATCGACTATTTTAATAATACAGTGTGGTGTGTCCATGGAGATGAG
Organism: Viscum album; assembly: GCA_963277665.1. Taxonomy (NCBI): domain Eukaryota; kingdom Viridiplantae; phylum Streptophyta; class Magnoliopsida; order Santalales; family Viscaceae; genus Viscum; species Viscum album. Next base: position 1,298,516,975 of record OY728155.1, read on the forward strand.
ACCAGGTATTCCTTCATTGGTGAGAAGGAAACTCATGCAGCACATGATAGACTCTCTTAAGGGAGGTTGCAGCCAATTATTCACTAGTTGGCTATCCTCATCCTTGGTGCAGTGGATAAGAAAAGTCTGAGATTTACTATAGTGGTGGATGAGTACGAGGATGTTTTTCCAAAGGATGCTCTGTGACTACCCCCTCATAGAGAGGTAGAATTTTCAATCAACATGTACCCCTAGAAAGGCACCTATATCCACACCGGTATATCAGATGGCTTCTTCAGAGCATCTGGAGTTAAGGTATAGCTAGAGGACTTTTTGGAGAAGGGGTTCGTAAGGCCCAGTGTTTCACCATGGGAAGCCCTGGTGCTTTTTTTCCAAGAAGGCACACAGAAGTTTGGGGTTTTGTGTGGACTTCTGGCATCGGAACTAGGTGACCGTGAAGAACTAGTATCCATTGTGAATAATCAATGACCACATCAACCATCTGAAGGGAGATAATTGGTTCTCAAATATAGTTCTCAGATCAGGCAATCACTAACATGAGGTATAGTATGCGGATGTACCGAAGATAGCCTTCATGGGCTGGTATGGAAACTATGAGTTCTTGGTGATGCATTTCTATGTGACCAATGACCAAGTAGTGTTCATGGGCCTCATGAATAGGATATTCCAGTGTTACCTGGAGAGGTTTTTCATGGACTTTATTAATGAAATTTTGGTGTACTTAGCATAGGAGGAGGAGTACACTACACCACTATGGATAGTCCTAGATACACTCTGAGAGGACCATCATTATACTAATCTCTCTAGGTGAAAAAATTGGATCTGAGAGTTCCACATTATGGGACACATCATCTCAGAGGTTGGAGTTGTGTTAAATCATGATAAGATAGAGGCAGTGCTTTCTTTGGAGCCACCTAGAAGCATGATTAAGGTGTTGAGCTTCTATGTTTTGGCTAGTTACTATCATAGGTTCGTACCTGATATTTCCAAGGTTTATGTAACCTTATCATCCTTGGAATGTAATGGAAAACTCTTCGTTTGGATGGAAATATACTAGTAGAGTTTCCATAAGTTGAGGCGGAGCCTCACTAGTGCCCCCATCACGATACTACCAGATGAGTGCATTGGGTTTATAGTTTTTAGCAACACATTAGGGACCGGACTGGGTTTTTTCTTCATATAGGAGATGGGTGTGATCACCTACGACTCATGATAGTTGAGGCAACATGAGAAGAACTACACGAACCACAACCTAGAGATAGCAGTAGTGGTATTTTCCGGGAAGATATGGTGGCACTACTAGATGGGCGAATGGTTTACCATTTACTCTGACCACAAGAGTATCAAATATATGTTCTCAAATAAATACATGAACTTGAGACAGTGACGATTTTTTGAGTTTCTGTAGGACAATGACTTTCAGATAGTTTATACTATTAGTAATGGGAATGTGGTGGTAGACGCACTCAACAGGAGGTCTGGTTTACAACTGCTGGGTGAGGATACGGAGCATCTAGATGTGACAATGATATCCTTAGTGGATAGTGATAAAGAAGCTTACCTCCAGACTATGATTGTCACTCCCCCACTCTTGCAGCAAGTTAGGGAGGTGCAACTTGTAGATATTAACTGGGAAGTCAGACATGCCCATTTATCCTCAAGATGGTCTCTAGATATATTTTTGTTTCGGATGTGAGCATGCCATACTTTTTAGAGGGCATACCATAGTACCAGTGAAGTTATGGGAGGTTTTTTTGTGGGAGTTCCATATATCCCCCCTGGTGGTACTTCCTGGAGTGGAGAAAATGTACTAGGAACAGCAATACTGGTGGTTGTGCATGAAGAAAGGGGTGGATGAGTTCGTTTCACGATGCCTCACTTGCCTGCAAGTGAAGGTCGAGCATCAGGTTCGAACAGGCTTAGACCTGCCACTCAAGGTACTAGAGTGTAAATGGGATGGTATCTCGATGGACTTCATGAAAGAGTTACCACGAACATCCATAGTCCATGATTCTGTTTGGATTATTGTGGACTGACTCACCAATCCGGCTCACATCACACCCATCCAAGAGTAGGGACCAGTATAGGGATTGGTAAGCCACTTAAACCAGGAGATATTGTGGCTACATGGGGTTCCTTCGACTACCATCTTAGATCATGACGTTCACTTTACATCCAGGTTGTAGAAGGGATTACATGAGGCATTTAGGATGCAGATGTTTTTGAGCACAGCTTTTCATCCCCAGATGGATGGTTAGACAATGAAAACCATACATATCCTTGAGGACATGATACATGCTTGCATCCTAGAATTTGGTCATAGTTTGGAGGACCACTTACCACTAGTGGATTTTTCATACAACAAAAGATACCACTCCACCATGGTCATAGCACCATTCAATACCTTTTATGGGTGGCCTTACAGATCACCCTTATGCTAGATAGACCCAAGGGAGTCAGCACAAATGGGTCCAGAATTAGTACAAGTTATCTCCAAGAAGGTAAAAATCATCCTAGAGTAGATGAGGACTGCACAAATAAGGCAGAAGTCTTATGTCGATATGAGACAGAGACCTGTGGAGTTTGATTAGTGAGACCATTTGATCCTTCTAGTCACACCCCAATGAGGGTTATAGAGATTTGACTGAGGTGTAAAGATATCTACTAGGTTCATCAAACCCATTCAGATCATGAGTAGAGTTGGAGAGGTGGCATACCACCTATCCCTTCCCCCATAGATGCTTCAGGTGCATGATTTTTTCCACATGTTGCAGTTGTGGTGATACATGCCTGACCCATCAAACATTATCGACTGAGGTGAGCAAGACATTGATGATGGGAGGAGATTTCTAGAGTTCTCAGTAGAGATATAGGATCAAAAAGTGTGGGTCCTATGTGGGCAGTCAATTCCTCTGGTGTGATTTCAATGGTAGCACCGGAATCACCAGGATAGTAAATAGGAGTAGGAGTCTAAGATTCTTGAACTGTACCCCCATCTGTTTGTATTGTTTGTTTTGGATTTTGGGGATGTAAATCCCCAAGGTGGTGATAAATTAAAGACTTGTAATTAAAATATAATGTTTTTTGTCATAAGAAATTATTTTGAGACCATGCTTTCTGAAAAAAATGTGATTTTGAGGCCCGAAGATCCCAAAAAAATAATTTTAATCTGTTTTTAAGTTACATTCAGTAAACACATGAGCGGATTTTCCAAACATTTGATCTTGTGATTGTATCAAAATTTCAAGGACACCATTGAAATAAGAACTCCATGATTTTCCTTTAAGAGAATTATCATTGGCCAGTAGGGGCCGAACCAAAATGTTTATTTTCGGTCTTTTCTGGAAAATAAGAAAATAACTTTAAAAAGTAATTTTATTATTTGTTGTTATCCGACAAGCGACAACACAGTGACGTTTTTGTGTGGTGGTGAGGTGGAGACATGGCGCATTAATGAGGCTCATTAATGGTCTGTATTAAGATATGTAATAATAAAATAAAATAATCATAACAGTGATTTTATTCCATAAATGAAACAGTGTAACGATGCAACATTGCAGCGTAACTGAAACGTTGCAACGTGATTTCCATTTTCTTTTATAATGTGTTGGCAGAGGGAGAATTAATCACAGATGATTCTATGATGAAATTCAGGCCAATATCCTCTCTAACAACGAATAAAAAACATCCACAGATTTCATCATCTTCGACGCACCTCAAGGAATTGATCTGGAAGTGAGGAATTCGTCATCTCTAACTCTCGAGGATGAATGCTTAGACATCGAAAATCAGTGAGGTAGGGGTTTGTTTTTTGTTTCAAGGTTCTTCCCTTATCTTCTCATTTTATTGAAATGATGAACAAGGGCCAAATCACAAACCAATTGATCCATGATTCATTCATTTAAGAAGGAGGGTGACTATTCTTGGGGATTTATTATCCAGGATTCAAACCGTGCATGAACCGATTGAACATCAATCCTTGAACCCCCACCTTGATTTAAATATCTAATGCGAACGGAATGGGCCAACATGAACAAGGTCTGAGCACGTTTTCTCAATCGTTCTTGGTGTCTACATTCCCAAAGTGGAAGCTATTTGATAATGGGGCTTGAACAAGGATGAATGTGACTCGTGAGACCCTTTGGTGCAGACGAGTCGGAGAGTGAACCATTGTAGCAACTCTGTTGGCCCACGGAATGTTCTGACCATGCGGCACCACCAGCATTGTGGTGTCGGCCATCCCACGCTGACTGCATGAAAGGGGATGTGCCAAATGGCATGGTGGAAGTTACAGAAGATGTTGGCCTTCATCAACATTGCTGGAGGACGGCGGGGTGCTCATCGGCAAGCCGTAGTGGCAGGATACCAGCGCTCAACGAGCACTATGTTGAGAGTGTGGCTACATCTGGGCCACCTAGGCAGTGCGGTCCATGGTCCTTCTACTACGAATGGTGTCTGGAAGGGTCCCATGTCTGCAGGGCCATCTTAGGATGGACGTGGTGGAGGTCCCACGTTTGGGTGGGATGACACACCACTGGTCGCTCCAACAGATGGTCCTCAGCTAGCGGGTCGTGCTGGTCCCGTAGCCTAGTGGGTCTGACCAGCACCGGAAGGCCAGAACCGCACCCTACGAACCAAACCCATGCTAATAGGTCAAACCTGTGCCCTTTGGGCTGGACTAGACCAGACCAGGTCACCTAGAGAACTGGCAGGCATGACCCTTATCCAAACTCGATAGGGTTCAACGAGGGTTTTTTGTCCTAGCCTATTGGCCAGACCGGACAAGACCAACCCCGACCCGAACCAAGCTATGTAGATTCCATCTGAATGAATAGGGGTATGTGGGACCCCCGAGCAGGTTGATCGGGTTGGTTAGGTTGGTGTAACTAGGTCAGATCGGGCCTCATCGCAACCGGGATACCGATTACTAAAATACCCGTATATTACAAACCACATGTCTGATTGACGAGTCGTTTGCGGTGTTGGGACCCTCTTGATGAGGAAGAGATTTTGGAACGATATTTGGTGTCATTAAATGACATATAGTTTCAATAAATTTCATCTTTAGCAGTCTTACCAAGTGTGCGATGTACGGAACCCTGTGGTTGAATGAGACCTGAAGACTAGTCGATGATGGCCAAATGGGAAGCAGCTATGTGTGACCCGATAAGCCCACAGTGGGGAGCGTATCTATGTTCCCTGTCAGTATCATGGTAATTGAGAGGAGAGTACCTATGTTCAGCCAATGTGGATAGTGTCTTTGTGTGTCTGGACATGACTACAGTTGGGAACGACTCTATGTGACCCAACATACCCACAATATCCATTAAGGATGAGTAACATAGTAGTTCATGGTTAGTGGTAAGTGTGTATATGTGACTTGGAAGGACAAATATACTTGATAAAGGAGATGTTCTGCAGTAGCTGAGGTGTTTAATGATATGACTGATGATGCTACTATCACTACTGTATAATATACCTGGTGCGACTTGCCTTTTGAAATGTTCTTTGCTCTGTGCTATGCTTTGAGGATTGTTGTGTGGTCTATAATTCTTGTCTCACAATCCCTACTAATTATTTTTATACTCACCCATGTGTAGGATTCACCCGCATGTGATGTTTCTAATGCTAAAAATGACGTTCTAATAGAAGTTCTCAATGATAAGGGACTGGAGGACTCTACGATGGTGGACTTGGTGTCCTTGGATCAAGTAGGGCCAAGTAAGACCAGGTGGACAGGACATACTACTTCTGCTTCTAGTAGCTTCACTACTCTTATAATCAGGTGGGGTTTTACACAAATGGCCATCAGAGCTTCTTTTTTGTACTTTGTTATACCATTTATTTTCTTAGGTTTGTATTCTGGCCCACATGATTTTAGTTATACTTTGTATTCAGTCTGGTTTTAATATACTTGTTTTCCACTTTCAGTTTCTAGGGATGTGGGTCGGCATGTGTGTGCGTACAATTACTCATGGAAATGCCTCCCACTTGTAGGTTGACACCTTAAGCGCTAGTCGTCATCCCCTAGACTATGACGACCGATTTTTTTTGGAAATTCATTTCTTATTAATATGTCATAATCAAATGAAATCACTACATAATTAACTACTATTTTCTATGTGACCCTTAAAACACTAGTTTTCATTTTGGGGAGGTGATTTTCAAATATATGACATACAAAGTCGCGATCAGTAAGTTATTTGGAGTCCAATAAGAAAAACATGATTTTTGGTGAATAGTAACCTACCCTTATGAATAGTAACATACCTTTATGAATAGTGGTAACCCTAATGAATAGTAACATTACCTATAATAGAATATAAATAATATTCAAGTGTACGTACGATATACCAGTGCTTTAAAATATGTAAAAAAATGTTTTAAAACTGTTGTTTTTAGAATAAAATATGATTTTAATTAAATATTAATTTAATAAAAATTATATAAATATTTTTTTAATAATGGACTTCATTTTTGGATTCTACACAAATAAAAAGGGTTTGGGTAAATTTTAGGGATTTTTCTAAAATACATGAATTTTTTATGAACAGTTAAATACCATAATTTACAAAATAAGCTAAATATGCTAATTATAGAGTCATGAATGATGTTCTGCTGATGTAAGCCCAATTGGTTCAGGATCACATGATAAATTACTATTCATGGTCATGGAATACGCACTATTCCTTGCCTTGTGGGGAAAAATAAATTAACGAATTTTTTGTTAAGAAATCCCCACTCTCTTCCACTATAAAACCCCCTCTCACTCCCCCGTCCATTCACTCCTCTCAATCCTTGTTCCTTATCCAAATTCTATTGAAATACCTTTCCAACCTCCTTCTTCGCGTCCAGCAAACCTTGGTCTCATCAAAAAACCAAAACCTCTCTTTATGGAGGTTCTCAAGGATGTTTGTTTCAAGAGGTAAATTCGTCTTTTCAATTCTTTGCCTTTCCTTTCGTGTTCATTTGTTTCCCTTTTCTATTACCTCTCCTTATAAAACATTTGTGATGACTCCAGTACCTTATAGGATCTGGAATTTTGTCATGATAGTGGAATAAGTTATCATCACCTCCCCTTTTACCTCCTTTTATACTAGTAGCAAGAACACCATCTGAGATGTGTCAATTTTCCAAATTCAAGGACGATTGACTTTTGATTTCTATTATAATTCTCAATTATGGTCATGAAACCATTTTTGTTATAGTTTAACCAGATTATTATATATGTAATATAACCTATGTAGGATTCTGTAATACCTTTTTACAAATTTTATTATGTTATAAATGAAAATGAGTTCGTTGTAATCAAAACCAACAAATTAACCGAAACAATTATCATTAAAGTTCTATATAATAATTCATCCTTTTTCCATGTAATATATTTATATAAATGACCAATAATATGGATTTATGTTGATAAATAATCTATAATTTTAATTCTTGAGATTTACATAGATTTCACATACTTAAAAACAAATGAACCGAAGATGAAAATAAAGAAAATGAACACTCTGGAGCAGCAAAATTCAATACTATAACATATAAATTAGAACATAAATGAACTAAAAAGAATTATATTAAACTATATAACTATATAATAGATTATTAAATAAGTTATTGATAAGTATAATTTCAAATTTCAGGAGCTTAAGTTTGAGAGAGGAACTCGTTCAATGTTAAGGTAAGGGTTTTTCCACCCGAACTTCCATTTTCATTCGTGTTACATTCATTATCTAATTACCTCAATGAAATTATTATTTATTCTTATGTACTGCAAGTAAATTATGTTTGGGAATTATATATATGTACACTAACTAGAATCTGTCCTTGTATTATGGATAGTTAAATGTTTTAAAAGAAACTTTCAAAATTGATTTCAAAATACAAACCCGATTCAAGAGAATATCTCAACTTCTTACCTTTTTTCATGGGTAATCTCTAATTTGTTTTTGGAAAAAATTATATTAAAAAAGGAATTATTTTCATTATGAAAATAATATCTTACTTCACTTTTGGTTTTATAAAAATATTTTCCCAAATAGAACACTTCTTTTCAAATAAAAGAGTATTTATCTCAATATTGCTAAATGATTTTATAAGAGTACTTTCGTTTGATTCAACACCCTTGTTGACTATTATGTATTATTGGGTTTTATCATTTGTGAAGTCATCTACCATTTTTTATTTAATGTTTTATTACTAAATATATTATCGATAATGTATCTGAAAACCATTCTCCATATTACATGGAATGGTCAGTGTTTTATATTTAATGATTGGGGAAACGTTAATTACATTTCATATGATAGTTTCAATATGAATGTATATGTTGTTTATGTTTATCACCACTCATATGAAAAATTAATTGGACTTATTATGTGAATTTTGGGGGCTACTATATCCCCTTGATGCATCATTGGGTCTCATAAGACAATCTAATGTCATGGAACAAGAACTTGACAAATTGATTACTTATGGTCCTAGCACGAGGCCTGGACGGTATGGTTATGATGTCCGGTATATGCACTTCCCTTATTATGATGAGAGTATTTGAATTTCATGTGGTTATTTTACTAGTAGAATACCCATGATTTTGTTTTATTGTGGCATTATTTACTTATATCATACGCATGCCATGATGTGTCCATGTTTATTGTTTAAGGCATGTGTTTTCAATAACATACAATGTCTTATGTTTATGATATCTTCTGTTATTTTTATTACCCTTACTGAGTTTTTGAGCTCAACCCTTCCTTATGATTCATTTTCTCACGGTATGAATAAGTAAATTTTGAGTGACTTTCAAGCATAATCTTGGAGTCCTGGATGTTTTGAATTGAATAATTTAGTGTTGTTTTTTCTTTACAATATGTAAATTTGAACTTATGTACATATCGTGTTTACAATAGTACTAAACTAATCGATCCTATGGGATTATTATTCCTTTATTATATACCATTGTAATAAAATAAGGCACAAACTCCATGCAATTAGGTTCGGGTCATTATAGTTGGTATCATTGGATGTTTAGTAGAAAACATTAGAACTAGATTTATAAAATGTATATTAGAGAAGAGTCTCTAAGATAGTCTTTGAGGATAAACATACATGAACGCCCTATTATTTTGGTAAGGAATACATTATGTGGATCATTCATGAAATACATCCCTGTCTAGATACAAGCAGGTAGAGGTGGCTCTGGCACAGATATACCTAGGATGGAAAGCTCTAACAAGGAGTTTCAGGCTTGACCCGGCGTATCCTGGAATATGACAACGGGCCTTGCTACATTCTTGGTTATGACACTCCTAGGGGATATGCTTACCATAATTAACATTTTATTTACAAGCCATTGTGAAGGATTTAAATATAGATTTTTCCTCAAAGATACCATTTTTATGATTAAGAGGTTACCTATGCGTAGAATTTCAATTTATTCTTAGTATTTTTCTAAATTGTGATTATAAATTTTTATTCTAACCCAAATAATTTGTATTCCATTATTTAGAAATGGCGCCTAGTTTAAGTAATGGAAACCGTACAAATTCATGTGTCCCCTGTAGGGATTTTCCTCTAATGAAAGATAAGGATGTTGGTTGTGGCATTGTGGCTAGTGCTGAGAAACTCATAACTATATTGGGACAACTTACTCAGGTTGTGAATAATAACCTTACCCGTATAGTGCATCTGAATCCACCTTGTGGAGGAGCTATGATAGATATCTTTATGTGACAACAGCCTCCATCATTCAACAATACTACAAAACCGTCTGCAGCAAAGTAGTGGATATGTTCCTTTGAGATGATATTTCCATATTTGGGATGTAATGAAAGATAGAAGGTCATTATGGTAGTTTATTGGCTATCAGAAGATGCAGATTAGTGGTGGTCATTAATACAAAACACATAGGTGAGGAAAGAGATATAAGAGATGGAATGAAGGGATTTAAAAGAAATATTCTTAGAAAAATATTTCCCTCGTGGGTAGACAGCATATATTGAGGGACAAATCTTGAATCTAATGCAGAATTAGGATGAATATGTTTCCATGTATGAAGCCAACTTCACAGGGTTAGAAAGACATGTTGTGGACTATATACGAAATCCAAGGAGAAAAATTGATCGATTCTTTGATTTCCTAAATCCATTCCTCTTGCGGGCACTGGTATCCCAATGATTTTCATCATATGAGGATATAGTTTCATGTGCTATCAAGATAGAAAAAGAATTTTCTATGTCTTATGAATTTAAGGGAAATCAAGAGAAGAAGAGGACTACTAAAAACTCTGGGAAAGTAAATAATGATACAGGGAATAAGGGAAGAGTTGAATTTCCACCCTATGATAATTTTCCAAAGAAACACCATGGTACATGGTTAAAGGGATAAGTATTATACTTCAAATGTGGACAGAATTACCATATTGTTGGTGATTGTAAGGGAAAGAAGGAGGCTAATGATATTCTAGGCTATAACAGTTGGGATATGGGACACTATGATAATGATTGTCCAAAGCGTCAAGGAAACATGCCACAAGAAATTCCAAGGGAGCAGGGACAAGCTTATGTGATCACAACAACGGATATTGAAGTTTCTAATGATGTGGTGGCAGGTACTTTAATCATTTCCTCAAATTTAGCCAATACTTTATTTGATTCTGGATCATCACATTCATTTATATCTTCCTAGTTTTCTAAGAAAATTAAATATTTCCAATTTAATTTAATAAAGGATTTATCAGTCATAACTCCTAGTGGATGTATCATTGCAACAAAGGAATTTCGATTAGTCCCCCTCGTGACACATAAACATGATTTAGTTTCTAACATTATCATCACACCAATGGTTGACTATGATATAATTCTAGATATGAATTGTCTATCAATATATGATGTGAAGATCTATTTCAAGAGGAAGGATGTTACAATCATTCATATTGGTGTAGAGTCCCTTATCGTTAGAGTAGAAACCTCTCCATTTGATTCTCATCTAGATCCACCCCCAGTAGCTCAACTAAATTCAATTATTGGGGAAAAAGAGAATAAAATAACTATGGTTGAGGAAAATAATGTTCAAATAGAAGATGTACCTATTGTGAAGGAATATATTTATGTCTTTCCAGATGATTTTTTGTGACATCCTCCAGAGTAAGAAATTGAGTTTTCCATTGACTTAATTCCTGGTTCAAGGCCCATATCAAAGACCCCTTATAGAATGGCCACTGTGGAGTTAGTTGAACAAAAGAAGAAACTAGAGGAATTGAGAGATAAAGTATTTACTAGACCTAGTGTTTTTCCAAGGGGATACACTGTCCTCTTTTTCAGGATGAAAGATGGATCTATGGGGTTGTGCATTGATTATAGGAAATTAAATGCTATTACAATAAAGAATAATTATCCTCTACCATGAATTTATGATTTATTCGATCAACTTCATGGAGCCCCATATTTTGGGAATATTGGTCTATGATATGGATATAATTAGTTTATTGTGCGGAAAGAATACATTCCAAAAATAGCATTTAGAACTAGGTACATCCATTATGAGTTTAAAATAATGCCTTTTGGACTAAGTAATGCACCATCTTTTTTCATGGATCTCGTGAAAAGAGTCTTCAAGGAATATCTTAATGACATTGTAGTGGTGTTTATTGATGATATCCTGGTATACTCTAAATGTCATTAAGATCATAAAAATCACTTGTTCACTATTCTGAAGATGCTTCATAATAATGAATTATATGGGATGTTTAGAAAGTGTGATTTCTGGATCCAATAATTTTTCTTTCTGGGCCACATTGTCTCTATGTATGGAATATTTTTAGATCATGTGAAGACAAAGGCTATGCAAGAATGGATTCCATTAACAAACCTAACTGAGGTACGTAGTTTTATTGGTCTAGCATGTTATTATCGGTGTTTCATTTAGAACTTCACCTGTTTAGCCAGGCCAATGAGCATGCTCACACGAAAAAGAGTTACGTTCGTATGGAAAAAGGAATGTGATGAATATTTTGAATAATTGAAGAGGAGGTTAGTGAATTCATCGATCCTAACCCTACCTTCAGGGAATGATGGGTTTATGATCTATAACGATGTATAAAAGAAAGGACTTGGTTGTGTCTTTATGCAGAATGATCAAGTGATTGCCTATACATCTTGGTAGCTATAAATTCATGAAAACAACTATCCAACTTGTGATCTTGAGTTGGCAGTGGTAATATTTTCTCTGATGATTTGGAGACATTAGCTCTATGGAGAAAACTGTGAGATATATACAGATAATAAGAGTTTGAAGTATATATTCTCACAAAAAGAACTCATCATGAGATAAAGGAGGTGGATTGAACTACTCAAAGATTATGATTGCACAATACATTACCACCTAGGGAAATCAAATAATGCAGCAGATGATTTGAGTAGAAAAGACCATGGAATTATGAACAAGATGAGAGTTGAAAGGGATCCTATGGTCCTGGATCTAGTAAAGATGGATATAGTAATTATCAAGGAAGGTAGAACATCAATACTTTTTCAAATGGTTACCCAACCTTTTTTTCTAGAGAGGGTAAAAATTTCTCAGGCTGACGATGAGGAGTTTCAAAATAAAATTAAAGCTATAAATTCTAGGATGTCATCTGACTTTTCATATAAAGGTGGCATTTTGACATTTGGGAAGAGGCTTTGTGTTCCTGCTATTCTTGAGCTAAAGAGAGAACATTTGGATGATGCTCATAGCTCTAATTACTCTATTCATCTAGGTAGCACAAAGATGTATCGAGATCTACGAGAAAAAATTTGGTGGGACAATATGATAAGGGAGATATCTGAATATACAGCAATGTGTCTGGTATGTCAACAAGTGAAGGGTGAGTGGAAAAAGTCTAAGGGGACGATGCATCCACTACCCATTCCATCATGGAAATGGGAGAACATTACCATGGACTTTTCCACTATAATTCCAAGGACATATAGAGGAAACAACACTATATGGGTCATTTCGGATCGTCTTAAAAAGATAGCTCAGTTTATCAGGATTTGAGAGGACTTTTGATTAGACCAACTGGCATGGATTTAGATTAAAGAAGTAGTAAGGATGTATGGAGTACCACTCTCTATAGTATCTAACCATAATCCTAGATTCACCTCAATGATCTGGAAAAGTCTCCAATATGATTTATGCACTGAATTGAACTTCATTACAGCCTATCATCCTCAAAATGATGGCCAATCTGAGCTGACAATTCAGACACTAGAAGACGTGTTGAGAGTATGTTCTATGGAATTCAAAGGTGGATGGGACCAACATCTTCCACAGGTTTAATTATCCTACAACAACAGTTTCCACTCAAGCATCTAAATGGAACCATATGAATCCCCTTATGGGAAATGGTGTAGAACACCGACATGTTTGGATGAAGTCTGTTAGCGAAGGCTGCTAGGACCTAAATTGGTTGAAGAAATGGCAGAGAAGGTGAAAACCATTCAGCAGCATATCATGGCCGCCCAAAGTCAATAGAAGAGTTATGCAGATAACTGTCGATGAGATAATGAGTTCAGAGTAGGAGACCTGGTATTTCTGTGTGTATCTCTATGGAAGAAGTTCATGCGGTTTGGGAAGAAAGGAAAGTCAATTCCAAGGTATATTGGCCCATTTGAGATCCTTGATCGTGTTGGAGTTGTGGCCTATCGGCTGGCACTTCCACATTCCTTGTCAGAAGTACATGATTTCATTCAAGTATCCCTCCAAAGAAGTACATATCAGACCCTTCACATATACTCTCTTCAGAAGTGGTACAGTTGGAGGATGCTCTTTCTTATGAGGGATAGCCAGTGAAAATCTTGGATCGTAGAGACAAAGTCCTAGGGAACAAGAATACTCATATGGTCAAGGTACTATGGATTAGCCATAAGTACGAAGAGGAAACTTGTGAACTGGATGAATCAATGAAGGAAAAGTACCTCCACTTGTTCTTGTCCTAGATTGTAAAATTAATTTTCAAGGGAGAAATTTTTCTGAGGGGAGAATGTAACGACCCAATATTTTTTTGGAAATTCCTTTCTTATAAATAGGTCATAATAACATGAAATAACAACATAATTAACTATTGTGTTCTATGTGACCCTAATAATGTATGTTGTCACTTCTGTGATGTGAATTTCAAAAATCCAACAAACACAGTTGCGATCAGTATGTTATTTGGAGTCCAATAAGAAAAACTTAATTTTTGGTGAATAGTAAACTAACCTTAGGAATATTAACATACCCTTATGAATAGTGGTAAACCCTAATGAATAGTAACCTTACCTATAATATTATATAAATAATATTCAAGTTTGAGTACGATATACATATTCTTTAAAATATTAAAACAAATGTTTTAAAATTGTTGTTTTTAGAATAAATTATGATTTTAATTAAATATTAAATTAATAATATTTGGAAAAATATTTTTGAAAAATGGAGTTCATTTTTGGATTCTACCCACTGATAAATGGTTGGGGTGAGGTTTTGGGATTTTTTTTGAAATACATGTTTTTTGATGAATAGTGAAATACCATAATTTAAAAAATAAGCTAAATAAGTTAATTATTGAGTCATGCATGATTTTTTGCTGATGTAAGCCCAATTTTATTGGGTTCACATGATAAATTTACTATTATTGGACATGTAATAATCACTATTCCTTTTATTGTGGGGAAATAATAAATTAATGAATTTTATATTAAGATGTCCCCTCTCTCCTCCACTATAAAAACCCCCTCTCACCCCCCTTCCATTTACTCCTCTCAAGACTTGTTCATTCTCCAAATTCTGTCCAAATACCTTCCCAACCTCGTTCCCCACTTCTAGAAATTATTGGAATCATAAAAAGCCCAAAACATCTCTTTAAGGAGGTTCTCAAGAAAGTTTGTTTCAAGAGGTAAATTCCTCTTTTCAATTCATTATCTTTCCTTTCAAGTTCATTTGATTTATTTTTCTATTAACTCTCCTTATCCAAATTTTGTGATGAATCTAGTATCATATTTGAACTAGAATATTTTCATGATAGTGGAATAATTTATCATAATCTCCCCCTTTTACCTTCTTTTATACTAGTAGCAAGAACACCATCCGAGATTTGTCAAATTTCCACATTCAAGGACAATGGACTTTTGATATATATTATAATTATCAGTTATAGTCATGAATCCATTATTGTTATAGTAAAACCAGATTATTATATATTTAATATAACCTATGTAAGATTTTGTAATACCTTTTTACAAATTTTATTAAGTTATAAAGGAAAATGAGTTCGTTGTAATCAAAACCCAGAAATTAACCGAAACAATTATCATTAAAGTTCTATATAATAATTCATCCTCATCCCATGTAACCAAATTATATAAATGACCAATAACACATATTTATGTTGATAAATAATATATAATTTCAATTCTGGAGATTTAAATCCAGTCCACATACTTAAAAAAAGTGAACCGAGGATGAAAATAATGAAAATTAACACTCCGGAGCAGCGAAATTCAAAACAATAACTTATCAATAAGAACATAAATGAACTAACCAGAATTATGATAAACTAAATACATGTATAATAATTTCTTAAATAAGTTTTTAATATGTATAATTTCATATTCTAGGAGCTTTTGATCGAGATAGGAACACATTCGGAGTTAAGGTAAGGGTTTTTTCACCCGAACATCCATTTTCATTCGTGTTACATTCATTGTCTAATTACCTCAATGAAATTTTTATGTATTTTTATGTAATACAAATAATTTATGTTTGGGTATTATATATATTTACACCCACAATAATCTTAACTTCTGTTATGGATAGTTACATGTTTTAAAAGGATCGTTCAAAATTGATTTCAAAATACAAACCCGATTCAAGGGAATATCTCTACTTGTTACCTATTTTCAAGGAGATATCTAATCTATTTTTATAAAACATTATATTTATAAAATCAATCATTTTATTATGAAAATAATATTCTACTTCACTTTTGGTTTTATACAAATATTTTTCAAAAAGAACTCTTCTTCTCAAAGAAAAGAGTATTTATCTTAAGATTTCTAAATGATTTTATAAAAGTATTTTCTTTTGATTCAACACTCTTGTTGTCTCTTATGTATTATTGGGTTTAATCATTTATGTATTCATCTACCATATTTTATTTAATGATTTATGACTAACTCTATTGTGGAAAAAATATCTTAAAACCATTCTCCTTATTACTCGGAATGGTTAGTGTATTATGTTTAATGATTGAAGAAATTTAGTTACATTTCATTTGATAGTTTCAATATAAATGTATATGTTGTTTATATTTATCCCTGCTCATATTAGGAATGCATTGGACTTATTATGTGATGGGTGGGTCCCTCTATATCCCATCGATTCATCGGTAGGTCTCATGAGAAAAACTACGGTCTTGGCACAAGGCCTTGACAAATTGATTCTTTATGGTCCTAGAATGAGGCTTGGACGGTATGGTTATGAGTTTTGGAATAGGAACTTCCCTAATTATGATGCGAGTATTTGAATTTCATGTGGTCATTCATTTCGTAGAATACCCATGATTATTTTTTATTTTGGCATTATTAACTTAGCTCATATTTATGCCATAATATGTATAACTTTATTATTAAAGGTATGTGTTTTCAATTAATTTCCATGTATTATGTTTATGCTATCTTTCACTGTTGTTTCTCACCATACTGTGCCTTTTATCTCACCCCTTTCTTATGTTTCATTTTCTTAGGGTATGAATAATTAAATTATGAGTGACTTTCAAGCATAATTTAGGAGGCCTCGATGTTTTGAATAGAATAATTTAGTGTTGTTTTTCCTTTCAATATGTAATGTTGAACTTATGTATGTATCGTGTTTCTAATAATACTAAACTACTCAATCCTATGAGATTATTATTGCTTTTTTAAATACCAATATAATCTAATAAGGAACCGAATTCGGAAAACAGGTGTTGGGTCATTACAGATGGAATTAGAGGAAGTTTAGTAGAAAACATGGAAATTAGGTTTAGAAAACGTACACTAGGGAAGAGTCCCTAAGATTTTCATTGAGGATAAACATACAAGAACATCATGGTATTTTGTTAAGGAATATATTATGTGGATCATTCAAGGAATACATCTATGTATGGATACGAGAAGGTAGAGGTGGCTCTAGCACATATATACCTAGGAGTGAAACCTCTAACGAGGAGTTTCCAGCATGACCTGGGGTATCCTAGTATACAACAATGAGCCTTTATGCACCTTTGGTTATGACACTCCTGGGGGATATTCTTAGGATAATTCATGTTTTCATTATAAGCCATTATGAAGGATTTAAATGTAAATTTTTTTCTCGAAGATACCATTTTTTTGATTAAGAGGTTATGTATGCATAGAATTTCAATTTATGCTTAGTATTTTTCTACATTGAGATTATAAATTATTATTCATACCCTAATCTAGTGTATGCCATTATTTCGAAATGTCGTCCAGTGGAAGGAATGGAAATCACATGAATGCACGTGTCCCCTATTGGGATTTTCCTCTGACACAAGATTATGAAGTTGGCTCTGGTGCTATGACTGGTGCTGAGAAACTCATTACTATAATGGGAAAACATTCTCATGTTTTGAATAATAACCTTACCCGTATGGTGAATCCAGATCCACCACGTGGATGAGCTATGCGAGATCTCTTTATGTGTCAATAGCCTCCATCATTCAACGGGACTATAATCACAATTGTCACAGAGTAGTGGATTTGTTCCCGTGAGAATATTTTTCTCACATTGGGATGTAATGAAAGAGAGGAGGTCATTATAGTATTTTATCATCGATCAGGAGATTCAGATCAGTGGTGGTCATTAATCCACAACACAAAGGAGGAGGAAGAGATAGAAGAGATGGAATGGAGGGATTTTAAGGGAATCATCTTAGAAAAATATTTCCCTCATGAGTAGTGAGCATATATAGAGAGACAATTCTTGAATATGAGGAATAAGGAGGATGAAAATGATGCCATGTTTGAAGCCAACTTCACACAGTAGGCAAGACATGTTGTGGAAAATATACGAATTCTGTGGAGCAAAATTGATCGATTCATTGATGGCCTAAAGCCATTCCTCCGGCAGGCACTGGTATCCCAAATTTGTACATCATATTAAGATATAGTTTCATGTTCTATCAAGGTTGAAAAATAATTCTCTAAATTCTATGACTTTAAGGGAAATCAAGAGAAGAATAGGGCTACTGAAAACACTAGTAAAGGAAACAAGGAAACAGGGAAGAAGGGAAGAGTTGAATTTCCACCCTGTGATAATTGTTGAAAGAAACACCTTGGTTCCTTCTTAAAGAGAAAAGATGTATGCTTTAAATGTGGAAATAAAGGCCATAATGTAGGTGATTGTAAGGGAAATAAGGAGGCTAATTATGTTCAATGCTATAATTGTCAGAAGATGGGACACTGTGATAATTATTGTCTAATGCATCAAGGAAACATGCCATAGAAAATACGAAGGGAGAAGGGACAAGCTTATGTGGTCACAACTACTGATATTGAAGTTTTTAATGATGTGTTGGAAGGTACATTAATAATTTCCACAAATTTAGAAAATCCTTTATTTGATTCTAGATCATCTCATTCTTTTATATCTTCCTAGTTTTCAAATAATATTAGATATGTTTAGTTTAATATAATAAAGGCGTTATCAAAAAAACTCCCAGTGGATGTATCATTGTAACAAAGGAATTCCGATTAGTCCCCCTCGTGACACATAAAAGTTCTTTAGTTTCAAAAAGCATCATTATTCCAATGGTTGACTATGATATAATTCTCGGTATGAATTGGATATCAATTTATGATGTGATGACCTATTGCACAAGGAAGGAAGTTACAATCTTTGAGAATGGTGTAGGATCCCTTATCTTTATAGTAGAAATGTAACGCCCAGACCCCAGCAACCCAGAGTTGGTGCATTACTTCGTAACATTGGCATGATCACAAAAGATCAAGTCTCGAAAGACCGATTAGTTTAGTAGCCTCGGAAACACTAGATACATTCATAAGTCTTACATTACATCATAAAGTAAAACAAAACTACAACATCTTCTCTTCATATCCCCTTATATTATCCCTGCAGGTCATTCATATTATACTTCTTCACATCCTGAAAAATATTAAAACATTGAAAGGGGTGAGCTCAGATGCTCAGTAAGGATAACAATATAGCAGAAGCTTTCATAAATAAACATTAACATTTAAGGCAATGTATAACTAAAACAAAATCCTTTTAAACATGAACTTCAACATAATATGGAAAAAGTAAAATGAGATTATGCCATTTACTTATTCACATGGATATTATACTGGTCGAATAATCACATGCAATATCAATAACCTACTTTCAAAATGATGGAATGAAAAATGCCAGACTATCATAACCATGTAGCCAAGGCCTCGTGCCAAGACCACAAATAAGATTTTGTCAAGGCCTCGTGCCAAGACACTAGTTTGTCTCATGAGACCTACAAATGCATCGAGGAGCTATAGCGGGCTCCACCCATCACTTATTAAGTCCAATGCATTCCTCATATGAATAGGTTTAAACATATCATAAACCATAACATAATCGTATCACATAAAACATGCATAAAGGAAACATAACATTTCCAAATTTCAATCACAAGATATAAATACAACACGTTGATATAATAAAAACACTTTCAAAACCATTATCAATACCAAAATAAAAGAAAAGTAAAACATGGTATTTATTTTTCTTTTAAAAAAAGGTATGGCTTGTAGAGGAAGCCGAAACTCAAATAATGGTCACGACGGCGGAGAAGTCGTTGTCGCCGTATACGTACGACAAAAACATCCCCTTTTGTCGTTTACTAAATTCTTAGTATAAAAAATTTCCTTTTGAATAAACATAAAAGTCAAAGGGGTTTATACACCGTATAAAAGAAAGTTGTGTATAAAACCAAATATGCCTCAATGAAAGGAGATTGAGACGAAGTCCATAAAAAGTTCATTTCTAAAATAAAATAGATCTATTATGTGTATTCACTATAGGTACACATAAATAAAGTAAAAATACAAAATAGGACATAATAATATCATGACATAATTTGAAAGTAGGAGATTAACCCAAAGAATGGAAATTGGGTTAAGAAATTCCCTTACCTCGTGTCTGAATTCACTCGACCGTTCTTTGATCTCCTGAATAATAAACTAGAGTTAATTTCTACCTTCTTAAGAACCTTTTTCAAGTTCATTATTCATTTTATATCACTTATTACCATGTCATGAACATTATGTAATTATTTATGTTTATAACGGTCATTTTGTCGATCTAAGGTACTTGAGTCAAAAATAAACTTCTTATAATTACAAGTTATTCATGTGGTGAAATATCCATTATATCCAGAATTATATTCATGATTTAGATATCATATATATCATATATATCCAGTATATACATTCATTCATAATATTACGTAATATTTAGAGGTAAGAAATGAAATGCACCGTCATGGAGACGGTAAGCCGTACGTACGCATGAACGCTACTTTCATTTCTATTTCGTATTTAATGGAATGAAATCATAATGATATAAATGTATAATATAATTCCAGTATAATATAGTGTATAATACCATTTACTCCATCCTTTATACATCCCACATATGGTATTAATGATTCAAATCACTTTGATGGGGCGGTAGTCCGCACTTCCTAAAATGAAAATATCATGTTTACCCATAATGGAAACCATAAAGGTATGCCATAAATGAAAAATACAAAATCATAAGGAAAAAAAACATAATATATATCATATATAAAAATATTTTCATCATAATGGCCACCATTAGAGGTGTTATATGAGTGTTGAACAATCATAGTTTCGTGAGGCAAAAATTCGCCATCCACAGAAACAGTATGTTCTTTAACCATTAGATGTAGGTGTGTGTAAGTCTAGCTCGAATCCTTATTATAACAACATCCTAGTATATTGAGGATTCTGGTGTTGTTACAAAAGAAATGAATAAAAATATTTTAGGGGTTTGGAGAGGCAAAATAAAACATAAGAACACAAGGGAAAACACTACCTTTAAAACGGGTAACTCTTTTTTGATTTGAGCCAAAAGCTTCCTTGGGAAGAATTCTGCCCAAAGTGAGGCTTCTAGGAGTAAGGTAGGGAAGTTGGGAGAGTATTTGGGCAGAGTTTGGCTGAGCCAAATGGCTTGAAAGTGTGAATGAGGTGGTAGAGGTGGGGGCCTTTTATAATAAGAGAGGAGGGACACTCTTGGAAAGTAAGGAAATGTTACATTATTATACAATGATTTTCGGATTCCAAAGGTCCCACACTTATATAATTCGAGGATAAGGTGATAAGGGTTCGAAATCTACTCATCCAATAGGTTTTTGACAAGTGTAAGCCTTGGATTTTACATTATCTTTTCACTTTATTTAAATCGTTAATTAATGAGGTAATCGTTGCATCATCATGGTGTCATAAATAATTTAATTTATTTAATTTCCAAAAATTATAAAAAAAATACAATGATGTAGGAAATGTTTTTAGATTTCCAATGACTATTTATAGTCAAAAAATATGACTTGTATAACCCCATGTAAAAATTGTTTTAGTAAAACATTTCATGTTTGTGTCATTTTTTTACTTTAACATTAAATAAAATGTATTTATGTCATTTTCCAACTAAAGTAGCTCCATGGGGTCCCCAAGTTGACCCATGGATTGTCTTGGTCGGCCATGGCACATCCAATGAGGTTAGGACATGTTTCAATCTCATCTCATATTATTAAAACATTATTTTTACCTTAAACTACACTAATTACCTCTAATCACGATTAAGAATTTAAAAGTTACTATTCACCAAAAATTATTTTAATCTCATTGAACCACATTTTACTTCTTAATGAAAACCATGTATGTCGGATTTTTGAAATTCAAAACACAGAAGTGGTAAAATTTCGTTTAAATGAAAAATCAGTTTTTATAAGTACAACTTAGTGGTTTCACTATTCATCAAAAATTGAAGTTTTTCAGAAAAATCCCAAAAATTCACCCTAAGCTATATTTGATATTCCGATTTCAAAAATGATGTCTATTTTACAAAATTCCAAACATATAAGATGCATTAATTAATTTTATAATTAATTCCTGCTGTCACAACAAATAGCGTCTTTTTAAGAAACAATTTATATCAAAAGATTGACAATTGTTCATGCCCAATTTCAATATTAAATTAATTATAATGAACACCATTGGATAAAATGGTAAAAATATATTCTAATTATACTTTAAAGACAATAAATAGTATAATTTATCAATATTAATTATTTTGATCAAAAAATTTGTTTTATGTATTTTTCACCATTCATAAAAATTGGAAGTTCTCAGAAAATTACAAAAAATTCAACTTTGGATAATTTCGATATTACGAATACAAAAATGAAGTCCATATTGAAATATAAGATTTCCATAATTTTAAAAAGTGGGTATTACTATTCATAACAGCTACTTTGATTAGTTGCGGTGTGTTAGAACTCGAACTTGCGTACAATGCAAGCTATTGCATTATTGAAAGAGAAGCGTATAATGGAAGCTCGGGGTGTTACATTCTCCCCTCCTTCAATAAATTGCGTCCTCGAAATTTGAATTTTTTCTTTGAAAATAAAAGGTTGAAAATAGAAAATACCTTTGTGGAAAACCCACATCGGAAATAAGGTTAATAAAATTTAACCTTAATAAGGGGGAAGAAGAAATGAAAAAGTCACCACCAAATTATGATCTCAATTAGGAGAACATTGGTGGAAATTAGAGACATATAATTGGAGGAAAAACGTAAATATTTGTAGGTATTGATTGAGGTCATCAATCACAAAAAAGTGTAAAATTGAGGGCCACAAAGCCATCAATCTATGATGAAAATATCATCAGTTCAACAAAACATAAGGTATTAGGATAACACATTTTTGTTTTGATATCCCTTCCCTAAAGTTTAAGAATTAATTTCTTCATAAGAATAAGATATATATATATATATATACATGACAAGTTGAATTTCATCCTTCAACTAATTTCTACCCCATACTTTTCGTTCACCCAAAAAGATAATAGAACTCAAAAATATTTTATTTATCCTAATTGTATAAGGTTCCAAATATTAACACATACCATTTAGATTAGTAAAACTATTTTTTAATAACCAGGGACTTCCTGTAGGCTAGTGGTAGGTAATAAAGGCATGTCGCACTATGGTTGTGGGTTCGATTCCTGCAGCTTTTTCCAACGCGACGGGTTATGCCCCACCCTACAGGTTGTCATTTTCCTAAAACTATAGTATCATAATATTCCAAAAATATTCTTCAGTAATGTTTTAACCTTAAACAATACTATTAAAAGTTCAACTTAATCCATCCCAACCTTTATAGTTATCCAAAATACCTTTTTCCAAACTTTCTCTAAAAGGTCTCTTAATTCCAACATCGATTTATCAGATTCCCCAAAAAAAGTAAAGTTTCTCTTATTGTCACATACTAAAAATATTATTACCTTCATCATATTAAAACCTTACTGAAACAAAAATTACTGCAGTACAATCCTTATATATATATCACATTATTCTAATAACCATAATATAATCCATGAGTCTAAAAGCACCAATACATTAATTATTCCGCTTCAACTGTAGTAACAGCATAAGATTGTCCTTGATCCCTTGGCCTTTTCTGAGGCAAGTTTCCCTGACGCTCAGGACATTCATTTGCATAATGACCCATTTCTCTAAAATTGTAGCATTCAACTTTGATAGCTTCTTTCTTTCCCTTGCAATCACGAGCCCGGTGACCCTTTTCTCCACATTTATAACAAACTCCCATTCCTTTTAGGCAAGTACCAGGGTGATTCATCCCACAATTATCACATAATGGAAAATCCTTCTTTCCAATTTTCCCTTTATCTGTCTCTTGTTCCACCGTTCTCTTCTTCTCTTGCTTTACTTTGTTGTCATAAGACTTAGAGAATTCCTTTTCTGTCTTGATAGCACATGAGACAATATCTTCGTATGACGAGATGGTTTGTGAGACTAATGCTCGACGGAGAAATGTTTTTAACCCATCAAAGAAACGATCAATCTTACTTCTTGGGTTACGTATATAATCTATTGCATTCCTCTCTAACCGTGTAAAGTTAGACTCATACTTTGCGACATTCTCATCTTCCTTCTGCCTCAGACTCAGAAATTGTCTTTCCATATCTGCTCTATAGTCACGGGGAAAGTACTTTTCTACGAAAAGCTCTTTCAACTCCCTCCATTCCATATTCGATACTTCTTCATTTTCCTTTGTATTTTGAATCAATTACCACCATTTATCCGCATCTCCAGTGAGGCGGTAAACTGCTATGAAAACCTTCTCCCTTTCGCTACTCCCCAAGGCGTGGAATATTTTCTCTAATGATTTTATCCATTGCTCAGCTATTAATGGATTTGTACCCCCATTAAAGGTTGGCGGTTGTTGCCTCATGATGCGGTCTAACATTAATCCTCCAAGTTGTGGATCAGGGTGATCCATACGAGTAAGGTTATTATTCATAACCTTAGTGAGTTGTCCCAATATGGTAATAAGTTGATCAGCACCAGTTGTATCTCCAGATCCACAATAATTATCTTGAGTAGGAGGTAAATCCCTACATGGAGTGTGTGCATTGATATGGTTTCCATTCCTTCCACTAGGTGCCATTTCTATACAATGGCATAAACAAGATTAGTTTATGAATCAAAATACATAATTCCATACTTGTAAAATACTTAAATTAAATTTAACTATTTATGGATGTAGTACATAATCATAAAAATGTTTTATTTGAGGGAGTATGTACTCATAATCCCTTCATAATGGTTTGTAAAGAAAACGAGAATTATCCTAAGCATATCCCCCGGGAGTGTCGTAACCAAGAGTGCAGCAAGGCCTGCTGTCGTGCACCAGTTCCCGTTTGATCTAGCTCAAAGTGGTGTGTTCGGGTTTTACCCCTATGTACATCTGTGCCAGATCCGCCTCTACCTGCTCGTATCTAGATAGGGATGTATTGCTCGGAAAACTCACAAAATCTCTATAATACCAAAATTCAAGGAAGTTCTTCTATACTAATCCTCAAAGTCTATCTTTGGGCTATGTGCTCTAATCAGAGTTTATCTAGATCTAGCTTCCAAGGCTAGTACTAAACTGCCTCTGATACCAACTGTAATGCCCCGACCCCAGCTACCCAAAGTCGGTGCATTACTTCGTAACATTGGCATGATCACAAAAGATCAAGTCTCGAAAGACCGACTAGTTTATTAGACTTGGAAACACTAGATACATTCATAAGTCTTACATTACATCATAAAGTAAAACAAAACTACAAAATCTTCTCTTCATATCCCCTTATATTATCCCTGCAGGTCATTCATATTATACTTCTTCACATCCTGAAAAATATTAAAACATTGAAAGGGGTGAGCTCAGATGCTCAGTAAGGATAACAATATATCGGAAGCTTTCATAAATAAACATTAACATTTAAGGCAATGTATAACTAAAACAAAAGCCTTTTAAACATTAACTTCAACATAATATGGAAAAAGTAAAATGAGATAATTCCATTTACTTATTCACATGGATATTCTACTGGTCGAATAATCACATGCAATATCGATAACCTACTTTCATAATGATGGAATGCATAATGATAGACTATCATAACCACGTAGCCAAGGCCTCGTGCCAAGACCACAAATAAGATTTTGTCAAGGCCTCATGCCAAGACACTAGTTTGTCTCATGAGACCTACCGATGCATCGAGGAGCTATAGTGGGCTCCACCCGTCACTTATTAAGTCCAATGCATTCCTCATATGAATAGGTTTAAACATATCAAAAACCAAAACATAATCGTATCACATAAAACATGCATAAAGGAAACATAACATTTCCAAATTTCAATCACAAGATATAAATAAAACGCGTTGATATAATAAAAAAACTTTCAAAACCATTTTCAATACCAAAATAAAAGAAAAGTAAAACATGGTATTTATTTTTCTTTTAAAAAAAGGTATGGCTTGTAGAGGAAGCCGAAACTCAAATAATGGTCACAGCGGCGGAGAAGTCGTTGTCTCCGCATACGTACAACAAAAACATCCCCTTTTGTCATTTAGTAAATTCTTCGTATAAAAAAATTCATTTTGAATAAACGTAAAAGTCAAATGGGTTTATACACCGTATAAAAAAAAGTTGTGTATAAAACCAAATATGCCTCAATGAAAGGAGATTGAGACGAAGTCCTTAAAAAGTTCATTTTTAAAATAAAATAGATCTATTATGTGTATTCACTATAGGTACACATAAATAAAGTAAAAATACAAAATAGGACATAATAATATCATGACATAATTTGAAAGTAGGAGATTAACCCAAAGAATGGAAATTGGGTTAAGAAATTCCCTTACCTTGTGTCCGAATTCACTCGACCGTTCTTTGATCTCCTGAATAATAAACTAGAGTTAATATCTACCTTCTTAAGAACCTTTTTCAAGTTCATTATTCATTTTATATCACTTATTACCATGTCATGAACATTATGTAATTATTTATGTTTATAACGGTCGTTTTGTCGATCTTAGGTACTTGAGTCAAAAATAAACATCTTATAATTACAAGTTCTTCATGTGGTGAAATATCCATTATATCCAGAATTATATTCATTATTTAGATATCATATATATCATATATATCCAGTATATACATTCATTTATAATATTACGTAACATTTAGAGGTAAGAAATGAAATGCACCGTTCATGGAGACGGTAAGCCGTACGTACGCATGAATGCTACTTTCATTTATATTTCGTATTTAATGGAATGAAATCATAATGATATAAATGTAAAATATAATTACAGTATAATATAGTGTATAATACCCTTTACTCCATCCTTTATACATCCCACATATGGTATTAACGATTCAAATCACTTTGAGGGGGCGGTAGTCCGCACTTTCTAAAATGAAAATATCGTGTTT
Organism: Viscum album; assembly: GCA_963277665.1. NCBI lineage: Eukaryota > Viridiplantae > Streptophyta > Magnoliopsida > Santalales > Viscaceae > Viscum > Viscum album. The sequence continues at coordinate 1,298,544,089 of OY728155.1, forward strand.
ACCCATAATGGAAACCATAAAGGTATGCCATAAATGAAAAATAAAAAATCATAAGGAAGAAAAAACATAATATATATCATATATAAAAATATTTTCATCATAATGGCCACCATTAGAGGTGTTATATGAGTGTTGAACAATCATCGTTTCGTGAGGCAAAAATTCACCATCCACAGAAACAGTATGTTCATTAACAATTAGATGTAGGTGTGTGTAAGTGTAGCTCGATTAATTCATTTAACAAAATCCTAGTATATTGAGGATACTGTTGTTTTTACAAAAGAAATGATTAAAAAGATTTTAGGGGTTGGAGAAGCAAAATAAAACATAAGAACACAAGAGAAAACAATACCATTAAAACGGGTAACTCTTTTTTGATTTGAGCCAAAGGCTTCCTTGGGAAGAATTCTAACCTAAGTGAGGCTTCTAGGAGTAAGGTAGGGAAGTTGGTAGAGTATTTGGGTAGAGTTTGGACGAGCCAAATGGCTTGAATGTGTGAATGAGGTGGCAGAGGTGGGGGCCTTTTATAAGAGGAGAGGAGGGGCACTCTTGGAAAGTAAGGAAATGTTACATTATTATACAATGATTTTCGGATTACAAAGGTCCCAAAATTATATAATTCTAGGATAAGGTGATAAGGGTTCGAAATATACTCATCCAATAGGTTTTTGACAAGTTTAAGACTTGGATTTTACATTATCTTTTCATTTTATTTAAATCGTTAATTAATGAGTTAATCGCTGCATCCTCATGGTGTCATAAATAATTTAATTTATTTAATGTCCAAAAATTATAAAAAAATTACTATGATGTAGGAAATATTTTTATCTTTCCAATGAATATTTATAGTCAAAAAATATGACTTGTATAACCCCATGTAAAAAATGTTTTAGTAAAACATTTCATGTTTGTGTCATTTTTTTACTTTAACATTAAATAAAAGGTATTTATGTCATTTTCCAACTAAAGTGGCTCCATGGGGTCCCCAAGATGACCCATGGATTTTATTGGTCGGCCAAGGCACATCCAATGAGGGTAGGACATGTGTCAAGCTCATCTCATGTAATTAAAACATTATTTTTACCTTAAACTACACTAATTACCTCTAATCGCGATTAAGAACATAAAAGTTACTATTCACCATAAATTATTTTAATCTCATTGAACCACATTTTACTTCTTAATGACAACCATGTATGTCGGATTTTAGAAATTCAAAACACAAAAGTGGTAAAATTTCATTTAAACGAAAAATCAGTTTTTATAAGTACCACATAGTGGTTTCACAATTCATCAAAAATTGAAGTTTTTCAGAAAAATCCCAAAAATTCACCCTAAGATATATTTGATATTCCGAATTCAAAAATGATTTATATTTTACAAAATTCCAAACATATAAGTTTCATTAATTAATTTTATAATTAATTCCCGCTGTCACAACAAATAGCGTGTTTTTTAAGGAACAATTTATATCAAAAGATTGACAATTGTTCATGCCCAATTTCAATATTAAATTAATTCTAATGAACACCATTGGATAAAATGGTAAAAATATATTCTAATTATACTTTAAAACCACTCAATAGTATAATTTATCACAATTAATTATTTTGATCAAAAAATTTGTTTTATGTATTTTTCACCATTCATAAAAATTGGATGTTCTCAGAAAATTACAAAAAATTCAACTTTGGATAATTTCGATATTACGAATACAAAAATGAAGTCCATATTGAAATATAAGATTTTCTATAATTTTAAAAAGTGGGTATTACTATTCATAACGGCTACTTTGATTAGTCGCGGTGTGTTTGAACTTGAACTTGCGTACAATGCAAGCTATTTCATTATTGAAAGAGAAGCGTATAGTGGAAGCTCAGGGTATTACAAGAAACATCTCCATTTGATTCTCATCTATATCCACCCCCAATAGCTCAACTAAATTCAATTATTGTGGAGGAAGAGAATAAAATATCTATGGGTGAGGAAAATAATGTTCAAATAGAAGATGTACCTATTGTGCAAGAATATATTGATGTCTTTTCAAAGGATTTACTTGGACACCCTCTAGAGTGGGAAATTGAGTTTTCATTTGACTTAATTTATAGTTCAATGACCATATCAAAGACCCCTTATAGAATGGCCTCTGTGGAATTACTGGAACTAAAAAATCCTCAAGATAAATTGAGTTATAAAGTATTTATTCGACCAAGTGTTTCTCCATGGGGAGCCCCTACCCTCTTTGTCAGGAATAAATATTGACCCATGAGGTTTTGCATTGATTACAGGGAAATAAATGCTTTTACAATAAAGAATAAGTATCCTCTTCCACAAATTTAGGATTTATTTGATCAACTTCATGGAGTGCAATATTTTTGGATGATTGATCTACGATCTGGATATCATCAGTTGCTTCTGAGGAAATAAGACATTCGAAAAACAGCATTTGGAACTAGGTATGTGCGTTATGAGTTTAGAGTAATGCATTTTGTACGAGAAAATACACCATCTATTTTCATGGATCTCATGAACAGAGTCTTCATGGAATATCTTGATGATTTTGTAGAGGTGTTTATTGATGATATCCTAGTATAATATAAAATCCATCAAGATCATGAAAATCCCTTGGACACTATTCTAAAGACCCTTAGAAGAAATTAATTTTATGGGATGTTTAGAAAGTGTTATTTCTAGATCCAATCATTTTCCTTTCTGATTCAAATTTTCTCTAAGGATGTAATATCTGTAGATCCTGCGAATATAGCCAATAAGCCCATACCCGAGTGGTAAGGGCTCCTACATGTCACCCAAGAGATCCACGTTCAAAACCAAGTGGAGGAAAATTTCTGAGGTACTGTAGTAGTACTATAGCAGACACTATAGCAGTACTGTAGTAGTTACTATAGAAGTTAATGTTTGGTACTGTAGCAGTTACTGTTCAGTACTATAGCAGCGGAACTATTCACCCGATTTGGGCTTTCGGTCCACCAGTTTGGGCCTACGGTTCTCAAGGGACTTTGGGTCAGCAAAGGCCTTTGGGACACAGGGCCTTTGGGACACGTAGACCATAGAGTATCCCCATTCACGCAAAATAGGCCCCAGAATAGGATCAGAGCAACAAGAGTAGTAGCCACTAGAAGCATAGCTAACCGGAATGGAAGAATGAGAGGGTATGACAGCCGCCATCGGGACCAGGCATCGTGAATCTTTGTATGGGGAAATGCTAACTGATCAGCAATGCAAGGTGGGGAGCTAGGTGATCAATGATGTGGAAGCTGGGGAGGCGCAGTTCAAGTGGTATGGGCATACGGGACATGTATTGGGCATGGTATGCCTCTAGGCCTTTGGGTCAGGTATTGCGGGTCAGTCCGACCTTGTGCCTTGGCCCTATTGGTATTGTATGGGTTCCCCATAAACCCTTAAAAGGGGAATTATCCATAATAAAATAAAATAAAAAGAAGGCCTTCGGGCCATTCACGTGAAGACAAAGGCTATGAAATAATGGCCTACACTAATGAACGTAACAGAGGTATGTAGTTTTATTGTTATAGCAGGTTATTATCAGCATTTCATTCAGAACATAACCCTTTTAGCCAACCCAATGACCAAGCTCACACAAAAAGGAGTTAAGTTTGTATGGACAAATGAATGTGAAGAATGTTTTGAAGAATTGATGATGAGGTTAGTGAATGCTCTGATCCTAACCCTACAATTAGGAAATGATGGGTTTTTGATCTATAGAGATGAATAAAAGAAAGGACTTTTTTGTTTCCTTATGAATAATGATCGAGTGATTGCCTATACATCTAGGAAGCTAAAGATTCATGAACAAAACTTTCCAACTCACAATCTTGAGTTATCAGTGGTAATATTTGCTCTGATGATTTGGAGACATTACCTCTACGGAGAAAAATGTGAGATATATACATATCATAAAATTCTGAAGTATATATTCTCCCAGAAATAACTCCACATGAGTCAAACGAGGTGGAATTAGATACTCAAATATTATGATTTCATAATACATTACCACATGGGGAAAGAAAATAAGGTAGCAGATACATTGAGAAGAAAAGACCATAGAATTATGAATAAGATGAGAGTTTAAAGGGATCCTATGTTCATGGATCTTGTAAAGATGGATATGGGAATTATCATGGAAGATAGAACATCACTACATTTTCAAATGGTTACCCAACCTTTTTTACTAGATAGGAGAAAAATTTCTCATGCTAATGTTGAGGAGTTTCAAAAGAAAATTAAATGTATAAATGCTGGGAAGTTGACTGACTTTGAATATGAAGGTGGCATTTAGAAATTTGGGAAGAGGCTTTGTGTTCCCGCTATTCCCGAGCTAAAGAGAAAACTGTTGGAAGATGCTCATAGCTCTAATTTCTCTATATATTCTGGTAGCACAAAGATGTATCGAGATCTCTAAGAAAACTTTTGGTGGGAAAATATGAAATGTGAGATTTCTGAATATACAACAAAGTTCCTGGTATGTCAATAAGTGAACGCTGAGAGGAAAAGGTCTAAGGGGACGATGCAACCACTGCCCATTCCATCATGGAAGTGGGAGAACATTACCATGGACTTTTTCAAAGGACTTCCAAGTAAATATAGAGGAAACAATGCTATATGGGTAATTCTGTATCATCTTAAAAGGACAGCTCACTTTGTCATGATTCGAGAGGACATCTCATTGGATCAACATGCGCGGATTTACATCAAAGAAGTGGTAAGGCTGCATGGATTTCCACTCTCTATAGTATCTGACCATGATCTTAGATTCATCTCGACGTTCTGGAAAAGTCTCCAACATGCTTTAAGCACTGAACTGAACATCAGTATGGCATATCATCCTCAAACGGATGGCCAATCTGAGTGGACTATTCAGACACTAGAACACATGTTGGGAAAATGTTCAATGGAATTCAAAAGAGGATGGGACCAACATCTTCCACTGGTTGAATTCTTCTACAACAACAGTTTCCACTCGAGCATCTTAATGTCTCCATATAAATCCCTTTATGGTAAAAGGTGTAAAACACCAGCGTGTTGGGATGATGTTAGTGAGAGAAAGCTGATAGGACCTGAATTGGTTGAAAAAATGGAAGAGAAGGTGAGAACCATTCAACATCTTATAAAAGAAGCCCAAAGTTGACATAAGAGTTATGCAGATAACAATTTGACAAGATCTTGAGATCAAATTTAGTGACCTGGTATTTCTACGCATATCTCTATGGATGAAGGTAATGCGGTTTGGGAAGAAAGGAAATCTAAGTCCCAGGTATATGGGCCCCTCTGAGATACTTGATTGAGTCGGATATATGGCATATCATTTGGAACTTCCACCTACCTTGTCAAAAGTACATGATTTCATTCATGTATCCCTCTTAAAGAAGTACATATCAGACCTATCACATGTACTCTCTTCATAAGTGGTACAGTTGGAGGATGATCTTTTCTGTGAGGAACAACCAGTGAATATATTAGATTGTTGAGACAATGTTCTACGCAACAAGACTACTCATCTGGTCAAGGTACTATGGCGTACCATAAGAAAAAAGAGGCAACTTCAGAACTGGAGGAATCCATCAGGAAAAAGTACCGCCACCTGTTCTTGGCCTACATTGTAAAATGAAATTTTGTGCGTGAAATTTTTTTAAGGAGGGGAGAATGTAACGAAACAATCTTTTTTGGGGAAATTCATTTCTTATAAATATTTCATAATCACATGAAATCACAACATAATTAACTACTAAGTTCTATGTGACCCTTAAAACATAAGTTGTCACTTCTGTGATGTGAATTTCAAAAATCCAACATACATAGTTGTGATCAATATGTTATTTGGAGTCCAATAAGAGAATCACAATTTTTTTGAATAGTAACCTACCCTTATAAATAGTAACATACCCTTGTGAATAGTTGTATAACCTAATGAATAGTAACCTTACCTATAATATTATATAAATAATATTCAAGTGTATGTTCGATATAACTATGCATTAAAATATGTAAACAAATGTTTTAAAACTATTGTTTTTCGAATAAATTATGATTTTAAATAAGTAATAAATTAATAATAATTAGAAAATTATTTTTGAAAATTGGAATTATTTTTTGGATTCTACACATTGAAAAATAGTTGCGGTAAATTTTTTGGATTTTTCTGAATTACTTGATTTTTTTTTGAATAGTGAAATACCATAATTTACAAAATAGGCTAAATAAGATAATAATAGTGTCATGCATGATGTTATACTGATGTAAGACCAATTGGTTAGGGTTCACATGATAAAATTACTATTCTTGGTCATGGAAAACTCACTATTCCTTGTATTGTGGGGAAATAATAAATTAATGTTTTTTAAATTAAGAAAGCCCCTCTCTCCACCTCTATAAAACCCCCCTCTAACTCCCCCGCCAATTCACTACTCTCAAGCCTTGTTCCATCTCCAAATTCAGTCCAAATAATTTCCCAACCCCCATCCCCAAGTCCATCAAGCCTTGGTCTCATAAAAAGACCAAACCCTCTCTTTAAGGAGGTTCTGGAAGGAAGTTTGGTTCAAGAGGTAAATTCATGTTTTCAATTCTTTGTCTTTCCTTTCAAGTTCATTTGTTTTATTTTTTATTACCTCTCCTTATCCAAATTTTTTGATGACTCTAGTAACTTATATGTACTAGAGTTTTTTATGATAGTTGAATAAGTTATCATAATCTCCCCCTTTTACCTTATTTTATACTAGTAGCAATAACACCATCCGAGATGTGTCAATTTTCCACATTCAATGACGTTGGACTTTCAATTTATATTATCATTCTAATTTCTGGTCATGAAACCATTATTGTTATAGTTTAACCAGATTATTATATATGTAATATAACTTATGTAAGATTCTGTAATACCTTTTTACCAATTTTATTAATTTATAAAGGAAAATGTATTCGTTGTAATCAAAACCCACAAATTAACTGAAACAATTATCATTAAATATATATATAATAATTCATCCTCATTATATGAAAGAAAGGTATATAAATGAACAATAACACCTATTTATGTTCATAAATAATATATAATTTAAATTATGTATATTTACATCCATTCCACATACTTAAAAACAATTGAGTCGAAGATGAAAATAAAGAAAATGAACACTCCGGAGCGACGAAATTCAATACAATAACTTATCAATAAGAACATAAATGAACATTGCAGATTTATAATAAACTAAATACATGTCAAATAGGTTATTATATAATTTATTAATAAGTATAATTTCATATTCCATGAGCTTATGTTTTAGAGAGGAACACGTTCAGAGTTAAGGTAAGGGTTTTTCCACCCGAACATCCATTTTCATTCGGGTTACTTTCATTGTCTAATTACCGCAATGAAACTAAAATGTATTCTTATGTACTACCAATAAATAGTGTTTGGGTATTATATATATGTACACCAACAATAATCCTTCCTTATTTTATAGATAGTTACATGTTTTAAATGGAACTTTCAAAATTTATTTCAAAATACAAAACTGATTCAAGGGAATATCTCAACTTCTTACCTATTTTCAAGGGTAATATCTAATATTTTTTTGGAAACCATTATACTTATAAAATAACTAATTTTATTCTAAAAATGTTATCTTACTTTACTTCTGGTTTTATACAAATATTTTTTCAAAAGAACTATTCTTTTCAAATAAAAGACTATTTGTCTCAATATTGCTAAATGATTTTATAAGAGTATTTTTTTTTGATTCAATACTCATGTCGTATCTTATGTATTCTTGGGTTTAATCATTTATTAATTCATATACTATATTTTATTTAATGGTTTATAACTAAATCTATTGTGGATAAACCATCCTAAAACCAATCTCCATATTACTCTTAATGGTTAGTGTTTTATGTTTAATGATTGGGGAAAGTTAGTTAAATTTCATATGATAGTTTCAATATCAATGTATATGATGTTTATGTTTATCCTCGATCATATGGGGAATTAGTTGGTCTTATTATATGATGGGAGCGGCCCATTATATCTCCTCAATGCATCTGTAGATCTCATGAAACACAATACAGTTTTGGCACAAGGCCTTGACAAATTGATTATTTAGGGTCCTAGCATGAGTCCTGGACGGTATGGTTATGATATCTGGAATATACAATTCCCTCATTATGATGTGAATATTTGAAGTTCATGTGGTTATTAGACTAGTATTATACCCATGATTATCTTTTATTGTGGAATTATTATCTTAGCTCATATTCATGCCATAATGTGTAAAAGTATATTCTTAAAGGCGTGTGTTTTCAATTACATAATAAGTCTTATGTTTATGCTATCTTCCACTATTTTTTTACCCTTACTGAGCATTTTATCTCACCATTTCCTTATGTTTCATTTTCATAGGGTATGAAGAAGTAAATTATGAGTGACTTTTAAGTATAATCTGGTACACCTGGATGTTTTGAATAGAATAATTTAGTTTTGTTTTTCCTTTCAATATGTAAATGTGAACTTATGTACGTATCTTGTTTCCAATAATACTAAACTACTTGACCCTGTGGGATGCTTATTCATTTTTTATATACCAATGTAATAAAATAAGGCACCGACTCTGGGAAACTTGGGTCAAATCAATACATTGACTTTTAGAGGCAGACTTCGGGTAGACACGGCATTGACCCTAGGGAATAGGTTGGGGCAGTAAAGGTAAGAAAATGGTTTCTTAAAGACTATAAGTCTTCTTTAGAGAGTCTCATTTTATTTAATGTTTAATACATCAATGGTTTTTATTCATCCCAAACTAATTCATCTAGAATATGGTAGGATTCTATGGATGCTATTTCGGTAGATGTCTGCTGATCCAAGTGGATCTATATGTGTAATATAAATATAATTAGATGTGACCTTATATAAGAGAGGGGGAACACTTGTAAGTTCTTAAAATATTAAATTAATTTTATTAATTAATATATTCAAATAAATCAAAATAGATAATATTATAATATAAAAAGAGAATGTGTTGAAATTGATTGATCAAATAATTTTTGGGAATGTTTGGAACAAATTTTTATTGTTATCATATTTTAACCCTTTTTTAACCCTTCATTAACCATTCTTCAAATTATGATTATAACGATGTATTTTAATCATAATGGGTTAATATAATTCATATAATCTAAAAAACCTCCTTAAATGGACCATAGTTGATTTCATTAACCATATCCATTTTCATTTCATGAAGATAATAATTCAATGATTTTTAAATTATTTAATACAAAATTATTTCAAATAAATAATCATTAATGTAGATTCTGAAACTATTCATTGGGTTTTAATTTTAATGATATAAAAAATAATGGAATTTGAATCCAAAACTAAAAAAAATTGTCATTTTTATCTAAAAATTCATTTATCGTTATAATAATTTCAAATTATATCACTTTTAATATATCTAATATAATTTTTTTTGATTCATTAATAATTATTACCCCAGTGTTGTGTAAGCTTTTAATGTAATTATTTATTCACTATAATTTAAATTAAATTATTAGGATGAATTTAAATTATTTATATTTCAAAATACAATATATATCATAACAGATCCTCTGGTTATCCCCAAGAAAAAATATTATAGATACTAAAAACCTGATGGTGAAATTTTTTTCCTTTTCTTTACATAAAATATTATAAGGGTCAAAATCATGTCGAATAGAAAATAGGCCATATATTCAACCTTTGGTTCACTATAGATCATATATACTAAAAAAAGTAAGGAAATTATTATTTTCATTATTTATTTCATATCATTTTTTTACCTTAACTACTAGATTGTTCCTTTACTGTGGTCAAAAAATTTACTAAGGTTACTATTCCTGTTAACCAAAAATAAAGGATAACTAATTACCAAATTTTTACCCACCGATTAAAAATATGATACCAATATTTTTGAAAATTCAAAACACACAAGTGAATAAATCTAAATTAAAATTAAATCAAAAAACTTGATGAAAAGAATCTTTTTAGAAAAATTATTTTTCATTTATGAAATAATTGTATACTACATTATGTGCTTAAATTCATTCCAAAAACAATTATTTAATTTTATTAAATAAAAATGAACAAATTTTATTTTATAAATAATCCAAAATTTAATTATAATATATAATTTCTTTAAATAAAAATATAGTTTTCAATAAAAAATTGTATTTATCACTATTCAATAAATAATAAAATTTTCACAAAAATATAATAATTTAAATATGATTTAATTTTGATATTATTTTTTTATAAAATGAGCACTAATTTTTCAAAAAAAATTATAAATTTTTCATAAATTTATTATAATATTTCCTCCAAAAATAAATTAATACCATTTCTGAAGAAAATAATTTTTTTAAGAATAAAATTTCATTACAAAAAATAGAGTTATTATTTCATAAGAATTAATAAATAAAATTGTATATATTTATGACCTATATATATATTTTATAATAAATGTAATCCTATACATATCCACAATTTAATGACTAATTTGTGATAGTCTTTTTTAAATAATAATATTTTTCAATCCATTTAAGCTTGGTGGTGTGTGTTGTACTTGTTATCGAATATAATGCACTTCTTTTAAAATCCCAATATATTATGTTCTCTCCCACCCATTAATAAATTTAATCATCAAAATTTGAAATTTTTCATTGCAATCAGGGGTTATACATTTCAAAATACCCTTATTGAAATCCAAGATCATAAAATAGGTTAATAAAATATCCACTTCATAGGAGAAAAAAGGTAAGTCTGAAGGTAATTTGGAATAACACATAATATGATTTACATATATGAGAATATTTTTTGGAATTAAAAAGATGAAAATTGATGAAAAAACTAACTCCAAATAACTAATATATAATTATAAATAATATAATAAACAATAAGATAATGACCAAAAAATCTTAAATCTGTTATTAGTGTAGAGACCAATGATTCATCGAAAATGAAGGTAGTTGGATAAGATTTTCATTACTAGATCATAATATTATTTTTAAATAATTTATTACAATAAAGAATAAAAAAATAATGATATATACATACATGACATGTATAGTTTCATACATTCATCAATTTCTATAATATTATCTTCTTTTTCTCCAAATATTGAGTATTCAAGATGAAAATTTTATGCTTAATTGCCTAGAATAAACTTTTAATAGATCAAATAATCCATTAAATTATAATAATTTATTCTTAATATTTTAAAAAAAAACATATTATTTATTATATTATATGAATATTCATAAAATAAATAAGCATTCAAATTAAAAAATTCAACATTAATCGACCAAATTCAAAAGTAAAATCTAAAGGTCAAACCAAATCATTCCACAAATAACTATCCTTAAAATTGATTAATATATTCAAGACTGTTATTGAAACCCATAATTCGGAAGTATTTTTTCACATATTATTCAATGATATTTTTTTATTTATCCCCAAATAAAAACAATCCATCTTAATGTATCATAATAAAATTGTGGACTCTATTCTTATAATATACCTAAATTGATAACAGTTTCCATAAATCACTTAACTCACCATAAGTCCATATTAAAATCACATATTCCTCTAAAATATATTTCAACCATTAATCTTATTATAAAATCCATAAACATTTATGATTACCTTAATCATATAAGGTTCCAAAAATAGTGAACAACTTTGGAAATTTCATTAATCACCAAATCACAAAATCACATTTAAAATCAAATGGTTATCTATATTGTTAAACATAAGTATAGAAAATAAAAAAACTATTCTCTATCATGTCATTTATGTAATGGAAAAAAATTTATTAATAATAATGAAATCATATAGGACATTGGTTGGTGGTTCACCCTCGTCGCTCAATAGTTGTGGATTCATGCCCCATGGCATTTCCATATGTGGTGATTTGTCACCCTCACTATGGGTTTTCCTTGTAATGAAATAATATTTTTATTAATTTTCATAGAAATATTATGAACATCCTAAAAATTTTCATTATTCCCCAACTCATTTTTTATCCTATTTTTTTTCTATACACTATATTATCACAATAAGTAATACTAAATTAAAATTATTTCATTAACATCAAAAAAATATTATTTTAATGATTTATTTATTCCATTATCACTCTTCATTAAATTAGTATCTCCATAAATTATCACCACTATACCTCTTTTTAATGGTAATGATTCCATCAAATATATGTTTCCAAACATGAAAAACATTATGTATGACATAATAATCCTTAACAGTTTCATGATCTTGATAAGATTTGTGAATCCATAAATATACCATAAATAAAAAAACCATAAACATATGAAAAATTTTATGGAATATTTTTTTCATAAATTATATGAAAACAACGAGGGAATTTTTCAACCCAATGGGAATAACCATAAACTTATAATGTCTGTTATTAGTTTGAAATGATGTTTTAAAATTTTCATCATCCTTCACCTTTAGTTAATGGTACCAGGACCATAGGTCAATTATCAGAATAATACTAATATCCCAAGAGTTGTTACTACTTTTTTATGGAACAAATCTACTAAACATGTTTCAAAGGATTTCACCACACCCTTATTCTTATTTTCTTGTTTATCCTCATAATATTTCACCTTCATTGGACACACAAACACATAATGACTAAAATCACAAAATTTAAAACACTTTATTTTATACTTATTGAAAATATCATTACCACAAGCAATGTATTTTTAATTTTATCATAAGATATATTCCCCAACATTACATATAAATAACACATTTTAAAACCAATAAAAAAATTCCTTGAAATATTATTTACCACACATGAAACATGTTGTGCAATTAGATCAAGACTTCTTAGTCGATTTCTTCTCTATTTCATGCCACATTATATATTTCATACTTTATTCATATCATGGTTCATATGTATTGGAAGATCCATGTCATCTTTCTAAACACAATGAACAAATTTTACAATGCATTAAATTCATGGGCAGTAAAATCTCTTTATAAACATGGTTTTAATTATAATTAACATCTACTAATGTTAAGATAATTATTCAAAATAAAATATTTTATATACATGAATAATATTGGGATGTTTTTTTCAGAGCCATCAACATAATCATCATCATTTTAGCTCAATTAAAAAAATTATATATCCATCTATAGATGAACAATCATAGGGAAATATTCCTCTAGAATTGTATTCTTAATTGTTTCACTCTAATTCATCAATATCTTCTATATTATTATTTTTAACAATGAAATACTATCATATATTAGCTCCAAAATAAATATAATAAATGTAATGTGTTATTTTTTGTTGATTTGAAAAACACAGGACATAGAATATATTTTATAGGGATTTAATCCACCCCTAATCCACCACTAGATAAGATGATCTACTGAATGCAGGAGTGTGTTGATTTCTAATGTTTTCCACTATAGATGTGTTTCTTTGTGGTAAATCTTGATGCTTATTGGAATGGATACCACCAATATCTATAGCTTTTTTCAAATTATTATTCATAACATGAAATTGCTTAATTCCAATTCCAACAAATCTAGGTTACTGATTTGGACAGATATTATCCTCTTAGTACCTTCCTACTATTACTTACCTATATTCTCTATAGAAAACCATTATAAACATACATGTTTACAAGATGAAAATGGTAATCATAAAATTATATATCATTTCAACATAACCATTATGAAAATACATTGAATTATATTCTATTAAATGTTTCATAACCTCTAAACTTATATAAACCTTTCCTATAGTGCCAAATATAAGGAATTATCCTTAAACATTACATATTCATAAGTTTTAATCCAAAAATTATCTAGATTACATTTTATTATCTTTTTAGTTTTAGAGTTTTAGATGATTATTTAATAAATTTTACATAGAAAAATAATATTTTATAAGGTGGAAGCTGTTTCTCTGTATCTATTCATACCACAAAATAAAAAATTAAAAAACAAGTTTGTTTTTCATGAAAAAACATCATGAAATTCAATGTAAAATCTTTATTTCCATCACATATCCATAAACCCAGTGAAAAAGATAAAACATATAATAAGAACTAAAATATTAATAAGGAACATAAAAAATAAAAAAATTTGTTAGTCTTGTGAAAAACATGAAACCCGAGGAAACTTTTACCTTCATCTCAATATTATTTGATTGGATGTGATAAATAATTTCCACATGAAATCACACACACATTTATCCTATAAAACATTAAAACCCCATAGAACGAATATATAAAACATGTAGGAAACTAGGGGAATAATTTTCATATCACTCTTATATATAGAGTAACCCTGATGGTTACACCTGAAATAACTATCATAGTTACACATAGAGTAACCACCAATGTTACTCTTAAATACATAGAATAATCATCACAGTTGTGCAGGACCCCAGGACACCCTGATAGGGGAAGGGTGAATCAGTGAGTCAACTGTTTCTTTTAAAACTATGTATCGTGTTCCCACTATGGTAGGAACTCATTAGACCTATAAGACTGATGGGAATAGGAAGAAAACAACCACAAGAAAAGAGACCACACAACAACTTTACTTGGTTCACCACTAAGGGCTACGTCCATGGAGCATACGACGAATGGTTTTCAATCGTACCTGATTCCACTAAAATTATCTATTGTGGATTACAATGTTTGGGTACAGTCACTATGTCCCATGAACACTACCTTTACAAAAGTTCAGGGATAGCTCACTACATCCCTCGGGTCACTCCTATTGACTCCCCCTGGATCACTGCCTTTGGTGAAGTCACAATCAATTTAAAAATGTGAAGGTCTCTTCAATAGATTTTCATTGAAATCATTGCCTCTACTGAATAAAAGACTCTACATGCATCGAAGTCCTGAAATGATGCACTTGAAAGCACTGAACCACTAAACCGGAAATCCATAACGTGCAACTAGTTTACAATAATTATTTCATGCAACACTTACCCTTTGCGCCCAATATCTCACGGTTGCACATAATATTTATTTTTAGAGCTGAAAATATATTGCGCCACAACCCCCTTTACAAGAAACCTCCACTTTTTCATGCATCATCCACTTTTACACGCATCCTCAACTTTTATGTGCAACTTCGACTTTTTTACATAACATCAAATTTTACATGCAACATCTACATTTTTGCGCAACTTAATCTTTTCTGCATGACTCCGTTTTCAGGCAAGATTTACTCACATCATAACTCAGATCTTCTCTATGTCTTCAATCATACAAAATAAAGGGGGGTCACCTCTTATTTATAGGTTTCACCAACCCTCGTGCACAAAACCCACCATGTCATGAAAAAATCTCATTCTGCGGGCAATCCTTTTTGCGGTGGAACCATTTTTCATGCACATATCCAGATTTTTCACGCACCACATGCATTTTCCATTTTTCAGCGTTCTGATCCTAAAACGCCTTTTGCTTGAGAAAACCAACCTACTTTCACTATTTCGTGAAAAATCAATTTCCCGTGTAATCTATGTTCTTCGTACACCACTCCAATTTTCACTCATCTCATGCCTTTTCCATTTTTCAGTGATCTAATTTTAAAGCATGCCTTGTGCACAAGTTTCCAACACAGCTAACCTTTTGTGCGAAAGTTCCTTTCCCAAATACACATTTTTCCATTTCCTAATTTTCAGGCCCAAAAATTTGGAAAACACGGGGAAATGATGCCACCTTCAAAACTTTTGTCTGGTTGAACTATATGAACACTGTACTGGAAAACATTCTAAACATCCAATGAGTATTAACAAAAAATACAATCCATACTCCAATTCTTGCATAGAATGGCCATGCTTCCAAAAATATTTAGTTTAAATACTTTTAGTAACTATAAAAGTTACTCTTGAAATAACCATAATGGTTATACATGGAAAAATTATCACAGTATATTCAAATAATCACTTATGATATACCTAATAGGTTATCTTTATCCCTCTACCCCATACATTAGTGATCTATAATGGGGCCACCCTTCATATAATATATATATGGCTCACTAGTGAGGTATAATGAGGATCAACCTAACATATAAGTTATATCAGGCTATAAATTTCTTCATATATAATTCTCATGTATCATATCATGTATAAATCATTTTAAAAAATCATATTTTGTCATAAAACCTTTTAAAACTCTTTTAAACTCGAATGTAATCAACTTTTGAATATCAAAATAACCTTTTCTTTTAAAACCCCAGTTTCAATTCCAGAATAACTACAAAAGGGTAAGTATGTTTTTTCATTAAATAAAAAATGGAATCTTATAAAGAAAACCCAAATTCAAATAATGTATTTATTGGAATTAAAATCCACATACATCATATATTTTAAAATATAACAATCAATTTTGTTTTTTGTAAAAACAGTAAAACCATTCCATTAAATGATTAATTTTGAAAAACACTAAAAGAAAGTAAAAAGTGAAATATTATTTCTTTTATAATTACATTATTTCAAAATAAAAATATTAGTATATAATTTTATAGCAAGTGGTCAAGGGAGAAAATGTTTTAGGAATGAGACTTTAAAAGACAATTTATTTAATGAAAGTCTCTTTCCTTGAGTATTGCTCATCATGTATGTTCCTTATCAACCAGGATAAAAAACTTATGTTACTTATTTAGTTTCATGAGAACCCTTTTAAATTTTATTATTACTTTTTTCCAATTATTATCATTTAAAATATAATTTTATAATCATTTAATTTCATGTGAGAAGTTTTGATGACATTGAAATCATATATCCAAAATGGATTCATTAGGTTTAATATGTTAAAAGAGGTTATTAAACCCCAAAATCCATAATAATAATACTAATATAATTTTCATTCATATACTTTATTTATTCTTTTTTTAAAAATAAAAATATAAAACTATTAAAAATAAACTATATCACAATCATGGAAATGGTAGGTCATACATATGCATATGTAACATATCAATATTTAAATGAAAAAAATTGAATGATGGTAATTATTATAATATACTCTCTTAATTATTATAATATATTAAATATAATATTTTATATTTTATTAAACTTATATATATCATCTATGTGATGTGGTGAGGAAAATGAAATCACATGGCTTTGTGAAGGAGGTAGTCCACACGTAAACATGAACAAAGTTTTCATTTCTTAGTGAGTTGAATAGTAAAAAAGTTTATGATAAATTATATTTTATGAAATATAAAATTTTTATTAATATAATTTATATAAATTAATTCCATAATTATAACTATACATGTGAGATGATGATGGAAAATTAATTACATTAGTTTGTGAGGCAGTAGTATGTTGTGCACACGAATGATGGAACTTGTTCACATTTGATGAAGGTTGGGGAAGGGTATACGTTTTAGAATTAATTAATTAATATATAAATATAATATATATTCTTTAATTTATTTTCTCATCATGATAATATATTAATATAAATATGTGGATGAATACCAAAAATGAAAATGTTTAGTTAATGACTAAACCTTTCCCTCAAATAATCTCCTTTTATATACAACTTATGACCTATAATGATGGAATTATACCGAAAATAAGGCCTCCAAAATGTGTGTATGAGTTTAATTGAGGTATATTGGATGATCTTTTCTGAAAAAATTGCCCCTTTAACTTTTATGTAAAAAGAAGAAGACAGTTCTTTTTATAAGAGTGGGTATGGACACACATGGAATTTCTTAAATATTAAATATATATAAATTAATTTTGAATTAAAAATGGATAAAAATTTATAATATTAGAAGATAATATGATTATTTGTCGAAATTATCTCATAAAATGAAATTTTTACAAGTTTTTTCCAAATTTTCATCCACCACTTTTTGTTTAAACCCTTTGTTAACTCATTTGAAAATTATAGTGATGTAATTTTTTTTCCAATTAAATTGTTAATATATCTACAATAAAAGAGGAAAACCCACAAATATACCATGTCTAATTCCATAAACTATATAAAATTCAGTTTTACAATGATAATATTTTTCATAATTTTAACTTTTTAATTAAATATTATTTATTATAAAATATCATTAATATCAAATTTGGAACTATTAATTTTGTATGACATTTAATACCACATAAAATAAATTTAATTAAAATAAAATAAATTTAATCCCCTATAATATTTCATTTTTATTTGATAAAATTGTACTTCATAATTATTATTTCAAATTATATTACTTTTAATATATTTAATTTCATTTATTATATTTTGAAGTTAATTGATTAATTACTCTATTAGTGTTGTGTATACATTTCTGGTTATAATTTATTTAAAAAATTTAAAAAAATATTATGACTAATATAAATCATATTTACTTCAGAATAATATTTATAATTATCCATATCCTCTATATATACCCATGTTAGAAATATTATTTTTCTTAAAACCATGAGTGTGGAATTTTCTATACATAAAATATTATAATGGTCAGTGTCACATAAAAATAGGAAAAAGGCCATATATATTCCCTTTTGATAAATTAAAATTATATATAGTCATAATATAAAATTAATTCAAATTTTATATTCATTCTTAAGTATTTATAATTTTATTTTTAACCTTAATATACAGATTTTCCATTTACTTGGGTAACAAAAATTACTATGGTTACTATTTATATTGACACAAAATAAGAGGAAAATAAATAAAAAATTTATATAGATATATTAAAAATATTCAATCAATTTTTAAAATATTCAATTCAAATAATTCAATTGATTTAATTTATTATTAATTTCAAAAAAAATGCGATGAAAACAGTTTTTCAGGAAGTTTCCTTTGCTAATAACAAAAAAATTTACACTCATTTCAATGTTAAAATACATTCCAAAAAAATAATTGGATTATTTTATATAGATATTATCTAATTAAATTTGAAATAATCCAAAATATAATATTATTTTATACTTACATTAAAATAAAATAATTTTTTTAATAAAAAATAGTGTTTTTCACTATTTGATGAAAAATCAAACTTTTCAGAAAAATATAAAAGTTTTACCAAAAATGCAATTTTGATATGTTGACATAAAAAATGATATAATTTTTATCAAATAAAATATATATGTGTTTTATAAATAAATTATAATGTTTTCTTTTAAATTTCAATAAATATAATTTTTTAAGATATTTTATTTTTGAAAAATAAAATTGAATTAATAAAAATCATGGAATTATTTCCTAATAATTACTAAGTACATTTGAGTTGAATTATAAAATTTAAATATATTATATAAATTTTTTAATCCTATTTATATCCACTTATTTTATGGATTAATTATAACAGTCGTATTTATATAATAATATTTTGTTGTTCATTTAAGATTGGTGTTGTATGTCGTATATGTTATCAAACAAAATGTCATTTTAAAATAACATGATATTAAATTAAATATATTAATGGTAGTGGGAATAATATAAATATATATATCTCTCTCATTTCCCTAGTAACTTCAATAAGTCACTCCCAAGATTCCATCATTAGGAACTATGAATCATGTTAGAAATTTATATAAATCTATGAAAACTAATCAATGGTTTCAAATGAATTTATAGAATGTATATAGTTAGAATAATAATAACCATGATTAATTTTTATAATATTATTTCTTAATCATGATATCATAATTAAAACAAGTCTTAACTAGTTTCATATGGAATTACCAAGTTGAACATAGACAATGGGACTAATAATAGAATAAAATCAATGTTATATTAAAAAAAATTAAGAAATAATTTATTTATAATGTATACTCATTTAATGATAAGATTGAATTATTCACTACTCAATTTTAATGGATATTATATAAATAAATATGAATGTACAAGTGTATCCTACCAATTTACTTGTTGAACAATATTCTAAAAGATCATGGAAGTGAATATTCCACCAGATGACAATTTATAAAAAACAAAAATAATGAAATTATGGGATTATTTAGGTCACAATAACCAAGAAAAATAGATTTAATGATCCATAAAGGATGTATTAAATCAATATTTCTAAAAAACCTCTTTCATTATCGTAACAGTAAAATATACCAAGTCAAATAATGGGTTTCATAAACATTGAGTGTATTGAATTCAAATTTTTATTTACGTCTATTCTGAAAAACCACATTATAAAGAACAATGATAGACTCACATTATCATTACAAAACGTAATCTCCCAAAACCACCTATATGAATAGTAAATCAACCTAGGAGGTTTATTTACCTTCTTATAAGATGATATGGAGGAGAGAACGTTTTGATGGAATTATAGGTGTTTTGGGGAATGAATCAAAAAAGGAGCGTGTAAATGGATTATGGATTTAATGTTTAAATCAACAAATTTTTCTAGTTTTCTAAAATCACCCTAAAACCCATAGGCGAACTATAAATTAACCACCCCTTGAATACATTAGATATATATTTTATATACATTGGTTATATGGTTCCCCTATTATATCAATATATCAACCTCATATCCCTCCATGTCCATTACATTTCATATTTAAACATTATAAAACTGTAAGTTGTTTCATTAAACCATTAAATGATAAAAATTAAAATAGAATACTATACAAAAAACATTATGTCTCATTACATTTAATCTCCCAAAAGAATAAAATATAAATTTTAAAGTCCATATAAGCGAGAATCCCAATAGGAAAATATTAATTTATTGGTGGTTTTTAGTTGTGGTCTGGAAAAACAATGGGAAATATTTCCTAAATCATTTTTTGGTGGTGGTTTTTAAAAACCCTACCACTAATTCACGGTGTATTTTATGAAACATCCTAAAAAATATAGAGAAAATAATTAATTTTTTTTTAATTATTCATTATTAAATATTAGTATTTATTATTATTATTTTGTATTTATATTAATTTCTTAATTAAAATTTAAAAAAATTATTAATTACTATGTGATAATTAATAATTCATTATTGACTATAGTCATTAGTTAATAATTATTTTCATGTTAAATTAATTTTATGTTAAGTAATAAATGTGTAATCGATATCAAATGATCAATGATTTTGATTATGTTATCCAATTTAGCCCCACTTCCCTTAAAATTGACTCCTATTAAAACAAATATAATAAAATTTAAAAAAAATTGTAATATATAATAGGAAAATATTATTTTTCTAATAGAAGTTAAAAATAAAACTTCAACTATAAATAGCTATCACATTTGATATGGGTGTCCATTTTGTCTCTACAACTAGTCAAATTGAATATTACAACAATCGATGCTCCATTTTAATATGGAAGATCTAGAAGTGTAAAATAAAATTATGTGTACCATATGGAATCATTTACTATAATTTTCCATTTTTTTGGACAAATAATTGAAGGGAAATGTTTTTGGAATGATGTATTTCCTAGACTATCTCAACAAATTTTATAAAAGTAATTGAATTCATTAAATATATATTTTTCATGAAATATTAGCGATTTTCATAAAATAGTTTCTTGAATGTCGGTAAGTTTTCTAGAAAAAAAATCCCATTGGATTTTTTTATGGCAATGAGTCTCGAAAACATATTAAATAGTTTAATGAACAAGTGGTATAAGTTAAGAAAAATTTTCAACTGGGAGATAATATTGAAAATTAGTTTTACACCCCCTATGTGGTGGGAAGAAAACCCTTAATGACTATTTTATGGATCCAAATTTTTGAAATAGTTTCTCAAAGGATTTTCTTGCATGAAGGATTTATGGGGAAATTAGATCTATGATGAATAAACTTATTTTAATCATATGAAGTTAGTTTCAGGAATGTATGTTGAGCTTTGGGAATGGTTGTCAGTTTTGTGAAATTGGGAAGTTTAATGAAGCATTATAAAGTTACAAAAAAGTGTGATGTTTTATAAAAGGATATAAACTTTCTTTAAAGTTGATAGTGACTTTCATTATAGGAAATCATACACGAACTATAATGATATGCATATAAATTTTCTTGTAAATATGTATTCATCATGTAGATAAAATTTGAACTTAATGATGCACAAAATGAGGTTCAAATAATATTCATTCAGGTGATCAAAATAATAAACTTTTGACAGAGTAATGAGAACAAATTTGTTGATAGTGAAGTAAGATTTCAAATTTTGATTGGTTGTAAAATAAGAGGGACAATGAGTCTTCACCAAACATTATAATAGTACTATTATTTATTATATTTCGTACATCGACATATTATTGTTTTATGGTCCTTAGATATATCCAAGTGAATGTTAACTAATTAAAACTTTTTTTTCAAGTACTTGTTCTAATTTTTTATTATTATGTGTAATGAGAAGGATATTAAAGTGTATTTTTTATCGCTAAAAAAATATATAAAAGGGATATTTTTTTAAATCTATCATATTATTATCCTCCCAACAAGGTATTAAACCTAGTTGGGGTAACAATTTGTATCATAGAAAAGGGTTATGGTAATACTTTCTCTCTTAGCCGATGTAATAGATGTTTTTAATCACAAGGGGATTCCATTCATCAATGGAAAAAATCAGTTATGGAAGAATCGAATGCAATGCTAATTTTTAACGTTAGTTGTGGATGTTTTAACTATTGTAATTTATGGTATGTATACAATCTTGTATAGTGAATTATTATTAAAATAATATCCATAATAATTATCTGGGGATTCCAAAGGAATAAATTACAATGGGGAGTTATATCCAACACAACCAACACAAAGGTGAATTCATGTAATTCATCATTTTCATTGTGTATAGTGTATCAAATAGTTAAAAAGGTGATTACTATTATAGATTACAAAAGATTTAGGTTCTGTTGAATATATGTGAGGACCTAATAATGCACACCAATGAGTCCATTAATACATTTTTTGACCATGTCAATGTAGTTATTGAAGACACACATAGTCTCGGTGAGATTATTGAAGATGTAAATATAATTAAGTGCATCTTGATAAGACTTACACCTCATCTCAATAAAAGAGTTTCTATGTGTTAAGATAAATATACAATGGAGTTGTCATTGAATAGCTTATATAGTACTCTTGTGGAATATGATATGAATATGGTGGTAGTGAGTCTATAGCGAATTTCAAGTCTAAAAGTGGTGGAATTCAAGGATATGAAAATTCAGTCTATGTAGGATTGTTTGGTGTCATGTTATTATTTTCCTCAAACCTAAAATGGTGATAAGGAATGGTTAAATGGAAAATTCGTATGGTATCATTGCATTGTGGAAAAGTCTAAAATCTTGTTGCATTGTGTCTAAAAAAATTAAAATATATTGTAGAAAATTATTATGAAACTTTTGAGAAGAATTCATCAATTGGGGGGATATGAATAAGGAATACTAGGTGAAATTTCTTCAAAAATAAGATTATTCCCTCATAAGAAAATGGATGTTCTGAAAAATCAATGGTAGTGGATAAGGAAGTCCATAAGGATTTTTGAGAATATGCAACCGTGGTAGTTTAAGGTAACTAATATAAAATGGAATAAATTTACAATGATGAAGGATAATACTAGGGAAGAGTTTAAATATAGGTTGAATTATAAGATTCCCTTGAAGAGATAGGATTTTGGAGTGCTAAAACAAAAATTCCAAAAGTGTGGTTGATGAAACTAAACATCATACTTAGTTACAAAAAAAATGAGAAATGTAAGATAAATAATGGAATTGAAAATCTAATATTAGGAAATCCATATAAATCATAGAAATTTTTTGATTTTAAGGTTAAATAATAGACCATGGTTATCTATCTATATATTAACATAATAAATGAGGAACGTAGGTTGAAAAACTAATATAAAAGGTTAAATTATAATTATATGGTGTAGAAACATAGTCATAATAATGTCTGGAGATGATAGTATCACATCAAAATTAAAATTTTGGTGTGGGGATGTTCAAAAATTGAATTTAGTATTGCTTGAGGTCAAACCAGAACCAACAACTCTAAGGTTCAAGATCAATTTGGGATTGAGTCAGAGTCGTTTGATTTAGATATCGCAATGTAAAATCATTGGTGAAGTAACGATGCACAAGAATACAACTCGTAATAGGTGTCACTACTATGGAAAAATTGGACACTCTGAAAATTTTTGTTTTGTAGCCAACATGTATCGATGACTACAAGAGTAACATAGGGGGTCAAATAGAGTTCATTATTCTATGAAATCTTTTTATTGTCATTATTTTTTGTTTTGGATCATTTAGACACATGTCTATATATTTTTCACTATGAATAACAATGCGCTATGGTAGGACCAATTCTGTTTAAGTAGCTTCTCAAGGAATTATAAAATGAGATAAAAATTAAAAATCGTTTTTTAAATATAGAATTTAAATTTGTACCATAATATAATGAGGTACATTAAGATTATAATTCAACATAAATTATGATTTCAAATACAAGGGTATAAAATAAATGAGTTGATCTGGCAGTGTTTGTTAATTTACCATAAAAGAATCATATCATATTGCAATATAGATCATTGATAGTTGATACAAATCTAATATAATAGGAGATAAGGATCTTGTTATAGGAATCAAGTATGACTATGTATTATTTTTCATATTTGGAAATGAGGAAGGCCTCATTATTATTGGTTTGAGAAAATCTATGTTTGGGGGAAATGATATGATATGTGTTGATGTATTTATTATTTAAGGTATCAATCAAAAATTGTTAAGTGTCAGCTAACTCTCTAACTCATGACATACTAAAAGATTAACCAATAAGGTGTGTATCAACTAGGTAAAAGATGATGAATTTTTATCGTAGGGAAAATCGAAAAGGGTAATCTTTACCTTGTGAGTAGAGAAGATGATATCTTCTTTATATCCATGTAAAATAATGTATGATATAGTATAAACCTATTTATCATCTGATCCCACAATCATTTTAAATTTGTGTAAAATATTATGATTCTCAAGATCTCCCTATGTTATCACGTGATCATACTCATATATAAAATTCTTTTCAAAAAGTGAACATTACTCAAAAAACATATAATAAGAAAGATCAGAGGTCAACAAGCATTATTGAACTTGTCCATGTTATTGCCTATGGACCTATTCCACTACAAAATATTGATGTGTTGAGAAATTATTTCACTTTCATTAATAAATTTAGTTAAATTTAATGAGTTTTAATTATCACCCACAAGCATGAGCTGTTTATTTGAATAAAGAATTATCGAAGGGAGAATGAATATATTCTAGGAAAAAATAGAAATGTTCCAAAATAATCGTAGAAAATAAATAAAAAATATCAAAGTTGAAGATTATCTCAAAAAACATAGGACAAGGAAGCACAGTTCAACTGTAAGAACACTGAATAAAAATTTATTAGTTGAGAGAAGTAACCATATTATCAACAACATGGATAGAATTATTCTTGTTGAGAAATATCTTCCGTGAAAGTTCAATAAGTAATAATTTTTGAAGTCAATCTACATCTATAATAGAGAATTATTATGTCCAAATGAAAAAATAATAACCCATTTTAGTTTTGGTATGGAAAGAAGATGAAAATGATGTTCTTTTAATTTTTATGATTAAATAATCTATTCTCAAGAAAGAGAAAAAATGAAGTTTGAATCCTGTAGATATGAAGGGGGATTTCTTGGTAACTTTATAGAAAATAAAATAATATAAATTCATTAATAAAAGTCTTGGGAAATTTATTGAAAAAATGATTTTGTTGTGGTAGAAAACAAGATGAATATTCTATAAATTGGTGAATAGTCTCATGAGGATATTGATGGAGAGATAAGTCTCATAGGGTCAGATCCAGTACCTAAGGTAGATTCAATAGTTGATTAACATGGTGAGATGGATAAACATAGACATTTATATTCACAAAAAAACAAAAAATATTTCCTAAAATAATAAGATAAATATCATTATTCGTGAGGAAGTTATAGTCTAAACAATGGTAATAAGGTATCTTTAGTAAGAATCATTCCTATATAAAGTATAAACCAAAATATTTGAAAAAGTATCTAGAGTTGAAAATTATGTTGAGTATATTAAGGAAGATCTTGACCAAATTAAAAGATACCAAATATGGTTAACTGTTTCAGGATAGGAAGATAAGAATGTCATTAGGACCAAATGGTTCTTTCATAGAAAACTAAATATAGATGGAATGGTAATTAGAAACAAGGTTCAACTTGTTAGCAAGGGATACTCTCGTATAAAAGGAATCGACATAGATGAAACATTTTCACGTGATTCATGTTTGGATACAATTTTATTATTATTGGACTTAATAGAATATTTGAAATTATATGTATTCTGTATAGATGTATAATAAGTATTTATGAATGAGGATCTAGAGGAATTGGTGTACATTGATTACCCAAATGGTATCCTTATCCATGAGGATGAAAAAAATGTTTTTTGATAATTAAGTATTTATTTGGGTTGAATATAGTTGTGGGAGCACAGTATTCATGACATGATCTATATTTGAAGAAACTCGGTTTTCAGTGTTCTTATGTTAATTAAAAAATCTATATTACTAATTAGAGTAATCATATGATGATGGTGCATGATTATGTCATTAAAATAAAAATTAGTCAATTAGATGGAGTGTAGTTCAAACTGTTTTTTAAATCATGAAAATTGAGTTAGAAATGTCAATGATTAGGGAACTATAATTTTTTCCAAGTTTACTGATGACATAAAGATTACAAGGAATGTTTCTCTCAATATTATTATGATAATGTTGTTATGAAAAGATTTTTAATCGATAATTGCATAGAAATAAAAACTAAAGTGTCCAACCAGATGAAATTGTCATGAGATGATGAAGGAAAAATTTTTCAATAACACTAAATATAGGAAATTTATTGGAATCCTGTTACTCATAATAATGAAATAGCCAAATATTGGGATTTCCATATTCTAGGAGGCATGATAAAAAATTAATCTCAAATAATTACACTTACATAAAATGAAAATAAGTATTTGGAATATAAATTTAATAAATTAAACAAAATTATAATACAATGAATAATATCGTCATGATTTACTATGTTATATAGATACAGATAAGGAAGGTTCATCAATTAATATAAAATCAGGGTCAGGTAGTGCATTCCATCTTGGAGTATTTTTATATCTTATATAAGAAATAATTTATATTACATATATTTGAGCACGAAAAAAATCTGAATATAATGTGGAAAATCAACCCTTAAATCTATTTTAATGGATGATGTAATAGTTTGAGGGTATGGGAGATGTAGTGAAGTCTATGATTGGAATCCATTCTGATAATTCAAGTTCTATAAATCATAGAAGAAATCATATCCATCATTTATAGACAAATGAAATTTAAATCAAATATCATTTTTTAAAGAATAAGGTGGATATTGGGCTTGTGATGTTGGATTATGTGCCTACAAAACTGCATGTTAAAGATATTATAATTAAGGCCTTACCCAAATAATATTTTTAATGTCATGAAATGGCTCTAAGAGTTCAGTTAAATCAACATTCTTGAATGAATGTGGGAGTGGGACCCCCCTCCCTGATTTATAGTATGGGTTTCCCCTATATTGATATGTTTTCTTTGTATTGTATTAATCCAAATATGGGTAACCGTTATGTTCATTTTCAAAGTGGATTAAAATGACTTTATCGAGAATGAGGGAT